>JASDDO010000004.1:43199588-44449588 GCA_030015575.1 Agapanthus africanus | reverse complement strand
CCTTTAGTTGTGGTGGAGAGGGAGTTGTTGTTGCAAGTGATGCAGTTGGAAGCCATTGTTTTTTCTACACAGGAGCAAGACACCAAGTTTTAGTATCTCGAATCCAAGGGCAACCATAGTGAACCGCAATTTTTTTCGTGAAACACGACACACAAAATGTGGAGTGGAAAGAGGAAAAGGTCCTACCGGGCGTGCGAAAATCTGTTCTCCGCCGAAAGACCAGACCGAGAAGTTGGGACGTCTAGCCTGAATTTGGGGGCAGATACTATTTGAACTTATCCATCCACCTCTCCGAAGATACCAAGTTGATTTATGGCACCATATATCGGAGGTTTGGACAGACGCGACCATTGTAGCATGACTTTATCAGATTCCCCTTCATTTGTGAGGGATTTTTTATTGTGGGGATGCTTTTCCATACAGGTGTAAGCCCCTGCGGTTAATTACGTTACCGCATTGCGATAACCACTTTCTCCTGCTCCGGAAGTTCGCTTCGTGTCGTGTGTATTTTTATTTATTTTGGTTGCCCGTGGATTGCATACGGAGACTAGTTTATGTCGTCGCCCATAGGGCGCAGATCAGTCCAAATCCATATATTTTAGATTTAGGTTTGTTTAATTAAAGACCGTTAATATAGTTTGAGATTAAGATCAACTTAAATATATGAGCATATAGGCTCAATTTATTTTTAACTAAGGACACGTCAGTCAACTTAGCAATATTTTAAGGATCATTAAATTTTATTAAGATCCAACAACAGAGCATTTGGGCTCAGCTGCAAGAAAAAATTCAGAGACTTGACCAATTTGGGCATAGTTTGCTCAGTCGCTTTTTTTTATTCAAAAGTGTTAAGCACTTATTTAGGCAATGTTTGTTCAGCCCCCCATTTTTTATGCAAAAGTGCTAAGCACTTATTTGAAGCTCCAGCGCTCACATGGGTATCATGTGAAGCCTTCAGTTATGAGCGCTGCCCAATCAGTGCTAATCACTCAGTTATTTTGACTAAATATATATATAGCGCTAAGCACTTTTTTATATGGCGTCCACGTGAGGAGCACGTGCGGCGCTGGACGCTGCCCAATCTGTGCTATGCACTCAGCCGTTTTGGTTGTATATGAAGTGCTAAGCACTTCTGTATGGCGTCCACATGAAGAGCACGTGAGGCACTGGGCGCTGCCTAATCAATGCTAAGCACTCAGCCGTTTTGGTTGTATATGAAGTGCTAAGCACTTTTAATCAGCGCTCACGTGTATTTCACATGAGGCACTGGCCTTTTGATTTAGACGCCCGCGTGTTTTTCACGTGAAGCGCCGGGCGCTGTTGGAAGGGCGCCTACGTAGGAAACACGTGAGGCGCTAAGTTCTTTTCTTTTTCATAGATTGAATATCTGTTAATGGCATTTTGACCATTAATGATCACCAAGATCGTTGTTTTGAAGATCTGGGATCAGGTTTTCTTTAAGAACTAATTTCTTTTATAAGAACTAAGTTTCTTTTAGGGTTAAACCCTATTTTCTAAGGAATTAAATTCCCATAGGATAGATTCTTTTCCTTTTTCTTTCTTTTTAACCTAGTTCTTTTTTGAATCTTTTATTCTCAAGAACAAGATCTTCCGATGAAAATTAAATTTTCAACTTGTGGGAGACTTGTCTTGTGGATCTCAGATCCAGAGAAAAAACTAAGTTCTTAAGAAGGGTTACATCCTTGGATATGCTATGATAGGTAAAGCAGATGTTTTGATCTTTGTAGTTTCTTTACCTAGGGTTTGAGAGGAGGAAGATCTTCTTCTCTAATGAGAATTAAATTCTCTGTTGTTTTTTTTAGCCTTCTGTAGTTTTTTTATTTTTTTTGCAGAAGCTTATCGGGAGTTCCCTCTATATGAGACTTGAAGTCTCAGGTCCTTTATATGGTGGAAGCAAATTGTTAATTAGTTTTGAGAAAAGCTCTCATTGAGAGATTCCAATTTGTTCAAGGGATTTTACCCACCGTTGCATTTTTGATCCAATGATTTCTGTTTTTACAGAATATATTTTCTTGTTTTTAACAAGATTGGGAAAATATTTTCCCATATACAGCATTTTATTCTGTAAAACGGTAATTTTTAATCACCATTAGAATTTAATCCAATGGCTCTCTGTTTTTCAGAGAACAATTCTGTTTTGTTTAAAAAGATTGGGGAAATATATTCCCAAAATAGAATTTTATTCTATCATTGGATTTTTTATCCAACCTAGAGTATCTTTCTCACTTAGAAAGATTTGGGAGATATTTTCTCCGAATAGAATTTAATTCTATATTCTGATGATTTATCATCTCCATTGGATTTTTGATCCAACGGATCTGTTTAATAGAGAGTATCCCAGTTTTTAGGGAAATATTCCCCTGTAGAATTTAATTCTACTTGATTTTAGCTTGGGCGCCGGCGCTTACATGTCGTGCACATGGGCCCAATTAAGAATTTAATTCTTATATATGATAGGCGCTCCTGTGCTTTGCACATTGGTGTCCACGTGAGCTTCACGTGCGGCGCCACCATAGGATTTAATTCTAAGGCGCTGGCGCTGGCGCCCTTGTGGGGAGTACGTAAGGCGCTACCTCATTAAATTTTAACATAGCTTAGCTCTTCGGTTACGTTCAAATTTTAGGGGAACAACCTGATGTCACGATAAAGAGAAACCATGTTTCTCTTGCGTGCGAAATCACGCGCAAACTCCCGAGGAATTATCTCAGCCTAGCAACCCCTTTGGCGCTACTGAGGTAGCCACATTTTCCACCCCTCATAGTGAAAAAGCTACACCTCCTGCTTCTTACTATTTTGAGTGATGGCCCTGTCATTCTACAAGAAAGCACATGCGGATGTACGCATACCCAGATTGCTGGCCCAGTCGGCATTTGTATGTCCATATAACCGCAAACCATGATTCCTCATAGCAAAAGGTATAGTGGGTTGTCCCACATAAATACCTAAAAATCCTTGACACTTCATCCCAACAAGGAGAACCCACTACTAAGTCCAATCGGCAAGAGTTATATGTATGGTCATGTACACACTATGGATACATTAGACTGCTGACTATGCAAAATGGAACACATAAAATATGTCTTTCTTCGTCAAAAGTCTTATAGAAAAAATCAAGGCTAAAACTATGTCCATTAGTGACTGGAGTAATCAATTGAAGAGTGATTGTGCAGGCTAAACCATTTTAAGACATACTTCATGTGAATCTCCGAAGACAAACATAGGATACTTTCGAAACGGCTCATCATGGATCCAATTCCATAGCACGAACACAACATCTCATGTGTCCTCTATAGCGAAAACAGCCACTCCAAGTGTCATTTATTGTCTCCAAATCACTTTTGGTTATCACAATACTGTTCACAATAAGATCTATGAACTTACAGTTGTCACATTCAATCATCGTCAGTCCATATCCAATATAGATTGATGATATCCAATAACTGCTTGGATAAGTGTTTCAAACCATTAATGGACTCTCTAAGTCGAGTCGAGTCATCTTGGCTTTGAAACCCATAGGAATATCTCTCAGATCTCCTTATCCAAATCTCCATCGACACTACGATCTAAGTCCTCAGGACTATTTCAAGATCTCTGTATGTAACGATTAGTTAGGGAAGGTGAAATAGACGGAAGCACCATCCCGGATGAGAAGTGTCTATTCATTGTCCACATATGCTAGGTGAATCCCTTCGCCAACAAGCATGCCTTGTATCTCTCTACAGTATCATCCTCCTTTCACAAGACTTCGAAAAACCCAGTTTTTATCAACAGTCTCGCAACCGGTAAGATAATTGACCAAATCTCACACTTGATCCTATAATGTTAACTCTTGCACATCTTCCATATCGTTGTTCACTTGTTCGCAATAGGCCCAGAAATAGATTCCTCAAATGACTTGGGTTCTGTAACCAATACCCAGTTACCATAAATATCTCCCCTTCGATATCAAAATATTGTCGGAGTGTCAATCCATAGCACTATCTACAAGTCCCTTAAGGATTCGTGACTGGCTCCGAGCCATCAATGAAAATATCACTCCCACTGTCACTAGCTGCTAAAGTAACTAATTCCTTCTGCTCCACTGACTGACTAGGAGTCCCCTCAATCTTGTAGAATCCCAAATCTTAATTAACTTCTTCCTTTTGCGAAAAAAATTCTCCCTGAGGAAATTGCTCGATGTTTCTTCCCTGAGGAAATCGCTCGTTCGTCCACTACTCATAAGGTATTGACTGTACTGTCTTTGAAATATCAATCACAATCTTATCGCATACTCATGGACACAAGTGGACTCTTAGGTCTCTCGTTCGTCCACTACTCATAAGGTGTTGACTGTACAATGTTTGAAAAATACATGATCAAGAATATAATCCGCTGCCAATAGTGCATCTCCCAAACAATATGTAAGATTGGTCATTTCCATCATGTTCTTTAATATATCTAAGGTATCCTAATTCTCCTCTCTACAGCAACATTTTGTTGCAGAATTTACAGTATCATTAGCTATCTGACAACTTTTTTTCTTTCATTCAGTTCCCTGAACTGCTAAAATAAATACTCATGGGTTGCTTACAGTTCCCAAACCTGCTCCATGAAACACGCACAACCCTATTTGCATGAACCGACTCTTCACTTCACTAATACCACATTTGATACAAATCAACGCTTTAGTTCCACGTGAGATCAATAGCCATATCGGGTAATTATTAATGAAAGTGTTAAATTAAGAAAATCCACTAAATGGCTTCCCATTTATTGGTTTGTATCTATCGGAGTGAATTATCTGTAATGGATATCCAAATGGTTTTATTCTGGTAGTTTTGCCTCCAAGGCAACTCTTATAAGTAGATAGTTTGATTTTGGCTCAAATGCCAACCCATCCATCCCAGGTGGTTAAGTTATCTCATCTATCTATTAACGTAATCTACCATACCATTCATATTATTTATAGAAGGGTCAATTCTCAAAACCATAAGAAATTCATAAGACAGATTGTCCCATTAAACTATCCAAATATCTTAAGCCGAAATTGAAATTGTAACTGATGGGAAGATAATTTATGGATAGCTATCTGCATTCCCAATACAGAATTGACTCATATGTCCTTGACATGTTATTTGCATCCACAAACTTTTCTGCTCGGAAGGCCTAGTTCCACTTAGTACCCTGACGAGTGGAGTGGTTCATATTCCCACAGTCCAATGTTGGACTTATTATATTCATTATTTCCAGCACATTTCTTCATGTCAGATACTTAAGTTGTTGGTGCGTTATTCCTGTTTTCATAACGCGATTGAACTTTTTTTGCGCTAGGACACCTGTCTTTACGTACTGTTGACTTCGTCCATATATCAGCAGTGCTCTCGGTTCTATCGTCCCTGGCGATTAAAACTTAAGTCTCGGTTACTCAAACGTACTAGCAAACATCAACACATTCGCTATCCATATAACTAACTGCTTCATGGATCGAGTAGAAAATATATAACTGTCCACTGCTATTGCATGATAGTCTAACTAGAGCAACACTCTTTAGATCCCGGATCGATGAAAATATAAATTTTAAGTGTATCCACATTATGTGATTCGACTTATTATATGAAAATAAGGTCAAATCGAGAAAAAATGTAAAGGTGTCACGTCGCATATATTATCCCGTAATCATCGCACAGCTTATCTCTTGACACGTAGATACCCTATAACTACCGCTCAGCATAAACTATGAGTGCTCAACAATAAATTATATGATCACTAATGACATTGCTCTTCATCACATCCAACGCGTAGAGCGATCCTAGATATGTCAATCCTCCGAAAATTGCTGAATCTCGATGGTGTTGCATCATGTAGCCCCGCTACATCGCTGCCATCTCGATGGTGCTGTATCGTGTAGCCCCGCTATATCGCTGCCACCTTATCACTGTCGTCCAAGTCTTTCCACTTGTTCATGTAATATTAAACTAATATTTCTATTTTATTATGTTATCGTCATCTATCATCTTACCCCTTATGAGACTGACGATATCTTGACTTTATTATAGATGCATTAAGACTATGACATATAATGGAGCAATTTTCTTTCCCAAAAAATGCTTCGGTTTCAACCCATATGAACAACAATAATAAACTTACACTCCGAGAAAAGAGAAGAAGGCCTATAGCCCCAACCACATCTTCAAAAGTATAAAATTTAAAATTTTGTTAAAATGACTGAAAAACAGATCATAAATTTCCTAGAAATGGAGTAGATTGGGTAGTTGAATGTAAACTCCCGTCTCCTATTGAAATATCTCATTCGAAATATGTCAGATTAATACAATATGCGCCTTTATATATATAATATGCCATGCACATCACAAATGCAACAATCAATCTAACAAATTTTATTTTCATTAAACTACCATATCTAATTTTGTCCGTTTTATTAGAATTTTCGTTTTTTTGTGAAATTAACATGCTCTCCAAGAGTTCTCACTGGAGCAATTATGCATAAAATCTCTAAGATTTTATGTAAAAGTAAAAAATTTGAAACTTTTTAGTGAGCAAACAAAATTTTCGAAAAAATATAATTTTCAGAGTTAATCACAAAACCCTCAACTAACTCAAAACTTGAGTGGAAAATCTAAAATAATTTTCTCGGTTTTCTGGAATTTTTCTGAATTTTTCGGTAATTTTCGTCAATTTTATGTATTTTCTGGAATTTTCTGGAATTTCTTTTTAACTGGCTCAGCGGGCTCGAGCACGGATTGACACCCAACCGGCGTGAGCACGGATCGATGCCCATCCGGCGTGAACACGGATCGACGCCCAGCCGACGCCAGCACGGATCGGGCCTGGGGGACCGGCCCAAGCCCATTTCGGGCCAGAGGCTGGCCCCCAAAAACTACAATTCAGAATAAATAATAATAATAATATATTTTCCAGAAATATTTTTTTTTGTTAAATAGAATAGTTTGCTCATTACCAAAATCAAAATAAATATTTGGTTCCAAACAAAATCCAAAAAAATAAAAATTTGGTTCTTAACCAAATCCCAAAAAAATATTCGTTCCCAAACCAAAATCCTAAAAAAAATATTTGTCCAAAATTCGTTTTAGTCCAACCAAATATCAAAAAAAAATTGGTCCAACCAAACTTCCAAAAAAAATATCCCACAAATTTTCTTTCATCAGAAAATAAGGTTAGGGTTTAGAGAAAAATAATTGACGCCGCCATTAATGCTCGTCTAAAGAGAAAAAAATTAATTTTTTCCTTTTTACTCAAAAAAAAGATCCAATCTTTTAAAATAAATTTTATCTCATTTATTGTTTCATGGGTAATTTCATATCAAAAAACTAAAAAAACTATATCATAAGCGTCATAAAAATATATCTAATTCATAGTGACAGTATGATGCATAATCGATAGATATATGAAGACCCACCAAAACGTTAATTTTTAAAATATAAATCTGTCATAAAATAATTTTTAAAAAAATCGGATCTATGTTTAGATCAAAAAACGTAATTTTTGAGTTGAAAATATTTTAAATATCATATATCTAACGTGGGATGCATGGCTCTGATATAATCAAGCGCAGCGGAAAAATCTATGTATCTGTTCTAAAGGTTTACGATATACCTGATCTGATTTATTGGATCGATCAACTTAGCTACGTCACGTAGAAAATCTGATCTTTAGCGCCTCCAAGCAACGGCCGGAGGGAAACCACAATTTGATAGAAAACGAGAATCTCTCTCTTGATCATCCCGCAGACCAACCCAAAGTAGAAGAAGATGAGAAAAGGAGACAATAGTTCTCTCTTGTTTCATTCTGGAAAAACTCTCTATATTGTATGCATATAATCGTATATGAAACTCTAGCCATCTATATATGAATATATAGAATGCCTACTCATATGGGAGGATATTGGGCCGGATCGGGCCTAATGACTAACAATAAAGATATAGCTTCAAATGAAGATGCTTTTTAAATTGTATGAAATTTAAGCGGATCTTTAGTGGTAGAAATTCACATCATAAGAAAATGCCACTCTCTCAAATTCAAAGGACTGATTGAAGGATGCAAAAAAGAAAGACAATCACCTTAGAGTATATCAAGTTGTGGATGAGTTTTCATTCGAAAAGATTGTCAAAGCAATTCGAGCAAAGAGGTACTGATGGAGGTCTTGATTTCCTTCAGATGTTGTCTTCCGTTGATCTGCTGTGAGCGTTGATGAATGGCTAAGATTAGATTTGAGGGTTGCCTCTTGATGCGTGTAGACCTCAGTGGGCTTGATTTGGGATAAAACCGAGCTACCTGCAAGGAAGTCCTGGGGTGGTTGTACCACCGTGGACCCTCCGACAATCAAGTTAGTCGAGGTATTTGGGCAGAGTCGCGGCCTATTGGAATATAATTGCCTTACCTGAGTCGTCTGAGAGGGGGTTTATATAGTGGCAGCCATGGGCTGGCGGGTGCGAGATTTACGCCGGCCGTTACGCCCTTGGAGCCGCGCCTGTGCGAATGGCGGGATCCCCTATTAATGGTGAGATGCTCCCGTTAACAGGGGGACACGATGGCATGGGACGCGGGATCATGGGGCGGCGGATATCTCGCGTATGGCAAGATTCATGGAGCCATGTCCGGGACGCTTATGATCTGCGCTCTGGGTCGATTGATGAGACCGAGGAAGCTAAACTCGGCCGGAGGCTCGAGGACGAGCGGGAGGCTGAGCAAGCTTGGTTCTGTAATAGCTCGGAGGCGAGCTAGGAGGGATGAGGAGGCCCAGCATGCAAGAGGGCTCGGAGGTGAGCCAGTGGTTGTTTTTAGAACGAGCATAGGAGCGTTCTGGGAGGTCATCGAAGGTCGAGAACATCCTCGGGTCGAAGGCCCGGGGTATACCTCCAATGTACCGTTCTTGCTCCTTTCTCGTAATCCTTGGGACACGTCATCTGCCGCGTGTCATGATCTAGGGAGTTTTCAGTACCGATCATCATCATTAGCCCCCCACTCTCGTCCCGACCTATTTATGGGTCGGGTCGAAAGTGGTCTGATCGGTCACCCGGGCAGTTAGTCGTATTTTTTGATGACGTCAGCGGATCAGAGAAGAGATCGTGCATTAAAGGGAAAGCGCTGACTCGATCGTACGTTTTTTGAGGTGCCAGGCCACGCGTCCGGCGCTGGTTGGCTGACATGACGGGCCGCCAGTGTCCTTGGCGCTTGAAGGGATGCGTCTAATACTCTTGTGACACATGGAAAGTTGATGGCCATCGAACGTGAAGCGTCTGTTTTGGCGGGAATCGATCGGCGCCGTTAGATGCGCTTGCCGAATGCTATAAATAGAGGTGGGATCCCCTCAGGGTCCACACTTCGCTATAATTTCCTCATCGCTGTGTGTGTCAGCTCGGCGTTCTTCCCTTTAGGTCGGATTTCTCGTTCCTTTTTCTCGGAGCACTCCTTCCTTTGCTCAGGTTAGATGTCTTCTTCTGGGGAGTCTGTTGAGGTAGTTGAGGTAGAGTCTAGGGAGTGTTCTGCTGCTTCTTCCTCTGCTTCTTCCTCTGCCTCGTCCGAGTCGGAATCCCCCCAGGGAGTTAGGATTAGACCTGCTTCACGGGGCCGCGTGACGAGGACGGTTCCCCAAGCGAACATCAAGAGTGCTTGTGACGCGCCTTCTCTCCTGATGAATGTGGATGAGCTTACCATAATCCGAGCTCGTTTCCATATTCCCCCCAGCTACTCCCTTCGCTTGGCCGGGGAAGGAGAAAGGGCACACCAGGTGCGGGGCAAGGAGAGTGCCTTGTACCTGGATGCCTTTTGGGCTGGAATACGTCTGTCCTTCTCCCCCGAGGTGAGTGCAGCGCTGTGCTGTTTTCAATTAGCTCCGGGCCAGCTAGTGCCGAACTCATGGAGGATTCTCCTCGGGTTCCTGGTCCGGTTGAGACTACAAGAAATCCCCTTCAGCCTGACCCTTCTCCTTTCCTCTCCCTCTTATAAAAATCACCTCGGCACCTGTAAAGACGAGCCGAGCTGGTACACATTTCCTTTAGAAAACACAGGGGAAGGGCGGCCGAGTCGAGGGTCGTAGCATCTCCTTCCTCCATCCATGAATGGAAGGAGAAATTCTTTTTCGTCGAGCCGCCCGAGGGTGAGAATTGGCCTGTGCCTGTTCTGTGGCACAGGGCCTAATGCCCAGGGGTGAGGCAGTCGTCCAATCCCGAAACGATGGCAGTGTCGACATGGGAACCCGTCCAACGGGACGATGTATTGCTGTCCAAGAAGGCCCTCAGTTAGGCCGGGCTCAGCCCCGCTCAGTTCGTGGGTAAGTTTGGAGCCTAGGCGGCCTGTTTAGACTCGCATACTCTTCTTCTATTCTTTCTGGTATCGCTAACTCCCTTTGTGTATTTTTCTTCTTTGCAGAACCGAAGGACCGCTCCAAATTTCTGGCTACGATGGCTGAGAAGAAGGGAAAGAAGGCCGGAGGTTCCGGCTCGTCATGCCCCGCTTCGAGCCCGGCCGCGCCGGCGGCACTTCGGCTAGGCGTTCCACTACTCCCCGAGCTCCGGAGACTAGCCACGGGGAGAGCCGCAAACATGCTCAGGAGTAGGAACTCCGGGTTATGGAGGTGGCGGATGAGGCCGACCCTACCGTGGCCCCCTCAAGCGGCGCAAGAGGACGGTGTCCCGAACCCCGTCTTCCTCGATCTTCATGCAGGAGGGGGATCTTCGCAATGAGGTTCCCTCAGGGATTTCTGTCGACGATAGCTTGCTCTCCAAGATGGAGCGATCGGCTAGGGGCAGAATCCCCTAGGGGACCCTCAAGGCCCAAATCGCGGCCATAGCTCAGGAGGCCGTGCAGGTTAGTCTCCGCCTCCGTTCGGATTTTCATTAAGCCTTTTTGTTTGGAGGATCGTATACCTTTTTAACCCCTCCTTTCATTTTCCTCAGGTCCTCCAGCACTGCGCCCTCGTCGCCAACATTGAGCATGAGGAAATCGCCCCGGCGCTACAGATAGCGGGCGAGTCTTTCTCGCGGGAGGAGAGCCTGAGCAGGGAGCTACGTCAGGCGGGGGAGAGGATCGCTGCCCTCGAAGACTGGGTGGCTGCCGAGGAGGGGGTGAACGCCAACTGCTAGGAGTCCATCCGAACTTTAATGGAGTCCAACAAGGACATTGAGGCCAAGTTGGAGGGTGCCAGGGTGCTCGCTGTCACTCTGAAAAAGACGCGGAACACCCTAAAAAGGGAAAACGAGGCGCTGAAGGAAGGGATGATGGGCGCCGACCTCCGGGATGTGAAGGCGGTGGAGAGCTACAAGACGTCGGATCAATTCTATGCCAACCCCGCTGATGCCTCGGCTTTCATCTGGCATGATGCCCTCGACGCCGTCAAGGCGCTGATGCCGGAATTTCCCGACGATAAGCTCCGGCTCAAGTACCCCCTCGAAGGTGAGGTGCATGGGGATGCCGCCAGAAGTATCGCCGGGGGAAAGACCCCTAGTGGGGGCATTAGGGAGAAGATGGTCGCCCCGGCTCCCAGTACCGAAGCTCCTGCTGTGAGCGCCGACCCTCAAGCCGCTACCCCGGCTCCCGACACTGCCGCGGAGCACGTCGAGGTCCTCCCCGGCCTCGAGGCCTGAATCTCCTTGCCTTCTTACAATATTTGGGGGGGGGGGGATTTTGTAAGCCTCCAGACGTTTTTGTAAGGCTGAGGAGCCCACAATACCGTTGTAAAAACTCCCGAGCTGTGAATAAAGCCCTTTTGCAGAAATTTTTGTGGCAATGTTTCCATTTCGCGATAATGTCTTCATTTTGCTCGCCCGATGAGCGCTAGGTCGGCGACCGATCCTTTAGTTGGCGATCGCTCGTCGAGTTAAACCCAATTATTTGTTAAGTGTACAAAGGCCAGTGTAAGGTCGGCATCCTTACGGCCCCGAAGTCGAGGTGGCGATCGCTTGCTGAGGGTATGTCGGTTGGCACCTTAGAATGAGCCAGACGAGGCCCTAGTTTGGATTGGCCGGTGTTTGCCGAGGTGGAGGGATTCTAATCCTTAGTACAGATGGGTAAGAAATTACCCACTAAGGATGGACCGAGCAGGGAAGCTGCCCGGTGGCCTCTTGACGAGGGCTCCGATCCTTGACGTCGGAGGGTAGTAAACTACCGGTCATGGATGGACTGGGTAGTGAAGCAGCTTGGTGGTCTCTTGACGAGAGCTTCGATCCTCAGCGTAGAAGGGTAAGAAGTTACCCACTAAGGATGGACCGAGCAGGGAAGCTGCTCGGTGGCCTCTTGACGAGGGCTTCAATCCTTGGCGTCGGTGGGTAGTAAACTACCAACCATGGATGGACCGAGCAGTGAAGCTGCTCGGTGGCCTCTTTACGAGGGTTTCGATCCTTAGCATAGATGGGTAAGAAGTTGCCCACTAAGGATGGACCAAGCAAGGAAGCTGTTTAGTGGCCTCTTGACGAGGGCTTTTGATCCTTAGCGTAGATGGATAAGAAGTTATCCACTAAGGATGGACCGAGAAGGGAAGCTGCTCGGTGGACTCTTGACGAGGGCTTCGATCCATAGCGTAGACGGGTAAGAAGTTACCCGCTAAGGATGGACCGAGCAGTGAAGCTGCTCGGTGGCCTCTTGATGAGGGCTTCGATCCTTGGCGTCGGTGGGTAGTAAACTACAAGCCATGGATGGACCGAGCAAGGAAGCTGCTCGGTGGCCTCTTGATGAGCGATTCGATCCTTAGCGTAGACGGGTAAGAAGTTACCCGCTAAGGATGGACCGAGCAGTGAAGCTATTCGATGGTCTCTTGATGAGGGCTTTGATCCTTAGCGTAGATAGGTAAGAAGTTACCTACTAAGGATGGACCGAGCAGGGAAGCTGCTCGGTGGTCTCTTGACGAGGGCTTCGATCCTTAGCGTAGACAGGTAAGAAGTTACCCGCTAAGGATGGACCGATGTCACGACCCGAAAGTACGGAACGTGACTGACACTTAGATTATGAGACGTCTAAAGGCGTAACGTAACCTAAGTCAGCCAAAGCCCAGAAAATCTAAACCAAAATTCAAAAGATTGAAGGAAACCTTACATGAAAACGATTTTGAAATAAATTAAGTTGCATTAAACCCCTTTTTTAAAAACATCAAAAATTTCCGAAAATTTCGGCAGAGTCTCCTTTGTAAATTCTATCCCCCAAAATGGGTACAATAAGATATATAACCTGTAATCACAAAATGGCATCCCCAAGAGGGAGCTAGCTCTTCGCCCAAGGCGGATCATAACCACACGCAAAATATATATATAATATCAAGAAAAGAGCATAAAGAAATGCAAAATATAGGAAAACACAACGTCGGCTCAAGTGAGCTCAACCCAAAAGAAACCACATGTACACAAATCTCTCAGTCTCATCACTAGGTCGCATATACACATAAGAAGTGGTAGATGGAGAATACTAGATACAAAAATAGTACCAAAAAAAAGAGATAAAAGCACTCTCGCAACCCACCTACGAGCAATATCGCGAGTCTGAGCAAAAGAAGTCACTAACAAGATAAGCCGCCGCTACTAGGCTGATGAGTCCGACCTGCAAGACGCTGTGGCACAACAGGGGTGAGTTGGCAGCTCGTGAGTAGAATATAACATCTAGTAAGGCTATCGTAAGAATGCACGCAAATGCATCACAGCATGTATGTCCAGATGTGATGTAATACCTCTAGTATGCATGCACATGTATGCAATGTCAAAACTAAATCGTTAAGTATTTAAATGCTATGAGTTCTGCATTCTTAACTTAAAAAAAAAAAAGAATGTCTGTATGATAGCTAAATACCATCAAGAAATCATCTAAAACCCGTGTCAAGTATCGACACCAAATATGAAAACACATCTGTCTCAATGTCTCACTGTATCAATGTCTCAATACATCGGGCTCCGTCAGTCCGGATCGGCCCATATCATCAAATCTCACGACAACGGTCGGTATCCTCCGGATATCCGCCGCGCCAGACATCACCGGTAGGTAGTCTTCCCCTGCCAAGCTCATCGTCTACAACTCGATCTTCTTGCCCCGAGGTACCATACCGGGCCCACCATGTACCCGAGACGGTTCATCGACTCCTCGAATCGGGTCTCGAAATCCAACAGAAAACATGAAAACTCATGGTGGATGACACATACATCACGAGAAAACCGCAACTTTGTTTTTTTTTAAAAATGATAAATATAAGCTTTTGTTAAATTCTTGCGGTTTTCCCCAAAATCCAGAAATCGCAGCAATACTGAAATACTCAAGAAAATCATAATACCCAACATGCTGTATATGATAAATATCTATGATATCAAGATATACGATGTGATTTATAGCTAGAAATCTATGTAAGTATGATGATGATGCAAGGTATATACATGCTATGCGATTTCATATATCATGTATGATGCAAGTGGTGACATTAAGCTAAACAGGTTCTATAGTGCTCGTGGCATGGCAATTACCAAAAGCGTGTGTGTCATATGAATAGTGCGCGTGCAATAGGAGCCAATGGTAATGGTGTTCGTGTCCTACGAAGTGATATCGCACATGTGTATATGAATATCCATGCAATCTAGCGGACGATTGGCTATAAAGGTATGCAATGTGAATGAGGGGGTTTAGCTAACTAACAATGCAAATCTTGCAAGAAATAAAGTAACCCTAACTAAAGGGCGTCTCGCGCCATCCAGACGATTCCCCCATAGATGAATACATCTACTCACCTGAAAGCCCCGCTAATCCGATCCGACCACCGCCTTGCCTTTGCGCGCCGCGTCTGATGTTTCCGCAACCGTTCCTAGAATTGCATAACACACAATATAAGATTATAGATTCCTGAAATGACGCAACTCACAATATGAAAAGATCGGAGCTCTCGAATTAATCACAACGTGCACTCGGTACGTGGAAAACACACGAAAATCGCTAAAACCTTAACTAAAATCGCCGTTTCGGGCAACCGTCAAAACTAAAACCCGACTAGACAAAACCCCGCATTCGCACACACTAATAGACGTACGAGATGCTAATTATATCGCTAATATAACGCAATTAGATCACCTCCTAAAAATATAGAAAACTAGTAAGCATTGACATAGAAATATCGATGCAATTGTCGCGGTTTAACAGTGTAGCGATCGCTACATTGCACAAACAACCATTCTAACCAACTAGATAACCATTACCCTAACTTAAACCCACTTATCCTACAACAAACCCTAATTAGGGCATCAACACCTCTCTTGAATTTTCAAAAACCAACCATTACAATGAAATTAACACTTTAAAATACTAATTTAGCTTATTTAAACTACAAATTTAACAACTAGTTTAGGATTTATACCTTACAAGTGAACCCTAACTTGCACTTGACCTTGAAAGATGCCTCCTTTCACCTTGTTTTAAAGCAAATTAGGGTTGGAAAGAGGTGGAATAGGATTTTGGTTTGAATTTGTGAAGAAATGTGTTGATTTCGGTGGATTTTGTTGATTTTTTCATGATTTTTGAAGCAAGAAAGAGAGAGGGAAATGGGGTTTGCAGCAGGTTGAGCTTGACCTGATGTTGTGTAGGGGGTGTGTGTGTGAATGGTGAGAAAATTCTACACAAAAAGCCTTTCCCAAGCTCAATTAATGACTATCACATCAACTTTTACACAAAAAACCCCATTTTAAACCATTTTTGATTAAAATTTTAAACCATAGAATAAAATTTTTGAAAAGTCTTGATAAAATTTTATTAATACTAAATTTTAGTTTATAATGTTTCCTAAGAGTGTAATTTACCTAATTAAATTTGTATTTATCACTAATTAAATGTATTTTTAAAAGCTTAAAATAATATTAAAATAATTAATTAAGGAAATTTTTTTAATTAACTAGAAAATTTTAAGTGACATTTTAGTGACCAATTTATAGTAATATCTTATCTAATTTTTGTATAATTAGGTCTATAATGAAAAATACCTATTTTGACTTTTTACGGAAAAGGCTGCTAATTTAGCCGATTACCGAAAAACTGCCTAAACGATTTTTGAAGCGTTACAACTGAGCAGTGAAGCTGCTCGGTGGCCTCTTGATGAGGGCTTCGATCCTTGGCATCGATGGGTAGTAAACTACCAGCAATGGATGGACCGAGCAGGGAAGCTTGTAACGTTTTGAAAATTGTTCAGGTGAAATTTCGGTTAATCGGTAAAATAACAGGTGTTTTCCGTAAAAATCAAGATATAAATATCTTTTAATATAAAATTAAATATACATATTCTAGCTATGTAATTGCTAGTATTTGGTGTTTATTAAGCCACATGTAAAATTTCTAATTTACTGAAAAAATTTCCGAAATTAATTATTTTAATATTATTTTAAGCCGTCACTAATAAATTTAATTAGGGATAATTACAAATTGGAATGGGTTGATACAAATTTTGTGCATTATGACACATTAAACTAACATGTAAAATATTATTTCTGAAATGAAATGAAATTGTCAAATGGTTTTAGAAAATATTGAAGAAAAAAGCTTAAATGGTGCAATTAAATTAAATGGAAATTGGGGTATAACATTTATCATTTTCCCTCACCCTACACACACACCCACACAACCCTTCCCCATGTGCTATCCGAGCCCTCCTTGGCAGCCAACCAATTCCCCACTTAAAGAAAAAGAAAAATAAAACAAAGGAAATTAAAGAATAAAGAAAGAAAGTCAAATGAGGTATTGGCTTTATCTTTTCTCCTCATTTTTCAACACCTCACTCTCTCTCCTCACCCCTCCAATTTCTGGGCGAGCCCCCCTCTCCCCAACTGCAGCAACCTCCCCCCCCTCCAAATCCACTTCTTTTCCATCAAAAAAATTCTACAAAATCCATCAAAATCCATAGAATAAAACCACAAAATCAAAATCCACTCTCTACCCATTTTTCCTTAGCCTATCAAGCATGGATCGTGGTGAAAAGTTTGCATTTTGCAAACAAGTTGCATGTGGGATCTCATGATCTTTGAGGTAAAATCTTAACCTATGTCTTCATGGTTGGTTAACCACTCCAATTTAATTGAATTTGGTGTTTAATTTGGATTCAATTTCAAGATTTGGATTTTCAAGAGAAGGCTTTGAATTAAAAAGCTAGGGTTTGGATTCGATTAGAATGGTTGTCACTTGCTTAAGGTTACAATGAGTATATTAACATGTTAATGCTTGCTAAAACTAATCTAGTTGCTAATTTGCTAGGTGTAACATTAACAATGTCCAAATTAAGATTTTATGCAAACTAGGTTTTAATGAAATACATATATAGGTGAGAATAAAATATGGTTAGGGTTTTTATCACATTATTAACATTATAAGTTATAGTTTAAACATTTAGATCATGCAAAACCAAGCTAAATTGTTGTTTGTGCATTTTTGCTATAAAATGGTTAAAATTGCATAAAATTGCAAACTAAAATTTTAAGATTTCTACAATTGGTGTGATAAAATTATGGAAATGGTTTGTATGACTTATTGAAGATATTTAGTGAACATTGTAGCCGCTAGAATTGTTAAAACAACTAGATTTGAACTAATTTGGCAATTGTTGCTTACTAGAGTTTCGGAAAAATAGCTTTTAAAGCGAATTTGAAGTTTTGATAATTTAAACCCTATTTTATATATATATTTAGTGGGTTGTGAAACCACGAATGGTGTCTTTGAGTTTTTCTCGATCACTCGGCGTTTGTACGCCGATATCGAGGGTTTTGGGATGATTGGAGAGAGCAAACCATAGGTTTTGACCTATGTGAGATTCGGGTGTCGATTTGGTCATGAGTCAGATTTTAATGCAACACGATATATTATGATACGTAGGTACCCTCACGAGGACTTCGAGACGACAAGCAAGCGCGTGGCGACATTGGCATCGGCAAGCGAAGATCATATGAGTAGATATATATCTACGGGGGAAGTCGGGTGGATGGCGTATAGCACCCCCGCAGTTCGTAGTATAGTTATGATATATATATGTGTGTGTGTGTGTGTGTGTGTGTGTGTTATGATTCATGATACGTGGATGTTTATCAAGAGATGATTATTGTGTTCATGGTTTAGTTTAGGGTAATTAGAAGTAAACTAACATAGCTTCTTAGTCGCGAGCCCTAGAATAGGTTCACACCCACACGCACACACGCATTTGCATACATCTATTTACATGTGCGTATATGGGGATATGTATACACACACACACACACACACACACACACACACATGGGTATGGGACTATATGTATATACACGTATACATATACATGGATTATGAGGATAGTACTTGGGATTAGAGATGAGTCGATGAGATTGGGCTTGAGGCTGTGAGATCGGTGATGTGACAGGGTTCGTATTCGAGATACGACATGATGTTTTAGCGGGTCCTTTCGGCATGGTGTTTTCATATACACGCATGCATTTACATATATGGTATCAGTTTTGTACTAGACGTAGATCAGTACCCCGATCATGATATTTGATAAAGAAGATACCAGATGAATAATGTGATAGATGTGACATTTGATCCGTACCCAGATTTGGGAAGCCGTACGACAGATTTACCGTACGAGCTATATATTGATGATAGATCCGCACTCTTGACTCGAGGATGTCATATTATATTAGGGTATCGTATGGGATACTATTGAGCCTGGATCACCGACTTTTACATGTATATGTATGTATCGACTCAGAGCTTAGGCGGTTTCCTTACCTTTTGATCAGCCTGTTTAGTTTGGTCCTGTAGTGTACTTGTAAATGATAGATTAGATCAGCTCATACCTATTTCAAAATCTAACGAATCGTGTGTATTTTAAAGACGGGACAAGGGATTCTACGGATATTTCAAAGGACGTATCTTTTCTTAAAAACACCGTAGCCCTTATTTTCAAAACACCACGATTCGTGTTATTTCAAATGCAAAACCGTATGACTCATATTTATATAAATGCAGATTAGTTATCATTGTGTTCATTATTCATCTCCCGTATATTATTGCAGTTCGCATCGCATCGCATGCTTATATTGTGTTGTGCCATTATTGAGATCATGCTGTCAGGACACCAGCACTATTACCGATGATGCGTATGTTCCACGTACACTTACTTGCCGGCTCACACACATCATCATCGGTAATTGCCATGTCACGTACACTTTAGAGAATATTACTCATTGACATAGCTCGTAACTGATAGTTCGACATGGTATTAGCGTACTCGTCTTTATATGCTAGTTTAGACATTGCAGTTATTACTTGCTACTTCATGCATATTATTATTCACTGCTATGCAGTATTATGGAGTTTTATGCCGATATTCACTGTTTACTTACTATTGATGATTGGATTTCGAATTTTCATGAGATTCCTGGATTTGGGGGAAAACCGCAAGAATATATATAAACTTCTCTCTCTCTTTTTAAAATGAAAAGTGCGGTTTTCTCATGATGTATGAGTCGTCCACCATGATGTTTTCTCGGTTATGAGATGGATTTCGAGACCCGATTCGAGGAGACGTATGAACCGCCTCGGGTATATGGTGGACCCGGTATGGTACCCCGGGGCAAGAGTGATTTCATGGTGGATGATGAACCCGACAGGGGCAGACTGCCTACCGGTGATTTTACTTGGCGCGTCGGATATCCGGAGGATACCGTTCGTAGTCGTGAGATTTGATGATACAGGCCAGTCCGGATAGCCGGAGCCTGAGATATTGGATATTGAGATTTA
Organism: Agapanthus africanus; assembly: GCA_030015575.1. Classification (NCBI taxonomy): domain Eukaryota; kingdom Viridiplantae; phylum Streptophyta; class Magnoliopsida; order Asparagales; family Amaryllidaceae; genus Agapanthus; species Agapanthus africanus. The sequence continues at coordinate 44,429,839 of JASDDO010000004.1, read as the reverse complement.
TGTTTTGTGTCGATACTAGGTACTGATTTATATTAATTTATTGATGATACCTCATTTTAAATTACAGAAAATCTCACTAAAGAAAGAAAACAGTTTCTTCATTTACATGTATTCTGTTTTCATTACATTACATTTTTACCTGATACATATGATACATTGCTACCTGAGGCACTGACACGAGCACATGGGATTACACTTATGTATAGATGTTTACCCTTACCACCTTTTCATGCTTCAGACTTATCATTTTGAGGTTATATATATTGATCGTGTTGACCTAGAATAGCGTCATGCATGCAATTTCTACTCGTAGATGTTTTTTACTCATGAGTTGGCAACTCACCCCTGTTGTGCCACAGTTCCTTGCAGGTTTTGCTGTACAGGTTCATTGCGGCTTTGCTGGCACACTGTTCCTTCCGGGAGATTGCTTTGACAGGTGGGTTCTTTGCATCAGGACCACCATTGTATATTTGTTATTTCAGTTGTATCTAGTAAAACTCCATCAACCAGATTGTATATTTGATAAAGATAGAAGATCAGACTTGTTATTTCGACCTTAGAGTCGCGCGTTGTATTATTATGGTTTTCATGCTGATTTTGGGTTTTCTTTTGAGTTTTGATTCTCGTCCTTCGGCGTTGTATATTATATTGCTTGCGTGGTTGTGACGGTCGATTGACGAAGAGCTGGCTCCCGCTTGGAGATACCTTTTTTTTATTTCGTATACTATTCATGTTGTATCCCGTTTGGGGCCAGTATTTACAAAGGAGACTCTGCCGAAATTTTCAGAAAATACTTGAGATTTTAAAAACACATACTTCGGCCTATGTTGTTAAAACTACTTGCTTTAAATTGGTTTTTCCTTCACTCTACTGCTTTTTTGGTTTTGATTTTTGGGTTTTGGCTTGCTTAGATTACGTACGCCTCGAGACGTTTCGTAATTTAAGTGCCGGTCATGTTTCGTACTTTTCGGGTCGTGACAAAGCTGCTCGATGGCCTCTTGACGAGGGCTTCAATCCTTAGCGTAGACGGGAAAGAAGTTACCCGCTAAGGATGGACCGAGCAGTGAAGCTGCTCGGTGGCTTCTTGATGAGGGCTTCGATCCTTGGCGTCGGTGGGTAGTAAACTACCAGTCATAGATGGACCGAGCAGGGAAGCTGCTCGGTGGCCTCTTGACGAGGGATTCGATCCATAGCGTAGACGGGTAAGAAGTTACCCGCTAAGGATGGACCGAGCAGTGAAGTTGCTCGGTGGCCTCTTGATGAGGGCTTCGATCCTTAGCGTAGATGGGTAAGAAGTTACCCACTAAGAATGGACCGAGCAGGGAAGCTGCTCGGCGGCCTCTTGACGAGGGCTTCGATCCTTAGCGTAGACGGGTAAGAAGTTACCCGCTAAGTATGGACCGAGCAGTAAAGCTGCTCGGTGGCCTCTTAACGAGGGCTTTTGATCCCTAGCATAGATGGGTAAGAAGCTACCTACTAAGGATGGACCGAGCAGGGAAGCTGCTCGGTTTTGCGAGGCTCTGCCCGACCTTCCTAGATGTGTGAATGTTGAGAAGAGTGACCATCGCGGGCGGCACGTGGCAGAAACGCATAGGTGAGGCGAGGCGTTCCAAGATCTGCGTCGTTCCGACTTCAATTCGCCGAGAAATACGAGATACCTGCCACGTAGTAGTACAGTATTGGAAGAATTGAGTGAATCCCAGGATTCGCGCCTATGCGTGCGCAAATTCGAACCTCGGGATCTTCCTCAGGGCTTTGAAGAATGGGAAGCACTTTTCCCCGAATCATGACATGAAACAACTCAGGGCGGCTACCCTCCCCGTGAGTCGCATGATTTCGACGTTGGTCTTTGGCACGGCCATGTTGAGGATTGCGCTGATTTTCTCCGGTTTAGCCTCGATTCCTCGGTATAGATGTCACCGTGAAGAAAAATTTTGCGGTTTGCTGGTTCCCGTAGGCCCGGCCTATTCCGCCTTTGTCGAGTAGAAACTTGATCGTGAGGTGGTAGGTCGATATCTGGATTCGGAGGGAGTTTAGCGTCGGGCGTCCCAAGAGGATATTGTAGGCCGGTGGAATTCTGGCGACAATGAACTCCACAGGCACGGTACGTGTACGTCCTGCCTCCCCGATGTTAAGTAGGAGGGTGACCATTCCTTCTGCCGGGATAGAGTGGTTAGTAAACCCCGACAGGATGTAGGCGGTCGGCCTCAGTGCGACGGGCTAAGCCCCATACGTAGGAAGCAGTCGTAGAAGAGAATGTCTGCCGAGCTCCCTGGGTCGACCAGTATCCTTTGAACCTTGTAGTGGTGGACCCGTGCTATAATCACCAGGGGTCGTTGTGAGGCAAGGATATCCCGTGGAGATCCTCGTCGGAAAAGGTGATGGGCTCGGCTGCCTTGGTTCTCTTCATAGGCCGGCTGCTTGTAACTTCGACCGGCAGGAGGCGTCGAAACTCGCCGGCCCCAGGCACACCCCCAGCTGATACGACCATGATTTGACCGATCGTCAATTCGTCGGGAGGGGGACGGTGCTCTTGCTCTCGGTCTGCTTGTCGCTTTTCCAGCAAGTATTTCGTCAGGTGCCCCGAGCGAATTAACTCCCCGATATAGTCTCGGAGCTGTTTGCAGTTTTCGGTGGGGTGTCCCTATGACCTGTTGAAGGCGCAGTAGGGGCCCATGTCTGTTTGGCCGCCCTATTGTCGACCGGGGGGATTTGAAGAATCTATCGTCCTTCACCTCCTCCAACAACTCAGTCTAGGAGATGTTGAGTGGAGTATACTCCTGGAACTTCGGAGAGTATGGCTTTGGCCGGTCAATCTTCTTTTTCTCTTCTCTGGCCCTTTTCTTTTGATCGGCCTAGTCGGTCCAGGGTAGGTTCGCGTTCACCTCGGACTCGAGCTGGATCTCTCGCTCGGTCCCGGCTTTTACCTCAGCCATGGTCTTAGGTTGCGCTAATGCAAAGGAACGGAGCCACTCCTTGTGCCTAAGACCCGACCTAAGGGTCGTGATGACCGTCTCGTCCCGGTGCTCTGGGACCTCAAGAAGAGTGTTGTAAAAGCGGGTGACGTATCCATTGAAAGAATCCTTGTTCCCGCTCTTTATAGTGAAGAGGTGGTCGACAGTCCGCTTCTGGCGTCTGTTCCCAACGAAATGGCCGAGGAATTAGGCGACCAGCTCATTGAAGGTAGAGATAGAGCGTGGCGTGAGTCCTTGGAACCAATCTCGTCCAGCGCGGATGAGAGTGGCAGGGAACGCTCGGCATTGGGCGGCGTCAGAGTTGTCCTGGAAGCTCATCCCCGCCGTGAACGCGTTCAAGTGGTCTTTCGGGTCGGACTTTCCGTCGAAGAGAGACATCTTTGGAGGCTTGTTCCGGGAAGAGACGCGGACATTGAGAAGCTCTTCTGTGAAGGGCTTCATGAGAGAGTCGGCAGCATATCTAGCCCCCTCACTTGAAGGGCGACTTTCCTTATGTATACCCTCGATCCAATTTTCTAGGGCATCGAGTCGGTCGTGGTATCCCGAGGATTCGGCATACTCGGAGTGATGGGCCCCCTGCTAATGGCCTGCGCCTGGCCGCGGTATCGGTTCCGTTCTATGAGGTTCCACAGGTCCCCTGGCGAGGTTGTTCTCGAGCTACCGTGATGAGGCCCGTTCGCGTGACCCTGTCAAGGGATAGGGCGCCGGCCATGCCTGGGAGCAGGCGAGCTAACCGACACCTTCTCGGGAGGGACAGAAGCGCGTTGGGCCTCAGGGCGGGGTGCTCTTTCATGAGACATCGGCGTGGAGCTGTGAGGCACCCAGCGGGACATTGAGTTGGTCGCCACGGGGGGCCTATGGCCACCAGAAATAGCGAGGCACTGCTCGGTCGCGCCAGTGTGGGCAGTGTCTTCTCTCCCTCTGTGGAGGTCCCGGTCCCGAAGTGGGGAAATGGCGACCTGTGTGGCTTGCCCAGCAATCTGGACACGGATAAGGGCATCTACGATGGACGCGAACCTATTGATCCTTACAGACAAGGCGTGAACGACATTCGGGGGAGGAGGAGATCCGTCCGCGCCCCCGTTGTGAGGAGGGCGGCGGCTAGTGCTTGGATCGTCACGGTGATCACTCGCCATGAACTTGAGATCGGAAGATCAACTTTTGTTGAGTGGAATTTTCGGTTTCCACAGACGGCGCCAACTGATGGAGGTCTTGATCTCCTTCAGATGTTGTCTTCCGTTGATCTGCTGCGAGCGTTGATGAATGGTTAAGATTGGATTTGAGGGTTGCCTCTTGATGCGTATGGACCTCAGTGGGCTTGATTTGGGATAAAACCGAGCTACCTGCAAGGAAGTCCCGAGATGGTTGTACCACCGTGGAGCCTCCGACGATCAAGTTAGTCGAGATATTTGGGCAGGGTCGCGACTTATTGGATAATAATTGCCTTACCTGAGTCGTTTGAGACGGGGTTTATATAGTGGCAGCCATGGGCTGGCGGGTGCAAGATTTACTCCAGCCGTTACGTCCTTAGAGCTGCGTCTGTACGAATGGCGGGATCCCCTATTAATGGCGAGATACGCCCGTTAACAGGAGGACACGATGATGTGGGACGCAGGATCGTGGGGCGGCAGATATCTCGCGTATGGCGAGATTCGCGGAGCCATGTCCGGAACGCTTATGATCTGCGCTCTGGGTCGGTCGATGAGACCGAGGAAGCTGGGCTCGGCGGGAGGCTCAGGGATGAGCGGGAGGCCGAGCAAGCTTGGTTCTGTGATAGCTCGGAGGCGAGCTAGAAGGGCTGAGGAGGCTCAGCGTGCAGGAGGGCTCGGAGGTGAGCTAATGGTTGTTTGTAGGACAAGTATAGGAGCGTTCTGGGAGGTCATCGAAGGTCAATAACATACTCGGATCGAAGGTCCAGGATATGCCTCCAATATACCGTTCTTGCTCCTTTCTCGTAAGCCTTGGAACACGTCATCTGCCATGTGTCATGATCTTGGGAGTTTTCAGTACCGAGCATCATCAGGTACAGTATATCCTCACCACTGTCCATAGAGGAGTTGAGCGTGTGAGGCAGATTTGCTTACAAATGTGAGGCAGGGCAAGTACCTGAGGCCAAGTTCAAGCTGGCCGGGCCAAAATATTTAATTTGTTATAATTGGTTATCTTAGATTTGATTAAATTTGAAACAATAATTTATTTAATATTTAGGAAAGATTTGTTTAGATTTATTTTATTATCTTATATTTTCATTTAAGATTGTTACGATTATTTTGATTAATTAAATTTAGATTGAGATTTATATCATCTGTTTGCGCGGTTTATCCATTGGATGATATCTACGCATGTTACGTACGCTATGCCAGATGGTATCAGAGAAGCCTAAGTCATGAGTGATGGCCATCGAAGTTAGCAGTATTTCCAACGAAGCTCTCATACATCGAAGGGACTTTAGTCGAGTTGAAGGAGATGCTCGCTGCCTGATTGTGAAAGGCAACAACCGTAAAGGTGCCATACCTCACCCTAATCGAGAAATCAACGTTGACGAATACGGTTCACCCCCACCATGCAGATTCGGGCTTGCACTGAATCAGATATAGACGATGATCTCGGTTTCGATGATGATCATTTAATTAGAGGTCCCGGCCCAAAGTGGGATGTGGACTACCACTACTGCTAGCGAGCAAAAAACGTGGCTTTCTCTCATGAGTTGATGAACATAGAGGAATTTCTCAATTTGATCTCTAAAGTTGAAAACTTTTCAACTTTCATGAGATTTCATCGGCCGAGAGTGTATCATTTGTCGGCTAAACTTTTTAGTCTACATAGATATATATTACAGGTGGTTTTTAACAACGAAAACTTTTTCACCGGTTTTCTGAAGAGATTCTTTTAGCCAAGAGTTCTTTTGATAAGGGAAAACTTTGCTGGAGGTTAACAATTTTCCTTTTTCCATGCCATCTTCTAACATGAGAGAAATTAAGAAAATTAAGCTATATTTATAGGTGGCATTTTATTATTCAAGTATGCCATATAATATGGAGCGAAATTAAGATTTAGAATATAATTCAATAGCAAGGATTAACTTAGTTTTTATTAGGGTTTACCTTTGATATATATCATTGTCTCTTTGGCAATGATTTTCTTCATATTGTATACAAACAAAGGAATTGCTTTTTGGTACATGACAAAGTGCGAGTGAACTAAAAGATTACGGAAGTTGAGCAACTTGAACCTAGTCATATAGCTTTCATTTGAGCAAGTTGGCTAAAAGCATGCATCACAATCATTTTCAGTAGTTTTACCAAAGTGGAATTGAACCCACTAAGCTAGGACTTCCTCCTCTACATGCAACCTTTATTAAATATCCATTTTGTAATCATGGAAAAATGTGCTGGTAGTATTTCATATTTTTGTCCTAAAATAATTGCAAAAACAATTCTTCTTATTTCTTCCCGCATAATATTGCTCTTTTATTTTGGCGTCATGTTTAATTTGCAATCTACTATCAATGTACCGTCAGGTATACATGTATATACAGTTAATGCATTTGAGATAATAGATGCAAATAGCAGAATGTGAAGATGTTTAACCCAAACGATATGTGAGAACAATTTTATGCAATTTAGGTATTTGACTTTCCTATTGATCTGGGTTTTTCTTGCACTTAATTTTAGGATCTGTTGGTGTTGTCACGATCTCTCCCTCTACTTGCCGCTGCTATTAAATTTAAATCAGAACACTAACTTACTGATTTCTAACATCATATTCATCAAAAAAACTACTTTACATAAGGATAAAATTTCCATTTATATTGGGAGGAAGAAAATAAAGAATAGTAATATCCTATAAAAATTAGGATAAATAGTCAACCCCCATGAGCATGAGTCATGAGCATGTTGTGCACAAAAACCTACTATACTAAGGAAGCTCTCACGTGGGGGCCCACCCATTGCATGCATGCACGCGTGGATTGGCTACGTGCCCCATCACCTGCTCATCGAACGGCTGATATCGCATTGGGGCCCACGAGGGAACTTATTCGCATGTCAGCTCTCCTTTCCTTCATGAAAAAGGTCAGCGTGATCTTCACGCTGACAAGAGTCACGCCCCATTAAACCCCATGCATGCATGCATGTGATGCCCATCATGGCCATGTTCATGGCCGACAAAAGTGTAGATGGGTCCCACGAGTAAGTGATCAACAGTACAGCACGTAGGATTGGGTGGGCCCGCTTAGCCCATTTTCCAGGACCGGCTAATGAAGCGAATCGACGGCGAATCGATTCGCTTCGCCTCGTCACAGAGCGAATAAATTCGCTTCGTGGCGAATTTGGCGAATCAATTCGCCTCGCCGACTGCGAATTGGCGAAGCGAGCGGGTTTCCAACTTTTCCGGCCGTGCTTCATCATACTTCGTGTCACCTAATTTGCCAACTCGCCTCACTTCGTCTCGGGAATCACCACGATTCGCCAAGAATCGGCAAGACTGGTCGATTCGCCTCGCCTCGTTGACCGATTGGTCTCGAACTCGCCGTCCAATGTTCACAAACGGGCGCCTGCTCGACGAATCGTCACGTCTTGCTTCGGGTTCGCTTCGCCTCGCCTTAGAATTCCCATCCAGCAGCTCTTGACCGTCGGATCTAGGCGAAATTCGATTCGCCCCTCGCCTCGTAACGGCTAAAAACGGAAAGAAAAAAAAAATTCAAAAACCCCTAAAAACTTATAAATACCTTCTCCCCCAACCTCATTTTTTCTCATTCCAAACTCTACTCTCTTCCAAAAAAATCCTTCTCTCTCTAAAATAATTAATCTGAATCTCTAATTCTATTGTGGCAATTTCCATCTCTCCAAAGAATAGAAGCTCTGATCCGATCCTCAGATGGTCCAACTCCGTGTTTTCAAAGCTTTAAGCCTCTGATCGACCTATTCTTCTCTCTTTTTTATTTTTTTATTTTTAATTTATTATTCTACTCTAATACTATTTTTTTAACATTTAGTTAAAATAATGAAATGGAGGGTTCATCATCTGATACGCATCAAACCCAAATTGCTAATCCCGAACAACAAGCGGAAGGATCCACCCACACATCTAGAAAAGCTAAAAAACGTGCGACTACCGGTGACATTTGGGATCGCTATAAAATTGAATTTAAGGACGGTGTTAGATACGTCGATTGCAAGTATTGTGGCAATGCATATAAATACAAAGATGGTGCCGGCACCAGTAGTTTGAATAAACATGCAAAAAAACACTTAGAATCCCCAACCGTTTTCTCCATTACACAAACACAAATTACTTTCGCCGGTCAAGAGCTTTTTCAATATAATCACGATTTAAATATTTCAGAAATGGCAAAATATATTATGGCAGATGAACAGGTTCTCGGATTCGGAGAAAGCACGGCTTTTGAGCGGTATGTTCAAACGACGTTGAACCGATATTCAAAAAGTTTCTAAAGACTACGCTTAAAAGTCATTATTTTAGTCTCTACAATGATGATAAACATGTATTAACTGCTACTCTTTTTTGTTTAGATACCGGTATTTCATTAATTTCTGAAATTTGGATGGATAGAAGGGAACTTCTCTGGATCTGTGTTACTGCACATTGGATAAATTCTGACTGATTTTTGCAAAAAAGAATTATTGCTTTTAGACAATTTCCATACCCGCATAGTGCATTTCATATAACTTCTGAAATTAGATCTATTTTAGAAGATTATCATTGTGTAAATAAAAAAATTTCCATTTTTTTCAATAATACTAGCAACAATAATTCTGCTATTGATGAACTCATTAGGCTATGCAAAACAATTTGCAGTGGTCGTTTTTTCATATTCGTTGTGCATATTGAAAGTGTGTCTTAGCATCTCTACTATATTTCAAAGAGCATCAAGTATACAATTTTAAAAAATCTAGAGCTCTAAACTACACTAATCTAGAATCGAACTAGAGAATTAGGGTTTAAGACTAAACAAACAAGTTCTAAACTAAGTGAAACGAGAATACAACCTTTGTAAACCGGTCCATCACTTCTAAAGCTCCAAGTAGTAGTCTCTAGAACTCTTCTTAGACTCCACTTGGTGAAAAGAACGAGCTTGCTTCGTGTCTTCGAGGCCGAAGATGATCCACCTTGAAGTCTCTCTAACTCAATCTAACTCTTCACTAATCAAGATATTAGTGAAACAAACAACCTAAACAAAAGGGCTGGTAAAGTATAGGTTGATGAAGTAGGAATTTTTCTCACAATATTTTCTTCTTTTCTTTTTCTTTTTCACCTCTAGAAAATTCAAGAAAGGAAGTGAAGAAAAAGATGGGAGATGAAAATGGAAAAGAGAGAATGAACTATGAAGTGAAGTGATGAGATAGTGGGAAATATCTATGAATAAAAACAAGGAAATGGTGATGAGTCATGGCTTCTCAAAACTTCCACAAGCATCTTGAATAAATAACTCATTTCCCATTTTCTTTAATTCACAAATAAATCCTTTATCCACCCATCTCATATCTCATATGATTCTCATACATCCTAATTTTATTTATCATCAAGCATGATATATATATATATATATATATATATATATATATATATATATATATATATATATATATATATATATGAAGAGAAGAAAATCTTTAGTGAGCTTTGATATTAGTTAATATATATACATATATCAAATAAATTAATACATATAATTTAAATTATTAAATCAACACTTGATTCAATAATCCGGTTATATCATATATAACCGACTAATATCGTATATGTATATCATATTATTAAATCAACACTTAATTCAATAATCCGGTTATATCACATATAACCGATAACATTCAATATTCAATATCAAATCAACACTTGATTCAATAATCCCGTCAGATCATATATAAGCGGCCAATATCAAATATATATACATATAACAAATCATTGAATCAATACTTAATTCAATAATCCGGTTATATCACATATAACATAACTGATATTGTAACGATTCTGTTTCAATGTACAAAATATTTTAAAGTTGATATACATAATAGAGTATTTGTAAGCCTGAGCACAAGTTATAAATTTAATTTGTTTTTGAACAGCAAGAAAGCACTTTTAGCTCATTGATAAAGCCTTGCATTGCTGTGACATAGCCCCTGTATTTAAATCCCCCAGCCATATATTATTTTTAATAATTTTTCTTTTAAATTTTTGGAAGCCCAAAAGTTTACACGTGCAAATACACGTAAAAATTAAAAATCAGATTAAATAAATATGTGAAATATGTTATATGAACAGACCCCGACACGTGGCACAGATCCCATTCCACTCCTCTTCCAATCGACCGGTGAAGAAGCCCTTTGGGCCGGCGCCGCCGGTTTGGACCGTCGGTATTACCTCCATATTTTTAACCCTAAATCCTTTGGCCTATCCCACTACCCCAGTACTGTTTGTTTATCCTGAAAATTAACAGAGAATTAAAAATCACTATTAAAACCAAATTTTAATGCATTTTAATTCTCTTTTTAATTCTCAAAACTCTAATTCTATCATATAAATACAACCTCATACCCTAACCCTCTCCATTCTGAAATCCATTATCAAAAATTCTCAATTTTTTCCAAGTCAAAAAAGTGTACAAGTGGAGTTAGCCCAAGGTCAAGTTCCGGCGACAATTCAAGACGATTCCGGCAACCCCGCGACTCCACGAAACTCTCAACTTGTTCCTTTACCTCCCCTATCTCATTCCAACCCGTAAGTCCACTCTACTCTTTTCTTTTCACCTCTCAAAACTTCTTCTTTTCAATGATGTCGGTAAGTGGAGTTACACCGACATTCATTTCTAAAACTTCTTAAACAACCATTTTTTTTAAGAACTATTTAACTAAATCATTGTACTTTGCTTTTAAATATTAAACAATAATTAAAAACAAGTCTCAATTCAAAACTCCATATTAAACCATTTTTATTGCACTTTTACGTTTAAATAGCATAAACTTTACATACATCTTTTATCATATTTGCTTGTACTACCTTTAGGAAAATCTCACGAGATAATGACCTACCTCTCACAACACGCATCTTGACATAGCACAATTTCATTTTAACAATATTTTTGGAACAAATACGACTTTTACATTAAAATACCATAAACTATTAAAAACCGTATTTTTTAAATTTACATTCCTTACAATTAAGGCTCTACGACCCATTTTGGGGAACCCGATCGGGATGGTGCGGGTTATCGCATATCCTCGGGACTAGTAGAGCAAGATACAGACCTCCTCACGAAGCATCTGATCTCGATGGAATTTTTAATGCAACTTTTAAGAATAACGTGATTTTCTATTAATAAATAAATTTTATTTTTTATAATTATATATAAATATTATCAAATCATCTATTTTAAATATATAATAAATTCCACGTTTTTCCAAACAAAAGAAAAGAATCACAAGTTTCATCAAAATACCATCAAGAATCCATACAAGTCAAATTTCTACAAAAATACCATATATTATTCATGCTAGATGTTTATTTACTAGAATACCTCACTTTTTAAAAGTTACATCCATGAAAACCCTAAATATGATAAATAAATACTTGAGATTTATTTGAAAGTATATTTTCATAAAACCCCCCTCAAGTTATATTAATTTACATTAAGGACCCTAGTAAATATAGGTTTAAGCGGGACCAATTCTCTTGGGCCTAGGAAGCCGGAAAAAGTGGGTGCTTTTCTATTTAAGGTAGAAAACTAAAATAGGGTTATCAATGGTAATTGGTTTGGAAAAAGTCATAAATCTTACCATTCATGTGCAGCAGTTACCGATAACTGCAAAACTTAATTCAGGAATCCAATTCTGTTTAAGTGTTTGACTCGGTCAGAGTCGCAGTCTAAATTGAATATAATCCATACATGAATACAATTCAAATATAACTCCAATACAATATGAATCCATATATACTAGAACTTGAACATGAATACCAGAATACTATCAAATATCAACATGACTCGACTGGACCGAACTATGGATATATATTGACTTGACTACATGACTATCCGTTTATATCCTTATCAGTTTACATGAACAATTTATACCATGGCTTCGGCAAGTCTTATACAACAAATCAATACAATCAATACAATATGCATTATGGGATTTTAAGGGGTAGACTGGTACGGAATGTATTAGAAGTGGAATGAGACGGACACTATAATACACCTAACCTGAATATCCGTTACCGTTGTTCCGTGGGTTTTGACGGGGCCTTGTACTCATATGCCTTAGTCCACGGAGAAAATTGGACTTCTCTCATATACACTGATATATTATGTACCAAGCTACAAACAACTATGTTAGTATAATAAAAACAGACAAATTACCAGATCTATTCCTTTTACTTGATCTATCTATCTTTTGGGACTTACCGAGCGATTGTTCGCTGACGACGTTCCTTTCTCTTCTTTCTTTTGAATATTGTCAGGAGGACCCTACCCTCAAGAGATCAAGCCCAGCCAGGAAAATTTGGAGCAGTTCATTGAGGATCCTGAGCTCTAGTCTACTTGTACATACTTTTACTTTCGGTTCATATGCCATTGTTTAGGCATTGCTTTCCAGTATTGTATTTACTTTCCAGTTGTATTGTAAAGAATATTTAATCAATAAAAAGTTGTTGTTTATTTATATCTCTTGTTATTCCTTGTATACATTTATTATATTGCTTATTTACGTTCAACGTGTTTACTTCTGAGTAAATACGTCGCGGGTCTCGTCACGTCTCCTTACCCGTACACTAGGAAGCGGGGCGTGACAGGTTTTGTTGGTGTCCCATGCAGGTCTATTCTGCGTGGAAACTTACATAACCATGCAGGGTCAATTCTGCATGGAAACCTAAGCAATATATCACAAGAATTATAAGAATCGGCAACTAAATGTTCTTTACATTTCATATTCTTTGAATCTATTCTAACCCTATTTTTCTTTCAAGGTTATGGATTTCACGAACAACACGAGCACCAACGTGAACGGCAACACCACATCACCACCTCTTCCATTTACACCTACCGTAGCAGCTCCTATTAACGAGCAGACGGTATTGCTGGAGGCGATCAAGAGCCTCTTAGAGGGACAACAGCAGCAGACTGCTATCCTAATGAACCACCCAGAAGCTGAGACACCTGGAGTGAAACAATTCCGAGCATTACACCCTAAACAATTCTCTGGGAAAGAGAGCCCTTTGGAAGCAGAGGAATGGGCTCAGTCGATCGATGACGACCTGGCAGCAGCACAAGTGCTAGAGATAGCTTGGATAAAGGATGCAAAGCTGCAACTAACCGACAATGCCAAGGTATGGTGGAAGGCGGAAGAAAGCCGTCTTGCCCAGCCGATCGAATGGAGGATTTTCCACGAGATGTTCGACGCGAAATATTTTTCCGAGGCTGCCCGTTTTGATATGGAGCAGTAATGCATCCATTTACAACAAGGCTCTATGTGGAGCAAATCTGTGGATGAGTATGATACTGAGTTCACCATATTGAGCAGGTAAGATATTTCTTAAATATTCGAATTTCTAATATCACATACTACACAGCTAACACAAGACCATAACATGTTTGCGCCCCATCTCATACCGACTGCTGAGATCAGGTCTAGACGATTTCAGCAAGGGTTGGACCCGGAGATCCAAGCTGCATTAGCTACAGGGGATTTCCCAACCCATGATTTAGCTTTGAAGGCTGCCCGAAAATATGAGGCAGTGGTGAAGAAGAAGGGCATACCTCAATCTGCCGGTGTGAAGCGCCCTACTACTTAGATAGCATGAGGAGACCCTTCCAGGCCACCATTTGTACCCAGGAGACCGGGAGTAACTTTTAACCGGCCCAGTCCAGATTTCTGCTTCTATTGCAAAAGAAATGGACACCTGGCGAAGGATTGCAGGCGTGCAAATCGCCTTTGCATAGTCTGTGGCTCATCCACACACGATATTGGATCTTTTCCTCATAGATTCAATCCAAACCCTGCACCCAGACCAGCAATCACTTATCCGCAGCGACCAGCTATCCAGGCATCTGCTTCTCGACTTGCTCTCCCAGCTCCACCTCCTCGCAGACCTACTGCACCTCCTCCTCATCAGTTCCATCATGCACAAAGGAACCTACATCAAGGACAGAGGGACTGACAGAGGAATGCGCCTCCAGCAAGGAGGAATGTACCTAAGCGACAGACTTTCACAATGACTGTGGAAGAACCAGAACTGGCCAAGTTATCACTGGTGACTCCCTTTCTTTTCAAACTTTCTTTCAACCTTTATACATATCAAAGTATCTTTTCCTATACCTAAACATATTTCACACAACTTAGGTACAATCTTAGTAGCCTCACTTCCTGCACTAGCACTCTTTGATACTGGAGCATCACATTGCTATATATCACAACGGTTCGTCCGAACTCATACGATTCCAGTCAAACCGCTCGTATCAAGCTGGAATGTCAATTCAGGGAATGACGTTCTAAAAGCAACTTTGGGATACGGCCCGTGTAACGTTTTGAAAATCGTTTCGGTAAAATAAGGGGGTTTTCTGTAAAAAAGTCAAAATACAAATATCTTTATTATAAAATTAAATATATATATTCTAGCTATGTAATTGCTAGTATTTGGTGTTTATTGAGCCACTGGTGAAATTTCAAATTTTCTGAAAAGTTTTCCGAAAATAATTATTTTAATATTATTTTAAGCCGTCACTAATACATTTAATTAGGAAAAATTATAAATTGGAATGGGTTAATACAAGTTTAGCACACCATATCACATCTAAACAATTATGGTAACATCTTCGGTCAAAGAAATTTTTTTGGTTGATTCTAGTTTACGTGTATAGAAATGATAACGGGAAATTGAAATAAAAATAGAATTTTGTTTCATGTGGAATTATTGAGCTATGTGGGGTTTTACTTGACTTGATAACTCCAACCCAAACCCACACACACCCACACATTGGAATGGCCGAATCATGGCAGCCCTCACCTTTTTCCCACTCCAAAAATTGAAGAGAAAACATAGAAGAGAAGAAAAAATGACAAGGTTAATTAATTAAACAAAGAAGTATGGTGTAGTGTATGAGGTTTGGTGAGTGCTTTGACTTTTTCCCATTCACTTTCACTCCTCCCCCAAACACAGAGCTCGGCTGATTGGCAGCAGCCCCCCTTCATCTCACCATCTCATTTCATGCAAAAAAAATTCACTCAAAAGTCCAATAAAATCCACACATCTTGCCATTAACTCCAAATCAAACCTCTAACCCCTTTTCCTTGGCCATTCAAGCATGGATTTTGGGAGCAAGAGAGTAGTTTTGGAGGCTAAGATTTTTTCTTGCTAGATCTCAATTTGTGAGGTATAAATATTTTCCCTAGGGTTTGATTATTGGTTAGTTTCTTAATTAAATTCTTTAGGTGTTTAATTATGGGTTTATTTGAGAGTTTGAAATGTCAAGAGAGAGAGAATTGTGCTGAAAATTAGAGTTTTATCACTTGAATTAGTTATGATGTTTAGTCTAATATCTTGAGTTTTTTGCAAAATATAATCTAGTTGTTAATTTGCATATTGTTACTTGTAAATTGTTTTAATTAAGTTTTCTACCAAACTAGGTTTTTAGAAACAAATTCAAAACATGAGATTAAAATCCAGTAAAGGTTTTTATGACATAATTAACATTTTAAATTGTTGTTTAGGGACTTAGTTAATGCAAAACTTAGCTAGTTGATGAATTATGAATTGTTACTTTGGAAATTGTTAAAATTGGTTATGTTTGCAAACTAGATTTTTGAGATTAATATTAAGAGGTAAGTTTAAAATCTAATTAACATTGGTATGACTTAATTAAGTTATTTAATGAGCATTTTTGGCCATTTGAATCGTTAAAATCTGTAGATTGGTTAAAACATCAAGTTTTGAACCGAAATGAGAATTTGTGCTAACTAGATTTTTGGGAAATAAAACGAATTGTTTAATTTTATGGTTTTGATGAATTAAAACCTATTTCATATATAATTTGTTTATTTTGAAACCACGATTGGCGTGTTTGAGTTTTTCGCGACCACTCGGCGTTTGTACGCCGATGTCGAGAGTTTTATGTTGGTTTGAGAAAGCAACCATAGGTTTTGACCTATGTGAGATTGGCGTGTCGTTTTGATCATGAGTCGGATTTTAATGCGATACGGTGCGTTATGTTATGTAGGTACCCCATATGGACTTCGAGACGACAAGAAAGCGCGTGGCGACGTCGGCACCGGCGAGCGAGGACCAGGTGAGTAGATTTATATCTACGGGGAGAAGTCGGGTGGATGGCGTATAGCACCCCCGCAGTTCGTATTATAGTTCATATATATATATGTTTATATAGGTGTTTTATGATACGAGAATGTTTATTCATGATATGATTATGTGTTCATGGTTTAGCTTTGGGTTAGTTGTGAAACCCTAGAATAGTTGTTATACCCACATACGCACACACAGACTTGCATACATTACTTTCTTGTGCGTAGATGGAGATGTGTATATATGTATATATATACGCATGGATATGGGACTATGCATATATGCATTCATATACACATGCATGGATGATGAGGATAGTACTTGGGATTTGAGATGAGTCGATGAGATTGATTTGAGGCCGTGAGATCGGTGATATGGCAGGGTTCGTAATTGAGATACGACATGACGTTGTAGCGGGTCCTTGACGTAGTGTTTCACACACGTGCATGCATACTTAGGAGGTATCAGTATTGTACTAGACGTAGATCAATACCCCGATCATGATATTTGATAAAGAGGATACCAGATGAATAGTATGATGAATGTGATATTGACCCATACCCAGATTTGGGATGCCGTACGACGGATTTACGTACGAGCTATATATTGATATTTGATCTGCACTCTTGACTTGGGAATATTTGATTATAGATATGGTATCGTATGTGATATTATCGAGGCGGGATCACCGACTAATATATATATACATATGTATCGACTCAGGTGTTTGGCGGTTTCCTTACCTTTAGTTTAGCTTGATAGCTCATCCCTATAGTTTAGTGTAGTTGTTAGCCCATATTAGTTGTCGTTGTGTTTAGTATTTAGCTCCCGCTCATGATTGTTGTTCGCTCCGCATCGCATACTTATATTATAATTTCTTATTGCATTGTTGATATCATACTGTTAGGACACCAACACCATTACCGATGATGCGTATGTACCACGTACACTTACTTGCCGGCTCACACACATCTTCATCGGTAATTGCCATGTCACGTACACCTTAGAAAATATTATTGCTTGACTTAGCTTGTTAGTTAGTAATTTGACATGATATTAGTGTACTTGCCTTATATGCCAGCTTAACATTGTAGTTATTACTTGTCACTTCATGCATACTGTTATTCATTGTTATGCCGTATTCATGGTTTTACATGCTATTGATGATTTGGATTCGGATTTCCATGAGATTTTATGGATTTGGGGGGGGGGAAACTGCAAAACTTATATAAACTGCTTTCTCTCTTTTTAAATAAAAAGTGTGGTTTTTCCCATGATGTATGAGTCGTCCACCATGAGTTTGCTGATGGATTTCGAGACCCGATTCGAGGAGTGGAGGAACCGTTTCGGGTACATGGTGGGCCCAGTGTGGTACCCCGGGGCAAGAGGATCGTGTTGTTGACGTTGAGCCTGGCAGGGGAGAACTACCGACCGGTGATTTTACCCGACGCGTCGGATATCCGGAGTATACCGTCGTGGTCTTGAGATAGATGGTAGGGGCCGGTCTGGACTGACGGCGCCCTAGATATTGTGATTGAGACATTGAGATTTTGAGATATTGAGGTACAGAGATTGTGACACAGAGATATCGAGATATTTGGACACTTGTTTTGTGTCGATGCTGGGCACTGTTTTATGCTGATTTCATTTATGGTACCTCATTTTTAAAATACAGAAATCTCACTGATTTATGAAAGCAGTTTTATTCAGTACATGCATTCTGTTTCATGCATTCATACATCATCCATATGACATATTGCTACCTGAGGCACTGACACGGGCATATGGGATTACACTCGGGTTAGATATTTACCCTAATCATTGTTATAGGTTGCATGTTATATATATTTGAGGATATATTATAATCGTATGACCTAGGATTGCGTTGTTCATGCGGTTTCTGTTCGTAGATGTTTTTCTACTCACGAGTTGGCAACTCACCCCCGTTGTGCCACAGTTCCTTGCAGGTTTTGCCGTACAGGTTTCATTACGGCTTTGCCGGCACTGCTTTTTTTCGGGTGACTTGCTAGTAGGTGGGTTTATTGTTATCGTACCCATCATATTACCTTATATAATATTATTCAGTTGTATCTAGTAAATTCCATCAACCAAGTATGTATTTATTTTTGAGATAGAGACCAATGATGTTATTCTTTCGACCTTAGAGTCGCGCGTTTTATTTCTGTGGATACTTGTTTTGAGTTTCCTTTTGAGTTTTGATCCTCGCCCTTGGCGTTGTATATTATATTGCTTGTGTGGTTGTGACCGTCGATTGACGAAGAGCTAGCTCCCGCTTGGGGATGCCTTTTTATTCATTTCGTATACTATTCATGTTGTATCCCGTTTGGGGGCCTGTATTTACAAAGGAGACTCTGCCGAAATTTTCAGGAAATATTTGATGTTTTAAAAAAACGCATAATTCGGCTTATGCTATTAAAACTACTTGATTTAAATCGGTTTTCCTTCACTCTACCATTTTTTTTGGTTTGGATTTCTGGGTTTTCGGCTTACTTGGATTACGTACGCCTCGAGACGTTTCGTAGTTTAAGTGCCGGTCATGTTCCGTACCTTCGGGACGTGACAGCCCGTGTCCAGTGGTCGTCTACAGCAGAGAATTTTATGCTGACTTCAAGGTGCTGGACATACCAAACTTCGATGTAGTCTTGGATATGGATTGGTTAGGAACTTTCTACGGTACCATCGACTGTCGTCAAAGGAAGGTAGTGTTCGATATTCCAGACCATCCGGTCTTTTATTTCAAAAGTGGAGACCGTACACTGGAGCCTAGCACATACAAAGCTAAGCCAAAGAAGACCGTGCTTGCAACACTATAAGCAGAGGAAGAATCGAAGCCAGAGATAGTTCGAGAGTTCGACGATGTATTTCCTGAAGACATATCAGGTTTGCCTCCTGATCGAGCTCTTGAATTCAGTATTGACTTAGTACCTGGTGCACAACCGGTAATCAAAGCACCATATCGGTTAAGTCCAGAAGGATTGAAGGAGATCCGTACTTAACTGGATGAACTTCTGCAGAAAGAATGGATTCGTCCCAGTACTTCAAGTTGGGGATCTCCAGTTTTGCTTGTGAAAAGGAAGGAAGGTTCATACAGAATGTGCATTGACTACCGAGCTCTAAACGAAGTCACGATATAGAACAAGTATCCACTACCGCGAATCGAAGATCTGTTCGATCAGCTAAGTGGGTCTTGCATTTTCTTAAAATTAGATTTTCGTTCGGGTTATCATCAGGTGAAGGTCAAAGAGTCTGATATTCCGAAGACGGCATTCAGGACTCGCTATGATCATTATGAGTTTCTCGTGATGCCATTTGGAGTGACCAATGCACCAGCTATATTCATGAATCTGATGAACCAAGTTTTCCGAGAGTACCTAGACAGGTTCGTTGTCATATTCATCGACGACATCCTGGTGTATTCTAAGAGTCGGAAAGAACACGCTGAACATTTGAGGATTGTCCTGAAGACTTTGCGACAACATCAACTCTATGCCAAGTATAGCAAGTGCGAATTTTGGCTAGATTAAGTCGGATTTCCCGGGCATATCGTTTCAGGTGATGGAATCTCTATGGATCAAGCTAAACTATCAGCAGTAAGCGAATGGCCGACACCAAAGACAGTGAAGGACATTCGAAGTTTCTTGAGATTAACGGGATACTATCGAAGATTCATAGAAGGATTTTCAAAGATTGCAACACTCCTGACCAAGCTCACACGTAAAGATGAAGCATTCTTGTGGTCAGAAGCATGCGAGCAGGCTTTTGTAGAACTCAAGTCAAGATTTACATCAACGTCTATTCTCGTAATACCGGACCAATCTGAAGGTTTTGTTGTGTATTGCGATGCATCCGGTAAGGGGTTAAGATGTGTTCTACACCAGCATGGAAAAGTTGTAGCTTATGCATCAAGACAGTTGAAAATTCATGAGCACAATTATCCAACGCATAACTTAGAGTTGGTAGCTGTTATATTTGCATTGAAGATTTGGCGTCATTATCATCTTGGAGAACGGGTAGATATATACACAGACCACAAAAGTCTGAAGTATGTGTTTACCCAGAAAGAGCTGAATATGCGGTAGAAAAGATGGCTAGAACTTATGGCGGACTTCGAAATCAACCTACAATATCAACCAGGGAAGGTGAATGTAGTTCCTGATGCACTTAGTCGCCAGCCACTATCAATGAATCTCACCACACAGTGGAAGCTACAGCAAGATTTGCACAAGATGGAGATTGAAGTGGTTATGCCAGGTAATACTTCAAAGTTGATGAATTTACAAGTTCAATCTACTATCGTCAATCAGATCAAAGCTGCTCAAGCAAGCGATACCAAGTTGCAAAAGATCAAAGAACAAGTAGAAAGTGGACATAGAACAGACTTCATCATCTATGAAGACGGATCTTTATGAGACAGAAGCAAATTGTGTGTACCACAAGGTTCTGTTCGGGAAGAGTTGATGAAAGAAGTTTACAGCTATCCATACTCAGTACACCCTGGTGGTACAAAGATGTACAAAGATCTACGGCAACATTACTGGAACGTGAGGTAGCCAGAAGCGTAGCCAAATGCTTGGTGTGTCAGCAAGTAAAAGCTGAATATCACAGGACTGCTAGTTTACTTCAACCGTTACCTATTCCAGAATTGAAGTGGCAACACATCACCATGGACTTCGTGACTGCACTTTCTCGCAGCATGAAAGGTAACGATGCGGTATAGGTTATTGTGGATCGACTCACAAAGTCGGCTCATTTCATCCCATTTCGAGTTGGCCAATCTACTAAGACACTAGCAAAGAAATAGATGGAAGTAAGTCTGAATCTAAGTAACATTTAATTCTTCATAGTGTACTATCTCTGATACCCATGAACTCATGCAGGGGATCTTGAGATTACATGGAGTACCGGTTTGCATTGTCTCCGATCGTGACACCAGATTCCGATCGCAATTTTGGCAGAGTCTGTAAGCTAGCTTGGAAACAAGTCTGAACTTTAGCACAGCTTATCATCCACAAACAGATGGTTAGTCTGAGCGAACGATTAAGATCCTTGAAGATATGCTAAAAGTGTGTATGTTAGATTTCGGAGGATCGTGGGAAGATCACCTACATCTTATGGAGTTTTCATACAACAACAGCTACCAAGCGAGTATTAGAATAGCACCCTTTGCAGCTCTTTATGGAATGAAATTTCATTCACCATTAAGTTGGGACGACATCGGAGATAGGGAACTCGTTGGACCAGAGATAATCGCGGCGACGGTGGACGTAGTTCGCACGATCGAAGAAATAATGCGCATAACCCAAGACCGACAGAAGTACTGGACTGATGCAAAACGCCGACACTTGGAGTTCCAACTGGGAGATCATGTGTTCTTAAAGATCTCTCCAAACCGTGGAGTGATTCGCTTTGGAAAGAAGGGTAAGCTCAGTCCGAGATTTATTGGACCGTTCGACATACTCGAACGAGTCGGAGAAGTGGCATATCGTCAGCCACATCTTTGATCACTCCGAACTCACTGTACAGATAGACTTATCTTATGAGCAGCAACCCGTTGAAATCCTGAACAAAAAGGTAAAGTCACTTCGGAACAAGGAAGTAAACTTGGTTCGAGTGATGTGGAGAAAAGACTCACCAAGAGAATCAACATGGGAAAGAGAAGACGACATGCATACAAGATACCCTTTCTTATTTGTAAATTATTCCTTAAGTAATTGTAAATTTCAAGGACGAAATTTTTATAAGGAGAGTAGAATGTAACGACTCTGTTTTAATGTACAAATTTTTTTTAAGTTGATGTACAGAATAGAGTATTTGTAAGCCTGAGCACAAGTTATAAATTTAATTTGTTTTTGAACAGCAAGAAAGCACTTGTATCTCATTGGTAAAGCCTTGCACTGCTGTGACATAGTCCTTGTGTTCAAATCCCCCCAGGCACATATTATTTTTAATGATTTTTCTTTTAAAATTTTTGGAAGCACAAAAGTTTACACGTGCAATACAAGTAAAAATGAAAAGTCAGAATAAATAAACATATGGAATACGCTATATGAACAGATCCCGACACGTGGCATAAATCCCACCCCGCTCCTCTTCCAATCGACCGACGAAGAAGCCCTTTGGGCTAGCGCCACCGGTTTGGACCGTCGGTATTGCCTCCATATTTTTAACCCTAAACCCTTTGGTCTACTCCACTACCCCGGTACAGTTTGTTTTTCCTGAAAATTAACATAGAATTAAAAATCACCATTAAAACCAAATTTTAATGCATTTTAATTCTCTTTTTAATTCTCAAAACTCTAATTCTATCCTATAAATACAACCCCATACCCTATCCCCCTCCATTCTGAAATCCATTATCAAAAATTCTTAAATTTTTCCAAGTCAAAGAAGTGTACAAGTAGAGTTAGCCCAAGGTCAAGTTTCGGTGACAATTCAAGACGATTCCGGCGACCCCGCGACTCTACGAAGCTCTCAACATGTTCCTATGTCATGACCTAAAATTAGACACGTGACCGGCACTTAAACTACGTAACGTCAACAGGCGTAACGCAATATAAGTAAGCCGAAAACACAGAAATCTAAACTATATAAAGAAGTAAGTGATAAAAACATTGTTAAAACATTTGGAAATCTCAAGTAAAAACCTTAAAGCTTAAGTTTATTTTCTTAAAAATTTCGGCAGTATCTCCTTTGTAAAACCAGCCCTGAAACGGGTACAAACATAGTATAAAAATAAGCATCCCCAAACGGGAGCAAATCACGCCCAAAGATGGAAACAACCACCACAAGCAAATATACGACGTCATAGCGAAGAAATAGACAACATAAATGAAAAACAATATAAAGAGGTAAAACTACATGATAAAGGCTGGCTCACACGAGCTCGACACCTAGAGTCAAAAAATATACAATATCGTCCTCACAACTCGTCTCTAAGTCAATACATGAAAGTGGTAGATGGAGAGTACTAGATACAATGAGATATACAATGAACATAAACGGATAACCGCAAACCCACCTATAGCAAAAAGGCTCACAGCCAACCGTAGCGGTATTCGCTAAAAAAGATTCAATAAGCAGCCCTGACGCGACTACTATGAGGGTCAAACCTGCAAAACACTGTGGCACAATGGGGGTGAGTTGCCAACTCATGAATAGTAAGTAACATCATACAGATAATCGCAGGTATGCACGTACAACGATAATCTATCACATGCAATCTGATAGCATAAATACGGTAATATGGATATGCAACAATCATGACCAAGGTATTCCATCAGGTACTACAAATACATGAAGCAATGCATATCAAATAACTACTAAGTATGGGATAAAATATTTCATCATCATTGTGAGAAAACCGGTGTCCATCAACGACACCCCAAATCCCAATACTTCAGGCGCCGTCACTCTGATCGGCCCTCATATCTATAAATCTCATGGAACCTGAGTGCCCAACATCGGCACTCGAAACATCATGAAAACCCGTGTCCAACATTGATACGTAAATCCACATAACTCAGGCTCCGTCAGTCCGGATTGGCCCACGGGCTCCGTCAGTCCGGATCGGCCCATATCCATCTCAAGACTCCGGTCGGTATCCTCCGGATAACCGCCAGGTCCAACCAATCACCGGTAGGTAATAGTCCCTCTGCTAGGCTCATCGTCTACTGCACAAAATCCCTTTCTTGCCCCGGGGTACCATACCGGGTCCACCATGAACCCGCAAACGGATCATCCAGCTCCTCAAATCGGGTTTCTAACACAAGTCTCAGAAGCGAGAAAACTCATGGTGGACGCATCGAGATATCATATCAAGAGAAACCGGGTTTTCAAAACAATGTATAATTTCTTGAAATATCCCCACGGTTCTCAAATCCATAAATCACATGAAATCCATATATCAATGCGTAAATCCATGAAATATGAGATATGCAACATAAAACAGTAATATGAGCATATCAAGGGCAACCCGCTCTTTTAAATGAATCCAGTTTTTAAATATATCATGTGGTTCCCAATTTCTCCAAAATCAAATGCAACATCATATAAAGGTGTACATGTAGCTATGTATACACGATGCATTTCATATGCGCAATAGAACAAGAATCAACGTCTCAATGTCAATAACGAATACAATACCACATATGTGTATAGGTTGTGCGTGTCATGGCAATTACCGACGGTGTGGGTGTGGTATACAATTTAGTGCTCGTGCAACATGGACCGTCAGTAATAGTGCAGTGTCCACTAGGTACTAAGTCAAGGCATGACAAGTAATGGTATGCAATGATGCTCATGCACAATCAACATATATGCATATAAACATGCGGCTATAATATCATATCCGGCCCTGACGCATAACGCCATACGGGCGATTGCCCTGTATATGTTAAATCTACTCACCGATGATCTCGAGTTAGGTAAATCCGACCACCTGCTTTCCTTTCTTCACAGCGTCCGAAGTCCCCTCCTGCGATCCTATTACCATACAACACAATAACGCGTAGATTTAGCAAACTACGCAATAATAAACGAACACAACGCCAATTAACGAATCGGTTCCCTTAAGCTACAAAAGGGTTCGCTTAGCGGCTAACGTGTGTAGCGACATCATCAAAATAAACCCACGACAGCAAGCTACCCGAAACACTTAAATTACATCGGATCAATCGTATCGCACTTTGCCGAAACGCCTAAAATTAGCTAATTGGTTGTTCATATCATAATTTTGCATTATTATGTTCCCCATTCTTATTCATTTTACAAATAAACAGGTGCTTTTGATCCATGTCTGCTACATAGTTGCAGATTACAGGTTCTCGGAACAAAACAGTGAAAATGATGAAAAGACGATACAAAAGTGAGACTACGACCAACAAATAGAAGAATCTTGATCACGCCTACAGTTTGAGGGACAAATGAAGATCAATGAACAATTTCACAAAGTACATTTACAGCGCAAAGATTCAAGACTTCAACATGAAGCGAACGGTAAAAGTCCACAACATTCTGCACAGTGGAAATCTGGAAGAAACTAGAAGACAATCTGAGAAACCAAGTGAAGAAACCAGAAGCCAAATGCAACAGGAAGCAGCCCAGAAGAATCCAGCAAAAGACCCCACCATATGGCCGCAGATCTGCGGCCAAACAGGGCATTTGGCCGCGGTTCCGCGGCCGTGCTGAGCACGTGTCGGTGCAAATTTTGACGGTGGCGGCGGTACGTTGACTAGGCTTCTCAGGGTAGTTTTGTAAATGTAGATAGGGATCGGATGTAAACCCTAGAGTTTCTATAATCTATAAATAGGAACCCTAAAGCTCTTTTTGGAGCATTTCTCTTCCTATGCTTCTTTTTATTTATCAAATTTCAGAGTTTTATTCGCTGTAAATGTTTGAAGAGTGCATCAAATAAAAAGCAAGATTTTCTTTTCTATGCCTTAGTTTAATTTTCTTTTCTGCCCTAGAGTAAATTTTATTTATCTGCCCTAGTTATAACTTTTATTTATTTGCCGTAGTTTAGATAATTAGGTTATTAAAAACAATCATAAAAATGAAATCTTTTATCAATTTCCTAATGAGTGAGTAGTTCCTCACTTGTTAGGGTTAGGAATTAGAAAGGTTTGAGAGATGAAAATCTTTTACCCCTTTCTTGCCCATCATACATTTTTAATAGAACTCTATGCATACATACAACACCGTTCACTACGGCACCCCATCCCACGAGGTAGCGGTGATACCGTAGTTAAAGACCGGTTGTGTATGTTTTCCATGGAGGTTAGGGTAAGAGTTAAGAAAGGACGGACAAGGACCTAGAGGAAGAAACCTAGTTTCTTCCCGATCGTGCTAACCCCCTTTGTTAATTATTACCTTAACACCTAAATAGATCTTAATTAGGGCATAGAAAGCGGTAAGAAATATTGAATTTCCAAACTTAACCTAAACCTAACCCTACCAAGGTTTTAATCCTAATCAAACTCATTTCAGTTTTTAATGATAATCAATCCTACCACAATTGGAATTAAATCGTTAGTACAAATAGAAAATACACAAAATCCCTGTGGACCGACCCGTACTCAACCGGCTAGCTACCAAGCGACGACGTTCTTGATTGTGCTTAATATTCTTTGATTCATCTTTTAAAAGCGCACACACGCAAAACCTCTCATAACAATCAAATGGCGCCGTTGCCAGGGATGGCGTAGTTATTTTCTTTTAGTAATTTCGGGTTAATATAAAAATTAAAAAATCATAAAAAAACTGAAAAATAAAAAATATAAATTTTTTATCATCTTGTTATTTTTTGAAGGGTTTTCGTTTGAATTGTGCAGGATCGACGAACAAATTCAGATCTGGAAAAATCCAGAGAGCAAAACAGCAAACAGCGGATCTGAACAAGCAGAGGATAATCAGAACAGAGAAACAGAAGAAGTTTGGAGGCCTGAGTCAACGAGTCAACCACGGAACCGCGGTCAAAAGCAAGGTTCGGCGGCGGATCCGCGGCCTGTTGGTGACGTCAGCACGTGGAAAAATCTCTGTAAGCTTTCTTTTCTTCTCTGTAACCCTCTTATCTCCTCTGAAAAATTTTCTTGCAGGGTTCTTTGCGCAAAAACTTCTCTCCCTTCTCCAATAACTTGATCTTATGCAGGATTCTTTGCGCCGCAATAAAAAAAATTGGCAAGTGTGTTTTGTATGTTTTACTGCTTTGCATCTTTAAAACTGACTTTAAGGGGCTTTAACACCAATCCAGATTGGGTGGAGATTTCATTACCCTTCCTAGGACCCCCAAAATCACAAAAAGCATTTTGCATTGACCATCGAGTTAATTAAAAAAGATTAGACTCAGCCTATAAGGACTGTCGTGCTCGATAGGACAAAGGAATAGTTGTAGGCATCGATCGTTTATCTAAACCAGACTTTGTGGTGCCTAGGCTAGACAGGTGGGGAAAGGTAATTTTAAAAGGCCCGTCTCACGGTGATTCGTAAGTGGATCCCTCCTTTCTTTACTTGTGCTTACCTGGCCACAATTGGCGGTGAAGAGGCGATTTAAGGTCCTCACAACTTGCCCTTTGGAATAGTTAGGAGCAGTCTAGTTGACCTAGGTGACCCTAGATCTAGGCTTGATTATGCATATTGTGATTGATTGAACGTGTGTCTAAGTTTCTTATTAAAAATCTTTTTGCAAAAAGCTCCTTATAAAAAAAACACAAAACAGAAAATTTTTACAAAAACTTGCCACTTGTCGCTAAGAAATCCGTTGCACCCCACTTACACCCACTTCCTTCCATTGACGTTTTCTTACCCCCACCTTATGTTTTCACCTTTTGACTACACTACACCTCTTTAGTGTGTGTCCAATTGGACTAAGGACACTAGTGCCAGTTTAGTCCGTGTCTCGTTAGTGCCGACTGACGACACTTTCGACTCCGAAGTCGAAATTCCATCCACTTCTTTACCTTCATCATCAACTTCTTCATCTTCTAAGGAGATGTCAGGATTCAATCCTAACAACCCCTAACCCGCGGAACTGATTCCACTTCCATTAGGTGCGAATAACCCACAACACCCTCCTGTTGAAGCGCCCCAACGAATCGCGCTCCAGGATCTTTTCTACCCTATCCGCACCGCTTTACCCACTTGTCTTTCACTTCCACCGGCCAATGGGGATAACTTTGAAATTAAACCCCACTTCATCAACATGTTGCCCAAATTTCACGGGCTGGAATCCGAAGATGCCTACATCTTCATAAACAAATTCCAGAATGTTTGCGCAATGATAAAGACTACACAACTTTCCGATGATGCTATAAGGCTACGTGTCATTCCATTCACTTTATGTGACCTAGCCGAAAAATGGTTATATAGCACGGCATCACACTCGATAAAAAATTGGGAAGAGTTTGTTAAAGCTTTTCTAAAAAAGTTTTACCCACACCACAAAGGGGCGAGAATTCGCAACGAAATTATTCAATTTTCCCAGCTTCCTTCCGAACCTTTTTGGAAGTGTTTTGAAAGATTTAAAGACCTACTTGTTCAATGCCCTCACCACGGTATCGAGAATTGGCAACTTTTCCAAACTTTATACGAAGGATTGAACCCAGCAACTAAGCAGTTGTTGGAAACCATTTGTCAAGGTCACTTTCTTACAAAATCTAGCGAGGAAGCTTGGCAGTTTCTCGACGATCTTGCTGAACAAACACTTCAGTGGGAAAGCACTAAGACCACCTCATCTTCTTCATCAGGTCAGTCTAAGGCAGGCATACATCAACTAGATATGTCGATTGCAATGAAGGCCGAAATGGCTGCACTTACGAAAAAGCTAGAAGCAATTGAGAGCAAATTCTCATCGCCTTCTCCTGCCCCTACTTTACCCCCACGCACTGTTTACGCTTGTTGTTCGGATCCGTCCCATCTTACTGAAGAGTGTCCTTACAACCCATCTGTTCAAGGACAAGATCAAGTCAATGCTGCCTTTCAGCAAAGACAAAGAAATAATCCATACTCTTCAACTTACAATCCTGGTTGGAGGAGCCACCCAAATTTTGCTTGGAATCAAAATCAATAAATTCCAAGGCAATAACAACTTTCAAAGGCCTCCTCCTCCACAACAACAAGCACCTCAACAAACTCAATATCAGCAACCTTTCCAACCCCAACTTTACCCAAACCAAATGAACAATTTTGTGCCCAACAACTCTTATCCTCAAAACAATTCTGTTCAGCCAAATAACGATAAGGTTTTCTCGCTAGAACGAAGTTTGGATGCATTTTTAAAACAATCTACACAATCCGCAACAAAGTTGAAGACTTCCATTCAATATTTGGTGCAAAACAGTGCTTCACATGATCAAAGCATCAAATCAATTGAGGCCCAAATTGCACAACTAAATGCTGCGTTGAGCGAGCGAGAAAAGGGAAAGCTTCCGTCTCAACCATTGCCAAATCCCGGTCACACACACAACGCACATGTTGCTTATGAACAACAAAATCATAATGTAAATGCTGTGACCATGTTGAGATCTGGAAGAGTGTTGCACAATAATGCAGGTATTAGTGATGACACCCCTGCCGGTGCTTCTTCTTCATCTTCTTCTTCTTCTTCTTCTTCATCTTCTTCGTCAGAGCCTGTTCTTCATTCTTCACAAGGCTCTACTTCTTCTAATTCGAACGGACCTACACCCCACTTCACGAAAACACCAACACTGGGATCTGTTCCAACTCCGCAATCTACTCCACAAACATCGGACTCAATGAATTTTCAAAATGTTCCATTTCCAAACAGGTTGAGATCCAATAAACCAACTCCACAAATGGAGAAGATTGTGGAGTTATTTAAGCAAGTTAACTTTAATATTCCTCTCTTGGATGCAATTCAACAAGTCTCTTCTTACGCTAAAATCTTAAAGGACTTATGCACCAAGAAGAGAAAGTCTCAGGTACCCAAGAAAGTATTCGTAGCTAGCGCCGTGTGCAATGCTATTACCCAATCTTTACCTTTGCCCCAAAAACGAAAGGACCCCGGCTGTCCTACAATTTCAATAACAATTGGGGATAAGAACATAAATCGCGCACTTTTAGATCTTGGTTCCAGTGTTAACTTGCTTCCCTATTCCGTTTATGAGCAATTAGGCGTTGGAGAGTTGAAACCCACTCATTGTACTCTCCAAATGGACGATCGATCCATCACCCATCCTAGGGGTGAGTTAGAGGACGTGTTAATTAAAGTAGGGGACTTCATATTCCCCGTTGATTTCATTGTTATGGACACACAGCCTGTGGCTAACCCACGGAACTAAATTCCGGTGATCCTCGGTCGACCATTTTTGGCCACTTCCAACGCTGTAATCAACTGTCGTAACGGCTCTATGACTCTATCCTTCGGGAAGATGTCAAGTGAGTTCAACATTTACAAGATAGGAAGTCTGCCCTCTGAGCCTAATGCTATTATAATTGATGTTTGCTCGATCCAAGAGATCACGCAGGAGGACTGTGAGCTTGAAAAATTTCTGTTCGATCATAGCCGTTTTGACGCCACTAGTGCGTTCCTCCTTGAATCTGACACAGCTTTTACACCTGATAGCGATTACGAGTATTTCACTTTTTCGGACGATTTTGAAGACTCACCACCCGAGTTTGAGTCCTTTGATTTTTCGGATGAGTTAGCTGAACCATCCGACTCGGTCGATTACACTTGCTTTGAACCATTGATGGAATCCTTCAAGTTCGAGACAGTTTCACCAATTTTACCTTCAATTGTTTCGCCTCCAAAACTCGAACTCAAGCTATTGCCGTCTCACCTTAAATACGCTTACTTAGGTGAGAATGAGACCCTTCCTGTTATCATATCGGCCTCTCTAGCCCTCGAGCAAGAGAAAACCCTTTTAATGGTCTTACAAAACAATCGGCAAGCTTTTGGCTGGACTATGGCGGACATCAAGGGGATTAGTCCCCTCATAATTGAACATCATATACATATGATGGATGATGCCAAACCAAAAAAGGATCCACAGAGACACCTCAAGAATTTTGTGGTTAATCAGCCCCCACCTATAGAAGTTGAACCACCACCTTTTCTTCTAATAAAATACGAGAATGCCAATATTCCACTCATTTCTGATCATTCACATTCTCGTTTTTATTTATCATCACCTCTTATCTCCTCACATTCACGTTCACGCAAACCCTTTCTATACCACCACTTATCTCTTCACCACTTTTTCTTGGCTCTATATAACATGTTCTTCCACCGACCTATACGTTACACTGATAAATTCTTCAAATGGTTGGTGTTGATTTTTGGTCTTTGCAAAGCTTGGTATTGACCAATAACTTTGAAGCCCCTCATTAAAAGCTTAACATTATTTAACGCAAGTTTGGGGGAGTATAATTTGGCTCTCGAAAATAGCATAAAAAAATAAAAATTTGAAAATAAAAAAATTGTTTTTTAATAAAATAAAAATAAAAATAAAAAAAGGAGGAGTGCCGACAATTTTTGACCCTCTTGGTGTGGTATGACAGTGAGGACATTGTCAAGTTTAAGTTCGGGGGTGTGCTCGGTAAGTTTTCTTCCTTCGCATTCATATGTATATTTTTACATTTGCATACTTATTTTAAAAAACCCAAAAAAATGAAAATTAAAAAAAAAATCAATTTTTGCCATAATTGACTTGAGTTTGACAAGACGGTTAACTAGCTAGGTAAAACTAGATCCTAGACTTAGTAAATTAAAAACCCTAAAAATAACCTTTCTTAAAATTTAACAGTAGAAAAATATATGTCTTTGTAGTTTACTTAGAAATAGGCAAATTTTGAGTTCACTTCTTGGGCTAAGTCAAAATAAAGGAAGAGTATTGATATTTTTATTAAAGTATAAGTCTGAAAAATAATTCCTAAGGTTAAGTCTAAATTCTGAAAATATATACCCTACAAATTGCACAAACACGAACCTTGAAACTTGGAATAGTAGAGGAGACCTTGAAATGCTCTTGTCTAAAGTCCTTAGTATGAAAATAAAAATACAAGTGTGAATAAAGAAAAAAAAATGAACACTGGTTTTGTAATTACTTAAGGCTGCGTAAAATAAAAAAATATATAGCGAGAGTGCTTTATCACCTAGTGCCTTAGACCAACTGGTTTGGGAGTCACTGCTAAAGCCTTAGGTATTACAAGACGAGGAATTACGTCTTAATATGCAAACACATTTTGTAATCGGTCGTTGGTATCTCAAAAAGTATTAACGGTCGCATGAAGAAATGTGTGAGCAATTTCATCTAAAAATTCACCAACTAAAAGTACTTTGGATGATGGACAAGAGTATAATAGCTTGATTTGAATTTCCAAGTGTAGGGGTGATATATACACACACGAAGGGGTATATGATTGGGGTTTGGATGAGAGATAGGAATGAAAAATAGGACTTATATTTTTAGTAGAGATGATAAAAATTCCTAAATTGAGATGAAACCTAGAAAGAAAACTCAAAAGATACTAACAGCTAAATAAATCTACAGAACATATACAATCTTAATTTAAATGATAAGGAAGCATGAAAAATATGAGTGGATAATTTCTGAGTCGAAGATCATAGAATTTCTTGTTAGAAAACCGAATTAGAGAATAAAAGTCAATAGGCCGAATTGATAGGATTTTGTGGGTAGTATCCGCTGAAAACCCTCAGGAGACAACACTCCTCCTACTAGGGACACCTAGAGGTTTAACGGCTTGTTGCACGAGCTCAGTGCAATCCCGTTTCCCTAAGAAAGTGAGGTTAGGTCTTTTTCGAGAATAAAACTAGTTTTGCTCGAGGACGAGTAAAAGATAAGTTTGGGGGTATTTGTTCATATCATAATTTTGCATTATTATATTCCCCATTCTTATTCATTTTACAAATAAACAGGTGGTTTTGATCCATGTCTGCTATATAGTTGCAGGTTACAGGTTCTCAAAACAAAACAGTGAAAATGATGAAAAGACGATACAAAAGTGAGACTACGACCAACAAACAGAAGAATCTTGATCACGCCTACAGTTTGAGGAACAAATGAAGATCAATCAACAATTTCAAAAAGTACAAAGGCAGCGCAAAGATTCAAGGTTTCAACATGAAACGAACGGTAAAAGTCCACAACATTCTGCACTGTGGAAATCTGGAAGAAACTAGAAGACAATCTGAGAAACCAAGTGAAGAAACCAGAAGCCAAATGCAACAGGAAGCAGCCCAGAAGAATCCAGCAAAAGACCCCACCATATGGCCGCGGATCCGCGGCCAAACAGGGCATTTGACCGCGGTTCCGCTGCTGTGTTGAGCACGTGTCGGTGTAAATTTTGACGGTGGTGGCGATGCGTTGGCCAGGCTTCTCAGGGTAGTTTTGTAAATGTAGATAGGGATCGGATGTAAACCCTAGGGTTTCTATAATCTATAAATAGGAACCCTAAAGCTCTTTTTGGAGCATGCATCTTCCTATGCCTCTTTTTATTTATCAAATTTTAGAGTTTTATTCGCTGTAAATGTTTGAAGAGTGCATCAAATAAAAAGCAAGATTTTCTTTTCTATGCCTTAGTTTAATTTTCTTTTCTGCCCTAGAATAAATTTTATTTATCTGCCCTAATTATAACTTTTATTTATTTGCCGTAGTTTAGATAATTAGGTCATTAAAAACAATCATAAAAATGAAATCTTTTATCAATTCCCTAATGAGTGAGTAGTTCCTCACTTGTTAGGGTTAGGAATGGGAAAGGTTTGAGAGTTGAAAATCTCTCACCCCTTTCTTACCCGTCATACACTCTATGCATACATACACACACCGCTCACTACGACACCCTATCCTATGAGGTAGCGGTGATACCGTAGTTAAAGACCGGTTGTGTATGTTTTTCATGGAGGTTAGGGTAAGAGTTAAGAAAGGACGGACAAAGACCTAGAGGAAGAAACCTAGTTTCTTCCCGATCGTGCTAATCCCCTTTGTTAATTATTACCTTAACACCTAAATAGATCTTAATTAGGGCATACAAAGCGGTGAGAAATATTGAATTTCCAAACTTGACCTAAATCTAACCCCAGCAAGGTTTTAATCCTAATCAAACTCATTTCAGTTTTTAGTGATAATCAATCCTGCCACAATTGGAATTAACTCGTTAGAACAAATAGAAAATACACAAAATCCCTGTGGACCGACTCGTACTCAACCGGCTAGCTACCAAGTGACGCCGTTCTTGATTGCGGTTAATATTATTTGATTCATCTTTTAAAAGTGCACGCACGCAAAACCTCTCATAACAATCAGTGGTCACAGATTTTGCATACTACCAATATATAAAAATCTAGCAGTACCAAACACCCTAAAATACATACAGACAGCTACCCTAAAAATCCCAACTCCCCAGTCCCCATAAAAACCGAGCTCGCAGGAATTTCCCTATGCCTCGCCGGTTTTCCTAGGTCGGGTTGGGTCAGGGTTTCAGGTGAACACTCAGGGCCTCTAATACAACACTACTACATTGTAAGATTTCACAGTAACAATACGTGGTCGTAGCAGATTATAAAGACTCCAAATTGACACTAAAAATATGATATGTACTCAAAACTATATCTTTAGGGTTCTAAATAACAACTACTAAGCAACATAACATAACAACAACCTAATTAATAGTTAGAGGGCATTACCTATCCACACTTGCTCACCGTAGCTTTCCATGTTCCGGGTGATCTTAGTGGCTTTAGCTAGGCTTGTGAAGGGTTTTAGTGAGATTTAGTGAAGATTTGCTTGGGTTTGTAATGATTTTTGGTAGGGTTTCAGTTTGAGGGGAGAGGGGAAAATGAGAAGAAGAAAAATGTGTGAATGAGAGAATGAGGTGAGAATGAGAGAGTGTGTGTGAGTGAGGGATTAGGGAATGAAGGAAATGAGGGTGTGAGATTAGAGAATGCACCATGCCCATTCTCTCTCCTCATTAAATGCTCCCCATGCTTCATCATTCACTCTCTATCTCTCTCTTCCTCCCTCAAGTCAACCCAAATTTCAAACCTTTTATTTTTATAACTAAATAATTTAGATAATTACATAAAACTTAATGGAATGGGGTTAAGGTGTCATGGCTACTTAAGAATGGTTAACCCTAATTAACCCTAGGTTAACATGCACAAGTGTGTGCAAGCCCGAAATAAATAATAAAAAAATATTAATTAATTTTTTTATAAAATATGTGAAAACTATTTTGGTAAACCTTTTACTAAAAACCCGTATTATCGCTTAATTAACACTAATCGCAAATCTAAGGTGTTACATCCTATACCTCCCCTCTCTCATTCCAACTTGTAAGTCCCCTATACTCTTTTTTTTCAATGATGTCGGTAAGTGGAGTTATACCGACATTCATTTCTAATACTTCTTAAACTAACCATTTTTCTTAAGAACTATTTATCTAAATCATTGTACTTTACTTGTTAAACATTAAACAATAATTAGAAACAATTTTCAATTCAAAACTCCATATAAAACCACTTTTATTGCACTTTTACGTTTAAATACCACAAACTTTACATACGACATTTTTTATCATATTTGCTTGTACTACTTTTAGGAAAATCTCATAAGATAGTGACCTACCTCTCACAACATGCATCTTGACATAGCACGATTTCCTTTTAACAATATTTTTGGGACAAATACGACTTTTACATTAAAATACCATAAACTATTAAAAACCGTATTCTTTAAATTTGTATTATTTACATTCCTTACAATTAAGCCTCTATAACCCATTTTGGGAAACCCGATCGGGATGGTGCGGGTTATCGCACATTCTTGGGACTAGTAGAGCGAGATGCAGACCTCCTTACAGAGCATCCGATCTCGATGGAATTTTTAATGCAATTTTTAAGAATAACGTGATTTTCTATTAATAAATAAATTTTATTTTTTATAATTATATATAGATATTATCAAATCATCTATTTTAAATATATAATAAATTCCATGTTTTTCCAAACAAAAGAAAAGAATCATAAGTTTCATGAAAATACCATTAAGAATCCATACAAGTCAAATTTATACAAAAATACCATATATTATTCAAACTAGGTATTTATTCACTAGAATACCTCATTTTTTAAAAGTTACATCCATGAAAACCCTAAATACAATAAATAAATACTTGGGGTTTATTTTGAAAGTATACTAAAACTATTTTTCATAAAACCCCCTCAAGTTATATTAATTTACATTAAGGACCCTAGTAAATATAGGTTTAAGCGGGACCAATTCTCTTGAGCCTCAGAGAGCCGGAGAAAATGGGTGCTTGCCTATTTAAGGTAGAAAACTAAAGCGGGGTTATCAATGGTAATTGGCATGGAAAAAGTCATAAATCCTGCCGTCCATGTGCAGCAGTTACCGATAACTCCAAAACCTAATTCAGGAATCCAATTTTGTTTAAGTGTCTGACTCGGTCAGAGTCGCAATCTAAATTGAATATAATCCATACATGAATACAATTCAAATATAACTCTAATACGACATGAATCCATATATACTGGAACTTGAACATGAATACCAAAATACGATCAAATATCAACATTACGCGACTGGACCAAACCATAGATATATATTGACTTGACTACTTGACTATTCGTTTATATCCTTATCCGTTTACATGAACAATTTATACCATGGTTTCGGCAAGTCTTATACAACAAATCAATACAATCAATACAATATGCATTACGGGGTTTTAAGGGGTAGACTGGTATAGAATATATTAGAAGTGGAATGATACGGTCACTATAATACACCTAACCTGAATATCTGTTGCCGTTGTCCCGTGGGTTTTGACGGGGCCTTTTATTCCATATGCCTTAGTCCACGGAGAAAGTTGGACTCCTCTCATATACACTGATATATTCTGTACCAAACTACAAACAACTATGTTGGTATAATAAAAACAAAAAATCACGAGATCTATTCTTTTTACTTGATCTATCTCTCTTTTGGGACTTACCAAGCGATTGTTCGCTGACGACACTCATTTCTCTTCTTTCTTTGGAATGTTGTCAGGAGGACTCGACCCTTAGGAGATCGAGCCTAGCCAGGACGAGTTGGAGCAGTTCATTGAGGATCCCGAGCTCTAGTCTATTTGTACATACTTTTACTTTCGGTTCATATGCCACTGTTTAGGCATTGCTTTCTAGTATCGTATTTACTTTCCAGTTGTACTGTAAAAAATGTTTAATCAATAAATAATTGTTGTTTATTTAAATCCCTTGTCATTTCTTGTGTACATTTATTATATTGCTTATTTACACTTAATTTGTTTACTTCTGAGTAAATACTTCACGGGCCTCATCGCATCTCCTTACCCATACACTAGGAAGCGGGGCATGACAGATATCAAATATCGCTAGATTAGAATACAGTATCACATACTCGTATTTAATCAAGCTCCCGCACATATCAGCATTTGTGCCCTACTTCGTTTCACTTAGGCTAGAAAATCTCTGTGTGGGACTCTAAAGACTCGTCAATACGCTAGCAATAGGTATTGATCATATCAGATACCCACAAGCCGTTAGCGGTACTAGCTGGACTTAACGGCTACCCACGTATTGAACGAATAGAAGATCAACAAGCAAGCTTGTCCAAAATCTCGTGAAGCCTATAAGCAACACTTCCCGTATAGTCTGGTCTCTTCGTCTGATATGTCGCATATCAAGTCTGGGGATGGAATCGTCAGACCCCGGTAACTTGATAAGTCATGCCGATGTGTGGCTTATAACCATTTGAGAAACTACTGATAACACTTACCGGTAAATCTTATCAGCCCTGACCAGAGACTTACTGTTATAACCAATCGAGCATAGCGCAACATCAACTCCCTATACCGGGAAAGACGAAAACCCCTCCTATCGCTCATTGTCTCCATGTGACTCGAGACTGTACCCAAAATCCACCTGTTTGCACGACTCTTTTGAGCCGTGGTAGGGAGGAAATAAAAGCACAATGGGAACCACATAAGACACTATGACGATCTCGGATCTACAGACTAATCTGTACAAGTGTCACCAAAGAACTATTATCTAACGATAGGTATGGTACCATCTTGGAGTTCTCGGTGAGTCCTGTTCGGTGTACCCATTCTCTAATGAGCACATGTGTACAATCTTTGATGTCAAACATCAATGGTTGTGGGATCAACCATTGCCCCATACAGGGTCAAGAAACGTACACACTAGTCTACTCTAAAATATCGATGCCCTGTCTTAATACTCCCTCGACTAGGAACTGATAAAGGATGTGCTTGTGGACTACACAAGCTCCACTGGTATGATCTGCATCATAGTCCTGGTAGTTAAACCTACATCCTAAGGGCTTTATCAATATATATCAAAGAGACAGTATAATAATACAAGTGTACATGTTATGATAAAGAGAAACCAGATATCATACTATCATGTCGAGCAAGAAAGTCCTCTATATATATGTCCAAGCATCCACTATATCATACAATAAAGGCCTCTAGGGCATATATATTCCTAACAATCTCCCATTTGCACTAAGGCCAGTTGGTGTAGTATCTCATACCCAACATCCCAAAAAGTCTCTCAAACTATGTCTGGGGGGGCCTTCATGAGTGGATCCGCTGTGTTGTCCTTCGTATCAACTCTCCTGACCTCGATCTCCCGTCGATAACCTATCTTCCAGATCAGGTGATACCGCCTCAGAATATGTCTGGATCGCTGATGGGACTGGGGTTCCTTGGCTAAGGCCACAGCTCCATTATTATCACAATACAAGGGTATTGGATGCTCAATGGATGGAACCACACCAAGTTCAGCAATGAACTTTTTCATCCAGACAGCCTCTTTGGCAGAATCATTGGCAGCGATGTTTCAGCCTCCATCGTCGAGTCTGCTACGATATCTTGCTTGGAACTTTTCCATCATACCGTCCCTCCAATGAGGGTGAAGACAAAACCCGAGACTGACTTATTGTCGTCCTTATCACTCTGGAAGCTCGAATCGGTAAAGGACTCCACCTGGAGTTCTCCGTTACCATACACCAAGAACATTTCTTTAGTCCTTCTCAAGTACTGAAGAATGTTCTTCACAGCTATCCAGTGTTTCTTCCCTGGGTCTGATTAATACCTACTTACCATATCTAGTGCGTAAGCTACATCTGGTCTGGTACATGTAATTCGATGTCGCGCACCCCGCGGGTTCGCGGGGAGGCGGGATTTTCAAAAAACGATTTTCATAAACATCGCAACACTAACTAAACTCTAGGATCTATTCGAAAACCATAACTAACAATTAATTATGAGGTTCTAACTACCCGGTAGAAAGTTATACCTCCAAGAACCAGTCCTTCGGGTCTTCTTTGCCTCCTCTCCTTGAGCTCCTCGGAGAGCGGATGAAGGTTGCAACGTTGGCATCCTTGCGTCAAAGATGATCCACCCGAGAGTATATGCTTCAAGCTTCAACTTCAAAACCGAAGTAAGTAGGGTACTTAGTTCACTAATCTAAGTAGCCTAGGTGATGTAGAGTAGCTAAGAGATTGTTTTATCTCATTTGATCCTTTGTTTCACAACACATGTGAGGGTAAGGATCACTTGAGGAAGAAGGAGAGAAAATGAAGAGAGAGAATGAAAACTTGCAAATGAGCTTTCTTCTAATGAGTGAAAAATGGCTCAAGACTTTTACTCATAGAAGCATGGAAATAAATCATGATATTAAATCCCCACCATGATTCAATAGTAATTCCAAACCAATAAATAAATACCTAAGCCATTCATCACACCATACCAAAAAATCTCCTCCAATATCCAGCTCATTAATCCATTTAAGAAAATAGATAAATCAATAATGCGGTGTCCCCTTCTAGAAGCATGTCTTGCCAAATTACAAGAATGCCCTCACCGTATATATATACCCGTATTCTTATTCCGAAAAATACGAATACAATGAGATGATAACAATTCAATAATACAATACTAGGATCCGGCTTAAACCAAAGCCCACTAGTATTATCCGCCCGAAAAGCATCCGTGTAGCCAGTACACGTATGTGATCGGAACCCTGCCGTAAAACCATACAGCCTCTACATCTTTTGCCCGAAGCAGGGAAATCCTCTGTGTGGGACTCTAAAGACTCGACAATACGCTGATAGTGGGTTTAACCACAAGCACATCAGCGGTACTAGCTGCAAGTATCTGTCGATAAGAAGGCCGATAAGCAAACTCATCCGAACTCCTACTGAGCCTATCTGTGACAATCTCCGTACAGTCTGGTCTGTTCATATGAGATACTCGCATATCGTGCCTATGGGGATGGTAAACGTCAAATTCCTAATAGCACAATAAGTCATGCCAAGATAGAGCCCAATACACCTTGAGAAACTACTGGAGTACTTACCAGTAAATCTCGCTTGCCCTGGCTAGGGACTTTATGTAATGTCTTTCTGAACACTGCGCGATATCAACCCCTAATACCGGGAGAGACGAATCCTATCTAACCGCTACTTCCTCCAAGTGCTTCAGGACTGCACCCAACTACTACTTGATTGCATGACTCCTTTGAGCCGTGGTAGGGTAGTAATCAAAGAACAGTGGGAACACACTCGAGGAGAAGTGCGATGTCAAGTCAACGGACAAAGCTGTACACGTGTCACCTGGGAACCGCTACCTGACGATAGGTATAATACCAACCAGCAGTTCCCAACGAGTCATGTCCAATGTAACTCATAACCAAATGAGCATCTGTATACTATCTCCAGTACGACGTACTAATGGCTGTGGGACAGACTATCTCCCTTGCTGGGATGAGAAGCGTATACAATAGTCTACTCTGGAGTATCGATGCCCCGTCTCGATAATCCTACGACTAAGGACCTATATAAGAATGTGCTTATAGACTACCCAGCCCCTACTAGTGTGACTTCCATCACAACGCTGATAGTCAAGCAAAGATCTTAAGGGCTCTACCAATATGTATAAGCGATATGCTAATAAGAAACACATGCACATATTGAGGTAGAATCAAACCAAGTAGCATACTACTATTTCGAGCAAGACTGTTATTATAACTGTGAAAATCCTAAGTTTCCAATATGTAATATACAGTCCAGTATGATACAATAATGGTCTCTAAGGCATATCTCACTAACAATCTCCCACTTGCACTAAGGCCATGTATTGGCATATCGCAGACCTATCATCTCGATCAGCCTCTTAAACTACGTCTGAGGGATGGCCTTTGTGAGTGGATCTGCAGTGTTGTTCTCCGTGTCTACTCTCCGCACCTCGATCTCCCGGTGATCTACGATCTCCCTGATCAGGTGGTACCGCCTCAAGATATGTCTGGACTTCTGATGAGACCTTGGTTCCTTCGCTAAAACTATAGCGCCGTTGTTATCACAATACAACGGTATTGGATCAATAATGGACGGAACCACCTGAAGTTCTGTCACGAACTTCTTGATCCAGACTGCTTCTTTCGCGGCGTCACATGCAGCGATATACTTCGCTTCCATAGTCAAGTCTGCAACGGTGTCCTGCTTGGAGCTCTTTCAACAGACCACCCCTCCATTGAGGGTAAAAATATAACCCGACATGGATTTGGATTCATCCTTGTCACACTATAAGCTGGAGTCGGCTAAGGCCTCGACCTGGAGGTCTTCTCTGCCATACACCAAGAACATCTCCTTAGCCCTTCTCAGGTACTTAAGAATGTTCTTTACTGCTGTCCAGTGCTTCTTACCTGGGTTTGAATGATACCTGCTCACAACGCTCAGTGCGTAAGCTACATCTGGTCTGGTACACAACATCGCATACATTATAGAGTATATCGCTGAAGCGTAGGGTATAGTAGACATGCGATCTCTTTCCAAATTAGTCTTAGGAGATATCTTTTTGGAGAGGGTAATTCCATGACAAGCTGGTAGATTACCGTGCCTTGAATCTTCCATACTGAATCTTTTCAGTATAGTGTCGATGTACCTTAACTGTGAAAGTCCCAATATCCTCTTAGATCTATCACGATAGATCTGGATCCCCAGAATGTAAGAGGCATCATCCAGAACCTTCATGGAGAACCTTTGTGACAAAAATCATTTGACTGATTGTAGCATACGAATGTCATTTCCTATCAAGAAAATGCCATCCACGTACAAGACGAGAAATACCACACTTCTCGATACAATCTTACTATAAATATATGGTTCATCTGGATTTTTGATAAAGCCAAATTCCTTGACCGTCTCATCAAAACATATGTTCCATCTCCGCGATGCCTGCTTTAATCCATAAATGGATTTAAGCAACTTGCACACTCTTCCGCTGCTTTCACTCTCTAGGAAACCCTTCGGATGATCCATATAGACACTCTTCCAAATTTCCATTCAGAAAAGTGGTCTTTACTTCCATATGCCAAATTTCATAATCATGAAAGGCAGCAATGGCAAGAAGGATCTGAATGGATTTGAGCATAGCTACTGGAGAAAAAGTTTCATCATAGTCCAAACCAGGTATTTGACGAAAACCTTTTGCAACAAGTCTAGCCTTATAGGTTTCAACATGTCCATCTACACCAATCTTCTTTCTGAAAATCCATTTGCAGCCTACGGGTTTTACCCCTTCTGGAGAAATATCCAAAGTTTATACTTTGTTGGTGTACATGGACTCCATTTCGGTCCGCATTGCATCCAGCCATGTTACCGAGTCTCTGCTCTGAATGGCTTGCTGGAAGGTAGTTGGTTCATCATCGTCGATGATGCAATCCTTTCTATCCCCATCTATGAGAAAACTGTAGTATCTCTCGGGCGGATGAGACTGCCTACTAGTCTTGCGAAGTGGCGTGGGGATGTCTGGTTCATTCGAAACTTCTGGTTCCACTATGCTTTTAGTAATAACTTGTGGTTCTGGAATTTCATCCAGTTCTATTGCACTCGCACTTATCTCTTTTTCTAAAAATTGAGTTTCCAAAAAGTGGGCATGCCGAGAAAC
The DNA here is from genome assembly GCA_030015575.1 of Agapanthus africanus. Taxonomy (NCBI): domain Eukaryota; kingdom Viridiplantae; phylum Streptophyta; class Magnoliopsida; order Asparagales; family Amaryllidaceae; genus Agapanthus; species Agapanthus africanus. The sequence goes on along the minus strand of JASDDO010000004.1, from coordinate 44,387,054 downwards.
AAAAACCTTTTGTATCTCTGCGTAATAGAAAAGATACCCCCTGGAGTTCTTTGGGTATCCCACAAACTTACACAGTACTAAGCATACCTCGAGCTTGCCCGCATACTACTTTTTTACAAAAGCTGGACATCCCCATATCTTAAGGTACTTAAGATTGGGCTCTTTCCCACTCCATATCTGATATGGTATGGTAGGCACAGTCATGGTAGGAACCTTTTTCAAAAGATATGCAGCTGATTCTAATGCATAACCCTAGAAGGATCGCGGTAACTCAGCGTTACTCATCATGGAACGTACCATATTCAATAGGGTTCTATTCCGCCTTTCTGATACACCGTTGTGTTGAGGTGTGTATGGAGGAGTAAACTGAGAGAGAATTCCATTCTGTTTTAAGTAATCCAGGAACTCGGCACTTAAGTATTCACCACCTCGATCAGATCTCAGTGTCTTGATACTTTTACCGGTTTGTTTTTTCACTTCATTCTTATATTCGCAGAATTTCTCAAAGGCCTCAGATTTATATTTCATCAAGAATACATGCCCATACCTTGAGAAATCATCCATAAAAGTAATGAAATAGGAATAACCACTTTTGCATGTGTAGACATTGGACCACACACGTCGCTGTGTATGAGTCCCAAGAGCTCGCTCGCTCGCTCTTTATCCGTGTCCATTGAACGGAGTCTTTGTTATCTTTCTTTTGAGGTGTGATTGACAAGTTGCATAGAACTGATATTCGAACGGATCCAAATATCCCTCTTTATGTAACTTCATCAACCTTGTTTCATTAATGTGACCCAGTCTACAATGCCATAAGAAAGCCTGATTTAATTCTGGAGACTTTCTTTTGAGTGTGTTCTGGACATTGAAAACCTGAGCTTGATTTAATACGTATATACCGTTATCTAGTGTACCTGACCAAATCAAATTTAGATTTAGGTGGATGTGTACTATATCGCTTACAAATGTAAAATCATAACCTTCTTTAGAAAGTAAAGATACAGATATGATATTACAAGCTAGACTATGTACACACAAACAGTTACGCAAAATCAATATATACCCACTTGTCAATTGATTTGATGTGTCAAAAATAATTCTAAACCGCAATCAAGAACGGCGTCGCTTGGTAGCTAGCCGGTGAGTACAGGTCGGTCCACAGGGATGTTGTGAATTTCCTAGTCGCTCAAACGAGTTAATTCCGATTGTGGTCGGATTGATTATTTAATCTAAAAACTAAATCTATCTATACTAAGATTATCTAGATCTAAATCTTGCTAGGGTTAGGTTTAGGGTAGGTTTGGAAATGTAAATAAATCTCAACGCTTTCTATACCCAAATTAGGATCTAAGAGGAGTTATGGTAATTATCAATAAAAGGGATTAGAACCATTCGGGAAGATGTTTTCTTCCTCTAGCTTCTTGTCCTTCCTTTATCGATCCTTACCCTAACCTCCATGGAAAACCATCACAACCGGGCCTTTATACTACGGTATCACCGCTACCTCGTGGGATAGGATGCCGTAGGGAGCGGTGTGTGCATGTATGCATGGAGTCCTATTAAAAAAGTGTGATGGGCAAGAAAGGGATGAGAGATCTCATCTCTCAAAAGCCTTCCCCAAAGCTAACCCTAACAAGCGAGGAGACTACTCGCTCATTAGGGAATTTAAAAACATTTATCTAGGGCGGAGAATGAAAAATTACCTAGGGCAAGAATTGAAATTACCTACTTACTTTACAGATGACTCTCTCCAAACATTTACGCAGGGTTGTCAGATCTGAATAGATGATATGAAAAGAGGCATTGATGCTCTCCAAAAGAATTCTGAATTTTATTCATAAAAAGAGGCATGAGGGAGGCATAACCTAATACAAGATTTAGAGTTCTTATTTATAGAGGATAGGAAACCCTAGGTTACAATTGATTCGCATGTCTGCATTTACCAAAATACCCCTAGTTTGACTAGTCAGCGCCGCCTCACATATTGGTAAAATTTGTATCCACTAATTCCTCAAGCCCGCCGCGGAACCGCGGCCCGAGGCCCTGTCTAGCCGCGGTTCCGCGGCCAAAAGAAGGAGTTGGGCTCTGAACTTTTGTGGGCTGGCACTGGTTGTTTTTGGATTCCTGTATCTTTATTTCTTTTCTCATATTGGTTTCTCGTTCTCTTCCAGATCTTCCAGTGAATAATTGTGGTGGACTTTACCCGTTCGCTTTGTAATCTTGGACCTTTCGTTTCCTTGTACTGATCTTTGTGTCGGCTTTATTAAGATCCTTCTGTTTGTTGGTTGTAGTTCCACTTTTGCATCATCTTTTATCTTTTTCACTGTTTTAGATCCAAGAACCTGTAACCTGTAATATGTAGCAGACATGTGTCAAAAGCACCTGTTTATTTATAAAACGAATAAGAATGGGGAATATAAAAATGCAATATTATGCAATATTATGCAATAAGAATGGGGAACTTTTGTGGACCACCACCAACCTGCAGCCCGACCCTGCACCTACCCCGGGTCGCCGGGAACCGCGCCGTCGACCCTCGTCGACGCCACCTCCTACCACCTCCCTTCCCCCTCGACCACCAGAGTCGACTACCACCCTTCTACTCACTGCAGCACCCTCTTTCCAGCGAACTCAGGATTTCCAGCCATCGTTGTTCGCCGTCGCTGCCTCGCCGGCGTCCCATCGCCGTCGAGCCCGTCGTGGCTGTCCCTGGTATCTCTCGGTAAGCATCCTTATCTCTCCTTTGTGCAAAGTCTTAACCCCCGCTGATCGTATTAAGTTTATCTTTGTTGCTAACTTCGTTGCCGATGTTTTGCCGGAATCCGACCGTGCCGTCTCGGTGAACCCGACGCTCCAGCGAAGTACCCTGGTCCGTGTGATCCCGTTGTTCTCTGTTGGGGCTCGATCCGTGGCCCGTGCTATCATATCGTGTTTTCTGCCGACATCGCATCCGTGTTCCGGTTTGCAAAACCGTCAAGGCAAGTATCTGAATACTTGCTCTAACATGCTAGCGTGCGAGATCTAGTCTTGCCACGCAGTTGAATTCATACTGTATAAGACAACAACTTAATGATGGTAATTGATATTATATTGTAAGTTAGAATTGATAGTTGCAGTTATCTTTAACATGGAATCGTTATAATAGTTTCTCGTAATTAATCAACCCACTATCAATCCATATTCCAACTAAATAAGACAATTGGATCATATCCGCTTTAATCGTTAAATCATCCATGAGACAATCATTATATTTTAGTTTAATTTCATGTGGTTTCATTACGTATGGTTATTATTGTTCCACCTTGTGACTATTGCACCCCAGGGTGCCTGAACCCGTTAATAAGAGAATACAAAACATCACTGTCGTTACATGGAATAATATGGTTATTTACTGTTTCCTGCTGCTGTTCATTATTTGATTGCATACCTGTTATGAGCACATACCCGATTGCACTACATACCTGACCCGACATACATAGCTTGGGGGTATGGGGAAATCAAAGATGAACCTGACTTGTAACTCGACAGTTCACGACCGTTCGAGTGTACACATTCCTATTCTGTGCCTAACGGCATGTCTCGGTTTCAGCCGAGAATATTGTGGCCGTGATCCCGGGTATGTACAGGGTAATACCGAGTGTACACTTTCCTATTCTGTGCCTAACGGCATGTCTCGGTTTCAGCCGAGAATATTGTGGCCGTGGTCCCGGGTATGTACGGGATACTAACACTTTCCTATTCTGTGCCTAACGGCATGTCTCGGCTGCCGCCGAGAATATTGTGGCCGTGGTCCCGGGTATGTACGGGATACTATTGGGTTACATCGACGATTCATCAATTGGTTTCAAAGACTATAGAGTAGAAAACCTGATAGGACAGTTTAGTCACCATTGCACATTACCCTGCCTGTTATTTCTTATTACTGCTTTATTCATGTTCATACTTGCATTGCTTATTACCATGTTTATACTATATACTTGATGTCATGACGCGCTGACGTCTGGGTTTTGCATGGCCCAGATTCCGTACCATTGTCGACGACCGAGCAGGAGTACTTCAGCCAGCAGGCTGAACTGTGAGTTCCTTAGGGTTTAGTTTATTTCTTTCATTTCATTTCCAGATGTGAGCCCGCATTATGGGACGTACTGTTTATTCATTGTATTGGATCATTAGCTTCCGCACTTATTGTTTATTGATTCTTGTTATTATGGATTTGGACATGTATTAGATTAGTTTTTTTTATCTTGTTCTTGATATCCTTACAACCGTAATGTGACTGTGGATGGATACTTCCTACCCACAGGTAGCATGGTTGGCTATGTCACGTGCCCAATCTTGCGTACTCTGGGAAGCGGGGCGTGACATGGTTCTTTTGGTATCAGAGACATAGGTTAATTGGGTTGATTCTTTGTAGTTGGGTATTGTACCCGATACACGAATCATAATACCCGTGATTAGGAAACATGTCCTGCCACTTTGATCGTTTTACCATCCTTGAATCATTCTTCCGGATCATGTCGGCATGCAAACTTACTTTGCAGTGTCAACTCGAAAACCTAACTTCTTGTTATCTCTAGGACTTAGGCGACTTGGGTGGAGTTAAGTAATTACGGCTATGATACCGCGGCATAGCTACAATGCAGCACTCTATTTAAGTATCTTGGAGTTCTAGCCTTGATTTATATATTAAATCGATCATCATGCTAATGTTGTTTGTTTTGATTTCAGGACCATGGCAGATAAGAATTTCAAGACGTATCAGAGGCGTGTGGATGAAGCCGCCATGTTAGGAGTGATACGTGGGATGTTGGAAAATCAGAAGAGGCAAACTGAGCTGATCCAGCAGCAAGCAGATTCATTTCAGGAGGGTTTGCAGGCTATGCAGCAGTCTGTAAACACCGCTGTAGCGAAGCCAGTCGACCGAGTAGGGACCGTGGCAGATTTCAGACGGTTGGGTCCTACTACTTTCACTGGCTTGGAGGAGCCGTTACCAGCCGAGCAGTGGCTAGTGGACACGGAGAATTTACTGATTGCGGCACAGATCCCAGACGACAAGAGGGTAGATGTGGTGCGCATTCAGCTGGTGGATTACGCCCGAGAGTGGTGGCTTGTGGAGGAGACCCGCTTGTCCAAGCCAATCAGTTGGGCGGATTTCTCTAAAAGTTTCTTGGAAAAGTTCTTCCCGCGGACTGCACGGGAGGAAATGGAGGAGAGATTTATTGGGCTGAGACAAAATGGAGCAGCTGTGGATGTACATGCAGCGGAATGGACGAGACTCAGCCGTTTCGCTGGACCCTTAGTCGCCAAGGAGGCAGACAGGGCGCGAAGGTTTTTGCGCAGTTTGGATGTGGACATCCAGAGGCAGATTGTCTCCCTAGGTTTGACCACTTTCTCACAGGTTCTTACGGCAGCCAGAGAGCAACAGAGTTTATCAGGATCGAAAGGGAACTTTCACCAGACAGCAGTTGCGGCCAGGAAGCCTGCATTTGTACCTAACCGAGATCAGGGGCGCAGAGGTATTCCAGTGGACCGTCGAGGTGTAGCGCCAATGAAGAAGCCTGTGATCGTCGATCGAAGAAAGAGCATAAGTTGTAACTACTGCAATTTACCGGGCCACATGCAAAAGGATTGTCGAAGGAGACTAGGACTTTGTCTGGTTTGTGGAGCAGCCGATCACGCAGTGGGTGCTTGTCCGTCGAAGCTTCGCACGAGAGATGAGATACAGAAGCCTCCGCAGAGACCGTTCCAAGGGCAGAAACAGCTGACACAAGGACCCAACCAGGGTCGAGCTTTCACGTTGACAGCTGAGGAAGCCAAGGCATCAGGAGAAGTAGTTTCAGGTACTGTACTCGTTCGTGGTTTTCCCGCATTGGCATTATTTGATTCCGGAGCATCCCACTGTTTTATGTCATCCAAATTTATAACTACACACTCGATCACCTGCACGACCCTGTCTAGTTTCTGGGACATACACACTGGGAATGGGAAAATCATAGCTAGTAAGGAATGTAAGGATTGTACCGTTGTTGTTTGCGGACGGGAGCTTTTTGCAGATTTCTTGGTGATTGATACGGGCAGTTATGAAGTAGTCTTGGGAATGGATTTTCTTGGCACTTTCCACGCACACATTGATTGTAAGGCAAGGAAAGTAATTTTCCAGATTCCCGGACACCCTGAGTTTACTTTCATCGGAGGAAGCAGTTCTGTCGGGCCAGTCGAGTTTAGGGCTAGGCCGACGAACATTGTTCTTGCGGCTATGGTAGTGGATAGTAATGAAGAGCCGACAGTTGTCCGCGACTTTATGGATGTGTTTGAAGACATTTCGGGCTTACCGCCGAAGCGAGATGTGGAGTTTGCGATTGACCTTATTCCTGGTGCAGCGCCAGTATCAAAATCTTATTATCCGGTGGTACCGGTGGAATTGGAAGAAGTTAAGAAACAAGTTGGTGAATTACTCGAGAAGGGATGGATTCGAAGCAGCAACTCACCTTGGGGAGCTCCAGTTCTTTTAGTAAAGAAGAAGGATGGCACGTGAAGGATGTGCATTGATTATCGAGAATTGAACCGGGTGACTATTAAGAACAAGTACCCGATCCCTCGCATTGGAGAACTTTTTGAGCAGCTTAGTGGCGCGAGGGTATTCTCGAAACTGGACTTGCGATCAGGATATCATCAAGTCCGGGTGAAAGCAGAAGACATTAGCAAGACGGCGTTTCGAACTCGGTATGGACATTTCGAGTATCTAGTGATGCCCTTCGGAGTGACTAACGCTCCAGCAGTATTCATGGATTTGATGAACATGATCTTTTCACCTTTCTTGGACCATTTTATTGTGGTATTCATTGACGATATTCTGGTATACTCGAAGAGTCCGGAGGAGCATGCTGAGCATCTAAGGATCGCACTGCAGACGCTAAGACAAGAGAAGTTATTTGCGAAGATGAGTAAGTGTGAATTCTGGCTGGAAGAAGTGAAGTTTCTGGGGCATGTTGTGTCGGGCGATGGAATCGCCGTTGATCCCGAGAAGATTGCAGCAGTTCGAGATTGGCCTATTCCAAAGAATGTTGCGGAGATAAGAAGTTTTCTTGGACTCGCCGGTTACTACAGAAGATTTGTGGAGAACTTCGCTCGGGTAGCTGAGCCGTTAACCAAGCTTACGCGTAAGGAGGTACCGTTTGTTTGGACGGATGGATGTGCATTGGCCTTCGAGACGTTGAAGCAGAAGTTGATAACCGCCCCTATCCTAACCGTACCGGATGATTCAGGAGGACTGGTGATTCATAGCGACGCATCCGGAAAAGGACTGGGATGTGTTTTAATGCAGAATGGGAAAGTCGTCGCTTACGCATCGAGACAACTGAAGACTCATGAGAAGAACTATCCGACTCATGACTTAGAGCTTGCAGCCGTGATCTTCGCCCTGAAGATTTGGAGACACTACCTTTTGGGCGAGAGAGTTGAAGTCTTTACAGATCACAAGAGTTTAAAGTATGTGTTCACTCAGAAGGAGTTGAACATGAGGCAACGCAGATGGTTGGAGCTGATGGCCGACTACGACCTTGATCTCAAGTACCATCCGGGAAAAGTTAACGTCGTGCCAGATGCGCTAAGTCGGTTACCAGCAATTCAGGTGTTGACCGCACAAAGGGAGATCATTGCGGATTTTCAGAGATTTGACTTGGAGGTTGTGCTACCACATGCTACAGGACAGTTGATGCAGTTGCAAGTACGGTCATCCTTAGTTGAGAAGATTAAGGCTACACAATCGCAGGATCCTAGACTGCAAAAGTTTCGAGAGCAGGTTGAAGCCGGACTACGAACCGATTTACTGATCCATGAAGACGGTTAGTTGAGATATGGTAGCCGTGTGTGTGTGCCAAAAGGAGGTGTGCGTGAAGAGCTCATGAAGGAGGCACACAGTTCAGCTTACTCTGTACATCCAGGAGGGACAAAGATGTACCGAGATATTCGACAGCACTTCTGGTGGGAAGGGATGAAATGGGAAATTGCTCGCTTCGTGGCTAAGTGCTTGGTGTGTCAGCAAGTCAAGGCTGAACACCAAAGGGTTGCTGGTTTGTTGCAACCACTTCCGATTCCTCAGTGGAAGTGGGAACATATAACCATGGATTTCGTGACGGCTTTACCGCGGAGTCCAAAGGGCAACAATGCCGTATGGGTGATTGTCGATCGGTTGACCAAGGCAGCCCACTTTATTCCGTTTCGGGTTGGTCAATCGACAGAGACTTTGGCAGAGCGGTACATGCAAGAGATTGTCAGATTGCATGGAGTACCGGTAAGCATCGTGTCCGACCGGGACACTCGGTTCTTGTCGCACTTTTGGAGGAGTTTACAAGAAAGTTTGGGGACTCGATTGAAGTTTAGCACAGCTTATCATCCTCAAACTGATGGACAATCGGAGAGAACGATCCAGACCCTTGAAGATATGTTGAGGGCTTGCATGTTGGACTTCAAAGGTTCTTGGGAAGATCATCTACACCTGGTGGAGTTTTCGTACAACAATAGTTTCCAAGCAACTATTCAGATGGCCCCGTTTGAAGCACTGTATGGTCGCAAGTGCCGTTCACCTGTTTGTTGGGATGATGTTGGTGAACGAAGGTTACTAGGACCAGATTTGGTGGTGCAGACAGTCGAGAAGGTGAATACAATCAGGAAGCATATGAAGGCAGCTCAAGACAGACAGAAAAGTTGGGCCGACACGTCAAGAAGACCTCTAGAGTTCGCCGTGGGCGATTTGGTATTCCTGAAGATATCACCGACTAGAGGGGTGATTCGCTTTGGAAGTCGGGGAAAGCTTAGTCCTCGATTCGTTGGACCCTTCGAGATATTGGAGCGTGTTGGAGAGGTAGCGTACCGGTTGGCGTTACCACCGTCATTAGCAGGAGTTCACGATGTGTTTCATGTGTCTCAACTACGGAGGTATGTTCGTGATGAGACTCATGTCTTGGATCATTCGGAGTTGACCGTACGGGAGGACCTTACTTTTGAAGAGCGACCAGTTGAAATCAAGGATCGAAAAGAAAAGGTTCTTAAGAACAAGGTTATCCCTCTTGTGCTAGTTTCTTGGGGTAACCGATCGCATGGAGAATCCACTTGGGAGCGAGAAGACGAGATCCGTCAGAAATTCCCTCACCTTTTCCAGTAGTTAGCTATCTTGTATCCTTGGAATTTCGAGGACGAAATTCTTTTGTAGTTGGGTATGATGTAACACCCGAGCCCGCTAAAACTATTTTATTACAAGTTGAGGGTTATATATGGCTCATTTCAATTATTCTGTTTTTCCGGGGTTTATTGCTAAATTTTAACCGGTTAAGTCATTTTGGCACATAAAAAATTTTAACTCCTAAAATGAAATTTAAAATGTCCATGTTGGCCTACTCGTCGCCACTAGTCGCGTGGTAGCGTCCGCGTGTCGAGATTCCGTCCCGTTCGGCTAAACGGGCAAGTTCGGACGACTACGCGCGCGTGCAAGTGTCCGACTTGGGGGCATGCATTTTAATCATTAAACACCTCTTTTCAAAATTTGGAACCCGCTTAAAATCCTACAATTTGAATTTGGAACATTTGGGCGCAACCCGGGCGCGATTTGGAAATGTTTCATTTCGCGCCAAAAAGACCCATTTTTAATTAAATATATAAAACTATATCTTATACGAATATTTTTCCTTAACCCTTAAAATCCTTTCCAAATCTCTACTGAAAAGATTCCCTCTCACTGGGCAGCCAATCGCGAGCTCCCAACCTTAGCGCGTGGGCCCCCTTCCCTTTCCCTATCTCACTCTCTCTCTTCCCTCATTCTCTCTCTCCCTCTAACAACTCTCTCTCTCTCCTCTACTTATTTCCCATGCAGCCGCCCCCTTCGCTTTTCCTCCATCACGAGAACCCAACGAAACCCTAACCCTAGCTCCTCGCAACCTCACCGTCGATCTCCCCGCGACCTCGCCGTCGCCGCCCTCGCCACCGCGACCCAGCCGCACCTCCTACCTCCTTCCTCCGTTCCTTTTCCCGTGCCTGCAACCAACCCCGACGCCTCCAACCACTGCAGAGCCGATGTCGACGCCGCCTCCGGTCGCCGACGACTCCCGCGACTCCGTCTCCTCCTCCTCGTCACTACCTCGTCATCACCTCCCTCCTCTCCTCGCTGGACCACCACCAACCTGCAGCCCGACCCTGCACCTACCCCGGGTCGCCGGGAACCGCGCCGTCGACCCTCGTCGACGCCACCTCCGACCACCTCCCTTCCCCCTCGACCACCAGAGTCGACTACCACCCTTCTACTCACTGCAGCACCCTCTTTCCAGCGAACTCAGGATTTCCAGCCATCGTTGTTCGCCGTCGCTGCCTCGCCGGCGTCCCATCGCCGTCGAGCCCGTCGTGGCTGTCCCTGGTATCTCTCGGTAAGCATCCTTATCTCTCCTTTGTGCAAAGTCTTAACCCCCGCTGATCGTATTAAGTTTATCTTTGTTGCTAACTTCGTTGCCGATGTTTTCCCGGAATCCGACCGTGCCGTCTCGGTGAACCCGACGCTCCAGCGAAGTACCCTGGTCCGTGTGATCCCGTTGTTCTCTGTTGGGGCTCGATCCGTGGCCCGTGCTATCATATCGTGTTTTCTGCCGACATCGCATCCGTGTTCCGGTTTGCAAAACCGTCAAGGCAAGTATCTGAATACTTGCTCTAACATGCTAGCGTGCGAGATCTAGTCTTGCCACGCAGTTGAATTCATACTGTATAAGACAACAACTTAATGATGGTAATTGATATTATATTGTAAGTTAGAATTGATAGTTGCAGTTATCTTTAACATGGAATCGTTATAATAGTTTCTCGTAATTAATCAACCCACTATCAATCCATATTCCAACTAAATAAGACAATTGGATCATATCCGCTTTAATCGTTAAATCATCCATGAGACAATCATTATATTTTAGTTTAATTTCATGTGGTTTCATTACGTATGGTTATTATTGTTCCACCTTGTGACTATTGCACCCCAGGGTGCCTGAACCCGTTAATAAGAGAATACAAAACATCACTGTCGTTACATGGAATAATATGGTTATTTACTGTTTCCTGCTGCTGTTCATTATTTGATTGCATACCTGTTATGAGCACATACCCGATTGCACTACATACCTGACCCGACATACATAGCTTGGGGGTATGGGGAAATCAAAGATGAACCTGACTTGTAACTCGACAGTTCACGACCGTTCGAGTGTACACATTCCTATTCTGTGCCTAACGGCATGTCTCGGTTTCAGCCGAGAATATTGTGGCCGTGATCCCGGGTATGTACGGGGTAATACCGAGTGTACACTTTCCTATTCTGTGCCTAACGGCATGTCTCGGTTTCAGCTGAGAATATTGTGGCCGTGGTCCCGGGTATGTACGGGATACTAACACTTTCCTATTCTGTGCCTAACGGCATGTCTCGGCTGCCGCCGAGAATATTGTGGCCGTGGTCCCGGGTATGTACGGGATACTATTGGGTTACATCGACGATTCATCAATTGGTTTCAAAGACTATAGAGTAGAAAACCTGATAGGACAGTTTAGTCACCATTGCACATTACCCTGCCTGTTATTTCTTATTACTGCTTTATTCATGTTCATACTTGCATTGCTTATTACCATGTTTATACTATATACTTGATGTCATGACGCGCTGACGTCTGGGTTTTGCATGGCCCAGATTCCGTACCATTGTCGACGACCGAGCAGGAGTACTTCAGCCAGCAGGCTGAACTGTGAGTTCCTTAGGGTTTAGTTTATTTCTTTCATTTCATTTCCAGATGTGAGCCCGCATTATGGGACGTACTGTTTATTCATTGTATTGGATCATTAGCTTCCGCACTTATTGTTTATTGATTCTTGTTATTATGGATTTGGACATGTATTAGATTAGTTTTTTTTATCTTGTTCTTGATATCCTTACAACCGTAATGTGACTGTGGATGGATACTTCCTACCCACAGGTAGCATGGTTGGCTATGTCACGTGCCCAATCTTGCGTACTCTGGGAAGCGGGGCGTGACACTTTCGCAGGGAATCGCGATTGCACTGAGCTCGTGCAACAAGCCGTTAAACCTCTAGGTGTCCCTAATAGGAGGAGTGTTGTCTCCTGAGGGTTTTCAGCGGATACTACCCACAAAATCCTATCAATTCGGCCCATTGACTTTTATTCTCCAATTAGGTTTTCTAACAAGGAATTCTATTATCTTCGACTCGTAAATTATCCACCCATATTCTTCACACTTCCTTATCATTTAACTTAAGATTATATATGTTCTGTAGAGTTACTTAGCTTTCGGCATCTCCTATGTTTTTCCTTCTAGGGTTCCATCTCCACTTAGGAATTTTTATCAACTCTATTAAAGATACAAGTTCTATTCTTTACTCCTTTCTCTCATCTAAACTCCAATCACATACCCCCTACGTATGTGTATAGATCACCCCTACACTTGGAAATTCAAATCAAGCAATCATACTCTTGTCCGTTATCCAAAGTACTTACTAATTGGTGAATTTTTAAATGAATTTTGCTTACACATCCTTCATGCGACCGTTAATATTTCTTGAGGTACCAACGACCGATTACAAAATGCGTTTGCACTTTAAAGCGTACTTCCTAGTCTTGTAATACCTAAGGCTTTTTAGCAGTGACTCCCAAACCAGTTGATCTAAGGCACTAGGTGATGAGACACCCTCGCTAAATATTTTTTCTATTTTTCAGCCTTAAGTAATCACAAAAACCAGTGTTCATTTTTTTCTTTATTCACACTTGTATATTTTTTTTTATTTTTCATCATACTAAGGACTTTAGTCAAGAGCATTTCAAGGTCTCTTCTACTATTCCAAGTTTCAAGGTGCGTATTTGTGCAAATTGTAGGGTATATATTTTCAGAATCTAGACTTAAGCTTAGGAATTATTTTTCAAACTTATACTTTAATAAAAACATCAATACTTTTCCTTTGTTTTGACTTAGCCCAAGAAGTGAACTCAAAATTTGCCTATTTCTAAATAAACTACAAAGACATATACTTTCTACCGTTAACCTTTAAGAAAGGTTATTTTTAGGGTTTTTAATTTACTAAGTCTAGATCTAGTTGTTCCTAACTAGTTAACCTATTTGTCAAACTTAAATCAAATACGGCCAAAATTAAATACATTAATTTTAATAATTTTTGAAAATTTTCAATTTTTTATGGATTTTAAAATAAGTATGCAAATGCAAAAATATACACATGAATACGAAGGAAGAAGGCTTACCGAGCACACCCCCAAACTTAAACTTGACAGTGTCCTCACTGTCATGCCATACCAAGAGGGTCAAAATATCGGCACTCCCCTGTTTATTTATTTACAAATTTTTTTTTAAAAGAAAAACAAAAATATATATACTTATATACAACAAGGTCCTCCCCAAACTAAGCAAGGCCTTACATAAGCTAAAGGTTAGCACCAACCATTCAAAAATCTTATCGTGGAAATGGTAGGGTTGGTGAAAGAATGGGATGTAAAGGAAAGAAATGAGAAACACATGAGGCCGTGTGGGAAGAAGAGTGGAATATGGTCTCGGCGGAGGAGAAGAATGGCGGAAAAGAGAAAGAAGTGTAGTACGATCTTGAGGGTGTAACTCGAGTGAGTAAATTAGCGCAATTTGTGATGACCGATGTGTTAAAAACGATTGTGCTAATCTATCAACCCGTCGAGAAATGGGGTCAAATCCTTCAAGATTCGCAAGAAAACATGGGTACATCGAACTTGGTATAGGAGATGATAGCGTAACGGTCTCTTGCACAGTCGGAACGATAGGAAGGACGAAGGGGAGTGAATTAGGAATAGTCGCATTCTCACCGTAGTAAACTGTCTCAAACTTGAAAGATTCCATCAATGGTTTGAAACGACTGTAAGCAACCGAGTCTGATGGTTCAACTAACTCATCTGAAAATTCAAAGGACTCAAACTCGGGCGGTGAGTCTTCAACATCGTCCGAAAAAGTGAAACACTCGTAAGTGTTATCGGTTGTGAGAACTGTGTCAGATTCAAAGGAAAATTTTTCAAGCTCACAGTCTTCAAGCGTGATCTTGTGCGTGGTCGGAACGATGGAAAGGAGGGTGTTTGATTTAGGAAGTGTAACAGTAGGAGGATGAATTGGAAAATCCGACATATCAAACAAAAATAGTTCAACCTCAATACTCTCCTCAATACTCTCCTCAATACTATCCTCATAATTCTCCTCAATATTTAGCCTATCCATGCCATTATCATCAAAATCAAAACGCATATGAGGTTCAGGAGAAACATTTAATGACTCGGGATGATGAATTGGACATAAAATTTCAATCAAATCGACAGGTTCATCATCCGAAATATTCCCGGCGTCTATATCCTCAATCAAGTGAAAATCAATTTTTTCTGAAACCTCATCAAAAGCATGGATATTTATCACTTTTGGTTCTAGAGTGGAGGTGTAAAGGTCAAAAGGATTAAGTGTGGTTTCACTCGAAGGGGGTTCTTCACAATCTGGCAAATCAAGAACTATAAAGACACACAACTCGTTTTTATTTTCAACTGGTGAACTATTTGGGACCATCGCTATGGAAAACCGGAGTTGTGGGATTTAATTTGGTATGGGTAGGTCTGATTTGGGAATGTGTAGAACTCACTAGCGCTTCTCAAATTCTCTCTTTGTCCAACCGCCTCCTCATACATTGAAACATTTGGAGCTAGTTGGAAACTAGCTGCCTGTTCACTAGGTTGCATAAGTGCAGCAATGGACGCATCCACATTCCTAACCATTTTGTTTGTTGCTGAAATATAAGCTGCCAACGACTGTTCCAAACTAAACATGGGTGGTGAGGGGGTTTCGGTAAAAGATTCGAAATTGTTTGAATATGTGAAACTCCCAAATGGCTGTGTAGAAACAGTGTCTAGTGAAGGTGGGAAAGTCGGGTAGGACTGGCAGGAATTGGATGAGTGGACAGGCGTAGGATCAATATGTGGATAAAAAGATGAATGGACTTGTTGATCCCTAGAACTGGATGTGCGGAGAGGGGTAAAAGATTGGCTATGAGATTGAGTAATATGCTCAGCAATGGACATCGATTTAGGAGTTACAGCAGGACTCAAAAAAGTGGTATCAACGTACGAAGGTGGTGAAGGTGAACATGGTTGACACAAGGTGGGTTACAAAGTCGAACTGTTTCTCCTAGACGCTTCTATTTGATCTTTCAAAGAAATTTTGGGCATGGAGGGGTCTTCCTTAAATCGACCGAAACAATTGACGTACGAGACAAAGTTAGGTTCGGGATACCAAAGTTCGGCAAGAGATTTATGATGTGGGGTACCCATGATAGAAGAAAGGGGAAAAGAAAGTAGGTAGGTGGTGCAAGTATTTATTAGCGGCAAAAATTTGCAAGTTGTTAAAAAAAAAAATTCCTTTTTCAGTTTGCTCTTTATTTGGAAATTTTGCAAAAAGATTTTCGGTAAAAGATATGCAAAACAGAAAAATATTACTTGTAATCAATTTCTATTTTAAGCGAGGCGCAAAGAATCCTGCACAAGATTGTTATTTGGAAGGGGGAAGATTTTTAAAGCGCACAAAATTCTGCAGGAATTTTTCAGAAGATATATGGAGATTTTCGCAGAGGAAGAACAGAGAAGATTACAGAGCTTTTTTCACTTTCTGATGTCACAGAACCACCGCGTTTCCACGGTCTTAGGTGGGGTCCCGCGGCGGAAAGGCGATCAGTTGACCGGTGCAGATCCCGAGAAAAATTTGCAGAAGACGATTCCACCTCCCTGCCGCGATTCCGCGGTCCGAATGCGGTTAAGGCCGCGTATCCGCGGTTGTCTAGTCTGTTTGGTTCGCCAGATTTTTTGTGCTCCTCTGTCGTTTTAACCTTCTGTTGTTAGGATCGTCCGTTTTCTGTTTTGAGCTCTGTAGATTTCCAGATCCGAATTTGTTCGTAAATCCTGCAAAATTCTCACAAAAAATACCCTTCCAAAAATAACAGATGATATATTTTTATATTTTTTATGATTTTTTCAGATTTTTATGATTTTTTTTTAATTTTAGATTAACCCGAAATTGCAAAAAGGAAATAACACGCCATCCCCGGTAACGGCGCCATTTGATTTGATGTGTGAAAAATAATTCTAAACCGTAATCAAGAACGGCGTCGCTTGGTAGCTAGCCGGTGAGTATGGGTCGGTCCATAAGGATGTTGTGAATTTCCTAATCGCTCAAACGAGTTAATTCCGATTGTGGTCGGATTGATTATTAAATCTAAAAACTAAATCTATCTATACTAAGATTATCTAGATCTAAATCTTGCTAGGGTTAGGTTTAGGGTAGGTTTGGAAATGTAAATAAATCTCAACGCTTTCTATACCTAAATTAGGATCTAAGAGTAGTTATGGTAATTATCAATAAAAGGGATTAGAACCATTCGGGAAGATGTTTCCTTCCTCTAGCTTCTTGTCCTTCCTTTATCGATCCTTACCCTAACCTCCATGGAAAACCATCACAACCGGGCTTTTATACTACGGTATCACCGCTACCTCGTGGGATAGGGTGCCGTAGGGAGCGGTGTGTGCATGTATGCATGGAGTCCTATTAAAAAAGTGTGATGGGCAAGAAAGGGATGAGGGATCTCATCTCTCAAAAGCCTTCCCCAAAGCTAACCCTAACAAGCGAGGAGACTACTCGCTCATTAGGGAATTTAAAAACATTTATCTAAGGCAGAGAATGAAAAATTACCTAGGGCAAGAATTGAAATTACCTACTTACTTTACAGATGGCTCTCTCCAAACATTTACGCAGGGTTGTCAGATCTGAATAGATGATATGAAAAGAGGCATCGATGCTCTCCAAAAGAATTCTGAATTTTATTCATAAAAAGAGGCATGAGGGAGGCATAACCTAATACAAGATTTAGAGTTCCTATTTATAGAGGATAGGAAACCCTAGGTTACATTTGATTCGCACGTCTGCATTTACCAAAATACCCCTAGTTTGACTAGTCAGTGCCGCCTCACAAATTGGTAAAATTTGTATCCACTAATTCCTCAAGCCCGCCGCAGAACCTCGGCCCGAGGCCCTGTTTGGCCGCGGTTCCGCGGCTAAAAGAAGGAGTTGGGCTCTGAACTTTTGTGGGCTGGCTCTGGTTGTTTTGGGCTTCCTGTATCTTTGGTTCTTTTCTCAGATTGGTTTCTCGTTCTCTTCCAGATCTTCCAGTGAATAATTGTGGTGGACTTTACACGTTCGCTTTGTAATCTTGGACCTTGCGTTGCCTTGTACTGATCTTTGTGTCGGCTTTATTAAGATCCTTCTGTTTATTGGTTGTAGTTCCACTTTTGCATCATCTTTTATCTTTTTCACTGTTTTAGATCTAAGAACCTGTAACCTGTAATATGTAGCAGACATGTGTCAAAAGCACCTGTTTATTTATAAAAAGAATAAGATTGGGGAATATAATAATGCAATATTATGGTGTGAACATCAATCCTAAGTGATATTCCCCTATGTATATAGCGTCCACGCTCATTCCGTTAGCAACTCTGAGAATCATATAATCTGCCTTAATAACTCTACGGTTTCTCAAAGCCTGTAATGAATTACAGATATGAGATCCTGATCCGGTATCTAGTACCCAGGAAGTAGAGTTAATTGTCATAAGTTTTCAATCATAAACACACCCGAAGCCAAAACCACAACTTATTTCGAATCCTGGTTTCTGGCTTTCCAAGCCCTGCAGTCCTTCTGACAGTGCGCTTTCCCATGACAACAGAAACATCCTTCCTTCCCTACTGTTAGCCCCGAAACTTTTGCCCTACCCTTTTCCTCTACCTTACTGACACCGCTTATCGGATTGGTGGAGGCCTTCTTCTTCTCTCCCTTGGATTTTACCTTGGATCTAGAAGAGGAAGATTCCCCAATAAGCAGAGCGGGTGTCTCCCTGGATTCTTGCAGGGTGCCCTCATCGCTCCTCAATATGTTGAGGCATCCTGGAAGTGTAACTTCCTTTCCTTGAATTTTGAAATTCAAGATAAACTGGGTGTAGGTGGAGGGGAGGGACTGTAGAATCAAGTCAATACATAACTCATTCTCCAACGTGGTCCCATAGTTCGTGAGCTGTTCATTATAGCTAATCATCGTAAGGACGTGGTCCTCTATAGATGACCCGACAGCCAACCTCGCCTAAAGAAATATCTTCGAGGTCTCATATGTTGCGATACGAGATTGCTCTCCATATAAAACTTTGGTATGGAGGAAGATGAAAGCTAAGTCCATCTTCTCATGCTACCTCTCGTGTTCACTATCCATTGAGGCTAACATGAGGCACTTGGCTCTCACACAATCCTTTTCCCATATCCTACGGATATCAACATCCGCAACGGTGGAATCTGGACCTGGGACGGCGGGGGCTTTGGTAGTAAGGAAGGATGTAGTCCAGTTTGTCATGGGTAAGTGCCATCTGGATATTTCTTAGCCAATCATTATAGTTTGGCCCAGTCAATTTATTATTATCTAGCAGTAACCTAAGTCCAGCCAATGTGGTCGCTGCAATTAGGAGAGAGACAAGAAACATTCAGCATGATGCTCTTGCAAGTTTAGATTGGTTATTAGTTTATCTAAGCAGGATGGCTCCCACTGTTTTTCGATTCCTTCCTCAAACCATAAAAGAAGAATTAGTCAGGATTAATCACACTCTTACAATTCTTGCTTAACTTTTCAACCAGGCTAGTGTCAGTACTTCGACGGAGGTTTTCCAATATTTTCGTGAAGTTCCTTAATTACATAACATCTTTTCCCTGGAGGCGTAGCCCCGCTAACACCATTCTAAACACTTACTTGGTTTATAGCATTGATTATTTTAGTGAAAAAATCTCCTGAGAAGTAGCGGATACTCACAGTAGGATCGGAATCCAAATATCATCGTGTGATAACCTTGAAAGAATCCTACCAAAATCATCACACTCCAAATGGTATGCAACACTAGAAAGTTTCAATTTCCTTAGAAACTCGCGATATGGATTTTTTCCCCAAGCTCTTATGACCATGACGAAGGCCAACATATCATAAGTCGTAAGTCAAGTTCTACCTGTCATTATCCAGGTTAATTTGAACCCACCCGTACATACCCTTGACGAAGGCCAAAATATTAGTACGACTATCCCAAACCAACGCATCTATATATACTACAGATGAATACCCAGCAGCTACCAATCACTATGCCATGGCGAAGATCAAAATATATACCTTGAATACTACTGAATACCCATCTGAAATGACGGAGGGCTACGAATGGTTTTGGCGAAATCGTGAACATAATGAACTTGATATAGTCGAAGAAACCATGATAGCTTTTAAATGGAGTGGTTTAGGCTCCGCATTTAAAAGTTTGCTTTTTGAAGAAAACTGAGTGGTTTTGAAACTGTTCCAACGATTAAGTTTTGGATTGTTTTGCTTGCATTAATCAATGTTAATGCGGTCCCATCATTTAATCATATCATTGCAGAAAAGAAACGAAAATACAATGTACGCTTATACTATCCGCATTCGCCACGGGGACCGTCATGCACTGTTAGGTTACTTAACTAACGACAGAGCGGGGGCTGGACTAGCACGGGTGTAAAACATAAGCAACGCCTACTATATATATATATATATATCCATTCGTCTCACGCAATAATAAGCATTCCAAATCACAGATGAATATATTGCATATACTAGGAATTTTGCGTTTCGTTTAAGCCTATAACGAAAGACGGATTTTACGGTCGTGATGAATAGCCAAACCCCACCCTAGACCCCTACAGGTGCGGCAAACTACCCGCCAAATTCCCGAAGTGAAGCAACCTCTCTCAGTAAAATGAGTAGGTCAATCGGCACTTCAAGAACCCGGTAGTTTGTGCACTCCACCTTAGGTCTATCCTAGGAGCAGAAAATAGTAAATGAAATAATACAAGGATGGCTACAAGCTCAACCCGGATGTGTCCCGCAAAATAATATTACATCACATTTACAAATTATATGAATAAAAGAAAAGAAAACACTCTTCTCACATCCCACGGCTATTCATCCACGATGATCCAATACTAAATATACACAAACCATCATAGCATCACAGATATGTGCAACCCCCACTAATCAACATATAGCAATTAGCGAACGTTTCGAAACACATATATAAACTGAAACATGTAAACGACGTTAAAACTGCGACTTCGAAACACTCTGAAATTGCCCCAACAGAACGACAACTAAATATGCAACCTGGGAAAAATCAAACATATCCTGAAACCCTAAATCCAAGTGACTGGAACACCAAATGAAAAACGAAACAAAACTCATCACTTGGGCCGGCCAGGCCGATTTTTTTAAGCCTATGGCCTGCCAAATTAAGGTGATTTTGTCTCGTTTTTCTTCTGTGTTCACATCACAACTAAAGGAGCACTCTGCAATTGTTTAAAAACATTTAGAGGCTCTGAAAATTTTGACAGAAACTTGGATTCTAGGTTTTGTGTTTTGGAGTTATTTCAGTTTCATAGCTTTACACTTCGTCTAATCTGTTAGTTAAGGTTCAAATGGCAGTTCAAGACGGTCACATAATCGAGTTAAGGTTTGTTGTCTTCTAGAGGGTTCATCGCGTTACATGCACGTTTTTCCGAAAGATTTAAACTCAAGAAAAAATTCAACACTTGAAAGTTTTTCGTGCCGGAAAATAATGAGTTAATGATATCCGTTCGAACATTTTAACAGTTTCTAAATATCCGGAAAACAATAACGAATTTAAATTTTCCGATCGAATCAACGATTACAAAATAAACCCCAAAACACTCAACACTTGAGTCAGAAAAAAAGTACCCATAAAATATTAGGAATAGCTACAGAAATTACTGCACAAAATTCTGCCCACATCTCACTTTTACTGCCGCGGAACCGCCGCCTAAAGTGGGGCGGGACCGCGGTTCCGCGGCGTCTGTACGGAATTAGAGGATCGAATTTTGTGGTAATTCTTAGAATTCCCTGCTGATTTTTTTAGGTATTTTTAATACAGAAAAACACAGTTTTTAAAAAATGTACAGAGAGGGGGTTAAATTGACGTTTCCGGGTTCGATCGGAGTTTTAACTTCGTATACTCGTCGTCTAATGCTCTAGCTAGGCTCTGATACCACTGTAGGGTTACTAGGCACTCTAACAAGGGTTAAGAAAGCATCAACCATGCCCGATTAAAAATATTAGCCGTGCCTAACAACCCTAAACAAGATCTTTGCTAGAAAATTAGGGTTTCACATGCAAGTAAATAGCCTCTATGACTAAGTGAATACGAAATACAACCTTTGTAGATCGGTCCTTCACTTCTTTATCTCCTTGTTGAAGTCTCTTCGCTGCGATCGTGGTTCTCCCGGACTCTTGCATGGCTTCACAAGGCTAAAGGAGCGTCCTTGCTTGAAGTCTACGAGGCCGAAGATGATCTACGTCGAGGGGATGCCAACTCAAGCTTCTACTTCACTAACTAGAGAATTAGTGAAGCAAACACCCTAAACTAAAGTTCTAGTCAAGTAGAGGATGGAGAAATAGGAAGTGGGTTCACTTTAGAATTTATTTTCTCACAATGTTTCTCACTTTGGATCAAACCCTAGAGAGCTCTTTTTCTCAAGGAAGAAGATGAAGAAAAATAAAGAGAGAAAGATAATGACCAAGTGAGAAAGCTAACCATGGTGAGTGAGTATCATATACTAACTCATGTAGAGACATAACCATGGCTAATCCTTATGGTTGGGTTAATAAATATCCATAGTAAAAACAAACTTAGTGGACTTAGTCAATGCATCCACAAGCTTCCACAATCTTCATGCATTTTGCTAATCCTCCACTAACTTTGTAATTACTTTAAATATTAAAACCCAACATAATAAATAGCATGGTGTAAGTCTTATACACTCATGTCATGTGTATCATCAACCATGATACAAAAAAGAAAACACATTTTTAATATATATCACATATATATTAAAGTTGTGCACATGTGAGAAAAAATCCTCAAGTGAACAAGTGTTAGTTAATGTAAACTAGTATATCTAATATACAAGTATACACTAAATTATTAAATCAACACTTGACTTAATAATCCGGTCATATCTCATATAACCGACTAACATCCATTGTATCGACTTATCGAATCAACACTTGATTCGATAACCCGGCTATATCATATATAACCAACCGATAAATAAAGTCGCGAGAATAGAATACGGTATCACATACACGTATTATTCTCGGTCCCGCACATATCACATACGTGCTCCTATTTCGTTTTGCCTGAGCCAGTAAAACCTCTATGTAGGACTCTAAAGACTCGTCAATACGCCGGCAGTAGGTGATGATCACATCAAGCACCCACAAGCCGTCAGCGGTACTAGCTGGACGTAACGGCTACCCGGGTATTGAGTGATCAGAAGATCAGCAAGCAAGCCCGCTCCAACTCCTGTAAAAGCCTGCCGGTAACACTTCCCGTACAGTCCGGTCTCCTCGTCTGATATGTCGCATATCAAGTCTAGGGGTGGTAAACGTCAGACCCCAATAACCGATAAGTCGTGCCGATGTGAGGCTCATAACGGGTCGATAAACTACTGGTAACACTTACCAGTAAATCTCTAAATCAGCCCTGGCCAGGGACTTCCCTGTTACGGCCAATCGAGCACAGCGCAACATCAACCCCCAATACCGGGAGAGACGAAACCCCTCCTATCGCTCATTGCCTCCATGTGACTCGGGACTGTACCCAAAAACCACCGTTTTGCACGCCCTCTTGGACGTGGTAAGGTGGAAATCAAAGCACAGTGGGAATCACACAAAACTCTATGACGATCTCGGGTCTACAGACTAACCTGCACAAGTGTCACCAGTGAACTGCTATCTGACGTGAGGTATAATACCATCTGGGAGTTCTCGGCGAGTCCGTCCAGTATACCCAGTCTCTACTGAGCACCCGTATACCATCTCTGATGTCAAACACCAATGGATATGGGATCATCTATCGCCCATCTCATGGGTCGAGAAGCGTATACGCTAGTCTACTCTGGTATATCGATGCCCTGTCTCGATACACCTACGACTAGGAACATTAAAGGATGTACTTATGGACTACTCTGTCCCCACTAGTATGATCTGCATCATAGTCCAGGTAGACAAGTACACATCCTAAGGGCTTTACTAACATGTAACTATAAGACAGTATCAAGAGACAAGTATACATGTTAAATTAAAGAGCAACCAGATAGCATACTATCATATCGAGCAAAAAAGTCCTCTCTATATATGTCCAAGCATCTAATATAATATACATCATCTGTACAATACTGGCCTCTAGGGCATACATACAACTAACAATCTCCCACTTGCACTAGGGCCAGCTGCTGTAGTATCGCATACCAAGCATCCCGAAGAGTCTCTCAAACTGTATCTAGGGAATGTCCTTCGTGAGTGGATCCGCTGTGTTGTTCTTCGTGTCAACCCTCCTAATCTCGATCTCCCGGCGATCAACTATCTCCCGGATCAGGTGATACCGCCTCAGAATATGTCTGGATTGCTGATGGGACCTGGGTTCCTTGGCCAAAGCCACCGCTCCATTGTTATCACAATACAAAGGTATTGGATGCTCAATGGATGGAACCACTCCAAGTTCAGTAATAAACTTCTTGATCCAGACAGCCTCTTTGGCAGCATCGTTGGCAGCGATGTATTCAGCCTCCATCGTCGAGTCTGCCATGGTTTCCTGCTTGGAACTCTTCCAGCTAACCGCCCCTCCGTAAAGGGTAAAGACAAATCCCGAGTGCGACTTAGAGTCGTCCTTATCACTCTGGAAGCTTGAATCGGTAAAGGACTCCACTTGGAGTTCACCGTTACCATACACCAAGAGCATCTCTTTAGTCCTTTGCAAGTACTTGAGAATGCTCTTCACAGCTGTCCAGTGACTCTCTCCAGGATCAGCTTGATACCTACTCACTACACTTAGTGAGTATGCTACATCGGGTCTGGTACATAGCATCGCGTACATGATAGAGCCTACAGCCGAAGCATAGGGTATCCCTTACATGCGAGCACTCTCCAAATCAGTCTTGGGAGACATCTCTTTGGAAAGAGTAAGTCCAGAGATCGTGGGTAAGTTCCCACGCTTGGATTCTTCCATATTGAACCTCTTTAGTATGGTGTCAATGTACCTGGATTGGGACAATCCCAATATCCTTTTAGATCTATCTCTATAGATCATAATTCCCAATATGCAGGAGGCATCACCTAGATCTTTCATTGAGAATCTTTGTGATAAGAAGAGCTTGACCGATTGCAGCATAGGAATGTCATTTCCTATCAAGAGTATGTCGTCCACGTACAATACGAGGAAGACAACCTTACTCTCTGCCACCTTCTTGTAGATACAAGGTCCATCTACATTTTTGACGAAATCAAACTCTTTGATAACGACGTCAAAGCAGATGTTCCAACTCCGCGATGCTTGCTTTAATCCATAAATGAATTTAAGCAGCTTGCACACCTTCCCGCTGCTCCCACTATCTACGAAGCCCTCTGGCTGAGTCATGTACACGCACTCTTCTAAATCACCGTTTAGAAAGGCGGTCTTAACATCCATTTGCCAGATTTCATAGTCATGATATGCAGCGATTGAAAGCATGATCCGGATGGATTTAAGCATAACCACTGGAGAAAAGGTTTCGTCATAGTCCACACCTGTTCTTTGACGAAAACCCTTTGCAACAAGTCTAGCTTTGAAAGTCTCCACTTTCCCATCTACACCAAGTTTTTTCTTGAAGATCCACTTGCTCCCAATGGGTTCTACCCCTTCAGGAGCATCTTCCAAAGTCCATACTTTGTTGGTGTACATGGATTCCATCTCGAACCGCATTGCATCCAGCCATTTCACTGAGTCCCCACTCGTGATGGCCTGCTCGAAGCTAGTTGGGTCATCATCAACCATGATGCAATCCTCGCTCCCACCATCCATGAGAAAACCATAGTATCTCTCAGGTGGGTGAGGAACCCTACTAGATCGGCGGAGAGGCTGAGATTCGTTGGGAACTACCGAATCCTCCGGTTCAACCAAATCTTCTGTCGTAGTCTGTATTGCTGGAACCTCTTCCAGTTCTACCTCCTTGCCACTAATCTCTTTTTCAAGAAATTCCTTTTCTAAAAAGGTGGCAAGTCGAGAAACAAACATCTTTTGTTCCTCGGTGTGGTAGAAGATATACCCGCGCGAATGTTTGGGATATCCAATAAACTTACACAGAATGGACCTTGCCACGAGTTTGTCCGGATTTTGTGTTTTTACATATGCCGGACAACCCCATATCTTAACATAATTAAGACATGGTCTCTTTCCTTTCCATATCTCATATGGAGTGGTTGGCACAGATTTAGTGGGAACCATATTCAATAGGTCTGCAGCTGTTTCCAGTGCATACCCCCAGAAGGAAATAGGTAACTCGGCTGTGCTCATCATAGAGCGCACCATATCCAATAGGGTGCGGTTCCTCCGTTCCGATACACCATTGTGCTATGGTGTATATGGAGGAGTTAGCTGAGAGAGAATCCTATTCTCTTTTAGGAAGTCCAGGAATTCATTGCTCAAGTATTCACCTCCTCGATCAGATCGAAGGATTTTAATACTTTTTCCGGTTTGGTTCTCGACTTCTTGTTTATATTCTCTAAATTTCTCAAAAGCTTCTGATTTGTGTTTCATCAGGAACACATATCTGAACCTAGAGAGATCGTCAGTGAATGTAATGAAGTACGCAGAACCATTCCTGGCATGTGTAGACATGGGGCCGCATACATCACTATGTACCAGTCCCAAGAGTTCCGTAACTCTTTCTCCGTGTTCCATAAACGGAGTTTTGGTCATCTTGCCTTTGAGACATGACTGGCAAGTGTCATAAGATGAAAATTCAAACGGATTCAAATATCCATCCTTATGCAACTTAGCTAGTCGTGTCGCATTGATGTGACTCAGTCTACAATGCCACAAGAAGGATTCGTTCATTTCTGAACTCTTCCTCTTGTGTGTGTTTGTTATCCTCAGAACTGTTGATTGATTTAGAACATAAATGCCATTGCACAACGTGCCTGATCCAACCAACTTTTGGTTCAGAAAAATGTTCATAATATTATCCTGTAATACAAAATTATATCCTTCTTTACTCAACAAAGAAACCGATATAATGTTGCATATCAGGTTCGGCATGTAATAGCATTCGTTCAGAATCAATGTATTACTAGTTGGCAATACAAGGTGATATTCCCCGACGTTTCTAGCTGCAACAATTGCACCATTTCCAACCCTTAGGTCATTATCACCTTCTCCAAGTTCTCTACCTTTCCTAAGCCCATGTAACTGATTACATATATGGGATCCTGACTCGGTATCTAATACCCAGGACGTAGAGAAAATGGAAAAACAGTTCTCTGTAACGAACACACCCGAAGAAAATGCATCAACATGTACTTTCTTCATTCGGGTGGCATGGGAATCCTGGTATTCCCCTATATCCTGTTCAGTCTTATAACTTTTATAAGAAAGAACGGAACCAACGTTCCCCAGCACAGTATAACATGCGGGTTCGGTCAATACATCCATATTATTATTTTTATTAAGGCATGATATGGTCGCTACCTGGAGAGAGAGAGAAGAAAACACTTTAGCGTATGCTCTTGCAAGATCAGATTGGTTATTATTTTATCTAATCAGGATGGCTCCCACTGTTTTTATCAAATCTTCCTTCAAACCCTAAAAGGAAAGACTAGCCGGGATTAATTACACCCTACAATTTCGCCAATCTTTCAGCCAGGCCAGTGTCGGTACTTTGAGGGAGGTTCCCCGTGCTTTCGCACGGACCTTATTAAAGTAAACCTCGTTTTCCCAGAGGCGTAACCCCGTTGACACCTTTCTAGACACCTACTTGATCGGCTAATTGTCCTGTATAAAACTCTCCCGGGAGTAACAATTACTCGCAGTGGGTATCGGGATCCAACTATCTCATAGAAGGTATGCAATCTCATTGCAAATTTCAACACTTGAAATTCCCGATAATATTTTGCCCCTAGCGTCCCATGACCTTGATGCAGGCCAATAAACCATAGTGCGCTAGTCAAGTTCAACCCGTCATTTCTTGATTGAATTAAACTCACCCGTACGACCCTTGACGCTGGTCAACAAAGTCGCACGACTACCGTAATCCAATCTGCATCATATGCATAAGCAGATAAATACTAGTTAGCTACCGCACACTACGCCTTGACGCAGGCCAACAAACGTAGCACGAATACTAAGTAGGACTTATCTGAAATGACGGAGGGCTACGACAGGTTTTTCTGAAAACCTATTGCGTAATGAACTTGATATCGTTGCAGAATCGAGTGAATTTTGAAATGGAGAGATTTTGACACTTTTATTAGTTTTGCTAAAGAGGTCACTCCCGGTGAAGGGATCTCGGCTCTTTCCTTATGGAATAAGGTGCAGGATATATCATAAATATCGCTATGCAAAGCAAAAACTCCAAAAGCAATCAAAAACAAACCGAGTGTTGTAGCATCTGCCAGTTTTGCTAAAGAGGTCACTCCCGGTGAAGGGATCTCGGCTCTTTCCTCATCAAAGAAGGTGCAGGATATATCATATATATTGCTATGCAGAGCAAAAACTGTAGCTACCCTTTTTGAAAATTTGATTCTATAACATCTTTTAGGTTTCTTTTCTTTCATTAATCATATTAATGAAGTCCCATCATTTAAGTCACCTAAACATCACAGATAAATACGACGTACACTTATGCCATCCGCATTCTCCTCGATGTCCCCTCGTGCACCGTTAGGTTAGGTAACTAACGGCAGAGCGGGGCAGGGCTAGCGCGGGTGTAAAACATAAGTAACATCTATATAATATATCATATATACTATATACAGTATTTATCACAACATATCAAATGATCACATCACAGATATCGCAGCAGAAGAAACATATGAAACATTGGATATATTAGGACGTCCGTGTTTTATTTTGAGCCTCTATAAAACACGGATTCCACGGTCCCGATGAATAGCCAAACCCACACCCCTAGACCCCTACGAGAGCGGCAAGCAACCCTACCAATTCTAGAGTTAGGAGACCCGGACTCGACTCCTCGAGTTGGTCTCCCACTGGACTCTAGAACCCGGTTACTTGTGCTCTCCTCCTTGGGTCTATCCTAGTGCGGAAAAGTAAAATAATATACAAATGGTGACATCAACCTCATCCCGGAAGTGTCCCAATAAAAGAATATTACATACATTAAATTTTAAATGAATGAAAATAAAAACTCTCATCTCACATAAAAAACCCCGGCTATTCAGAAACGCGGCGATCCAATATAACATATCCAGCAACACATAACATCACATGTCATCAACGTAAGCAAATATGCGCATCCCAATTGTCGTTAACATATAGCAACGAAACCGGCGATATCACATATTACACTTACGGTCGCAGAAAAGAAAGTGTAAAACTACAACATTTGGAATCCACAATCTCTTTAGACATCGTAAATCCGAAATATCACATACTTCGCATTTCATGTCTAACTATATAAATTCCACATATTGTATCACATTCTAGATAAATAGACAGTATTAAACTTTCCGATCGAATAATCAAATACCCAAGATTTCCTTAATAGCTCAACACTTGAGCGGAGTTCAAAAATTCCAGAATACGTCACAGTAGCAACGGTCCAGCCGTAGAAGGGTCAAGCCAACGCCTCACATGTGGCACGCCGTACTACCCCAAACCCTAAGGTTCAAAAGGCAGTTCAAGACGGTCACGTAATCGAGTTAAGGTTTGTTTTCTTCTAGAGGGTCCATCGCGTTACATGCACATTTTTCCGAAAGATTTAAACTCAAGAAAAAATTCAACACTTGAAAGTTTTTCGTGCCGGAAAATAATGAGTTAATGATATCCGTTCAAACATTTTAACAGTTTCTAAATATCCGTAAAACAATAACGAATTTAAATTAGCCGATTGAATCAACGATTACAAAATAAACCCCAAAACACTCAACACTTGAGTCAGAAAAAAATACCCATAAAATATTAGGAATAGCTACAGAAATTACTGCACAAAATTCTGCCCACATCTCACTTTTACTGCCGCGGAACCGCAGCCTAAAGTGGGGTGGGACCGCGGTTCCGCGGCGTCTGTACGGAATTAGAGGCTCGAATTTTGTGGTAATTCTTAGAATTCCCTGCTGATTTTTTTAGGTATTTTTAATACAGAAAAAACACTGTTTTTAAAAAATGTACAGAGAGGGGGTTAAATTGACGTTTCCGGGTTCGATCGGAGTTTTAACTTCGTATACTCGTCGCCTAATGCTCTAGGTAGGCTCTGATACCACTGTAGGGTTACTAGGCACTCTAACAAGGGTTAAGAAAGCATCAACCATGCCCGATTAAAAATTTTAGCCGTGCCTAACAACCCTAAACAAGATCTTTGCTAGAAAATTAGGGTTTCATATGCAAGTAAATAGCATCTATGACTAAGTGAATACGAAATACAACTTTGTAGATCGGTCCTTCACTTCTTTAGCTTCTTGTTGAAGTCCCTTCGCTGCGATTGTGGTTCTCCCGGACTCCTGCATGGCTTCACGAGACTAAAGGAGCGTCCTTGCTTGAAGTCTTCGAGGCCGAAGATGATCTACGTCGAGGGGATGCCAACTCAAGCTTCTACTTCACTAACTAGAGAATTAGTGAAGCAAACACCTTAAACTAAAGTGCTAGTCTAGTAGAGGATGGAGAAATAGAAAGTGGGTTCACTTTAGAATTTATTTTCTCACAATGTTTCTCACTTTGGATCAAACCCTAGAGAGCTCTTTTTCTCAAGGAAGAAGATGAAGAAAAATAAAGAAAGAAAGATAATGATTAAGTGAGAATGTTAACCATGGTGAGTGAGTATCATATAGTAACTCATGTAGAGACATAACCATGGCTAATCCTTATGGTTGGGTTAACAAATATCCATAGTAAAAACAAACTTAGTGGACTTAGTCAATGCATCCACAAGCTTCCATAAGCTTCATGCATTTTGCTAATCCTCCACTAACTTTGTAATTACTTTAAATATTAAAACCCAACATAATAAATAGCATGGTGTAAGTCTCATACACTTATGTCATGTGTATCATCAACCATGATACACAAAAGAAAACACATTTTTAATATATATCACATATATATTAAAGTTGTGCACATGTGAGAAAAAATCCTCAAGTGAACAAGTGTTAGTTAATGTAAACTAGTATATCTAATATACAATTATACACTAAATTATTAAATCAACACTTGACTTAATAATCCGGTCATATCTCATATAACCGACTAACATCCATTGTATCGACTTATCGAATCAACACTTGATTCGATAACCCGGCTATATCATATATAACGATCGATACATAAAGTAGCGAGAATAGAATACGGTATCACATACACGCATTATTCTCGGTCCCGCACATATCACATACGTGCTCCTATTTCGTTTTGCCTGAGCCAGTAAAACCTCTATGTAGGACTCTAAAGACTCGTCAATACGCCGGCAGTAGGTGATGATCACATCAAGCACCCACAAGCCGTCAGCGGTACTAGCTGGACGTAACGGCTACCCGGGTATTGAACGATCAGAAGATCAGCAAGCAAGCCCGCTCCAACTCCTGTAAAAGCATGCCGGTAACACTTCCCGTACAGTCCGGTCTCCTCGTCTGATATGTCGCATATCAAGTCTAGGGGTGGTAAACGTCAGACCCCAATAACCGATAAGTCGTGCCGATGTGAGGCTCATAACGGGTCGAGAAACTACTGGTAACACTTACCAGTAAATCTCTAAATCAGCCTTGGCCAGGGACTTCCCTGTTACGGCCAATCGAGCACAGCGCAACATCAACCCCCAATACCGGGAGAGACGAAATCCCTCCTATCGCTCATTGCCTCCATGTGACTCGGGACTGTACCCAAAAACCACCGTTTTGCACGCCCTCTTGGATGTGGTAAGGTGGAAATCAAAGCACAGTGGGAATCACACAAGACTCTATGACGATCTCGGGTCTACAGACTAACCTGCACAAGTGTCACCAGTGAACTGCCATCTGACGTGAGGTATAATACCATCTGGGAGTTCTCGGCGAGTCCGTCCAGTGTACCCAGTCTCTACTGAGCACTCGTATACCATCTCTGATGTCAAACACCAATGGATATGGGATCATCCATCGCCCATCTCATGGGTCGAGAAGCGTATACGCTAGTCTACTCTGGTATATCGATGCCCTGTCTCGATACACCTACGACTAGGAATATTAAAGGATGTACTTATGGACTACTCTGTCCCCACTAGTATGATCTGCATCATAGTCCAGGTAGTCAAGTACACATCCTAAGGGCTTTACTAACATGTAACTATAAGAAAGTATCAAGAGACAAGTATACATGTTAAAGTAAAGAGCAACCAGATAGCATACTATCATATCGAGCAAGAAAGTCCTCTCTATATATGTCCAAGCATACAATATAAAATACATCATCTGTACAATACTGGCCTCTAGGGCATACATACAACTAACAACGGCTACCCAGGTATCTGTCGATAAGAAGGCCGATGAGCAAACTCATCCAAACTCCTACTGAGCCTATCTGTGACAATCTCCGTACAGTTCGGTCTGTTCGTCTGTGATACTCACATATCATGCCTAGGGAGATAGTAAACGTCAGACCCCTAATAGCGCAATAAGTCATGCCGAAATAGAGCCCAATACACCTTGAGAAACTACTGGAGTATTTACCAGTAAATCTCGCTTGCCCTAGCTAGGGACTCTGTGTAATGGCTTTCCGAACACTGCGCGATATCAACCCCCAATACCGGGAGAGACGAATCCTATCTAACCGCTACTGCCTCTAAGTGTTTCGGGACTGCACCCAACTACTACCTGTTTGCATGACTCCATTAAGCCGTAGTAGGGTGTAATCAATGAATAGTGGGAACACACTCAAGGCGAAGTGCGATGTCAAGTCAACGGACTAAGCTGTACACGTGTCACCTGGGAACCTCTACCTGACGATAGGTATAATACCAACCAGCAGTTCCCAACGAGTCATGTCCAGTGTAAACCATAACCTAATGAGCACATGTATACTATCTCCGGTACGACATACTAATGGCTGTGGGACAGCCCATCTCCCCTGCTGGGATGAGAAGCATATATACTAGTCTACCCTGGAGTGTCAATGCCCCGTCTCGATAATCCTACGACTAGGGACCTGTGTAAAGATGTGCTTATAGACTACCCAGCCCCCACTAGTGTGACTGCCATTACAACGCTGGTAGTCAAGAAAAGATCCTAAGGGCTCTACCAATATATATAAGCGATATCCTAATAAGAAACACATGCACATATTGAGGTAAAATCAAACCAAGTAGCATACTACTATTTCGATCAAGACTGTTATTATAACTGTGAATATTCCAAGCTTCCAATATATAATATACAATCTAGTATGATACAATAGTGGCTTCTAGGGTATATCTCACTAACAGTACATAATATCACGTACATGATAGACATGTAGGAATGCCTAGAACGACAGCAGGGTTTCGGGAGGCATCGTCCATGCCATTTTCAAAATTTTGCCATGTTAAACAAGCCTAACCGTAGAATCTTAACTAGAGATTTAGACATACAACATGTATACTACTTTAATCTAAGTGAATATGGAATACAACCTTTATAGACCGGTCCTTCACTTCAATAGCCCCGAGTGGTAGTCCCTTCGCTTCAAGTAGTGATCTTGCGGACTCTAGAACGGCTCCATAAGATGAAAGGAACAAGCTTGCACGAAGTCTTCGAGGCCGAAGATGATCTACATCGAGGAGACACTAACCCAAGGTAGCTCTTCACTAATGAGGGATTAGTGAAGCTAACACCCTAAACTAAATGGCTAATCTAGTAGAGAATGATGAAATAGGATTTTTTTCTCACTTTAGAATTAATTTTCTCACTCTTTTTCTTCTCCTCTCAAAAACCTATAGAGCTCTCTCATGAGCAAGAAGAAGATGAAGCAAATAATGGATGAGAGAGTGAATGGCAACCATGGGTGAGAAATATCTCATATAACTCATGTAGAGACTTTACCATAGGTTTAGATATGTAGGGTTACTAGGCACTCTAACAAGGGTTAAGGAAGCATCAAACATGCCCGTTTAAAATTTTAGCCGTGCCGAATAACCCTAAACAAGATCGTTGCTAGAAAATTAGGGTTTCATATTCTAGTAAACTACGTTTACGACTAAGTGAATACGAAATATAACCTTAGTAGATCGGTCCTTCGCTTCTATAGCTCCTTGTTGAAGTCTCTTCGCTGCGATCGTGGTTCTCCCGGACCCTTGCATGGCTTCACGAGGGGAAAGACGCGTCCTTGCTTGAAGTCTTCGAGGCCGAAGATGATCTACGTCGAGGGGATGCCAACTCAAGATTCTACTTCACTAACTTGAGAATTAGTGAAGCAAACAGCCTAAACTAAAGTTCTAGTCTAGTAGAGGATGGAGAAATAGGAAGTGGGTTCTCTTTAGAATTTTATTTCTCACAATCTTTCTCACTTTGGATCAAACCCTAGCAAGCTTTTTCTTTTTCACAATGAAGAAGAAGAACAAAAGAAAGAGATGAGGATAATGATCAAGTGAGAAGTCTAACCATGGTGAGTGATTATCATATACTAACTCATGTAGAGACATAACCATAGCTAATTCAAAATAGTTAGGTTAATAAAAATCTAAAGTAAAAAAAATTTAGTGGACTTTGTCAAAGCATCCAAAAGCTTCTACAAGCTTCATGCTTATGAACTAAGCTCCACTAATTTGTAATTACCTTAAATAAATATTAACCACCATCTAAAATAGTATGGTGTATATCTTGCACACCCATGTATGGTGTATCATCAACCATGATACAATAAGAAAACACAATTTTAATATATATCACATATATATTGAAGTTGTGTACATGTGAAAAAAAATCCTTAAGTGAACAAGTGTTAGTAAATGTAAACTAGTATATCTAATATACAATTATACACTTAATTATTAAATCAACACTTGACTTAATAATCCGGTCATATCTCATATAACCGACTAACATCCATTGTATCGACTTATCGAATCAACACTTGATTCGATAACCCGGCTATATCATATATAACCGACCGATACAAAAAGTCGTGAGAATAGAATACGGTATCACATACTCGCATTATTCTCGGTCCCGCACATATCACATACGTGCTCCTATTTCGTTTTTCCTGTGCCAGTAAAAACTCTATGTATGACTCTAAAGACTCGTCAATACGCCGGCAGTAGGTGATGATCACATCACGCACCCACAAGCTGTCAGCGGTACTAGCTGGACGTAACGGCTACCCGGGTATTGAGCGATCAGAAGATCAGCAAGCAAGCCCGCTCCAACTCCTGTAAAAACCTGCCGGTAACACTTCCCGTACAGTCCGGTCTCCTCGTCTGATATGTCGCATATCAAGTCTAGGGGTGGTAAACGTCAGACCCCAATAGCCGATAAGTCATGCCGATGTGAGGCTCATAACGGGTCGAGAAACTACTGGTAACACTTACCAGTAAATCTCTAAATCAGCCTTGGCCAGGGACTTCCCTGTTACGGCCAATCGAGCACGGCGCAACATCAACCCCCAATACCGGGAGAGACGAAACCCCTCCTATCGCTCATTGCCTCCATGTGACTCGGGACTGTACCCAAAAACCACCATTTTGCACACCCTCATGGACGTGGTAAGGTGGAAATCAAAGCACAGTGAGAATCACACAAGACTCTATGACGATCTCGGGTCTACAGACTAACCTGCACAAGTGTCACCAAAGAACTGCCATCTGACGTGAAGTATAATACCATCTGGGAGTTCTCGGCGAGTCCGTCCAGTGTACCCAGTCTCCACTAAGCACCCGCAAACCATCTCTGATTTCAAACACCAATGGATATGGGATCATCCATCGCCCATCTCATGGGTCGAGAAGCGTATACGCTAGTCTACACTGGTATATCAATTCCCCGTCTCGATACACCCACGACTAGGGACCTTGAAGGATGTACTTATGGACTACCATGTCCCCACTAGTATGATCCGCATCATAGTCCAGGTAGTCAAGTACACATCCTAAGGGCTTTACCAACATGTAACTATAAGACAGTATAAAAAGACAAGTATACATGTTAAGATAAAAAGCAACAAGATAGCATACTATCATATCGAGCAAGAAAGTCCTCTCTATATATGTCCAAGCATCCAATATAATATACATCATCTGTACAATACTGGCCTCTAGGGCATACATACAACTAACAATCTCCCACTTGCACTAGGGCCAGCTGCTGTAGTATCGCATACCGAGCATCCCGAAGAATCTCTCAAACTGTATCTGGGGAATGGCCTTCGTGAGTGGATCCGCTGTGTTGTTCTTCGTGTCAACCCTCCTGACCTCGATCTCCCGGCGATCTACTATCTCCCGGATCAGGTGATACCGCCTCAGAATATGCCTGGATCGCTGATGGGACCTGGGTTCCTTGGCCAAAGCCACCACTCCATTGTTATCGCAATACAAAGATATTGGATGCACAATGGATGGAACCACTCCAAGTTCAGTAATGAACTTCTTGATCCAGGCAGCCTCTTTGGCAGCATCGTTGGCAGCGATGTATTCAGCCTCCATCGTCGAGTCTGCCACGGTTTCCTGCTTGGAACTCTTCCAGCTAACCGCCCCTCCGTAAAGGGTAAAGACAAATCCCGATTTCGACTTAAAGTCGTCCTTATCACTCTTAAAGCTCGAATCGGTAAAGGACTCCACTTGGAGTTCTCCGTTACCATACACCAAGAGCATCTCTTTAGTCCTTCGCAAGTACTTGAGAATGCACTGCACAGCAGTCCAGTGACTCTCTCCAGGATCAGCTTGATACCTACTCACTACACTTAGTGAGTATGCTACATCGGGTCTGGTACATAGCATCGCGTACATGATAGAGCCTACAGCCGAAGCATAGGGTATCCCTTGCATGCAAGCTCTCTCCAAATCAGTCTTGGGAGACATCTCTTTGGAAAGAGTGAGCCCTGAGATCGTGGGTAAAAACCCACGTTTGGACTCTTCCATACTAAACCTCTTTAGTATGGTGTCAATGTACCTGGATTGGGACAATCCCAATATCCTTTTAGATCTATCTCTATAGATCATAATTCCCAATATGCAGGAGGCATCACCAAGATCTTTCATTGAGAATCTTTGTGATAAGAAGAGCTTGACCGATTGCAGCATAGGAATGTCATTTCCTATCAAGAGTATGTCATCCACGTACAATACGAGGAAGACAACCTTACTCTCTACCACCTTCTTGTAGATACAAGGTTCATCTACGTTTTTGACGAAATCAAACTCATTGATAACGACGTCAAAGCAGATGTTCCAACTCCGCGATGCTTGCTTTAATCCATAAATGGATTTAAGCAGCTTGCACACCTTCCCGTTGCTCCCACTATCTAAGAAGCCCTCTGGCTGAGTCATGTACACGCACTCTTCTAAATCACCGTTTAGAAAGGCGGTCTTAACATCCATTTGCCAGATTTCGTAGTCATGATATGCAGCGATGGCAAGCATGATCCGGATGGATTTAAGCATAGCCACTGGGGAAAAGGTTTCATCATAGTCCACACCTGGTCTTTGACGAAAACCCTTTGCAACAAGTCTAGCTTTGAAAGTCTCCACTTTCCCATCTACACCAAGTTTTTTCTTGAAGATCCACTTGCTCCCAATGGGTTTTACCCCTTCAGGAGCAACTTCCAAAGTCCATACTTTTTTGGTGTACATGGATTCCATCTCGGGCCGAATTAAATCCAGCCATTACACTGAGTCCCCACTCGTGATGGCCTGCTCGAAGCTAGTTGGGTCATCATCAACCATGATGCAATCCTCGCTTCCACCATCCATGAGAAAACCGTAGTATCTCTCAGATGGGTGAGGAACCCTACTAGATCGGCGGAGAGGCTGAGGTTCGTTGGGAACTACCGAATCCTCCGGTTCCACTAAATCTTCAGTTTGAGTTTGTGTTGCCGGAATTTCTTACAGTTCTACCTTGTCGCCACTAATTTCTTTTGTAAGAAATTCCTTTTCTAAAAAGGTGGCATGTCGAGAAACAAACACTTTTTGTTCCTCAGTATTGTAGAAAAGATATCCATGTGAATGTTTGGGATATCCCACAAACTTGCATAGAACTGACCGTGCCTCGAGTTTGTCCGGATTTTGCGTTTTGACATAGGCCGGACAACCCCATATCTTAACTCGTTTAAGACATGGTCTCTTCCCACTCCATATCTCATATGGTGTGGTAGGTACAGATTTAGATGGAACTTGATTCAATAGGTATGCTGCTGTCTCCAGCGCATACCCCCAGAAGGAAATAAGTAACTCAGTTGTGCTCATCATAGAGCGCACCATATCTAATAGGGTGTGGTTCCTTCGTTCAGATACACCGTTGTGCTGTGGTGTATATAGAGGAGTCAGCTGAGATAGAATCCCATTCTCTTTTAGGAAGTCCAGGAATTCATTGCTCAAGTATTCACCTCCTCGATCAGATCGAAGGATTTTAATACTTTTCCCGGTTTGGTTCTCGACTTCTTGTTTATATTCTCTAAATTTCTCAAAAGCTTCTGATTTGTGTTTCATCAGGAACACATATCCGAATCTAGAGAGATCATCTGTAAATGTAATGAAATACGCAGAACCATTCCTGGCATGTGTAGACATGGGGCCGCATACATCACTATGTACCAGTCCCAAGAGTTCCGTAACTCTCTCTCCGTGTCCCGTAAACGGAGTTTTGGTCATCTTGCCTTTGAGACATAACTGGCAAGTGTCATAAGATGAAAATTCAAACGGATTCAAATATCCATCCTTATGCAACTTAGCTAGTCGTGTCGCATTGATGTGACCCAGTCTACAATGCCACAAGAAGGATTCGTTCATTTCTGAACTCTTCCCTTGTGTGTGTTTGTTATGTTCAGAATTGTTGATTGATTTAGAACATAAATGCCATTGCACATCGTGCCTGATCCAACCAACTTTTGGTTTAGAAAAATGTTCATAACATTATCCTGTAATTCAAAATTATATCCTTCTTTACTCAACAAAGAAACCGATATAATGTTGCATATCAGGTTTGGCATGTAATAGCATTCGTTCAGAATCAATGTATTACCAGTTGGCAATACAAGGTGATATTCCCCGACGGTTTTAGCTGCAACAATTGCACCATTTCCAACCCTTATGTCTTTATCACCTTCTCCAAGTTCTCTACCTTTCCTAAGCCATGTAACTGATTACATATATGGGATCCTGACCCGGTATCTAATACCCAGGACGTAGAGGAAATGGAGAAACAGTTCTCTGTAACGAACACACCCGAAGAAAATGCATCATCATGTACTTTCTTCACACGGGTGGCATGGGAATCCTGGTATTCCCCTATATCCTGTTCAGTCCTATAACTCTTATAAGAAAGAACGGAACCAACGTTCCCCAGCACAGTATAACATGCGGGTTCGGTCAATACATCCATATTATTATCTTTATTAAGGCATGATATGGTCGCTACCTGGAGAGAGAGAGAAGAAAAACACTTTAGCGTATGCTCTTGCAAGATCAGATTGCTTATTATTTTATCTAATCAGGATGGCTCCCACTATTTTTATCAAATCTTCCTTCAAACCCTAAAAGGAAAGACTAGCCGGGATTAATTACACCCTACAACTTCGCCAATCTTTCAGCCAGGCCAGTGTCGGTACTTAGAGAGAGGTTCCCCGTGCTTTCGCACGGACCTAATTAAAGTAAACCTCGTTTTCCCAGAGGCGTAACCCCGTTGACACCTTTCTAGACACCTACTTGATCGGCTAATTGTCCTGTGTAAAACTCTCCCGGGAGTAACAATTACTCGCAGTGGGTATCGGGATCCAACTATCTCATAGAAGGTATGCAATCTCATTGCAAATTTCAACACTTGAAATTCCCGATAATATTTTGCCCTTAACCCCTATGACCTTGACAAAGGCCAACAAATCATAGGATGCTAGTCAAGTTCAACCCGTCATTTCTTGATTGAATCAAACCCACCCGCTCGATCCTTGACAAAAGCCAACAAGGTCGTACGACTACCCCAAAACAATCTGCATCATATGCATAAGCAGATAAGCACTATTCAGCTACCGCACACTATGCCTTGACAAAGGCCAACAAACGCAGCACGAATACTAAACAGTTCTTATCTGAAATGACGGAGGGCTACGACAGATTTTTCTGAAAACCTATTGCGTAATGAACTTGATATCGTTGTAGAATCATGTGAATTTTGAAATGGAGTGATTTTGAGGCTTTTATTAGTTTTGCTAAAGAGGTCACTCCCGGTGAATGGATCTCGGCTTTTTCTTCATCGAATAAGGTGCTGGATATATCATATATATCACTATGCAAAGCAAAACTCCAAAAGCAATCAAAAGCAAACTGAGTGTTGTAGCATCTGCCAGTTTTGCTAAAGAGGTCACTCCCGGTGAAGGGATCTCGGCTCTTTCCTTATCGAATAAGGTGCGGGATATATCATATATATCGCTATGCAAAGCAAAACTCCAAAAGCAATCAAAAGCAAACCGAGTGTTGTAGCATCTGCCAGTTTTGCTAATGAGGTCACTCCCGGTGAAGGGATCTCGGCTCTTTCCTCATCGAATAAGGTGCGGGATATATCATATATATCGCTATGCAAAGCAAAACTGTAGCTACCCATTTTTGAAAAATTTGATTCTACAACATCTTTTTAGGTTTCTTTTCTTTCATTAATCACATTAATGAAGTCCCATCAATTAAGTCACCTAAACATCACAGATAAATACGACGTACACTTATGCCATCCGCATTCGCCTCGATGTCCCCTCGTGCACCGTTAGGTTAGGTAACTAACGGCATAGCGGGGCAGGGCTAGCGCGGGTGTAAAATATAAGTAACGTCTATATAATATATCATATATACTATATACAGTATTTATCACATCACATCACATGATCAAATCACAGATATCGCAGCAGAAGAAACATATGAAACATTGGATATACTAGGACGTCCGTATTTATTTTGAGCCTCTATAAAACACGGATTCCACGGTCGCGATGAATAGCAAAACCCACACCCCTAGACCCCTACGAGAGCGGCAAGCAACCCTTCCAATTCTAGAGTTAGGAGACCCGAACTCGACTCCTCGAGTTGGTCTCCCACTGGACTCTAGAACCCGGTTACTTGTGCTATCCTCCTTGGGTCTATCCTAGTGCGGAAAAGTAAATAATATACAAATGGTGACATCGACCTCATCCCGGAAGTGCCCCAATAAAAGAATATTACATACATTTAATTATACATGAATGAAAATAAAAATTCTCATCTCACATAAAAACCCCCGGCTATTCAGAACGCGACGATCCAATATAACATATCGAGCAACACATAACATCTCATGTCATCAACGTAAGTAAATATGCGCATCCCAATTGTCGTTGCCATATAGCAACGAAACCGGCGATATCACATATTACACTTACGGTCGCAGAAAAGAAAGTGTAAAACTACAACATTTGGAATCCACAATCTCTTTAGACATCGTAAATCCGAAATATCACATACTTCGCATTTCATGCCTAACTATATGAATTTCACATATTGTATCACATTCCAAATAAATAGACAGTATTAAACTTTCCGATCGAATAATCAAATACCCAAGATTTCCTAAATAGCTCAACACATGAGCGGAGTTCAAAAATTCCAGAATACGTCACAGTAGTCCAGCCGTAGAAGGGTCAAGCCAACGCCTAACATGTGGCATGCCGTACTGCCTCAAACCCTAAGGTTCAAAAGGCAGTTCAAGACGGTCACATAATCGAGTTAAGGTTTGTTGTCTTCTAGAGGGTCCATCGCGTCACATGCACGTTTTTCTGAAAGATTTAAACCCGAGAAAAATTCAACACTTGAATGTTTTTCGTGCCGGGAAAAATTGAGTTAGTGATATCCGTTCGAATATTTTAATACTTTCTAAATTATCTGGAATAACAGAACAAAATTAAATTCTCCGATCGAATCGATGATAACAAAATAAACCCCAAAATACTCAACACTTGAGTCAGAATAAAAATACCCAGAAAGATGCAGGAATGGTATTGGATATTACTGCATAAAGAACCGTCCCCAATTCTCCTTTTCTGCCGCGGAACCGCCGCCGAAGGTGGCTTAGTGCCGCGGTTCCGCGGCCACGTGAAGGAGTTGAGGGCTCGTTTTTCATGGTAACCCTTAGAATTGCCTGCTGATTTTTTTAGGTATTTTTAATTCAGAAAAAACCCAGTTTTTAAAAAATGTACAGAGAGAGGTTCATTTTGACATATTCGAGTTCGTTCGGAGTTTTAACTTCGTTAACACATCGCCTAATACTCTAGCTAGGCTCTGATACCACTGTAGGGTTACTAGGCACTCTAACAAGGGTTAAGGAAGCATCAAACATGCCCGTTTAAAACTTTAGCCGTGCCGAATAACCCTAAACAAGATCGTTGCTATAAAATTAAGATTTCATATTCTAGTAAACTACGTTTACGACTAAGTGAATACGAAATACAACCTTTGTAGATCGGTCCTTCACTTCTATAGCTCCTTGTTGAAGTCCCTTCGCTGCGATCGTGGTTCTCCCGGACCCTTGCATGGCTTCACGAGGGGAAAGACGCGTCCTTGCTTGAAGTCTTCGAGGCCGAAGATGATCTACGTCGAGGGGATGCCAACTCAAGCTTCTACTTCACTAACTTGAGAATTAGTGAAGCAAACATCCTAAACTAAAGTGCTAGTCTAGTAGAGGATGGAGAAATAGGAAGTGGGTTCTCTTTAGAATTTTATTTCTCTCAATCTTTCTCACTTTGGATCAAACCCTAGCAAGCTTTTTCTTTTCACAATGAAGAAGAAAAACAAAAGAAAGAGATGAGGATAATGATCAAGTGAGAAGTCTAACCATGGTGAGTGAGTATCATATACTAACTCATGTAGAGACATAACCATAGCTAATTCAAAATGGTTAGGTTAATAAAAATCTAAAGTAAAACAAATTTAGTGGACTTTGTCAAAGCATCCACAAGCTTCTACAAGCTTCATGCTTATGACCTAAGCTCCACTAATTTGTAATTACCTTAAATAAATATTAACCACAATCTAAAATAGTATGGTATATATCTTGCACACCCATGTATAGTGTATCATCAACCATGATACAATAAGAAAACACAATTTTAATATATATCACATATATATTGAAGTTGTGTACATGTGAGAAAAAATCCTTAAGTGAACAAGTGTTAGTAAATGTAAACTAGTATATCTAATATACAATTATACACTTAATTATTAAATCAACACTTGACTTAATAATCCGGTCATATCTCATATAACCGACTAACATCCATTGTATCGACTTATCGAATCAACACTTGATTCGATAACCCGGCTATATCATATATAACCGACCGATACAAAAAGTCGCGAGAATAGAATACGGTATCACATACTCGCATTATTCTCGGTCCCGCACATATCACATACGTGCTCCTATTTCGTTTTGACTGATCCAGTAAAACCTCTATGTATGACTCTAAAGACTCGTCAATACGCCGGCAGTAGGTGATGATCACATCACGCACCCACAAGCCGTCAGCGGTACTAGCTGGACGTAACGGCTACCCGGGTATTGAGTGATCAGAAGATCAGCAAGCAAGCCCGCTCCAACTCCTGTAAAAGCCTGCCGGTAACACTTCCCGTACAGTCCGGTCTTCTCGTCTGATATGTCGCATATCAAGTCTAGGGGTGGTAAACGTGAGACCCCAATAACCGATAAGTCATGCCGATGTGAGGTTCATAACGGGTCGAGAAACTACTGGTAACACTTACCAGTAAATCTCTAAATCAGCCCTGGCCAGGGACTTCCCTGTTACGGCCAATCGAGCACAGCGCAACCTCAACCCCTAATACCGGGAGAGACGAAACCCCTCCTATCGCTCATTGCCTCCATGTGACTCGGGACTGTACCCAAAAACCACCATTTTGCACGCTCTCATGGACGTGGTAAGGTGGAAATCAAAGCACAGTGGGAATCACACAAGACTCTATGACGATCTCGGGTCTACAGACTAACCTGCACAAGTGTCACCAGGGAACTGCCATCTGACGTGAGGTATAATACCATCTGGGAGTTCTCGGCGAGTCCGTCCAGTGTACCCAGTTCCACTAAGCACCCGCATACCATCTCTGATGTCAAACACCAATGGATATGGGATCAACCATCGCCCATCTTATGGGTCGAGAAGCGTATACACTAGTCTACACTGGTATATCGATGCCCCATCTCGATACACCCACGACTAGGGACCTTGAAGGATGTACTTATGGACTACCATATCCCCACTAGTATGATCCGCATCATAGTCCGGGTAGTCAAGTACACATCCTAAGGGCTTTACCAACATGTAACTATAAGACTGTATAAAGAGACAATTATACATGTTAAGATAAAAAGCAACCAGATAGCATACTATCATATCGAGCAAGAAAGTCCTCTCTATATATGTCCAAGCATCCAATATAATATACATCATCTGTACAATACTGGCCTCTAGGGCTTACATACAACTAACAAGATAATGGTTAGGTTAACAAATATCAAAGGTAGGACAAAACTAGTGGAATAAGTCAATGGATCAACAAGCTTCCACAAGCTTCACCCATGGGACTAATTTCCACTTAATTTGGATTTACCTTAAATAAATAAACC
Source organism: Agapanthus africanus (assembly GCA_030015575.1). NCBI lineage: Eukaryota > Viridiplantae > Streptophyta > Magnoliopsida > Asparagales > Amaryllidaceae > Agapanthus > Agapanthus africanus. Next base: position 44,343,033 of record JASDDO010000004.1, on the reverse strand, counting down.
TTGCATTATCATGAGCATGGTGTAAGTCTCATACACCCATGTAGCGTGTATCATCAAGCATGACACAAAAAGAAAACACAAATAATACATATCACATATATATATTAAGTGTGCACATGTGAGAAAAAGAAATGCTTAAGTGCGCAAATATTAGTTAATGTAAATTAATATATCAAATATATAATTATACATTAAATCATTAAATCAACACTTGATTTAATAATCCGGCTATATCACATATGACCGACTAATATTATTTGAATCAACTTATAGAATCAACACTTAATTCGATAACCCGGCTATATCTCATATAACCGACCGATATCAAAAATCGCGAGAATAGAATACGGTATCACATACTCGTATTAATCTCGGTCCCGCACATATCACATATGTGCACCTACTTCGTTTTGCCTGAGCCAGTAAACCTCTGTGTTGGACTCTAAAGACTCGTCAATACACCGGCAGTAGGTGATGATCATATCAGGAACCCACAAGCCGTCAGCGGTACTAGCTGGACGTAATGGTTACCTGGGTATTGAGCAATCAGAAGATTAATAAGAAAGCCCGCTCTAACTCCTGTAAAGCCTGTCAGTAACACTACCGTACAGTCTAGTCTTTTCGTCTGATATGTCGTATATCTGGTCTAGGGTGGTAAACGTCAGACCCCAGTAACCGATAAGTCGTGCCTATGTGAGGCTCATAACGGGTCGAGAAACTACTGATAACACTTACCATTAGATCTCCAAATCAGCCCTGGCCAGGGACTTCCTGTTATAGCCAATCGAGTACAACGCAACATCAATCCCCTATACCGGGAGAGACGAATCCCCTCCTATCGCTCATTGCCTCCATGTGATTCAGGACTGTACCCAAAAGCCACCGTTTTGCACGTTCTCTTGAACGTGGTAAGGTGGAAATCAAAGCACGGTGGGAATCACACAAGACTCTATGACGATCTCGGGTCTACAGACTAACCTGTACCAATGTCACCAGAGAACTGCTATCTGACGATAGGTATAATACCAACTAGGAGTTCTCGGCGAGTCCGTTTAGTGTACCCAGTCTCCACTGAGCACCCGTATACCATCTTTGATGTCAAACACTAATGGATGTGGGGTCATCCATCGCCCATCATATGGGTCAAGAAGCGTATATGCTAGTCTACTCCGGAATATCGATGCCCTGGCTCGATACACCTTCAACTAGGAACAATTATAGGATGTACTTGTGGACTACCCTTGGCCCCACTAGTATGATCTTCATCATAGTCCTGGTAGTCAAGTACACATCCTAAGGGCTTTATCAACATGTGAGAGTAAGACAGTATCACAATACAAGTCAACATGTTAAGACAAAGAGCAACCAAATAGCATACTATCATGTTGAGCAAGATAGTCCTCTCTATATATATCCAAGCATCCACTATAATATACATCACATGTACAATAATGGCCTCTAGGGCATACATATAACTAACAATCTCCTACTTGCACTAAGTCCAGTTATTGTAGTATCTCATACCCAACATCCCGAGGAGTCTCTCAAATTGTATCTGAGGTATGGCCTTTGTGAGTGGATCCGCTGTGTTGTCCTTCGTGTCAACTCTTCTGACCTCCATCTCCCGGCGATCAACTATCTCCCGGATCAGGTGATACCGCCGCAGAATATGTCTGGATCGCTGATGGGACCTGGGTTCCTTGGCCAAAGCCACTGCTCCATTGTTATCGCAATACAAAGGTATTGGATGCTCAATGGACGGAACCACTCAAAGTTCATTTATGAACGTCTTCATCCAGGCAGCCTCTTTGGCAGTATCGTTGGCAGCGATGTATTCAGCCTCCATCGTCGAGTCTGCCATGGTTTCCTGTTTGGAACTCTTCCAAAAAACCGCACCTCCATTGAGGGTGAAGACAAATACTGAGACCGACTTAGAGTCATCCTTATCACTCTGGAAGCTCGAATCGGTAAAGGACTCCACTTGGAGTTTACCGTTACCATACATCAAGAACATCTCTTTAGTTCATCTCAAGTACTTGAGAATGTTCTTCACAGTTGTCCAGTGACTCTCTCCTAGATCTGCTTGATACCTACTCACTACACTTAGTGAGTATGCTACATCGGATCTGGTACATAACATCGCGTAAATGATAGAGTCTACTGTCGAAGCATAGGGTATCCCTTGAATGCGAGCTCTCTCCAAATCAGTCTTGGGAGACATCTCTTTGGAGAGAGTGAGTCCTGTGATCGTGGGTAAATTCCCACGCTTGGAATCTTCCATACTAAATCTCTTTAGTATGGTGTTTATGTACCTAGATTGGCATAATCCCAGTATCCTTTTAGATCTATCTCTATAGATCTTAATCCCCAAGATATAGGAGGCATCACCTAGATCTTTCATTGAGAATCTTTGTGATAAGAAGAGCTTTATCGAGTGCAGTATAGGAACATCATTTCTTATCAAGAGTATGTCATCCAAGTACAATACGAGGAAGACAACCTTACTCTCTGCCACCTTCTTGTCTATAGAAGGTTCATCTACGTTTTTGATGAAGTCAAACTCTTTGACTACCACATCAAAACAGATGTTCCAACTCAGCAATGCCTGCTTTAACCCGTAAATGGATTTAAGCTGCTCGCACACCTTCCCGCTGCTCCCACTGTCCACGAAGCCCTCCGGCTGAGCCATGTACACGCTCTCTTCTAAATCACCATTTAAAAAGGCGGTCTTAACATCCATTTGCCAGATTTCGTAGTCATGGTATGCAGCGATGGCAAGTAGAATCCGGATGGACATAAGCATAGCCACTGGAGAAAAGGTTTCATCATAATCCACACATGGTCGTTGACGAAAACCTTTTTCAACAAGTCTAGTTTTGAAAGTCTCAACTTTTCCATCTACACCAAAAAAATTTCTTGAAGATCCACTTGCTCCTGATGGGTTTACCCCTTCAGGAGCATCTTCTAAAGTCCATACTTTGTTGGTGTACATGGATTCCATCTCAGATCGCATTGCATCCGGCCATTTCACAGAGTCCCCACTCGTGATGGCCCGCTCGAAGCTAGTTGGTTCATCATCTTCTATGATGCAATTCTCGCTCCCACCATCAATGAGAAAACCGTAGTATCTCTCAGGTGGATGAGGAACCCTACTAGATCGGCGGAGAGGCTGAGGTTCGTTGGGGACTATCGAATTCTCTGGTTCCACTAAATCTTCAGTTGTAGTTTGTGCTGCTGGAACTTCGTCCAGCTCTACCTCTTCGCCACTAATTTCTTTTGCAAGAAATTCCTTTTCTAAAAAGGTAGCATGTCGGGAAACAAACACCTTTTGTTCCTCGCTGTGGTAGAAAAGATATCCATGTGAATGTTTAGGATATCCCACAAACTTACAAATAACTGACTGTGCCTCGAGTTTGTCCGGATTTTTCCTTTTGACATAGGCCGGACAACCCCATATCTTAACTCGTTTAAGACATGGTCTCTTTCCACTCCATATCTCATATGGCGTGGTAGGTACAGATTTAGATGGAACTTGATTCAATAGGTATGCAGCTGTCTCAAGCGCATAACTCCAAAAGGAAATAGGTAACTCGGCAGTGCTAATCATAGAGCGCACCATATCCAATAGGGTGAGATTCTTCCACTCCGATACACCGTTGTGCTGTGGTGTATACGGAGGAGTAAGCTGAGAGAGAATCTCATACTCTTTTAGATAGTCCAGGAACTCGTTGCTAAAGTATTTTCCTTCTCGATCAGATCGAAGGATTTTAATATTTTTACCCGTTTGGTTCTCAACTTCATGATTATATTCTTTGAATTTCCCAAAAGCTTCAGACTTGTGTTTCAACAGGAACACATGTCCGTATCTTGAGAGATCGTCAGTAAATGTAATGAAGTATGAGGAACCATTCCTGGCATGTGTATACATGGGACCGCATACATCACTATATATCAGTCCCAAGAGTTCCGTAACTCTTTCTCCGTGTCCAGTAAACGGAGTTTTGGTCATCTTTCCTTTGAGACATGAATGACAAGTTTCATAAGATGATAATTCGAACGGATTCAAATATCCATCCTTATGGAACTTAGCTAGTCGTGTCGCATTGATATGATCTAGTCTACAATGCCACAAGAAGGATTCGTTCATTTCTGAACTCTTCCTCTTGTGTGTGTTTTGTATATTAAGAACTGTGTTTTGATTTAGAATGTGTATGCCATTATTTAACGAGCCTGATCCAATCAACTTTTGATTCAGGAAGATATTCATAAAATTATCCTGTACTACAAAATTATATCCTTCTTTACTTAATAAAGAAACTGATATAAGATTGAATATCAGGGTCGGTATGTAATAGCATTCGTTCAGAATCAATGTATTACCATTTGGTAATATAAGGTGATATTCGCCAACTGTTTTGGCTGCAACATTTGCATCATTCCCTACTAGTACGGAATGATCATCTGTTCCCAGTTCTCTGCCTTTCTTTAGCCCGTGTAACATATTATATATGTGGGATCCCGATCCAGTATCTACTACCCAGGACGTAGAGTGTACTGAGAAACGGTTCTAGCTGACTAACACGCCCGAAGAAGATGCATCAACATGCTCATTCTTCATTTGGGTGGCGTGAAAATCCGAATATTTTCCTATTTCCTGCTCGGACTTATAACAATTATAAGTTAGAGCGGAACCAACGTTCCCCAGCTCAGTATAACAAGCGGGTTCGGTCAATACATCCATATTATTATCTTGATTAAGGCCTGACAGGGTCGCTACCTGGAGAGAGAGAGAAGAAAACACTTAGCGTATGCTCTTGCAAGATTAGATTGGTTATTATCTTATCTAATCAGGATGGTTCCCACTGTTTTTATCAAATCTTCCTTCAAACCCTAAAAGGTTAGACTAGCCGGGATTAATTACAGCTTACAAGTTCGCCAATCTTTCAACCAGGTCAGTGCCGGTAGTTTGAGGGAGGTTCCCCGTGCTTTCGCACGGACCTAATTAAAAAAAACCTCATTTTTTCCCAGGGGCGTAACCCCGTTAACACCTTTCTAGACACTTACTTGATCGGCTAATTGTCATTTGTAAAACTCTCCCAGGAGTAACTCTTACTCGCAGTAGGTATCGAGATCCAACTATCTCATAGAAAGTATACAATCTCATTGAAATTCCCGATAATACTTTTTCTCCTAACTTCCTATGACCTTGACAAAAGCCAACAAACCATAAGATGCTAGTCAAGTTCAACATGTCATTTCCTGATTGAATTAAACCCACCTGTACGACCCTTGACAAAGGTCAACAAGGTCGTACGACTACTCTAATCCAATCGCATCACATGCATAAACAGATAAACACTAGTCAGCTACCGCACACTACGCCTTGACAAAGGCCAACAAACGCAGCACGAATACTAAATAGTCTTTATCTGAAATGACGGAGGGCTACGCAGGTTTTTAAGAAAACTATGAGCGTAATGAACATGTTATCATTGTAGAATCAAGTGATTTTTTGAAAATGAGTGTTTTTAGGCTTTTTACTAGTTTTGCCAAAGAGGTCACTCCCGGTGAAGGGATCTCGGCTCTTTCCTTATCGAATAAGGTGCAGGATATTTCATAAATACCACTATGCAAAGCAAGAACTAAAAGAAGCTATCAAAAGACAAAACCGAGTGGGTTGTAGCATCTGCTAGTTTCGCTAAAGAGGTCACTCCCGGCGAAGGGATCTCGGCTCTTTCCTCATCGAATGAGATGCTGGATATTCTATAAGGAATACCGCTATGCAAAACAAAAACTAGAGCTGCCCTTTTTGAAAATTTGATTCCACAATATCTTTTAGGTTTCTTTCTTTCATTAATCTCATTAATAAAGTCCCATCATTTATGCTTCCTAAGCATCACAGAAAAAATGAAAATATAACGTACGCTTATGCCATCCGCATTCGCCACGGTGTCCCGTTATGCACCGTTAGGTTACTTAACTAACGGCATATCGGGGCGGGACTAGCGCGGGTGCAAAACATAAGCAACGTTTATTATATATCATATATACAAAAATAAAGCATTCTTCTCACGCATATAAAGTGGTCACAACACAGAATATCAGCAGCAGAAGATAACATATGAAATATTGGATATACTGGGAATTCCGTGTTTTAAATTAAGCCAGTATAAAACACGGATTCCACGGTCGCGATGAATAGCCAAACCCACATCCCTAGACCCCTACGAGAGCAGCAAGCAACCCTACCAATTCTAGAGTTAGGAGACCCGGTCTCGACTCTTCGAGATGGTCTCCCACTGGATCCTAGAACCCGGTTACTTGTGCTCCCTCCCTGGGTCTATCCTAATGCGGAAAAGTAAATAATATACAACAATGGTGACATCATTCTAAACCCGGAATGCCCCAATAAAAGAATATTACATACAAGCTTTTACATGAATGAAAATGAAAAACTCTCATCTCACATAAAAAAACCCGGCTATTCAAAACATGACGATCTAATATAACATATCCCAGCAACACATAACATCGCATATCATCAACGTAAGTAAATACACGTATCACAATTGTCGTTGACATATAGCAACGAAAACGGCGATACACCACATATTACACTTACGGTCGCAGAAAAGAAAATGTCAAATTACAACATTTGGAATCCACAATCACCTTAGACATTATAAACCCGAAATATCGCATACTTCGGATTTCATGCCTAACAATATGAATTCCAAATATTGTATCACATTCCACAAATAACTAGACGATGTTAAACATTCCGATCGAATCAAAAAACACCCAAAATTTCCCAAAAGGCTCAACACTTGAGCACAGTTTAAAAATACTCAGAACATGCCACAGTACCTATGGATCAACCATAGAAGGGTCAACCCTTGCCTCACCTATGGCGCTACGGAACTACCACAAACCCTAAGGTTTGGCGGCGGTTCTTACGGTCATAGAATCGAGTTAGGGTTTCGTTCTTCTAGAGGGTCCATCGCATTACTTGCATGATTTTTGAATGTTCTTTAACTTGGAAAAATCCAACTCTTGGAAAATTTCCAGTGAGGGTTAAAGTGGGTATTCGATATCCGTTCGAACTTTTTAACGCCGTCTAAATAACCCGAAATAATGTTAGAATTAAGACTACGAAACACTCCGAATTGGCTTTACAGAAAGTTAACATCTTATGTAATTTCAGCAAAAACAAGCAACACCTGAAACACCAAAACCTAGAGACCAGAACACCAAATGAATACGAACCAATTCTAGCATGAAGGGGCCGGCCAGGCCGGAATTTTTGGCTATCTCGCTGGGTCAAATCCGGTGGAATGGGTTCGTATTTGTTCAGTGTTCATGTTACATCTCATATAACATTCCGCAGTTGCTTAAAAAAAATTCGACGACTTAAAAAATTTGACAGAATCTAGGTTTTAGTTTCGAGTGTTTCGAAGTTGTTTCGGTTTCGTAATTCTACAAATATCTTCTAATTCTCTAGCTTGGCTCTGATACCACTGTAGGAATGCCTAGCACGACAGCAAGGTTTCGAGAGGCATCGTCCATGCCATTTTCAAAATTTTTCCATACTAAACAATCCTAATCTTAGAATCTTAACTAGAGATTTAGACAATACAATATGTAAACTACTTTACATCTAAGTGAATATGGAATACAATCTTTGTAAACCGGTCCTTCACTTCAATAGCTCCGAGTAGTAGTCCCTTCGCTCTAAGTAGTGATCTCGCGGACTCTAGAACGGCTCCACAAGATGAAAGGAACAAGCTTGCATGAAGCCTTCGAGGCCGAAGATGATCTACGTCGAGGAGACACTAACCCAAGCTATCTCTTCACTAATGAGGGATTAGTGAAGCTAACACCTTAAACTAAATGGTTAATCTAGTAGATGAAGATGAAGTAGGATTTTTGCTCACTTTAGAATTAATTTTCTCACTCTTTTTCTTTTCCTCTCAAAAACCTAGAGAGCTCTCTCATGAGCAAGAAGAAGATGAAGAAAATAATAGATGAGAGAGTGAATAGCAACCATGGGTGATAAATATCTTATATAACTCATGTAGAGACTTTACCATGGGTTTAGATAATGGTTAGGTTAACAAATATCTAAGTTAGGACAAAACTAGTGGACTAAGTCAATGGGCCTACAAGCTTAATTTCCAACTAATTTGAATTTACCTTAAATAAATAAACCTTGCATTATCATGAGCATGGTGTGAGCTCATACACCCATATAGTGTGTATCATCAAGCATGACACAAAAAGAAAACACAAATAATACATATCACATATATATATTAAGTGTGCACATGTGAGAAAATAAATGCTTAAGTGAGCAAATATTAGTTAATGTAAATTAATATATCAAATATATAATTGTACATTAAATCATTAGATCAACACTTGATTTAATAATCCGGTTATATCTCATATGACCGACTAATATTATTTGTATCAACTTATCGAATCAACACTTGATTCGATAACCCGGCTATATCTCATATAACCGACCGATATCAAAAATCGTGAGAATAAAATACGGTATCACATAGTCGTATTAATCTCGGTCCCGCACATATCACATATGTGCACCTACTTCGTTTTGCCTGAGCCAGTAAACCTCTGTGTAGGACTCTAAAGACTCGTCAATACGCCGGCAGTAGGTGATGATCATATCAGGCATCCACAAGCCGTCAGCGGTAGTAGCTGGACGTAATGGCTACCCGTGTATTGAGCAATCAGAAGATCAACAAGCAAGCCTGCTCTAACTCCTGTAAAGCCTGTCATTAACATTACCGTACAGTCCGGTCTTTTCGTCTGATATGTCGCATATCTGGTCTAGGGTGGTAAACGTCAGACCCCAGTAACCAATAAGTCGTGCCGATGTGAAGCTCATAACGGATCGAGAAACTACTGATAACACTTACTAATAGATCTCCGAATCAGCCCTGGCCAGGGACTTCCTGTTATAGCCAATCGAGCACAGCGCAACATCAACCCCCTATACCGGGTGAAACGAATCACCTCCTATCGCTCATTGCCTCCATGTGATTCGGGACTGTACCCAAAAGCCACCGTTTTGCACGTTCTCTTGAACGTGGTAAGGTGGAAATCAAAGCACAGTGGGAATCACACAAGACTCTATGACGGTCTCGGGTCTACAGACTAACCTGTACCAATGTCACCAGAGAACTGTTATACGATAGGTATAATACCAACTAGGAGTTCTCGGCGAGTCCGTTTAGTGTACCCAGTCTCCACTGAGCACCCGTATACCATCTTTGATGTGGAACACCAATGGATGTGGGATCATCCATCGCCCACCATATGGGTCAAGAAGCGTATACGCTAATCTATTCTGGAATATCGATGCCCTATCTTGATACACCCTCGACTAGGAACAATTATAGGATGTACTTGTGGACTACCCTTGGCCCAACTAGTATGATCTCCATCATAGTCCTGGTAGTCAAGTACACATCATAAGGGGTTTATCAACATGTGAGAGTAAGACAGTATCATAATATAAGTCAACATGTTAAGACAAAGAGCAATCCGATAGCATACTATCATGTGTCGAGCAAGAAAGTCCTCTCTATATATATCCAAGCATCCACTATAATATACATCGCATGTACAATAATGGCCTCTAGGTCATACATATAACTAACAAGACCCAACTGCTGAAGCATAGGATACCACAGTCATGCGAGCCCTCTCCAAATCAGTCTTGGGAGACATCTCTTTGGAGAGAGTGATTCCTGAACAAGCAGGTAAATTACCACGTTTAGAATCTTTCATACTAAACCTCTTTAGTATGGTATCTATGTACCTGGATTGGGACAATCCCAACATCTTTTTAAATCTATCTCTATAGATCTTTATCCCCAGGATGTAGGAGGCATCACCCAGATCTTTCATGGAGAACTTTTGTGATGGGAAGAGTTTGACCGAGTGCAGCATAGGAACATCATTTTCTATCAAGAGTATGTCATCTACGTACAATACGAGGAAGACAACCTTACTCTCTATAACTTTTTTATATATATAAGGTTCATCTACGTTTTTGATGAAGTCAAACTCTTTGACTGCTACATCAAAACAGATATTCCAGCTCCGCGATACTTGTTTTAATCCATAAATTGATTTAAGCAGCTTGCACACCTTTCTGCTGTTCTCATTGTCTACGAAGCCCTCTGGCTGTGTCATGTACACGCTCTCTTCTAAATCACCATTTAGAAAAGCGTCTTGACGTCCATCTGCCAAATTTCGTAGTCATGGTATGCATCAATGGCAAGTAGGATCCTGATGGACTTAAGCATAGCCACTGGAGAAAAGGTTTCATCATAGTCAACACCTGGTCGTTGACGAAAATCTTTTGCTACAAGTCTAGTTTTGAAGGTCTCAACTTTTCTATCTATACCAAGTTTCTTCTTAAAGATCCACTTTCTCCCGATGGGTTTTACCCCTTAAGGAGCAACTTCCAAAGTCCATACTTTGTTGATGTACATGAATTCCATCTCAGATCGCATAACATCCAGCTATTTCACAGAGTCTCCACTTTTGATGGTCTGCTCGAAACTAGTTAGGTCATCATCTTCCATGATGCAATCTTCGCTCCCACCATCTATGAGAAAACCGTAGTATCTCTCAAGTGGATGAGAAACCCTGCTAGATCTGCGGAGTGGCTGAGGTTCGTCGGGGACTATTAAATCCTTCGGTTCTATCAAATCATCAGTTGTGGTTTGTGTAGCTAGAACTTCTTCCATTTCTACCTCATTACCACTAATTTCTTTAACAATAAATTTCTTTTCTAAAAAGGTGGCATGCTGAGCAACAAACACATTTTGTTCCTCACTGTGGTAGAATAGATATCCATATGAATCCTTTGGATATCCCACAAACTTTCACAGAACAGACCTTGTCTCGAGCTTGTCCGGATTTTGCTTTTCAACATAGGCCGGACAACCCCATATCTTAACTCGTTTAAGAGATGGTCTCTTCCCATACAATATCTCATATGGAGTGATAGGCACGGATTTGGTCGGAACCCTATTCAATAAATATGCAGTTGCCTCAAGTGCATAACCCCAAAAGAAAATAGGTAACTCAGCGATACTCATCATAGAGCGTAACATATCTAATATGGTGCGATTCCTCCACTCCGATACTTCATTGTGCTGTGGTGTATACGGAGGAGTAAGCTGAGAGAGAATCCCATTCTCTTTTAAATTGTATTGGAATTTTGTGCTTAAGTATTCTCCCCCTCGATCAGATCAAAGGATTTTAATACTTTTACCCGTCTGGTTCTCTACTTCATTCTTATATTCCTTGAATTTATCAAAAGCTTCAAATTTGTGTTTCAACAGGAACACATGTCCGAATCTTGAGAGATCATCGGTGAATGTAATGAAGTACGAGAAACCATTCCTGGCATGTGTAGACATAAGACCGCACACATCACTATGTATCAGTCCCAAGAGTTCAGTAGCTCTTTCTCCGTGTCCAGTAAATGAAGTTTTGGTCATCTTGCCTTTGAGACATGACTGGCAAGTTTGATAAGATGTAAATTCAAACGGATTCAAATATCCATTTTTATGCAACTTAGCTAGTCTTGTCGCATTGATATGACCAAGTCTATAATACCACAAGAAGCTTTCGTTCATTTCTGAACTTTTCCTCAAATGTGTGTTCTGTATGTTTAGAACTGTAGTTTGATTTAGAACGTATATACCGTTACACAACGTACCAAACCCATTCAATTCATAACATTTTTCCTCTAATACAAAGTTATATCCTTCTTTATGTAATAAAGAAACTGATATAATATTGCACATCATTTTTGGTACGAAACAACAGTCAGTCAGAATCAATGTATTACCATTTGGTAATACTATGTGATATTCGCCAACTGCCTTGGCCGCAACACTTGCACAATTCCCTACTACGAGAGACTTATCACCCTTTCCCAGTTCTTTACTTATTCTTAACCTGTGTAACAAATTACAAATGTGGGATCCTGATCCGGTATCTAATACCCAAGACGTAGAGAAAACTGAGAAACAGTTCTGAGTAACCAATACACCCGAAGAAGATGCATCAGTATGCTTTTTTTTGTTCGGGTTGCATGGGAATCCGGGTATTTCTCTATTCCTTGCTCAGACTTATGACAGTCATAAGATAGGGCGGAACCAACATTCCCCGGCTCAGTATAATAAGCGGGTTTGGTCAATACATCCTTATTATTATCTTGATTAAGGCGTGTCATAGTCGCTACATGGAGAGAGAGAGAAGAAAACACTTTAGTATGTGCTCTTGCAAAATTAGATTAGTTATTATCTTATCTAATCAGGATGGCTCCCACTGATTTTATCAAATCTTCCTTCAAACCCTAAAAGGTAAGATTATCCAGGATTAATTACACCCCTACAATTTCGCCAATCGTTCAGCCAAGCAGGTATTGGTACTCCGAGAGAGTCTCCCCATGCTTTCGCATGGAACTAATTAAAGAAACTCGTTTCCGTATAGGCATAACCCCTTTAATATCTTTCTTAGATACCTACTGGATCAGCTAATTGTAAAGTGGAAAGCTCTCCTAGGAGTAACACTTACTCGCAGTGGGTATCGGGATCCAACTATCATATAGAAGGTATGCAGTCTCATTGCAAATTTCAACACTTGAAATTCCCAATATCTATTTTTACCCCTAGCGACTTATGACCTTAGGTATGGTCAACAAATCATAAGCGCTAGTCAATTTAAACCATCATTTCTTGATTGAATTAAACTCACTCGTACGATCTTTGGCTATGGTCAACAAAGCCGTACGACTACCCTAATCCAATTGCATCATATGCTACAGATAAGCACTAATCAGCTACCATACAATACGCCTTGGTTATGGTCAACAAACGCAGCACGAATACTAAATAGTACTTATCTAAAATGACGGAGGGCTACGACTGGTTTTGTAGAAAAACCTTTAACGTAATGAACTTGATATCGTTGTAGAATCTATTGATTTGAAAAGGAGTGGTTTAAGCTCCGCTTTTAAATCGAGTAGTTTTCAAAACAAACGGAGTGGGTTGTAGCATTTGCTAGTTTTGCTAAAGAGGTCACTCCCGGTAAAGGGATCTAGGCGCTTTCCTTATCGAATAAGGTGCTGGATATTCATAATGGAATACCGCTATGCAAAGCAAGAACTAGAGCTAACTTTTTTAAAAATCTGATTCTACAACATATTTAGGTTCTTTCTTTTCATTAATCTCATTAATAATGTCCCATCATTTATGTTTCCTAAACATCACAGAAGAAACTAAAATAAAACACGCATATATGCCGTCTGCATTCGCCACAGGGACCCGGATCTTCACCGTAAGGTTACTTAACTTACGGCACGGCGGGGTCAGGACTAGCGCGGATGCAAAACATATATAGTGTCTACTAGTATATCATATATATATAGGTAGCATTCGTCTCACGCATTTTATATGATCACATCATACACAGAATCAGCAGAAGCAAGTATATGAAATATAGGATATACTAGGAGGTCCGTGTTCTAAATTAAGCTAGTAATGAAAAAACACGGATTCTACGGTCGTGATGAATAGCCAAACCCACATCCCTAGACCCTTATGAGAGTAGCAAGCAACCCTACCAATTCTATAGTTAGGCGATCCGGTCTTAACTCCATGAGATGGTCTCCCACTGGACTCTAGAACCCTGTTACTTATGCTTCCCGCCTTGGGTCTATCCTAATGCGGAAAAGTAAATAATATACATCAATGGAGACAACAACCTCAACCCGGAAGTGTCATAATAAAAGAATATTACATACAAATATTACATGAATAAAAATTGAAAAAACTCTCATCTCACGCAAAAAACCTCGGCTATTCAATCACGACGATCCAATATCGCATATCAACCAGCAGCACAATAGAATAACATGTCGTTAACGTAAGTAAATATGTGTATCCCTGATATCGTTGACGTATAGCAATGAGATCGGGGATACACCACATATTACACTTACGGTCGCAGAAAAGAAATGAAAACTACAATAATTAGAATCCATATTATCCTTAGACATCATAAACTCGGAATATCACATACTCCGGATTTCATGCCTAATATTATAAACCTTGCATTTAAGTCTCGAATTGAAAACACTTTTTAATAACAAATCGGGCAATTAAACAAGATTCCCGACAAAATTATCGAATGCTCATCGGGAACTTTAGTAGATTGCTGCACCCCCGATACCATCAACGAAGTGCACTTGGGCAAACTACCGCAGTCGCGAGCACTCGAGTGGATGCTTTTGGCCATGGGGTTCTCTTATAGTCACTTGGTCGGGGCTATGGGGCGTGGCTATCTAGTAGTGTTTCTCGGCGACTATTCGCGTACGATACGAGATTGCAACGGAGTTTTGATCTGAATCGAAACTCCATGGCAATCAATCAAATTAGACTAAAATGCTAGATTCACAAATCACAAACTAGTCTTCACAAAACTAATTAAGGTGGATTCCAAAAATTGTTTCACATATCAAAATAATTTAGACGATATTAAACATTTCGATCGATAATTCAAACACCTGAAAATCACAGAGAGCTCAACAACTTGAGCCTCATCAAAAATACCCAGAAAGTTCCAAATATCACAATGGAGCAGCACAAGAAACACGAGTCCAAAACTCACCAAAGTAGTGGCGAAACCGCGGCTAAACCTAGGTTTTGCTGCGGTTCCGCGGCCATTTGGTTGAGTTAGGCCATCATTTTCTTGAGGCTCCATACAATAACCTGCATGATTTTCTGATAATTTTTAATCTGAAAAATTTCAACTTTTGAAAAATGGACAAAAACTATGTAAAAATCGGGTTTCGAAACTCGATCGAACACTTTAATATCGTTTAGACTTCGCCTAATGCTCTAGCCTGGTTTTGATACCATTAAAGTGTGTCTTAGCACCTCTACTATGTTTCAAAGAGTATCAAGTATACAATTTTAAAATATCTAGAGGTCTAAGCTACACTAACCTAAAATCGAATTAGAGAATTAGGGTTTAAGACTAAGCAAACAAGTTCTACGCTAAGTAAAACGAGAATACAACCTTTGTAGACCGGTCCTTCACTTCTAAAGATCCAAATAGTAGTCCCTAGAACTCTTCTTAGACTCCACTTGGTGAAAGGAACGAGCTTGCTTCGTGTCTTCGAGGCCGAAAATGATCCACCTTGAAGTCTCTCTAACTCAAACTCACTCTTCACTAATCACGGTATTAGTGGAGTAAACAACCTAAACTAAAGGGTTAGTAAAGTGTAGATTGATGAAATAGGAATTTTGCTCACAATATTTTCTTCTTTTTCTTTTTCATTTTCACCTCTAGAAAATTCAAAAGAGGAAGCGAAGAAGAAGATGGGAGATGAACTTGGAAGAGAAAGAATGAACCATGAAGTGAAGTGATGAGATAGTAGGAAATATCTATGAATAAAAATAAGGAAATGGTGGTGAGTCATGGCTTCTCAAAACCTCCATAAGCATCTTGAATAAATGACTCATTTCCCATTTTCTTTAATTCATAAATAAATCCTTTATCCACTCAACTCATATCTCATGCAATTCTCATATATCCTAATTCTATGTATCATCAATCATGATACAATATATAATACATACATACATACATACATATATATATATATATATATATATATATATATATATATATATATATATATATATATATATATATAATACATATATATATATATATATATGTATGAAGAGAAGAAAATCTTTAGTGAGCTTTGATATTAGTTAATATATATACATATATCAAATATATTAATATATATTAAATTATTAAATCAACACTTGATTCAATAATACGGTTATATCATATATGTATATCATATTATTAAATCAACACTTGATTCAATAATCCGGTTATATCACATATAACCGATAACATTCAATATTCAATTTCAAACCAACACTTGATTCAATAATCCGGTCATATCATATATAACCGGCCAATATCAAATATATATACATATACCAAATCATTGAATCAACACTTGATTCAATAATCCGGTTATATCACATATAACCTAGCTGATATTAAATATCGCTAGATTAGAATACGGTATCACGTACTCGTATTTAATCAAACTCCCACACATATCAGCATATGTGCCCTACTTCGTTTCGCTTGAGCTAGGAAATCTCTGTGTGAGACTCTAAAGACTTGTCAATATGCCAACAGTAGGTATTGATCATATCAGATACCCACAAGCCGTCAGAGGTACTAGCTGGACGTAACGGTTACCCATGTATTGAACGAATAGAAGATCAACAAGCAAGCTTGTCCAAACTCTCGTGAAACCTACAAGAAACACTTCCCGTATAGTCCGGTCTCTTCGTCCGATATGTCGCATATCGAGTCTGGGGGTGGAATCGTCAGACCCCGGTAACATGATAAGTCATACCGATATGTGTCCTATACCCGTTTGAGAAACTACTGATAACACTTACCAGTAAATCTCATCATCCCTGACCAGAGACTTGCTATTATAGCCAATCAAGCATAGCGCAACATCAACACCCTATACCGAGAGACGAAAACCTCTCCTATCGCTCATTGTCTCCATGTGACTTGGGACTGTACCCAAAATCCACCTGTTTGCACGACTCGTTTGAGCCGTGGTAGGGAGGAAATCAAAGTACAGTGGGAACCACACAAGACTCTATGATGATCTCGGGTCTACAGACTAACCTGTACAAATATCTCTAGAGAACTGCTATCTGACGATAGATATGGTACCATCTAAGAGTTCTCAGCGAGTCCTATTTGGTGTACCCATTCTCTAATGAGCACATGTGTACAATCTTTGATGTCAAACACCAATGGTTGTGGGGTCAACCATCGGCCCATACAGGGTCAAGAAACGTACACACTAGTATACTCTGGAATATCGATGCCCTGTCTCGATACTCTCTCGATTAGGAACTGATAAAGGATGTGCTTGTGGACTACATAAGCTCCACTAGTATAATCTGCATCATAGTCCTGGTAGTCAAGCCTACATTCTAAGGGCTTTAGCAACATGTATCATAGAGACAGTATAATAATAGAAGTGTACATGTTATGATAAAGAGCAACCAGATAGCATACTATCATGTCAAGCAAGAAAGTCCTCTATATATATGTCCAAACATCCACTGTATCATACAATAATGGCCTCTGGGGCATACATATTCCTAACACATATCATATACTTAACCTTACTGTACAAGATGCATATACCGTATGTAATACAAATATTCAAACAATTAAAAATGCATGTCGGTTTATTAAAAGTTCTGGAAAAAAAAAGTTGAAAACAAAACTAGATGCCTAGCTGCAGGTGTAAAGTTGTCTCTTAAAAAATATGTGGTCATTAGGTGGAATAGTATATATGACATGTTTCGTACTTTATTAAAGACCGCCGGAATTATTGGTAACATGTGAAATGAACAAATGCCTGTAGAAAACCACTTAACACCTGATCATTGGGCAGTTGGAGATCTTTTAAAAGATTTTCTTATGACTTTTAAAATAGGGACCGACCGACTTTCTACTACTTATACCCCCCCACTTCTCATATTCTTATATCTGAATTGTATAATATAGCTGATTGTTTTTCTAGTCATATCGAAAATCCAGTACTTCACCATCCGATATTTACTATGCTTGCTAAGATTTCTAAATATTTCTCCGAAATTTCAATTATTTATTGTTTATGTTCAGTAATAGGCCTTGGAATTAAATTAGAAAATTTGGAGGCTATTTTAACCGGGTTCCACACTGCCATGGAACATAGTGTAGATATTGATACCTATGTTAGTATTATTAGAAATAATTTAGATGAAGTGTTTGATTTGTATATGCACGATTTTCTTCTAGTAGAACTAGTAGACCGCCGCTCTCAACCAGTTCGCGTGCTTCGACTCCAGTTTTAGCATTTATTCAATAGAAGAAAAAGGCAAAAGGCCCGGTAGCCTCATCATCGTCATTTTTAAATGGGTTATTAATATTTTTACAAACTAATTCAGATGTAGATTTAACTATAAATGATTTTGATATTTCAGCCTGGTGGAAAATCCACGGACATTTGTATCCGGTATTTTCTACTATAACCCGTAATTTACTAACTGTTTCAGTGTTTACAGTAGCGTTGGAAATTGATTTTAGTATAGGTGGCAGGATATTAAGCGAGAAGAGATACAGTTTGGCGCACGATACAATGGAGTGCATGATTTACTCGCAAGATTGAGAAGCAGCAGCCGTCAGAAAGCAAAATGCAATCTCTTTGGACTCGGATTATCTATCTGAGGAGCTTACAGGATCAGACGAGACCAACATCGAAGGAGGAGGAACCACAATCGGCGCCGACAAGTAGTGAGTAATACCTGTAATAGTAGAAAAGAAACTACGTAGACCTGATTCCTTCTCATTGAGATCAATATTTGAGAGGGATACGTAGGTAGCCCGACTAGGTTCGGTTTTTAATATAAAAAAAATAACAATTTGTATTATGAAATTGTAATTTGATTAAGACTTTTTTGAATAAAAAATTTATTTAAATTTCAAAATTTTAGGCTTAATTTTAATTTTTTTTTTAAATAGCAACCCAGCAAGATGAAAAATTCGCCTGGCTCAGCGAATTTGTCTCATCTCGCCTCACGAACTGGCGAGATGAAATAGCGAAGTTCTAGCTTCATTACTGTTACCCTCGTCTCGCCTCGTCTAGCCTAGCCGGCGAAGCGAGAAAAATTCGCTTCGCCGGCTAGACGAAGCAAATGAATTCCGAAGCGGGTTGCTTCGGCTCGCTGCATTAGCCACGCCTAATCGTAGCTCTCGACTCGTGGATGGATTTAACCGAAATCTGTTTCCATATCCTATATTAAAAAATAATTATTTTTAAGCCCGTGAATATTTTTAATTTAGAAAAAAGATAAACCGATACTAATATATGGAAGTTATGGCCTAGCGCAGCTTATAATAAGTATTAAATTAAAATATTGAATACTTTATGATTTTGGATAAATTGTTAGGACTCAACCAAACATGTTATGATGCGTATGAAAAACAATAAGAAACTGTGTGTGTGTGTTGTTATGAAAATGATAAAATTAGCGGTATATGTTATGATTTTGTTGTCATGAAACATGCCATTATTTTCACTAGAATTCTACAGGAGTATGTGGCAAGCCTCCTACAAGAAAAAGAAAAGAAAGGGGGAAGAAAAGAAATAAGATTTCTAGAGGATGTTAGTCCTGGCTAATTTGAAAATTCTTGAATTTCATAATCAAATGATCATTTTGATATAATTCATTCTCATTTCCTAATGCCAATAATTTGATTTTGAAATCCACTTACTTTTCAAAATGAAATTAATTTAATCGACACTAAATAAGGAAACAGATAGATAGCCAATGGCAGAAAGAGGACTGGTGGCTGGCGCCTATCAGCCGACGGTTGTCGATGATGTTCATTGATGGACGATTGCCAGCGGTGATTGTCATCGATCATCGACAGGGGGTCACCAGCACCATTGATGGTAGTCGGTTGTTGCTGGCGGTCCTTGGCTATCGAAAACGGATGGAAGGCGGTGGAAATCGAAGGTGGGTGGTTTTCGGTTGCAGGCAGCAATCATCAGCAGGCGGTTATCGACGATGATCGGTCGTTTGAGGGTGATCATTGTCGAAGAACGGTTGCCGGTAATAATCGTTGGCAAATAGTCGTCTGATAAGAGGTTGCCAACGAAAGTCGTCAACCATCAAGGAATGATGGCGGTCGTCTGGCGGATGGCGGCAATTATTGTGTAACGACCCTAAAATTCATATACCTTCGCATATCATTTCCTTAATAAAATATTGCAATTATTTATTTTTGGTATATTTTTTTCTAATAAGTATATTATTTTATCATTTCGTCTATTTTATAATTTTTCAAAGCCCAAACCCAAACCAAGACAAATCCATTTGATTTCTTTCTTTTATTTTTCTAAGTCCATTTTCTTTTCAAGATACGACATATATTTAATTCTTATTAAATATATGAATGAATAAGTTTGTAGCTCATTAGTTAAGTTTTTGCATTGTTCTTCCATAGGTCACATGTTCAAATCCTCATTCTTGCAAAAAAAAATTATCAATTTTTATCCCCCTCATAACCTGCAAATGACCTTTCATTTCATTTTTCTTTTAACTCCCAACATAATTAGAATGGTTATAGATTATAATTAAGTTAAATTATCATGAAGAGTTTCAATTTTCTTTTAATACAAATATCTCCTCATCACTCCTTCATCCCTCCTTAGCCATTTTTTTTGATCAATTCTAAAAAATAAAATAAAATAAAAGCTCTTTTTTTTTGAGCTTGAAGAAGCACCGGTTCCATCAAGCTTCAAAAACTCGATTAAGAATTTTATCTAAACGGTGAGTTGGTTGTTATACCGACTCATACAACCTGTAAGTCCCTTCTCTCTCCCTCCCTTCATCTCTTTATTCTCCTCTTATCATATCTCGTGAACCCGCTATTCTTTTCATATCGTAATCCGTAAGAGACGATAAATATAAAAATATACATATATATAAATCTAGATATATATGGTTCTATATGATTTAATAATACCTTATTGCCTCTTTTTCAAATTAAAGTGTTTTCAATTCTTTGTTCATGACTATGAATATTTATTATGAGTTGTGAGAACATAAATTTCATGCCACAACATATCTACGATATCTCATGGAATCGGTTTGGTTATTAAAAGAATAGGAGAAACTTGCATAAAAATACAAGTTAATCTTTTTGCCGATTTTAGTATACATATCAATATTTTTACTTTTAAAATAATTTTTAGAAATTAATTTTTACTTCTAGAAATTTCATGAAATTTAAGTATTATAAAATATATATATTTTTTGCACACTGTAAAAATTTTAGATCGAACCGCATAACGATTTAGGAATTATATCGTTTTTATTCATTGTTCATAAAACAGAAAACTGCAGTTATCGGTCAATTTCTAGAACACATAACTTGGTATACCGATGTACAAATTGAGCAAACTCAGATGATTTGGATATATACATTGAAAAATATAGATTTTTTTAGTTTTAAATTTTTACTGAAAACCGACGTAAAATATAGAAAATTGCGTTACAATATTAAACGACGAATCTGGACAGAATTTGTCCTGATTCGCACACTGTTTTTAAATTAGACATAACTCGAACAACCGATATCCATTCGTGACAAAATTTAGATGTGCAGATCCACAATTGATAGATCTATAATTTAGATGTGCAAACGCATGAAAAAAATCGATATAGTTTTTGCAATATAACATATAGTTACTATCAAGAGATCTGAATTTCTGTTTTTAACGCTGATATTAAAATGATCATAACTAGAGTTTCAGAAATCCAAATCGTATGAATCTTAGTGTTTTAGATAATTACTCCGAAACATCTACAATTTTCTAATAATTTTTGTAACCTAAAATCCAAAATAAATTAACTCAAAATACGTTTTAAAAATGTGTGACGGTGCTGAATAGATTCTGATCTATTTTGCGCGACGATACGAAAACATATATATCTCCAAAACCGGTAGTCGTATTTAAACGAGACTGGAACTCACATGTGTATAACACTTAAGGCTATATTTTCGTTTATATTCTAATTTTAAATGACTTAATTAATTAGTCGTACATATCACATATTTACAACATTGTTTTTGGACGTTTCTTGTATACTTATCTCATATCATGTTCTATGATTACTTATCTATTTTTATCTATATGACTTGTGATTAAATCATTACATGCTAGAATTGACTTGATCTTTACACGACTCGATTATGAATACTTGAACCCAATAGGTACACTTGACCCGAACCATGAATACGTAATGACTTGATATAAACACTTGATATGAATACATGAACAATTGACTTGAATACTTGAACTTGACTCGATACTTAAATTGCACTCCCTTATTTATTCATGAATTTGGGCAAGACTTATAATTTTAATCGCAAACTAATATACGTGGGGTGTTGGGGTAGTTTGAGTATGAATCCAACGGAATCTCAGAAGTCTCATTACTAAAATAACGTTGTTGTGGTACCGGGCTGAAACGGTACAAATAATGTTGTTGTGGTACCGGGATGAAACGGTACATCACAAATTCATGAATGAGGGCCCGTGTTTCCAAGCCCCTGGATCATAGCCTGTTGGGTTTGGAATACTTCAATAACAATTGAAGTCCCGCTATTTTGGACTCATAATTCCTTGCCCCTGGAAAATACTCTTGGGTTCGAGAATACTCTTAATATTGGTTGATATTCACACTTGAACTGACGTTAGGATATATTACCTTGTAAAGACCCCTTAGGATACGGACATCTACTTCATGTTCATTATACCTGTACTACATGGTCATTGTTTGCTATACTCATGTTATATTGTCATGCTTATATAGTTGTCATATATATTATCATGTTATACTTGTTCATACTTTATTTCCCTTCATACTATATCACATGTCATCTTGCATATTCATTTATATACATTCACATCCCACTTTTCTTAGGGACTTGCTGAACGCAAGTTCGCTGACGGACATTCCATCCATTTCTTTGTTTTCTTGAAATATTCATCAGATAATCTAGAAATTAGTGAGATCGAGATGAGTCAGGAGAATTACTCTCAGCTTGCGGAGCTGACCAACTACTAGTTCTTTATTTTCAGCTTTTACTTCCAGTCTGTCACTTGTTTAGGCACTTTCTTTTATGTATCTTTATTTTCAGGCATCATGTATTCAGTTTGAAACTTGTGAAAATTGTGAATGTAAACATATAAACTTGAATTTTCATTATCATGTCTTTTCTTGTCATTTTATATTGCTTATATACGCTTAGTGTATTTGTTTCGAGAAAGAATCTTCTCGAAATAAATACGTCGCAGGCTTGTCACATGCTGTTACCATTTTTTTAGGAAGCGGGGTGTGACACATTGGCGGATAATTGTTGGTTGGCGATTGTGTGTGACGGCCATTATCTGTTGTCGACGGCAATTATCAATACCCAATTGCCACAACAGTTGGCAAGTGGTTATCAATTGCCTCCGTGGACGGTTATCACTTGCGGCAGGTGTTGTAGTTTGCCTATGGCAGACCGTTGCCGGTGGTCGACGTTAACGGTTGCCAAAGACAACTGATGCCAACGGTAAGCAATGGAGGATCGGCACTTATAATTGATAGCGGTGGTCATGACTTATGATCTTGGAAATTTTGGATATGGAGCAGTACTAGTTTTATGCACGAGCCACGCACACGAGATTTGTTTCTTTAATATTCCATTTCTACGGAAAAATGGTGTATCAAACAAATAATATTTGATCGTATATAAATAGATTTGTTTATTCCGACCTTTATCGGTAGCTACTTTTCTTCATCTAGATAATTAGTTTGCTGGATCTTTTGTTATACGAGATCTATTTTCTTAATGAAAATAATTTGTTTTTTTAAGGATAAATTTTGACAATTTTAGTTAAAGCCATATAATTTTAATCCATTCCCTTCATTTTGTTATTTTGGTGCTTGATCATAAATTTCTTTTATGTCATGATTAAAATAAAATCTAAATGAGATTAAAAGTCTATAATTACATGGTTAAAAACATGTTTAATGGGGAGGCCAGTTGGTTTGTTTTTCTTGAGAATCATCTCCAAAAAAAGTAGAAGTAAAACCGAAGAGATAACTAAAAATAAATTTGAAAATAAATGAGGGATAAATGCTTTGATGAAATTTTTTATTTGACTAATTTGTAAGCACTAAAATATGGATATTGATTATTTAGATGCCTTATAAAAAATAAATAAATATCTAATTTTTTTTTAAAATTAAAATGCAGGACAAGATGTTCTACTCAACAAAATAAATTGAAATAAAGTAAAATAATTACAAGACACAACAATCATGCATCAGGATAACAAATTAGTGAATCAATTCATATCTTATGGTTTTTATTTATGGAAAGCGAACATATCATTGTTATCTTTTACACAAATACAATTAAACGATATAAGTTATACACATCACAAGAAAAATTCTCAAAACAGAAAATTAGAAGAAAAAAAGTACAATGAATAAAAAATAATGCTATAATTTATTTCAAATATCTACTGCTGCTAAATTTGAGTATGTACTAAAATTATGGATTTTGAAAACAAAATTTGTTAGATATAGTGCCCATAAGGCAATTATTGTAATTGCAAGTAGGCGATTATGATAATTGAGAGAAGACCTATACAGATATAACAGTCTTACTCGAGATGATAATATACTATCTGGTTTCTCTTCATCATTGATGAAACCCGTAGGATAGTTGCTTGACAACCAGCATTATGATGGCGATATATATATGGAAGCTGGGTTGTCCATAAGCACATCCTTAAATATCCCTAGTCTTGGGAGTATCGAGACTGAACATCGATATTCTGGAGTAGACTAGTGTATACGTTTCTAGACCCCGAAGAGAGGCGGTGGCCGGTCTCACAAGCCATTAGTGTTGTGTAACCTAAAATAGTATACAGGTGCTCACTGGAGGTGATGGATCTCTGGATCAACTTCAGATGTTATCTTCCGTTGATCTGCAACGAGCGCTGATGGATGGCTGAGATTGAGTTAGAGGGTTTCCTCCTGGAGCGTGTGGATCTCAATGGGTTTTATATGGTTGAGGCCGAGCTACCTGCAAAGAAGTCCCGAGGTGGTTGCGCCACCGAGGACCCTCCGATGATCAAGTTAGACGGGGTATTTTAGCAGAGTAATGGTCTATTGGGGTAAAATTGGCTTACCTGAGTCGTCAGAGAGAGGGGTTTATATAGTGACAGCCATAGACAGGCGGGCGCGAGATTCACGTCGGCCATTACGCCCCTGGCGTCACGCCCACGTGATAGGCGGGATTCCCCTTAATGACGCGATATGCTCGTTAATAGAGGATCGCGATGGCGTGGATCGCAGGATCATGGGCGGCGGATATCTCGCGTCTAGCGAGATTTGCGGAGCCGTGGCGGAGGCGCCTGTGATCGGTGTTGTGGGTCGGTCGGTGAGACCGAGGAAGCGCAGCTCAGCGGGAGGCTCAGGAACGAGCGGGAGGCCGAAGCAACTTGGTTCTATGATAGCTCGGAGGCGAGCTGGGGTGGTCTAGAAGGCCACCAAAGGTCGGGAACATCCTCGGGCCGGAGGCCCGAGGTGTGATTCCAACATAACGTTCTTGATCCTTTCTTGTAAGTTCTGGGACACGTCATCTGCCATGTGTCATTATCTGGGGAGTCACCGATATCGAGCATCATCATTAGCCCCCCACTCTCGTCTCGACCCATTCCTGGGTTGGGTCGAGAGTGGTATGACCGGTCACCCGGGGTGAGCTCTCACTTAAAGAGATCGTCGGTGCGTATTCCTGGGTAATGAGTCGTATTTTATTGATGACGTCAGCGGATCATGGGAGAGATCTCGCATTAAAGAGGAAGCGCCGGTTTGTGCGTACGTTCGTCAAAGCGCCAGCCCACGTGTCTGGAGCTGGGTGTTCCCATGCCCGAGGGGACGCGCCCAATGTGAGTGCGACAGGTGGAATGTTGGCAGTCGTTGGTTGCGAAGCGTTGTTTTGGCGGGAGGCGATCGGAGCCATAGGATGTGTACGCCGGTAGCTATAAATAGAGGTAGGATCCCCATCACGGCCCATACCTCACCATAATTTCCTCGTCCCTAGTCGTGTTGACTCGACGCTCTTCTCCTCAGGTCGGATTCTTTGCGTCTTCTCTTCCGAGGACTCGTCCTTTTGATCATGTTAGATGTCTTCTACCAAGGAGTCTGTAGAAATAGTCCGGGTAGAGTCTAGCGAGTCCTCTGTAGCTTCATCTTCTTCTTCTGCTGCTTCTTCCTCTTCCTCGTCAGAGTCGGAGCCCCCCGGGAAGTTAGGGCTAGTCATGCTTCCCGGGGTCGTGCGACGGGGGCGATCCCCAAAGCGTAGGTCACGGGTGTTCTTGGCGCGTCATCCACGCTGAGGCATGAGAATGAGCTCGCCACCATCCGGACTCGTTTCCATATTCCTCCCGGCTATTCGCTTCATCTGGCCGAGAAGGTGGAGAGGGAAGACAAGATACGAGGCAAAGAGATTGCCTTGTACCTGGAAGCCTTTTAGGCCGGGATGCGCCTGCTCTTCTACCCTGAGGTGAGTGCAGCGTTGAATTGTTTTGAGTTAGCCCCAGGCCAGTTAGTGCCGAACTCTTGGAGGATTCTCCTTTGGTTCCTGGTCCGGTTAAAATTACGTCTGATCCCTTTCCGCCGGAGTCTTCTTGTTTCTTCTCTCTGCTACAAAAACCATCACGGCACTCGTAGGGGCGAGCCGAGCTGGGTATACATCTCTTTTAGAAAACACCGGGGAGGTGCTGCCGGGTCGGGGGTCGTCATAGTACCTTCTTCTATCCACGAATGGAAGTAGAAGTTTTTGTTTGTTGGACCGCCCGAGGGTGAGGATTGGCCTATGCCCATCCAGTGGCACAGGGCCAACTGCCCGCGGGTGGGGCGGTCGAATGATCCCGACGCGGTGGCGGTGGCGGTGGCGGAGTAGGAGCCCCTCCCCCGGGCTAATGTGTTGCTGTCTGAGCGGGCCCTCAATTGGAACGGGCTCAGCCCTGCCCAGTTCGTGGATAAGTTAGGAGTTTTCAGGCGACCTGTTTATACTTGTGTATTCTTTCACTTTTTCTGGCATTGCTGACTCCTTTGTACTTTTGTCTTATGCAGAACCCATAGACCTAGGCAAATTTCAGACAGCCCTGGTCGAACAGAAGAAGGGGAAGAAGGACGGAGGCGCCAGCCCTTCTCGCCCGTTGTCGGCTCCGGCTCCACCGGCAACCGCTCCATCCAGGCGCTCAAGCGCTCCCCGGGCCCCGGAGTCTAGCCAAGCGCCGAACCGAAAACGTGCTTGGGAGCAAGAGCCCCAGGCTCCGGAGGTGGGAGGTGAGACTGGCTCCCCTACGTCACTCCTTAAGAGGTTTCATAAGACGGCGCCCCGTACCTCGGCTACCCCAATCATGGTGGATGAAGGGGAGCTTCACTTTGAGGTGCCCTCGGGGATTTCCGTCGCCGATAGCCTGCTCTCGGAGATGGAAAGGTCGGCCGGGGGCAGAATCCCTCGGGGGACCCTCCGGGCCCAAATGGCGGCCATAGCTCAAGAGGCCGTGCATGTTAGTCTCCGCTCCCCACTCGGGTCTTCATTCAGTATTTTTGTTCGCGTGATTGGGTGCCCCCTTTCCTTTTTAACCCTCTTTGTTTTCTTCAGGTCCTCCAGCACATCGCCCTCGTCGTGAACATGGAGGACGATGAAATTTCCCCGGCGATGCGGGCCGCGGGCGAGTTCTCCTCACGGGAGGAGAGCTCAAGGCTGGAGCTGGAGACGGCGATGGAGAGGGTCGCTGCCCTCGAAGACCAGGTGGCGGCCGAGGATCGGGAGATCGCCAGGTGCCGAGAGGCCGCCCGAGCCGCCGAGGCCCAGTTGGAAGATTCCAAGGTGCTCATCGCCACCCTGAAGAAGACGGCGAACACCCTCCAGAGAGAGAATGAGGCGGTGAAGGAGGGGACGAGGCATGCCGAGCTCCGAGCGTCGAAGGCGGTGAAGAGCTACAAGAAGTCAGGCCAGTTCTACACTGACCTCGCTGGAGCCGCTGCCGTCTTTTGGCACGATGCCCTCGATACCGTCAAGGCCCTGATGCCGGAGTTTCCTGGCGGCGAGCTCCGGGGTGAGTACCCTCTTAGGAATGACGCGCAGGGGAATGCCCCCGGAAGTGCTGCAGGGGGAGAAGCCCCCGGTGAGAGCGTTGGGGAGAAGTCGGTCCCCCCGGTTCCCAGCGCCGAGGCTCCTGCGATGGATACCGACCTTCAAGACGCGACCCCGGTTGTCACAATGGAAGCGCAGCTCATCGAAGTTCTCCCCGGCCCTGAGGCCTGAACTTCCTCGCCTCCTTATTTTCTTTTTGCGCTAAAATTTTGTAGGGCTGGGGAGCCCATAATACCTCTGTAAAGACTTCTGATTTTTTATGAATAAAAAATCTTTTTGCAGTGTTCTTTGCGTGCGCATTTTCCCTTTGTTTGTGGTAAACATTTTTATTTGCACGGTACTGCTTTCATGTTAGGTCGGTTTTTCGTCTAGCGATCGCACGTCGGGTTGAATTCGACCATTTGCTATCTCCATGGCCCCGAAGTTGATGTGGAGATCGCTTAGTAAAGACGTAGGGGAAGTTGATCAGTGAAGCTGCTCGGTGGCCTCTTGATGAGGTCTTGGACCTTGGCGTCGGTGGGTAGGAGATTACCCGCCATGGATAAACCGAGCAGGGTAGCTGCTCGGTGGCCTCTTGATGAGGGCTTTGATCCTTGGCGTCGTTGGGCAAGGAGTTGCCTACAA
The DNA here is from genome assembly GCA_030015575.1 of Agapanthus africanus. Classification (NCBI taxonomy): domain Eukaryota; kingdom Viridiplantae; phylum Streptophyta; class Magnoliopsida; order Asparagales; family Amaryllidaceae; genus Agapanthus; species Agapanthus africanus. The sequence goes on along the minus strand of JASDDO010000004.1, from coordinate 44,314,503 downwards.
AGGATGGACCGAGCAGGGTAGCTACTCGGTGGCCTCTTGATGAGGGCTTTGATCCTTGGCGTCGTGGGGTAAGAGATTACCAGCCAAGGATAGACCGAGCAGGGTAGCTGCTCGGTGGCCTCTTGATGAGGGCTTTGATCATTGGCATCGTGGGGTAAGAGATTACCAGCCAAGGATGGACCGAGCAGGGTAGCTGCTCGGTGGCCTCTTGATGAGGGCTTTGATCCTTGGCGTCGTGGGTAGTGAACTACCATCTAAGGATGGACCGAGCAGGGTAGCTGCTCGGTGGCCTCTTGATGAGGGCTTTGATCTTTGGCGTCATGGGTAGTGAACTACCAGCCATGGATGGACCGAGTAAGGTTGCTGCCCGGTGGCCTCTTGGTGAGGGATTTGATTCTTGGCGTCGGTGGGTAGCAAACTACCAGCTATGGATGGACCGAGCAGGGTAGCTGCTCGGTGGCCTCTTGATGAGGGCTTTGATCCTTAGCGTTGTGGGTAGTGAACTACCAGCCAAGGATGGACCGAGCAGGGTAGCTGCTTGGTGGGCTCTTGATGAGGGCTTTGATCTTTGGCGTCGTGGGTAGTGAACTACCAGCTATGGATGGACCGAGCAGGGTTGCTGCCCGGTGGCCTCTTGGTGAGGGCTTTGATCCTTGGCATCGGTGGGTAGTGAACTACCAGCCATGGATGGACCGAGCAGGGTTGCTGCCTGGTGGCCTCTTGGTAAGGGCTTTGATCCTTGGCGTCGGTGGGTAGTGAACTACCAGCCATGGATGGACCGAGCAGGGTTACTGCCTGGTGGCCTCTTGGTGAGGGCTTTGATCCTTGGCATCGATGGGTAAGAGATTACCAGCCAAGGATAGACCGAGCAGGGTAGCTGCTCGGTGGCCTCTTGATGAGGGCTTGGATCCTTGGTGTCGTGGGGTAAGAGATTACCAGCTAAGGATGGACCGAGCAGGGTAGCTTCTCGGTGGCCTCTTGATCGGGGCTTGAATCCTTAGCGCGGGAGGGCATGGAGAGGCCTGCTAAGGATAGACCGAGCAGGGTAGCTGCTCGGTATGTCGAGGTTCTGCCCGACCTATACTGGTGCGTGAACATCGGGAAGAGTAACCGTCGCGGGCGACATGTGTCATAAACGCATGGGGGGAGGCGAAGCGTTTAGAAGAGTCGCGTCGTTCCGACTTCGATCGCCGAGAAAGAAAGGAGATCCGTCGCATAGCGGTACAGTAGTGGAAGAAACGAGCGACTGTTGGACTCTTGGGGGCGCTGTGGGGCTATAAAATGGAGGACGTGTTGATCACTCCTTTGTTCATCCCCAAAACATAAGAATGGATGAATTCCCTTTCACCATCCCCGAGATCATTTCTTTCGAGGACGTGTACCTATACGACCAGCTTTGCTCAGAGGAGACGCTGCAGGCGGTGATCCGGCGCGTGTAGGATCATTTTGGCCGCCTGATTCCCCGGCGATCGCCCCTGCTTGAACTGCTGATGTACTCGATCTGGAGGGCGTCGCCGGGGCTGCACAACCCCTTGTCCGAGCAACTAAAGGACGAGGCGGTTTGTAAACTGAGATCGCTGTGCCGCTTCGGCCTGATCTCGATGAGTCGGTAGGATCGATCGGTGGCACTCGTTCTCGAGTGTTACCAATTGAGGCATCTCGCCGATGGGTGCCCGCCCGTGGAGCTTTATGGCCCGTTCGTGGCCATGAGGGTTCGCGGGCAGTATCAGAGGCAGAGGTCCGAGGAGGCAAGGGCTCAGCTGGCGGAAATTTCCTCGGAGTACCACGCGGAATATTTCTTGCAGCCTCTTCCCCCGCCGCTGTAATTTTTATATTTTTTTTAATGTAATGTAAGACTGAGGAGGCTACAATACCTTTTTGAATCAATAAAATTCTTCTTTTTGCAATGCTCTATCGTGTCCTTCTTGTTGTTTAAATAAAAATGACTTAGAAGAATTTACATCGCTTTGTTGAAGAACCCAAGTAGTGGTCTGCTAAGGATGGACCGAGCAAGGTAGCTGCTCGTTGGATCCGGAGGTTCAGTCTAACCTTCCTTGGTTCGTGAACATTGGGAGGAGCGACCGTCGCAGGCGGCATGTGCCAGGAATGCTTGGGGGAGGCGTAACGTTTCGGGGAGCTGTGTCAGTTTTGCCACGTGGCGGTGCGGTATTGGAGTAATCTTGGTGGATCCCAGGATTCGCGCCCATGCGCGTGCGAATCTGGGTCCTTAAGGATTCTGTTTGAGGTTATAAATAGAGAAGGAGACGGCAACTTCTTCGGCATCACTTTTTGAGATGACTGAGCGCATGTATTCGATCGAAGAGATCATTACCTTCGACGACGTCTCCGTGTATGACCAATCCCTGGCTGAGGATGGGTACCGGGGAGTGGTTCAGCGCCTCGAGGGTCACGTCGGCCGGCTTCTCCTTCGGCGGTCGTCCCTCCTACAGTTGCTGATGTACGCAATTTGGAGGAGGTCCCCGGGTTGTTAGTTATATGCATGCCCTAGAGGCCATTACTGTACATGTGATGTATATTGTAGTGGATGCTTGGACATATATTTGGAGGACTTTCTTGCTCGACATGATAGTATACTATCTTCTTGCACTTTATCTTAATATGTACACTTATTGTCTCTCTATTTCATGTTGATAAAGCCCTTAGGATGAGTACTTGACTACAAGGATTATGATGTGGATCATACTAGTGGGGCAGAGGTAGTCGGTAAGTACATCCTTCAAATGTTCCTAGTCGTGGGAGTATCGAGACAGAGCATCGATACTCCGGAGTAGACTAGCGTATACGCTTCCCGACCCATATGATGGGCAATGGATGATCCCATATCCATTGGCGTTTGACATCAGAGATGGTATACGGGTGCTCAGTGGAGACTGGGTACACTGAACGGACTCGCTGAGTACTCCTAGATGGTATTATACCTATCGTCGGATAGCAGTTCTCTGGTGACACTGGTACAGGTTAGTCTGTCGACCCGAGATCGTCATAGAGTCTTGTGGGATTCCCACTGTGCTTTGATTTCCACCATACCACTGCCAAGAGATCGTGCAAAAAGGTGGTTTTTAGGTACAGTCCCGAGACACATGGAGGCAATGAGCGATAGGAGGGGATTCGTCTCTCCCGATATTGGGAGTTGATGTTGCGCTATGCTCGATTGGGCATAACAGGAAATCCCTAGCCAGGGTTGCTGAGATCTACTGATAAGTGTTATCAGTAGTTTCTCAAACCGTTATGGACCTTGCATCATCATGACTTATCAGGTTATTGGGGTCTGACGTTATACCACCCCTAGGCTGTGATATGCGACATATCTGATGAAGAGACCGGACTGTACGGTAGTATTATTGATTGGATTCGCAGGAGTATGAGCAGGCTTGCTCGTTGATCTTCTGATCGCTCAATACCCGGGTGGCCGTTATGTTTAGCAGACCGCTTGCGGCTTGTTGGTGTTTGATATGATCATCACATACTGCCGGCATATTGACGAGTCTTTAGAGTCCTACACAGAGCTTTCCTGGTTCATGCGAAACGAAGTAGGAGCACATATGTGATATGTGCGGGACCGAGATTAATGCGCGTATGTGATACCGCATTCTATTCTCGCGATATGTGATATGGGTCGGTTATATGTGATATATCCGAGTTATCGGATCAAGTGTTGATTCGATAGATTGTTACATTTGATATTAGTCGGTTGTATGTGATATAGCCGGATTATTAAATCAAGTGTTGATTTGATAATTTAATGTATAATTATATATTTGATATATTAACTTACATTAACTAATATTTGCTCACTAAACATTTCTTTTTCTCACTTGTGTGCATATAATATATATGTGATATATATTAATGTACATTTTATTTGTGTCATGCTTGATGCCACATGCTTCATGGGTGTATGAGACTTACACCATGCTTGATATAATATAGGGTTTATATTTATCTAAGTAATTCAAAATTGGATGGATATTTATCATTAGCTTGTAGAAGCTTGTGGAAATATTGATCAAGTCCATCATTTTTGTTTCACTTGTAGATATTTGTTAACCTAACCATTATACCTTAGCCATGGTTCATTCTCTACATGAGTTAGTGTATGACACTAACTCACCCATGGTTGCTATTCTCACCTCATGAGTTCATTCTCATCTTCACTTGATCATCTTCTTCTTCATTGAGAAAAAGCTTGCTAGCTTTTTTCTAAGTGAGAAAATATTGTGAGAAAATTAAATCTAAAGTGAGCCCACTTCCTACTTCATCATCCTCTACTATATTAGCCATTTATTTTAGGCTGTTTGATTCACAAATCAACCATTAGTGAAGAGGTAGAATGAGCTCGAGTCTCCTCGACGTAGATCATTTTCGGCCTCGAAGACTTAGAGCAAGCTTGTTCATTTTTTCATGTGAACCCTTAATAGAGTTCGGGTGTTCACTACTTGGAGCGAAGGGACTACTATACGAAGCTTTAGAAGTGAAGGACCGGTCTACAAAGGTTGTATTCCTCATTCACTTTGCATGCAAAGTTGTTTGTATGTTGTATTGTTTAAATTTCTAGTTAAGATTCTAGGGTTAGGGTTCTTTAGAACGACATTTTTTTTGAAAACGGCATGGACGATGCCTCCCGAAACCTTGCTACCATGCTACGTAACCCTACAGGGGTTGTACTGTAAGGTTCCTATGAACGGCAACAAGATTTCGGGAGGCATCGTCCATGCCATTTTCAAATTTTTGTCGTTTTAAAGAACCTTAAACTAGAATCTTTAACTAGAGAATCATACGAAACATATTGTAAACTATTTTACAACTAAGTGAACTAGGAATACAACCTTTGTAAACCGGTCCTTCAATTCAATAGCTCCGTGTAGTAGTCCCTTCGCTCCAAGTAGTGATCTTCAGGACTCTAGCATGGCTTCACAAGAAGAAAGGAACAAACTTGCTTGAAGTCTTCGAGGCCAAAGATGATCTACGTCGAGGAGACACTAACCCAAGCTACTACTTCACTAATGAGAGATTAATGAAGCTAACACCCTATACTAAAGTGCTAATCTAGTAGAGGATGATGAAGTAGGATTTTTTCTCACTTTAGAATTGATTTTCTCACTAATATTTATCACTTGCTCAAAATCTGGAGAGCTCTTGAGCTTGAAGAAGAAGATGAAGAGAGATAATGTTGTGAGAGTGAATGGAAACCATGGATAAGAAAATATCTAATATTACTCATGTAGAGACTTAACCATGAGTTTATATAATAGTTGGGTTAACAAATATCTAGTGTAAGACAAAACTAGTGGACTAAGTCAATGGATCTCAAAGTTTCATGAAGCTTCATGCCATATGACAAATTTCCAACTAATAATTGAATTACCATAAATAAATAAACCCTACATTATCTTTATCATGGTGTAAGTCTCATACACCCATGTTGCATGTATCATCAACCATGACACATAATAAAACACAATTAATATATATCGCATATATATTAAGTGTGCACATGTGAGAAAAAATAAATCCTTAAGTGAGCCAATATTAGTTAATGTAAACTAGTATATCAAATATACAATTATACACTAAATTATCAAATCAACACTTGATTTAATAATCCGGCTATATCACATATAACCGACCAATATTATATGTATCAATTTATCGAATCAACACTTAATTCGTAACCCGACTATATCACATATAACCGACCGATACAAATATCGGGAGAATAGAATACGGTATCTCATACTCATAATAATTTCGGTCCCGCACATATCACATATGTGCTCCTACTTCGTTTTGCCTGAGCCATTAAAACCTCTGTGTAGGACTCTAAAGACTCGTCAATACACCGGCAGTAGGTGATGATCATATCAAGCACCCATAAGCCGTCAGCGGTACTAGCTGGACGTAATGGCTACCCGGGTATTGAGCGATCAGAAGATCAACAACCAAGCCCACTCTAGCTCCTGTAAAGCCTGCCAGTAACACTACCGTACAGTCCGGTCTCTTCGTCTGAGATGTCGCATATCAAGTCTAGGGGTGGTAAACGCCAGACCGCAATACTTCGATAAGTTATGACGATACGAGCCTCATAACGGATCAGGAAACTACTGATAACACTTACCAGTAAATCTCCAAATCATCCCTGGCCAGGGACTTCCAGCTATAGCCAATCGAGCATAGCACGACATCTACCCCCAATACCGGGAGAGATGAAATCCCCTTCTATCGCTCATTGCCTCCATTTGACTCGGGACTGCACCCAAAAACCACCGTTTTGCACGTCATCTTGAACCTGGTAAGGTGGAAATCAAAGCACAGTGGGAATCACACAAGACTCTATGACGATCTTGGGTTTACAGACTAACCTGTACCAATGTCACCAGAGAACTGCTATCTGACGATAGGTATAATACCAACTAGGAGTTCTCGGCGAGTCCGTCCAGTGTACCCAGTCTCCACTGAGCACCCGTATACCATCTCTGATGTCAAACACCAATGGATATGGGATCATCCATCGCCCATCTCATGGGTCGAGAAGCGTATACGCTAGTCTACTCTGGGATATCGATGCCCTGTCTCGATACACCCACGACTAGGAACATTAAAGGATGAACTTATGGACTACCATGGCCCCACTAGTATGATCTGCTTCATAATCCTGGTAGTCAAGTATACATCATAAGGGCTTTACCAGCATGTAACCATAAGACAGTATCAAGAAACAAGTATACATGTTAAGATAAAGAGCAATCAGATAGCATACTATCATGTCGAGCAAGAAAGTCCTCTCTATATATGTCCAAGCATCCACTATAATATACATCATATGTACAATAATGGCCTCTAGGGCATACATACAACTAACAATCTCCCACTTGCACTAGGGCCAGCTGTTGTAGTATCGCATACCCAACTTCCCGAAGAGTCTCTCGGACTGTATCTGGGGAATGGCCTTCGTGAGTGGATCCGCTGTGTTGTTCTTCATGTCAACTCTCCTGACCTCGATCTCCCGGCGATCAACTATCTCCCGGATCAGGTGATACCACCTCAGAATATGCCTGGATCGCTGATAGGACCTGGGTTTCTTGGCCAAAGCTACCGCTCTATTGTTATCACAATACAAAGGTATTGGATACTCAATGGATGGAACCACTCCAAGTTCAGTTATGAACTTCTACATCCAGACAGCTTCTTTGGAAGTATCGTTGGCAGTGATGTATTCAGCCTCCATCGTCGAGTCCGCCACGGTTTCCTGCTTGGAACTTTTCCAGCATACCGCCCCTCCATTGAAGGTAAAGACAAATCCCAAGACCGACTTAGAGTCGTCCTTATCACTCTGGAAGCTCGAATCGGTAAAGGACTCCACTTGGAGTTCTCCGTTACCATACACCAAGGGCATGTCTTTAGTCCTTCTCAAGTACTTGAGAATGCTCTTCACAGCTGTCCAGTGACTCTCTCCTGGATGTCACGCCCCGCTTCCTAGAGTACGCTAAGATAGGCATATGACATAGCCAACCATGCTACCTGTGGATAGGAAATATCCTTCCATAGTCACATTACGGCTGTAGAGATATCAAAAACAATAATAAACTATCTAATACATATCCATAAGCCAGAATAAAACGAGTCAAGAATAAAATAATGCGGAAGCAAAAGATCCAATACAAGAATAAACTGGAATGTACGTCCCATAATGCGGGCTCACATCAGGAATGAAAATACCGAAAGTAAAATGAACTAACTACTAGTAAGTCCTCACTGCTCAGCCTGCTGACTGAAATACTCCTGCTCGGCCTGCAGGAAAGGTAAAGAATCTGGGCCATGCAAAACCCAGACGTCAGTGCGTCATAATATCAAGCAATACTATAAACAGGGGTAACAAGATATGCAGGTATGAATATAAATGGTAAAACAGGTATAACCGAGACATAAGTGAGGACAGTGAGGGTAATGTGTAGTGGGTATTTTAAACTGGTCTACTGTGTTAACTACTCTCAAGTCTTTGAAATCAATTTGATGAATCGTCGATGTAACTCAATAGTATCCCGTGCGTGCCCGGAATCACGGTGAAGATTCTCGGGCTGAATCCGAGACGTGCCGCTAGGCAGTAAAAGGATAATATGTAACGATGAGTGATGTCAACAGCATCACCCCGGGGCTGGCCTAGCCCGTGAGACTGATCAGTAAAGGTATCGAACTGTCGAGTTACAAGTCAGGTTTCATCATTGATTTCCCCATACCCCCAGGTTATATGTTTATGTCAGGTATTAATAATCTGAAGCTAATGCCAACACAGGATCAAACAGGTACAAGTTTGTCTGGATAGACAACAGGAAATGTCCATAGGGACAACAGGTCAAGTTTGTTGGCATTAGTAACAAGATCAAGTAACAGGTAAAGCCATGGTACATCAGGTCAAATCAGGCAGTATATAGGTATCATGTCATGTTAAGAAGTGCACGGTACAATGTCGTGTCAAGTAGTAGGTGTATCAAGTCAAGTCAGGGGTGCACAAAATATCGCGTGGGTGCTCATAATCAAACTAAAATAAGTATGGGTATACAAAACAAGTATGGGGTACTAATGGAACAATAAAAATGGAACATTGTGATGTGGTATGCAAATAGGTATAAATTAAAACATATGGATGCACGGTTATCGATTTGGGTTAAGGTTATAATTCCAACATTAATTAAAATACACTTTATCAAATATGGAATGTTAAAATCTCATTATTATGTGTTAAATGATCTAGGGATGCAATTGTATATATAATAGGCTAAAATGGATGCAAACGGGTGTCCGAAACGTTATAAACTATTAAAATGGTATTATGGGCTAAGCAACCAAGTACTATGTGATATAAATATGAACGTGGGTACAATGGATTGTAATCTAATATGCAACATGATATGTTTCAAGTTCTAGATCTAAAATGATGTAAACGGAACATCGAAACGTTAAAATGGAACATGTGGCACTGGTTTTAAACAACAGGCGTAATACGTAATTAAATAAGTATAAAATAATTTAAATAGCATGTGGCAAGTTTTACTTGCCTAGACCGATCAAGAAACGGGTATACGGAACGTCACACGTCGGCGGGAAAAGTCGCGACGTGCACACGGTACACGGAACGGATCCAAACAACACACAAGGTGATCACACGGGTCAGGTACGCTCGCTGGGTCGTCGGGATCATCGACGTCATCACGGCTCCGGCGATCTACAGAGATTTAAAAGAATACAGAAAAGAAAAAAATAAAATAAAGAAAGAATAGAAAGAAGAAGAAGAGAAGAAGGGAAGAATGAGAGAGAGCTCACTGTGGATTGGTGCACTGGGGTTCCAGGGGATTGAGGAGATAAGGGAGTGGTGTAGGGTTCACCGGCGATGAGTGGCGATCAAGATGGAGGTTAGGGTTTCGGTTAGGGTTTCGGTTACTGAGTTTTCAGTTTGCAGGGTTTCTTGATGGGTTGAGGGTTGTGTGAGGGAAGAAGATAGAGGAGAGGGGAGAAAAGAAGAAGATGGTGATGGGATGAGGTGGTCGGCGGTGAAGAGAAGACGATGGTGATGGGTGTCGTGGTTGTCGTGGGTGTGCAGGTGAAGGCTTGGAGGGAAAAGAAGAAGAGGAAGAAGGAGACGAGGAGGAGGAGGAGGAGGTTCGGTTGAGGGAGAAGAGGCGATGAAGATAGGGTTAGGGTTTAGAGGATAGAGGCTTGGCGACGGTGGGTTGGCGAGGAGGGAGATGAGCTCGGGTTTTTTAAAAAAAAAGAAAGAAGGAGATATGAAGAAGGGGGTGACGGGATCCAAGGGGCGGTGACGAGATTCAAGAAGTGCACAGTAATCACGATAAGAGAGAGAGAGAGTGCGAGAGGAGAGAGAAAGAGGAGAGAGAGAGACAGCTGCGCTGGGGAGAGAGAAAGAGAAGAGGAAAGTAGAGAGAAGGGTTCGAGTGGGGCCCGACGCAAGGAAATGAAGCGGTTTGATCGGCTCGCGGTGTGGGGCCAGAAAGAGAAAGAAAAAGAGTTTGTGAGTGTGTGCGTTAAGATTTGATTTTATTAAAAAATTTAAAAAGATTTAAATTGGTTTTCGAAATCTTCTGAGCTGTTTAAAATATTGGAATTAAATTTTAAAATTTAAATAAATTGAATTTTAGCGGGATACGAAAATATTTCAAAACGCGCCCGGGTCGGGTCCAAAATTTCAGATTTTAAATACGAAAAATAAATGCGACTTCCAAATTTTAAAATGAAAGATCAGGTAACAAAAATGCATACCCCCAAGAACGGACGCACGTACGTGCGCGTAGCCATCCAAACACGTCTGTTTCACTGAACGGGGCGAGAATAAGATGCATGGATGCTACCATAGGGTTAGGGGTATCATGCAGGCTATGAAATGCAATTTTAATTTATTTTCCGTGACCTAAAATGTTATATGTAAAATATGTGATGCTAGATGAAATGCCGGTATGCAGTTTACATTAGATGCACGCGTCTATGTAACAAGTCAAGGTAATCTATAAATATGAATCAACCAGTTCAAGCAAGCGGGTCGGGTCGAATGCAATGAAAAATGTAAAATTACAATTCGCAACCAACACGATAAATAAATAGAATACTACAGATAAATAAATACGGAAACTGGAATTGGTAGAAATGAACTCGGTTGTTACACTGGATCTGCTTGATACCTACTCACTACACTTAGTGAGTATGCTACATCGGGTCTGGTACATAGCAACGCGTACATGATAGAGCCTACTGCCGAAGCATAGGGTATCCCTTGCATGCAAGCTCTCTCCAAATCAGTCTTGGGAGACATCTTTTTGGAGAGAGTGAATCCTGAGATCGTGGGTAAAAACCCACGCTTGGATTCTTCCATACTAAACCTCATTAGTATGGTGTCAATGTATCTGGATTGGGACAATCCCAGTATCCATTTGGATCTATCTCTATAGATCTTAATCCCCAAGATGTATGAGGCATCACCTAGATCTTTCATTGAGAATCTTTGTGATAAGAAGAGCTTGATCGATTGCAGTATAGGAATGTCATTTCCTATCAAGAGTATGTCATCCACGTATAATACGAGGAAAACAACCTTACTCTCTGCCACCTTCTTGTATATACAAGGTTCATCTATGTTTCTGACGAAGTCAAACTCTTTGACAACGACATAAAAATAGATGTTCCAACTCCGCGATGCCTGCTTCAATCCGCAGATGGATTTAAGCAGCTTGCAAACCTTTCCGCTGCTCCCACTGTCTACGAAGTCCTCTCGCTGAGTCATGTACACGCTCTCCTCTAAATCACCATTTAGAAAGGCGGTCTTAACATCCATTTGCCAGATTTCGTAGTCATGGTATGCAGCAATGGCAAGTAGGATCCGGATGGACTTAAGCATGGCCACTGGAGAAAAGGTTTCGTCATAATCCACACCTGGTCATTGACGAAAACCTTTTGCAACAAGTCTAGCTTTGAAAGTCTTAACTTTTCCATCTACACCAAGTTTCTTCGTAAAGATCCATTTGCTCCCAATGGGTTTTACCCCTTCAGTAACAACTTCCAAAGTCCATACTTTGTTGGTGTACATGGATTCCATCTCAGATCGCATTGCATCCAGCCACTTCACAGAGTCCCCACTCGTGATGGCCTGCTCAAAGCTAGTTGGGTCATCATCCTCCATGATGCAATCCTCACTCCCACCATCAATGAGAAAACCGTAATATCTCTCAGGTGGATGTGGAACCCTACTAGATCGGTGGAGAGGCTGAGGTTCGTTGGGTTCTATCGAATCCTCTGGTTCCACCAAATCTTCTGTCATAGTTTGTATAGCTGGAACTTCTTCCAATTCTACCTCCTTGCCACTAATTTCTTTTTCAAGAAATTCCTTTTCTAAAAAGATGGCATGTCGAGAAACAAACACCTTTTGTTCCTCAGGGTGGTAGAAGATATTTCCTCGCGAATGCTTGGGATATCCTATAAACTTGCACAGAAAAGACCTTGCCTCGAGCTTGTCCGGATTTTGCTTTTTAACATAGGCCGGGCAACCCCATATCTAAAAAAATTAAGACACGGACTCTTTCCCTCCCATATCTCATATGGAGAGGTAGGCACTGATTTGGTTGGAACTCTATTCAATAGGTATGCTGTTGTCTCAAGCGCATAACCCCAAAAGAAAATAGGCAACTCAGCGGTGCTCATCATAGAGCGCACCATATCTAATAGGGTGTGATTCCTCCGTTCTGATACACCGTTATGATGTGGTGTATACAGAGGAGTAAGCTAAGAGAGAATCCCATTCTCTTTTAGAAAGTCCAGGAACTCCGTGCTCAAGTATTCACCTCCTCGATCAGATCGTAGGATTTTAATACTTTTACCCGTTTGGTTTTCAACTTCGGATTTATATTCCTTGAATTTCTCAAAAGCTTCAGACTTGTGTTTCATCAGGAACACATGTCCGTATCTTAAGAGATCGTCGGTGAATGTAATGAAGTACGAAGAACCATTCCTGGCATGTGTAGACATATAACCACATACATCACTATGTATCAGTCCCAAGAGCTCACTAGCTCTTTCTCCGTGTCCTGTTAACGGAGTTTTGGTCATCTTGCCTTTGAGACATGACTGGCAAGTGTCATAAGATGAAAATTCGAACGAATTCAAATATCCATCCTTATGGAACTTAGCTAGTCGTGTCACATTGATATGACCTAGTCTACAATACCACAAGAAAGATTCGTTCATTTCTGAACTCTTCCTCTTGTGTGTGTTTTGTATGTTAAGAACTGTGGTTTGATTTAGAACGTATATGTTATTATTTAACGAGCCTGATCCAATCAACTTTTGATTCAGGAAGATGTTCATAATATTATCCTGTACTACAAAATTATATCCTTCTTTACTTAATAAATAAACTGATATAAGATTGTATATCAGGGTCGGAATGTAATAGCATTCGTTCATAATCAATGTATTACTATTTGGTAACGCAAGGTGATATTCGCCAACTACTTTGGCTGCAACATTTGCACAATTCCCTACTCTTACGGAATGATCACCTATTCCCAGTTCTCTACCTTTCCTTAGCCCATGTAACATGTTACATATGTGGGATCCCGATCCGGTATCTAATACCCAGGACATAGAGTGAACTGAGAAACAGTTCTCGATAACTAACACACCCGAAGAAAATGCATCAACATTCTTATTCTTCGTTTGGGTGGCGTGGGAATCCGGATATATCCCTATTCCATGTTCAGTCTTATAACAATTATAAGAAAGAACGGAACCAACGTTCTCCTGCTCAGTATAACAAGTGGGTTCGGTCAATACATCCATATTATTATCTTGATTAAGACGTGACATGGTCGCTACCTGGAGAGAGAGAGAAAAAAACACTTTAGCGTATGCTCTTGCAAAATCAGATTAGTTATTATTTTATCTAATCAGGATGGCTCCCACTGTTTTTATCAAATCTTCTTTCAAGCCCTAAAAGGAAAGACTAGTCGGGATTAATTACAGTCTACAACTTTGCTAACCGTTCAGCCAGGCCAGTGTCGGTACTTTGAGGGAGGTTCCCCGTGCTTTCGCATGGACCTAATTAAAATAAATCTCGTCTTCCCAGAGGCGTTGCCCCGTTAACACCTTTCTCGACACCTAATGGGTTAGCTAATTGTAAAGTGTAAAACTTTCCCAGGAGTAACACTTACTCGCAGTGGGTATCGGGATCCAACTATCTCATAGAAGGTATGCAATCTCATTACAAATTTCAACACTTGAAATTCCCGATAATATTTTGCCCCTAGCGTCCTATGACCTTGACGGAGGCCAACAAACCATAGGCTGCTAGTCAAGTTCAACCCGTACATTTTATGACGTGACATGGTCGCTACCTGGAGAGAGAGAAAAAAAAACACTTTAGCGTATGCTCTTGCAAGATCAGATTGGTTATTATTTTATCTAATCAGGATGGCTCCCACTGTTTTTATCAAATCTTCTTTCAAGCCCTAAAAGGAAAGACTAGCCGGGATTAATTACAGTCTACAACTTCGCTAACCGTTCAGCCAGGCCAGTGTCGGTACTTTGAGGGAGGTTCCCCGTGCTTTCGCACGGACCTAATTAAAATAAATCTCGTCTTTCCAGGGGCGTTGCCCCGTTAACACCTTTCTCGACACCTAATAGGTTAGTTAATTGTAAAGTGTAAAACTTTCCCAGGAGTAACACTTACTCGCAGTGGGTATCGGGATCCAACTATCTCATAGAAGGTATGCAATCTCATTACAAATTTCAACACTTGAAATTCCCGATAATATTTTGCCCCTAGCGTCCTATGACCTTGACGGAGGCCAACAAACCATAGGCTGCTAGTCAAGTTCAACCCGTACATTTTATGATTGAATTAAACCCACCCGCACGACCCTTGACGGAGGCCAACAAAGTCGCACGAATACCCTAATCCAATCTCATCTCATGTTGCAGATAAGCACTAGTTAGCTACCGCACACTACGCCTTGACGGAGGCCAACAAACGTAGCACGAATACTAAATAGTACTTATCTGAAATGACGGAGGGTTACGTCAGGTTTTTAAGAAAACCTTTTGCGTAATGAACTTGATATCGTTGTAGAATCAAGTGATTTTTTTTTGAAAAGGAGCGTTTTTGAGGCTTTTACTAGTTTCGCTAAAGAGGTCACTCCCGGTAAAGGGATCTCGGCTCTTTCCTTATCGAATAAGGTGCAGGATATTTCAAAAATATCACTATGCAAAGCAAGAACTATAGAAGCAATAAAAAACAAAACCGAGTGAGTTGTAGCATCTGCTAGTTTCTCTGAAGAGGTCACTCCCAGTGAAGGGATCTTGACTCTTTCCTTATCGAATAAGGTGTTGGATATTCTACAAGGAATACCGCTATGCAAAGCAAAAAACTAGAGCTACTCTTTTTTGAAAATTTGATTCTACAAAATCTTTTAGGTTTCTTTTCTTTCATTAATCTCATTAATGAAGTCCCATCATTTATGCTTCCTAAGCATCACAGAAAATGAAACGAAAATACAACGTACGCTTATGCCATCCGCATTCGCCACAGTGTCCCTCTATGCACCGTTAGGTTACTTAACTAACGGCATAGCGGGATGGGACTAGCGCGTGTGTAAAACATAAGCAACGTCTATTATATATCTCATATATAATATATAGCCATTCGTCTCAGAATCCACAGTGATCACATCACAGAGCAGCAGAAGAAACATATGAAATATTAGATATACCAGGGGGTCCGTGTTTTATTTTGAGCCTGTATAAAACACGGATTCCATGGTCGCGATGAATAGCCAAACCCACAACCCTAGACCCCTACGAGAGTGGCAAGCAACCCTACCAATTCTATAGTTAGAAGACCCGGACTCGACTCCTCGAGTTAGTCTTCCACTGAACTCTAGAACCCGGTTACTTGTGCTCCCCTTCTTGGGTCTATCCTAATGCGGAAAAGTAAATAATATACAACAATGGTGACATCATCCTCAACCCAGAAGTGCCCCAATAAAAGAATATTACATACAATGAATTTTACATGAATTAAAATAAAAACTCTCATCTCACATAAAACCCCCGGCTATTCAAAACACAACGATCCAATATAACATATCACAGCAACACATAACATCACATGCCATCAACGTAAGTAAATATGCGTATCCCAATTGTCATTGACATATAGCAACGAAACCGGCGATACATCACATATTACACTTACGGTCGCAGAAAAGAAAATGACAAATTACAACATTTGGAATCCATAATAACCTTAGACATCATAAACCCAAAATATCTCATACTTTGGATTTCATGCCTAACGATATGAATTCCACATATTGTATCACATTCCACAAATAGCTAGACGATGTTAAACATTCCGATCGAATCAAAAAACATCCAAAATTTCCAAAAAAGCTCAACACTTGAGCGTAGTTTTAAAAATACTCAGTACATACCACAGCTCCTATGAACCAGTCGTAGAAGGGTCAACCAATGCCTCACATGTGGCACTGCTGAACTACCACAAACCCTAGGGTTTAATGGCGGTTCTGACGGTCACATAATCGAGTTAAGGTTTCGTTCTTCTAGAGGATCCACAGTATCGCTGCATGATTTTCTGAAAGTTTTAAACTAAGGAAAAATCCAACACTTGGAAAATTTCCGACGAGGGTTAAAATGGGTATTTCCATTCGAACTTTTTAACACCGTCTAAAAATAACCAAAACAAACATTAGAATTACGAATACGAAACAGTCCGAGTTGTCTATGCAGAAAATTAACATCACATGCAATTTTAGCAAAAACAAACAACACCTGAAACCCTAAAACCCAGAGACTGGAACACCATGAAAATTTCAAGTCCAAACTCCAAAAAACACCCGAGGAGGCCGATTTTTTCATCATTGTGGCCAGCCCAAACCTG
This sequence comes from Agapanthus africanus, assembly GCA_030015575.1. Taxonomy (NCBI): domain Eukaryota; kingdom Viridiplantae; phylum Streptophyta; class Magnoliopsida; order Asparagales; family Amaryllidaceae; genus Agapanthus; species Agapanthus africanus. The sequence continues at coordinate 44,298,026 of JASDDO010000004.1, read as the reverse complement.
ATGAAAATGCTTGAAATTTTCACAGTGTTCATATTATATCTCATACAACATTCTGCAGCTATTTATAAAAAATTTAGAGACCTTTTAAAAAATCGACAGAGATCAAGTTTAAGGTTTCAAGTTTCGAATTGATTTCGGTTTCGTAATCTAACAAAATCCATCTAATTCTCTAGCTTGGCTCTGATACCACTGTAAGGTTCCTATGAATGGCAGCAAGGTTTCGGGAGGCATCGTCCATGCCATTTTCAAATTTTTGCCGTTTTAAAGAATCTTAACTAGAATCTTTAACTAGAGAATCATACGAAACATATTGTAAACTACTTTACAACTAAGTTAACTAGGAATAAAACCTTTGTAGATCGGTCCTTCACTTCAATAGCTCCGTGTAGCAGTCCCTTCGCTCCAAGTAGCGATCTTCCGGACTCTAGCATGGCTTCACAAGAAGAAAGGAACGAACATGCTTGAAGTCTTCGAGGCCGAAGATGATCTACGTTGAGGAGACACTAACCCAAGCTACTACTTCACTAATGAGAGATTAGTGAAGCTAAAACCCTATACTAAAGTGCTAATCTAGTAGAGGATGATGAAGTAGGATTTTTGCTCACTTTAGAATTGATTTTCTCACTAATATTTCTCACTTGCTCAAAAGCTGGAGAGCTCTTGAGCTTGAAGAAGAAGATGAAGAGAGATAATGTTGTGAGAGTGAATGGCAACCATGGGTGAGAAAATATCTAATATTACTCATGTAGAGACTTAACCATGAGTTTAGATAATAGTTGGGTTAACAAATATCTAGTGTAAAACAAAACTAGTTGACTAAGTCAATGGATCTCAAAGTTTCATGAAGCTTCATGCCATGTGACAAATTTCCAACTAATAATTGAATTACCATAAATAAATTATCCCTACATTATCTTTATCATGGTGTAAGTCTCATACATCCATATTGCATGTATCATCAACCATGACACATAATAAAACACAATTAATATATATCATATATATATTAAGTGTGCACATGTGAGAAAAAATAAATGCTTAAGTGAGCCAATATTAGTTAATGTAAACTAGTATATCAAATATACAATTATACACTAAATTATCAAATCAACACTTGATTTAATAATCCGGCTATATCACATATAACCGACTAATATTATATGTACCAACTTATCGAATTAATACTTGATTCGATAACCCGGCTATATCACATATAACCGACCGATACAAATATCGCGAGAATAGAATACGGTATCTCATACTCGTAATAATCTCGGTCCCGCACATATCACATATGTGCTCCTACTTCGTTTTGCCTGAGCCAGTAAAACCTCTGTGTAGGACTCTAAAGACTCGTCAATACGCCGGCAGTAGGTGATGATCATATCAAGTATCCACAAGCCGTCAGCGGTACTAGCTGAACGTAACGGCTATCCAGGTATTGAGCGATCAGAAGATCAATAAGCAAGCCCGCTCTAGCTCCTGTAAAACTTGTCAGTAACACTACCGTACAGTCCGGTCTCTTCGTCTGAGATGTCGCAAATCAAGTCTAGGGGTGGTAAACGTCAGACCCCAATAACTCGATAAGTCATGCCGATACGAGACTCATAACAGGTCGAGAAACTACTGATAACACTTACTAGTAAATCTCCAAATCAGCCTTGGCCAGGGACTTCCAGTTATAGCCAATCGAGCACAGCACGACATCTACCCCCAATACCGGGAGAGACGAAATCCCCTCCTATCGCTCATTGTCTCCATATGACTCGGGACTGTACCCAAAAACCACCATTTTGCACGTCCTCTTGAACGTGGTAAGGTGGAAATCAAAGCACAGTAAGAATCACACAAGACTCTATGACGATCTCGGGTCTACAGACTAACCTATACCAATGTCATCAGAGAACTGCTATCTGACGTCAGGTATAATACCATCTAGGAGTTCTCGGCGAGTCCGTCCAGTGTACCCAGTCTCCACTGAGCACCCTTATACCATCTCTGATGTCAAACACCAATGGATATGGGATCATCCATGTAGGGAGTTTTTCGTCACCCCATTGGGATGGGAATACGCGCGCGCTTGTCAGGCGCATTACAGATTCCCCCTGCCTAGGGTAGGCTGTGGTTTATTGATTATGCGGATCCGAATCTCCGGCAGCCGCGGACTAAGCTGCCGTTAATTACCCATCGCCATTAGGGCGAGAGAACCTCCGATTGACAGGTTAAACTGGTCATGCGAACTCAATGTGCAGTGTTGTGTTTTGAAGGGGTTTTGCATATATCGAGGGCCCCGCAGAGTGGAGTGTGTGTAAAATGGGGGGGAAAGGCGTCCAAAGGACGCGTGGGTGTCAGCGCCTCGCGCGCTTAGCACGCAGGCGCTGGCGCTAGCGCAGCGCTTGGGCGCTTGAGTTAGCGCTGGGCGCTGGCGCCTCACGTGCATGGCACGTGGGTGCTCGGGCGCTAGCGCTTTGAGCGCTCGGGCGCTAGCACTTTGGATGCTAGCGCCTCACGTGCCCGGCGCATGGGCGCTCGGGCGCTAGCGCTTTGGGCATTCGGGCGCTAGCGCCTCACGTGCCCGGCGCGTGGGCGCTCGGGCGCTAGCGCCTCACGTGCCCGGCACGTGGGCGCTCGGGCGCTAGCGCTCGACGCTAGCAAGAGGAAGAGGTTTTTACCCCCATAATTGGGAGTTAAACTCCTAAGGTGGATTTTTGAGTGGAGTTAAACTCCAAAAGGATTTAGATTTGGAGTCTTGGAGTTGCACTCCCTAAAAATCTTTAGAGGTTCTTCTTTCTTGAGTCTTGGATCTTCTCTTGACTGAGATTTTGTCCAAACTTGGATTTTTGGAGATGGATCTCCTTCTTCCTCCTCTTGATCGGCTGGATCTTGGAGAAAAGGGGGTGAGACTTAAAAGTCTCCCTTTTTTGAGATCTAATGGAAGATCTGAGCTCCCCTTTGTGGGTTTTATGGTGAAAAACTATTTAGTTTTTGAAACGGAAGAGTAAAACTCTTGATTTAATTCAAAGGAAAGGAGAAGGTTCTGTATGAAATTGGCGGTCGCGGCTTGACTATTTATTAACACGCCTTTGGACAGTTCTATCTCCCCTGCCTTGTATTGCTTTTCGACCCAATCATTGAAGACGAAGTAGTCCTCAATGGCATGACCTATCACTCTGTGATAGGGGCAGTATTTGGGGTCGTCGGTCATATTCGCTTCCTGCGGTCTTTTTGACTCTGGCAGTTATAGACCGTTCCTCAGGGCGTCTTTGAATATTTTACGGATTTTGTCCCTTCTGAAGGAATAGACCTTATCCAGCTTTTCTTTCAGTGGAGATTCTCATCCCTCTCCAAACACTGGCTTCCGAGACTGGTTGGCATTAGGCCAGCTCATCCCTAACTTATTTCGGTTAGCCGAAGTGTTGAAAGTTTCAGAATCATCGGAGTTTTCGCCTTTGCGATTTTCAACTTTTCGGTTTTTCCATGACCTATTGTTATTTTGGGAATCTGAGGAGGACTCCTACTTTGAGCGCTCCAGCATCTGAACTTTCCTGGTCAGTTCTTCGAATGTTTTGAGACCCGCGGTGCATAGAAACAGGGCCATCCAATTGTTCAGATTTTCGACAAGGAGACTGACAGATTGGTCTTGCTCTATCGGCGGTTCACATTTGACGGAGAGATTGCGCCATCGGGTTATAAAATCCGTGCCGCTTTCGTTGTTCTTTGGCTTGGTCCTTACGAGGTCAGCGATGGTGATCTTATCGCTGACACTCATGAACCTTTGTCGAAACAAAAATTCCATTTGGACGAAAGTAGTAATGGAGCCATCCGATATGCTCGCATACCAGTCGAAAGCGACATCGGTCAGGCTATTAACGAACTGGTGGAAGAGAAGCGCATCATTGCCCCCAGTATTCCCGCATGAGGCTTTGAAGTAGGCGATATTCTGATTCGCATTTCCCGTCCCATCAAATCTTCCGAATTTGGGGATGACATAGCCACTAGGAAATTCTACCAGATCATACTGAGCAGGATATGGCCTCCCGCTACTGTTAGCATCTTTGTGCGCTTCGGCTTCGGCTACCAATGTTTTGACTTTGTTGGCAACCAAATCCATGATTTGATCTTGAGTTAGCGGGCTACTGTCATCGGTAGCCAAGACATTTCCTGAGATAGGATGCGACTGGCTTTCGTGCGGTCCGCCCACCTTTGGATTTGGGGGAATAAGCGTCGCCTGTCTCGGGACACCGTTTCCCGGTTCATGAGCAGAGCCCTGCGCTTGATTGGGCGGCTGAGAGGCAAGCAGAGCCGTGAGCTGTAAGATGACGTTTGTCTAGTCATCAATTTTTGAGTAAAGCTTGGCCATCTCCTTGTCTTTGTTTCTAAGCTGCTTTCGGAGCTCTTGGAGAAGTTGCTGCTCTGCGGTCTTCGGATGGAAAGTTGGCTCATCTTCGCTTTCCGAGCCAGACTCCTCGTGAACTAAAGGCTCTCTCAGCTTATCAGCCTCACTGGGAGGATTTTCATCACCCTCCGGAGGATGCTGGTCTTGAGAAGTGACATTTATATTCACACCAGGTTGGATTTGATATGTGATGGCCCCGTTCTTGCTCTTGCTGCGCGTGCCCACCATATAGACAGTGTGGACTACATATCCAGCCATCTCTTTATCTTTGGCGGGGTAACCCTGTTCTTCGAACCTCATGAAGTTCAACCTAGCAGGAGCCCTAGCCTTTTTGTTGGCTCTGTACCTGAGCCTTTTCTGTCTTAGCTTCTCAATTTTGAGGGCTTGGTGGGCATTCGTCATCTAGGAAGCTATCGTGAGTCGATTAGCGGGGAGCTTAGAGAAGACACCCGATGGAGCAGTTGTCAGGGGCATTACAGATTCCCCCTGCCTAGGGTAGGCTGGGGTTTATTGATTGTGGGGATCCGAATCTCCGGAAGCCGCGGACTAAGCTGCCGTTAATTACCCCTCGCCTTTGGGGCGAGAAAACCTCCGATTGACGAGTTAAACTGGTCATGCGAACACAACGTGCATTATTGTGTTTTGAAGGGGTTTGGGATATATCGGGGGTCCCGCTACCCGGATAGCGGGCTGGGGGTCAAGGGGGCTAGCAGTCCCCTTGCGGGGTGCGGGGCAGCGTTAGAAATTTTTTCTAATGAGGAAGGTATTTTTAGTGTGGAGTGTGTGTAAAATGGAGGAAAATGGCGTCCAAAGGACGCGTGGGTGCCAGCGCCTCGCGCGCCTAGCATGCAGGCGCTGGCGCTGGCGCAACGCAGCGCTTGGGCGCTTGAGTTAGCGCTAGGTGATAGCGCTGGCGATGGCGCCTCACATGCCCGGCACGTGGGCGCTCGGCGCCTCACGTACTCGGCACGTGGGCGCTCGGGCGCTAGCGCCTCCCGTGCCCGGCGCTCGGGGGCTAGCGCTTTGGGTGCTCGGGCGCTAGCGCTAGCGAGAGGAAGGGGGTTTTACCCCCAGAAATGGGAGTTAAACTCCTAAGGTGGATTTTTGAGTGGAGTTAAACTCCAAAGGATTTAGATTTAGAGTCTTGGAGTTGAACTCCCTAAAAATCTTTAGAAGTTCTTCTCTCTTGAGTCTTGGATCTTCTCTTGACTGAGATTTTGTCCAAACTTGGATTTTTGGAGATGGATCTCCTTCTTCCTCCTCTTGATCAGCTGGATCTTGGAGAAAAGGGGGTGACACTTAAAAGTCTCCCCTTTTTGAGATCTAATGGAAGATCTGAGCTCTCCTTTATGGGTTTTGTGGTGAAAAACTATTTAGTTTTTGAAAAGGAAGAGTAAAACTCTTGATTTAATTCAAAGGAAAGGAGAAGGTTTAGAACCTTGAGGAAGGAGAAGAAGGAGGTACAAACCCTAGAGTTTTAGAGAAAATGAAAATTATATGCTTTATTCATCATCATGTTGCCTTATATAGGCTTACATATTTACATATAGCCCCTTGGGCTTTACAAAATGGTATTTTGCCCATCTCATGGCTCATGTGCCATTTCTTTTTGCACATAAGCCATGGGCTTTACAAAAATTGGCTTTATGCCTATTCATGCATAAAAAAATTACATTAAAATTATTTATTACATGATTTTTATTTTGGCATGGAGGAGGGCCGGCCGCTTCATGTTCGGACTCGACCTGGGCATGGGCCCACTTGATCTGGGCTTGGGCCTACTTGGCTTGGGGTTGACTTTGACTTTGAATTGGTCAACCAGGGTGCAATTTTCAACCCCAACAATCCATCACCCATCTCATGGGTCGAGAAGCGTATACGCTAGTCTACTCTGGTATATCGATGCCCTGTCTCGATACACCCATGACTAGGAACATTAAAAGATGAACTTATGGACTACCATGACCCCACTAGTATGATCTGCATCATAATCCTGGTAATCAAGTATACATCCTAAGGGCTTTACCAAAATATAACCATAAGACAGTATCAAGAGACAAGTATACATGTTAAGATAAAGAGCAACTAGATAGCATACTATCATGTCGAGCAAGAAAGTCCTCTCTATATATGTCCAAGCATCCACTATAATATACATCATATGTATAATAATGGCCTCTAGGGCATACATACAACTAACATGTACAACCCCTTCTCCGAGGAGTTGCTGGATGAGGCGCTCGACAAGGTGCGCTCGATTTACCTGCTCGGCCTTATCTCGAAGGCTAGGCACGGCCGATCCTTGGCCCTCATTTTGGAGTGCTTCAAAAAGAGGTACATCGTGAGCCAAGGCGCAGAGGGCGGAGCGTCGGGTGCTTCCATGGCGTCCCGGGTTCGCGTGCAGCATCGGCGGGAGCGGGCTGCCGAGGCCAGGGCCCGGCTAGCAGACAAGTATCACCGGGAGTATTTCCTCGATCCCGTTCCCCCTCTGCTGTAAATTTTTCCTTTTTCTTTTTCTGTAAGGTTGAGGAGCCCGTGATACCTTTTGAATAAATAGAATTCTCCTTTTTGCGATGCCCCATTGTTCCCTTTTTATTATTTAAATAGAAAGAACTTTAGAAAGGTTTTTACATCGCCTTTGTGAAAGAAGAAATATACATGCGTAGATATTCTTTTCAGAGGTACAGCTTGAGCTTCTCAGCGTTGTAAGGTCGTGGAAATTCTCGACCATTTGCGTCTTGTAAACGATAGGCTCCGCCAGCTAGGACCTTGGAGACGAGGAATGGACCATCGCATTTTGGGGAAAACTTATGCAGCCTGCCTTGATCGACGAACTCGTTCCGCCTTAGGACTAAATCTCCGGTCTTGATGAAGCGACGCTTAACTCGCGCGTTGTAGTAGCGGGCGGTTTGCTGTTGATAGGCGGTAGCTCTGATCTGAGCCCGGTCCCGTTTCTCTAACATGATGTCCAGGTTAGTTCAGAGGGCTGAGGTGTTCACTTTGTCGTCGAAATGCTCGACCCGGTGACTGGGGAGACCGATCTCCGCTGGGACCATTGCCTCGGTACCGTAGTAGAGGCTGAAAGGGGTCTCCTGGTGGGGGTTTTCTTCGACGTGCGCAGGGCCCATAAGACCCGGGGTAATTCCTCGACCCAACTGTCTTGGCGTCCTTCTAGGCGTGTCTGAAGACCTCGGAGGACGTCCCGGTTAGCGACCTCTGCTTGCCCGTTGCATTGGGGATGTGCGACCGCTGCAAACTTCTTGAGGATACGATATTCGCTGTAGAATTCCTTAACTTTTTTGTTTTCGAAATTTGCCCCATGGTCGGTGATGATACACCTCGGGATGCCGAACCGGAGTATCACATTGTTCTGTAGGAACTTGATAGTCGTGGTGGCGTCTGGTTTCCTTATGGAAATGGACTCGATCCACTTCGTGAAGTAGTCCACTGCGATGAGTACGTACTTGTGCCCGCCCGTGCCGGTAGGGAACTGGCCTATCATGTCCATTCCCCACTGGGAAAACGGCCACGGGGAGGTTAGGGCGGTTAGCTCGGTAGCCGGAAGGTGAGGTATGGTTCCATGGAGTTGGCAGCTCTTGCATCTCCTGACGAGCTTCTGGGCGTCCTGATGAACAGTTGGCCAGTAGTACCCCTGGAGCAATGCCTTCTGGATTAAGGTGCGGGCCTCTTGGTGCGCGCCGCTGACCCCTTCGTGGATCTCACGGAGGATATAGACTGCTTCGTGGGGGTCGACATACTGGAGCAGGGGCTGAGTGAAGGACTTCTTGTAGAGGTTCTCATTGCTCCAGATGAAATGGCGAGCTTTGGCTCGGAGACGGCAGGCTTCTCTTCGATCTTGTAGGAGCGTACCTTCCCTCAGGAATTCCACGAGGGGCTTTCTCCAATCCCGGTCTTCTTCCCGGGCTGTGTACACTTTATGTAGCTTTGCCCCGTCTTCCACGCTGGGCCGTGGCAAGACCTCGAAGAGGATGTTCCTCTTATTGTTGGCTATATAAGATGAACCCAGCTTACTCAAGGCGTCGGCCTGGGCGTTTAGCTGTCTGGGGATCTGCTCCACGTGGACTTCGTGGAAGTCCTTTCGCAACCTCCTTACCTCGGCCAGATACTTCACCATCAGAGGCTCCCGTGCTTCGAATCGGTCGGTCACTTGGCCCACGACTAGGGCGAAGTCGCTGCGGATCCGGATCATTTTCAGCCCCAGTCCGAAGGCTATGCGCAGTCCGGCCAGCAAGGCCTCGAATTCCGCCGCGTTATTTGAGGCTTTGAACCCGAGCTTCAGAGAATACTTCATTTCTGCCTCGTTCGGGCCCCGAATGATGAGGCAGACACCACAGCCTTCCTCGGTCGAGGATCCGTCGACGTAAAGGATCCAATCAGGGACGGGGTCAGGCTTCCCATCGACTGAGGGTTAAGTTGCGGAGGCCGGCATGGATTCCGGCTCTTTGATGGGGATAGTGCACTCGACGATAAAATCGACCAGGGCCTATGCCCTGATAGCCTGCCTCGGGTGGTATTTTATGTCGAACTGGGATAACTCCCACCTCCATTTCTCCAAGCGGCCGGAGTACTCGGGGGAGGCGAGGATAGCCCCCAAAAGCCGCTCGGTAAGAACGAGGATGGTGTGCGCCTGGAAATAGTGTTGTAGTTTCCTTGAGGCCACGATGAGTGCCAAGACGATCTTCTCTATGGCTGGGTACCTCGTTTCTGCGTACTTGAAGACGTGGCTCACATAGTATACCAGCTTCTGGACTCCGTCGACCTCTCGGACGAGCACTGAGCCGGCAGCTTGGTCGGATACCGCTAGATATAGCGATAGCCTGTCCCCTTCAACTGGTCGGTGTGAGCAGCGGGGGAGTCGCAAGGTGCCTCTTTAATTGGTCAAAGGCAGTCTGGCACTCCTCCGACCACTCGAACCTTGGAATCTTCCGTAGAGCTTTGAAGAACGGGAGGCACTTCTCCCCAGACCTCGACATGAAACGACTCAGAGCAGCTACCCGCCCTGTCAGCCGCATAATTTCGACGTTAGTCTTGGGCGCGGCCATGTTAAGGATGGCGTTGATTTTCTCTGGGTTAGCTTCGATTCCACGGTGGGTGACCATGAAACCGAGGAATTTTCCGCTGGTGACCCTAAATGCGCACTTGGCGAGGTTCAGTTTCATCTTATATTTGCGGAGGATGTCAAAGGCCTCGCCCAAATCCTTGGCGTGTTCGTCCGACGAGACCGATTTGACGAGCATGTCATTGACGTAAACTTCCATGTTCCTGCCGATCTGCGGCTTGAACATGCGATTGACCAAGCGTTGGTACGTAGCTCCGGCGTTTTTGAGGCCGAAAGGCATCACCTTGTAGCAGTACCCCCCGGTCCATTATGGGTCTATTGTGAATGCGGTCAGATCCTCGTCTGCCGGATTCATACGGATCTGGTTGTATCCGGAGAAAGCATCCATGAAGCTAAGTAGCTCGTGGCCTATCAAGCTGTCGACGAGCTGGTCTATCCGAGGGAGGGGATAATTGTCTTTCGGGCAGGCCTTGTTGAGGTCGGTGAAGTCGACGCACATGCGCCACTTCCTGCTTGACTTTTTGACCATGACTACGTTCGCCAACCATTCCGAGTAAGGGATGTTCCGAATGAAGTTGGCGGCGAGAAGCCTGTCTACCTCGTCCTTGATCGCCTTTTGCTTGATCGGGGCGAAGCTTCGTTTTTTCTGCCGGACAGGTCGGACCGTAGGGTCCAGCCCGAGCTTGTGAGATATGATTTTGGGGTCGATCCCGGGCATGTCGGCAAGCGCCCAGGAGAACACGTCAGAGTTGTTTCTAAGGAAGTGAACTAGGTCGTCTCGCTGAGTCCCCATCAAAAGCGACCCAATCTGAACGGTTCGTTCGTCGTCCCCTTCCACGAGGGGGACCTCTGTCAGTGGCTCCACCGGGGTCCCTCAGACCTCTTTTTGCTTGTCTCGAGTGTCCAGAGAACCGTTGATGTCATCCTCGCCCTCAACATCGTTGTTTAGCTGCTCAGACGTGGATGTTGCGGTGAAACAAACATTTGCTATTTGTTGGTCCCCGTAGGCCCGACCTATCCCGCCTTGGTCGAGCGAGAACTTCATCGCTAGGTGGTAGGTCGATATCTGGGCCCGGAGGGAGTTCAGTGTCGGGAGACCGAGGAGGACGTTGTAGGCCGATGGGATTCTCGCGATGATAAATTCCACAGGCACGGTGCGCGTACGGCCCTCCTCTCTGATGTTAAATTGGAGAGTGATTACCCCTTCCGCCGGGATGGAGTGGTTAGTGAACCCTGACAGGACGTGGACGGTAGGCCTTAGGTCCGACGGGGTGAGTCCAATACGCAGGAAGCAGTCATAAAAGAGAATGTTTGCTGAGCCTCCCAAGTCGATCAGTATCCTCTGTACCTCGTAGCGGTGGACCCGAGCTGTGATCACCAGGCGGTCGTTGTGAAGCAGGGATATTCCATGGAGGTCCTCGTCGGTAAAAATGATCGGCTCGGCTGATTTGTCCTTCTTCCTCGGGTGGCTGCCATTCCCCTCGATCGGTGAGGGACGCTGAGTCTCGTCGGTCTTCGCCATATCCCCCGCTGATATAGCCATGATTTGGCCGATTGTCAATTCGCCGGGAGGGGGACGTTGCTCTTGCTCATGGTCGGCTTGTCGCTTATCTCACAAGTACATCGCCCGGAGGCCAGAGCGGATTAGCTCATCGATGTAGTCTCGGAGCTACTTGCAGTTCTCAGTGGAGTGGCCTTGCGACCTGTGGAAACTATGGTAGGGGCCCCGGGTGCGCTTTGCCGTCTTGTTCGAGACTGGGGGGAGGTTGAAGAACCCTTCGCCCTTAGCCTCCTCCAGCAGTACCGTCTGGGAGACGTTGAGCGGGGTGTACTCCTGAAACTTCGGGAAGTAAGGTTTTGGCCGCTCAATCTTCTTTTTCTCCTCCCGGGCCCTTTTCTTCTGATCAGCTTGTTCTGTCCGGGGCAGGTTGGCGTTCACCTCAGACTCAAGCTGGATCTCACGTTCGGTCCAGGCCTTTACCTCGGCCATAGTCTTAAGTTGCGCTAATGCAAAGGAGCGTAGCCACTCCTTGTGCCTAAGACCCGACCTAAGTGCCGTAATAACCGTTTCGTCCCGGTGTTCCGGGACCTCAAGGAGGGCGTTGTAGAAGCGGGTGATGTATCCTTTGAAGGATTCTTTATCCCGCTCTTTATGGTGAAGAGATGTCGACGGTCCGCTTCTGCCGTCGGTTCCCGACGAAGTGGCCGAGGAATTGGGCGGGCAGCTCATCGAAGGTAGAGATTGAACGTGGCGCAAGCCCTCGGAACCAGTCTTGTCCGGAGTGGATGAGAGTGGCGGGGAAAGCGCGGCATTGAGCGGCGTCTGAACAGTCCTGGAAACTCATCTCGACTGTGAACGCGTCCAAATGGTCCTTCGGGTCGGACTTCCCGTCGAAGAGTGAGACTTTCGGGGGCTTGTTCCGGGAGGAGACGTGGACGGCGAGTAGCTCTTTGGTGAAGGGCTTCATGAGAAAGTCGGCGGCATATTTAGCCCCGTCGCTTGAATGACGACTTTCCCGATGCATGCCTTCGATCTTCTTTTGGAGGGCGTCGAGTCGGCCGTGGTATCTCGATGATTCGGTACATTCTGATTTACGGCCTCTGCTACTGGAGACCTCTGCCTGGCCACGTCCCTGGTTCCGTTCGATGAGGTTCCTTAGGTCCCCTGGCGAGGTCGTCTTCGAGCTGCAGTGGCGAGTCCCGTGCGCGCGACCCCGTCAAGGGAGGGGGTGCCGGTCGTGCCTGGGTGTAGGCGAGCCGACCGACACCTCCTCGGGAGGGACAGGGGCGCGATGGGGCTAAGGGCGAGATGCTCTAGCGAAAGACCACAGTGTTGAGCTGTGCGGTGCCCACCGGGTCATTGAATACGTCGGCTTGGAGGATCTGCGGCCGCCGGAGACAGCGAGGCAGTGTTCGGTCATGCCAACACGGGCAGTGTCTTCTCTCCCTCTGTAGGGGTCCCGGTCCCGAGGTGGGGGAGCGGCGATCTAAGGAGCTTGCCTGGCCGTTTGGACACGGACGAGTGCATCCATGACTGACGCGAGTCGATCTATCCGAGCGGATAGGGCGTGGATGGCGTTTGGGGGAGGAGGGGATTCTCCCTCGTCTCCACTGTGGGTAGGCCGACAGCTGGTGCTTGGATCGTCGCGGTGACCGCTCGCCATGAAGTCGAGATCGAAAAATGAACTTTCATTGAGTGGAACTAGCGTTTCCCACATACGGCGCCAACTGATGGATCTCTGGATCTCCTTCAGATGTTATCTTCCGTTGATCTGCAACGAGCGCTGATGGATGGCTGAGATTGAGTTGGAGGGTTGCCTCCTGGAGCGTATGGATCTCAATGGGTTTTATGTGGTTGAGGACGAGCTACCTGCAAAGAAGTCCCGGGGTGGTTGTGCCACCGAGGACCCTCCGACGATCAAGTTATACGGGGTATTTTGGCAAAGTAACGGCCTATTGGGGTAAACTTGGCTTACCTGAGTCGTCTGAGAGAGGGGTTTATATAGTGGCAGCCATGTGCAGGCGGGCGCGAGATTCATGTCGGCCGTTACACCCCTGGCGTCACGCCCGTGTGATAGGCGGGATTCCCCATTAATGACTGTTGGGGTCAAAATTTATACCCCGGTTGACCGAGTCAAAGTCAAGGTCAACCCCAAGCCAGGTGGGCCCAAGCCCAGGTCAAGCGGGCCCATGCCCAAGTCGAGCCCGCGGCCAGCCTCCCCATGCCAACAATAAAATCATGTAATAAATAATTTTTATGTAATTTTTTATGCATGAATAGGCATAGAGCCAAATTTTTGTAAAGCCCATGGCTTATGTGCAAAAAGAAATGGCACATGAGCCATGAGATGGGCAAAATGCCATTTTGTAAAGCCCAAGGGGCTATATGTAAATATGTAAGCCTATATAAGGCAACATAATGATGAATAAAGCATACACAATTCATCACCCAAAAAAAAACTAGGGTTTCTGTGCCTCCTTCTCCTTCCTCAAGGTTCTAAACCTTCTTTCCTTTGAATTAAATCAAGAGTTTTACTCTTCCTTTTCAAAAACTAAATAGTTTTTCACCACAAAACCCACAAAGGGGGGCTTGAATCTTCCATTAGATCTCAAAAATGGGAGATTTTTAAATCTCACCCCCTTTCTCCAAGATCCGGCCAAACGACAAGAAGAAGAAGGCAACCCATCTCCAGAAACCCCACTTTGGGGAAGATCCAGGGCTCAAAGGGAGAAGCCCCTTCATCAGCTTCAAAATATCATAGGAGTTTAACTCCTCATACACACACACACACACACACAAAATAATAAGTGTTCCTTTCTGGGAGTACAACTCCCATTGCAGGACCAAGTCCCTTTTGCCTCCCTAGCGCCCACGTGCCTGGCACGTGGGGCGCTAGCGCTTAGCGCCCTTGCGCTCAAGGTTCTAGCGCCCGAGCACCCACTTGCCTGACGCGTGAGGCGCTAGCGTCCGAGCGCCCACGTGTCTGGCACGTGAGGCGCTAGCGCCCAAAGCCCTAGCGCCCTGGCGCTCAAAGCGCTAGCACCCAAAGCGCTAGCGCCCGAGCACCCACGTGCCTGGCATGTGAGACGCTAGCGCCCTGGCGCTCAAAGCGCTAGCGCCCACATGCCTGGCACGTGAGGCGCTAGCGCTCAAAGCGCTAGCGCCCGAGCGCTTTCTCCCACGCAACCTTTGGATGCCCTTTCCCCTTGTGTGTGTGTGTGTGTGTGTGTGTTTGTATGTATGTATACATACACACACACACACACACACACATACTCCACGACACTGTCCCTGTTAGAAAAAAATTTCTATCGGGGCGCTGCCCCGCACCCCGCAAGGGGGCTGCTAGCCCCCTTGACCCCCAGCCCGCTATCCTGGTAGCGGGACCCCCGTAAAAACTCTGCGGGGCCCTCGATATATCCAAAACCCCTTTCAAAACACAACGCACGTACGCTGCACATTGAGTTCGCATGACCCGTTTGACCCGTTAATCGGAGGTTCTCTCGCTCCAAAGGCGAGGGGTAATTAACGGTAGCTTAGTCCGCGGCTGCCGGAGATTCGGATCCCCACAATCAATAAGCCCCAGCCTACCCTAGGCAGGGGGAATCTGTAATGCGCCTGACAAGTGTGCGTATATTCCCATCTCAATAGGGTGACGAAAAACACCCTACAGATTCTGGCACGCCCGGTGGAACCTATCTCTCCTCCCATATTTCGGGTTAAACGTTCATGCGAACTCAATCAATATACATATCTATATTTATTCTAAAATAATGCTCTTTCATGCAGGTTTTCAAGCAATCAACTTTCAACAATGTCTCCAAAGATGAACTCAGCTCCCATCTTCTACACGATGAAGATGGACGCCAGGACAGTCCTTCCGGCCAGTCTCGGGCAATAGTAGGAGGAGCCGCCGCTACCGTTTGGCTCTATTCTGTTCGTACCAGCTGACGTCGTCCCTGCTCTTCAAGCCCCGGTGATGGATAAACAAGCCTCAAAGGGGAAAAGGCTGAATGTCATGGCCGTGAGGGCACCTCAGAGCAAGCGCAAGTCCGTTTCCGAACGACTCTCCATGGCCCCAGCTGGGGGCAAGGCCATCAATGCCAACAAGGCCTCTCGAGCAAGCTTCGGCGGTGCCCCTGACAACTGCTCGATAGGGTGTATTCTCTAAGCTCCCCGTTAATCGACTCACGGTGGCTTCCCAGGAAATAGATGCCCGCCAAGCCCTTAAAATTGAGAAGCTAAGGCAAAAAAAGGCTCAGATATAGAGCCAACAAAAGGTCTAGGGCTCCTGCTAGGCCGAACCTCATGAAGTTCGAAGAACAGGGTCACCCCGCCAAAGATGAGAAAATGGCTGGATATGTGGTCCACACTGTCTACATGGTGGGCACGCGCAGCAAGAGTAAGGATGAGGCCACCACATATCAAATCCAATATGGCTTAAATGTGGTTGCCGCTTCCCAAGAACAGCCGCCTCCGCTGGGTGATGAAAATCCTCTCGATGAGGATGATAGGCAGAAAGACCCTTCGGTCTATGAGGAGTCGGGCTCGAAATGCGAAGATGAGCCAATCTTCCGTCCCAAGAACGTGGAGCAGCAACTTCTCTAAGAGCTCCGAAAACAACTCAGAAGCAAAGACAAGGAGATGGCCAAACTTTACTCCAAAATTGACGACTTGACGAATGTCGTCTTGCAGCTCACGGCCCGACTTGCCTCTCAGCCTCCCAATCAAGCGCAGAGGCTCATGAACCGGGAAACGGTGTCCCAAGGCAGCCGACGCCTATTCCCTCAAATCCAAAGGTAGGCGGACCGCATGAAAGTCGGTCGCATCCTATCTCGGGAAATATCTTGGCTACCGATGACAGTAGCCCGCTAACTCAAGATCAAATCATGGATTTGGTTGCCAACAAAGTTAAAACATTGGTAGCCGAAGCCGAAGCGCAAAAAGATATCAGCAGTAGTAGGAGACCATATCCTGCTCAGTATGATCTGGTAGAATTTCCTAGCGGCTATGTCATCCCTAAATTCGAAAGATTCGATGGGACAGGAGATGTGAATCAGCATATCGCCCACTTTAAAGCCTCATGCGGGAATACTGGGGGCAATGATGCGCTTCTCCTCCGCCAGTTCGTTAATAGCCTGGCCGGTATTGCTTTCAACTGGTATGCGAGCATACCGGATGGCTCCGTCACAACTTTCGTCCAAATGGAGTCTCTGTTTCGGCAGAGGTTCATGAGCGTCAGCGATAAGATCACCATTGCCGATCTCGTAAAGACCAAGCCAAAGAACAACGAAAGCGGCACGGATTTTATAACCCGATGGCGCAATCTCTCCGTCAAATATGAACCTCCGATAGAGCAGGACCAATCTGTCAGTCTCCTTGTCGGAAATCTCAACAATTGGATGGCCCCATTTTTATGCACCGCGGGTCTCAAAACATTCCAAGAGCTGACCAGAAAACTCCAGATGTTGGAGCGCTCAAAGCAAGAGTCCTCCTCGGATTCCCAAAATAACAATAGGTCCTGGAGAAGCCGAAAGGACGATAATCGCAAAGGCGGAAATTCCGACGATTCAGAATCTTTTAACACTTCGGCTAACCGAAATAAGCAAGGGATGGGGGGCCCAATGCCAACCAGCCTCAGAAGCCAGTGTTCGGAGAGGGGGGAGAATCTCCACTGAAAGAGAAACTAGATAAGGTTTATTCCTTCAGAAGGGACAAAATCCGTAAAATATTCAAAGACGCCCTGAGGAACGGTCTACAACTGCTAGAGTCAAAAAGACCGCAGGAAGCGAATATGACCGACAACCCAAAATACTGCCCCTATCACAGAGTGATAGGTCATGCCATTGAGAACTGCTGCATCTTCAAAGATTGGGTCGAAAAGCAATACAAGGCAGGAGAGATAGAACTGTCTAAAAGCGTGTTAACAAACAGTCCAGCCGCGACCGCCATTCATACAAACGGAGACCAAAGTTCTTCGCGAAACTGATTCTTTCAGACATCTGCCTTTCTCTAAAAACAATCGACCACCACGTCATTAAACTGGGAACAATCGACCTCTAAATCGTTAAACTGGGAATGTAAAAAAAATGTGTAAATAAAAAAATGTGTAAATAAAAAGAAAAGAAAAAAGAAAAGCCGAAATGATTGGGCAACTCGCAATAAAAATCAGCGAGTAAAATAAAGATGAAAAATAAAGCCGAAATGATAGGGCAACCACGAATAAATAGCCGAAATGATAGGGCAATCGCGACCTTCGCGATAAGAAATGCTGAAATGATAGAGCAATCGCGGTAAAACAAAAACAAAAAAAAAACAAAAAAAACGGCGAATGATGAGTCGCTCCTGGTACCATATTCCAGTGCAGCGATGCAGACGCCAACCAAACCCCAATCCCCAAGTGGCGAATGATGAGTCGCTCCTGGTACCATATTCCAGTATGGCGATGCAGACGCCAACCAAACCCCATACCCCAAGTGGCGAATGATGAGTCGCTCCTGCTACCATATTCCAGTGCAGCGATACAGACGCCAACCAAATTCCAAATCCCATACCCCAACGGCGAATGATGAGTCACTCCTGGTCCCATATTCCAGTGCAGCGATGCAAACGCTAACAAAGTCCCGAAATTTTTCCGGCCCTACGGTCTAGATCATACATCCTGCAAAACCGTATACAATCCACGGGCGTAAAATAACCCCAATCTCTCCCAAGTCCTACCGGCGAGACCACATTCAAAGTCCCACCGGCGATGAAGATTAAAAAAAAAGGTATGTCCACAAGCAAAATGGGCACGGATGAAAACCCGAAAGGGCTCCGTGAGTAAAAACAGCAGGACTGCCGGCGAGTTTGTGAAAACCCGAAAGGGCGCAAACTCGTGAAAGAGAGATGAAATGCACTCGCAAAGTCCTCTCGATTTTGTGAGGAGAAAATTCCCGCGTGAGATCCTTACGACTCATAAAGGAGCAACACACTTAGGGTCCCCACGACCCCTAAGGAGAAAATACACTTACGGGATCTTTACGACCCGTAGGGAGAAAATGCTTTGTGAGACCCTTACGGCTCACAAAATTGAAAAGTCTTAGGTGATAGGGACCTAAAACCTGTCTCCTAAGCTATCGCTTCCTAATAAGCAAACACAAATGATGATTCGCTCCTGGTACCATATTCCAGCGTAGCGATACTGATGCCAAACAAAAACCGATTCCCAAATCCTCCAAGGGCAAATGATGAGTTGCTCCTGGCATTATCCAGTGCAGCAATGCAGATGCCGACCAAAACCAAAATCCCCAAATCCTCTCGGGACAAATGATGAGTTGCTCCTGGCATTATTCCAGTGCAGCAATGCAGATGCCAAACAAAAACCGAAATCCTCAAATCCACTCATGGCAAATGATGATTCGCTCCTGGTACCATATTCCAGTGTAGCGATGCTGATGTCAACCCAAATCAAATCATACCAATAACCTCTGCGGCGGAATCATGCTCCGTCCCAAAATTTACCCCGTGTCGAAATCATGCTTCACCTCGGGATATCTACCTTCCCTACCGGAATTATGCTCCACCTCGGAATCAAATCAACCAACCAGCTCTGCGTCGGAGTCATACTTCGTCTCAGAGTGTACCCGCATCGAAATCAAGCTACGCCTCGGTGTATCTGCCTTCTCTGTCGGAATTATGTTTCGGCTCGGAATCAACCAACGACCTCCTCGTCGGAATTATGCTCCGCGTCGGAATCAAGTCAACAAGCAAGCTCTGCGTCGGAATCATGCTTCGTCTCAGAATGTGCACCCCGTGTTGAAATCATGCTTCGCCTCGGTGTACCTGCGATCCCTGGAATCATGCTCCGCTCTTCGGAATGATGTTCCGATCCCTGGAATCATGCTCTGCTCTTCGGAATGATGTTCCGATCCCTCAGAACGATACTCCGATACTTGGAATTATGCTCTGACCCTTGGGAATTATGCTCCGCTCATCGAAATTATGCTCCGACCCTTTGGAATCATGCTCCACTCTTCGGAATGATGCTCCGATCCCTGGAATCATGCTCCGCTCTTCAGAATGATGTTCCGATCCTTGGAATCATGCTCCGCTCTTCGGAATGATATTCCGATCCCTCGGAACGATGCTCCGATCCTCGGAATTATGCTCCGACCCTTGGGAATTATGCTCCGCTCATCGGAATTATGCTCCGACCCTTTGGAATCATGCTCCGCTCTTCGGAATGATGCTCCGATCCCTGGAATCATGCTCCGCTCATCGGAATTATGCTCCGATCCCTGGAATCATACTCCGCTCTCCGGAATGATGCTCCGATCCTCGGAATTATGCTCCGACCCTTGGGAATTATGCTCCGCTCATCAGAATGATACTCCGACCATGGAATTATGCTCAGCAAATCGGAATGATGCTCCAATCCCCGGAATTATGCTCCCGGGATGATGCCCTGCCCCTGGAATGATGTTCCACCTCGAAGTCTAACTTCAAGATCCATCAATTTCATGCACACAACTCAAATGTGCGGTGTGCATTTATTGATGGGGGGCACTTTGTTGGGGTCAAAATTTGCACCCCGGTTGACCAAGTCAAAGTCAAGGTCAACCCCAAACCAGGTGAGCCCAAGCCCAGGTCAAGCGGACCCATGCCCAAGTCGAGCCTGCGGCCAGCCTCCCCATGCAAACAATAAAATCATGTAATAAATAATTTTTATGTAATTTTTTATGCATGAATGGGCATAAAGCCAAATTTTTGTAAAGCTCATGGCTTATGTGCAAAAAGAAATGGCACATGAGCCATGGGATGGATAAAATGTCATTTTGTAAAGCCAAAGGGGCTATATGTAAATATGTAAGCCTATATAAGGCAACATAATGATGAATAAAGCATACACAATTCATTCCCCCAAAAAAAACTAGAGTTCCTGTGCCTCCTTCTCCTTCCTCAAGGTTCTAAACCTTCTTCTTTCCTTTGAATTAAATCAAGAGTTTTACTCTTCCTTTTCAAAAACAAAATAGTTTTTCACCACAAAACCCACAAAGGGGGGCTATGATCTTCCATTAGATCTCAAAAAGGGAAGATTTTTAAATATCACCCCCTTTCTCCAAGATCCGGCCAAACGACAGGAAGAAGAAGGCAACTCATCTCCAGAAACCCCACTTTGGGGAAGATCCAGGACTCAAGGGGAGAAGCCCCTTCATCAGCTTCAAAATATCCTAGGAGTTTAACTCCTTATATATATATATATATAGACACACACATACACACACAAAATAATAAGTGTTCCTTTCTGGGAGTACAAGTCCCTTTTGCCTCCCGAGCGCCCGCGTGCCTGGTACGTGGGGCGCTAGCGCTTAGCGCCCTTGCGCTCAAGGCACTAGCGCCCGAACGCCCACGTGCCTGGCACGTGAGGCGCTAGCGCCCTGGCGCTCAAAGCGCTAGCGCCCGAGTGTCCACGTGCCTGGCACGTGAGGCGCTAGGGCCCAAAGCGCAAGCGCCCTGGCACTCAAAGCGCTAGCGCCCGAGCGCTAGCGCCCACGCATCCTTTGGATGCCCTTTTCCCTTGTGTGTGTGTGTGTGTATGTATACATATACACACACACACACATACTCCACGACACTGTCCCTGTTAGAAAAAAATTTCTAACGAGGCGCTGCCCCGCACCCCGCAAGGGGGCTGCTAGCCCCCTTGACCCCCAGCCCGCTATCCTGGTAGCGGGACCCCCGTAAAAACTCTGCGGGGCCCTCGATATATCCAAAACCCTTTTCAAAACACAATGCACGTACGCTGCACATTGAGTTCGCATGACCCGTTTGACCCGTTAATCGGAGGTTCTCTCGCTCCAAAGGCGAGGGGTAATTAACGGTAGCTTAGTCCACGGCTGCCGGAGATTCGGATCCCCACAATCAATAAGCCCCAGCCTACCCTAGGCAGGGGGAATCTGTAATGCGCCTGACAAGCGCGCGCGTATTCCCATCTCAATGGGGTGACGAAAAACACCCTACAATGACGAGATATGCTCGTTAATGGGGGATCGTGATGGCATGGAACGCGGGATCATGGACGGCAGATATCTCGCGTCTGGCGAGATTCGCGGAGCCGTGGCAGAGGCGCCTGTGATTGGTGCTGTGGGTCGGTCGGTGAGACCGAGGAAGCGCAGCTCGGAGGGAGGCTCGGGAACGAGCGAGAGGCCGAGGCAACTTGGTTCTGTGATAGCTCGGAGGCGAGCTGGGGGTGGTCTAGAAAGCCACCGATGGTCGGGAACATCCTCGGGCCGGAGGCCCTAGGTGTGATTCCAACATAACGTTCTTGATCCTTTCTTGTAAGCTCTGGGATACGTCATCTGCCATGTGTCATTATCTGGGGAGTCACCTATATTGAACATCTTCAGGAGGTGAATACACTGGACGAACTCACCGAGAACTTCTAGATGGTATTATATCTATCGTCAGATAGAAGTTCTCTGGTGGCATGAGTACAGATTAGTCCTTTAACCTGAAATCGTCATTTGTCTCGTGTGAGTTCCCACTGTACTTTGATTACTACCCTACCACAGTTCAAAGGAGTCGTGCAAACAGGTTTTAGTTAGGTACAGTCCTGAACCACATGGAGGCAGTGGTCGATTGTCAGGGATTCGTCTCTCCTGGTATTAGGAGTCGATGTCGCGCTGTGTTAAGTTGGCTATCACCAGAAATCCGTGGCCATAATGGATGAGATTTACTGATAGTTGATCAATAGTATCTCTGTTGGTGAGGAGCTTGACTCAGAAACGACTTATTAGCAGGGGTCTGACATTATTCATCCCCTAAACCCGATATGCGATACTCTTTGACGAAGAGACCGGACTGTACGGAGATTGTCACATTCAGGCTTAGTAGGGTAAGGACGCACTTGATTGTCGACACCCCTTTCGACAAGTACCTGGGTAGCCATTACGTACAGCTAATACCGCTGACATGCTTGTGCTTAAACCAACTACCAGCGTATTGTCGAGTCTTTAAAGTCCCACACAGAGGGTTTTTCCGGTTCATGCGACAGATGTAGGTGTTTCCTGATTTAAAATCAGGAAAGCCTACGTAAGAGGCTTCAGAAAAGGGTCACGTGCTCACACGTGACCAGAAATCACGTGTTGGCACGTGACATCTAGAAGCATCGGCAAGGCAGATCCAGCTTCCCGACTACATTAAAGAAAAGGGCTTCAGAAAGGGTCACGTGCTCCCACGTGACCAGGGTCACGTGTCGGCACGTGACATTTAAAAGCAGCGGCAAAGGCACAACAGTTCTCTGATTAAATCAAGAAAAAGGCTCCAGACGAGGGTCACGTGCTCACACGTGACCAGGGGTCACGTGGTGGCACGTGACAGCTAAGCAGCGACCAGAAGGCAGAGCGCAGAAAGAAAGAAGAGGGCTCGTTCCAAGGGGGTCACGTGCCCACAGGTGACCAGGGGTCACGTGGCCACACGTGACCGGCTTTCAAAGCCTATCTGTTAATAGAATTAAATTCTAAGAAAAGACCTCTTAAATCTTTCCAAAGCAACCGATTGAATTAAAAATTTAAAGGGTGATTAAATATCATCTATCTATGGAAAAATCTCGAATTTGGAAAGATTTCCCCTTAGAATCTAACCGAAATAACAAAGGAAAATCTCTGGATTTAAAATCCAATAGTGAATAAAATTCACCTAATAATCCAAAGGTCCAAAACGAATGGTGAATACAAATCAAATCTCTCAATGAAAGATTCACCAAAACTAATTGATTCGGCTGCTTCTCCTATAAATAGGAGCCAAGAGACACAGAGAGACATATAGAGAGAGATAATAAAAAAGGCAAAAAGGAATCGAGACATCAAAAAAAAAGATGAGAGCCTTGATACTTTGGAGAAATTTGGATCTTCTGTAAAAGAAAACCCTAGGTAAGAAAGGGAAGGCTTTTTGAAAGGAAAAGAGAATTTAATTCTCAACAGAGTTTAACTCTGATATAAAAACAGAAAGAACATAGTTCTCTCTTTGATGGAGGATCTGTAAAGTGCACATCTTCCCTTGAGTTGAGAATTTAATTCTCAAGGGGTTGAGATCCTGCCATGCAGATCCAAAGCATAGAGAGGGAATGGAAGCATGAGAATTTAATTCTCACAGAACTATAGGAATTTAATTCCTTTAAAATAAAATTAGGGTTTGACCCTATGTTATGGGAATTTAATTCCTTCAGAATGAACAGAATCAGGGTTTAACCCTAGTTAAGAACTTAGTTCTGTTAAAACAACAGGAATTTAATTCCCTTAAGAAAGAAGAGATTAGGGTTTCACCCTATGACAGAATCTCATTCCTCGGAATAATTCTTTAACAGAGAGTGGGAATTTAATTCCTTAAAGCTTTTATTAGGGTTTAACCCTATGACGGAATTCAGTTCCTCACGTATATGAGGGATTTAATTCCTGCTGGATATTTAGAGTTCAACTCTATCCCAGAACATAAACCTTCAAAAAGAACTATAGGAATTTAATTCCTCTGAATTTATCGTTAGGGTTCAACCCTACGAAGAATTTAATTCTTAAAAAAGGGATTAACAGATCTTCTGAAGAGCATACATAGAGGCAAGGTCACGTATCACCACGTGACCCCCAAAAGATCTACAGAAAAGCCCCTTTAAGGCAGTGCCTCACGTGACCCACGTGACCCTTGGCAGAGGCTTTAATATACAAGCATTTAGATACCCGTCACGTGATGGCACGTGATGCTCCAAAAGATGCGATATTCTCAGCAGAACAAATGAAGGGAGGGCGCCCTCACGTGCTACCACGTGACCCCTCTTGCCTTAGTGTTTAACGCTAAATTGGAACCCCTGAATCCAGTGTTAAAACACTGTTTGGCCTTAGTGTTCAACACTAATCAAAGAACTTTATTTGCAGTGTTTAACACTGAATTCCTTAGTGTTTAACACTAATTTGAAGCCTCTGCTGCTAGTGTTTGACACTGGTTTGCTCTAGTGTTTAACACTAATTTGAACCCCCTGTTGCTGGTATTTAACACCAACTGTCTTTTAGTATTAAAACACTAACTTGATCCCAGTGTTCAACACTATTGAATTAACGTTAGCCCAATTGGCTAAATGGCCAGAGGCAAAGCCTCTTCTTCAATGGACCAACAGGAAGCCAATATTCCAAACATGATTGGACTTAGCCCAAGATGGCCATAAGTCCTCAATTCAGACTTAACTGGGCTAATGGGCTCATAACATAATTAATTGGTCTTGATCCCAAACTGGGCCGAAGACTATTTAATCCACCCCGGTTCAAGGGTACATCTCTTCACTCCTTTGATACATGGCGTTGTAATTCCTCAACGTCTTCAAAGAGGTGACGGGTCCCGATGACCACATATTGATACGGACTGTGGGGTCCTTAAACCCATGGACTATGACGTCCTTAACCTTGACCGAGATGTCTTAAAACTAACAACGGACTGTGGGGTCCTTAAACCCATGGACTATGACGTCCTTAACCTTGACCGAGATGTCTTAAAACTAACAACGGACTGTGGGGTCCTTAAACCCATGGACTATGACGTCCTTAACCTCGACCGAGATGTCTTAAAACTAACATTGGACCGAGATGTCCTTAAACTACCCATGGACCGCAATGTCCTTAAACTACCTATTGACCGCAACGTCATTAAACTAAACAACAGGGCTCCCATAATTGCTCTATTGTTGGATCTAAATGATCCCGTTAAGTTGATCTTAGTCTCAAATTAGACTAATGTATCCTTAACAAATGTTTGAGTTGATCTTAGCCTCAAATATGGCTAACGTATCCTCAAACCAAACCCCCAAACCCAAATCTAAGATAATACGGATTTGGACTAGTCCATGCCCTACGGGCGACGACATAACTCAGTCTCCGTATACAATCCACGGGCAACCAAAAACAAAACAAACACACACGACACGAAGTGACCATCTGGAGAAGGAGAAAGTTGTTACCGCAATGCGGTAGCGTAATTAACTGCAGGGGCTTCGCCTGCAGGGAAGAGCGTCCCCACAATCAAAAACCCCTCAAGCGAGGGGGAATCTGACGAAGTTTGCTACATCGGACGCATCCGTTCAAACCTTCGATACATGGTGCCATAAATCAACTTGGCATCTTCGGAGAGGTGGACGGATAGCACCAATTAGCAACTGCCCCGAATCTCAGGCGAGACGCCCAGTCGCGCCGTCCTTCGGAGGGGAACAGATTCTGGCACGCCCGGTGGGACCTTTTTCTCTTTCCACTCCACACTTCGTGCGTCGTGATTCGCGAACCAATCGCGGTTCGCTAATGGTTGCCCTTGGGTTTCAAGATACTAAGACTTGGCGTCTTGCTTATTGCAGAAAGCAAAGAATCGATGGCTTCTACTTCTGCGAAGTGCTCCAACTGCTCGGACTGCAATTGCAACCAACGCTCTGCCTTGCCAGGAGGTATAGCCTACGGACCCCAAGCTGCTTCGCTATTCACAATGCCCGTGGAACAGGTCACTCGAGCCACCACAGGATTGTTCTTTGGGACTATGCTCCCACCGACAAGCTTCACCGCTCCGGTGCTGACAAAGGAAGCTCCCAAGAAGTCGGTCTTTGATCGTCTTACCCCTGCCGCGGCCCCTCTCAACGGGTCGCCCAACACCAGCGCTCCGGTCTTCTCTAGATTGGGCCAAGACTCCTGTGGACCCACCATGGAGCCTACAATCCCAGAGAAGGCTGCTTCTAAGAAAGTGACCGATCCTGCTCCTGAAGTCGTCAAGGTGGCTTCCCCTGCCAAAAAGTCGGTCTTTACAAGATTGACGGCTCCAGCTCCCGCTCCTGCTACCCAAAGGACATCGGTCTTTGATAGGCTAACACCAGCAGCGACCCCCCACCTACACAGGGGGCAACACGAAGCCATCCTCACCGCTGAACCAGCGCCGTCCGCTCGACACGCTCGACATCGTCACTGGCGCCGAGTAAGGAAGGCTGGGGGCAACTCCCCTTCTGGGCTAACTCCACCTGCCCCAACGGTGGAAGTTAATGCTGCCGTTCCAACTGGGAACAGCTTCGAGATGCTAAATAAGGTGCGAAGGAATTCTCCTACTGCGGTGCTAAAGAGGACTCCTCCACTAAAAAAGGTTGCGGAAATAAAGCCAGAACAGCCCCGATCCCCTCAACGGCTGTCTTCCAAATTCTATAAGGTTTGGCGGCAGGCCCGAGACTCGATGATCGATCCAAACTTCTCCCGCCAGCACAAGAAGCTGAAAATCCAACAGGAAGCCAGTCACCAGGCTAAACCACGAAAGACTGTCTGGGTGCCCACCTCAACGGCCCCCTCAACTTCCACTGCTCATAAAAGGAGGAAGCCAGAGAAGATCCCCCAGCCTGCAACGACAGCTAAAGGCACTAAGCCCAGACGCCCTAAGTCTGGGGGCATAATGGTCCATGCCGTATACATGGCGTCGGGAAAGGAAGACAGCCGTGCGTCTACGGGTCATAGACCGCTTACACGGTCGGTGACCAAAGCTCAGGAGCAACAGCAAAAGCTTCAGGAAATGATGAATGCTATGGCCGCACTTACCGGGCCAAAAGAAAACCCAGAAACGTCCTCGGACGAACGCCAGGAGGAAGAAACCGACGCTGAGTTCCTTCGCCGAATATTGGAGAAGAAGGACAAAGAGGCTGCTGAACAAGCAGCCAACATACAGCGTATGGGCCTTCTCTTCCAAGATATGATAGGAATGATGATCCAACAGGACCCACCCGCTGAGGATCCCCCAATCGTTCTTGAAGACGACCGGAGAGAAACGTCAAATCCACCACCGGCCCTCTCAACGGCCAAAGAGGAGACGATCTCTAAGGCTGATTTGGTCGACTATAAAGCCCAGCAAATCCGGGTTCATCACGCGACTGAGGCAGCTGTTCAAGTCGTAAAAACGGGGCGGACATATCCAAGCTGGTACGACCAAATCAAGTACCCGCCAGGTTACACAATTCCCAAGTTCCATGTTTACAAGGGGACCGGCAATCCCCACCTACATGTCGCCCAGTTCAGGGCCCTTTGCGGTAACACCGGCAGTGATGATAAACTGTTGCTTCGCCAGTTCGTGGGCAGCTTATCAGAAACAGCGTTCGAATGGTATTCGGAACTCCCGAACGATTCTATCAAGACGTTCGCTGAAATGGAGTTACTATTCACTCAGCGATTCGCAAGCGCCAGCGAACGCACTCCAATAACGGCATTGATTAACGCCAGGGTAAAACCAGGCGAAACGTGGGTCCAGTATGCTATACGATGGCGAAATTTGTGGTCGAAATGCGAGCAACGCATTGAGGAAGCGCCCGCGGTGGGCATGTTCGTGGGAACCCTAGACCCTCACGCGACTATCTCCCAGTTTATGATGTTCTTTAAGCCAACCACATTTCAGGCTTTAATCGACAAGTTGGCTCAGATGGACCAGATGGGTCATAGACCACCTCCCCCGAAGTCGGAACCTCGGAATGACAAGGGTAAAGGAAGGGCAACCTTCGTCGTGAATGCCCAGCAGCAACCTAACGCCCCGAAGATGGCGGATCAATTGGAAGAAAGACGCCGGTATTATAATGAGAAGATGAAGCGTCCCTACTCGTTCCCACGAGACAAGACGAAACGGTTATTCGAGATGGCAGTACGCAACAGACTTATAAACCTACCAAATCCAAGACGACCGCCACAACCCACTGAGGTGAATAACCCTAACTACTGCCCTTACCATCAAACGGTAAGTCATCCGATTGAGGATTGCTTCGTCTTCAAAGGATGGATTGAAGATCAATACCTCCAGGGGAAGTTCGCACTGTCCGAAAAGTGGAAGGTGGACCCACCACAGCCGCATACTCCTAAGAAAGCAGATACGCCGGGGGCAACCTGTTCCTTTATTGAAGAAGCTCCATGGGAGGTCGTGCTGTCAACTAAAACCAAAAGAATGCTGAGGGACCTTCATGCGTGCCCTGCGATCGAATGGAAGGACCCGCTTGAACCTCAAATTATCGAAGGGATGTTGAAGCTGCGCCCAACTACGAAGACTCGTGGTGATGGCCCAAATACTCACGCCCAACCGTCAAAATCTTCGAAGAAAAAGAAGAAGAAATCCAAGAAGCCCGTGAAGCCTGGAGACGAGCACACGAACTTGCAGAAGCAAATCGACGCGCTGGAAAAGTACAATCAAAAGGCGCGAACTCCTGTCACGCTGCAAGAGTTCCTCAACCACATCTTTCAAGAGGAAGATGATGGAGAGAGCTCGTCGGACGAATCCGAGGGATATGTGGCAAGTTGTAACGTAATATCCCACTCGTTTGCCGATGATGAGAAAACTCCTAGCACTAAGAAACTGGGGACAGAGCCTGAACCAGAGCGTGTGTGGCCAACAGATGAAATGATCGACGCCTTTCTGGACGAGATTCGTCTAAAGAGTAAAGCGGATCAGGAGCGTGAGATGGCCGCATCGGAAGGAGCCAAATGCAGGCGACTGAATGAAAGAGTTGAAGCACTCCCGCCAGATCGAAAGGCATCCGAGGCAGACAAGAAGATATTCAAGACGAGGATAAGGTTTGCCAAAGCCATATCAATGGGAATGAAGCTACCACCCTCGGAAGAAAACACGCTCAATGGGGCGGAGAGGCACCCTGATTATCGCGCATATCATCGGAAAACTTCACACCCCACGGAGGAGTGCGACGCCTTTAGGATATGGTGGCAAGAATATGTTGCTCATCGGCATCATTTTAAGCACATGAAACGCAAGATTCGTCGGGAACGAAGAAGTACTGCCGACGGGCACAACAGAACCGCTGGCAACTGTTACATGGTTAACGCCGGAGGGTCAAAAGTTCTCACCTTTGGGAGCGACTCTGATGAAGAAATGGCTCCCGGCCCTCTCTTTAAAGAATCCGTTTTAGGGAAAGAGGAGGAATCGGAGGCCTGCGAGAACATTCAGCTGCGCAATCGCACGCTCCCAGAAAAGAATCTCGGGCCCGCAAATAGAAAAGATAAGGGAAAGGAAAAGGTCACTGAGGATATCACTTTAGATGACCAAGTCATGAAAGAGCTGACTACCAAAGACCCTCCCAGGAAGGGTAAGGTGGACTACAACATCCTAGCGCACCTAAGGAAGCTACCTTCTCAGCTTAGCATTCTCGATGCCCTCCTATTATCAAAAGAAGCGCGAGATTCACTAATTAAGGCGTTACAAGAACCTGAGCAATTCCAAGCCTTCCTCGCCACTGAAAGGATGAAGGATGAACTGGAGGAAGTGCATACGGCCGACATCACTTTCGGTGACGAAGACCTCCTTCTCGGGACGTGCGACCACAACCGTCCCCTATATGTCTCTGGATACTGCCATGATATCAAGATAGGCAAGATCCTAGTGGATAATGGATCCTCCGTCAATCTCCTTAACGTTCGGGAGTTAAAGGAAATTTGCATGAGTGTGCAACACCTCGCTCGTGACAAAATTACCATCTCCGATTTCGATTCACAATCGTCACGGACTCTCGGATCCGTGATACTAACATTACGCTTTGGACTACTCGTCACAGACATCAAATTCCATGTCATTGACGCCAAGACCTGCTACAACGCCTTGCTCGGTCGTCCTTGGTTACACGAGTACAACATCATCCCTTCTACACAACATCAGTGTATGAAGTACTTTAAGGATGGTTTCGAGTATACCGTAACAGGTGAGCTGAACCCATTTTCCGTGAACGAAGTCCGCAAATACGAAGATGCAAAGTACTTTTTGCCAGATTTCGAGGATACAGAAAGGTGTCGCAAGCCGGAGAACAAAGACGCCGCCACCATCCCTGTTTTCGGGAGCGATACCGAAGGAGAAGAAGGGATAGTTTATGCTGGGCCATCTCAACGCAACAACCCGGGGACGTCCGCCCCCATGTTGGTCTTCGGAAGTGACTCGGAAGATGAGGTTAATGCCGTGTTCTCCAATCGGCCGTCAATACAAGCACCCCCTGGCGATGATCAGAGTTTGCAAATCACCATGGTGCCACGAGAGCACTACAAGGATCTCGACACACTTCAAGCTTACAATGTGCAGGACCTGCAAACGTTTTATGTCCCTCCCAGGCAAAGGGGTGAGAAGGTGATCCTATTCTACCGATCCTCAGAGTCGAAAATAGAGAAAGAGATCTGGCATGGCGCGGATGCTACACTCGACAGGCTCCAACCCATCCGTTTTCCCAGATATTACACAAATGGACTAAAGAGGCTATTGAAGCGCCAAGGAGTACCCTTAAAACAGACTGTTCGACAAGCTTGGTTCTACAACAGGATTTGGGAGGTCTCTGGGACTCAGCGCAAATTGCCTAACGGGAAAATGGAAACACTTGGGCTTGGATACATGAGAGCCGGAAAACGGGAACGGGCCCACAGTAACTATGCCATATATACCTTTGATGAAGAAGAGGACGCCCTGTCGGGAAATGCCAACCCCTCATCAAAACTAGATCCCGCGATTGAAGTGCCGAGTCCGTCGTTTGAAGAACGAATGGACAAGCTTATCAGGAAAGCGGGTCAAAAAGCTCGGGAAGACCACAACCGCGAGATGGCCATCTACGAGAAGGCCAGGACGCAACGTCTGTTTCAACAGGCTGCAAAAGACAAAGATGCTCATCCCTGTCAACCCGTTGTACGAAAGGCCCGACGCAGAGGCAGAAATAAATCAAGAAGCGGAAAGAGGAGCCGACAACAACGACGCGGGATTAGAGAGTCGTGTGATCGGGCGTTGCGTGGTCCGGATTTGTCCCTCATGAAGAAGATGAGTCAAGCATATTCCTTCCCTCGAGACAAGACGAAGAGGTTACTCGAGCTCGCTATAAAACATCAAATGATCGCGCTTCCAGAGTCTAGACACCCTGAGCAAGCTAACAGGGCTTCTCATCTGAGCTATTGCTCTTATCACCGAGCCATAGGACATCCTACCGAAGACTGCTTCACCTTCAAGAACTGGGTCGAGGACCAGTACCAACAGGGCAGATTCGCTTTATCCGACGGCTGGAGGGTAACGCCGCCACAAAAGCACGAACCCAAAGCCGCAAAAGCAGAACCAGATCCACCTCAGTCCTGGAAGCGGATTCGCACCTGTTACACGATTACGATATTAAAAGAAGAGCCCAAGAACATGGATGACCTTCCCTGGTGCTTTGAGAACAGCGATGATGAAGTGATCTCAGAATTTCCGCCAGCTCCAAAAGAACTGGAAGATGGCATACATACTACTGCAGATAACCTCAAGAAGATTGAGTTGGGATCGGAGGATGATCCGCGACCGACATTTGTCAGCGAGCTGCTATCTGAAGAAAGGGTGGCTGCGTTAAAAAACGTGCTTCTACAACATAAAGAATGCTTCGCGTGGAACTACTCCGAGATGCCAGGATTGGATCCGGAGATTGCTGTGCATAAATTAGCAATATCAAGCCAGTCAAGCAGGCGCCGAGAAGGATGCGACTCGAGCTTGAAATGAGCATCAACGCCGAAGTCAAGAAGTTGATCGATTCTGGATTTATCCAAGAAGTCCAATATCCCGACTGGATCGCCAATATCGTCCCGGTAATGAAGAAAAATGGGACGGTACACATATGCGTGGATTTCAGGGATCTCAATAAAGCCTGTCCGAAGGACGATTTCCCAGTACCGGTAACCGACCTAATGATAGATAACACGTCTGCTCACGAGGTTTTCTCCTTTATGGACGGTTCATCAGGGTACAATCAGATAAAAATGCATCCCGAAGACCAGAAGCACACCGCTTTCCAGACCCCGTTGGGTATATTCTGCTACAGGGTTATGCCCTTTGGTCTAAAGAACGCCAGCGCTACCTATCAAAGGGCCATGACAAAGATCTTCGACGACCTCATACATGACATCGTCGAGTGCTATATCGATGACCTTGTAGTAAAGAGCATGTCATACGAAGAGCATTTAAAGCATCTGGAGACTGTATTTCAACGCCTTCGGCAATATAATTTGAAGATGAATCCCCTCAAATGCGCGTTTGGAGTCTCCTCGGGTAAATTCCTGGGATTCATCATCCGACACCGAGGTATCGAAATAGATCCATCTAATATCAAGGCGATCATGGAAATGCCTCCGCCAAGAACCCTCAAACAGCTGCGGTCTCTCCAAGGGAAGCTCGCATACATCCGGCGATTTATCGCCAATCTTTCAGGCAAGTGTCGTCCTTACAGCCACCTGATGAAGAAGGGAACTCCATTCGTTTGGGATCACAAATGCCAAGGTGCACTAGACGAGATCAAGCAGTACCTGCAGAACCCTCCGGTGTTGGCTGCGCCGGTCAAGGGAAAACCCCTCATTCTTTATACAACCGCCCTCGAAGGTTCCTTAGGCGCATTATGGGCACAAGAGAACGATCAAGGAAAAGAGAGAGCACTCTACTACTTAAGTCGAGTTCTGCTGGGGGCAGAAAGCAACTACTCTCCCATTGAAAAACACTGCTTGGCGTTGATCTTCGTGATAACAAAGCTTAGACACTATGCGTTGGCGCATGATCAGTCGAAAATATTGTATATTTTAGCC
Source organism: Agapanthus africanus (assembly GCA_030015575.1). NCBI lineage: Eukaryota > Viridiplantae > Streptophyta > Magnoliopsida > Asparagales > Amaryllidaceae > Agapanthus > Agapanthus africanus. Next base: position 44,265,459 of record JASDDO010000004.1, on the reverse strand, counting down.
GGCAATTTCCCCATCTTTTGCATACATTTAGAAGTGTTCGGTATTCATATTTCACATATTAGCAAATCAGTCGTAAAATACCAGATTTCATGTATTAGACTTTTAAACAGACACTTTAAGGGAAATTAACCGCATTTCATGGCATCGCATCATTTCTGTATTTGCGCAACACTTGTCTTGAGTCTGTGCAGGAAAATCCGGAGCAAAATCAAAAGAAGCTGATCAAAATTACGTCAACTCCCTAATTTCAGATCTGGTATCATTACAAAGGAGAAATTGCAAATCAACATATAAAAGGAAGCCCTAAACAACAGTACAAGCCCACAGAAGAAAGTACAAGGCCCAAGCCTCTAACATGGCCGCGGATCCGCGGCAATGGCTTGCTTGCGCCGCGGATCCGCGGTGGGCCCAGGGAATTAGTTCCCCAATTTCAGTGCACAACTCCTAGCTCAGTGGCTACAGTTCAGAAAAGCATGACAACTTCAAGAATTCTCCAGATTCTTCTTCCAGATCAGCAAAGAAGATTAAGCAAGGCTAATCCTAATTAAGCTCCTAATTAATCCTCATCTAGAAGCTCCCTCCTAACTAATCACATCTAGAAGCTTCTCCCCTAACTAACTTTTGGAGGGAAATTTGAATTTCCTCAACAAACTTTTGGAGGGAAACTTAGAATTTGAAATCCTAGATCTAGGGTTAGTTATCTATAAATAGGAACCTAGACCTAGGGTTAAAGGCGAATCAATCTTTAATCAAAAATCAATAATCATTGGTTCATTCTACACCATTTTCTTCCACAAGTCTCGTGACAAGGCTTGTGCGAAACCCTAACCCTAATTCCACTCCAAATCCAAGATCTTGAGTACCAAATCAAGCGAGAAGCCTTCAACCTTTTAGGAGCCGAGCCGATCTTCAATCGGGCAAGTGATCCAAGCCGATCCGCGATCCACGGAGACGAGCGAAGCCAAATCGACGATCAAGTTCTTCCTCTTATAGTTCTTGAGCGAATGTAACTAAATTGTTGATATAAATAAAAGGTGAATTTCTTTAATCTTATTTTCTTTTAATTCTTGTATCATGATTAGATCTCAATTTGTAATTGTTGTTCTTGTTGTGATGTTTGAGTGAAACTCCGCTCGTAAAGGAGTCGAGACGATTGTAGAATGATGATGTAACAAATCTTAATACGATTTTTAAGTCCTACGAGTTTTGTAAACCCTAGCAAGTTCAAGAATCGATGACCTAATTTCGTTGCGATGCTTTCTTGATTGTGATCGCTCGAAATTAGGGATCTACGATCGTTTCTTGAATTTACTAAAGGCTAGAATATGAATGATATCGATGAATGAACAAGGGATAAGATGAAACCCTAGTTTCACAAGAAATCCCTAATTCTCGGAGATCATCATCGGTCTAGTATCAATTCATCGAAGGATAAGAATGCGTAATTCTAAGATTACATCACATCTATAGATCCGATCGATTCCTACGAGCCTCATTTCGATTCTTGAGATTTGGTTTGGAAAAATCATCAAACGATCAATTCTTGATTCTATCTTTTAAAGCTTTCTTAGATCTAGTATTTTCTCATTCTTGAACTTCAAATATAAATCTTGAATTGTTTTGTTTCTTTCTTTAAAGTTTCAATTCATCTAATTCAAAAGACGAACAATTACACTTTCTCTGTGGACGATCCACACTCACATACTAACTACATCCGACACCGTAGTTGATTGCGGTCAAATAATTTTTGGTTGTGATTTCTTTACAATTTCATACTACACATCAAGAATTCATTCCAATCAAATGGCGCCGTTGCCGGGGATAGTGCGCTAATAGTTCGTATTTTGAAATTTGAGTTGAACAATTTATTCCATTATAATTTTTAGATCAAAATTCGTGCAAACACTAATACGTGTGTTGTGATTTGTTGCGAGAAAATCTGGAATCATTGGAGCTGGAGAAAAAAAATTTCTGAATTTTCCAGAGAGCTGAAGAGTTCAAGGTGAACAGTGTCAAGAATTTTGGTGCAGTGAACAGGCATTCTGACCGCGCTTCCGCGGCTAAAGACAATCATCCGCGGCGGATCCGCCGCAGTTGTAGCTCTTCTCTGCATCATTTTTTCTCTGTAAGTCCCTAACTTTCTTATCTCTTACCTCATCTGCTCCAATAACAATTTTGCTACAGGTTTCTTTGCAAATAAATCGCAGCGCCGCAAAAGCAATAAAAATTTTGTGCGTGTTTTTGATTCTTGTGGTTGTTGCATATTAATACAGAAATTTAAGGGGCACGACCAAATTCAAATTAGGTGGGGAGTTCATTACCCTTTCTAGGCCCCGAAAATCGCAAAACTTGCATCCGCATTTACCCTCATTAATTAAAAGAAATCTAGAGATGACTCTAAGGACCGTCGCGCTCAATTAGGACAAGAGAAGGCCGCGGGTAATTCATTGCTTATCCGAGTTTTCTTGTGGTGCCTAAGGCGAGTGTGTCTAAGGCTAGTGGTTTTTAATTAGGCCCACTACTTACGTAGTGGAGTACCTTCCCACTTACCTAGCACTTATCCGGCCACAGGGGGACAAAGAGACAGTGGAGGATTGATCCTGCGACTTGTCTTTTGGCAGTTAGGAGCGGTCTAGAGCCAGACCTAGGTGACCACTAGATTTTAGGGTTTTGTGTGTTGCATTTGTTTTGTTGCATCATATTTTTCAAAAATCCGTATCATTTTTCAAAACAAACACCGCATTCATTTACCCCTAATTATAAGCCAACGCTGCCACTTGTACTAACCCTTTTTAGTACAAGATAGGCTGGAAACGGGTTTCTAGTGCCCGTTAGTCCGCGTTTCCCTCATCGACCCAAAAGTCGGTATTTCTACACTTACCTTTCTTTTACCCACCACCACACCCACTTCGATGGATCCACCTCCATCAAATTTCTTTTCCACTACTCTGCCGCCGTCTGTTGGTGCGCAGAATCCACCTCGCATCTCTCTCCAAGAGAGATGTTATCCAACACGAGGCCCACTTTCCACTTGTCTTTCCACACCACCAGCCAACGAGGAAAATTTTCAAATAAAACCCCAATACATCAACCTTCTACCAAAATTTCACGGTCTCGAGTCTGAAGACGCATACGTGTTTATCACGAAATTTGAAAATGTATGCGCAATGATGGGCACTTCACAGTTGTCTGTGGATGCTTTACGTCTTCGTTTTCTCCCATTCACTTTGTGCGATTTAGCCGAGAAGTGGCTATATAACACTACCGCACATTCCATTTCAAATTGGGACGAATTCGTCAAAGCATTCCTTAAGAAATTCTACCCACATCACAAAACAGCTCGAGTCCGTAGCGAAATCTATCAATTCACCCAGCTTCCAAATGAAACATTTTCAAAGTGTCTTGAACGTTTCAAGGATCTGTTAGTCCAATGTCCACATCACGGCATCCCGAGATGGGAACTGTGCCGAATCATTTATGAGGGCATTACTCCTTACACAAGACAGTCCCTTGAATCCATGTGTCAAGGCAACTTTATGACCAAAGATGATTGGGAAGCCTGGAACTTTCTAGAAGATTTCGCTGAAAAATCTTTACAGTAGGAGGGTGTGAGTCAATCGTCTAGGGATGGCAATGATATTTCCATAGGAGTTAGAGCTGACATTTCAGCTATACAAAAGAAACTCTAGAATATGGAAAAATTCTTAGCTGCCCTAAGTCAAATATCACTCTCCAAAACTGTATGTGGTTGTTTTTCAGATCCGTCTCACTTGACGGAAAAATATCCGTTTCAAGATCATGAGCATACCAATGCATCATTTCAAAGACCTAGAAATGATCCATCTTCCTCCACATATGATCAGGGTTGGAGGAATCACCCTAACTTTGCTTGGAACCAATCACAATTTCAAAACACGGTTCCAACCCAAAACAATTTCCAAGGGGTCCCTCCACCACAACAGCAGCCACCACTTCAATTGAGTCAGCACCCCTTCCAAGCACAAAATTTCCAAAATCCGGCCAACATTTTTTCACCACATGAAAATTTTTTGCAATTGACCGGTACAGATAATACCTCTGCACTAGCACAAACCTTGGATACTTTCATGAAACAATCCATCCAAGGGACGGCAAGTTTGCAATCTTCCGTCGAGAATGTAATGAAGATCATTATCTCTCAAAATGAGAACATCAAATCGATGGAAGAACAAATTGCACAACTAAAAGCTGAGATGAGTGCAAGAGAGAAAGGGAAACTTCCAGCTCAACCTTTACCCAATCTTAGCTATTCACATCCTGTGGATGCAATCACGTTGAGATCTGGAAGAGTGCTTGACCATCACGTTGGGGAAGAGTTTGATGATACTGATAAATCAATCAATAACACCCCGGCTGAGTCCTTTCCTTACACACACACTTCTGACCCCAGTTCTTCTACCCCACCATCTTCTTCCGAGCCTATTCTTCGTTTCCCAAAAGGCTCGCCACTTCAGCCCACCTCTTTTACCCCTCCACGGACAATCCCCACTTCTATTCTGGGATCGATTCCACACACACTTCCTTCTCCTATGATGGACCCAGCGCTTATTGCTAAAGCACCTTATCCTAATCGGTTAAGGGCTAACACACCGAGTCCACATATGGAGAAGATTATGAACATTTTTAAGCAAGTAAACACCAACATCCCTCTCCTAGATGCCATCCAACAAGTTTCGTCCTATGCGAAAACTCTTAAGAACTTGTGCACTAGGAAGAGGAAGAATCCAGTGCCCAAGAAGATTTTCATGGAAAAAACAATAGACACGGCTTTCCCCCAACAATTACCGAGGAAACGTAAGGATCCTGGATATCCTACTATTTCCGTTTCTATTGGGGAAAAACACATTAACCGTGCTCTACTAGATCTTGGCGCTAGTGTTAACTTGCTTCCATATTCAGTTTATGAGCAATTAGGAATCGGAGAGTTGAAGCCAACCAATTGCACTCTCCAGATGGCTGACCGATCAATCACCAAACCTAGGGGTGAACTAGAGGATGTGTTAATAAAAATCGGAGAATTTATATTTCCGGTAGATTTTATTGTAATTGATACACAGCCTGTAGCGAACCCACGGAATCAAATTCCGGTGATTTTAGGTCGCCCCTTTTTGGCCACTTCCAATGCTATTATCAACTGTCGTAATGGTTCTATGACCCTATCTTTCGGGAATAGGTCAATAGAGCTGAACATTTACAAGTTGGGAAGTGTACCCTCCGAACCTACTGCTCAGGTCTGTTCTGTCGACTTAATGGATGTCGACAGTAGTGAATTTGATGATCCTCTTTATACTGATATTGACTCTTTTCATACGTTATTGTTTGACCCAACTATGTATCATACACATACGGACTCTTCCACCGAGTTGTCCGGGTCAACAATTAACACGGATTATGAAATATTCTTAGAGTCTGAAGATCACCCCGCACTATGTGATGACATTATTCATCGGGGTATAGATGGAACTTTTGAGGAAATCTTCGCTGATGAACTCGCATTTTTGAATGACACGGGTGTTGAGATGAATCATGTCCCAATCAATGAAATTGAACCTCCACCCCTTCTTCTGAACTGTAAAAAGAATGCGAGTAATCCATCATATTCACTGCATCGTCTCTCCAATATGAGACGCACACACATTCTTTTCCACCACTTAATCTTTCCCCACTTCTTCTTCCACCAACCCGAGCACTGCATTGATAAAATTTTTGAATGGTTGGTGTTGACATTTGGTCTTTGCAAAGCTTGGCATCGACCACTGATTTTTGACCCCCACTTGTGATTTTCAAAGTTTAACATTGCATAATTCAAGTTTGGGGGGGTATAATCGGGCTCTTGAAAAGAAAATTTTTACAAAATTTTGAGCCAAAAATAAGTTTGGGGGAAGTTCTTCACTTAAATATTTTGCCCCCACTAATAAATTCCTCCCAAGCTTACAGGTTTTTCGAGATTTAGCAGATGGCAACAGTGAGGACACTGTTGAAAACAAGTTTGGGGGAGGTTTGTGCTTATTTTCGCATCATTTGCATCATACTTTGCATAAGCACAAAACATTTTTTTGAAAACCATAAAAATTTAAAAAATTTCAAAATTATAAAAATATTTTTTTGATCATAAATAAGATAATAAAAGATTAGATAGTGAACAATTACATCCATGAGATTAGAAAAATTTAAGAAAACTAAGAAAATTAGAAGTTTTCTTATACGAACTAGTAATAAGTGTTGGAGATAGTGCCCTCAGAGTCAATTATTGGATCACAGGCACGTGATTGCAATGATTGAGTGAGGACCTATCCCGGTAGGACAGTCTTACTCAAGATGATAGTATGCTATCTGGTTTATCTTTATCATCGTGTACTGCTTTAGGTGACCTGACATGTCGCTATTACACGTTGATAGAGCCCCTAGGATTCTTGCTTGACTACCAGCAGTATGATAGCGATCATATACGTGGGAGCTGGTAGTCTATAAGCACATCCTTAAAAGGTCCCTAGTCGTAGGAGTTTCGAGACAGGGCATCGATACTCCATTAGTAGACTAGTGTATACAGTCGAGACCCCGACGAGGGGCGGTGGCCGGTCTCACAAGCCACTGGTGTCAGTTGGTTCACCTAAGATGTATACAGGTGCTCATTGGGTTATGAGTACACCGGACAGGACTCGCCGGGAACCTGCTAGTTGGTCTTATACCAGACGTCAGATAGCAGTTCCCTGGTGACATGTGTACAGGTTAGTTCATCGACCTGAGATCGTCATTTGTCTCGTGTGAGTTCCCACTGTGCTTTGATTACTACCCTACCACGGCTCAAAGGAGTCGTGCAAACAGGTTTTAGTTGGGTACAGTCCCGAGCCACATGGAGGCAGTGAGCGGATCTGCAGGGGTTCGTCTCTCCCGGTATTGGGGGTGAGGTCGCGCTGTGTCTAGGAGAGCCATTACGCAAAGCCCTCGGCCGAGGCAGGAGATTTACTGGTAGGTATTACAGTAGTATCTCAGGGCGTTCTGGGCTACACTCCGACACGACTTGTACCGCTTTTGGGGGTCTGACTTTTACCAACCCCCTAGGCCCGACATGCGATGCTCATAGACGAACGGACCGGACTGTACGGATATTGTCACTGCCAGGCTCAGTTGGGTGTCAGGGTGAGCTTGCTCATCGACGTCCCTTTTGGTCAATAGCTGGTGGCCCGTCACGTATTGGCTAATACCTCTGACGTGCTAGTGGTTAAATCCACAGCCATAGTATTGACGAGTCTTTAGAGTCCACCACACTTTCAGTTACTCAAGCTTTCGGGCGAAACGCTGTAGAGGCCGTATGAAGATATGGCAGGGTCCGATCAGATACGTGCGGTATTGCACGGATCAGGATCGGACAGTTTTGTACTAGTGGCCGTATAGTTATATGGCAGGGTTCGATCTGATACGTGCGGTATTGCATGGATCAGGATCGAACGGATTTTACTAGCCGGCTTTGGCTTAAGCCGGTCCTAGTTTAGTACAGTGTAGATTTTGTCTCATTGCATTTGTATCCGGTCGGAATACAGATGCGGGTGTGTATGCACAGTATTGGGGTTTTCCTGTAATTTATTACGGGACCAGTTTTCTGGAGTTGCCAGTTTGCATTCCGTTCCGGCCGGTTTTCGTTTGTTCTTTCCCGGCCGGACTTTTCCGTTAGAGGGGGTTATTTGCAATTGTGCAAATAACATTTTTGGAGGGGTTTTATTGCAAATATATTCATTATGATATGTTTAGCATCTTTCATCCATGATGGTGCATTTATTGTGATTTGAGAGGGTATGGGTTTAAAAAGTGAGAAGTATGGTTGATGTTTTGTTTGTGGTCACCTCTTTCTATCTCCTACACTCACCTCCCTCTTGTGATATATTTGGATTCCTCCCACCATTTCCCTCAAGAGATTAGGCCGGCCACATTTGAGTGAGGGGGAGAAAAATATGAGAGGTTTTCATTTTGGTTGTGGTGGCATCATTCTTGTTCTCATATTCCTCTTGCTAGAAAATTGAAAGTACCAATTTTCCTAATCTCCTCCTTCATCCTACATGGCAACCAAAGACCCCAATGAGACATAGACTCTACACATTCTACAGCATTTCTTGGGCATGTCGACTTGCCGGCTTCATGCACGAGTTGCCTCGGTATTGAGGCGGGAGCCCGTAAAAGACGCAGGCGATGTGGTGCCCTTCCGGCGAGGAGGCGACGATGTGGAGACAAGACTTTCCGCGGGAGATCGGGACGATGACGAGAAGACCGGAGGACTCGGATCACTCGGTATACTTCTCTTCCCATCTCTTGATTAGCTAGCATTAGGTTAATGGTTAACGATCCGGGTTTTCATTGTCCGCGGTAGCGCCGGTTTCCAAGTAAGGAAAATTTTTGATTCCGCATTTTGGCCTCGGATAGACGGCCGGGGCGCTGCCGTGGCGCAACATGGTATCAGAGCCACGCCATTAACCTTGCCTAGCTTGTTCTAATGCGTTTTACTTATCCGATCGACCAAAATCCCAAAAACCTCATTTTTGTTCACATCAGTTTCTGTTGAAAAATTTTGGTGTCTAAAAATTTTTCAGGTTGTATAAAATTAATGTACTGGAAATTCTAAGACTTCTGTAAAAATTCGACACATTCAGTCGACAACCCTAGCGCAGAACCGCGGCCAAACCCCCCCTGGGGCCGCGGTTCCGCCGCACATTGTTTTCTTCTCTGTGTCAAATTTGTACAGTGGGCTTGTGGGCTAATTTTAGGGGTTTTGGGATATTAAATTTGGGCCCAGATTTTCTGTGACTGCTACAGTATTACTTGGGGGCCCACTTGTTAATTTTTGATCGATTGGATATTTTAAACACATTATTTCACAGTATTTACATTATATCTGCGACCGTGAATATCACTTGATCGGTAAATCCTGTCTAACTGCTATAGCCCGGTTAGACGGATTTGCGAACGTGATTTTCACGTTGATGTTCTATGTTTATGCTGTGTTGTTGCGGATTGGTCGTGGGGGATAGCCTGGATGCAATGTTAGTACAGTTTTGTTTTATATGTACATTTGATATTGCGGGGCGAGCGTCCGACATGTGGACTGCCGTCACTGCCTGTTTGTATTATTCTTTTGGGGCACGACCTGGTTGCGGTCGATGTACCCGTTGTATGTATATTTTACTTTTTGTACTAGGATTACCCCACGGAGGGGTGCACGGATAGCCGGGTTCTAGAGGGCAACGGGCCCGCATCTCATGGCATTGAGACGGAGGGGGCTTCACTCTAGGATTGGCGGGCTATTCGCCGCACTCGTAGGGGGTACAGGTTGACCCAGGAGGGGTGCCCAAGTTACCGGATTCCATGAAGTGCTGGGTGGTCCATTCACGGGGCTGAAGGGGGCTGCCTCGCTTCAGGTTTTGGCGGGTGACTTGCCGCGCCCGTAGGGGTCTAGGATTTCATTGCACAGGCTATCCACACGACCAGGGGAACGTCGGGTTTCAGCAGCGGCTCTGTGAAACCCGGGGCTTCCAGATATCTGTATTGTTCTGAGATGCTGTATATTTCTGTGATGTTGCATTTTATCACGCCTTGAGCGAGTATAATATATTGGTATATATATTAGTAGATGTTGTATATGTTTTGCATCCGCGCTAGTCCAGTCCCCGCTCTGTCGTTAGTTAAGTAACCTAACGGGTGATGACGGGACCCAGTGGCGAATGCGGATGGCATATACGTACATCAGTATATTTTCGTTCTTTATGGTGTGATCATTTGATGGGACTGCGTTGATTTGGATCAATGCAAGTTAAAAACGAACCTATTCTGATGTTGTTGGAACACTTTTCAAAAAGCTGTTATTGCAAGGACGTTCACTTTTTTTTTGCATCGTGGTATTCATTTGGAATATCCTGCTCCTCAGTCGACGAGGCAAGGGCCGAGATCCCTTCACCGGGAGTGACCCCTTGGACAGAAGTTTGCGTCAGAGCATTAACTTCACTATAGCCAATTACTTTTGCTTTGCATCGTGGTATTCAGTTGGAATATCCTGCACCTCATTCTACGGGGAAAGTGCCGAGATCCCTTCACCGGGAGTGACCTCTTTAGCAAAGTTTTTCGTCACTATATTTTTATAAAGAGTTATCCGGTTCCTTCAACGATATCAAGTTCATTACGTTAAAGGTTTTTCGCCAAAAACCATCCGTAGCCCTCCGTCATTTCAGATTAGTATTGCTTAGTATTCGCGCTACGTTTGTCGTTGCTATTCGCCGAGGCGTAGTGTGCGGTAGCTCTGTAATGCTTTCTGTCGTATGGATATGTGGATTGGTTAGGACAGTCGTACGACTTTGTTGATTATTCGTCAAGGGTCGCGCGGGTGGGTTTAACGCAATCAAGATAATGACGGGTTGAACTTGACTAGGACCTTTTGATTTGTTGATTATTCGTCAAGGTCACTTGGGTCCTAGGGGTAAAAATCACATCGGGAGTTTCAAAAGAACTGAAACTTGCCAGGCATGCGCATACCTTCTGGAGTGTGGTGACTTGAGTGGATTCCGACAAGTTATCATGCGATGATAGTTGGATCCCGATTCCCACTGATGAGTTAGTTTACTCCTCGGGTGACCCCGACTAATTCTTCTTTCAGGTTTGGAGGAGAATTTGAGGTACAGAGGGAGGTTTCCTGATTAGATAAATTGGTAACCATTCTGATCTAGGTTAGAGTGCACGCTGAGTGTTTCTTTTCTCTCTCTCTCTGGCAGCGACCTTTGACCCGACCCTGGACTATGACTCAGTGACCAAGTTGACCGAACCTTCTTAACACGGGCTTTTGGATTGTCAGAGTTGCAGACCTCATTGCCACTCCTACTTTTACCCTTTTCTCCAGGACACCCCGTATTACTACGAACGTCCACTTCCATTGGACAAAACCATCGTATGGTTATATACGAACTCGAAGGACTTCGAGGATGGTTTCTGGTTCTGGAGAAAACGAATAGGATTATTCAGTTGTCTTTTCTTTTCACCTTCTCTCATTGCGAGTACTCCTTGGTTTAGGAGATAGTACACCTATTACGCAAATTGAATAGTCTTCTTCCAAACCTTAGGCTGGTGCCGACCGGTAGGGAATGAAGAAAACCAATTAGCATAACGATGGTGTGCAGAAGGGATTAAGTTAAGACAAAGCAAGGGATTAGTAAGAGGGCAAAGTAAATTGTGACTACTATTCACGATCAAACCAAGTATTTCTTCGCCAATCCTAAATCACCTTTGTATTTCTCCAGGACACTCCGTATCACTACGAAGATCCACAATTTATTGGATATTCCATAGTATGGTTATATACGAACTCGAAAGGAACTTGTTCCAGTTCGGGGATGGATTCTGGTTCAGGAGAAATAGGAATAAGGTTTATTCGGTTGTCTTTTATCTTCACCTTCTCTCGCTTTGCGAGTGCTCCTAGGATTAGGACAGTACACCTTTTATGCTTATTGGATAGTCTTCTTCCAAACCATAGGCTGGTGCCGAACGGTAGGGAAGGAAGAAAACCATTTGGCCTAAAGGGGTGTGCAGACGATAATGACTAAAGACATATAAAGGGATTTGGACAGATGGCAAAGAGATATACGGTTACAGTTGTGAATCTGGATAATGGAAGAGGCATTACTAAGAATACCGGAATACCCCACCGAAACATTTCAATGTTTCAGTTTCACTGTGTAATGTTAAAAGAAAACTGATTTCCCGATTAGATACTTACTCCAGGTTATGTATTTACCAGGTATGATTCTCACATCTGTGTGGTTTTACAGATGATGTGTGGGAGTAAATTATTGGGAATAGGGTGATCATCCTCATTATATCGGGATTCGTTGTAATCGGTGATATTTGAGGAGATCATCTGGGCTGTTTGCCGGTCGGCAAATATTTGGTTTTGAATATCCGTTGTTGTGCACCAATTTCAAATTGATATATCTGTACGTCTATTTTCATAGAGTGAGATATACCTTTTGATATTATGTCGATGGCATTTACCTATATCAGTGGATGATTAGGTAAGGAGCATTAAACAACGGTGTAATTCTTCTTAACCATAAGTACAGTTTTCAACCTACGACGCACAGTGAAAGAGTTGTTAGACTCAGCGGACTTATACAGAGTATTGTATGTTGTCCAGTGTCCATTAGGACAGAGGGGTTGGTCCTCATACTATATTCTGTTTACTTTTAACTTCTCTAGTTCTTAGACATGTGTTTCGTAGGAACACAGGGTCTAAGTTTTGAGGAGTTATAGGTATTTGAATAGAGTAGAGAACCAGGTATAGCAAGTATCGGGATTCTTCAAAGTGATCGAAGATGTAGATACTTGTGTATGGTATTCAGTTGATAGTAATGATAAAGAGAAATTGCTTCTCTTTCAGTTTACTCATAATTGGAAGCATTCCTAAGTTGAGTAACGCTGATCGGCCTCCTTCCATTTAGTTTACATGCACTGGAGATAGCTGCATGATTTGAATCTGGTTCAATTGAATCAGTGCCTCTGGTTCTATATTGGATATAGAACAGTTCATATCTTAACGATGTTAAGGTACGGGGAGTTGTCCGGCTTATGCTTAAAACCAGACACTGGACAACTCAAGGCACGTTTCTGTAATGGCTGTTTGTGGGTTGACCCAGGCTATGACGAGGGTTGACTTTCTACCATCTGGCAGATCAATAGAAATATTGTTCTAGACTCGCCACGGTTTTATTAAAAATGGATTTTTTCAAAAAACAGTAATGGGAGTATGGTAGAACTGGAAGTGATTCCAGAACCACAAACGATTACTGAAGATTTGATAAGGAACCTAAAGATTCAATCTGGTTTGACATTCCATTGGCCTCTCCGCAGATACGGTGGGTAACTTCAGGCACCCGAGAGGTACTCCGGTAGCCTCAAGGACGGTGACAGGGAAGTTCTTGTTTGCCCACACTTACCATTGCTGTTGTTCCAGGTCGCGAGACCCGGCAGGAGGATGAGTATAGCGTCGTTCTGAACTAGCTTCATAAGTGTACGTGTATATGACTCTGCCAGAGGGTTGTCGTAGTCAGTGGGAGCAGCGGAAGCATTGGTGGACATCAGGCTTATGTCTATTTATAGACTAAAGCAGATGTAGCGGAGATAGATCATTTATTTCTGACGTGACAGTCATAGGTTTGACTTCATCAGAATAGGGGATGGATCTGTTGAGAAGGTAGTAGGGTGTGATATCCTGGTATTTGGATGACAAACACAGAGTAGGAAAAGAAACTCCTATACTACGATCGATTATACTTTGGTTGTCACACAGTGGTTTCTCCACACAGGACTTGGATATTATATCAGACATTCTGGTTACTAGATCTATGGTTTTAGATCTAGATTTGGGTGGTTTCCTAATCTGGGTACCTTGACAGCATTCTATGAGTATTTAGAATGGACGACTCCTGGCATGGTAGTGTACCTGCAGGTAATGGAGTCACCCTCTCTAATGGTGTCTTACAGACTAAAGGGGAGAGGGATGCGCATGATTGACAGATCACTTGCTTAGGCAATTGAGTCAATCATGAGATGTCAAGTACCACACCAGATGTTGTTCTTGCACTAGATGCAATAAGTTGACATTGATCCAATCCTGGAGAAACAGTCGGAAGCAGTTTTAGAACATAAGTGGATGTTCTAGGGATATGATGACGACAGCCTCATTTGGGAGACAGTTATCATTCCAGGCTTGCAAGGTGACATGGACGACAAGGAGGTTGTCAGAGTTAAAGTTTTCCTTCTGACGAAGGGGCAGTATTTTGGACAGATGGTCCAAGGCAATACCGAGGGTGACATGGCGCAGGATACTGATTAAGTTCAGTTGACGATACAGTCTAAGAAGTTTGGATTTGGAGTTCATTTATGAGCTAAGTCCCATCAGACCTCCAGACATTCTAAGACAGGTATTGCTCATTTTGGGAGATGGCTTTCTCCGCGAACTTGAGATATAGAGAGACATAGAAAGAAACATCACAGCGGATCCACTAACTGAGGCTATTCCTCGAACGCAATAGTTTCGCAAACGAGTTTTGTGAGACTGACTAGTAGAGGAGTTGGGTGTTCGGTATCACACGGGCTGTGAGTATGCGGCATCGTAATAATTAGCCTTGAGTGCAAGTGGGAGATTGTTGGAGATAGTGCCCTCAGAGTCAATTATTGGATCACAGGCACGTGATTGCAATGATTGAGGGAGGACCTATCCCGGTAGGACAGTCTTACTCGAGATGATAGTATGCTATCTGGTTTATCTTTATCATCGTGTACTGCTTTAGGTGACCTGACATGTCGCTATTACACGTTGATAGAGCCCCTAGGATTCTTGCTTGACTACCAGCAGTATGATGGCGATCATATACGTGGGAGCTGTTAGTCTATAAGCACATCTTTAAAAGGTCCCTAGTCGTAGGAGTTTCGAGACAGGGCATCGATACTCCATTAGTAGACTAGTGTATACAGTCGAGACCCCGACGAGGGGCGGTGGCCGGTCTCACAAGCCACTGGTGTCAGTTGGTTCACCTAAGATGTATACAGGTGCTCATTGGGTTATGAGTACACCGGACAGGACTCGCCGGGAACCTGCTAGTTGGTCTTATACCAGACGTCAGATAGCAGTTCCCTGGTGACATGTGTACAGGTTAGTTCATCGACCTGAGATCGTCATTTGTCTCGTGTGAGTTCCCACTGTGCTTTGATTACTACCCTACCACGGCTCAAAGGAGTCGTGCAAACAGGTTTTAGTTGGGTACAGTCCCGAGCCACATGGAGGCAGTGAGCGGATCTGCAGGGGTTCGTCTCTCCCGGTATTGGGGGTGAGGTCGCGCTGTGTCTAGGAGAGCCATTACGCAAAGCCCTCGGCCGAGGCAGGAGATTTACTGGTAGGTATTACAGTAGTATCTCAGGGCGTTCTGGGCTACACTCCGACACGACTTGTACCGTTTTTGGGGGTCTGACTTTTACCAACCCCCTAGGCCCGACATGCGATGCTCATAGACGAACGGACCGGACTGTACGGATATTGTCACTGCCAGGCTCAGTTGGGTGTCAGGGTGAGCTTGCTCATCGACGTCCCTTTTGGTCAATAGCTGGTGGCCCGTCACGTATTGGCTAATACCTCTGACGTGCTAGTGGTTAAATCCACAGCCATAGTATTGACGAGTCTTTAGAGTCCACCACACTTTCAGTTACTCAAGCTTTCGGGCGAAACGCTGTAGAGGCCGTATGAAGATATGGCAGGGTCCGATCAGATACGTGCGGTATTGCACGGATCAGGATCGGACAGTTTTGTACTAGTGGCCGTATAGTTATATGGCAGGGTTCGATCTGATACGTGCGGTATTGCATGGATCAGGATCGAACGGATTTTACTAGCCAGCTTTGGCTTAAGCCGGTCCTAGTTTAGTACAGTGTAGATTTTGTCTCATTGCATTTGTATCCGGTCGGAATACAGATGCGGGTGTGTATGCACAGTATTGGGGTTTTCCTGTAATTTATTACGGGACCAGTTTTCTGGAGTTGCCAGTTTGCATTCCGTTCCGGCCGGTTTTCGTTTGTTCTTTTCCGGCCGGACTTTTCCGTTGGAGGGGGTTATTTGCAATTGTGCAAATAACATTTTTGGAGGGGTTTTCTTGCAAATATATTCATTATGATATGTTTAGCATCTTTCATCCATGATGGTGCATTTATTGTGATTTGAGAGGGTATGGGTTTAAAAAGTGAGAAGTATGGTTGATGTTTTGTTTGTGGTCACCTCTTTCTATCTCCTACACTCACCTCCCTCTTGTGATATATTTGGATTCCTCCCACCATTTCCCTCAAGAGATTAGGCCGGCCACATCTGAGTGAGGGGGAGAAAAATATGAGAGGTTTTCATTTTGGTTGTGGTGGCATCATTCTTGTTCTCATATTCCTCTTGCTAGAAAATTGAAAGTACCAATTTTCCTAATCTCCTCCTTCATCCTACATGGCAACCAAAGACCCCAATGAGACATAGACTCTACACATTCTACAGCATTTCTTGGGCATGTCGACTTGCCGGCTTCATGCACGAGTTGCCTCGGTATTGAGGCGGGAGCCCGTAAAAGACGCAGGCGATGTGGTGCCCTTCCGGCGAGGAGGCGACGATGTGGAGACAAGACTTTCCGCGGGAGATCGGGACGATGACGAGAAGACCGGAGGACTCGGATCACTCGGTATACTTCTCTTCCCATCTCTTGATTAGCTAGCATTAGGTTAATGGTTAACGATCCGGGTTTTCATTGTCCGCGGTAGCGCCGGTTTCTAAGTAAGGAAAATTTTTGATTCCGCATTTTGGCCTCGGATAGACGGCCGGGGCGCTGCCGTGGCGCAACAATAAGTAGTTATGAGCCGTTGTCCCAAGGGTTAGTAAGATGAAAGACGTCGCTAATCTGAGGATAAAAATAAGTCTGAAAAATAGTTTCTATTCTGGAAGCCAAACATTTTGAACGTTGCTACCCTGCTATTCGCACTTACACACGTCTTAAAGCCTGGGATAGTAGAGGATACCTTGAAATGCTCTTGTCTTAAGGCCGATGTATAAAAAAAAAATATTTTGAAAGTGGTGAGAAAAATAGACACTGGTTTTGTTATCACCAAGGGCAATAATAAAAAATATATAGCAAGGGTGCTTCTTCACCTAGTGCCCTAAGGCCAACTGGTCTGGGAGTCACTGCTATACCTGAGGTGGTGCAAGACGAGGAAAATACACCAAGCATGCAAGCACAGGAGTAATCGGTCGGTTAGTACCTCAAGAAGTATTAACGGTCGCATGAAAGTGTGTGAGCTATCTCGTTTATCAAAAAGTACTGAGGCTGACGGGCAAGAGTATGATAGCTTGAATTGAATTCTCCGGGTGTAGGGATGTCTTTACACACACGCAAGGCGATATGATCGATGTTTGGAAAACAGATAGGAATGAAAAATAAGACGAATTTTTATTGAGGGAGGACGTGATTTCTGACATCTTTTCATGACCATTAAGATAGGGCTCATAACAACCGAAAAGCTAGCTTAGTTGGAAACCCTAATTTTCAAAGTCTTTCTTTTACAATTCTTTTCTTTAAATGTAATATTCATGATCTTCCTTTTATTATTGGATTTTGTGGGTGCAATCCGCTGAAAACCCTCAGGAGACAACACTCCTCCTACTAGGGACACCTAGAGGTTTAAAGGCTTGTTGCACATGCTCAGTGCAATCGTGTTGCCTACGAAAGTGTGCTAGTTAGTTTTTTTCTCTTTCTTTATTTTCTCCTTCTCTTTTTCTTTAATAAACATTCGCTCGAGACGATCGAAATTAAGTTTGGGGGTATTTGATCAGTCGAAAATATTGTATATTTTAGCCGGCAATTTCCCCATCTTTTGCATACATTTAAAAGTGTTCGGTATTCATATTTCACATATTAGCAAATCAGTCGTAAAATACCAGATTTCATGTATTAGACTTTTAAACCGACACTTTACGGGAAATTAACCGCATTTCATGGCATCGCATCATTTCTGTATTTGCGCAACACTTGTCTTGAGTCTGTGCAGGAAAATCCGGAGCAAAATCAAAAGAAGCTGATCAAAATTACGTCAACTCCCTAATTTCAGATCTGGTATCATTACAAAGGAGAAATTGCAAATCAACATATAAAAGGAAGCCCTAAACAACAGTACAAGCCCATAGAAGAAAGTACAAGGCCCAAGCCTCTAACATGGCCGCGGATCCGCGGCAATGGCTTGCTTGCGCCACGGATCCGCGGTGGGCCCAGGGAATTAGTTCCCCAATTTCAGTGCACAACTCCTAGCTCAGTGGCTACAGTTCAGAAAAGCATGACAACTTCAAGAATTCTGCAGATTCTTTTTCCAGATCAGCAAAGAAGATTAAGCAAGGCTAATCCTAATTAAGCTCCTAATTAATCCTCATCTAGAAGCTCCCTCCTAACTAATCACATCTAGAAGCTTCTCCCCTAACTAACTTTTGGAGGGAAATTTGAATTTCCTCAACAAACTTTTGGAGGGAAACTTAGAATTTGAAATCCTAGATCTAGGGTTAGTTATCTATAAATAGGAACCTAGACCTAGGGTTAAAGGCGAATCAATCTTTAATCAAAAATCAATAATCATTGGTTCATTCTACACCATTTTCTTCCACAAGTCTCGTGACAAGGCTTGTGCGAAACCCTAACCCTAATTCCACTCCAAATCCAAGATCTTGAGTACCAAATCAAGCGAGAAGCCTTCAACCTTTTAGGAGCCGAGCCGATCTTCAATCGGGCAAGTGATCCAAGCCGATCCGCGATCCACGGAGACGAGCGAAGCCAAATCGACGATCAAGTTCTTCCTCTTGTAGTTCTTGAGCGAATGTAACTAAATTGTTGATATAAATAAAAGGTGAATTTCTTTAATCTTGTTTTCTTTTAATTCTTGTATCATGATTAGATCTCAATTTGTAATTGTTGTTCTTGTTGTGATGTTTGAGTGAAACTCCGCTCGTAAAGGAGTCGAGACGATTGTAGAATGATGATGTAACAAATCTTAATACGATTTTTAAGTCCTACGAGTTTTGTAAACCCTAGCAAGTTCAAGAATCGATGACCTAGTTTCGTTGCGATGCTTTCTTGATTGTGATCGCTCGAAATTAGGGATCTACGATCGTTTCTTGAATTTACTAGAGGCTAGAATATGAATGATATCGATGAATGAACAAGGGATAAGATGAAACCCTAGTTTCACAAGAAATCCCTAATTCTCGGAGATCATCATCGGTCTAGTATCAATTCATCGAAGGATAAGAATGCGTAATTCTAAGATTACATCACATCTATAGATCCGATCGATTCCTACGAACCTCATTTCGATTCTTCAGATTTGGTTTGGAAAAATCATCAAACGATCAATTCTTGATTCTATCTTTTAAAGCTTTCTTAGATCTAGTATTTTCTCATTCTTGAACTTCAAATATA
Organism: Agapanthus africanus; assembly: GCA_030015575.1. NCBI lineage: Eukaryota > Viridiplantae > Streptophyta > Magnoliopsida > Asparagales > Amaryllidaceae > Agapanthus > Agapanthus africanus. The sequence continues at coordinate 44,246,407 of JASDDO010000004.1, read as the reverse complement.
AATCTTGAATTGTTTTGTTTTCTTTCTTTAAAGTTTCAATTCATCTAATTCAAAAGACGAACAATTACACTTTCCCTGTGGACGATCCGCACTCACATACTAACTACATCCGACACCGTAGTTGATTGCGGTCAAATAATTTTTGGTTGTGATTTCTTTATAATTTCATACTACACATCAAGAATTCATTCCAATCAGCGCACGAAGTCCGTCTCATCTCGAAGGCGGACCCTCTTAAATATTTGATGTCAAAGGATATATTGACGGGTCGACTCGCTAAATAGGCTCTACTCCTGATGGAGTTCTCGATAACGTATCGACCTCTTAAGGCAGTGAAAGGCCAGGCCATTGCCGACTTCCTTGCTGAGCATCCAGTACCTGCCGGTTCTCCTCTGAACTGCGATTTGCCGGACGAACATGCATTTGATGCGATCGGCGGCGGTGATACCCGATGGGAACTCTATTTTGACGAGGCATCTTCCATGAAGAAGCGCAAACAATGTACCCCCATAATCAAATCGGGAGTAGGCCTTATCTTCGTAACCCCACAAGGAGGGATGATGCGCTTTGCTTTCTCCTTAACGGAATCGAGGACAAACAACGAAGCCGAATACGAAGCTCTGATAGCAGGCCTCGAGATCGCTATCGACATGGGAATTGAAAATCTCCTCATATATGGGGACTCCCAGCTGGTCGTTAGTCAAGTAAACGGCGACTACCAAACGTGCAAACCGGAATTGGTGAAATACGGTGAAAAGGTGCAACAACTGTTGACCCAAATTCCCTCCTACACTTTGGAAAGTATACCACGTGCGGAAAATAGCAAAGCAGACGCGCTAGCTAAGCTCGCTAAAGAACTAGCTGATGAGAACCTCGATGACGTCAAAATCATGGTGCAAAGCCGTCGAGTGCTCGTCCCGGCAGAAATATCTCCGGAATCATACGAAGAAAAGGGAGCGACTGAGCAGACGACCCTACAAATAAAAGACCGTAAGAAGGCTGAGGACTGGAGGGAAGTCTTCATAGACTACTTTAAGTCCCACCGAATTCCCGAAGGAGCGTCCTCAAGACATCAGCTCATGAAACGAGCTCTATCTTTCGCTTTCGTCAATGATACTCTGTATAAGAGGTCGTTTGATTCTCTGTGGCTGAGATGTTTAGGACCTGACGAAGCAGAAAGAGTCGTTCAAGAGGTTCATGACGGAATCTGTGGTTCTCATCAAGCAGGCCCAAAAATGAAGTTAAAAATCAAACGAATGGGTTATTATTGGCCCACGATGGTCCAAGACTGCCTCGAGTATGTGAAGCAATGCCACTCGTGCCAGATTCATAGGGACTTTATCCACCAACATCCAAATCCACTACATCCAACGGTGGCTAGCTGGCCATTCGAAATGTGGGGGACTGACATAGTCGGCCCCATCGAACCAGCATCGTCCCGAGGACATCGTTTCATCCTGGCGACAACTGATTACTTCTCCAAATGGGCAGAAGCAGTACCACTGAGGGAAGTGAAGACGGAGAATATCCTCCACTTCTTCAAGACGCACGTCATCTATCGGTTTGGAACTCCACGGCGGATTATCTCCGATAACGGGCCAGCCTACATAAGCCATAAAATTAGCCGCTTCGCGCAGCATCACAATATAGACTGGAGATATTCCTCAGTTTACAATCCGCGAGCTAATGGTCTAGCCGAGGCCTTCAATAAGACCTTGACAAAGATCATAAAAAAGACGGTGTCCCGAAATAAGAAAGACTGGCACGAGAGGCTGCAAGAGGCCCTTTGGGCCTATCGAACTACGTTCAAGACGGCCACGAACACAACGCCGTACGCGTTGGTATTTGGGACGGAAGCAGTGCTCCCCCTCGAGATAGAGTTACCCTCTCTACGAGTGGCAGTCCACTACGAGCTGACGGACGAAGAAAATGCTCACCTTCGGCTCGAGGAGCTTGATGCCCTCGATGAAACCCGGCTCATAGCGCAACAAAATCTAGAGGCCTACAAAGTAAAGATGACGCGCTCGTACGAAAGATTGACCAGGCCGAGGACATTCCGCCAAGGCGAACTCGTACTAGTGGTCAAAAGACCTATGATCCCCAATCGTGCCAAGCGGGAAAAATTTGAGCCGAACTATGAAGGCCCGTACATCATAGACAAGGTCTACCAGGGTGGAGCCTATCTACTCGTGGACATGCACGGTGAAAGGCCTTTCAGGACAATAAACGGCCGCTTCTTAAAGAAATACTATGCTTAATGAGCCACATCCTGGGTCAATGATAGATGACGACGACTATGTCTGCTCACTATCTTCCTAAGCTCAGACTTTATAAGCAGTAGCCGGCCTTCCCCTGAACGACGGACCGAAACGTCCTTAAACTAATGACGGACCGAAATGTCCTTAAACTAATAACGGACCGAAACGTTTTTAAACTAATGACGGACCGAAACGTCCTTAAACTATCAACGGAACGAAACGTCCTTAAACTATCGACGGACCGAAACGTCCTTAAACTAACGATGGACCGAAACGTCCTTAGACTATCGATGGACCGAAACGTCCTTAAACTAACGACGGACCGAAACGTCCTTAAACCAACGACGGACCGAAATGTCCTTAAACCAACGACGGACCGAAACGTTCCTTAAACTACTACCGCAGTATCCTTAGGCTGACGAGAGAGTAAATATATATATATATATATATATAAATAAAATAAAATAAAAAAAAACGGTACGTCCATAAGCAAAATGGGCACGGATGAAAACCCGAAAGGGCTCCGTGAGTAAAAACAGCAGGGCTACCGGCAAGTGTTCATGAAAACCCGAAAGGGAGCGACCTTGTAAAAAAAAAGGAGAAAAAGAATTAAAAAAAAACGGTATGTCCATAAGCAAAATGGGCACGGATGAAAACCCGAAAGGGCTCCGTGAGTAAAAACAGCAGGACTACCAGCGAGTGTTTGTGAAACCTGAAAGGGCGCAACCTCGTTAAAATACACTCACAGGGTCCTCCCGACCTTGTAAGGAGAAGCCACCCGCGTGAGATCCTTACGACTCACAAAGAAGAAACACACTTAGGGATCCTCACGATTCCTAAGGAGAAAATACACTTGCGAGATCCTTACGACTCGTAAGGAGAATTCTCTTATGGGACCCTCACGGCTCATAAGACTTGAAAGTCTTAAGTTACAGAAACCTAAACCTGTTCTTAAGCAAATCCCCCACAACCTTTGATATTGCCCTACAAGTGGCTCAATACTGACCCTTGTATACAATCCACGGGCGCGAATAAACATTTCCCCAGCAAAGTCACACCCGTGACTAGGGACATGTCTATATGGTGAACAACCCTTATAATTCCTCTCGACTTATAAGGAGAAAACCCTCTTGTAGGATCCTTACGACTTACAGAGGAACATACACTTAGGAATTCTCACGATCCCTAAGGAGAAAATACACCTGCAAGATCCTCACGACTTGTAGGAAGAAATACCTTTGTGAGGCCCTTACGGCTCATGAAGTCAAAAGCCTTGGTCGACAGGACCCTTAACCCTGTTTACTAAGCCACCTTTGTTCAACATCGACAGAGGCAAATGATGATTCGCTCCTGGCAACATCCCAGTTGTAGCGGTGCTGATGCTGAAATCGGTATCTAAAATTTAAGCTTGCAGCGAAAAAGCTAGCGAGCCACACATGCATACGAAATAGCCGAAATGATGGGGCAACTTGCAATAAAAAGCAGCAAGTAAAAATGTATGCATGAAAAATAGCCGAAATGATGGGGCAACTCGCAATAAAAAGCAGCGAGTAGAAAATAAATAAATAGCCGAAATGATTGGGCACCGCGAAAAATAGCCGAAATGATGGGGCAATCGCGACCTCCGCGATATAAAAGCTGAAATGATAAAGCATCGCGGAAAAAGAAATAAAAAATAAATAAAAAAAGGGGTTTCAATTTATGCCCTACAGGTGATGTTCCATCACACCCTATACACAATCCAAGGGCGTAAACAAAAGGGGGATCATACTTCTCCTCCAAGCTTCATCATGAGAAGAAACGAAATCTCGACGGGCCGCGAATGACTTAGAGATCATCTCAGCACTCGTCTCGTAACAACGGACACAACTCTAAGCTAAGCGGAACAGCGGCAACTCCCAGTTCCATGGCTCGGTGGTATACATATCGCCAACAGTCAAACCTCCATCCCGTGAAATGCGGATACAATCAGAAAAATTCCTGGTTACGTGGAACGCGGATAACGTCACTCTTTGACCCCGTGGAAAATGTCCAGAGCGGATCCTGGTCCTCGCAGAGCACGGCAGTAAGCCCGTGTGAAGCATCCAGAGCGGAGCCTAATCCTCGCCGAACACGGCAGTGAACCCGTGTGAAGCATCTAGTGCAAAATTCCTGGTTACGTGGAACGCGGATAACGTCACTCTTTGACCCCGTGGAAAACGTCCAGAGCGGATCCTGGTCCTCGCGGAGCACGGCAGTGAACCCGTGTAAAGCATCCAGAGCGGAGCCTAGTCCTCGCCGAGCACGGCAGTGAACCCGTGTGAAGCATCTAGTGCAAAATTCCTGGTTACGTGGAACACGGATAACGTCACTCTTTGACCCCGTGGAAAACGTCCAGAGCGGATCCTGGTCCTCGCGGAGCACGGCAGTGAACCCGTGTAAAGCATCCAGAGCGGAGCCTAGTCCTCGCCGAGCACGGCAGTGAACCCGTGTGAAGCATCTAGTGCAAAATTCCTGGTTACATGGAACGCGGATAACGTCACTCTTTAACCCCGTGGAAAACGTCCAGAGCGGATCCTGGTCCTCGCGGAGCACGGCAGTGAACCCGTGTGAAGCACCCAGAGCGGAGCCTAGTCCTCGCCGAGCACGGCAGTGAACCCGTGTGAAGCATCTAGTGCAAAATTCCTGGTTACGTGGAACGCGGATAACGTCACTCTTTGACCCCGCGGAAAACGCCCAGAGCGGAGCCTGGTCCTCGCCAAGCACGGCAGTGAACCCGTGTGAAGCATCCAGAGCAAACACCGGACTGTGGAGTCCTTAAAATCCACGGACTATGATGTCCTTAACCTCGACCGTAATGTCTTAAAACTATCAATCAACCACCTTGATTCTGTACCGATTCTATCTTGGTTTAAGGGTACATCTCTTCACTCCTTTGATGCCTGACGCTGTAATTCCTCAACGTCTTCAAAGAGGTGACGGGTCCCTGCAACCAAACATCGGACTGTGGAGTCCCTAAACCCACGGACTATGAGGTCCTTAACCTTGACCGTGATGTCTTAAAACTAACATCGGACTGTGGAGTCCCTAAATCCACGGACTATGAGGTCCTTAACCTTGACCGTGATGTCTTAAAACTAACATCGGACTGTGGAGTCCCTAAATCCACGGACTATGAGGTCCTTAACCTTGACCGTGATGTCTTAAAACTAACATCGGACTGTGGAGTCCTTAAATCCACGGACTATGAGGTCCTTAACCTTGACCGCAACGTCTTTAAACTACGATGCCTTGAGAAACCCCTGACTCCGTGAAACACGGACAAGGGCGACCGCATCCAGCACTTGCAGGTCCTCACGACCTGTAAGGAAGAAAAACTCTCTTGTGAGATCCTTACGACTCTCAAGGCAAAACCCGCTTAAGAATCCTCACGATTCTTAAGAAGAACTTACACCTATGGGATCCTCTCGACCTGTAGGGAGAAAAACTCTTTATGAGACCCTCGTGGCTCATAAAATGCAAAAGTCTTAGGAAGCAGATCTTAACCCTGAATCCTGAGCCATCGCTGTCCTGCAAGAAGATCAAGATAGAATATCCGCAGAATACATTCAATAAAAAGGGGACACACCATTGAGAAGAAAAATGTATCTTTTATTCGTAAACCAAAATGGATACAAAGTACAATTCATGAAAGAAACAAAAAAAGAAAGATACTCTCATCCATGAGTATGTACAAAAAAGGGGAAAAGATACAAGTCATCAAGCCGGCGGGCGGTGTAGTAATTTTACCAGCTCGTCGTTTTGTTGCTGAGCCACGGCTTCATGACGCAAGATCTCTAGAAGACGAGCCTCCGCCTGAGCTTGCTGAGCCTGATATGAAGCAAGCCGAGCTTCGAGCTCTTTCTCGGTGGCTTTATGAGCCTCGACCCTCTCACGAGTGAACGTGGCAGCTTTATCGAGAGCCACCGCCTCTTTTATGGACTCCTGAAGCACCCGCCAGAGTTCGTATGCTTTGTTGGCTTTGGCTGTGAGGCTGGCCTGAAGCTCGCTCAGCGCCTTAGAAGCCAGCTCCCTCTCCGAGAATTTGCGGCCAAGCCTCTTCTCGCATGACGTCATGTTGGCCGCGAATCGTGCTATCAGACCCCGCAACTCCGCTTTTGCAGCCACGGCTTCCGAGGAAAGGCGAGAACATTCAAGAGTGTGCAAACAAGCCTCCACCTTCCTACAGAACTCCACCCAGACCCGCACCACCTCCTCGCTATGATAGGTGGCGAGAAAAGGAAGAGAACCGTTGGCTTCAGCGGCAAACGCTTCGGCTGTGGTCGCGCTACCAGCACGGAGCTCCTCGACGAAAGATGATATGGAGACAAGGCTCAATTGGGCCAAGCGTTCTGAAGCCCGCAAAGCATAAGGGCCGGGCGGCATCACGATGCGCGACCCCAACGCCATGGAGACTGGCAGGGCTGTTCAAATTTGACAAATGTTAGTAAAATTCTTAAGCACAGAACGAACGGGATTATAATAAAATGTCACTCACCGATAGTTATGCAAGTAGGAGCTGAAGGTTCCCCTGGCCCTTCAACGACCTCGACCTCATCGTCAGCTTCCAAAACTATAAGAGACATCAACGTCATTTCGCAAAATAGTAACAATGCTATGGTAAAAGAAAAAATGGCGAATGACACTAACCTTGCCCGGAGGAAAGGACAATACGCTGAGGGGAGATCGCCTGCGGAGCTGCCATCTCCAATAAACGCTGAAATGACTGTCGAGGCGACAGATCAGCGATAGTGGCCGCCAAGCCGCGCAATTCTGGGAAAGATAAAAGAGTTTAGACTATGAAAGGGTTGCTAAATTAAAACGCAGAGGGTTACCTTCAACGCTCCTCCCATTCTGAGCCGGGGGAATAGCAGCTTCAACGGTCTCCGCCGTAGCATCAGGCTTCAACAAAGGAAGAGTAGTCCCGACTACCTCTCTTCCAGCCTCTGAGCCGCCCTCAGTAAGGGTCATTGGGGCGGCGACCTCCAAAGGAGCTTCCCCCAAAGGGGCAAGTGCTCCCTGATCGAGAACCGTCGCTGGAGGCTTTACCATGAGAGGAGCTCCTCATCAGCCCCCTCCACATCAAGCAAGGCTTCATTAAGAATTTCGGCGGGCTTTAGCTTTAATAGGCCCGTAGGGAGCTCCCCCAGCGTCGAAGATTCTGCACGATTCGAATAAGAATAATGATACATATGCACGGGCATAAATAATCGGAAAGACTACAAAAGAACCACAACGTACCGATACGCAAAGAAGCCCTCAATATGGCCTCTTCAAGCCGCTGCTCCTTCTCAAGGAGGTGGGCTCGCCGGGGTTCAAGGGTAGACTCATGACCACCGGTCCATAAAGAAAGTGTGTCCGCTGCGTCTTCTGAAGCGGCCTGCTTCAAAGCCCTTTCCCCCCATTCCTCCAAAGGACTGATAAATCGCCGCCGAATCCACGAAGGGTCTTCGCAAAAAATTACAGCGGGATAGGACTTCTTCGGAACCTTGGCGTTATGAGACGCGTCTTTAGAACGCCGTATGGCCTCAGCCAACTGTGCGGCCTCCTCATCGGCCGAACTCGGGAAGAGAAGTCCAGCGTCTGACTCTTGCAGGGCCAATGGTTCGTCTTCAAGAATAGGCTCAGACTCCGCCAAAGAATCGAGCAGGTCGGTGTCCGCTTTCCTCCGCCGTTTAGACCCAGAGCCGGTCGCTGAGGATGACCGCTTCCTCCCTCGCGAAGCCTTAGGGCAGCGCCAGCCCACATCGCCATCGACGCCCTCATCCCTATTACTCTCGCTCGGTGCCACAACCGAGGATGACATCGCCATTGTCGACGCCACAGGGGGCGGTGCCGCCACCGGCAGGGGTGCTACTACTGGGGCCCGTCTACCCCGCGATCGGGAACCCAAGGGCATACCAGCTGTTGGAGTAAGGTCTACCCCTGACTCCCCCGGAATGAGCGCGGTGCCAATCTCCCTCAGAGGGAAGCGGACCGGAACCCTCGGTCGCAGCTTAGCCCCCGGAACCTGAGGAGGGGCATCGTGACCAAGAAGCACCCTTCTTTCTTCAAGAATAATTGGGCTGATCCGATGAAGATACCAACCCGTAAACGCACCCACGCACCGGGGCATGTACTCAGCTTCAGGGACCATGAAACGGGAGCCGGTGTTTAGCCTCATGAAATGATGAGCGGCATCGCGAACGGCATCGAGCGAAGGGATCGGGGCGACTATAAAAGCCTCGAAAGGAACACCCTGGTCTTATCCAAGCTGTCGGGCGAATCGATGCGGATTGTACCGCATGAAAAGAGCTGCACTGTCCTGGCGAAACACCAAGTAGCCCGGTCTAATTGTATACAAATGCGCGGCCTCCCGGGGCTTCAAAGAAGGTGCGTTGTCTTTCGACTGGTCCCAGAGTTGTTGAACTGGACCCGAGGGAGTAGACAAGACCCGATCATTAAAAACCAGCCCGCCAGCGGCGGCGTGAGGAGAAATCAGCACCCGAATAGCCCCGAATTGAGTCGGGTCAGCGGCAGAAGCACCCACCAATCGCATAAGTCGCGGGAAGGGATAGGCGTCGTAAAACGCGGGCCTCTGATGCATAGAGAAAGCCCCCAGCACATGCATTTCGACCCAGGACGTGAAATAATGAAGCGAAAAGTTCACTACATCCACGCCGGGTGTAGAGGTATTAGCTGTGGTGCCCAATCCATGATAAAGGTGCGCCAAGGCCGGGACGCCAATGGCCAACCGCGTCCCCTCAGCAATACGATGAGCCGGGTAGATGACCGAGGCTCTCATGAAGCGGCGATGCATGGGGATAACGAACCAACTGAGCCAGACACTAACAAACCCCACGAAGAACGTATCCTCGTCCATGCCGGGAACAGCAATGGATTCAAAAGATGTCAGCGACATAATAGGGATGTAGTACTGAGGTAAATCCGATTCAGTGGTCGGCAGCTTCTTCGGACCGAACCCGAAGGGGTCTCCAATGTTGGCAAACTTCGAAGCTGTCTTCGATAAGGCGTCCTCGCGAAGGAAACGAGCAATGAAGCTCTTGAAAGTAACACCCTGCTCTTCGGATTCGGTGAATAATCGGTCGAAGATACCTAGCGCCTTGATTAAACTGGGACGCTTGTGGCGGACGGCATTCTCAGCAGACAGGCCGTCAACTGGGGCGGGCTCGGGTTCAAAAATGTACTCGTCAGAAGGCAGCAACTCCTCATACAGACTACCCCTGATTAGCAACCCCGAGATGTCATAGAATTCTGCCAGAAAGATCGAGACCTCGCGATCTCCTAGAATGAAAGTGTTGGTGGGAAGATTCCATTGGTTCAAAAACGCCTTGACCCACCAGACATGCGGGGACTTATAATGGAAGAGTGACGCGTATATTGCCTGATAAAGTCCGACTTTCTGCAGCCGCGCACGATGGGCAGAAAGGATGTAGCGAGCCCAAAGAAGGTAGCCCGTAGGGTGTCGGGGAGTGAGCCCTATCTTGTAGATTTGCCCCCACGGGTGGGCCTCACCTTGGCAAATACGCTGCCCCAAGATATCTATGGCCGGGATCGGATGGTTCGGAATACCGGTCGTCGAAGGCTCGAGCCTCCCCATTGGAGTCCAGTTGGGAATTTCCACAGCAAAAACCGTTCTCGGAGGGTCCATCGGTAAGAATGGGAAAGTGGGCTCTGTCGGTACTGCGCAAAGGAAACTCCGGCGACCCTGAATAATATGACTATACCAAGATCCCCATTGAAGTAGGTTGGTGCAATTCGGGTCATGGGCCCGGATCATCGCCATCGCTTCCTCATCAGATGGTGACTGAGGAAAAGCAGCCTCCGAGCGAGAAAAGGGAAAGCATGGAACAGAAGCCATCGCACCTGAAATCCAATAAAAGAAGACCGTTAAAAGCAAAGTCAGCGATATATATCCATGCATGAACATGAAGACTAGTTAAAGAAAGCAACAGTACATTTTTCTGGGACCATTAGCTACAAAACACATAGGCCCCACAGAATCAAGATGACGGCTCATTAATAATGAGACCAAGCAGTTATAATAAAACAGAGGGAATATCCCCATCAAATAAAGAATGGGTTTCAAGTAACCCTATACATTCCCCCAACAGGATCTGTCTCGGGCTCTACAATGGATCCAACAGGATCAAAGGAATTAAATTCCCACAGAAGACATCATTACAAAGCTCCTGTTTCATTAATTGCAGAAGGACAACCTCGGGTCAAGAGACCCCAAGAAGCCTCCGTGTGAAGAAACTGAGTTCTTGATAGGAATTAAATTCCTTATTAAGAGAAGGGAATTAAAGTCCCAGAAACATTTTTGGATGGAGTTGAACCGCCATCATCATCTCCCCAAGGATCATCCGACCCTAAGAGATCTACTGTTGGAGGTTAAGTGGTCTCATATTTGGTTAAAGAAATTGAAGAAAAATGGGTTCTTCGTGAAACCCTTAATATGGATTTAAAATCCAGAGAGTTTTGTCAAAATGAAGGTGCTTCGATCATCATTACCTGAGGAAGAAAGGTCTTTTCGAACAGAGTTAAACTCTGAGGGTTGTTTCAAGACAGAGAACTAAGCTCTGGAAGCGAGAATTAAATTCTCAAGGGAAAAAGTTCTCAAAAGAAGAAGATGAGCAAAGTGAAGGCTCTTCTGAAGAGACATGGGTATTTATAGGAGGTGATGGAAACGTTTCATCTCCCCAAATCCCTAGAGGAATCCAACGGTCACAAGAGTGACAGCGTTGCACTCACGTGCAGACACGTGAGAACAACGCTGTGGGGGCATTTGTTTCCTGATTTAAAATCAGGAAAGCCTACGTAAGAGGCTTCAGAAAAGGGTCGCGTGCTCACACGTGACCAGCAATCACGTGTTGGCACGTGACATCTAGAAGCATCGGCAAGGCAGATCCAGCTTCCCGACTACATTAAAGAAAAGGGCTTCAGAAAGGGTCACGTGCTCCCACGTGACCAGGGTCACGTGTCGGCACGTGACATTTAAAAGCAGCGGCAAAGGCACAACAGTTCTCTGATTAAATCAAGAAAAAGGCTCCAGACGAGGGTCACGTGCTCACACGTGACCAGGGGTCACGTGGTGGCACGTGACAGCTAAGCAGCGACCAGAAGGCAGAGCGCAGAAAGAAAGAAGAGGGCTCGTTCCAAGAGGGTCACGTGCCCACACGTGACCAGGGGTCACGTGACCACACGTGACCGGCTTTCAAAGCCTATCTGTTAACAGAATTAAATTCTAAGAAAAGACCTCTTAAATCTTTCCAAAGCAACCGATTGAATTAAAAATTTAAAGGGTGATTAAATATCATCTATCTATGGAAAAATCTCGAATTTGGAAAGATTTCCCCTTAGAATCTAACCGAAATAACAAAGGAAAATCTCTGGATTTAAAATCCAATGGTGAATAAAATTCACCTAATAATCCAAAGGTCCAAAACGAATGGTGAATACAAATCAAATCTCTCAATGAAAGATTCACCAAAACTAATTGATTCGGCTGCTTCTCCTATAAATAAGAGCCAAGAGACATAGAGAGACATATAGAGAGAGATAATAAAAAAGGCAAAAAGGAATCGAGACATAAAAAAAAAGAGGAGAGCCTTGATACTTTGGAGAAATTTGGATCTTCTGCAAAAGAAAACCCTAGGTAAGAAAGGGAAGGCTTTTTAAAAGGAAAAGAGAATTTAATTCTCAACAGAGTTTAACTCTGATATAAAAACAGAAAGAACATAGTTCTCTCTTTGATGGAGGATCTGTAAAGTGCACATCTCCCCTTGAGTTGAGAATTTAATTCTCAATGGGTTGAGATCCTGCCATGCAAATCCAAAGTATAGAGAGGGAATGGAAGCATGAGAATTTAATTCTCACAGAACTATAGGAATTTAATTCCTTTAAAATAAAATTAGGGTTTGACCCTATGTTATGGGAATTTAATTCCTTCAGAATGAACAGGGTTTAACCCTAGTTAAGAACTTAGTTCTGTTAAAACAACAGGAATTTAATTCCCTTAAGAAAGAAGAGATTAGTGTTTCAACCTATGACAGAATCTCATTCTTCGGAATAATTCTTTAACAGAGAGTGGGAATTTAATTCCTTAAAGATTTTATTAGGGTTTAGCCCTATGACAGAATTCAGTTCCTCACGTATATGAGGGAATTAATTCCTGCTGGATATTTAGAGTTCAACTCTATCCTAGAACATAAACCTTCAAAAAGAACTATAGGAATTTAATTCCTCTGAATTTATCGTTAGGGTTCAACCCTACGAAGAATTTAATTCTTAAAAAAGGGATTAACAGATCTTCTGAAGAGCATACATAGAGGCAAGGTCACGTGTCACCACGTGACCCCCAAAAGATCTACAGAAAAGCCCCTTTGAGGCAGTGCCTCACGTGACCCACGTGACCCTTGGCAGAGACTTTAATATACAAGCATTTAGATACCCGTCACGTGATGCTCCAAAAGATGCGATATTCTCAGCAGAACAAATGAAGGGAGGGCGCCCTCACGTGCTACCACGTGACCCCTCTTGCCTTAGTGTTTAACGCTAAATTGGAACCCCTGAATCCAGTGTTAAAACACTGTTTGGCCTTAGTGTTCAACACTAATCAAAGAACTTTATTTGCAGTGTTTAACACTGAATTCCTTAGTGTTTAACACTAATTTGAAGCCTCTGCTGCTAGTGTTTGACACTGGTTTGCTCTAGTGTTTAACACTAATTTGAACCCCCTGTTGCTGGTATTTAACACCAACTGTCTTTTAGTATTAAAACACTAACTTGATCCCAGTGTTCAACACTATTGAATTAACGTTAGCCCAATTGGCTAAATGGCCAGAGGCAAAGCCTCTTCTTCAATGGACCAACAGGAAGCCAATATTCCAAACATGATTGGACTTAGCCCAAGATGGCCATAAGTCCTCAATTCAGACTTAACTGGGCTAATGGGCTCATAACATAATTAATTGGTCTTGATCCCAAACTGGGCCGAAGACTATTTAATCCACCCCGGTTCAAGGGTACATCTCTTCACTCCTTTGATACGTGGCGTTGTAATTCCTCAACGTCTTCAAAGAGGTGACGGGTCCCGATGACCACATATTGATACGGACTGTGGGGTCCTTAAACCCATGGACTATGACGTCCTTCACCTTGACCGAGATGTCTTAAAACTAACAACGGACTGTGGGGTCCTTAAACCCATGGACTATGACGTCCTTAACCTTGACCGAGATGTCTTAAAACTAACAACGGACTGTGGGGTCCTTAAACCCATGGACTATGACGTCCTTAACCTCGACCGAGATGTCTTAAAACTAACATTGGACCGAGATGTCCTTAAACTACCCATGGACCGCAATGTCCTTAAACTACCTATTGACCGCAACGTCATTAAACTAAACAACAGGGCTCCCATAATTGCTTTATTGTTGGATCTAAACGATCCCGTTAAGTTGATCTTAGTCTCAAATTAGACTAATGTATCCTTAACAAATGTTTGAGTTGATCTTAGCCTCAAATATGGCTAACGTATCCTCAAACCAAACCCCCAAACCCAAATCTAAGATAATAGGGATTTGGACTAGTCCACGCCCTACGGGCGACGACATAACTCAGTCTCCGTATACAATCCACGGGCAACCAAAAACAAAACAAACACACACGACACGAAGTGACCATCTGGAGAAGGAGAAAGTTGTTACCGCAATGCGGTAGCGTAATTAACTGCAGGGGCTTGCGCCTGCAGGGAAGAGCGTCCCCACAATCAAAAACCCCTCAAGCAAGGGGGAATCTGACGAAGTCTGCTACATCGGACGCATCCGTTCAAACCTTCGATACATGGTGCCATAAATCAACTTGGCATTTTCGGAGAGGTGGACGGATAGCACCAATTAGCATCTGCCCCGAATCTCAGGCGAGACGCCCAGTCGCGCCGTCCTTCGGAGGGGAACAGTAGGAGACGTACGTTGGTACGTGAAAGGCTCTGATTAAACACGTGTACGGGATACACGGACTTTAATCGGGCGGTTGATAATACTAGCCGGTTTAGGATTAAACCGGATTATTAAATCAGGTTTTGATTTAATAATATATATATATATATATATTAGTATTATCGTTTACCATTTTTCTCTCTTTGGTGCTATCCGTATTTTTATACGGATACGCGTATATATAGCGATACATATACCAGGTGAAGTATTCCATATTTATACGGGAATATTTCAAGAAGAAGAACACATCATATTTTTTTTTCTTTTTAGAAAAACAAATGAAAAATGAGGTGGTAATGAGATGGCATGAAGCATGGCTAGATAAATAAAGAGGTATGGCTTGATTTGTGATGTGCATTTATTTCGTGCACTATTGCATCATGGTTGTGATTTATGTTAGCCATTCTTTTTCATTTGCACTTGATGATTTTCTTCATCTCATGTCTCATGCCTCATGCTTCATGGTTCTTTGCTTGAGCAGCCATCTTCTCCTCTTCTTGTTCTTCTTTTTTCTCTCACTTGAGCATGGATCCTAGAGAGAGAAAATTTAGTGAAATATTTCTACATCACCGACCATCCACATCTAGCAAGTCTGGATTATCGGTTAGAGCCTCCTCTGGTTTCCCTCAGGTGGATCGTCTTCGGCGAGAGTGGTTGATTTTCAAGCTCGACCCCGACGGTTATGAGCTTGGAGGGGTCTTCCATAATTGGGTGGACATACGACAAAAGTTGTAGTTTCTCAACCCTTGCACTCTTAGTTAGCTAGTTTAGGTTATTGGATCGTATCCTGGGTTTTACGGGTATTCAGTGCTCATGTAAATTTTTGTTTTCGCTTCCGTCTCGGCCGCGGCTTCCACGGTGCGGGCACCGATACCCAACAAAATATGTATCCACCAATTGATAGCTCCATCTAATATTTTTTTGACATAGATTATTTGAAAAAACATTAAGAGGGGGGGAATATTAAAAAATTGATTCAAGTTCTTTCTTTCTTTTCTGGGTAACATGCAAGACTTCGAACTTAGTTTTTCATGCAAAGCACGAAACCGTCCTAACTTGAAAAAAGGTTGCACTGTAACTCAAAAAATTAATACTGTCAGCTTTTTCAATGTAACTTTTCCAAATTTCCCTTCAATAATTTATTCCCCAACTTTCTTAAATGAATTTTCATGAAACATTATTTCAATATAATATAGTTATAATGAAATGATAAGAAATAAACAGCAATATAACGAAGTTAATAAACAAAAAAATTCCATCTCGTCTCATGACTGATGCATCTCAACCTCCTATTATAGTCCTAAACCTCCCATTGGTTTAATTTTCCAATAATAACCAAAAATAATTTTCCTAATTAAGATGTCTATCCAAATTTCACTACTTCTACCGAGTATAATCCTAAAAAAGTAAAGTAATCTAACTTTCACATTATTAGTTTATGCCTATGAAGTTTGCAAATCAATCCATATTCAGAATTAAGCCCTCTCCCATGAGTTCTTCAATACATGCTTATCAGTGAAATGCTTGTTCAGTTGATAAAACTGCACATTTGTATTACATTTTTCCTACCATTTTCATATTAAAAAAGGACTTTATTATAATATATTATACATATGAGGGTTTATGTGTAAAAACACTATTTTCCATGTGTTAATATATTTTAATTAGTATTTGGTAGAAAAATGTATGCAAATAAATTCATTGACCTAATCCTAGTAGAACTAAGTCTACTAAATATTATTTGAGATTATTGTGCAGAATTTTCCAAGTTGTTATGCAGAATTTATCAAACAAATCAAGCTGTTGAAGAAAACTTGCCAAATTAAGAAGCAAAACTTGGAGACCAAGTCTGGAAGCAACCGAGAGAAGATTTCTGAATTCTGAAGGTGCCTAGGATTGCCACATGTCCCAAAGACCAAGCCCCAGAAAAATGATGGAGGGATGAGATCAAATGACCGCGGATCCGCGGCCATACCCCCCCTTTGGCCGCGGATCCGCGGCAATCTAGAGGGATCATTTGCTAAGATTTTGTGGCTTAAATCTCTGCTATATTTTACCAACTTTTGAAGCAAAAGATTGTGGCTTTGGACTATAAAAAGGCACCGAGAGCCTCTTGAAAAAGTTATCAAGCCGAAGAGATCACGAAGTCCAAGACGGCTCATGCATCCAGGCTGATCATCAACTGTTCATCTACCTCCTTCGGAAGAGTTCGAGAAGCAAACCAAGTTTTTGTAATCATTTTCTAAGGAATAAAGTATAGATTGTTCAAGTTGATTAATAAAGGTAGTTATTTTATTTAATTCTTTTGCATTTTACATTATGTTTCCCCTCTCTGTCTTTTCATCTTCTTATCCCAACATGCACGAGTAATTCTCCGCTTGTTAGGTTTCGTAGGATTAGGGTAGGCTAATGGATGATGAACATCCTAAACCCTTTTTAAGTCCTATAAAGTTTATGAACTTTATCAAAAGAATCATTAACATCCTAATCGGGCGCGCTAACAATTCTTTGTTAGTTCCGACCGCGATTAGAGATTAGATTAATGATTGTTTTGGTAAAGGCTAGATATGAACGGAGTTCCGTGTCGAGATAAGGGTTAAGAGTGGGATTCCTTTTCCCTCCAGAAATCCTAATCTACACGCATCACCGTCGTTCTAGCTTTAAATCTATTAAAGGATAAAAAGGGTAACTTTTAATTAATCATCCATAACTATTAAATCCTAACGACCCCTACAGGCCCCCTTATTATATTAACTACATCCATAAATAATCTAGATCTATATTTTGCATTAGTGCCTAACGTAGATCTAGAAACCATTCCACAAAATTCTTTATCCCTCCTCTCTTTTTCAACACATCTAAAGTAAGAGTAAAAGATTCAACGTTTCCCTGAGGACGACCCGTACTCATCTCGGTCTTGCTACACGTGACACCATTCTGATTGCGGTTACACTACAAACACTCTTTTTCGAACCAATCAAATGGCGCCGTTGCCGGGGATACGTGCGTAATTTTTTATTCTTACTATTTGTGTTGAATTCTTAGACGATTCATATAATTATTAAAACAAAACTGCAAATTGCATATTTAACGATTTGTGTGTGAATTTTGCGAGGGAATCTGGAGTCACGGACTTGAGGAAACAGGAGATCTAGGGTTTCACACTTCTCTGGTATCTTTCTTAACTCTTTCTCTCTCCTCTAAAATCCAATAAAATCTACTTTCTGCAGGATTCTTTGCAAAATAGCGCCGCTCAAAAATCTTTTTGCAAAAGTTTTGTGATTGGTTTTGTTTTGCATATTTTAATACGGACTTTAAGGGGCAAAGACCAAATCAAGATTAGGTGGGGATTTCATCACCCTTCCTAAGCCCCACAAATCACAAACTGAGCATATAGATCAACCCTTCATTAATTTAAAAAATATCTAGACCAGACTCTAAGGACTGTCGCGCTCAATAAGGACAGAGGAAGGTCGTGGGGAATCTATCGTTTATCCGCATTACTTTTGTAGTGCCTAGGCAAGTGTGTCAAAGGCTAGTGGTTTTTAATTAGGCCCACTACTGTGGTTCCTTCCCACTTACCTGGCACTTACCTGGATACAAGGGTAGTACGGAGGCCGTAGAGGATTGATCCTGCGGCTTGTCCTTTGGAAGTCTAGGAGCGGTCTAGAGACTGGACCTAGGTGACCTTAGTTCTAGGGTTGCTTGTGCATCTTAGGGAGATTTGTCTTGAGTCCCACTTTTTCAAAACAAGCCAATTTTAAATCACACACACGCTGCCACTTGCACTAAACCCGCTTAGTGCATGCTCGGCTGGACACGGGATCTTAGTGCCCGTCTTGTCCGCGTTCCTGCTATCGACGCCGAAGTCGGTACTTCTTCAGCCTCTTTTCCCCCACCACACACCACGACCGAGATAGACGGCACTCCATCAGAATATAACACCACGCTGCCACCGCCCGAAGGTGCGCAGAACCCACCGCGCATCTCTCTCCAAGAGAGGTGCTATCCTATCCGTGGTCCCCTTCCTACTTGTCTATCTCTTCCACCACCTAACGGGGATAATTTCGAAATTAAACCCCACCACATCAATCTGCTGCCCAAATTTCACGGGCTTGAGTCGGAAGACGCGTACGTTTTCATCACCAAATTCGAAAACGTATGCGCAATGATGGGTACTTCACAATTGACTTTAGATGCTATGCGCTTACGTCTTCTCCCATTCACACTGTGCGACTTGGCAGAAAAATGTCTTTACAATACTGCCGCACACTCTATCACTAATTGGGATGAATTCGTCATAGTGTTTCTTAAGAAGTTTTACCCAAATCATAAGACTGCCCACATTAGGAGCGAGATCAACCAGTTCACCCAGCTTCCCAATGAACCATTTTGGAAGTGCTTTGAACGTTTCAAAGATCTGCTTGTCTAATGCCCCCATCATGGAATACAAAGATGGGATTTATGTCGGATTATATATGAGGGCACTAATCCAGCGACAAAGCAGATGCTTGAAACAATGTGTCAATGCAATTTCATGTCTAAAGATGACGGTGAAGCTTGGAAATATCTGGAAGACCTTGCTGAACACACGTTGCAGTGGGAAAGCGTAAGACCACCTTCAACTAAGGGAGGTATTCACCAGCTCGATGTTTCTATCGCAGTAAAAGCCGAAATGGAAGCGATTCAGAAGAAACTCGATGCTATTGAAAACAAGTTCTCAACATTCTCCCTAAATCAGGTCACGCTTCCTAAGACCTTTTGTGTTTGTTGTTCGGATCCTTCACACTTAACGGAAGAATGTCCTATGAATGCTTCGTTTCAAGCTAATGCTGCTTTTCAGCAGCGACCTAGAAACGACCCTTATTCTTCCACGTACAATCAAGGATGGAGGAATCATCCTAACTTTGCTTGGAATCAAAACCAACAAAGCAATTATCAAAGACCTCCTCCACAGCAACCACAACCACAGAATCAGCCCCCCTTTCAGTCACAGAATTTCCAAAATCCGACCAACATTTCTACACCACAAGTGGCCGGTACTGACAACTCTCTTGCACAAACTTTGGATATGTTCATGAAACAATCCATGCAAATTTCGGCTGAGATGAGGTCTTCTATTGATACCCTAACGAAAAACTCCTCCTCCCATGGTAAGAGTATTAAATCAATAGAAAACCAAATCGCACAGTTAAGCGCCGCAATGAGTGCGAGAGAAAAAGGGAAACTCCCATCTCAACCCATACCTAATCCTGGCTACTCACAAAGTTATAATGTGAGTGATGTTACCACGTTGAGATCGGGAAAAGTGCTGAATAACCGAGTGGGTGAGCAATGTGACGATAGTGACACCAATGATACCCCAGCTTCTTCTTCTTCCCCTAATTCGTCTAGTCTCCCACCTTCACCCGAGCCTATTCTCCGTTTTCCCCAAGGCTCGAACCCTTCGCCCATTTCGCCAAATCTATCTAAGTCGATTCCCACTCCAGTTTTGGGATCGAATCCGTCCCCACAGTCTTCTCCACAAACGTTGGACCCAAAACTTATTGATCAAGCACCTTATCCAAACAGGTTAAGGGGCAACAGACCAAGTCCACAAATGGAGAAGATTGTGGAAATTTTTAAGCAAGTTAACATAAACATTCCTCTCCTAGATGCTATTCAACAAGTTCCGTCATATGCGAAAATCCTAAAGGACTTGTGCACTAGGAAGAGAAAAGTTCAAGTACCTAAAAAAGTTTTCCTTGCGAGTAATGTGAGCACTGCTTTTACACAACAACTACCCAAGAAACGAAAGGACCCCGGAAGTCCTACAATTTCAATTTCTATTGGGGGTAAAAATATTAATCGTGCTCTACTCGATCTAGGTGCTAGTGTTAACTTGCTTCCGTATTCTGTTTATGAGCAATTAGGGATCGGAGAGTTAAAGCCGACGCATTGCACTCTTCAGATGGCCGATCGATCTATCACCCAACCTAGGGGTGAGCTAGAGGATGTGTTAATCAAAGTCGGGGAATTCATATTTCCTGTGGACTTTATCGTTATTGATACACAACCTGTGGCAAACCCACGCAATCAAATCCCGGTGATACTCGGTCGACTCTTTTTGGCCACTTCCAACGCAGTAATCAATTGTAGAAACGGCTCTATGACCCTATCCTTTGGAAAGAAGTCAATTAAGCTTAACATTTACAGGTTGGGAAGTGAAACCTCCGAACCCTATGCTCATGTGTGTTCTGTCGAATTAATGGATGTCGACAGCAGCGAATATGATCAACCTCATAATTCTGACTCTTTTCATATGTTGTTGCTTGACACGGACTCTTCCACCGAGTTGTCCGGGTCAACATCTAACGCTGATAAGGAACTTTTTATAGAGTCTGGCGATCATCCCATTTTTTCTGATGACATTATTTTTCGGGGTATCGATGAAAGCTTTGAGGAAATTTTCGCTGATGAACTCGCATTTTTACAAAACACGGGTGTTGAGATGAATCAACTCCAAGATGAAGAAATTGGACCTCCACCCCTTCTTTTGGACAATCATGACAATGCGAGTAATCCATCATTACTATCACTGTGTCGTCTCTCCAAATTGAGACGCAATCCTTTTCCCTTACACCTCTTATCACCTCCCCACTTCTTCTTAACGAAAGGTGGCATGTTCTTCCACCAACCTTGGTACTTCATCGATAAAATTTTTGAATGGTTGGTGTTGACCTTCGGTCTTTGTAAAGCTTGGCATTGACCAATAACCTTGACCCCCACATGTGATTTTAAATGATTAAAATTGTTTAACTCAAGTTTGGGGGGTGGTATGTTTTGGGTTCTTGAAAGAAGATGATTTTTACAAAATTGTGAGCCAAAAATAAGTTTGGGGGAGGATTTTCACTTTCATATATTCTTGCCCCCATTAATAATTTCCTCCCAAGTCTACAGGTTTTTGAGCTTAACGGATGACATCAGTGAGGACACTGCTCTAAACAGGTTTGGGGGAGGTTTGTGCTTATTTACACATCAATTTGCATCATATTTTGCATAAGCACAACATTTTCAAAAAAAATTTAAAAATTTTCTTTTATAACAAAAGAGTAGAAAGTGAAAAATTACATCCAAAAGATAGGAATAGTTTAAGAAAACCAAGAAATTAGAAGTTTTCTTAAACGAACTGGTAATAAGTAGTTATGAGCTGTTGTCCCAAGGGTTAGTAAGATGAAGGAAGTCACTAATCTGAGGATAAAAATAAATCTGAAAAATAATTTATATTCTGGAAGCCAAACATTTGAATGTTGATACCCTACTATATGCACTTACACACGTCTTGAAACTCGGGATAGTAGAGAATACCTTGAAATGCTCTTGTCTAAAAGCCAAAGTATGAAGGAAATGAAAAAAAAATGAAGAAAATATAAAAATGGTGAAAAGAAAAAATGAACACTGGTTTTGTATCGCCAAGGCAGCAATAAAAAAATATAGCGAGGGTGCCTCTTCACGTAGTGCCCTAAGGCCAACTGGTCTGGGAGTCACTGCTAAGCCTTAGGTGGTGCAAGACGAGGAAAATATTATCACCTAATCAGCAAACACATGAGTAATCGGTCGGTTAGTACCTCAAGAAGTATTAACGGTCGCATGAAAATATGTGAGCATATCTAAATATTCATCAAATTAAAAAGTACTGAGGTAGATGGACAAGAGTATGATAGCTTGAATTGAATTCTCCGAGTGCAGGGATGTCCATTTCACACACGTAGGGGTATATGATCAATGTTTGGATGAAAGGTAGGAATGAAGAATAAATACGATGTTTTATTGAAGGATGATGTGATTTCTAACATCTTTTCATGACTATTAAGATAGGGCTCATGACAACTGAAAAGCTAGTATAGTTGGAAACTCTTATTTTCAAAGTCTTTCTTTTATGGTTCTTATCTTTATATGTAAATTTCACCATCTCTCTTTTGTTATAGGATTTTGTGGGTGTAATCCGCTGAAAACCCTCAGGAGACAACACTCCCCCTACTAGGGACACCTAGAGGTTTAACGGCTTGTTGCACGTGCTCAGTGCAATCGTGTTTGCCTACGAAAGTGTGCTTAGTTTTCTCCTTTCTTTTTCTCCTCTTGAATAAACTAGTTTGCTCGGGACGATCAAAGATAAGTTTGGGGGTATTTGTTCAGTTGATAAAACTGCACATTTGTATTATATTTTTCCTACCATTTTCATATTAAAAAAGGACTTTATTATAATATATTATACATATGAGGGTTTATGTGTAAAACACTATTTTCCATGTGTTAATATATTTTAATTAGTATTTGGTAGAAAAATGTATGCAAATAAATTCTTTGACCTAATCCTAGTAGAACTAAGTCTACTAAATATTATTTGAGATTATTGTGCAGAATTTTCCAAGTTGTTATGCAGAATTTATCAAACAAATCAAGCTGTTGAAGAAAACTTGCCAAATTAAGAAGCAAAACTTGGAGACCAAGTCTGGAAGCAACCGAGAGAAGATTTCTGAATTCTGAAGGTGCCTAGGATTGCCACATGTCCCAAAGACCAAGCCCCAGAAAAATGATGGAGGGATGAGATCAAATGACCGCGGATCCGCGGCCATACCCCCCCCCCTTTGGCCGCGGATCCGCGGCAATCTAGAGGGATCATTTGCTAAGATTTTGTGGCTTAAATCTCTGCTATATTTTACCAACTTTTGAAGCAAAAGATTGTGGCTTTGGACTATAAAAAGGCACCGAGAGCCTCTTGGAAAAGTTATCAAGCCGAAGAGATCATGAAGTCCAAGACGGCTCACGCATCCAGGCTGATCATCAACTGTTCATCTACCTCCTTCGGAAGAGTTCGAGAAGCAAACCAAGTTTTTGTAATCATTTTCTAAGGAATAAAGTGTAGATTGTTCAAGTTGATTAATAAAGGTAGTTATTTTATTTAATTCTTTTGCATTTTACATTATGTTTCCGCTCTCTGTCTTTTCATCTTCTTATCCCAACATGCGCGAGTAATTCTCCGCTTGTTAGGGTTCGTAGGATTAGGGTAGGCTAATGGATGATGAACATCCCTAAACCCTTTTTAAGTCCTATAAAGTTTATGAACTTTATCAAAAGAATCATTAACATCCTAATCCGGCGCGCTAACAATTCTTTGTTAGTTCCGACCGCGATTAGAGATTAGATTAATGATTGTTTTGGTAAAGGCTAGATTGAACGGAGTTCCGTGTCGAGATAAGGGTTAAGAGTGGGATTCCTTTTCCCTCCAGAAATCCTAATCTACATGCATCACCGTCGTTCTAGCTTTAAATCTATTAAAGGATAAAAAGGGTAACTTTTAATTAATCATCCATAACTACTAAATCCTAACGACCCCTATAGGCCCCCTTATTATATTAACCACATCCATAAATAATCTAGATCTATATTTTGCATTAGTGCCTAACATAGATCTAGAAACCATTCCACAAAATTCTTTATCCCTCCTCTCTTTTTCAACACATCTAAAGTAAGAGTAAAAGATTCAACGTTTCCCTGAGGACGACCCGTACTCATCTCGGTCTAGCTACACGCGACACCATTCTGATTGCGGTTACACTACAAACACTCTTTTTCGAATCAATCAATGCTCATTAGAGAAATATACATTATTTTGAAATAAATAAACTCATGTTTATTAAAATCTCATTCCATAATCATTTCTTGAAAAGGGTGGTGTGCCGCACTCGCTCGGCTCAGTTATCAGTTTTTATTATCCTTTGCGTTAGCGGCTGTCGGTTTGCAAGTGATCATAAGTTTCGGATTTATGTCCTCTTCGGCTCCTGTCTCTTAGCCGTTGTGAAGTAGAAAAATGTATTTTGTGAAGGGGAAAAAACGACCAAAGGTAACCAGTAATATATTAGTGACTTTCTTTTTGGATTTATTCAATTCTCTCGATATTCATGAAACCATAAGAATAAAAATTAGATAATAGATTTTAAAATTTAGGACATAAAAATGACATGGAAGGAAATAAATAGTTCAAAACTAACACTACGGGATACTATATATATTAGAGACCGTACAATACGGTATCTAATACATAGTTTCCGGTCACTAAAGAGTATTAATGACCGTTTAAAATTTAAACGGTCGTTAATACACGGTCGCAGAAAAATCGGTCGCTGATGGTTATATTAGAAACCGTTTATGAACGGTCGCTAATGAAAACGCTCGCTAATGTAACATTAGCGACCGTCACTAACGGTCACCAATAAGCTGCCACGTGGACAACCCAACTATCTTAATTATTTTCTGATATCAAACGACGGTCGGTAATGTTGGTATTAGCGACCGTTCCTGCAGCTTGAACGGTCGCTAATACCCATTTATTTTGAAAAAAATACAGAAAATCAAAAATCATATATAATAATACAATTAATCACAATAAATTATGCAAAAATGCATTTCGATCACAAACAAATATATAAATACGATATATCACAAACCAATAGCATTTCGATCACAAACCAATACTTATCCGACAATTTCAACAACTCAAACAACACATATAGAACTAAAATCGTAATAAATAATACAATATGTCAAACAATACGAAACTCTCTCCAAATCCACACATAAACAATATTGTTTTGAATACAAATAATACATTACATACTCTATATGTCCAACAATACGAAAAATCATCTAAATCGCACGTGGGCGCAATCCTAGCTCACTCAATCATGCGAACCCTGCAAATCCAAATAAATAAATAAATACGTATGAACTGAAATCAAAATTTTCGAAATTAAACAAAGCTGCTAGCTACACTAATTAACACATGAATATGTGTACCTCAGTAACGTCCCACCGCTGCCATCGCTACCAGAACTTCATCCTCATCCAACTCCATCTCGAGCATGAACTACAGTGTTATCAATAGACAAGTATTAGTACACAATATATATTCTCGATAATTATATGAAAATTGTATATAAAGCAGGGATTATCAAACTTACATATGGCACTTTCTTCTCTTGACAGGTTAAGCGAACACAATTGTATACAACAGTATCTTTAGAGTCACCAACAGTCCTATAAATCAAATTAGATCGTACAAATAAGGTTATGATATCAACGATATTAACAAAAGATGGTCTACATCAAACAAATATTACCCTTCAAACACAAGTTTCTTGGCCAATTGTCCTATACTGCAGGTAGACTTCATATTTCTTCCGATACTGGATAGAGAGTGAGACACAAGACACAAAATAAACTAGCTAGTAAATCTCTTATCACGAATAAACAAGCAACCATCCCAGTCTCTCTCCATCTATCCATTTCTTTTTCACATCAAAAAGATGGAATGCCCAGACGACGACGACTGTCCTGAGCTACAGTAAGTAGATCGAGAGGTTGTTTCGCCCCTTGTCCCCGAAGATGGGTAATATGTTCTCATACAATGTTGCTCCAACTTTCTTCTAGAGGGCCTAACTGGCGAGCGATCCCAGTCCGCGGCAGAGAACAAGACAGCAAGCAAGCGTACCCCCCGACTGACGGCCTTTACGCAACTACGACTACTGTGATGTGAGCGGTTCCAATTGGTTTGATATTTCCGGCCGGAACTTGTACAAAGATGCATGCATAAAGGGACCCCCCCTTTTTTAATCAGGCGCATCACTAGCCGATACCCGATGACATATTTTCATCTCAATTCCAATTTGGAAAAGTGTTTCATCGAACGTCGATGGGTGTTGTGCATTGTGTCCCACTTTCTATTCATCTTTTCGATGTGAAAAATGAGATGATAGAGGAAGAGAGACTGAAATGAATGCTTGGTTTATTTGTGGCAAGATATCTACTAACTAGATGTCAATGATAAACCAGGGGCACTGCAAATGAGTAAGAAATCGATAAATTAGCTCAATTTTACTAATTACATTAAAATTCCCTAAATTGTTGCTATTTGTTCACTTATTTATGTGTGTGTATGTGTGCTTATGTGTATGTTAATGTATGTGTGTGCACACACAGAAACACACATATAAGCATTTGTATATGTGTCATGTGTGTATATGTGTGCGCGCGCGCATAGTATCACACACAGAGACCCACCCACCCACACACACAGACACACACTAACACATACGCACACACATACACATACACATAGTTGTCAGACGAGAAAATATAGGTCGATCCTAAACAAGTTTAAAACCTTTTGATCTTAAACTTACTAATTAAATGAAAAATAAAACCCTAGTTAAGTTTCTAATCAAAATTTTAAGGTTTTACTTAACTTTCTATTTAATCGTTTTTTAATTAGGATCTCGATTCATTAATATGTGATCTTAATTAAGATTTCTTAATTACTGTAATTAATGTTATATCTTAATTAGTGTTAAGTTTTCTTAATGAGTTTGATTTTGTTTTTCATTTATGCATCTAGTAAAGTTCAACTTGTATTAAAGGATTTAATTTTCATTTTGATTTGGTTTATAAATTATGTTGCAATTTAAAAAGCTAAGCAGTAAATCATATACGACAACAAGATTTTGAATCGTTCAATTTACAAAACATAAACTAAAAATTAGGATGAATTTGTGAAACATATATACATACTCACACTGACACATACGCGTACACACACTCACACACTTACACATACACTCGCTCACACACTCATACATAATCTCTTCCCTACGTACACGCACGTACACACTCACACATACGCACAAACACACACATGCACGTGCACATTTGCGCCCGTGTGCACACACACTCGCACACCCACACACAAACACTTATAATCCATCTTACCCTAAATTCATCTAACAATTTTCTATAATTCATCTTACCCTAAATTTATTTAATAATTAAATTCATCGAAACCTTTTCAAAATTCATCTAACAATTAACCTCCAAATTGCCCTCAATTATCCTATAATCCATTTTCAATTCTAACTCTAAATTACCAGATTTCTATTTCAATTTGTCAACTTTTTTCAATTCTAAAAACCCATCAACCACGACTTTTTTCAATTATATTTGAATTTCTCAACTTTTTTCAATTATAAAACCCTTCAACATCTAAAATCATAACATATTTCATAACATAACATAATAATTCCACGATTTATTAAAAGTAAATATTAATCGGAGGGAGAAAAACCCTAATCTTAGAATGTTGTCAAGTGAGGAGGCGTGGCGAGCTCGAGCAGCCACAACAACAACAAATTAAAAATAAAATTTAGGGAAAATTATGAGAATTTGAGGAAGAATTTAGAAGGAGGAAGAGGAAATTTGGTTCTGAAATTATTTTTCGCGGGTTGATTTGGGGAAGAATGGGAGAGAGTGGGGAGCTTCACGGCTAAAATATCAGAGGGTATTAGTGACCGTCATGAACTGTTGCTAATACTAAACGTACGGTCGCCAATATCGGCAACCGAACATTAGAGACCATTTGATATATACGATCGCCAATACTTCTTTAGCGGCTGTATATAAATAAACGGTCTCTAATACCCCATCTCTTATACTCGCTTTTTCTACCTTGGTTATGCCTAGGAATTAATCAACAATCATGTGTTGATATGTAAAAGTCAATTAATTTTTGATGAAATTTCTTCCAAAACTACATTCAAAAAAACCTACCAATAATTGATAGAAGCTTCACTGGATTTGATCGAATATCCAAATTCTTGAAACCAAACGAGACATGAATTGATATCAATTAGATTTTGAAGAGAAATTGTGCCTATTCGAAAAACAAACAGAAAATATATCAAGTGCGTGAGATTGTGTGTGTGTGTCTAAGAGAGAGAGAGAGAGAGAATTGTTGCAGAAGGACTGTTGAAAAAATTCATTTATTTAAACCGTTTTCAATTCTACAATCAATATTTTTGCACTTATTATCTATTGGAATATCAAAACCATGCAAATGAGTTTAAACATGCCTTAATCGCTTTTCTAAATTTAAATACGAGTATTGATCAGCCTTTGGAATTCCATGACCTCTCAATTAACTCTAATATTCATGCATTAATTTTTTTTTCACTTTTCACTTTTACTTTTCTAAAAAAACATGTCTATATGCTTTTTTGAAAATAGCAATAATCTTTATTTATTTCATTGGTGCTTTAGATAATTATTAAAAATAGCAGTGCATTAACTTCTTTCCCAAATTATCATCTAATTCAAGGCTTTTTTTTAAAAAAAACATGCCTATATGCTTTTTTTATTTTTAATATACTGTTTTGGATTGAAGGGGTCATGCATTATTAGTGGCCCTATGTTGTCATAAATCTTAAGAACGGCATATTAATTATATCGCTATAACATCGAAAACATCATGGACAAAAAATCATTTATAAGAGATGTTAATATGGAGAACAAAATAATGAGCTAAACATTGAACAAGTTGTTTGTTTGTGGTCACTAATTGCTGTCTCTATATCAACATAACATATATAGCTCCTTGCTTTCCTATTTATTTTCCCAGACTAAGTTACTAATTAGCTGGCTTTTTATACTGTAGTTCTGCACGTGTGATGAATGTGTGTATGCGTTCGAAAGTCTGCAATGATTAGATTAAGTTTGAAAATGCAGGGATGGTTTTTACTTTATAAGTTGTTAGAATGTAAAGATAAATCTTATAACCCTCAAAACAACTTGAAGATAGTATCAGAATAATCCAGGTTCGATTTAGTCCTGACGCATATTTTAAGAGCTGATTAATTTAATATTAAAATATTACGGTGCAAAAGCCTGTGTTTTGGCCTAAAAGGAATATCAACTTTCGAGGACGTATTAGAACATAAAAATTAAGATGTTCCTCACCGAGTCTGCTAAGCATACGTGTTTACACATGGCAAAAATACGGGTTCAAAATGATTTTCGGGCTCAAGAAGCTTAAGAGTGGTTTAGAAGTTAAATCTTTCTCATTTTGATAAGACCGCAACCGCCATCGTCTGTGTTTCCCTCATTTCATGTGCATTGCTGCAGCGCATGCCGTACGGCTGTGCCTTTGTATACCGGATATAACATAGCATAGACTATGTCTGTTAACTCACCGGTTGGACTTTCGCTGACTTGTATAAAGTGTAAGAATCATAGTGACTGTCTTTAATGTTTGTTCCCTTTCGAGTTTGAGTGTCGTGAGATCATAAGTAGGTTGATTGATAATAAGCATGCAATAAAATTAATCCCATCCTAAAAATTTGGTAAGTTGGGTCCAAATCAAAGTACGCTTCAATGATTAACATTTGACCGCTTTTAATTGGTATGATTCATTTTCAATCCAAAGAAGTTAATTAAAAATGGTAGGATTCATTTTTAATTACGTCATTTTCGACAACTACTATTCTGAGTTTGACTCGATCATGACTTTTTTGGATGTTATTTGTCAAAATGCAATTGAACTCCCACAAAATAAAGAAAAAGACAAAGTGAGAGTACATGATTTCTCACTTTGAATGATTCCTAGCCAGCCCTGTGATAATTAATACCAAAAAAAGTTCTTTATGTGGTTTTTTCAACAAAAACATCGATGGTTTATCCGATTTATCCAAAACCCTTATGTTAAAATCCCATCATGAAATCTTGTGTGACACGATGGAAGGTGGGGAGGCTGGCTGGCTGGAGTGATAGTGATCACAGCGGTTTATGTTCAAGTAGCGTCTACTAATTTTCCTGTCCGTCGTTGCTCAAAATGATTCCGACTAAGGCTTAGAAAACTTTTAACATGATGTTGTGACGATATGAGATGCATACAGTAAGAAAAAAATTTAGACAACTGTCTCCTCCGGCTAAAACCCTTTGGTCCCAAGTCAAGAAACGGCTTGAGCCGGTAGTGGTCAAGATGTATTATTAAATGTTTTAAGCATCTCCGATGATATTTGAAAAGTTTCCATATCGATAGCCATCCTGAAATGGAAAAATAGATCGTCAAACTGATTTATGTCATATGCGGATATTTGACATGTATAACGATTGATACGTGCGGCGCTGTCAATTAATTAAATTGTTTTTCGGATTTCATTGTGTGGCTGTCCATGCCTATTATAAAACCTATCACAGGCCGAAACATGCACAAAAAAGTTAATTTATTGTGATTTACATCATTTTCCTAGGTTTTGAGCTACCATCTTAGGTTTGATTTAGTGCGCATAAGGTTTAAAATTTTGCAATTTGGTTAATATTATTTGATGCCACGGCCTGCAAGAACCGACCAGAATGAGAATGAAAATCTTTTTTTATGTAATGAGAAATGTTATATTAATTGTTGGATTAATTCGTCCGAACCCAAGCTCAATTACCGATTATTATATGGTTGTCAAAAAAAAACCCAAGCAGTTTTGCCCGATCACAAAATCCCCCGGCCTCGAAGCGGTTGAAAATTTTTCAGTTGTGAAAAAAAAACCCTGCTTGCGGTATTTGTATAGTCGCTTGCTATGTTTAGTTATTGTGCTATATTTATACAGTTGTCTACGATATTTATGACCTATTTAAATATATACATAGTTTAGAGAGGGTTTTTCTTTGACAATTTACCCTTATTATATTGTAAAAGTAATAATTTTAGCTTTAGCGGTTGTTCACAAGGAGTTGAGTATAAAATTAGCTCTTGTGGGTTGAGCTTTCATGGTCTCTTATTGTAAACTATCTTTATTTTCAATATATATATATATATATATATATATATATATATATATATATATATAAAGAACAACTTGATTTAGAGCCGGCTCTATTGGATTTTTCTTTAACAATTCTTTCACATTTGTGTGATGACATCATGAGTCAATAATTAAGTTGTGATGTGTATAATTAATAAATATAGTTTTGCTCCTTCATGATATGTTCATTATCCACTTGGTTTTTTGACATGCTATTTCCAAGTCAATTTGTATAGAAAATGGATTAAATAAATAGGTTGATTGATCCATGGTTGGATGTTTTTTGTTTCGAGTGTTTGCCACTTGTTTCTTGTTTATTAAAAAAAATGGTAAGAGAAAAAACAAAAACAAAAGAACAACATGTAACTTAGGTTTCTTTAAATTATGACGTCGATCCGATGGATACATCAGGGTTGGACAAGATACCATTCAAAATCTTGCATTCTTACCATCATTCCATTGCAGCTGCATCGCTATTGAAGGTTACAACCTAATTTCTTATTTAAAATTCGTGTGAGCGCAGGGATTAAGAAACCATAATGTACTTATAGCATTGTGCATACATAAGACAAATGCAAATGTTAAGAAGTTGTGTAGCAAAATTGGAGAAAGATTTTTTTATTCCATATACAAGAGGTTTTCAAAATTCTATTGTTAATATTTCTAAAGCTTATTTATGGAAAAATAAATGACAAAACATACACAACCTTTCTACCAGCATCATTTGATAAACAAAGGTGCCAGCAGATAGACCCTGCTCTTTAAGCCACCGTTAACAAGGAGCCGAGAAGGACATAATAATTATCGTCTGATATTTTCCGTAATGACTCTGGCTTCCACCCGGATAGATTGATTCGGTAAAGCGACTAAATCACCAAGGTACGTGGTGAATAAGCGGGTAATCCCACTTGTCAAGCCACCTTACGGTTGAAGCGAACATGCTATCTAAATCAAATTTTTTGATCGGTGGAAATCCACAGTCTCAAGACCGGAAAACCGATCAAAAAGGAATGAATCACCTCTAGTCCCCGGTTCTAAAATAAAGAGATTCCCTACTAATTTTATTACCAAGGAAAGCAGTCAAAACCCACACCGATCCTAGAAGCAAAACTGTCAAAAACAGGAATCGTAAATAGATCAAATTGTCATTCCTTAACCTATCTATATATAACACGGAAAGCCTAAACCTTACTCATTTTAAAAGGGGGGGGGGGAGGTTTGTACCTCTTATAACATATGATTTTTCTTCATTCCTTTATTTTTTCTTAAATGTATCAACATTATTGTTGTCGTGTGTCATGCTAAGAATAAAATTGAAATTATAATTGGATTATTGTTCTCTTTTGATTTCGGCCTGTTAAACCCAATCACAAGCCCATATATAATCCTTGCAGGCCTCCCCATTTGGGCTTCAAGGCCCAATATTTCCAGGGCTTTGTACGTCCTCTTCTCCAAAAAGGAGAGATTCGAATTTTTCAACCAAATCGAAACTCGTGGATCTCTCTTTCATGGCTGCTGCTCTTCTCTCATCTGGAGTCCCCGAGGTATTTTTTTTTAAATTCGCGCCCCTAACGATCTCTAGTTTGCAGCTTTTTTCATCATATTTGTTGGATCATTTAATTTCACAATATGTGATTTCTTTATGATTAGATTGCTTGTGATGAACGGAAACCCTAATTCTTTGATGCAACCAGTGACATATGAGATCGAAACCCTAGGTTAGGATGAAACGGCGACATAAGTGTGGGTCTATATAGAAATTATTTGGGGATACATTTTATATAACATGTTAAATAGTTTTGAGTAGTAAAAAAGAAGTTTGCAATGATCGTGGAGTAGTTTGAGTAGTTTGAGACGTAATCGCTCATCGATTACAGGACATTGTTAAAGATTGCAAGCTTTTATATAAGCAGGGTTCCAAAAAGCGGTCTAGGCGGCTTAATTAAGCGGTTTAAGCGCTTAAGCTGGCGTCTGGGCGGACCCATCCTACTTAATGGAATTAAGTTTAATCATTTTTGAAGTATCATGGTTCGGTTTTGTTCTCTTTTCACTATATCTGACCCAAACATATACTTAATAAAATAAAAGTTAGTCAATTTTGTCCCCCTTTTTAGAATAATTTTTGTAATTATAGAGCTCAAAATCTATTTTTTGCTAACTCTTACCGTTAAAATATCAATATACTACTGGTTATTATGCTAAATTATCAATATATTTCTGTTTCTACTGCTGAAATTTCAATATGTCGTTTTCTATTCTGAAGTGTCAATATACTTTTGAAATTTAAATATGTATATATATTAAATACAATTTTAACTAAAATTTAAAAAACCGCGTAGGCGGCTAGGCGCTAAGCGGTATCCCAACCGTTCATCTCTGTCTAACGCTTTTTACAACCTTGTATATAAGTGCAAGGGTCATATGAAGCAAAGAATACAATGAAAACAAACAAAATACCTAATACAGTAATTGTGTAAGAATGTTTAGATGATGTGGTTTGCTATTTGATAGGTCATGCTGATGGATACGTATTTTTGATGCTATCGTAATGTTGGTTTTCTGTTCCCCCTCATAGGAGACTTATGTTTTGGTTGGTATTCTGTGATGTTGGAATCTAGATAACATGTGAACTAATAAAATTTCCTTGCCCGTTGTATTGAGCAATCTCTTTACATTTGCCGCATGCTTTGATCTAGAACTTAGTGTGTCATGGGGACACATTGTATTATGTTGGAACTATTTTCTAACTTCTTGGAATCAGTTGTCTGTTGGAATGATCGCTTTCGGCCGGTGGTGGTTTTTTTTTTTTTTTTGCAGTTTTAATGAAATTAAACCGATTACATAGCTTTGATAGTTTAGTAAGAAAGAGTACAATTTTTGATATAATTCAGTGAAAGTAAAGCACTATCACTAAACCGTAATGCTATAGAACGCGGCCTGAGTGCCCTCTTAGGCTGAAACAATACTAAGCCGTCTTATTTTGGGATTAAACGGTCTCATTTATTGACTAGGAGCCTAGGCATCTGACTAATTTCGTTTGGGTTATTTAATTGTTTAAATTTGTTATTCAAAGCTTTTTTTACATATTATGCACTACAACTATTATGATAATGCTTTTTACATTCACCGTGTTCTTAATAAAATTCTATATATGTTGTATTTTATTTAATTTTTCTTACATTTTAGCTATTTTATACTTTTATGTAGATATAAAAATAGCTTTTATCGAAGAGATAAAACTAGCTATGCGCTAGGCAACTCCCTAACAACCCAGCATTGCCTAGCACTTCTTAAGATCTTGCTAAACCAATTATTATTGTCATCCTAACTGATATTCATTTCTCAAGAATTGATCAAAGAAAAAGGAAGAATCGTATGACCATACCTAATGGAAAACCCTGAACTATGAAAGCTCCGTCATGGACACAAGTACAGGAACACGAACTTGGGAGTTGGGACACAACAAGTTTGAAAAAAAAGACACGGAGACACTGCTATATTATTTATTTTTGTGTGTGAATATCAATATATATTTAAACTTTTAGGATAAACATGTACTTGTATAACATTAAAAGAACAATTTAAATAAAATCAAGGTTATGCATTTATCCATAACTATAAATTTTCTTAAGTACAAACGAATACAGTTATAAAACTAGAAGTAAAACGCACAAGAATATAATTGATAAGAGTTAAAACTTAAAACAAACGAAATATTAATCCTTTTTAATTGGAGTCTTCTTTCGTGGGCCCATTTGCATCAATTTGAACCTTCACTCCCAACGCTAGTCCAACATGAGTAATCTAAATATTTAATATTTGTGTATCCTTGAAGGTATCAAAGTTGTCCATACATATACGCATCTTTATTTCTCACACCCCTACACTATGTAGAAGTGTTGAACATGTCCAATTTGTGTGTACACGGCGCAACTGTGTTGGATGCGTTGGGCGAAGTGTCCAAGTGTTCAATATGTATCGGACACGGCAAGCAAATAGAAGTGTTTGTGCCTCTTTGATTCTACATCAACATGTATGTATTTTAACTTTTTGGAAACTTGAAAGGAAAAAAGGCAACTTATTTATCAAGGGAAGTTTTTCAGACATGTATTAATGTATATTCATATGTCAGCCAATGGTTGAGCTCTTAGCTGCGGACTAGGAAAATCGAAAATTAGCAACTTGAAGCTAAAAAAATTGAAATGTTGGGCAACAACGAATACTTTTACTGCCCAACTAGGCTGTAACTTGCTCTCTTTTGAGTTTTGACATATTAACATTTTGTCTTTTATGGAACTGTTATTTCTTATATCTCGCCATATATTTTGCATTATTCAGACATGTATATTGGTTAGTTCCTTCCAATTTTCATAGAGATCATTCAATAGTGACTGCCCTATTTGTACAGTTGACATGTGATAATAGTCTAGAAATTTTATGAATAACATATGTACTACCTTCAGGTTGGGCTTCGGTTGCTGCTTTGTCCCCTTGGTGCCAACGTGGTCATTAGAACAGCTTGGTAAGCTCTAAGATTATCCATTCTTTATAATTTAGAAAATGAATGCATACATCTTTAAGTTTTTCAAACATTAATTTATAAAACCGCTTTTTTTGACGAAAAATTATTTAACTGCCGGGATATATGCATGCATCTGCAAATGTTAAATAAGAGGTATCTAAAGGTTATCAACTTATCTTTCCTAATCACTGTTTTTATTTTCCTCATATTTTGGTTACAGTTGCACAGTGGGCATTGCTTTTCCTGTATACTCTACTTTCAAGGCAATCGAGAAGAAGGACCGAAGTGAACAAGAAAAGTGGCTTTTGTATTGGGCAGGTTAGTTGCAAGTCATGTCGAAGTTCATAGATTATGGGTACCTAAAATTGAAATGGAAACTTCGGATAGATAGGCCAAGTCTTGAGTTTCTATGTCCTGAGAAGAACCATGAAAGAAAATAAATAAAGACTTGACAAATGGAAAATCTGACTTGGCCCAGTAAAACTGGTCAATCGATAGGTCCATTGCAACAAACAAATCGCCTTCTTTTAGAATGTCATTTGTGAATTGTGAAAATTACATGGAGCATGGGATTTTTTCTATGCAGTAACATAAATCACACTATGTCATGTACACTGGAAAATGATGAATATATAGGCAGCTAAGTTGATCTACCTTGTGTAAATTCAAGTTCCGACATGAAACTAGGGGCAATGACCATGCCCCTGATTAATAACCATTTATCCTTGTTGCACAAAACTAAAATTTGTTGTGCACTCTTTGCAATCATCACACAAACTTTCAAAGATAATTTGTCGTGATCTTTCATGAATTCGTGAATTCTTGAATTCTGGTCATTTCTGAACCAAATTAATTAAGTAGGAACTCTCCATGATTAATTTAAGTTAATTTGACCAACCTCAGGCCATTTGCACACGGCTTGTTCGGCTTGGTTTCCCAACTTGTTCATTTCCACACATGACAGTCTTGAATGGTACATGACAAAATGTTCTCATAAAAAATTTACCATGACCTACCATGTCCTTCCATGTTATTTATAATAATTTGAGCATGCATTCTTCTTCTTACAGCCTATGGATCTTTCAGCCTTGTGGAAGTATTTTCTGATAAAATTCTTTCCTGGTATGCCTATTTTCCTGAGAAAATTGTTTCTATTTTATCTATGATTCATCCGCTGGTTATGTTTAGTTAACTTTTTTTGTCTTATAGTTAATGTAAAATTCTTTCATACCACAAGGCAGGTTGCAGTTATTCTAAGTTGATATGACATGTTACAACATAACTTTGTTTGTTCCTTAATGCAATTGACTGAAACTAGCACAGCTTCCTGTTTTGGAACCTAATCAGTTTGAAAGAAGTGCAAATTTATATCGTATTAGTTACAGTCAATATTGAAAAAAGTGAGAACATAAAGTGAGGAACTTAACCTCTTGGTATAGCAAAGCAAAAATAGCATAGTGTAAATCGTGCGCTGCATATTTTTTTTAAAATTTAAAATTGAACAACTAATGCATATGATTTTAGTAGACTCTGATGATCTTCATCAGTTTGTGGCAAACAATCCACTTTGAGCTATTAAAGAATTGGCTGTTTATATTCCTCAAGAAGATGAGCTCTTCTTATCTCCCTCTGCAACCTCCTCCCCCCCCCCCCCCACCCTGCGCGTGTGGGGTGCACACACAAAATTAAAGAAAATTAAAATGGAAAGAAAAAGAATAAAAAGGCAGTATTCTTCACAACTTAACCTGCACTAAAATTCTTCTCTTGGTTTCATGGAAAAAAATGTCGGTTTTATGGAAAGTGTTTATTGGAACCTTGGTTAATTTCGGCTTTTTCAGAGCCTTCATATTTATAAATGTCATTATCTGAATCAACCACCAAGCCATCATAAGCTGAATGTTTTTGCTTGGTATAAAAACAAAAACTTATTCTTTTCCTAAGTTTTATCTTTAAAATTTGCAGGTTCCCACTTTACTATCATTTGAAGTTTGCTTTTCTTGTCTGGCTCCAGCTACCATCTGGTAATGTATGTATTCTAGATTGATGCACAAATAAAGTCAAACATTACTTTAAGTATTTGTTTTATGTTTATGTATTTTTTTAATAGTAGGGTGATGGTTATAGCAGTGCTGAAGATAGAGTAGACCGAGTTGCACACTTGAAATTAACTCTTTGTGGACAAGATGATCTCATGTTACTTCAAATTTTTGCACGTCACATGCACTTGCTCATTACATCTTACATTCTAATTGATATTAATGCACCTTGAATGCTTCTCTCGTAAGTGATATTAAAACTTTTATTGTTAGCATGTGTACTTTTTAAAATTGTATGCTTTTAGTTATACTTTGTACTAGCAAGTGCCCCCGCTCATGATACATGGGAATCGGAATGGTTGTGATATAAAGAAGGGGAAAATTTACATAAACGGTCGTGCTTAAATAAAGTAGGTATGCAAGGAAAACAGTTGTACGAAGATTATAAATATAAATCTTTTAAGCATAGAAATATAGAATAAACCTAAAGTACATCAGAGAATAAATTCAAGTCGACGAATGCTAAAAAAAATGTTGAATATCGGCAACCATTTTATTATAAAGTATAAGAAAACAAATCGAAATAAATATAAAAACCGCTGTCAAATTCATTATAGAAATGAGACGTTTTTTATTGGAACATCAAGAAATATATGAAGGAGGAAGAACAAATTAAATATAAATTACCGATATTAAATAAAGTTTATATCATAACAGCATAGGTTGGTGTTGCAAACATAAATGAGCATGATATATTTTTAGAAGCAAAATGATGTCGTTATCAATGTAGAGACCGTATCATTCATATGGCGCTTCTTTTTATATGTTAGAATAGTTTATTTAAAATATTTCATATATTTAAAAATGTTGTAAAACCTTTTATATTAACTATTAATATTTATTACTCGAGATGGACTAATACCGTAATACATTGGTCCGGATGTACATCTCACAGTTGATCAAATAGTAACCACAATACATAATTGTTCTAAATTTTAAGGGTTTTTTTTATTATCTCGCCCCTAAAATTTCAATATTTCCAAATTTCACCCCCAAAAGTATTGAGTTGTCTAAATTTTACCTCCAAAATCTAGTATTTCCAAATTTTATCCCAAAACTATTAAGCTGTCCAAATTTCACCCCTAAAATTTAGTATTTCCAAATTTCACTCTCAAAACCATTAAGTTGTCTAAATTTCACCCCCAAAACTATCAATAATTAAAACTTTATTTTTTGCAAAAAGTTTCTTAATTTTCTCCATTTTACCATCAACTCTTTCTCCAAGAACATTGAGCTCGGCTTATGATACCCTAGCCGCAAAGTACTTGAATTAAACCACCCACTTGCATAAAAGTAACTCTTCATATTGTGCTTCAAGTTGTCGTAATTGTTATGGCAAAACCACAAAGAAGCTTGATTTTATCATTTAAAATGACAAACATTGGATGAAGGCAAAATGTCTTAAATCTCGCTCTCAAGAGAACTCCTAATTTTGAAATTGTGAGAAATCTAAAACTCTAGTTCCTATTTAACATAAGAAAGAAGAGGAGGACAATTTAGGGTGAAATTTGGAGAACTTAATGGTTCTGGGTTGAAATTTGGAAATAATAGATTTTGGAGATGAAAGATGGAGAACTTAATAGTTTTGAGGGTGAAATTTGGAAATACTAGATTTTCGGGATGAAATTTGGACAACTTAATAGTTTTGGGGATGAAATTTGGAAATACTAGATTTTGGGTGTGAGATTTGAAAATATTGAAATTTTGGGGGCGAGATATAAAAAAACCAATTTTTAAATAACAAAGTTTAATCAACATTTAGATATTATGAAGCACAAAAATAGAAAGAAGCCACATTAAATTTTCCATTTTAAGGAAGTTGAAAATAGGAGGGGGATGTATCATTTTTTCAATATATAAGTTCCAGCAAGTCTTTTCCATGGAGGCAATAAAATTGGAAGGTCAGAAATTAAGGTAATTTTCCTAGACTTCCTATAATTTTGCTTGCATCTTAATCCATGTATATAATAGATGGTGCTTAGAAGAGGGCTATTTACCAATGACCTATAGCTCAGTTGGTATGATCACTTTCTTCTTGGGGAGAGTGCATGGTTCGAACCCCAGGAGGAGAGGTGGCCACAAATTAACACTTTCGGGATAAATTCGTGAGTCCCCTAGGTGCATGTGTGCTTGTGTGTGATGTGTGCATATGTGTGTTGTGTCACTTGTGTGTGTTGTGTGCATAGATTAAGGCTTATGGGCCAGGGCCAAAAAAAGAAGAGGGTTATTTTCTCAATTTCCATGCATTGGTAGTTTGATAATATTATAGAACGGAAGAGGGGCTTCTAGGAAATCTTCCATGGATTGTTACTTGTGAATATGCCAAAGCAGAGGCGTGAATATTCCTAAGAATATTCCACCTTATACCTTTAGTATTAATAATATGGATTTTTAAAACTTTTTTGTGGACTATAATATTGTTATTGTTTAGGATGAAGGCTTGTTGTTGTTGTATAATATTAGTATTGTTTGTAACTTTCAGGTTTAATCTGATCTTTAATAATATTGTTTGCTTTTTCTACTAGTAAGAATGAGAATATGAGCCTTGTAACTGTGACCTACATCTCTTCTGCACCTAAACACCAAATCTCATCAAGAATGTCATTCTTAGGCCATGGGACCCAGGAGATCTTAACTAATCAGGATGACTAGTGGTAGTTCTCCGCGGTGTGTTCACTACCTTTCACAACAGCGATTCTTGGTTCTAGAAGACTGAGAAACTATTTAGTATGGTCAGCGCTGCCTTTCACCACAGTGCTGCTTTGCAGATCATCTGTCACAAGATGAGATGGATGCCTTTTTTTCTTTTCTTTTTTCCTTAATAAAACTCAACCTGCAAAGTTAATTGAATATCTTGCAGCGACTAATGGCTATCAGAGTTGAGAATTTCCCATCATATATTTAGACGAACCTGAAATGACAAACTTGACCAAGTTACCTGCAGCAGATTACAGTGTTCTGAATCTGATAAATATTTTGGGGAGCTAGTTGATGGAACCTAGCTTTTATTTCTTTCTCCTCTGGTTTTGGTCTGATTACCTTGTGAATTAGATTTCTGTAGATTTGGAGCACCACCACCACCCCCACCACCCCCCGGCGCTCTGTAGAAGGTGTTTGTGTTAATTAAAGCAGTGATCCAGCCAATCACAATCTTGCTCATTGGTTTTGAATCTTCTTGATATAGTTTTTGGCTCATAGGGTGCAGGCTACATGTGAAAATGTAGGTAATAAAGAAAAACAAAGGAATAAGTGTAGCCGCAACGAGAATTTTGATATGGATCAGTGGCAAAATTCAAAAACAGAGCACAAGGAATGAGCATTCTGAAGACAGAGTCTGTCACAATTGTAAACAAAATGAGGGCGAACTTTGTGTGTAATGTAGACCATTGAGAGATCCAGGTGGGAGGAAAATATAATTATATTGGGTGAATGAAGAGGACCGAGGGTAGATAAGTGTTAAAAACGATGTGACAGAGGTCAAGAAAGTAGATGGCCCTCGACAAAGTTGAATGGAGAAAAGGAGATTTCCCATCTCTGGAGATATGGAAACATAAGCTTTGGCAATACAGGCATTTAACTAAATTAGACTAATTTATAGCTTCTGTCAAATTTAATTGTGCCCGAATTAAGCAGAAGACTTGAACACGGAAAAGATTGACTGGTGTCTGATGATCTCCTGCAACTATCTCTGTAGACTCTAGGTCCAAATGCTGAAGAATTGGGTCCAGCCCTAAATGGAAACTACCAAAAGCCTCAATCATATTAGCTGAGGAAATCCTCTGCTTTTTATTTGTCTACTTAAGTAGCATTATAGTTAATAAAGGAGCAATGCCCCATCTCTATGATGGATGCATTGCTT
The DNA here is from genome assembly GCA_030015575.1 of Agapanthus africanus. Lineage (NCBI taxonomy): Eukaryota > Viridiplantae > Streptophyta > Magnoliopsida > Asparagales > Amaryllidaceae > Agapanthus > Agapanthus africanus. The sequence continues at coordinate 44,204,991 of JASDDO010000004.1, read as the reverse complement.
CTCTATTCAATCCTTTTTGCAATTTCACCTATTAGTTGGACTGTTTTCCTCTCTTTGTGGGTATCAGAAAACTCCGTTGACCTTCTGTTTCAACATTTCAATGAATATACTGCGATTTCTGTTGGATGTGCATGAATTTTTGAATCAATTTTGAGAGTTAGTTTCTATGTTACCTGGAACGCGGAACGTTTCGGTACGCAAAACTGGAACGGGAACGAGGAACGCGGAACGCCTCTTGTTGTGGAACGCGATACGATTAGTGTAGTCTTCTTCCATATGCTTATATGTGATGGAAAACTTACCTCTAAAAAATAAAGTGTTTTTAGACCGTTTGTATGTATGTGTGTGTATTTATGTATAATATACATAAATGTAATTCAATTTCTTTTGTCAAAAATAAATATTTTTAGTTTAATCTAAGCACAAACCCGATTATATGCCCTATTTAACTTAAGTTTTGATCGGAATGGTGATTCTTCCGATCCGGAGCGCTAGGCGTTCCCGAATTGGGAATGATTGTTCCAAATCGCAATTCGCTAGCGGTTTAACGATTTATGGTAACATATGTTAGTTTGTTTTAGGTTTTCTTTTTTAATACTAATGATGTCACTGTGTTCATTGTCTGTCAGGGAGCAAAACATTTATATGCAAGGCATCTGCGCCCCTTCCTGCTGAGACATCAAGATAGACTTGATCGAATACACGGTTTCGCCACAAGAGAGATTGTATGTGCCCCTACTTGTGACCTTGATTTGCTGTATTTACTATGTAAAAATGTAGAACGTAGACCATCTGATTAAGGTTCAGACGCTCTATACTCGATCGTAGTGCAAAACTTTGGAGGTCATAGAGCATTCGACGAAAAAATTGTAAAATAGAGGCCACACAACATTCGACCAGAAAAACTCTAATTATTCAAGTACTTCAATTTTTCTGAATTTACAATAAGAAAGATGATTTCGTTAATAAAATGTTTTTGTTAATATTTTTGTGTAGCAGCCCTTAAAAAGAGTAAATTACAATTGTAACACCAATTTTTTCCCCTAGAGATAACGATTTTCAACATTGTTTGCGTGCAGAGCATGCACTGGGAAACATTACATTGTCTTAATTTAAACATTCTTTGAAGAAGAATCATTGTCTGCTTACAGCACTGGCTGTATTTTGCAAACCAACCTTCACATGTTACAATATTGCATGCTGGATCAAGCAATATTTACGGTTTCTCACTCAGTGTCATTTCTGTAATAATCATGAAGTCTACATTTAAGAATTACAGAATTGTGCTAGGCTTAGATTTTTACATATGCTAACATTACATTGTTCTTAAACCTAGACAAAGTTTGTCATCGCTCATGAAGGAGAAATCGAATTCCTAAAGGCTTTGCTTAAAAGGGCTGCAAGTACAGGTATGCATGACCCTACCCCAGTTTGGCATTTGATAATTTTTTATTCTTCTATGCCCTGCTGTTACATATATATTAGCCCCCCCCCCTCCTTTTCCATGAACTTTAAGCTGCTTCTTTTTCTCATATGCAAGAAGCGGGGGGGGGGGGGGGGGGGGGGCGGAGAAAAAGAAAAGGCTGCCTTGTCCATGAGGTGAAATGTGAAGATTGAAATAATCTGTCAAGGGAATTGGAGTTATTCTCTGGTTCAGAATATGCACTTAGATTAGTTAGATTGAAAACTTTTTTAGTATGTAATTTTGGCCACTAGAAGGAAATGCTTACATTTTCACCACTAAGTACTTTAAGAACTGCATGCTTTTTGGATTGATTTGTAATCAAAATTTAGGGATTTAATTTCAGCCCTTCTCCATCGGCATTCCATTGAAACAATTCCAGCCATTTCTTCTGTCACTGAGATTTATTTTCCATTAAGTTGTGTGGGCCCTATGTTTGGAGAAGTTGAATCATTTTATATGTGGAGCCTGCATAACTTAATGGGATAAATATGTTATGGAGATGACGAATCTCTTCATTCATGCAGCCCAAAAACTTGATCGAATATAAATCTAAACCTGGGATTGTTTCTGTGAAAAATGTCTGCAGAAACCAATCTAATCTGAGGCACATTCCAAATCCTCAAATGAGCTGAGTGTGGCTGTTAAAGAACTTCTTTGCCAAGATGCCGCCTTGTATTTGTGTATTTATGCTCGCATTCCTACTAACACTTAACTTTGTTTTATGGAGATTGTAGAGTGCCATTATGTATGACCATTATTTACCGACTATTGACAAACTTTCCTTTATTGTAAACAAGCTAATCAAGTGCTGAAGGAAATCACTCAACCTGTGCAACCTGGAAGGCAAAATATGATTGGAGGCCCCAAACGAACTATCGAGGCCGCAGATTCAAGAAGCTGGCTCAGATGCTGATGATGATGCCGGTGATTGAATTTTCTAGGTGCGCACTCGAGCAATGTAGATATTTCCCGCTTGTGTATATTTAGCAGCAGAATGCCTTTAAATAGCCGTGTGTTCGTCATCGGCAGATTATGTCGTTATCCTAGGCTTCTTGTATCAGTTTCTTCATATCAAAACTATGACATGTAGCTATGGGGTGCAAAATAAGTGTGCATCTGTAGAACTAGTTGGTCTGATGTTGTTTGAGCGAAAAAGGAGTGGTTGCTGAAACTGGACCGTCAAATTATTTATCTGTTTTTTCCCCTTGATAGTTTGTGATGTGGTTTGTTGTGGCGCTGTTTGTCGACTACGAATGTATTTAGTTTTGCATTTGGTTTTATCTCTGCTTCAATGTTGAGCCCCGAAAAGTTCAAATGGTTTTACATTTATAGAATAGCAAAAAGATTATGCGAATGAACAGAAATATTTTGAAGCTCGTGATGGTTTGGTGTTTGACTGTCGAAGGTTGGTGGTGGTTTATTGAAATTTAGCACTGCTGAAAGGATGAGAATATAGTGATGTGAGATGAGGCAAAGAAATGGATGTTGCTTTAAATTATAGGGTAAAGTGTTGAAAAACCCCTGGCCCAATCCAAGAAAGGGAAAAGGTCCCTTGTATTTTCTAAATGAGGAGGAGGGCCCTGATTTTTTCTTTGTGTAAACACCCTTGGCCCAGTAACAAGTCAAACCTGGATATTAGAAATTGTGGATAGACCAAGACACCCCTTTTCAATTGCATCGTTCAAAATTTCTCTCTTGCTCGATCTTAGAGACCCCAACTCGTATCTCGTCATCGTCGTCCCCGTCTTTACTATAGTCGTTGTTGGATATAGTGTCCTCAAGTCAAATAGGCACGTGATTGCAATGATTGAGAGAGGACCTATACCGGTAGGACAGTCTTACTCGAGATGATAGTATGTTATCTGGTTTGTCTTTATCATCGTGTACATGCTTCAAGTGACATTACAGATCACTATTACATGTTGATAGAGCCCATAAGATTCTTGCTTGACTACCAGCAATATGATGGCGATCATATACGTGAGAGTTGAGTGGTCTATAAGCACATCCTTAAAGTGTCCCTAGCCGTGGGAGTTTCGAGACTGAGCATCGATACTCCATGAGTATACTAGTGTATACGGATCGAGATCCCGACGAGGGGCGGTGGCCGGTCTCACAAGTCATTGGTGTTAGTTGGTTCACCTAAGATAGTATACGGGTGCTCATTGGGTTATGAGTACACCGGACGGACTCGCCGGGAACATGCTAGTTGGTATTATACCTATTGTCAGATAGCAGTTCCCTGGTGATATGTGTACAGGTTAGTCTATCGACCTTAGATAGTCATTTGTCTCGTGTGAGTTCCCACCGTGCTTTGATTACTATCCTACCATGGCTCAAATGAGTCGTGCAAACAGGTTTTAGTTGGGTACAGTCCTGAGCCACATGGAGGCAGTGAGCGGATCGTCAAGGGATTCGTCTCTCCCTATATTGAGGGTTGATGTCGCGGTGTGCACGGGTGGCTATCACCAGAAATCCTTGGCCAAGGTAGTCGAGAATTACTGATTCGGATCAGTAGTTTCTCAGGTGGTGATGGGCTTCATACCGACACTGAATATTGCGTTATTAGGAGTCTGACTTTATCCACCCCCTAGACCCATATGCGATACTCATAGACAAACGGACCGGACTGTACGGATATTGTCAATATCAGGCTCAGTAGGGTTTCAGGATGAGTTCGCTCGTCAGCTTCCCTTTCGCTCAATACCTTGGTAGCCGTTACGTACAGCTAGTGCTACTGATGTGCTTGTGGTTAAACCCATTGCCAGAGTATTGACGAGTCTTTAGAGTCCCCCACAGAGAGTTCCCCAAATTCGGGCGAAACTTTGTAGAGGCCGTATGGTTTTATGGCAGGATTCGATCATATACGTGCCCTTGTGCACGGATCATGATCGGACGGATCATACTAGTGGGCTTTGGTTTAAGCCGGATCCTAGTATTAGATTGTTGGATTATTTTCGTCTCGTTGTATTCGTATTCATTCGGAATACGGATGCAGGTATGTATATACAGATGAGAGGTATTCTTGTAATCCGTTACAAAATTACTTTTGAAGATACCATTTCTTTTTATTGTATTAAACATTTAAGGTTTTTTATTAAATGTTTAATATTTATGTTGAGGTTGAAAGTGTGAGCATGGGTCATGGCATGGTGCATTTATGATGAAGCATGAACAATGCTTTATTGTTTATTATTGTTGTGAGATATTTGTGATGGCATGGAGATATTTTTGGCTATGTATTTTCTTTGCTCGCTAATCACAAATAACACACAACACATGGAGAAAAAGGCAGCACACATTTTTTGGGCAGCCACTTCATTCTCTTTTCATGTGTTGCCTTTTTCATTTTGTACTAAGTCTTGTGCTTACTCTCTTCACTTCACCATGGGCATCTTCTTCAACCTCCATCCATACCTTCTTATGTGTTGAGAATCAATAGATGTCTTGAGACAAAATGATCACACACTATCTCTACTTCACCTTGGACATCTCGGTTAGCAAACTTGATGTCCGAGTTGCTTTGGTTTGAAGTGGGAGCCCGTATAAAGAATTCTCGACGTGGATCCTCTTCGACGAGGGAGACGGAGAGCGAACTTCGTCGGGGCAGCCGTAACAAGCTTGGGTCGGAGATTGAAGACCGAAGGACACGGATCGATCGGTATAATCTCTTAAACCACTTTACAGTTTACTAGCATACGGTTAATGGCACGATTCAGGATTTAGGGTTACGTTAGCGCCAGTTTTAAAAGTTTTTGTTCCACGTTTGGTCTCGGATTGACGGCCGGGGCGCTGGCGTAGCCTTACATGGTATCAGAACCAACCCATTAACCGCGTACTAGTTGGTTTAGACAATATTAAAGTATCGAAATCGAAACAATCCCAAACACCACTCACTGCATTTCAGGTTTTGTCGATTTTTAAAGTGTCTTCAAAAATTATTTTAACAACTGCAGAAGACTACTGACCCTACCACACGACCACAGACTAAATACGAACGAATTCCACCTAAGAAAAACCGGCCACATTGCTTGAAAAACCGAGGAGGCCGGCCTCATCAGGGAGTTTGGGCTTCGTATTTGGGTGCTGGTCTGGTCTCTGGAATGTTGGTTCAGTGATATTGTTTGTTTAGCCCAGTTTTGATATGGTTTTATCTAGGTGTTTGAGGCTATTCGGGGTTATTTCGAACTCGATATTTATAACATTGTTTAAAGTTTACAGTACATTACATTTCTATCTGCGACCGTGAATGTCATTTGAGCGGTACAACTTGTCTAATTGCTATAGTCTTTTTAGACGGGTTTGCGAACGTGACATTCACGTTAATGTTCTGTGTTGTGCTGTGATATTGCGGATTTGTCATGGTGGATAGCTTGGATGCAATGTAGTACAATTTAGTTTTATTTGTACATACGATATTGCGGGGCGAGCGTCCGACATGTGGACTGCCGTCACTGCCAGTTTATATATTATTCTTTTGGGGCACGACCGGATTGAGGTCGATGTCACCGATGTACATATTTTCTTTTCTGTACTAGGATTATCCCGCGGTGGAATGCACGGATAGCCGGGTTCTGGAAAATAACGGGTCCGCATCTCATGGCGTTGAGAAGGAGGGGGTCTCACTCTAGAATTGGCGGGCTATTCGCCGCACTCGTAGGGGGTACAGGTTGACCCAAGGAGAGGTGCTCAAGTTACCGGATTCCATGAAGTGCCGGGTGGCCCATCCACTTTGCCGAAGGGGGTTGCCTCGCTTTTGGTTTTGGCGGGTAACTTGCCGCGCTCATAGGAGTCTAGGTTTTCATTGCACAGGCTATCCATACGACCAGGGGAACGTCGGGTTTCAGTTGCGGCTCAAAGGAAACCCGGGGCTCCCAGATTATCTGTTTTGTTTTGTGATACTTATTACTTATTTGTGATATTGCATTTATCACGCCTAGAGCGATTATTGTATATTACTATATATATATACTAGTAGATGTTGTATATGTTTTACACCAGTGCTAGTTCAGTCCCCGCTCTGTCGTTAGTTAAGTAACCTAACGGGTGATGACGGGATCCGGTGGCTAATGCGGATGGCATATACGTAAATCATATTTTTGTTCTTTTCTGGTGTAATTAATTGATGGGGCTGTATTGATTCAGATCAATGCAAGGAAAACAAACCTATTTGATTTTGTTGGAACAATTTTCAAAAGCTTGTAAGGACGTTTTTCTTTTGTTTTGCACAGTGGTATTCGGTTATGAATATTCAGCACCTCATTCGACGGGGCAAGGGCCGAGATCCCTTCATCGGGAGTGACCCCTTGGGCAGAAGTTTGCGTCGGGATAATAACTTCACTATAGCGATTACTTTTTGCTTTGCATCGCGATATTGAGTTGGAATATCCTGCACCTCATTCTACGAGGAAAGAGCCGAGATCCCTTCACCGAGAGTGACCTCTTTAGTAAAGGTTTTCGCCACTATATATTTGTAAAAAGCTATCCGGTTCCTTCAACGATATCAAGTTCATTATGTTAAAGGTTTTTCGCCAAAAATTATCCGTAGCCCTCCGTCATTTCAGACGGGTAGCACTTAGTATTCATGCTATGTTTGTTGGCCTTCGTCAAGGCATAGTGTATGGTAGCTGCTTGTTACTTTTCTGTTGCATAGATAGATGCGTTAGTTTGTGACAGTCGTACTACTTTGTTGGCTTTCTTCAAGGGTATGTACGGGTGGGTTCAAATTAACCTGGACAATGACGGGTAGAACTTGACATGTGATTTATGATTTGTTGGCTTTCGTCAAGGTTATGGGTAAAAATCACATTGGGAGTTTCAAGCATACAGGAAACTTGCCAGGCATGCGCATACCTTCTGGAGTGTGATAACGTGAGTGGATTCCATCAGGTTATAATGCGATAATAGTGTTGGGTTACGGCAGCGCCCCAGACGTCAATCCGAGGCCAAATGTGGAACATAAATTTTATAACTTGGCGCTACTGCAACCAATCAGCCGGATCGTACCATTAACCGTTAACCAGCAATCTAAAAAGAGAGTTCAGAGATTATACCGATCGATCGGTGTCCTTCGGTCTTCAATCCCCTCCCCTAGCTTGTTGCGGCTGCCCCGATGAAATCCGCTCTCCGGTCTCCTCGTCAAAGTGGCACCACGTCAACGAATCTTTATACGGGCTCCCGCCTCAAAACCGAGGCAACTCGGACATGAAGTTTGCTAGGGGACATGTCCACGAATGAAATAGAGAGAGTGCGGAATACTTTGTCTTAAGGCTGTTAGTTATGTATATACCCTAGAGGCCATTGTTGTACATATGATGTATATTATAATGGATGCTTGGTTATATATAGAGATGACTTTCTTGGTCGTCATGATAGTATGCTATTTGGTTTCACTTTATCTTAACATGTTGACTTGTATTGGTTTACTGTTTTACTCTCACATGTTGATAAAGCCCTTAGGACTTGTACTCGACTACTGGGACTATGATGAGATCATACTAGTGGGGCCGCGGTAGTCGATGAGTACATCCTATAACTGTTCCTAGTCGAGGGTATATCGAGACAGGGCATCGATACACCAGAGTAGACTAGCGTATACGCATCTTGACCCATATGATGGGCGATGGATGATCCCATATCCATCGGTGTTAGACATCAGAGATGGTGTACGGGTGCTCAGTAGAGACTGGGTACACTGGACGGACTCGCCGAGAACTCCCAGATGGTGATATACCACACGTCAGATGGCAGTTCTCCGGTGACACAGGTACAGGGTAGTCTGTAGACCCGAGATCGTCATGGAGTCTTGTGTGATTCCCACTGTGCTTTGATTTCCACCTTACCACGTCCAAGAGGGCGTGCAAAACGGTGGCTTTTGGGTACAGTCCCGAATCACATGGAGGCAATGAGCGATAGGAGGGGATTCGTCTCTCCCGGTATAGGGAGTTGATGTTGTGCTGTGTTCGATTGGCTATAACTGGAAGTCCCTGGCCAGGGCTGATATGGAGATTTACTGGTAAGTGTTACTAGTAGTTTCTCGACCCGTTATGAGCCACACATCGACACGACTTATCGGTTACTGGGGTCTGACGTATACCACCCCTAGACTTGATATGCGACATATCAGACGAACAGACCGGACTGTACGGGAGTGTTACTGGTTGGATTCAAAGGAGAACGCACAGGCTAGCTTGTTGATCTTCTGATCGCTCAATACCTGGGTGGCTGTTACGTTTAGCTGACCACTTGCAGCTTGTGGGTGTTTGATATGATCATCACCTGCTACCGGCGTATTGACGATTCTTTAGAGTCCTACACAGAGGTTTCTTGGCTCAGGCGAAACGGAGTAGTGGCACATATGTGATATGCGCAGGAACGAGAATATTGCGATATGGGATACCGTATAATATTCTCAGGATATTTAGATATGAACCGGGTCATCGGATCAAGTGTTGATTCGATGAATCGGTACATGATATATTAGTCGGTAATATTCGATATAGCCGGATCATCGATTCAAGTGTTGATTCGATGATTTAATGTATAATAATATATATGATATATTGTATTACATTATCTAATATCGGCTCGCTTAATTATTTCATTTTCTCAGTGGATGATACATTGATATATATGCGATATATGTTAATTGTATTATTTTCTTTTGTTGCAAATATATAATATATATGTGATATATATTATTGTGACATGATATGATTAATTGTTAAACATGTTTAAGGATGATTAATTGAGGTTAAGGTTTGATTAGGGTTGGATGCTTCAAGTTCCTTCTAGAAGCTTTCTTATTTTTTCATTCTTAAGATATTTATGATGACACATTCTTTTTAATCTAACCAAACCCTAACCCTAGTTGTTTCTCTACTCATTCTTATCCCATCATCCTTGACCATGGTTTACAAATCAATCATATATTCTTTCTATTCATCACAAAAGGTTTTGATAATTAGATTATTCATTTTCATTATCATCTTCTTCCTTCTTGATAAGCTCTCTTGAAAATCCTAAAGTGATGAAAAAATATGAGAAAATGATATAAAAAGAAAGCAAAAATACTACTCCCTCATCCTCATCTCATCTAGCCCATGGGATTAGCGTGTTCTTCTCTTTTGAGTGAGAAAGCTTGAGTCGAAGCAACTTCAAGGTAGATCATCGGAGATTTGGATTACGACAAGCTAGAATGGATCGTTCGAGTCGTGGAGCCTCTCATGAGTCCGGGAGATCGTGGATCGCGGCAAAGGGACTTCTACTTTTAGCTTGTGAAGTGAAGGAGCGGACTACAAAGGTTGTAATCCCTCACACTTAGATAAAAGTTATCTTATTGCTTGTTAAACCCTAATAATCTAGCAAAGATCCCGGCTTTGGGTTGTTCGGCACGTCTAAAATTTAATCCGGGCATGTTTGATGCCTTATGAACCTTCACAAGAGTGCTTAGGAACCCTACAGTGGTATCAGAGCCTAGCTAGAGCATTAGGCGATGTGTTTACGAAGTTAAAACTCCGATCGAACCCGAAACGACGAAACTTGACCCCTCTCTGGAAATTTTTTAAATTTTGGGATTTTTCTGAATTAAAAATATGTAAAAAAATCAGCAGGGAATTCTAAGAATTACCATGAAACACGTGCCCACAATTCCACCAACTCAGCGCGGAACCGCGGCAGGAACATGGTTCTCGCGGCGGTTCCGCGGCTGAATTGTAGGATTGTGACACGTGGCTTCATGGTATAGACCGTAGGTACTTGCTGACTATTCTGGGTATTTTTAATCTGTTTCAGGTGTTTAAAATTCTGGGGTTTGTTTTGTAATAGTAGACTCGATCGGAATATTTAAATTCGTATTTCTTTCCGGATATTTAGAAACTGTTAAACTATTTGAACGGATATCATTAACTTACTGTTTCCCGGTACGGCAAATTTTCAAGTGTTGAAATTTATTCGGATTTAAATCTTTCGGAAAAATTGTACAAGTTAAGCGATGGACCCTCTAGAAGACAACAAACCTTAACTCGATTATGTGACCGTCTTGAACTGCCTTTTGAACCTTCGGGTTTGGGGCAGTACGGCGTGCCACATGTGAGGCGTTGGCTTGACCCTTCTATGGCTGGATCACCGGTACTGTGACATATTCTGGGATTATTTGAACCCCGCTCAAGTGTTGAGCAGTTTAGGAAATTTTGGGTATTTGATTATCTGTTCGAAAAGTTTAATACTGTTTATTTATCTGGAATGTGATATAATATGTGAAATTCATAGAGTTAGGCATGAAATACGAAGTATGTGATATTTCGGATTTACGATATCTAAAGTGATTGTGGATTCCAAAGATTGTAGTTTTACACTTTCTTTTCTGTGACCGTAAGTGTAATATGTGATATCGCCGGTTTCGTTGCTATATGTCAACGACAATTGGGATGCGCATATTTACTTACGTTGATGATATGAGATATTATGTGTTGCTGTGATATGTTATATTGGATCGTCGCGATCAGAATAGCCGGGGGTTTTATGTGAGATGAGGGTTTTTATTTTCATTCATGTAAAATTCATTTGTAATGTAATATTCTTTAATTTGGGGCACTTCCAGGTTGCGGTTGATGTCACCAGTGTATATTATTTACTTTTCCGCATTAGGTAGACCCAAGATGGGGAGCACAAGTAACCGGGTTCTAGGGTCCAGTGGGAGGCCATCTCGAGGAGTCGAGACCGGGTCTCCTAACCCTAGAATTGGCAATGTTACTTGCCGCTCTCGTAGGGGTCTTGGGATGTGGGTTTGGCTATTCGTCGCGACCGTGGAATCCGTGTTTTATACAGGCTCGTATTAAAAACACGGACGTCCTAGTATATCCAATATTTCATATATGTTCTTCTGCTGCAATGTTCTGTGATGAGATCATATTACTGCCTGAGACGAATGCTTATACTATATATATATGCTGATATATAAATATTACTGCTTTCGTTTCTTCTGTGATGCTTAGGAAGCATAAGCTGATGGGATTTTTATTAATGAGATTAATAAAAGAAAAGAAACCTAAAGATGTTGTAGAATCAAAAACTTTATAAAAGGGTAGCTACAGTCTTGCTTTGCACAGCGATATATATGATATATCCTGCACCTTATTCGATGAGGAAAGGACCGAGATCCCTTCACCGGGAGTGACTCCTTTAGCAAAACTGGCAGATGCTACAAAACGCGGTTTGTCTTTTGATTGCTTTTAGTGTTTTGCTTTGCACAGCGGTATATATGATATATCCTGTACCTTATTCGATGAGGAAAGGGCCGACGATCCCTTCACCGGGAGTGACCCATATAGCGAAATTAAGAAAAGCCTCAAAACACTCCTTTTCAAAACTTCACTCGATTCTACGACGATATCAAGTTCATTACGCTCAGGGTTTTCTGAAAAACCTGCGTAACCCTCCGTCATTTTAGGAAAATAGAGTACTTAGTATTCGTGCTGCGTTTGTTGACCATAGTTAAGGCGCAGTGTACGGTAGCTAAGTGATGTTTTCCTATATAACATAAGATGTGATTAATTAGGACAGTCATATGACTTTGTTGACCATAGTTAAGGGTCATGTGGGTGGGTCTAAATTAATCAAGAAATGACGGGTAAAACTTGACTAGTGCTTATGATTTGTTGACCATAGTTAAGGTCATAAGACACTAGGGGTAAAAATATTATCGGGAATTTCAAGTGTTGAAATTTGCAATGAGATTGCATACCTCCTATGAGATAGTTGGATCCCGATACCCACTGCGAGTAAGTGTTACTCCTGGGAGAGTTTTACACAGGACAATTAGCCGATCAAGTAGGTGTCTAGAAAAGTGTTAACGGGGTTACGCCTCTGGGAAAACGAGGTTTACTTTAATTAGGTCCGTGCGAAAGCACGGGGAACCTCCCTCAAAGTACCGACACTGATCTGGCTGAAAGATTGACGAAATTGTAAGGTGTAATTAATCTCGGCTAATCTTACCTTTTAGGGTTTTAAGGTAGATTTGATAAAAACAGTGGGAGACATCCTGATTCGATAAGATAATAACCAATCTAATCTTGCAAGAGCATACGCTAAAAGTGTTTTCTTCTCTCTCTCTCCAGGTAGCGACCATGTCATGCCATAATCAAGATAATAATATGGATGTATTGACTGAACCCGATTATTGTACTGAGCAAGGGAACGTTAGACCCATTCTTTCTTATAAAAGTTATAAGACTGAACAGGAAACAGGAGAATATCTGGATTCTCACGCCGCCCAAAAGAACATGCATGTTGATGCATCTTCTTCGGGTGTGTTTGTTATTGAGAACTGTTTCTCAGTTCACCCTACGTCCTGGGTATTAGATACCGGATCAGGATCCCACATATGCAAACAGTTGCATGGGCTACGTAAAGGTAGAGAACTAGGAAAAGATGATCATTCCGTTCTAGTAGGGAACGGTGCAAATGTTGCAGCCAAAGCAGTTGGCGAATATCACCTTGTATTGCCGAGTCGTAATACACTGATTCTAAATGAGTGCTATTATATACCGAACATGATGTGCAACATTATATCAGTTTCTTTATTAAGTAAAGAAGGATATAATTTTGTAGTAAAGGATAATGTTATGAACATATTCCTAGATCAAAAGTTGATTGCATCAGGCTCGTTACATAATGGCATATTCATTCTAAATCAGAATACAGTCCTAAATATACAAAACACACACAAGAGGAAAAGTTCAGATATGAACGAATCCTACTTGTGGCATTGTAGACTTGGTCATATCAATGCGACACGACTGGCTAAGTTACATAGAGATGGTTATTTGAATCCGTTCGAATTATCATCTTATGATACTTGCCATTCATGTCTCAAAGGAAAAATGACCAAAGCTCCGTTTAGTGGACACGGAGAAAGAGTTACCGAACTCTTAGGACTGGTACATAGTGATGTATGCGGTCCCATGTCTACGCATGCCAGGAACGGTTCTTCCTACTTCATTACATTCACTGACGATCTCTCTAGATTCGGACATGTGTTCCTGATGAAACACAAGTCTGAAGCTTTTGAGAAATTCAGAGATTATAAGCAAGAAGTAGAGAATCAAACGGGCAAAAGTATTAAGATTCTTCGATCTGATCGAGGAGGTGAATACTTAAGTAATGAGTTTCGGGATTATCTAAAAGAGAATGGGATTCTCTCTCAGCTTACTCCTCCTTATACACCACAGCACAACGGTGTATCGGAGCGGAGGAATCGCACCCTATTAGATATGGTGCGCTCTATGATGAGCACTGCTGAGTTACCTATCTCCTTTTGGGGTTATGCGCTGGAAACAGCCACATATCTATTGAATAGAGTTCCAACTAAATCGGTGCCTACCACTCCATATGAGATATGGAATGGGAAGAGACCATCTCTTAAACGAGTTAAGATATGGGGTTGTCCGGCCTATGTTAAAAAGCAAAATCCGGACAAACTCGAGGCAAGATCTGGTATATGTAAGTTTGTAGGATATCCAAAAGATTCTTATGGGTATATATTCTATCACGCTGAGGAACAAAAAGTGTTTGTTTCTCAATATGCCACCTTTTTAGAAAAGGAATTTCTTGAAAAAGAAATTAGTGGCTCTGAGGTAGAACTGGAAGAAGTTCCAGCAGAACAAACTACAACAGATGATTTATTGGAACCAGAGGATTCAGTAGTACCCGACGAACCCCAGCCTCTCCGCCGATCTACTAGGGTTTCTCATCCACCTGAGAGATACTACGGTTTTCTCATTGATGGTGGAAGCGAAGATTGCATCATGGATGATGATGACCCCACTAGTTTCGAGCAGGCCATCACGAGTGGTGACTCTGTGAAATGGCTGGATGCAATACGATCTGAGATGGAATCCATGTACACCAATAAAGTATGGATTTTGGAAAATGCTCCTGAAGGGGTAAAACCCATTGGGAGCAAGTGGATTTTTAAAAGGAAATTTGGTGTAGATGGAAAAGTTGAGACTTTCAAAGCTAGACTTGTAGCAAAAGGTTTTCGCCAAAGACCAGGTGTGGACTATGACGAAACCTTTTCTCCAGTGGCTATGCTTAAGTCCATCCGGATCTTACTTGCCATTGCTGCATACCATGACTACGAAATCTGGCAAATGGATGTTAAGACCGCCTTTCTAAACGGTGATTTAGAAGAGTGCGTGTACATGACTCAGCCAGAGGGCTTCGTAGATAGTGGGAGCAGCGGAAAGGTGTGCAAGCTGCTTAAATCCATTTATGGGTTAAAGCAAGCATCGCGGAGTTGGAACATCTGTTTTGATGTTGTAGTCAAAGAGTTTGACTTCATCAAAAATATAGATGAACCTTGTATCTATAAGAAGGTAGCAGAGGGTAAGGTTGTCTTCCTCGTATTGTACGTGGATGACATACTCTTGATAGGAAATGATATTCCTATGCTGCAATCAGTCAAGCTCTTCTTATCACAGAGATTCTCAATGAAAGATCTAGGTGATGCCTCCTGCATATTGGGAATAATGATCTATAGAGATAGATCTAAACGGATACTGGGATTGTCCCAATCCAGATACATTGACACCATACTAAAGAGGTTTAGTATGGAAGAATCCAAGCGTGGGAACCAACCCACGATCTCTGGACTCACTCTCTCCAAAGAGATGTCTCCCAAGACTGATTTGGAGAGAGCTCGCATGCAAGAGATACCCTATGCTTCGGCAGTAGGCTCTATCATGTATGCGATGCTGTGTACCAGACCCGATGTAGCATACTCACTAAATGTAGTGAGTCGGTATCAAGCAGATCCAGGAGAGAGTCATTGGACAGCAGTGAAGAACATTCTCAAGTACTTACGAAGGACTAAGGAGATGTTCTTGGTGTATGGTAACGGAGAACTCCAGGTCGAGTCCTTTACCGATTCCAGCTTTCAAAGTGATAAGGACGACTCTAAGTCGCATTCGGGTTTTGTCTTTACCCTCAATGGAGGGGCGGTATGTTGGAAGAGTTCCAAACAGGATACCGTTGCAGACTCAACGATGGAGGCTGAATACATCGCTGCCAACGATGCTGCCAAAGAGGCTGTCTGGATCAAGAAGTTCATTAGTGAACTTGGTGTGGTTCCATCCATTGAGCATCAAATACCTCTGTATTGCGATAACAATGGAGCTGTGGCGTTAGCCAAGGAACCCAGGTCCCATCAAAAGTCCAGACATATTCTGAGGCGGTATCACCTGATCAGGGAGATAGTTGATCGCCGGGAGATCGAGGTCAGGAGAGTAGATACGAAGGACAACACTGCGGATCCATTCACGAAGGCTATTCCCAGATACAGTTTGAGAGATTATTCGGGATGCTAGGTATGCGATACTACAGCAGCTGGCCTTAGTGCAAGTGGGAGATTGTTAGTTATGTATATGCCCTAGAGGCCATTGTTGTACATATGATGTATATTATAATGGATGCTTGGTTATATATAGAGATGACTTTCTTGCTCGTCATGATAGCATGCTATTTGGTTTCACTTTATCTTAACATGTTGACTTGTATTGGTTTACTGTTTTACTCTCACATGTTGATAAAGCCCTTAGGACTTGTACTCGACTACTGGGACTATGATGAGATCATACTAGTGGGGCCGCGGTAGTCGATGAGTACATCCTATAACTGTTCCTAGTCGAGGGTATATCGAGACAGGGCATCGATACACCAGAGTAGACTAGCGTATACGCATCTTGACCCATATGATGGGCGATGGATGATCCCATATCCATCGGTGTTAGACATCAGAGATGGTGTACGGGTGCTCAGTAGAGACTGGGTACACTGGACGGACTCGCCGAGAACTCCCAGATGGTGATATACCACACGTCAGATGGCAGTTCTCCGGTGACACAGGTACAGGGTAGTCTGTAGACCCGAGATCGTCATGGAGTCTTGTGTGATTCCCACTGTGCTTTGATTTCCACCTTACCACGTCCAAGAGGGCGTGCAAAACGGTGGCTTTTGGGTACAGTCCTGAATCACATGGAAGCAATGAACGATAGGTGGGGATTCGTCTCTCCCGGTATAGGGAGT
Organism: Agapanthus africanus; assembly: GCA_030015575.1. Lineage (NCBI taxonomy): Eukaryota > Viridiplantae > Streptophyta > Magnoliopsida > Asparagales > Amaryllidaceae > Agapanthus > Agapanthus africanus. Next base: position 44,188,442 of record JASDDO010000004.1, on the reverse strand, counting down.
TGATGTTGTGCTGTGTTCGATTGACTATAACTGGAAGTCCCTGGCCAGGGCTGATATGGAGATTTACTGGTAAGTGTTACTAGTAGTTTCTCGACCCGTTATGAGCCACACATCGACACGACTTATCGGTTACTGGGGTCTGACGTATACCACCCCTAGACTTGATATGCGACATATCAGACGAACAGACCGGACTGTACGGGAGTGTTACTGGTTGGATTCACAGGAGAACGCACATGCTAGCTTGTTGATCTTCTGATCGCTCAATACCTGGGTGGCTGTTACGTTTAGCTGACCGCTTGCAGCTTGTGGGTGTTTGATATGATCATCACCTGCTACCGGCGTATTGACGATTCTTTAGAGTCCTACATAGAGGTTTCTTGGCTCAGGCGAAACGGAGTAGTGGCACATATATGATATGCGCAGGAATGAGAATATTGCGATATGGGATACCGTATAATATTCTCAGGATATTTAGATATGAACCGGGTCATCGGATCAAGTGTTGATTCGATGAATCGGTACATGATATATTAGTCGGTAATATTCGATATAGCCGGATCATCGATTCAAGTGTTGATTCGATGATTTAATGTATAATAATATATATGATATATTGTATTACATTATCTAATATCGGCTCGCTTAATTATTTCATTTTCTCAGTGGATGATACATTGATATATATGCGATATATGTTAATTGTATTATTTTCTTTTGTTGCAAATATATAATATATATGTGATATATATTATTGTGACATGATATGATTAATTGTTAAACATGTTTAAGAATGATTAATTGAGGTTAAGGTTTGATTAGGGTTGGATGCTTCAAGTTCCTTCTAGAAGCTTTCTTATTTTGTCATTCTTAAGATATTTATGATGACACATTCTTTTTAACCTAACCAAACCCTAACCCTAATTGTTTCTCTACTCATTCTTATCCCATCATCCTTGACCATGGTTTACAAATCAATCATATATTCTTTCTATTCATCACAAAAGGTTTTGATAATTAGATTATTCATTTTCATTATCATCTTCTTCCTTCTTGATAAGCTCTCTTGAAAATCCTAAAGTGATGAAAAAATATGAGAAAATGATATAAAAAGAAAGCAAAAATACTACTCCCTCATCCTCATCTCATCTAGCCCATGGGATTAGCGTGTTCTTCTCTTTTGAGTGAGAAAGTTTGAGTCGAAGCAACTTCAAGGTAGATCATCGGAGATTTGGATTACGACAAGCTAGAATGGATCGTTCGAGTCGTGGAGCCTCTCATGAGTCCGGGAGATCGTGGATCGCGGCAAAGGGACTTCTACTCGGAGCTTGTGAAGTGAAGGAGCGGATTACAAAGGTTGTAATCCCTCACACTTAGATAAAAGTTATCTTATTGCATGTTAAACCCTAATAATCTAGCAAAGATCCCGGCTTTGGGTTGTTCGACACGTCTAAAATTTAATCCGAACATGTTTGATGCCTTATGAACCTTCACAAGAGTGCCTAGAAACCCTACAAAGGCACCCAACGAATTGGATGATGATAAATGAAGTTGCCATGGTAAAGGAGAGAAGTGAGCTAAGGAATTTTTGAGCTTTGAAAAATTTCCTCACACAAAGTGAAGTGCTCGGCCACTGCAGAAATTTTTTGTGCTCTCTGTGGATTTCAAAAAATGGGAGAGGTGAGGTTCAAGTGGTGAGTGAATGATTAATTTTCAGACTAGAAAATTTTCTCTCACCAAATAAAACCACCCAAGTGGGGCCGGCCACAAAGAAAGCTCACTGGGAATAATAGGATGAGGTAACCATTGCAAAAAGAAGTGGTGAGTGTAAATTTTAATCAAAGCCAAGGCCATCTCACTCCCTCAAATAGTGCTCGGCCAATAGTGCTCGGCCAATGAAGAAATGGTTCAAAAAAGTAGCCATGCCCAAGCATTAATGAAACAAGCGACTCATCAAATCCAAACAAGCCCACTCTAAAAGATTTCGGCCATGATGGAATGAAAAGGAAATGGCCAAAAAACAAAGCTCAAACACTAACCAATAATTAAACATTAAAACTAATATTTAATCGAGAGAAGAAAAACTAGCAACTTCAAAGGTAATCCCGTAACGAATTACAGGATTACCCCACAACTGTATATACATACCCGCATTTGTATTCCGACCGAATACAAGTGCAACGAGACAAAAATATTCCAACACAATATAATACTAAGATCCGGCTTAAACCAAAACCAACGAGTATTATCTGTCCGAACCATGACACGTGCACAAGTGCACGTATATGTTCGAACCCTGCCATAAAACCATACGGCCTCTACAACGTTTCGCCCGAACTTGGGAAACTGTCTGTGGGGGACTGTAATGACTCATCAATACGCTGGCTGTGGATTTAACCACAAACACGTCAGTGGCACTAGCTGTACGTAACGATTGCCATGTATTGAAATAAAGGGAAGCTGATGAGCGAACTCATCTAGGAACCCTACTGAGCCTAACAGTGACAATATCCGTACAGTCCGGTCTATTCGTCTAAGAGTATCGCATATCGAGTTTAGGGGGTGGATAAAGTCAGACCCCTAATAACGCGATAATTCGTGTTGGTATGAAGCCCATCACCACTTGAGAAACTACTGATTCGAATCAGTAATTCTCGATTAGCTTAACTAAGAATTTCTGGTGATGGCCACCCGTGCACTGCGGACGTCAACCCCCAATACCGGAAGAGACGAATCCCCGACGATCCGCTCACTGCCTCCATGTAGCTCTGGACTGTACCCAACTAAAACCTGTTTGCACGACTCCTTTGAGCCATGGTAGGGTAGTAATCAAAGCACAGTGGGAACTCACACGAGACAAATGACGATCTCAGATCGACAGACTAACCTGTACACATGTCACCTGGGAACTGCTATCTGACAATAGGTATAATACCAACTAGCAGGTTCCCGGCGAGTCCTGTCCGATGTACTCATAACCGAATGAGCACATGTATACATCTTAGGTGAACTAACTGACATCAGTGGCTTGTGAGACCGGACACCGCCCCTCGTCCTTGTTCCTTGATAAAATATCAGGAAATTCCCCAATGGGGTATCACGTGCTCACACGTGACCAAGGGTCGCGTGCTGACACGTGATGGTTTCCTGGAACTCTGTTATAATAGAATTAAATTATAATCAAGCAGGCAATTGGTGGAGTCACGTGCCACCACGTGATGGGCCTTTAAAACCCACCAAAAAGGATTAAAAGATATAATAAGACATTAAGGAAAAGCCCCAATGGGGCATCACGTGCTCACACGAGATCAAGGGTCACGTGCTGACACGTGATGATTCCTTAGCGCTGTTAAACAGCAGAATTAAATTCTGAATAAAATGTTTAATCAAGGGGGTCACGTGCCAACACGTGACAGATTCCTAAAATCTTTAATTGATAGAATTAAATTCTATTTCAATGATCAAACAGTGGGATCACGTGCCAACACGTGATGAGCTTTTAATCCTTCTGAACTAATAGAATTAAATTTTAATTAAATGGGAATCCAGAACCTTGACTGGAAAAAGATCTCTCTAAATCTTTCCAAACAAAAAGACGGTGCTCTGTAAAATGGAGCACCGTTGGATTAAAAAATCCAAGGGTGATTAAGAATCACCAATTTATGGAAAGATTTTATACAAGGAAAGATTTCCCTGAAATTCACCAAGAATAACAGACAGAATATCTTTTGGATTAAAAATCCAATGGTGAATAAAATTCATTGAGTGATCTAAAACATCATGTTAGTTACAGAAACAACCAAAATCTTTCAATAAAAGATTGATTAAACAAATTGATTCTTTTTTTTCTCCTATAAATAGGAGCCAAGAAGAGAAGAGGGGGGATTTTTTGATATCTTGAATTTTTGGAGAAAAAACAACAACAGAGAGAAAAAAGAGAGAAGAATTTAATTCTCAAGAGAGAAAAGAAGTTCCTTTCGGAGAAAAGAAACCCTAGGTGAGAAAGGGGAAAGAGATCTAAGCTCCATAAAATAAAAAGAGAATTTAATTCTCAATTTAAGAGTTTAACTCTTCTGAATAAGAACTTAGTTCTTCTTTTGGTTGAAGATCTACAGAAGCAGATCTTCCCACAAGTTGAGAATTTAATTCTCATCGGGAAGATTCTGTCATGCAGATCCAAAACTTAAAGGGAGAATTGAGTTTAAGGAATTTAATTCCTCCAAATGAAACCAGGGTTTAACCCTATATGAGAATTTAATTCTCCCAAATTCATAGGAACTTAATTCCTCCAAATGAAATTAGGGTTTAACTCTATATAAGAATTTAATTCTTCCACATACATAGGAATTTAATTCCTCTAAAACAGAATTAGGGTTTAACCCTACAGATAATTTAATTCTTAAAACAAGAGACTTGAAACCCTCCATGCACGTGAAGAACTTGGTCACGTGGTAACACGCGACCCTTCTCCTCAATGAGTAAAAAAAGAAAGAACAAGACTAGGTCACGGGCTCCCACGTGACCTCTAAAACAGATCCCTTAAAATGAGAAAGAAAAACTTGGAGGCAATGCATCACGTGCTCCCACGTGACCCTCAAAATAAAGGGAACAAAGCCAAAGGCGGAATCAATTTTGGGCGCCCTCACGTGTCCCCACGTGATCCCTTAATAAACACTTTAATAATCAATACATGGATACCCATCACGTGCCAACACGTGATGGCCTGAAGACTAAAAGTATTTAACACTTATTTGAATATTCTGAGAATAAAATAAAGGAGGTTTGGCCCAATTCTCAGGCGCCTCACGTAGCCCCACGTGACCACCCCACTTTTAGTGTTTAACAATATTTCGAGCATTTTGTCCCCAGTGTTTAACACTGTTTTAAAGCACATCACGTGGGAACACGTGATCGCCAAATATATGTTAGTGTTTAACATTATTCTTAAACCGGTCTTAGCCCAAATTGACTAAGTCTTTCTGAGTCAAGACTCCCCTTTGATTAAACCCCGACTACATTCTTTCAAACTTGATCATTTCATATGACATTCAAAGAAAACTCCAGAGCCATGATGAATGGTCAATGCCCAATAAAAGACAAGGTGTTGTCAGAGCCCTCAAACCCCTGTTTAGCATTACTAAATAATGAGGGAGTTGAACCCAGACAAATATTCAACAGTCCAACAAATAGCCAACATTTCAAACTTAATTGGACTTAGCCCAAATTGGCCATAAGTCCTCAATTCAGATTTAACTGAGCCAATGTGCTCATAATCTAATTAATTGATCTTAGTTCCAAATTGGACTACAGATCTCCCAATCAACTTTGGTTCAAGGATACATCTCTTCACTCCTTTGATATTTGTCGTTGTAATCCTTCAACGTCTTCAGAGAGGTGACGGCTCCCGATAACCAATCATTCCACGGACTGTGGGGTCCTTAAACTCATGGACTATGATGTCCTTAACCTCGGACTGTGGGGTCCCTTTAAACCCACGGACTATGATGTCCTTAACCTCGGACTGTGGGGTCCCTTTAAACCCACGGACCGAGATGTCCTTAAACTAACATTGGACCACCATGTCTTTAAACTGGTAATTGACCGCAAAGTCCCTAAACTAAAACAATAGAGCTCAAGTGCTCTTTTGTTGGATCTAAATGATCCTGTTAAGTAGATCTTAGTCTAAAATTTAGACTAACGTATCATTAACAAATGGTTAAGTTAACCTTAGTCTAAAATTAGACTAACGTGTCCTTAACAAACTGTTAAGTTGATCTTAGTCTAAAATTAGACTAACGTATCCTTAACTAACGTTTAAGTTGATCTTAGTCTCAAATGAGACTAACGTATCCTTAAACCCAAACCAAAACCCAATCTAAGAAAATACGGATTTGGACTAATCCACGCCCTACGGACGACGATATAAATTAGTCTCCGTATACAATCCACGGGCAACCAAAAACAAAACAAACACCCACGACACGAAGTGACCATCTGGAGAAGGAGAAAGTGGTTACCGCGATGCGGTAGCGTAATTAACTGCAGGGGCTTGCGCCTGCAGGGAAGAGCGTCCCCACAATCAAAAACCCCTCAAATGAGGGGGAATCTGACGAAGTCTGCTACATTGGCCGCATCCGTTTGAACCTTCGATACATTGTGCCATAAATCAACTTGGCATCTTTGGAGGGGTGGACGGATAGCACCAATTAGTATCTACCCCGAAATTCAGGCGAGACGGACCCGCACGGTCGCGTCTCCGTATTTCGGAGGGGAACAGATTCTGGCACTCCCGGTGGGACTCTTTTCCTCTTTCCACTCCACACTTCGTGTGTCGTGTTCGCGAACGAATCGCGGTTTGATATGGTTGCCCTTGGGTTCGAGGTACTAAGATTTGGTGTCTTGCTCCGTGCAGAAAATAGAAGATCAATGGTTTCAACCTGCACTAACTGCAACTGTAACTCTCGCTCCATCCCGTCCGGAGGAGTGACTTACGGGCCCCAAGCGGCCTCCATCTTCGTTATGTCGGTGGAACAGGTCACTCAGGCCACCACTGGATTGTTCTTCGGGACCATGCTCCCGCTAACGAGCTTCAGCGCTCCTGTACCATCACAAGAAGCTCAGAAGAATTCGGCCTCTGATCGGCTTACAACTACTGCGGCCCCTCTCAACGGGTCGTCCAGCTCCAAAGCCTCAGTCTTTGATAGACTGGGCTAAATTTCAAGTGGGCCTGGGAAGAAGCCCGCGATACCAGAAAGGGTTATCCCAAAAAGGATAGCCATCCCTGCTCCCGAAGTTGTCAAGACGGCTTCTCTTGCCAAAGGGTCGGTCTTCACACGACTGACTATTTCAGCACCTGTTCCAGGCGAAATCGTCAAGGTTGCTTCCCCTGCTCGGAAGTCTGCCTTCGATAGGTTGGCCATCCCCACTCAGCGGACATCAGTCTTCAATATGCTGACAACGACAACTTTTGACCAACACATGGGGAATGAGGGAGTCACCCATACGGCTGAGACAATCCTATCCGCACGACATGCTCGCCGTCGTCACTGGCTCCGAGTAAGGAAGGCTGGGGGCAGCTCCCCTTCTGGACTAACTCCGCCAGCTCCCATGGTGGAAATCAATGCTGATGTTCCAACTGGGAACAACTTTGAACCGCTTAGGAGGGTTCGCAAGAACTCTCCGACCGCCGTGCTGAAGAGATCTCCTCCACCTATGGAGATTACTACAGAAAAGAAGCCGGAGTAGCCCCCTCAGCGGATGTCCTCCAAAATTTATAAAGTCTGGCGACAGGTCCAGGAATCGATGATTAACCAGTACTACTCTCGCCGGCCAAAGAAGCTTAAAGCTCAGCAAGAAAAGAGCCATCTCGTGGTACCACAGAAGATGTCATCCGTCTGGGTGCCCACCTGCAACGGCTCCCTCAACTTCAACCGCTCATAAGAGAAGGAGGCCAGAGAAAGCCCCCGTGACCGCGGCGAACCGCAAGGATGCTGAATTTAAACGCCCCAAGTCTGGGGCCATGGTGGTGCACACCGTTTATATGGCTTCCGGAAAAGAGGAAAGCCGTGCTTCTACGGGTCATCGACCGCTTACTCGATCGATAACAAAGGCTCATGAGCAACAGCAGCAAAAACTTCAGGAGATGCTGACTGCAATGGCCGCACTCACTGGGCCGAAAGAAAATCCAGAGACCTCAGAGCAGCGTCAGGAACAAGAAACTGATGCTGAATTCCTCCGAAGAATGCTCGAGAGGAAAGAAAAAGAGGTCGCGGAACAGACGGCCAACATAAAAAGAATGGCTCTTTTGTTTCAAGACATGGCTGGGATGATCTTACAGCCGGAACCTCCAGCTGAAGACCCCCCGATCATCATTGAAGACGACAAAGGGGAGACATCGAACCTCCCTCCGGCTCTTTCAGCAGCTAAAGAGGAGACCATCTCCAAGGCTGCCCTGGATGATTACTATCACGACCCGAAAATGGCACGTGATGGCCCTTAAACTACGCAACGTCTACAGGCGTAACGCAATTTAAGTAAGCCGAAAACCCAGTAATCTAAACCATCAAAAGTAGTAAGAAATAAGAACATTGCTAAAACTTTTGAAATCTCAAACCAAATTCTTAAAGTCCAATTTTTATTCTTTAAAATTTGGCAGCACCTCCTTTGTAAAACAAGCCCCCAAAAATGGGTACAACAATATATAAGTAAAAGTATCCCAAACGGGAGAAAAATCCATGCCCAACGGCGGAAAACAACCACCACACAGATATACGACTGTTCACCTCCGAAAGGCGGCCGACGACGCGAGGACGTCTTGCCTGAGATTCGGGGAAGTAACTATTTGGTTTTATCCGTCCACCTCTCCGAAGATGCCAAGTTGATTTATGGCACCGTGTATCGGAGGTTTAGATGGATGCGGCCAATGTAGCAAACTTCGTCAGATTCCTCCTCGCTTGAGGGGTTTTTGATTGTGGGGACGCTCTTCCCTGCAGGCGTAAGCCCCTGCAGTTAATTACGCTACCGCATCGCGGTAACAACTTTCTCCTTCTCCAGAATTTCACTTCGTGTCGTGTGTGTTTGTTTTGTTTGTGGTTGCCCGTGGATTGTATACGGAGACTAAGCGATGCCGTCGCCCGTAGGACGTGGATTAGTCCAAATCCGTATTTACTTAGATTTGGGTTTGGTGTTTTGGTTTAAGGATACGTTAGCCGTATTTAGGCTAAGATCGACTTAAACGTTTGTTAAGAATACGTTAGTCTGATTTGAGACTAAGATCAACTTAACGGGATCGTTTTGGATCCGACAAAAGAGCGTTGTTGGACTCTATTGTTCCAGTTTAGGGACGTGGTGGTCCATACTCCAGTTTAGGGACGTGGTGGTCCATCATTAGTTTAAGGACGTTTCGGTCCTCCATTAGTTTAAGGACGTTTCGGTCCGCGAGTTTAAGGACCCCGCAGTCCATATCGATGTGTGATCGTCGGGACCCGTCACCTCTCTGACGTCGTTGAAGGATTACAACGATGGATGTCAGAGGAGTTCGGAGATGTACCCTCGAACCGGTCGTAAATTGATTTAGGGAGCAGCCGTTCTCAATCAATTTAATTTGAGGACTTATGGCCAGAATTGGGCTAAGTCCAGTTGAAAATGTTCAACATTTTATTTGCTTTTGCATTGCATTTCCTTTTATTTTTATTTGGGCTCCACCCATAAAGGAAGCAGAGCATCAATTTGTTTTGGCTCTGCCCATTTATAAATGATGCAAAGCATCTACTTTGTTTGGGCTCTGCCCTTTTTAAAATGCATAGCATTTTGTTTGGGCTCTGCCCATTTATAAATGATGCAGAGCATCAATTCTGTTTGGGCTCTCCCCTTTTTATTGCATTGCAATTTAATTAGGCCTGCTTGGTCTTTTTGATTTGGGCCTGGCCCTTTAGGAAATGCATTGCATTTATCAGGCGCTTTGCGCCAATCAGAGAGCGCAAGCGCTTGTAGTGTTGACACGTGTCGCGCAAGCGCAGTGCGCTGCGCTAATGCGCTGCGCCTGCGCTGCTGACACGTGGCGCACTCTGGTGGCTTGCGCCAATCTAGGAGCGCAACAGTGCAGTTTGCAAGTACAAGGCACTATGATTTGAGAATCTTTTAGATTCAAGAACCAATGGTTCATAAAAGAAGTGCAAAGCACTATTCGTTTTCTTGATCTAATTTAGATCAAAGAAAAACATGTTTTTTCTTATTTCAGGAACCAAAGGTTCATAAAAAAGTGCAAAGCACTGTTCTTTATTTTGTTTTTCTTGTTTTAAAGAACCAGTGGTTCATAAAAAGTGCAAAGCACTGTTTGTTATCTGAAGATCATTGATCTTGTTCTTAGATCAATGATCTATTAGAAGAAAATTCTTCTATTTCATGAAGATTTTTTTTTTACCTTTTTCTTGAAATTTCTTTAGAGTTCTCTCTGTTTGAAGCTCTTGATTTTTCAAGAAAAAATGTTCCTCCTTTGAATTGAGGTCTAGGGTCCTTTTTATAGTGCTCATAAATTAGTTAAAGAGATCTTTCTCTAAGTGATTTGGTGAATCTTTCCCACCGTTGGATCTTTGATCCAAGGGCTTCTGTTTTACAGAAGAAAATCTTCTTGTTTTAACAAGAACAGAAAGATTTCTTTAGAATCTTGACTCTGTTTGACGCAAATGCCCCAGCGCGTGACACGTGTCGCGCAGCGCAAAGCGCAGCGCAACTGCGCTGACACGTGTCGCGCAGCGCAGCGCTTGCGCAACTGAAGCGTTACTTCCTTTAATTTTTCTTTAAATAGAGTTTTGCTCTGATTGGGTGCGCTGCTTTGGGCGCTGCGCTGATGTGTCTGCGCCTGACACGTGGCGCGTTGCTCCCGGGATTTGAAGCGTTGCTTCAAAATTTGAATTTTGAATTTCCAACAGAGCTTTGCTCTGATTGGGGGAAACAAATGCCCCCCCACCGTTGCGCTCACGTGGCGCGTACGTGAGTGCAGCGGTGGCAAGATCCTGGCCGTTGGATCAAGGGGTGAGGTGAAAGGGCGCAAGCGCCTTATAAATAGGACCTATGACCCTTAAAAATCTTCACCATCTTTCAAGATTCTTGATTTCAACAGAGCTTTGCTCTTGTTTAAGAACTTCAGAGCTTTGCTCATTTCCAAAGTTAGAAACTTTAGGTAAAACTTAATTTAGATCAAATTAATTTAAATTAATCTTAACCAAAGAGCTTTGCTCTCACAGATCTTTTGATCTAAAGAGATCCCCATTGGGGTTTCATACACAGAGCTTTGCTCTCAAAAACTTATAGATCTGCAGAGATCTTGTTCATGGGTTCTAACCCATGAACAAAGCTTTGCTCTTGGATCAACTGTAGATCTTTTAGATCTGAAAAATGAAGAATTTTTTTTCATAAGTTTTTCATGGATTTTTTTTTTAAGATTCCAAAAAATTTAAATTCTTTTAAGTGTAAAAATTTTCTGATGGACCTTTCCATTATTACCACAGAGCTATACTCTTTTAAAGAATTTTATTCCTTTGAGACCAGAATTTGACAAGTGTCATTCTGTGACAGAGCTTTGCTCTGAAAGAGGAGATTTTCTCCTTGTCTCTAAGGATTCCCCATTGATGAGAATATTCTCTTGGGGATTTTTTTTTCTTTAACTGACAGTCTCATCCAATGATGAGGCTGTCTTATTAAATGAGGCATTTTCATCCAGATTTTGTGGGTCCCCATTTGGTCTCCCACCTACTGCACTGCAGTGTGGTGTAATTAATTTTAATTTAATTAATTTTTAAATTCAGCTAATTGGAAATTTTTTAAACGCCAAGCGTTGGAATCGCAGCACTAACGACTATTTCTTGTTCTTTTGCAGTGACCATGTCTCTCGATACCTCGTTCCCGTTCGTCCGCTCGGAGGAAGGGTTTCCTGAAGCGCCCTTGGACCGTGACGTCTTGGCTATGATTAGGGACTACGACCCGGAATATAAGAGTCTCCACCTTTGGGGGTCGTGGTATAACCAGATCATCATGGATCGACGGAGCTTCACGTGCGCCGTACCGTCAGAACCCATCACGGCGATTCACTATGCTACCCCATCCTCGGTGCAGTATGCCGTGGAGATGGTTGATTGGACCTCAAAGGGCTTTCTTCATCCTGCTATGGATGCGATTCCGGTCCAGCGTCCAATGGTTTTGGATATCCTAGGACGCCGTATTTGTCAGGGTGAGGCGCGACCTTGGGGGCAATCATATAACATTGGTCTGATCCCCCGTCACCTGATCGGTTATCTGCCGTGGGCCCGGTACATCCTGTCGACGAAGAAGCCGCAGTTGATAAAGTGAGGATTGTATACCGCGGTATACGTCTCTCTGTTCCAATATCCCACGCTCCCCACCTGGTGGTTCAAGGCCTTCCTGGAGCAGTGGAACATTCCTTCCCACACTTTCCTCGCCATGGATCGGGAAGTGTCAATCTCTCTGGAAGAGTTTACGGAGGTATCCGGTTTACCGGTTATAGGGGAACATTATGAGGAGTTGTTCCCGACAGATGAGTACGTCTTCGGTGCTAAGCCGGTGGTAAGGGGGCTCACGCCGGAGAATGCTATTCAACATCAATTTCCAAGCTTGATTAAAGTGTTGAACATCTATGAGTCCCTTTTTATCGAACATGGGAGTCGGGGTGTTAACTTTGAGGATTTCATTGCTCGGTTTCTTCGCCCAAGCGTCCTCTCATCAGAAGCTGCCAAGTTCGCTACCCTGGATGACCCTTTCGGTCTAGGTGTGGACAACCTGCCGAAGAAGGAGATAGACCAAAAGGGTTTTTTCCTTCCGGACTTCCCGACTATGTCTTTTGCAGAAATCGCGGCCCCCGGGATGGACGAGGAGGCCTTTTTCTTAGGATTTCTCGGGTTGTGGCTGAGTTGGTTTGCGATCCCAATGCACTCTCACCGTATGCGGCCTTCTGTCTTTTACCCAGCCCATCGGATGGCCATCGGGGTAAAGGTGGCCGTTGGGATCGCTGGCTTGGCACACCTATATCATGGCCTCAGCCGAGAAGCGGATGCTAACGAGCCCGGGGTACTGCACGTGGTCTTCCCGATGCACTACTTTATATCGTGGCTCGAGCTACACACGGTGGGTGTCTTCGGCATGCACAAAAGGCCCTCGTTCATCGACAAGTGCGGTTTCCCTCGCATTATACAGCTGATCGGCGCATCAATTGTGACCCCATCACCACGAAACGCCAGGGGTTTACTCCTTCGCTCTCACACCGTTGGAGCCGGGATGTCCTTTATTGACAAGGTGCTGACTATTGGAAAAGCGTCCACCACCGCGGTGCGACCATTACAAGACTCCTTTAAGGATGGAGCATCAGTTTTGACGGCCCGGGAGACCCTTCACTTATACTCTATTAGACCGGGCTTCCTAGTCTTCAGGCAGAATGGTGCGGCGATTTTCATGAGATATAACCCGCATCGTTTTGCCCAACAACTGGGCTACGATCAAGGGGTCCCCTTGGAAGCTTTCTTGCTGGAACCCGTTGCCACCGAAGAAGGGATGGAGAACGCGCTGCATCATTTCATGCGCCTGAATACGGGTTCTCATTTTTTTATCAGTGCGCCGGCTTGCACTCCACGACTCCTCAACGTATACAAAGACTGGTATAATCATGCGACAGGAGCCGTTATAAAGGAGGAAAGGCGACTGCTGGTCGACCGTAAGGGTGCGCCTCCAGGCAGTGATTGCAACGCTCCTTTGGTCCCGAGGACTCCAGTAGTTGCCCCTCTAAAAGAGGTTAGAACCGGGCTATCGCGTGTGCAAAGTCCTCTGCACAGATTGCCGCTTCCCGATATTATAGATGCAGCCCCAGCGCCCTGTGCTATAGTGGAGACAGTGGTTGTAGTTTCGCCGGAGTCTGGTGTGGGTGCAAACATCGGGACCCGCCGTCCCAAGGTGGCTGCTAAACGGAAGTCGATCCCGCGTGCACCTAGGGTCGGAGGGCAGAAGAAAAAGAAGTCGCTCTTCGCTGCAGACGTCGCGTTCGGTTAGGAACCCCACGCTCCCTATGCCGAGGGCCTGAGTGAATACGGGACTAACGAGGGATTAGTCATGCTGCCACCGGATGATACGGACTTGGAGGCCGCTCTCGAAACTTCAGCGTGGTTGGCAAGGCGTGACACATGGCTGGCTAGGCTTGCGGATTCAGGTAATCACTAGTCGCATTTTTTATTGCATCATATCTTTATTATTGCCTTTGACTAATATTTTTCCTTCTTTTCTTCCAACAGGCATCACTACTGAAGAAGCCATTGCCGCTTCACTCAAGACCTTCCAAGAGGAGGAACGCCTTAGAGCGTCTTTAGGCCTTAGTAAGTTTCAATTCATCAAGTTTTCGTTTTCCTTGTGTTATGGTCAATTTAACCTCTCCCTTTTTATCACAGAAACCTCAATGCCGTTCCCGCCAAGTGACGCAAATGTTCTGCCGTCTGCCGATGTTTCTGCTTCCTCTGGGCTACCGCAGGAGGTCCGTCTTGAAGAGCCGATAAGAGATGCCTTAAAGGCTCTGGAGGCATCTTTGAATGAGGACGACGACGCTTCGATGAAGGAGGCGTCAAAAAGGTCCATCATGACAGCCCGGGAGGAACGGAAGCGGTCGAGGCGTGAAGCAAAGGCACGCAGGGCTGCCTTGGCCATTGGAGCAGGCCCAAGCACCATCCCTCGTGCCGACACCCCATCAGAAGAGCTCTCGGTCGCCCTGTCTACAGCTCATAGACAGGCGATCCGCGCCAATAGAGAGGCTAACGACAAGTCTACTTCAGGTAATACTTCTTTCAGAATTTCGTTATAAGACTTATAAAGCTGTTGGTTCTTATATGTTCTATCCTGCAGGGCCAAGCCCAACCGAGGGGGAGGCGGAGACCATTGAACCCAAGGAAACAGAGGAGGCGGCACCTGCCGAACCCGAACCGACGGTGGGCAACGTCGCTGAGGCTTTGGAGCCTGAGATGGAGGTTGAGGGGCCGAGCCTGAAGTGGCGGCAGATGAAATGATCATTATAACTGAGCCCAGGGTGGTGGCGGACGAGACGCTTGAGGCCGGCGACCTTGTGGTGACGGCGGATGAGCCGATGGAGATCGCGGAGCCCGAAGGAGTAGCGGGTGAGATGAGCACGACTCTTGGGGAGGAGTCAGCCGCTCTCTCCCAAGAGTCCGGCAATGCTCCAATCATTGCCCTCCCCGCCTACGATCTTCTGCCGTCTCCTGGCCGCGCGAGCACGACGACGGTTCCTATCGAGTCGGGTGATGAGGCCACGGGTGGTGGCCTCATGTCAATGGAGGAGGGATTCACCTCCGTTTCAGCCGGCAGCTCATCAGGTAAATCCCAAGTTGCTGTCTTTCTTTACCTTACAATCCTTTCTGACAAGTTCACCTTTTTCGTAACGCAGGTGCAGCCAGCGCCGATGCCCCACTGCTTGAGGGAGAGCCTTCAACGACTGCCTTGGCGGTGGTCACCTCTCAACCCTCTCTCATACCATCTAAGATGATGGAAGGTATGGGTTTGCAATTTATTAATCCTATCCTTCAGACGTATAATTTGTGTACTAAAGTCGTATTGTTGTGTCTTTTCAGGAGTGCTCTTTGATCATCTATATCAAGTGTTGCTCCCACACTTCTCATTCCCATCTGAACTCGCTTCTCCTTCTGGTGGTGCTGGTGAGTATAGTTCCCGACTGATACTTTTCTTTTTCGATGATAGAATTATTTCTGACTTTTTCTCGTCCTGACTGCAGTATTACAAATCGAAGGGGGAGGAGAAAGATTGGTCGCGCCACCAGCCCTTCCGGCCTTGCCACCTGCTTCAACTGGTATAGTAGACTATCTTACCAATGACTTTTTCCGTATTTATTGAATCGTCATCTAATCGCCTTTTGTCTTTCCAGCTATCATTCCGGTCTTAGCACCCTTTGAGTCTCATATTATAATACCGGCGGGCCCTTCCCAGAGACGTCCGTCCTCGAAAGGTGCGGCGAATAGTCTGCGTATGTTGAGCGACTACATCGAGGAACTCAACGTCGAGGCTCCTACGTCTGCTGCGGACTTCGCTACAACGGTTAACCCGATGCTGGTGATATTTGCCAATTTCCATGATGAGGACGTCGTCGCATCTTGGGTTAATCACTGCAGAGAGATCGAGGCCCGCCTTCATCAGCTGGAGTCAATGTGTCTTGCCCCCGAGGTTTTGGCTGTGAGTACTCAACGGGAAGCATGGCTCGGGAAAAGCACTTCTCATTTCCGCCATTTGGAACAAGAAGCGGCTTTGAGGCTGAAGGAGTGCCAGGAGTCCTCAAGCGAAACTGCTCGCCTGCGTGCTGAAGTTGAGGCGAACGCCGCTGAGGTAAAGGCCGTCTTCGAGGGCCTTCTGGAGCGCATCTCAAATGGGTTAAAACTGAAGCGGGCACTTGATGTTGCCGAGCGTAATGCCCAAGGCCGCGAAGTCACTCAGCAGGCCATCAGGGAGCAGCTCGCATCTCTCTTGCAGCAAAGGGCTCAGGTGGAAGCAGAGATGGCGGTGGTAGCAGATCAGCAAAAGGCGTGGAAGGAAGTGCATGAACAATTAATAAAGTTATGTAAGACGCTTCCTTCTCAATAGCTGCCTTTTGTACCAACAAACTTGTAAAAATTTTCTTTTTTGAATAACATGTATCCATTCTTTATTCTTTTGTACGATTCACCCTGTATCTGATTAAAGTCAATAAATAAAGATACATTTTTTTTTTCTGCAATGTCTTGTATACACTTTTGCTTTCTGTCTTCTCTTATTATCAGCATGCTGTCACAATTATCAGATAATAGAGTAAGCATCTTGATTTCTTCACGAGATAGCGATAGCTTAGGCCGCAGGTTTAGATCTGCTGCCTAAGACTTTTCAACTCTATGAGCCGTGGAGGTCTCATAGAGATTTTTCTCCCTACGGATCGAGAGGATCTCGTAGGTGGGTTTTCTCCTTAGGAATCGTGAGGATTCCTAAGTGTGTTTTCTCTTATAGGTCGTAAGGATCCTGTAAGAGAATTTTTCCCTCTTACGAGTCGAGAGGACCCGTAAGCGGTTGTTTCCCTCTTTGTCGAAACTCGACTTTGGAGAGTGAGACCCGTGAATAGTATGCAAGAGACCATTTTAGATCGACTTGCAGGGTCCCATTGTTCAGGAAGCAAGTTTTTTAGTCCCTACTGCCTGATGCTTCATCTTGTAAGTTGAGACGAATCGGGAATTTTCCCGCGGAGACACTGGTTTCTCTGCGAGCCGACGCGAATCAGGAGGCTCTCGTCAAGGATTGTTTGTTTCCCTGAGTTGAGATATTTGCCAAGGATTATTTGTTTCCCTAGCGCCAAGGATTATTTGTTTCCCTAGTGTTGAAACGAGTCGAGAATTTCCCACGGAGGCATTGGTTGCTCTGCGAGTCGACGCGGATCAGGAGGCTCTCGTCAAGGATTGTTTGTTTCCCTGAGTTGAGGTATTTGCTAAGGATTATTTGTTTCCCTAGCGCCAAGGATTATTTGTTTCCCTGGTGTTGAAACGAGTCGAGAATTTCCCACGGAGGCACTGGTTGCTCTGCGAGTCGACGCGGATCAGGAGGCTCTCATCAAGGATTGTTTATTTCCCTGAGTTGAGGTATTTGCTAAGAATTATTTGTTTCCCTAGCGCCAAGGATTATTTGTTTCCCTGGTGTTGAAACGAGTCGAGAATTTCCCATGGAGGCACTGGTTGCTCTGCGAGTCGACGCGGATCAGGAGGCTCTCATCAAGGATTGTTTGTTTCCCTGAGTTGAGGTATTTGCTAAGGATTGTTTGTTTCCCTAGCGCCAAGGATTATTTGTTTCCCTGGTGTTGAAACGAGTTGAGAATTTCCCACGGAGGCACTGGTTGCTCTGCGAGTCGACGCGGATTAGGAGGCTCTCATCAAGGATTGTTTGTTTCCCTGAGTTGAGGTATTTGCCAAGGATTATTTATTTCCCTGGTGTTGAAACGAGTCGAGAATTTCCCACGGAGGCACTGGTTGCTCTGCGAGTCGACGCGGATCAGGAGGCTCTCGTCAAGGATTGTTTGTTTCCCTGAGTTGAGATATTTGCTGAAGACACTGGTTTCTTCGGAGTTGGGATGAACCGTCGAGATTTGGCTTCGTTTTCTGGCGGAGCCTATTGGGAGAGTATGGTTCCTTCTTTGTTTGTGCCCTTGGATTGTATACAGGGATCGATGTGATCTCAGCTGTAGGGCTGAAGTTTTATCATCTTTTTTTTTGTTTTATTTCCGCGATGCTCTATCATTTCAGCTTTTATATCGCGAAGGTCGCGATTGCCCAATCATTTCGGCTATTTTTCGCGGTGCCTAATCATTTCGGCTGTTTATTTTGTTTTCACTCGCTGCTTTTTCTTGCGAGTTGCCCAATCATTTCGGCTATTTTGCATGCATACATTTTTACTTGCTGCTTTTTATTGCAAGTTGCCCTATCATTTCGGCTATTCCGTATGCATGTGCGGCCTACTGGATTTCCGCCGTAAACCTGGAATTAGACACCGATTTCGGCATCAGCACCGCTACAACTGGGATATTGCCAGGAGCGAATCATCATTTGCCTCTGTCGATGTCGAACAAAGGTGGCTTAGCGGACAGGATTAAGGCGCTGTCGACTAAGGCTTTTAACTTCATGAGCCGTACGAGTCTCACAAAGGTATTTCTCCCTACAAGTCATGAGGATCTTGTAGGTGTATTTTCTCCTTAGGAATCGTGAGGATTCCTAAATGCATGTTCCTCTGTAAGTCGTAAGGATCCTACAGGAGGGTTTTCTCCTTATAAATCGAGAGGACTTACAAGGGTCATGCGAACATATTCCCAGTCACGGATGGATCTTGGTTAGGGAAATGTTTATTCGTGCCCGTGGATTGTATACAAGAGTCAGTATTGAACCACTTGTAGGGCAATATTAGAGGTTGTGGGGGTTGCTTAAGCACAGGTTTAGGTCTCTGTAACTTAAGACTTTCAACTCTTATGAGCCGTGAGGGTCCCATAAGAGAGTTCTCCTTCCGAGTCGTGAGGATCTCGCAAGTGTATTTTCTCCTTAGGAATCGTGGGGATCCTTGAGTGTGTTTCTTCCTTGTGAGTCGTAAGGATCTCACGTGGGTGGTTTCTCCTTACAAGGTCGAGAGGACCCTGTACGTGTCTTTTAACGAGGTTGCGCCCTTTCGGGTTTTCACAAACACTCGCCGGCAGTCCTGCTGTTTTTACTCACGGAGCCCTTTCGGGTTTTCATCCGTGCCCATTTTGCTTATGGACATACCGTTTTTATTTTATATTTTTTTTTCTTCTTCTCTTTTTTTTACGAGGTCGCGCCCTTTCGGGTTTTCACGAACACTCGCCGGTAGTCCTGCTGTTTTTACTCACGGCGCCCTTTTGGGTTTTCATCGGTGCCCTTTTTTTTGCTTATAGACATACCGTTTTTATTTATTTATATATTTTTTTATTTTGTCAGCCTACGGATGCTGCGGTATTAGTTTAAGGACGTTTCGGTCCGCTATTGAGAAGGCCGGCTACTGCTTATAAAGCTTGAGCTTAGGAAGATAGCGAGCGGACATAGTCGTCGTCATCTACCATTGACCTAGGCTGTGGCTCATTAAGCATAGTATTTCTTTAGGAAGCGACCGTTTATTGGCCTGAAAGGCCTTTCACCGTGCATGTCCATGAGTAGATAGGCCCCACCCTGGTAGACCTTATCTATGATGTACGGGCCTTCATAGTTTGGCTGGAATTTTCCCCGCTTGGCGCGATTGGGGATCATAGGCCTTTTGACCACCAGCACAAGTTCGCCTTGGCGGAATGTCCTCGGTCTGGTCAATCTTTCATATGAGCGTGTCATCTTTGCTTTATAGGCCTCCAGATTTTGTTGCGCTATGAGCCGGGTCTCATCGAGGGCATCAAGCTCCTCAAGCCGAAGGTTAGCATTTTCTTCATCTGTTAGCTCGTAGTGGACTGCCACTCATAGAGAGGGTAACTCTATCTCGAGGGGGAGTACTGCTTCTGTACCGAATACCAGCGCATATGGCGTTGTGTTTGTGGCTGTCTTGAACGTAGTTCGATACGCCCAAAAAGCTTCTTGCAGCTTCTCGTGCCAGTCCTTCTTATTTCGGGACACCGTTTTCTTCATGATCTTTGTTAAGGTTTTGTTGAAGGCTTCAGCTAGACCATTAGCTCGTGGATTATAAACCGAGGAATATCTCCAGTCTATATTGTGTTGCTGCGCGAAGCGACTGATCTTGTGGCTTCTGTAAGCTGGCCCATTATCGGAGATGATCCGTCGTAGAGTTCCAAACCGATATAGGACGTGCGTCTTGAAGAAATGGAGGATATTCTCCATCTTCACTTCCCTCAATGGTACTGCTTCTGCCCATTTGGAGAAATAGTCAGTCGTTGCCAGGATGAAACGATGTCCTCTGGACGATACTGGTTCGATGGGGCCGACTATGTCAGTCCCCCACATTTCGAACGGCCAACTAGCCACCGTTGGATGTAGTGAATTTGGATGCTGGTGGATGAAGTCCCCATGAATTTGGCATTAGTGGCATTGCTTCGCATATTCGAGGCAGTCCTGGATCATCGTGGGCCAGTAGTAGCCCATCCGTTTGATCTTCAACTTTATCTTTGGGCCTGCATGGTGAGAACCGCAGAGTCCGTCATGAACTTCCTGGACGACCCTTTTCGCTTCGTCAGGTCCTAAGCATCTCAGCCACAGAGAATCAAATAACCTTTTGTATAAAGTATCATTGACGAAGGCGAAAGACAGAGCTCGTTTCATGAGCTGATGTCTTGTGGACGCTTCTTCAGGCATTCGGTGGGACTTAAAGTAGTCTATGAAGACTTCCCTCCAATCCTCGGTATTTTCCCGATCTTTTATTTGCAAGGTCGTCTGTTCAGTCGCTCCCTTCTCTTCGGATGATTCCAGAGATATTTCCGCTGGGGCGAGCACCCGACGGCTTTGTGCCACAATTCTGACGTCATCGAGGTTCTCGTCAGCCAATTCTTTAGCGAGCTTGGCTAACGCGTCCGCTTTGCTGTTTTCCGCGCGCGGTATGTTCTCCAAAGTGTAGGAAGGAATTTGGGTCAACAATTGTTGCACTTTTTCGCCGTACTTCACCAACTCCGGTTTGCACGTTTGATAGTCGTCGTTTACTTGACTAACGACTAGCTGGGAATCTCCATATATGAGGAGGTTTTCAATTCCCATGTCGATGGCGATCTCAAGACCTGCTATCAAGGCTTCATATTCGGCTTCGTTATTCGTCCTCGGCTCTGTTAAGGAGAAAGCGAAGCGCATTATCCCTCCTTGTAGAGTCACGAAGATAAGGCCTACCCCCGATTTAATTATAGGGGTACTTTGTTTGCGCTTCTTCACGGAAGATGCTCCATCGAAATAAAGCTCCCATTGGGTATCATTACCGTCGATCGCATCAAACGCATGTTCGTCTGGAAGATCGCAATCAGAGGAGAATCGGCAGGTATCGGGTGCTCAGCAAGGAAGTCGTCGATGGCCTGGCCTTTCACTACCTTGAGAGGTTGATACGTTATCGAGAACTCCATCAAGAGCAGGGCCCATTTAGCGAGTCGTCCC
The DNA here is from genome assembly GCA_030015575.1 of Agapanthus africanus. Classification (NCBI taxonomy): domain Eukaryota; kingdom Viridiplantae; phylum Streptophyta; class Magnoliopsida; order Asparagales; family Amaryllidaceae; genus Agapanthus; species Agapanthus africanus. Next base: position 44,167,281 of record JASDDO010000004.1, on the reverse strand, counting down.
GTCAATATGGCCTTCGACATTCCACCTTTGAAATGAGACGGACTTCATGCGCCAACGCATAGTGCCTGAGCTTTGTTATCGCGAAGATCAACGCCAGGCAGTGTTTTTCAATGGGGGAGTAGTTGCTTTCTGCCCCCGGCAGAACTCGACTTAAGTAGTAGAGTGCTCTTTCCTTCCTTTGATCGTTCTCTTGTGCCCATAATGCGCCCAAGGAGCCTTCGAGAGCGGTTGTATAAAGAATGAGGGGCTTTCCCTTAACCGGAGCAGCCAACACCGGCGGGTTCGGCAGGTATTGTTTGATCTCGTCTAGCGCGCTTTGGCATTTTTGGTCCCAGACGAACGGGGTTCATTTCTTCATTAGGTGGCTGTAAGGACGGCACTTTCCTGAAAGGTTGGCTATAAATCGCCGTATATATGCGAGCTTCCCTTGGAGAGACCGCAGCTGTTTGATAGTCCTTGGCGGAGGCATTTCCATGATCGCCTTGATCTTTGACGGATCTATTTCGATATCTCGGTGTCGGACGATTAATCCTAGGAATTTACCCGAGGAAACCCCGAACGCACACTTAAGAGGGTTCATCTTCAAGTTGTATTGTCGAAGGCGTCGAAATACAGTCTTTAGATGCTCGAGATGTTCCTCGTATGATTTGCTCTTGACCACGAGGTCGTCGATATAACATTCGACGATTTCATGTATAAGGTCATCGAAGATCTTCGTCATGGCCCTCTGATAGGTGGCGCCGGCGTTCTTCAAACCGAAAGGCATCACCTTGTAGCAGAATATACCCAAAGGAGTCCTGAAGGCGGTGTGCTTCTGGTCTTCGGGATGCATCTTTATCTGATTATACCCTGACGAGCCGTCCATGAAGGAGAAAACTTCATGAGTGGACGTATTGTCTATCATCAGTTCGGTGACTGGTACTGGGATATCGTCCTTCGGGCAAGCTTTATTAAGATCTCGGAAGTCTACGTATATGCGCACTGTCCCATTTTTCTTCATCACCGGGACGATGTTGGCGATCCATTCAGGGTATTGAACTTCCTGGATGAAGCCAGAGTCGATCAGCTTCTTGACCTCGGCGTTGATACTCTTCTCAAGCTCGAGCCGCATTCTTCTTGGCGCCTGTTTGACTGGCTTGACGTCCGGAGATATCGCCAATCTATGCACGGCAATTTCTGGATCTAGTCCCGGAATTTCGGAATAGTTCCATGCGAAGCAATCTCTATGCTGTAGAAGCACGTCCTTTAACGCAGCCACCCTTTCTTTAGATAGCAGCTCGCTGATGAATGTCGGTCGCGGGTCATTCGCCGTTCCCAACTCAATTTTCTTAAGGTTATCTGTAGTGGTATGGATTCCATCTTCCAGCTCTTTTGGCGCTGGTGGGAATTCTGAGATTACCTCGTCGTTGCTGTTTTCGAAGCACCAGGAAAGGTCATCCATGTTCTCGGGCTCTTCTTTTGATATCGTTATCACGTGACAAGTACGAATTCGCTTCCAATCCCAATGTGGAACTAGTTCTTCTTCCGTGGCCTTGGGTTCGTGCTTCTGTGGCGGCGCTACCCTCCAGTTGTCGGACAGAGCGAACTTGCCAAGCTGGTACTGATCTTCAACCCAATTTTTGAAGGTGAAGCAGTCTTCGAGAGGATGCCCGACCACTCGGTGATAAGAGCAATAGTCTGGGTGTGAGACCTCGCCTGCTTGTTCGGGGTGTTTAGACTCTGGCAGTGTAAGCATTTAATGTTTTAAAGCGAGGTCAAGTATTTTCTTCGTCTTGTCCCGAGGAAAAGAGTATGCTCGACTCATTTTTCTCATGAGGGATAGATCAGAACCGCTCGATTTTCGCTCGCGTGGCCTCTTAGCCCCGCTTCGTTGCTGTTGAGCGCATTTTTCACGTTTCGACTTGTTTCTGCCTCTGCGTCGGGCCTTCTTTATAACAGGTTGACAAGGAGCGGCATTTTCATCTTTCATGGCATGTTGGAGAAGGCGTTGCGTTTTGGCTTTCTCGTAGATGACCATTTCGCGGTTATGATCGTCCCGGACTTTTTGACCCGCTTCCTTTATAAGCTTGTTCATTTGTTCTTCGAACGACGGACTGGGCTCCTTTGCATCTGGAACTTTCACTGGCTCAGGATTAGCGTCTTCCCATTGAGCATCCGCTTCTTCATCGAAGTTATACACGACGTAGCAGCTGTTTAGTAGCTCTCGTTTCTTTGACCGGATGTATCCAAGTCCTTTTGTCTCCATTCTCCCATTAGGCAGTTTGCGTTGAGTCCCGGGAACGTTTCAGACTTTGTCATAGAACTTGGCTTTTCAAACGGTCTGCTTGAAGGATATTCCTTGGCATTTCAGCAGCTTTTTCAAACCTTCCGTATAATATCTGGGAAGACGGATAGGCTGAAGCCTGTCGAGCGTAGGATCCGCGCCATGCCAGATTTCTTTCTCCACTTTGGTTTCTTCAGAGCGGTAGAATAGAATTGCTTTTTCGCTTTCTCGCCTGGGAGATATATAGAACGTTTGCAGCTCTTCTACATTGTAAATATTAAGTGCATCCAGTTCTTTATGGTGTTTAAGCGGCACCATGGCGACCTGTAGACTTTGTTCTTCGTCAGCGGACGTTTGTATTGAAGGTCGAGCAGAAAATACAGCATGGATCTCATCTTCCGAGTCACTACCAAAGATCAACGTAGGAGCAGACGGTCCTGGCTTGTTGTGTTGGGGTGGACCCGAATACACTATCTCCTCTTCCTCCTCGGTATCACTCCCGAAAACAGGGATGGTGGCGTTAGCTTTGTTGTCCGGCTTGTGACACCTTTCCGTGTCTTCGAAATATGGTAAGAAGTATTTGGCATCTTCATATTTGCGGACTTCGTTCACGGAAAATGGATTCAGTTCTTCCGCCACGGTATACTCGAGACCATCCTTAGCGTATTTCATACACTGATGTTGTGTAGAAGGGATGACGTTTTACTCGTGTAACCATGGTCGGCCGAGCAGAGCATTGTAGCATGTCTTGGCGTCTATGACGTGGAACTTAATGTCTGTGACGAGTAACCCAAAGCGTAACGTCAGTACCACAGACCCAAGAGTTCTTGATGACTGGGAGTCAAACCCGGAGATGGTGATCTTGTCCCGAGCAAGGTGCTGGACGCTCATGCTGATTTCTTTTAAGACCCGCACATTGAGGAGATTAACGGAGGATCCATTGTCGATCAGGATTTTGCCTATCTTTATATCGTGACAGTATCCTGAGACGTAGAGGGGGCGATTGTGTTCGCATGTCCCAAGGAGAAGATCTTCATCACCAAAAGCGACATCGGTCGTGTGCACTTCCTCCAATTCATCCTTCATCTTCTCATCGGCCAGGAAAGCTTGGAATTGCCCCGGATCTTATAGTGCCTTGACTAACGAATCTCTCGCCTCCTTTGATAGCAAAAGGGCGTCAAGAATGCTGAGCTGTGAGGGTAGCTTTCTCAGATGCGCTAAGACGTTGTAATCCACCTTACTTCTCTTCGGCGGGTCCCGGGCACTTAGCTCCTCCACAACTTGGTCATCTAAAACGATATCTTCAGAGACCTTTTCTTTCCCTTTATCTTTTCTGTTTGAGGGTCCGAGATTCTTTTCAGGCAGCGTCCAATTCCGCAGCCGAATATTTTCGCAAACCTTCGGCTCTTCTTCTTTTCCTGAAGTGGACTCTTTAAAGAGAGGGGCAAGTTCTAGCTCCTCATCAGAATTGCTCCCGAATGTAGGCACTTGCGACCCGCCGGTGTTAACCATGCGACAATCGCCGATAGTTCTTTTAAGCCCTTCGGTCGTATTTCTTTGCTCCCGACGAGTTTTGCTCTTTTCCCGCTTAAAGCGTTGTCGATGAGCAACGTATCCTTGCCACCATCTATCGAAAGCTTTGCACTCTTGAGTGGGGTGCGAAACCTTCTGATGATATAAGCAATAGGAGGGGTGCATTTCTATTTCACCAGTAATATTTTCTTCGGAGGATGGTAGCTTCATGCCCATTGATATGGCCTTAGCAAACCTTTTCCTCATCTTGAATTGGCTTTTGTCGGTAGTGGAGGTGTTTTGCTCCAGTGGGATCGTCTCAGCTCTTTCATCAAGTCGCTGGCGCTTGGCCCTTTCAAATATGACCGCCTCACGTTCTCGATCAGCTTTACTTTTCAACCGAGCTTCATTAAGGAATGCGTCAATTACTTCATCTGATGGCCCCAGAATTTTTGGTTCAGGGTCTGCCCCCAGCGTTCCAGTACAAGGAGTCTCCTCATCGTCCATGAACGAATGGGAAATCACATGACAGCTCGCCACATATTCTTCAGATTCATCAGATGAACTTTCTCCCCCGTCTTCCTCTTGAAAGACATGATTGAGGAACTCTTGGAATGTAATGGGTGTCCGTGCCTTCGGGTTGTATTCCTCCAGCGCGTCAATTTGTTTTTGCAAGTCCGTGCGCTTGTCGCCAGGCTTCACGGGCTTCTTAGATTTCTTCTTCTTCTTTTTCGAAGATTTTGACAGCTGGTTGCGAGTGCTTGGGCCACCACCATCGGTCTTTGGAGTTGTACGTGGCTTCAACATCCCCCCAATGATCTGCGGTTCCAACGGGTTCTTCCATCTAATCGCTGGACATGTCTGAAGATTGTTTAGCATCCTCTTTGTCTTGGCTGATAATACAACCTCCCAAGGAGCTTCTTCAACGATGGAGCATGTTTCCCCCGGCGTATTCGTCCCCTTAGAGGTGTGGGGCTGCGGGGGATTCACCTTCCATTTGTCAGATAACGCGAATTTGCCCTGTCGGTACTGGTTTTCAAGCCAATTTTTGAAAACGTAGCAATCTTCGATCGGATGGCCCAGTACTCGATGATAAGGACAGTAGTTGGGCTCATTGACATCACTTGGTTGCAACGGACGTTTTGGATCAGGCAGATTTATGAGTCGGTTGCGCAACGCCAGCTCGAATAACCTTCTCGTTTTATCGCGGGAAAAAGAGTAAGAACGTCCTAGCCTCTCCTCAAGGGCTACGTACGGACGCATATTATTTTGACGAACAACCGGCTTCGAGTCGCTCGGTTGTTGTTGAGCATTAGCGACAACGATCGCTTTTCCCTTCCCTTTGTCATTTCGGGAGTCTGGCTTTGGAAGAGGGGGTTTATGGCCCATCTGATCCATTTGCGCTAACTTGTCGATCAAGGCCTGGAAGGTAGTCGGCTTGAAAAACATCATAAATTGTGAGATGGTTGCTTGCGGATCAAGGGTTCCCACAAACATACCCACCGCGGGAGCTTCTTCAATGCGCTGCTCGCACTTCGACCATAAGTTCCGCCACCGTATAGCATATTGAACCCACGTCTCGCCTGGATTTACCCTGGCGTTAATCAGTGCCGTCATCGGGGTGCGTTCACTGGCGCTTGCAAAACGCTGAGTAAACAGCAGCTCCATCTCTACGAAGGTCTTGATAGAGTCGTTCGGGAGTTCAGAGTACCACTCGAACGCCGTATCTGATAAACTTCCAACGAACTGGCGAAGCAACAACTTGTCATCACTGCTGGTGTTGCCACAGAGTGCCCTGAATTGGGCAACATGCTGGTGAGGATTGCCCGTCCCCTTGTAGACACGGAACTTGGGAATTGTGTAACCTGGCGGGTACTTGATTTGATCGTACCAACTTGGATATGGCCGCCCTGTTTTTACGACCTGGCCGGCTGCTTCGGTCGCATGATGAACCCGTATTTGTTGGGCTATGTACTCGTCCAAATCAGCTTTGGAGATTGTATACTCCTTAGCCGTCGACAGAGCTGGCGGAGGATTTGATGTCTCTCCCCTATCGTCTCCAAGGACGATCGGGGGCTTTTCGGCCGGAGGATCTTGTTGTATCATCATCCCCACCATGTCTTGGAACAGGAGTCCCATACGTTGTATGTTGGCTGCTTGTTCAGCAACCTCTTTGTCCTTCTTCTCCAATATTCGACAAAGGAATTCGGCGTCGGTTTCTTCCTCCTGGCGTTCATCCGAGGACGTTTCAGGGTTTTCTTTTGGCCCTGTAAGTGCGGCCATAGCGTTCATTATCTCTTGGAGCTTCTGCTGCTGCTCCTGTGCTTTGGTCACTGATCGCGTAAGCGGTCGATGACCCGTAGATATGCGACTGTCTTCTTTACCAGACGCCACGTAGACGGTATGAACTACAATGCCCCCTGACTTAGGGCGTTTGGGTTCACCACCTCTGATATTTGTCGCCGGCGCGGGGGTTTTCTCCGGCCTCCTTCTTTTGTGGGCTGTTGAAGTTGAAAGGGCCGTTGCAGTGGGCACCCTAGCGATCATTGTCCCCTGCTGTTTAATAGGACGGTCTTTTTCTTTTTGCACCTTCGTCTTCTTTTGTTGACGAGAGTGATCTGGGTCGATCACGGAGTCTTGAACCCTTCGCCAAACCTTGTATATTTTTTAGGACAGCCGTTGAGGGGGCTGTTCTTGCTTTGTTTTTCCGGAACTCTCTCCGCGGGCGGAGGAAATCTTTTCAGTGTAGCGGTTGGATAATTCTTACGTACCTTCCTCAGCAGTTCAAAGCTGTTCCCAGTTGGAACAGCAGCGTTGACTTCTACCACCGGAGCCGGTGGAGTTAGCCCTGAGGGGGAGTTGCCCCCTGCCTTCCTCACTCGTTGCCAATGGCGACGTCGAGCATGACGAGCCATTGGGACTGGCTCGGAGATTGAGACAGCTTCTTTTTGCCCCCTGTCTGAATGAGGCGCCGCTGGTGTTAACCTCTTAAAGACTGAAGTTGTCTTTTGAGGGATGATATTCAACCTGTCGAAGACAGATCCTCGAGCAGGGGGTGGAGCAGGAATCGTCAGTCTTGAAAAGACTGACTCTTTGACAGGGGAAGCCGCCTTGACGACTTCTGGAGCAGCAGTTATTGCCTTCCTTGGGACAGCCAATTTAGAGTTCTGATCCAGCTTGGCGAAAACAGAGGCTGTTGGTTTGGTAGTGGGCGACCCGTTGACAGGGGCCGTCGTAGCAGTGAGCCGGTCGAAGACCGACTTCTTGTTCACTTCCAATGCATGTATTGGCATAGAGAAGCTTATAGGTGGGATCATGGTCCCGAAAAACAGGCCGGTGGTGGCCTGGGTCACCTAGTCTACCGGCAGAGCGAGGAAGGAAGCCGCTTGGGGCCCATATGCTACACCTCCGGGGGAGGTGGAGCGTCCGTTGCAGTGGCACTTCGAGCAGTTGGTGCAGTTAGAGGCCATTGATGCTTGAGTTCTGCGCCAGGCAAAAGACCAAATCTTAGTAACCTGAAATCCAAAGGCAACCATTTAACAAACCGCGATTGGTTCGTGAGGATGACATACGAAGTGTGGAGTGGAAAGAGGAAAAGGTCCCACCGGGCATGCCAGAATCTGTTTCTCTCCGAAAGGCGGCCGACGACGCGAGGACGTCTTGCCTGAGATTCGGGGCAGATGCTATTTGGTTTTATCCGTCCACCTCTCCAAATATGCCAAGTTGATTTATGGCACCGTGTATCGGAGGTTTAGACGGATGCGGCCGATGTAGCAGACTTCGTCAGATTCCCCCTCGCTTGAGGGTTTTTTGATTGTGGGGACGCTCTTCCCTGCAGGCGCAAGCCTCTGCAGTTAATTACGCTACCGTATCGCGGTAACAACTTTCTCCTTCTCCAGAATTTCACTTCGTGTCGTGTGTGTTTGTTTTGTTTGTGGTTGCCCGTGGATTGTATATGGAGACTAAGCGATGCCGTCGCCCGTAGGACGTGGATTAGTCCAAATCCGTATTTACTTAGATTTGGGTTTGGTGTTTTGGTTTAAGGATACGTTAGCCATATTTAGGCTAAGATCGACTTAAACGTTTGTTAAGGATACGTTAGTCTGATTTGAGACTAAGATCAACTTAACGGGGTCGTTTTGGATCCGACAAAAGAGCGTTTGGGGACTCTATTGTTCCAGTTTAGGGACATAGGGGTCCATATTCCAGTTTAGGGACGTGGTGGTCCATATTCCAGTTTACGGACGTGGTGGTCCATCATTAGTTTAAGGACGTTTCGGTCCGCCATTAGTTTAAGGACATTTCGGTCCGCGAGTTTAAGGACCCCGCAGTCCATATCGATGTGTGATCGTCGGGACCCGTCACCTCTCTGACGTCGTTGAAGGATTACAACGATGGGTGTCAGAGGAGTTCGGAGATGTACCCTCGAACCGGTCGTAAATTGATTTAGGGAGCATCCGTCCTCAATCAATTTAATTTGAGGACTTATGGACAGAATTGGGCTAAGTCCAGTTGAAAATGTTCAACATTTTATTTGCTTTTGCATTGCATTTCCTTTTATTTTTATTTGGGCTCTACCCATAAAGGATGCAGAGCATCAATTTGTTTTGGGCTCTGCCAATTTATAAATGATGCAAAGCATCTACTTTGTTTGGGCTCTGCCCTTTTTAAAATGCATAGCATTTTGTTTGGGCTCTGCCCATTTATAAATGATGCAGAGCATCAATTCTGTTTGGGCTCTCCCCTTTTTATTGCATTGCAATTTAATTAGGCCTGCTTGGTCTTTTTGATTTGGGCCTGGCCCTTTAGGAAATGCATTGCATTTATCAGGCGCTTTGCGCAAATCAGAAAGCGCAAGCGCTTGTAGTGTTGACACGTGTCGCGCAAGCGCGGTGCGCTGCGCTAATGCGCTGCGCCTGCGATGCTGACACGTGGCGCACTCTGGTGGCTTGCGCCAATCCAGGAGCGCAACAGCGCAGTTTGCAAGTGCAAGGCACTATGATTTGAGAATCTTTTAGATTCAAGAACCAATGGTTCATAAAAGAAGTGCAAAGCACTATTCGTTTTCTTGATCTAATTTAGATCAAAGAAAAACAAGTTTTTTCTTATTTCAGGAACCAAAGGTTCATAAAAAAGTGCAAAGCACTGTTCTTTATTTTGTTTTTCTTGTTTTAAAGAACCAGTGGTTCATAAGAAGTGCAAAGCACTGTTTGTTATCTGAAGATCATTGATCTTGTTCTTAGATCAATGATCTATTAGAAGAAAATTCTTCTACTTCATGAAGATTTTTTTTTTTACCTTTTTCTTGAAACTTCTTCAGAGTTCTCTCTGTTTGAAGCTCTTGATTTTTCAAGAAAAAATGTTCCTCCTTTGAATTTAGGTCTAGGGTCCTTTTTATAGTGCCCATAAATTAGTTAAAGAGATTTTTCTCTGAGTGATTTGGGGAATCTTTCCCACCGTTGGATCTTTGATTCAAGGGCTTCTGTTTTACAGAAGAAAATCTTCTTGTTTTAACAAGAACAGAAAGATTTCTTTAGAATCTTGACTCTGTTTGGCGCAAATGCCCCAGCGCGTGACACGTGTCAAGCAGCGCACAGCGCAGTGCAACTGCGCTGACACGCGTCGCGCAGCGCAAAGCGCAGCGCAACTGCGCTGACACGTATCGCGCAGCGCAACTGAAGCGTTGCTTCCTTTAATTTTTCTTTAAATAGAGCTTTGCTCTGATTGGGTGCGCTGCTTTGGGCGCTGCGCTGATGTGTTTGCGCCTGACACGTGGCGCGTTGCGCCCGGGATTTGAAGCGTTGCTTCAAAATTTGAATTTTGAATTTCCAACAGAGCTTTGCTCTGATTGGGGGAAACAACGACGCCGTAGCGAAAAAAGAGACGACATAAATAAAACTGCATAAAAACCTCCAAGTCATAAAATAATATACAATATCGTCCTCACATCAAGTCTCTAAGTCATGCAAGATAATGGTAGATGGAGAGTACAGAATACAATGAATATACAACAAGCAACATCGGATAACCGCAAAACCTACCTAAGCAAAACTGCACACTGTCAGGCGAAGCGGTATCCGCAGCAAAAGATGATACGATGGATGAAAATAACCCTGCCTCTGACTATCCTGAGGAACACCTGCAAAACACTGTGGCACAACGGGGGTGAGTTGCCAACTCGTGAATGGTAAATAACATATGCAGGTAATCGCAAGTATGCACGTACAGCGCGAATCTAACATATGCGAACTATCAGCAGTAAATGGTCATATGTAATGCATCAGTCATGAAAGTTACACTAGCAGGTACTACTAATACATGAAGCAATAATATGACAATCTGTATGCGATAATCATGTAAGGTACTCTATCAGGTACAAATAATACATGAAACAATGCATATAATAGTATGTAAATGCAACAGGCATGGAAAGTACTTTATCAGGTACAACTACTACATGAAGCAGTGCATAAACAATAAATGTGGAGTATGGAATAAAACATGTCATTCCCACGAAAATCCTAACCTCGTGGTAGGACCAAAATCCAACAAGACAATCAAATTCCCAATTTCCACAAATCAGCCCCCAAATTGGCCCTCATATCATATAAGTCTTATGTATCCTTAATGTACAACATCAAGTAATTCTCACATATCCTGGGTGTACAATATTAGTATATCCCACATATCATGTGTGTACAATATCGGTATATCCCACATATCCCGTGTGTACAATATCGGTATCAAATAAGTTTCATATAAGGTGAATGTACAGTATCGACATCCAAAAACATCATGAAACAAGTGTCTAGCATCGACACATAAATACATGTTTATACATCCTCGAATCTTAAGTGCCAAACACCGACACTCTCGATCCCTGTATCGGTATTATACGTCCTCGAATCTTAAGTGCCAAACACCGACACTCTCGATCCCCGTATCGGTATTATACGTCCTCGAATCTTAAGTGCCAAACACCAACACTCTCGATCCCCGTATCGGTATTATACAAATCTCAGAGTGGATGCATACAAATATCAAGTAAAGAATAAGTACAAATGCATGAATCAATACACATATATTAGCGTCCCATTCCACTAATATGTGTGTATAGGCATATATAACAGCGTCCCATTCCACTATTATATATACTTAGGAGTAAAAATATCAGAGACATCATATGAAATCCATGAATGTAATATATGCAACATGAAACAGTAATATGAGCATATAAAGGAAAAACCACTATTTAACTGCAACAAGTTATTAAATATATCACGCGGTTCCTGATTTCCCCTAAATCAGATGCAACACCATAGACATGTGAACATGTAGCTATAACAAGGTATGAGCAACCATGTCGGTATAGCAAGATATGTGTGTCCATATGTAAGTATGTATGATGTCAAAGTAGCTGTAGTAAGGTATGTGTTTATACCTATCCATAATACCCTCTAGGTATATGTATGTATGCATGCCAGATGTACATGTAGCTATGTTTCATATGTGTATATACATATCACAATGGTACAATACCATATAGGTATATGGGTAACTAGCATGTAAGTATACAGGTATGCTATATGTCATATGCACAATAAAAATTAGGACCATGTCCCAACGTCCCTAAGCAACAATATCATGTCTATAAGGGTGTTTTGCGTGTCATGGCAATTATTGACGGTGTGTGTGTGACATACAATCAGTGCTCGTGCAACATAAGCCGTCAATAATAGTGCAGTGTCCTAAGGATACTAGTCCAATCACAACAATAACTAAGCAGTAGTGTGTATGCGCAACTCTATATATGCAATAGAATATGCGATAAAACATAACATCTCAAGCCCAGACCCATAACGCCATGCGAGCGATTCCCTTGTAGATGTTAAATCTACTCACCAACTATCCTGGCTAAGTGAAGCCAACCACTTGTTTCCCCTTCTTCGCCGCGTCCGAAGTCCCCGCCTGCGAACCTAAAACAACACGACGATAACACAAGTATATATTAGTAAACGACCAAAAACATGTACAAACTACGTTTTATCGACACATCAACTCCAAACATACTCTCAAGTGTTCATACTGTGGCTAACGCACGTAGCGACACGACGAAACCAACCCAAGAGCAAAACCAGCACAAAGTGCACGGACCGTGTCGGATAACGTATCGCGCGTAGTCGTATCACTAGAAACTACCTATGTGATCCCAGATTTTGCATACAGAGAAAACTCAACAACTAAACAAGACCAAACATACCTAAACCATTGCAGACACCTACCCACAAAAACCTACACCCAAAACTCCACCACAATTCCGGCGTCGCCGGAAATACTCTTCTCGTCGCCGGCCATGGTCCGAGCAGGGGGTCTCGTGCTCCAGGTGATGTCCTATGGTCTCTGGTACAACACAACAACATTGTTTGGTTTTCTAGTAAAATCTCGGGGTCACAGCAGGTCACAAATATCACAAATCGACACTAAAAATACGATATTATGCACAAAACTTAGCTTTACACTATCTAAACTGAAACTAAAAGTCTACACAACACAAAGACTAAATAAAGAACAGATAGGGATCATTACCTACACAAAGAACTCAAAGATCCAAGCTTTCCAAGCTCCTAGGCATCCAAGAGGCAAAACTAGATCAAAGATGTAATTTTTGTGAGATTTTGTGAATTTTGTGATGGATTTTGTGTTGGAATATGAAGTGTTCAGTTTAGAGTTGAGGGAGATAGAGAAATATGAAAGAATTTAAGAGAGAAAGAATGAGAGAGTGTGAGGAAATGAGAGAGGGAGGTGAGTGTAGGGTGAGAGTGAGAGGTGCGTGTATCCTATGCATTAACTTCACATTAATGCCTTCACACCACCATTAAAGCCCACCATGCCACCTTTCTCTCAAACAAAACCCAAAAGAGAAATATCTAAAGGATTAAAGTTAAGGTTAAAGCAAAGAATGGATTAAAGTAAAGGATTAGATTAGGGTTAAGTGTCATGGTCACTAATACTAGATTAGCACAAACAAACCCTCACATTTACGTGCACACGTGCGTGCATGCCCATAACAAATGATATTAAAATAATAATTAAATGTTATAAAATGTGAGGAACCCGAATTGGTAAACTTTTGACAGTAAACCCGCATTAACGTCTAAATTAACACTAACCGAAATCTAAGGCGTTACAATTATATCGCTCAGCAAATACGAGCTCACCAGGCGAATGAAGCGGCCGGCCAAATTGTTAAAATTGGGCGACCATATCCAGATTGGTACGACTAAATAAAGTACCCGCCAGGATACACGATCCCCAAATTCCACGTATATAAGGGGATGGGAAACCCGCAACAACATGTTGCTCAATTTAGAGCCCTGTATGGTTATACTGGAGGTGATGATAAACTACTGCTCCGCCAGTTTGTTGGCAACTTGTCAGAGATAGCATTTGAGTGGTATTCGGAGCTTCCCAACGATTCCGTCAAAACTTTTGCAGAGATGAAGCTACTATTCACCCAACGTTTTGCGAGCGCTAGTGAACACACCCCAATCACAGCGTTAATCAATGCCAGGGTGAAGCCAGGAGAGACATGGGTGCAGTATGCAATCCGGTGGCGAAACCTGTGGTCAAAGTGCGAACATCGCATAGAGGAAGCTCCAGCCGAAGGCATGTTCGTGGGTACTCTTGACCCTCAAGCAACTATTTCCCAATTCATGATGTTCTTCAAGCTGACCACGTTCCAGGCCATGATTGACAAGCTGGCCCAAATGGACCAGATGGGTCATAGACCGTCTCCGTCAAAGACGGATCGTCGGAATGAAAAGAGGAAAGGAAAAGCAACTTTCGTTGCCAATACTCAACAACAGCCGAGCAACTTAAAGCCGGTTGTTCGCCAAAATAACGTGCGTCCATGCCCATCCCTCTAGGAGAGACTGGGACGTCCTTACTCGTTTCCCCAGGATAAAACGAGGAGATTGTTCGAGCTGGCAGTGCGCAACAGACTCATCAATCTGCCGGATCCCAAAACGTCCGTTGCAGCCAGGCGATGTCAACAATCCTAATTACTACCCTTACCACCAAGCAGTAAGCCATCCAATCGAAGATTGCTTCGTCTTCAAAGGCTGGGTTGAAGACCAATACCAACAAGGCAAATTTGCGCAGTCCGAAAAATGGAAGATGAACCCGCCACAACCACATGATCCGAAAAATATGGACATGTCGGGGGCATCGTGCTCATTCATAGAGAAAGCCCCTTGGACCGAAAAGTCCGTAAACTAGAAATTCGCCTCAAATACGGCAACGGCGGACCGAAACGTCCTTAAACTAACGATGGACCACTATGTCCTAAAACTGGCGACGGACCGGAACGTCCTTAAACTAACGATGGGCCACTATGTCCTAAAATTGGCCATTGACCGAGACGTCGATAAATTACTACGGACCGCAGCCTCCCAAGGCTGACACAAAAAAATAAGAAAAAAGAAAAAAGAAAACGGTATGTCCATAAGCAAAATGGGCACGGATGAAAACCCGAAAGGGCTCCGTGAGTAAAAACAGCAGGGCTACCGGCGAGTTTTGTGAAAACCCGAAAGGGCGCAACTTCGTTAAAAAGGCACTTGCAAGGTCCTCCGACCCTGTAAGGAGAAACCACCTGCGTGAGATCCTTACGACTCACAAGGGAGAAACACACTTAGGGATCCCCACGATTCCTAAGGAGAAATTACACTTACGAGATCCTCACGACTTGTAAGGAGAATTCACCTTTGAGACCCTCACGGCTTATAGGATTCAAAAGCCTTAAGCTACAGGGATCTGAACCCGTTCTTAAGCCATCACAACCTCAAATTCTGCCCTACAAGCGTCTCGACCCTTGTATACAATCCACGGGCGCGAATAAACATTTTCCTAACAAAGTCTCATCTGTGACTAGGGATATGTTTGCACAGTGAATAGCCCTTGTAAGTCCTCTCGGCTTATAAGGAGAAAGCACTCTTGTAAGATCCTTACGACTTATAAGAGACTATACACTTAGGAATCCTCACGATTCCTAAGGAGAAAACGCACCTACGAGATCCCCACGACTCGTAGGGAGAAATACCTTTATGAGACCCTTACGGCTCATGAAATCAAAAGCCTTAGTCGACAGGATCCTAACCCTGTTTGCTAAGCCACCTTTGTTCGACATCGACAGAGGCAAATGATGATTCGCTCCTGGCAATATCCCAGTTGTAGCGATGCTGATGCCTAATTCGGTGTCAAATCCCAAATTCGCAGTGAAAAGCCAGCGAGCCACAAATGCATATGAAATAGCCGAAATGATGGGGCAACTTGCAAATCAACAAGTAAAAATGTATGCATACGAAATAGCCGAAATGATTGGGCAACTCGCAATAAAAAGCAGCGAGTAAGAATAAAACAAATAGCCGAAATGATTGGGCACCGCGAAAAATAGCCGAAATGATTGGGCAATCGCGACTTTCGCGATATAAAAAGATGAAATGATAGAGCATCGCGGAAAGAAAGAAAAAAAATTCTGAAAGAATGAAACTGTTGCCCTACAAGTGAGATCACATCGATCCCTGTATACAATTCAGGGGCGCAAACAAAGAGGGAACCATATCATCCCTCCAGGCTCCATCAGAAGAAGAGCCAAGTCTCGACGGCTACATCTACAGCCTGAAGACGCAATGTCAACAACGGCGTTCCTTCGCAGTCCAGCAGGATGTAGAGGCAACGTCAATGAAAGACCTCACGGTCGAAAACAAAGAGGAGTGACGGCAAAACCCCAGCTCCACTTAAGCATTTGTCTCGTTACAGCAGACACAATGTCGACAACGGCGTTCCTTCGCAGTCCAGCAGGATGTGGATGCAGCATCAACAAAAGACCCCATGGTTGAAACAAAGCGGAGTGACGGCAAAACCCCAGCTCCACCTCAGCATTCGTATCATTACACCAGACGCAATGTCAACAACGGCGTTCCTTTGCAGTCCAGCAGGATGCAGATGCAACGTCAACGAAAGACCTCACGGTCGAAACAAAGCAGAGTGACGGCAAAATCCAAGCTCCACCTCAGCATTCGTCTCGTTGCAGCAGACACAATGTCAACAACGGCGTTCCTTCGTAGTCCAGTAGGATGCAGATGCGACGTCAACAAAAGACCCCATGGTCAAACAACGGAGTCACGGAAAAATCCCTAGTTCCAAACCTCGACGGTTCATTAACAACCTAAAGACAACCGCGACATTCGTCTCGATACAGTAGACGCAAAGCGAAGGCCAAATTCCTAGCTTCAGGGTCTTGACGGTAACTCATATAAAACCTGAAAGACTATCAGAGATCATCCCACACCAGCGTGGAGTGGTCACCACCTTGACGTTCGTCTCGATACAGTAGACGAGATGTCACTACAGCGTCCTTCCTCCAACAGGATTCGGGCACGCCAAAGCAAACGAAGCGAAGGCCAAATTCCTAGCTTCAGGGTCTTGACGGCAACTCATATAAAACCTGAAAGACTATCGGAGATCATCCCACATGGAGTGGTCACCACCTCGACGTTCGTCTCGATACAGCAGACGAGATGTCACCACAGCGTTCTTCCTCCAGCAGGATTCAGACGCGATAATCAAACGTCGGAGCCACGGTAAAATCCCTAGTTCCAAACCTCGACGGTTCATCAACAACCTAGAGACAACCGCGACATTCGTCTCGATACAGCAGACGCAATGCCAGCAAACGAAGCAAAGGCTAAATTCCTAGCTTCAAGGTCTTGACGGCAACTCATATAAAACCTAAAAGACTATCGGAGATCATCCCACACCAGCGCGGAGTGGTTATGACTCATCGGGACTCCCCAAACTGAGCCTAACCTCAAGTAAAAAACGGCATGGCAAAATTCCTAACGCTTGCTCTTCCGACGGTCAAACTGCCTAGGAAGATTGCTTGAAGACGTCTTGTTCAGCCCTCGAAGGGATTAGAGACACGACAGTCGCAAGGCTACTCGAACAGCAAGATTGCCTGTCGAGGGATACATCAGCCAACGCGACGGTACGACGAGAAAAACCCTAGTACCACAGATCCTAACGGACCTCTATCGTAAAGAGCAAAGGTTAACTGTAACGTTAGGATATTCTTGCGAGAACTCCTCGATTCGTCTCTGTAACACCTTGAAAAGTCGTTTTGGTGTTTTACCGAAAATCGGTGAAAATTTGGTATTTTTCCGTAAATCGTATTTTTGGTTATTTTGCTGTTTAGGCCTAATTATAGCTAATTTGGATAGATAATTGCTAGCTTTTAGTAGCTAATGAGTTACTTATAAATTTCTGGTCATTTAAAAAAAATTCCCTATTTTTCAATTTTTAATATTATTTTAAGCCGGTAAAAAAATACATTAAATTAGCGATAAATACAAATTTAAATGGGCTAATTTTAATCTTTAAAATCATGTTAATTAAAATCTAGTTTGTAATATAATTTTTTAGTATTTTATTTCAAGTTTTAATTGGTTTTTATTATGGAAAACAAAAATATAATTATTTTGAACTAAAACTTGCAATTTTGGACTTGTGGGGGGTCTTTTTGCATAGAATTTCTTTGTAAAATCTCTTTCACTCATTCCTCACTACTTTGGCCGGCCCCACCACTGCTGGATCAGCCACGTCCCCTTCCACTTTGCTTCTTTGACTCATTCAAATGATTTAAATATAGGTTTTTATTATATTATTTTGGATGGGAGTGTTATGGTAATTTGGGAGGGGCTTTGAGTTGGATTCTTTTCCACAACTCCCCCACACCTCTCCCCACTCCCTCCTCAGCCGAAATTTCTGCAGAAAACAGCCCCAAAATTTCCCCTCTCATTTTCCTTCTAAACTCATCAAAATTCCATCAAAATTCCATTTAAACTTCACAATTTCAAGCCCATCCTTCATCCATTCTTCTTAACCTTTCTTGCATGGATCTTGGATGCTAGGAGGCCATCTTTGGAGTCAAAATTTCTTGCTAGATCTCTAGATCTATAGGTATAATCCTTACCCATTTAAATTCTTTTGGTTAGATTTCTTTAATTGAGTTGTTTTAGTGCAAATATTAGTGTTAATTTCTAGTCTTGGTTTTAAAGTTCATGGCTTGAATTTTAATTAGGGTTTAGAAAACTATTATTAGGTTAATTTATTTTTTTAGCTATCTAGTGTTTTGCTAACCTAAATCTAAGAGGTTAGCTTGCTTTTGGGTTTCAAATTAGTGTTAGTTTAAGTTTTTCCAGTATGGATTTTGATTGCAGTTGCTATTTATAAAAATCAAGAAAGGGTTTACTTGTGGAAAATAGGTTTTTAAGCATGGTTAATGTGTTGAATTTTTGTGTAGTGGCTATCTAATGGTGTGACTTGGGTGATTATGCTAGATTGTAGTCTTTTTTGTCGCAAATCGGCGATGTTTGCACCGACTTTGGAATGCAAATGCTTACTAGTTTTTTTATAAAATTATGTGATGAATTATTTGTGATATCTTTATGATTGTATTGGCATCTCCTACGACTTTTAGGGTGTGTGAATGCGGATTTTTGGTTTTATCGGGTTTTAGCTTTGCCGGGCGCCCAAAACGACGATTATAGTTAGTTTTTGTGATTTTCGTGTGTGTTCCGCGCACCTTGTGCACGTAGTGCCTAACTTGTGAACGTGGATATTTTCGTTTGGGATTTGCGTCGTTTAATGATATGTAACATTATGTTTTGTATTGATGCAAATTCCAAGTTCGGTCGCGGAGACTTCGGACGCGGCACGGAAAGGGAAAGCGGTGGTTGGACGTAGCTAGCTGGGGATTCCGGTGAGTAGATATAACATCTACGGGGGACTATCGTTTGGATGGCGCAAGTCGCCCGATAGTTTAAGTTGTTTAAAGATTTCTAGTGATATTAGTAATTAGGAGTAAATGCTTGCGTAACATCTTGCTATATCCATGCTTTATTTGACATACATATGCGAACCCATTCTATAGGACACCTGCACCATTACCAGGGTTTTTATATGCAGCACGAGCACTATTCATGCGTACACACACGCCCTGGTAATTGCCATGCCACGACACTAGATAACTTATAATCTAGAATATTGTCACCATATTTGATATCTAAACCTGTACTATTGCAATAAATCCTTAAAATAACATCGTAGAATTGTTATTCATGTGCATGTATATCATTATATCATTTGTTCATGCCTAGTCTATTAATCATACATTGTAACTTGAACATTAATACCATATGCATTCATTATTATTGACGTATGCATTCATGATGATTTCTTGAGATTTATGATATTTCTGTATTTCGGGGGAAAGCCGGAAAATTTCTAAAACTTATTACCCTTTTTAAAAATATGCAAAATTGCGGTTTTCTAGTGATGTGAGTGTCGTCCACCATGAGTTTGCTGTGATTTTCGAGACCCGTTTCGAGGAGTTGGATGAACCGTCTCGGGTACATGGTGGGCCCGGTAAGATACCCCGGGGAGAGAAGGTCGTGTTGTTGACGTTGAGCCTGACAGGGGATAGACCACCTACCGGTGATTGTTTTGGCACGGCGGATATCCAGAGGATACCGGCCGTGGCCGCGAGATGATGAGATATTGATATTTGAGATGGGTCAGCCGGACGGCTGAGGCCAGAGATACTATGATATGGATACATGAGATTGAGACAGTTTTGAGGTGTCGATGCTGGACACGGATTCTTGTTAATTCTATTGGTATTGTGCTGATATTTAAAAGAAAAGAGATTCCTAAATGAAAAATATGACTTCTTGTACATATATATTCAGATCACGAGTTGATTCATATTGCATTCATACCTGCTAGTACATTCATGTTGCATACATATCTGCTAGTATATCCTGCCATACATGTATTATAGATGCTAGGATGCTTGTGTGCATGCTTGCGATAGCCTATATAGATGTTATTTATTACTCACGAGTTGGCAACTCACCCCCGTTGTGCCACAGCCTTTTGCAGGTCCGCTCCGTCAGTACAGTAGCGGCGGGCGCACTTGCTTCTTTTGCCTCTTTTGCCTGGACTCGAGGCTTTTGCTCGTAGGTGGGTTGTATTATTATTTTGTACCACCTTGTATATTATTTGTATCTAGAGTACTCCATCTACTGTATCTACCAGTATTGTTGTATATTGACCTAGAGACTAGACTGTGAGATTTGTGGGCTTTTTATGCTGTATTTTGGGGTCGAGCTCACTTGAGCCGACATGTTGCTTCTTACTATGCATTTTTATGCTTATTTTGCATATTGCTGATTTATATTGCGTGGGATTTGTGACCGCCTTGTGGAGAAGAGCTAGCTCCCGCTTGGGGATACCCTTTTTGTTGTATTTATATATATTCTTGTTGTACCCATTTTGGGGGCCAGTATTTACAAAGGAGACTCTGCCGAAATTTTTGGAAAAATTGATATTGTTTTTAAAATGGCTTGATATGACTCATTTGATAAACTCGCTTTCAATTGATTGGTTTTCCTTCACTCTTCTGCTTATTTAGTTTTGATTTCTGGGCTTTGGCTTACTTATGTTACGGACGCCTTGAGACGTTTCGTAACTTAAGTGTCAGTCACGTTCCGTACCCTGCGGGTTGTGACAAAGTTGGTATCAGAGCTATAGGTCTTACCTTTTTGAGTGTAGGATTACCCTTGGTAGATGGAGTAAGTGACTTAAGCAGGGTAACGTAGCGTGCGTATGTCCGCGGCATACTTGCGATACGGTACTCCGCCTAGGTGACTTTAGGATATACTTGCTTGAAATTCCTTCTTCAATTCCGTGTATCCTATGATTCTATTGCACGGTTCTTATCATCCTGTTCTTGTAACAGCCACTATGCCGCCGAAGGCTACGAGAGTGCAGAGGGCTGCCGCCCGAGATGAGATCCAAGCAGGCTCGTCCGAGACGAGGACCGAGCAGGGTGGCGTACCTACACCTCAGGGACAGAATGATCCGCATTCCCCAGGCCGCATGGACAGGCTAGAGTCTGGTATGGAGGAGCTACGACAGACGATGGGAGGTATGCAGGAGTTACGACAGATGGTAGGATCCTTAGTAGCGGCCAGTCGTGCACCGAGATCGGAGGACGTACCTACTACATCACAGACTACCCTAGTACCTGCTGCCCAGACATTTGCTGCTACTACCATCGTGGCTATCCCAGTATCGCTACAGGATTTCATGAGGCTGAGACCTCCAGTCTTTACGGGCACCGATGCAGCAGAGGATCCGCAGACATTTCTTAACAGTTTAGCCAGGATCTACCGTTCGCTCAGATGTTCTGACGATCAATGGGTGGAGCTCGCGAGTTTCCGTCTAGAGAGCCTCGCGTAGACATGGTGGGAGTCAGTCTTGAGAGGTCGAGCTGCAGGTCTACCGCCTATGACTTGGGCCGAGTTTACAGCAGTCTTTCTAGCTCGTTTCCTCCCAGAGAGCGTTCGGGACGCCAGAGCTCGTAGTTTTGAGGCCTTGATCAAGACTCCAGGGATGACAGTGTCTGAGTACGATGTCCAGTTTACGCAATTGTCCAGATATGCTCCGTATTTGGTGGATACCGAAGAAAAGATAGTGAAGAGGTTCGTGCAGGGACTTGACACCCAGCTATTTCTTGCTATTGGCGCCCAGCACTTCGACACTTATTCAGCTGCTATGGATACGGCATTACGGATGGAGGCACGCATATCACAGACTTCGGCCGTTTCTAGGCCGAAGAGGATTCGCACCGATGTGCCGTCGCAGAGGCAGCGCGCCAGATTCTTTCCGAGAGATGGGCCTGGCAGAGGAATTGGACGGGGTCAGTTATATTGTTCATATCCACAGGGACAGCAGCCGTCGCCAGGATGTTTTGGGTGCGGGAGTCCGCACCACCGTATCAGAGACTGTCCGGTGAGACGACAGGGAGCGGCGAAAGTTCCACATGTGACCCTACCACCATCACCACCTCCTCCCCAGAGAGCCCTACTTCCTACCACTAGCGATGTTCCACGACAGTTTGATGCACCCAGAGGCCGTGGACGTGGCGGTCCGATCCAGAGAGGACGAGGAGGCCGAGGACAACCAGTTATTGGTGGGGGTCAGGCCCGAGTTTTTGCTTTGACGCCGCAGGATGCGCAGGCATCCAACGCCGTTGTGACAGGTACCTTGCCAGTTTGCTCTTTCGACGCACGGGTATTATTCGACCCAGGTTCCACACATTCGTACGTATCTACACACTTTGCACCGATGTTGGGCCGTGAGTCGTCGTCGTTAGATCAGCCGCTTGTTGTTATTACCCCGGTAGGCGAGTCGTTTGTCGCTCGTTTTGTGTTTAGATTATGTTCCGTTCGTATCGGGGAGAAGGATTCATCGGTTGAATTGATTATCCTCGATATGTTGGACTTTGATGTGCTTCTGGGCATGGATTGGGTAGCCACTTGTTATGCTTCTGTGGACTGCCGTGAGAAGGCAGTCATATTTAGCTTTCCGGGAGAGCCAGTCCTTGTTATTCAGGGAGACCGCAGTGTCACCCTTCCTAGCTTGATTTCGTCTCTTCACGCTGGTCAGCTACTACGGAGGGGATATCAGGGATTCTTAGCTTATGTCTATGATACTCGAGCTGCAGAGGTTCCGTTGGACCAGGTCCCGGTTGTTTGTGAGTTCCCTGATATTTTCCCTGATGAGCTGCATGGGTTACCGCCTAAGCGCGATATTGAGTTCTGCATTGATTTGATTCCTGGATCGGGGCCTATTTCTATACCGCCTTATCGGATAGCCCCGGCAGAGCTTAGAGAGCTGAAAGATCAGTTGCAGGATTTGTTAGATAAAGGGCTTATTCGACCTAGCGTTTCTCCGTGGGGTGCTCCGGTCCTGTTTGTCAAGAAGAAGGACGGCAGTTTGCGTTTGTGTATCGACTACCGCCAGCTGAACAAAGTTACCGTGCGGAACATGTATCCCTTACCACGCATTGATGATTTGTTCGACCAGCTTCAGGGTGCGGGATATTTTTCGAAGATCGACTTGCGATCAGGATACCATCAGCTGCGAGTTCGACAGGAGGATATACCGAGGACAGCTTTCCGCACGCGCTACGGCCACTATGAGTTTTTGGTGATGTCGTTCGGACTCACCAACGCCCCAGCAGCATTCATGGATTTGATGAACCGTATATTCAGGCCGTATCTCGACTCGTTCATTATCGTGTTCATCGATGATATTTTGGTGTATTCCCGGAGCCGAGAGGAGCACGAGCAGCACTTGCGGATTACGTTGCAGACTTTGAGGGAGCACCAGCTGTTCGCAAAGTTCTCCAAGTGTGCATTCTGGCTGGACAGCGTTGGTTTCTTGGGCCATGTGATTACGAGAGATGGCATATGTGTGGACCCGAAGAAGATCGAGGTCGTTCAGCAGTGGCCCAGACCGACATCAGTTACGGAGATCCGCAGTTTCCTAGGCCTGGCTGGCTACTACAGGCGATTCGTTCAGGATTTCTCCCGTATTGCTGCACCTTTGACCGGATTGACCCGGAAGGGAGTTCCTTTCGTTTGGACGGAGGAGTGCGAGCAAAGTTTTCAGCAGCTACAGACTTGTTTGACTACTGCGCCGGTATTATCTTTGCCGTCAGGATCAGGCGGATTTGTGGTCTATTGTGACGCTTCACGAGTGGGGCTAGGGTGCGTATTGATGCAGCATGACATGGTGATCGCGTATGCTTCACGACAGTTGAAGAAATATGAACAGAACTACCCCACTCACGATTTGAAGATGGCCGCAGTGGTCTTTGCACTTAAGATCTGGCGACATTACCTATACGGCGAGTCATGCCAGATATTCACCGATCATAAGAGCTTAAAGTATATATTTCAGCAGCGAGACCTGAATCTCAGACAGCGCCGTTGGATGGAACTAGTAAAGGACTACGATTGCGAGATTTTGTATCACCCGGGCAAGGCTAATATAGTGGCGGATGCTTTGAGCAGGAGGCCCGGGGGTAGTCTATCTTGTTTGCGCGCAGTACAGAGGCAGTCGTCGGTAGATTGGCAGACTTTATGCGACAGCCGGGTTGAGTTCGAGTTCACTCCGACAGGGGGACAGCTTGCGCATGTTCGTGCACGTCCGCAGTTACTTGACCGTATTCGAGAGGCACAGCCCAGTGATGACCGTCTTTCAGAGATCATGGAGCAGATTAGGCAGGGCTGAGATTCCGAGTTCGTGATCGATGATCAGGGAGTACTGCGATTTGGGACTCGACTGTGCGTACCAGATTCTGAAGGACTGCGGAGTGAGATTCTTGAGGAGGCGCATAGATCGACATACAGCGTTCATCCGGGTTCCACCAAGATGTACCGCGATTTGAGAGATGTATATTGGTGGGACGGGATGAAGAAGGACGTCACAGACTTCGTATCGATATGCCTGACTTGTCGGCAAGTCAAGGCCGGGCACCAGAGGCCAGCAGGAGAGTTGCAGCCTTTGCCCATTCCGGAGTGGAAATGGGAGCAGATTTCTATGGACTTTGTTGTGGGTCTATCCAGGACCAGAAGAGGGTACGACTCCATTTGGGTGATCGTGGATCGATTGATGAAAGCGGCTCACTTCCTGCCAGTGCAGACGACTTTCGGTTTTGCTCAGTATGCCCAGATTTACATCGACGAGATCGTGTGGTTGCATGGCGTACTGACGTGTATCGTGTCCGACAGAGGCACCCAGTTTACCAGCCGACTATGGCAGAGACTTCAGGAGGCATTGGGCACCCGTTTGAGTTTCAGCACAGCATTTCATCCGCAGACAGACGGCCAGTCAGAGCGGACTATTCAGACTCTTGAGGACATGCTCCGAGCGTGCGTTTTAGACTTCAGAGGTAGCTGGGATCATCATTTACCCTTAGTGGAGTTCTCCTACAACAACAGCTTCCATGATACTATTCAGATGGCACCTTTCGAGGTATTGTATGGGAGGAGATGTAGATCGCCCGTCTGTTGGACAAAGCCCAGCGAGAGCAGTATATTGGGGCCGCAGCTTGTTGAGGAGACGACCGCGAAGATACAGTTGATCCGAGACCGGATGAGAGCGGATCAGAGTAGGCAGAAATCGTATGCAGATAGGCGCCGTCGCAGGCTAGAGTTCGCTGTTGGCGATCATGTTTTTCTGAGGGTCTCTCCGATGAAGGGAGTGATGCGATTTGGGCGAAAAGGAAAGCTTAGTCCCAGATTTGTGGGTCCCTTCGAGATTCTCGAGCGTGTCGGCACAGTTGCATATCATTTGGCTCTTCCACCCAGCTTTCCCGATGTTCACCCCGTCTTCCATATTTCGATGCTCCGCAAGTACCTTCACGACCCTTCGCATGCGATTCAGCATCCGACAGTCCAGCTAGAGCGCGACCTTTCTTTTGCAGAGCAGCCGGTGGTCATCCTGGATCAGCAGGTGAAGAAATTGAGATCGAAAGTTATACCGACCGTCAAGGTCCTTTGGCGTGGCCCGAGCAGCGAAGAGGTCACCAGGGAGACCGAGGACGAGATGGGGAAGAAATATCCCCATCTCTTTGAAGGTACGCGTAGCTAGATTTTTAAATTCGGGGACCGAATTTCTTTAAGGGGCGAAGATTGTAACGCCTTGAAAAGTCGTATTGGTGTTTTCCCGAAAATCGGTGAAAATTTGGTATTTTTCCGTAAATCGTCTTTTTGGTTATTTTGCTGTTTAGGCATAATTATAGATAATTTGGATAGATAATTGCTAGTTTTTAGTATCTAATGAGTTACTTATAAATTTCTGGTCATTTAAAAAAAAATCCCTATTTTTCAATATTTAATATTATTTTAAGCCGGTAAAAAAATACATTAAATTAGCGATAAATACAAATTTAAATGGGCTAATTTTAACCTTTAAAATCATGTTAATTAAAATCTAGTTTGTAATATAATTTTTTAGTATTTTATTTCAAGTTTTAATTGGTTTTTATTATGGAAAACAAAAATATAATTATTTTGAACTAAAACTTGCAATTTTGGACTTGTGGGGGGTCTTTTTGCATAGAATTTCTTTGTAAAATCTCTCTCACTCATTCCTCACTACTTTGGCCGGCCCCACCACAGCTGGATCAGCCACTCCCCCCTCCATTCTTTGCTTCTTTGACTCATTCAAATGATTTAAATATAGGTTTTTATTATATTATTTTGGATGGGGGTATTATGGTAATTTGGGAGGGGCTTTGACTTGGATTCTTTTCCACAACTCCCCCACACCTCTCCACACCCCCTCCTCAGTCGAAATTCCTGCATAAAACAGCCCCAAAATTTCCCCTCTCATTTTCCTTCTAAACTCATCAAAATTCCGTCAAAATTACATTTAAACTTCACAATTTCAAGCCCATCCTTCATCCATTCTTCTTAACCTTTCTTGCATGGATCTTGGATGCTAGGAGGCCATCTTTGGAGTCAAAAATTCTTGCTAGATCTCTAGATCTATAGGTATAATCCTTACCCATTTAAATTCTTTTGGTTAGATTTCTTTAATTGAGTTATTTTAGTGCAAATATTAGTGTTAATTTCTAGTCTTGGTTTTAAAGTTCATGGCTTGAATTTTAATTAGGGTTTAGAAAACCATTATTAGGTTAATTAATTTTTTTAGCTATCTAGTGTTTTGCTAACCTAAATCTAAGAGGTTAGCTTGCTTTTGGGTTTCAAATTAGTGTTAGTTTAAGTTTTTCTAGTATGGATTTTGATTGCATTTGCTATTTATAAAAATCAAGAAAGGGTTTGCTTATGGAAAATAGGTTTTGAAGTATGGTTAATCTGTTGAAATTTTGTGTAGTGGCTATCTAATGGTGTGACTTGGGTGATTATGCTAGATTGTAGTCTTTTTTGTCGCAAATCGGCGATGTTTGCACCGAATTTGGAATGCAAATGCTTCCTATTTTTTTTATAAAATTATGTGATGAATTATTTGTGATATCTTGATGATTGTATTGGCATCTCCTACGACTTTTAGGGTGTGTGAATGCGGATTTTTGGTTTTATCGGGTTTTAGCTTTGCCGGGCGCCCAAAACGACGATTATAGTTAGTTTTTGTGATTTTCGTGTGTGTTCCGCGCACCTTGTGCACGTTGTGCCTAACTTGTGAACGTGGATATTTTCGTTTGGGATTTGCGTTGTTTAATGATATGTAACCTTATGTTTTGTATTGATGCAAATTCCAGGTTCGGTCGCGGAGACTTCGGACGCGGCACGGAAAGGGAAAGCGGTGGTTGGACGTAGCTAGCTGGGGATTCCGGTGAGTAGATATAACATCTACGGGGGACTATCGTTTGGATGGCGCAAGTCGCCCGATAGTTTAAGTTGTTTAAAGATTTCTAGTGATATTAGTAATTAGGAGTAAATGCTTGCGTAACATCTTACTACATCTATGCTTTATTTGACATACATATACGAACCCATTCTATAGGACACCTGCACCATTGCCAGGGTTTTTATATGCAGCACGAGCACTATTCATGAGTACACACACGCCCTGGTAATTGCCATGCCACGACACTAGATAACTTATAATCTAGAATATTGTCACCATATTTGATATCTAAACCTGTACTATTGCAATAAATCCTTAAAATAACATCGTAGAATTGCTATTCATATGCATGTATATCATTATATCATTTGTTCATGCCTAGTCTATTAATCATACATTGTAACTTGAACATTAATACGATATGCATTCATTATTATTGACGTATGCATTCATGATGATTTCTTGAGATTTATGATATTTCTGTATTTCGGGGGAAAGCCGCAAAATTTCTAAAACTTATTACCCTTTTTAAAATATGCAAAATTGCGGTTTTCTAGTGATGTGAGTGTCGTCCACCATGAGTTTGCTGTAGTTTTTGAGACCCATTTCGAGGAGTTGGATGAACCGTCTCGGGTACATGGTGGGCCCGGTAAGGTACCCCGGGACGAGAAGGTCGTGTTGTTGACGTTGAGCCTGGCAGGGGATAGACCACCTATCGGTGATTGTTTTGGCACGGCGGATATCCAGAGGATACCGACCGTGGCCGTGAGATGATGAGATATTGATATTTGAGATGGGTCAACCGGACGGCTGAGGCCAGAGATACTATGATATGGATACATGAGATTGAGACAGTTTTGAGGTGTCGATGCTGGACACGGATTCTTGTTAATTCTATTGGTATTGTGCTGATATTTAAAAGAAAAGAGATTCCTAAATGAAAAATATGACTTCTTGTACATATATATTCAGATCACGAGTTGATTCATATTGCATTCATACCTGCTAGTACATTCATGTTGCATACATGCCTGCTAGTATATCCTGCCATACCTGTATTATAGATGCTAGGATACTTGTGTGCATGCTTGCGATAGCCTATATAGATGTTATTTATTACTCACGAGTTGGCAACTCACCCCCGTTGTGCCACAGCCTTTTGCAGGTCCGCTCCGTCAGTACAGTAGCGGCGGGCGCACTTGCTTCTTTTGCCTCTTTTGCCTGGACTCGAGACTTTTGCTCGTAGGTGGGTTGTATTATTATTTTGTAACACCTTATATATTATTTGTATCTAGAGTATTCCATCTACTGTATCTACCAGTATTGTTGTATATTGACCTAGAGACTAGTCTGTGAGATTTGTGGGCTTTTTATGCTATATTTTGGAGTCGAGCTCACTTGAGCCGACATGTTGCTTCTTACTTATGCATTTTTATGCTTATTTTGCATATTGCTGATTTATATTGCGTGGGATTTATGACCGCCTTGTGGCGAAGAGCTAGCTCCCGCTTGGGGATGCCCTTTTTGTTGTATTTATATATATTCTTGTTGTACCCATTTTGGGGGCCAGTATTTACAAAGGAGACTCTGCCGAAATTTTTGGAAAAATTGATATTGTTTTTAAAAAGGCTTGATATGACTCATTTGATAAACTCGCTTTCAATTGATTGGTTTTCCTTCACTCTTCTGCTTATTTGGTTTTGATTTCTGGTCTTTGGCTTACTTATGTTACGGACGCCTTGAGACGTTTTGTAACTTAAGTGCCAGTCACGTTCCGTACCCTACGGGTCGTGACAGTCTCAACTTCACGGAGATCAGCGTCCTTGACAAGAGCTTCTCTATTCGCGTCGACTCACAGAGAAATTGGTGTCTCTGCAGGAATATACGACGTCAGAAAAACGGAGCAATGGCAAAGTCCATATTCCAAATCTCGACGGTTCTCAGACAGCTTGGAGATAATCTCAACATCCGTCTCATTTCAATAGACACAACATCAACAAGTCGGAGCTGCGGCAAAATTCCCAGTTCCATAACTCGACGATGCACAAACAACCGAGAGTCAACCTTTCCTGATCACGTGGAACACGGCCTATGTCAATCCTGACCCCGTGAGAAATGTCCAGAGCGGAGCCTGGTCCTCGCAGAACACGGCTATGTCAATCCGACCCTGTGGGAAGCATCCAGAGCAAAATCCTGGTTTCGTGGAATACGGCCTATGTCAATTCTGACCCCGTGGGAAACGTCCAGAGCGGATCCTAGTCCTCGCAGAACACGGCTATGTCAATCCGACCCCGTGGGAAGCATCCAGAGCAGATCCTGGTATTTTGGAACGTGGCCTATGTCAATCCTGACCCCGTGGGAAACGTCCAGAGCGGAGCCTAGTCCTCGCAGAACACAGCTATGTCAATGAGACCCCGTGGGAAGCATCCAGAGCAAAATCCTGGTTTCGTGGAACACGGCCTATGTCAATCCTGACCCCGTGGGAAGCATCCAGAGCAGAGACTAGTCCTCGCAAAACTCGGCTATGTCAATCCGACCCCATGGGAACCATCCAGAGCAAATCCTGGTTTCGTGGAACGCGACCCATGTCAATCCTGACCTCGTGGGAAACGTCCAGAGCGGATCCTGGTCCTCGCAGAACACGGCCTTGTCAATCCTGACCCCGTAGGAAGCATCCAGAGCAAATCCTGGTTTTGTGGAACACGGCCTATGTCAATCCTGACCCCGTGGAAAACGTCCAGAGCGGATCCTGGTCCTCGCAGAATACGGCTATGTCAATCAGACCCCGTGGGAAGTATCCAGAGCAAAATCCTGGTTTCGTGGAACGCGGCCTATGTCAATCCGACCCCGTGGGAAACGTCCAGAGCGGAGCCTGGTCCTCGCAGAACACGGCTATGTCAATCAGACCCCGTGGGAAGCATCCAGAGCAAAATCCTAGTTTCGTGGAACGCGACCTATGTCAATCCTGACCCCGTGGGAAATGTCCAGAGCAGATCTTGGTCCTCGCAGAACACGGTCTTGTCAATCCTGACCCTGTGGGAAGCATCCAGAGCAAATTCTGGTTTCGTGGAACACGGCCTATGCCAATCCTGACCCCGTGGAAAACGTCCAGAGCGGATCCTGGTCCTCGCAGAACACGGCTATGTCAATCCTGACCCCGTGGGAAACATCCAGAGCAAATCCTGGTCCCATAGAACACGGCTAAAGTCAATCTTGACCCCGTGGGAAATGGCAGAGCAACCCCTGACTCCGTGAAGTGCGGATAATGTCAACCTCGTCCATCACTTACGGGTCCTCTTGACTCGTAAGGGAGAAAACTCTTTTGTGAGATCTTTACGACTCTCAGAAGAAAACGCACTTAGGAATCCTCACGATTCCTAAGGAGAAATTACACCTACGGGATCCTCTCGACCTGTAGGGAGAAAATTCTTTATGAGACCCTCACGGCTCATAAAGTTGAAAAAGTCTTAGGAGGCAGATCTTAATCCTGAATCCTAAGCCATCGCTGTCCTACAAACAAATCAAAATAGATTATCCACAGAATGCACTTACTAAAAGGGACACACCATCATGAAGCAAAATATGTCTTTTATTCATGAATCAAAATGAATACAAAGTACAATTTATGAAAGAATAAAAATATATATACTCTCATTCAGGAGTATGTACAAAAGAAGAATAAAAAAATATATATACAATTCTTCAAGTCGGCGGACGATTTAGTAGATTTGCCAGTCCATCCCTTTTCCGCTGGGCCTCAGCTTCATGAATCATTATCGTCAAAAGACGGGCCTCCGCTTGAGCCTGTTGGGCTTGGTATGAGGCAAGCCGGCTTTCAAGCTCTTTTTCAGTAACCTTATGGGCTTCGACCATTTCACGAGTAAAAATGACGGCCTTATCAATGGATACCACCTCCTTGATAGCCTCTTGAAGCACCCGCCAAAGTTCATATGCCCTAGTAGTCTTGGCCATAAGATTGGTTTGAAGCTCCCTCAGCGGTTTGGAAGCCAGCTCCCTCTCCGAAAACTTGTGGCTGAGCCTCTTCTCGCATGATATCATGTTTGCAGCGCACCGCTCAATCAGCCCCCGTAAGCTCGCCTTCACGGCCACAACCTCTGAAGGAAGGCATGTACATTCAAGAATATGCAAGCAAGCCTCCACCTGCTGACAAAACTCAACCCAGAATTGCACCAATGTTTCACTATGGTAGGTGGCAAGAAAGGGAAGAGAACCGTTGGCTTCGGTGGCAAACGCTTCGGCCGTGATCAGACTGTCGGCACGAAGGTCTTCAATCAAGGCTGATAGGGAGTGAAGACTTAGCTTTGCCATCCATTCCGAGGCACGTAGAGCATAGGGGCCGGGTGGCATGACGATGCGAGATTCCAGCGTGGTAAAAACTGGCAAAGCTGTTAAGATTTATAAACAATCGGCGAGACTTGTAAGCAAAGAGCAGATGGAATATGTTGAGACTTTACTTACCCACAGTCATGCAAGAAGGGTCTGAAGGCTCCCCAGGCTCGTCAAGAATCTCAACCTCGTCATCGGCTTCCAGAACTGTAGAAGACATCAATGTCATTATATAGAATAACAATAATGCCGTGAGGAGAGGGAAAACAACACTAACCTTGCCCGGAACAGAGGACGATGCGTTGAGGAGAGATCGCCTGCGGAGCGGCCATCTCCAACAGGCGCTGAAAAGGCTTCCTGGGAGACAGATCAGCAATAGACGCCGCCAATCCGTGCAATTCTGAAAAGACAGAAAGGTTCAGATAACGAAGAGATTATTAATATAAAATATAGAAGGCTGCCTTCGATGCTTCTCCCATTCTGGACTGGAGGGATAGCAGCTTCGGCAGCCTCCTCCATGCCCCCAGGCACATCATCAGGGACGTGGGCCGGTATAATAACTTTCGATCGACCTGCAGGCTCCAGCGGAAGGACGGTAGCCTCGACTACCTGTTCCCTAGTCTCCGGGCCATCCCCAGAAAGATCCATTGAATCGGTGACCAGCGAAGAGGCCTCTTCCGGGGGAGCAAGTACTTGGGGAGCAGGAATCACCGAGGAAAGCTCCATCGCAGGAGCAACAGTTGTATCGACCCCCTCCACACTGATTAGTGTCTCATTGGGGATATTTGCGGAGTCCACGGTCAAAGCGCGACTTGAACTCAGATCCTCCACCATTGCCGAAGTCCCTACAAAGTTTTCACGAAGATAAGGATATGTGTGTGTGTGTGTGTGTGTGTGTGTATGAGCAGTACAAAATATTACAAAGAGATATATGAGCATACCGATGAGCAAAGGAGACTCTAGTATGGTTTTTTCGAGCTGACACTCCTTCCTGAGGAGGTATGCTCGCTGAGGTTCGAAGGTAGACTCGTGGCCACCGGTCCACAACGAAAGTGCATTTTCGGCGTCGGCTGAGACAGCCTGCTTAAGGGCTCTCTCGCCCCTTCTTCCAAAGGACCTATGAATATCCGTCGTATCGATAGAGGGTCTTCGTAAAAGATAACTGCAGGATAAGGCCTCTTCGGGATCCTTACATTTTCGGATTCATCTTGTGAGCATCTTATAACCTCAGTCAATTGTGCGGCTTCCTCGGCAGATGAACCCGGGAAAAGTATACCACTATCTGATTTTTGCATGGCTAGTGGTTCATCTTGAAGGATAGGCTCTGATGCTACTAAAGAGTCGAGCAGATTGGTGACCGTCTTCTTTCGCCTCTTGGACCCAGAACTAACCGCCGAAGACGATCGCTTCCTTCCCCTTAGTGCTTTGATACGGCGTTGACCCACTTCGCCTTCAATGTCCTCGCTCGGCGGCGCTGCCGATGACGACACGGCCATTGCTGACGCCGCAGCTGATGATACTGCTACTGGCGCCCTATTGGCCCGTGATTGAGCTCTAGTACGCAGTGGCATACCAGCTGTGGGAGTTAAATCCACTTCCGCTGCATTCTAAATAAGCACGACGCTAGTATCTCTCAAGGGAGGGCAAACCGCTGCACGCGGTCGCGGCGGAACTCCCGTGGCCTGGATCGGAGTAGGAGCCCTATATCCGAGGAGCACCCTCCTCTCCTCGGCAATAATTGGACTGACTCGGTGGAGGTACCAGCCCGTGAAAGACCCCACACATCGAGGAATATGATCATATTCAGGAATCACGAAGCGAGAGCCGGTGTTCAGCCGCATGAAGTGATGAGCGGCGTCACGAACAACTTCTGACGACGGGATAGGCTCCAATATAAATGCCTCAAAATGGACACCCTGGTCATATCCGAGTTGCCGAGCAAAGCGGTGTGGGTTGTACCGCATAAAAAGAGCCGCACCGTTCTGACAAAATACCAGATAACCCGGTCTGATCGAATATAGGTGCATGGCTTCCCTGGGCTTCAGAGAAGGTACTCCCTCTTTCGACGAGTCACAGAGCTGTTGAACCGGTCCCGAGGGAGCAGAGAGGACTCGATCGTTGAATACCATCCCGCCCGTATTGGCATAGGGATTAATCAGCACACGAATAGCTCCGGACTGAGTCGGGTCAGGGGCAGAAGCGTCCACCAGCCACATGAGTCGCGGAAAAGTGTAAGCATCATAAAAACTGGGTCTTTGGTGCGCAGCAAATGCCCCTAGCACGTGTATCTCAATCCAGGACGTAAAGTAATGAAGAGAGAAATTTACCACATCTACGCCTGGGTTTAAGGTATTGGCCGCAGCGCTTAGCCCATGATACAGATGCTCTAGCCCCGCAATACCCACAGCTAGTCGCGTCCCCTCGGCAATGCGATGAGCGGGGTAAATAACTGAGGCTCTCATGAAACGACGGTGCATAGGAATGGCGAACCAACTGAACCAAACACTGATAAAGCCCACGAAGAAGGTCTCCTCATCCATACCAGGAGCTATGATCGACTCGAAAGATACGGCCGACGTGATGGGAATGTAGAACTGCGGCAAGTCCTCTTCTTTAGCCGGCCGCTTATTCAAACCGAACCCAAAGGGGTCGTTGATATTCGCGAACTTCGGAGCCGTCTTTGATAGGACATCTTCGCGAAGGAAGCAGGCAATAAAGCTTTTAAAAGTGACGCCCTGCTCCTCTGACTCTGTGAATAGCTTCTCAAAAATGCTCAGAGTCTTGATTAAACTTGGGCGCTTATAGCGGACGACATTCTCGGTCGACAGGCCGTCAAGCATGGCAGGCTCAGTTTCAAAGACATACTCATCGGGAGGCAGCAGTTCTTCATAGAGCGTCCCCTTAACCGGCAACCCTGATATCTCGTGAAACTCTTCCAGAGAAATTGAAACTTCACGGTCCCCTAGAAAGAAGGTGTTGGCGGAAAGATTACATTGGTTTAAGAAAGCCTTAACCCACCAGATATGAGGGAACTGATAGTGGAAGAGAGACGCATATACCGCCTGATAGAGTCCGACCCTCTGTAGTCGCGCACGATGGGCGGACAGAATATAACGGGCCCAGAGAAGGTAGCCCGTGGGATGTCGAGAGGTAAGCCCTATTTTGTAAATCTGACCCCATGGCTGGGCTTCGCCTTGGCAAATGCGGCGCCCTAAGATGTCTATAGCCGGCACAGGATGGTTCGGAATCCCAGTTGTTGATGGCTCAAGCCGTACCGTAGGGGTCCAATTCAGCATCTCCACAGCAAAGACGGTCCGTGGATGATCCATCAGCAGAAATGGATAGGTAGGCTCTGTCGGTATCTCGCAAAGAAAGCTGCGGCGACCGCGGATGATATGACCGTACCAGGTCCCCCATAAAAGTAGATTGGTGCAATTCGGGTCATGAGCCCTGATCATCGCCATCGCCTCTTCGTCCGACGGTGATTGAGGAAAAGCCGCCTCCGAGCGAGTAAAGGGAAAGTATGGGAGAGAAGCCATTACTCCTGAAACAAAGGAAAGGAAACTGTTAGTGAAACCCACGTATATATATGTATTTATAAATATGTATGTATATATAAAGACAGTGGAAGAAAACGACGAATAACTTATTTTATAGGACCATTGGTTACAAAACACAAGGGCCCCACAAAATCAAAATGGCATCTCACTAATGATGAGGCAGAGTAATCATTATGAGAACAAAAAGAAGATTCTCAATAAATGAACAGTGGATTTCAAACAACTCTACATATTCCACAGAGAGAGAAGACCCACTGCAGAACCCTATGCAAATCATGGGGGATCTTTCTGAAAACTTTTTTTTGCAAAGAATAACTCGGGAGGAAAAATCCCAAGAGGTCTTCTTTTAAAGAACTAAGTTCTTTAGAGAAATTAAATTCCTTTTGAACAGGGGAATTAAATTCCCAGAAGACATTTTTCAGAACTAAGATTCTTTGGAATGAAATTAAATTCCAGAGAAAGGTCAAGTATTGCCATCGATCTCTGAGATCAAAAGAGCCTTAACAAAAGTGATTTATTATTTAAAGATTGAGCAGTTTTTTTAAAAAGAACTTGGAAAAGATGGGTTCTTGTTAAAGGGAAAAACCCTTGGTGTGGATTTAAAATCCAAATTTCTACAAGGAGTTCCTCAGCCGTTCAAGGTTTTTACCTGAAAAAGGAAATCTTTGTTGACAGGGTTAAACTCTGGAAATTTTTGAATCAGAGAAGTAAGCTCTGGGAAAGAGAATTAAATTCTCAGAGGAAAAACGAGCAACGAAGAAGATGGAAAAAGTGGAGGCGCTTCTGAAGAGACTCCTGCATTTACAGGATGTGATGGGGGACGGTTCATCACCCATGTTCCCTAGACAGATCCAACGGTCACAAAGGTGACAGCGTTGCACTCACGTGCAAACACGTGAGAACAACGCTGTGGGGGCATTTGTTCCCTGATAAAATATTATGAAATTCCCCAATGGGGTATCACGTGCTCACACGTGACCAAGGGTCACGTGCTGACACGTGATGGTTTCCTGGAACTCTGTTATAATAGAATTAAATTATAATCAAGTAGGCAATTAGTGGAGTCACATGACACCACGTGATGGGCCTTTAAAACCCACCAAAAGGGATTAAAAGATGTAATGAGACACTAAGGAAAAACCCCAATGGGGCATCACGTGCTCACACGTGACCAAGGGTCACGTGCTGACACGTGATAATTCCTTAGCTCTGTTAAACAGCAGAATTAAATTCTGAATAAAATGTTTAATCAAGGGGGTCACGTGACAGGTTCCTAAACTCTTTAATTGATAGAATTAAATTCTATTTCAATGATCAAACAGTGGGATCACGTGCCAACACGTGATGAGCTTTTAATCCTTCTGAACTAATAGAATTAAATTCTAATTAAATGGGAATCCAGAACTTTAACTGGAAAAAGATCTCTCTAAATCTTTCCAAACAAAAAGAAGGTGCTCTGTAAAATGGAGCACCGTTGGATTAAAAAACCCAAGGGTGATTAAAAATCACCAATTTATGGAAAGATTTTATACAAGGAAAGATTTCCCTGAAATTCACCAAGAATAACAGACAGAATATCTTTTCGATTAAAAATCCAATGGTAAATAAAATTCACTGAGTGGTCTAAAAGATCATGTTAGTTACAGAAACAACCAAAATCTTTCAATGAAAAATTGATTAAACAAATTGATTCTTTTTTTTCTCCTATAAATAGGAGCCAAGAAGAGAAGAGGGGGGATTTTTTGATATCTTGGATTTTTGGAGAAAAAACAACAACAGAGAGAAAAAAGAGAGGAGAATTTAATTCTCAAGAGAGAAAAGAAGTTCCTTTCGGAGAAAGAAACCCTAGGTGAGAAAGGGGAAAGAGATCTAAGCTCCACAAAATAAAAAGAGAATTTAATTCTCAATTTAAGAGTTTAACTCTTCTGAATAAGAACTTAGTTCTTCTTTTGGTTGAAGATCTGCAGAAGCAGATTTTCCCACAAGTTGAGAATTTAATTCTCATCGGGGAGATTCTGCCATGCAGATCCAAAACTTAAAGGGAGAATTGAGTTTAAGGAATTTAATTCCCCCAAATTCATAGGAATTTAATTCCTCCAAATGAAACTAGGGTTTAACCCTATATGAGAATTTAATTCTCCCAAATTCATAGGAATTTAATCCCTCCAAATGAAATTAGGGTTTAACCCTACATAAGAATTTAATTCTTCCACATATATAGGAATTTAATTCCTCTAAAACAGAATTAGGGTTTAACCCTACAGAGAATTTAATTCTTAAAACAAGAGACTTGAAACCCTCCATGCACGTAAAGAACTTGGTCACGTGGTAACACGTGACCCTTCTCCTCAATGAGTAAAAAAAGAAAGAACAAGACTAGGTCACGTGCTCCAACATGACCCCTAAAACAGATCCGTTAAAATGAGAAAGAAAAACTTGGAGGCAATGCCTCACGTGCTCCCACGTGACCCTCAAAATAAAGGGAACAAAGCCAAAGGCAGAATCAATTTTGGGCGCCCTCACGTGTCCCCACGTGATCCCTTAATAAACACTTTAATAATCAATACATGGATACCCATCACGTGCCAACACGTGATGGCCTGAAGACTAAAAGTGTTTAACACTTATTTGAATATTCTGAGAACAAAATAAAGAAGGTTTGGCCCAATTCTCAGGCACCTCACATGACCCCACGTGACCACCCCACTTTTAGTGTTTAACACTATTTCGAGCATTTTTTCCCCAGTGTTTAACACTGTTTTAAAGCGCATCACGTGGGAACACGTGATCGCCAAATATATGTTAGTGTTTAACATTATTCTCAGACCGATCTTAGCCCGAATTGACTAAGTCTTTCTGAGTCAAGACTCCCCTTTGATTAAACCCTAACTACATTCTTTCAAACTAGATCATTTCATATGACATTCAAAGAAAACTCCAGAGCCATGATGAATGGTCAATGCCCAAAAAAAGACAAGGTGTTGTCAGAGCCCTCAAACCCCTGTTTAGCATTACTAAATAATGGGGGAGTTAAACCTAGACAAATGTTCAACAGTCCAATAAAGGGCCAGCATTTCAAACTTAATTGGACTTAACCCAAATTGGCCATAAGTCCTCAATTCAGATTTAACTGAGCCAATGTGCTCATAATCTAATTAATTGATCTTAGTTCCAAATTGGACTACAGATCTCCCAATCAACTTTGGTTCAAGGGTACATCTCTTCACTCCTTTGATATTTGTCGTTGTAATCCTTCAACGTCTTCAGAGAGGTGACGGGTCCTGATAACCAATCATTCCACGGACTGTGGGGTCCTTAAACTCATGGACTATGATGTCCTTAATCTCGGACTGTGGGGTCCCTTTAAACCAACGGACTATGATGTCCTTAACCTCGGACTGTGGGGTCCCTTTAAACCTACGGACCGAGATGTCCTTAAACTAATATTGGACCACCATGTCTTTAAACTGGTAATTGACCGCAAAGTCCTTAAACTAAAACAATAGAGCCCAAGTGCTCTTTTGTTGGATCTAAATGATCCTGTTAAGTAGATCTTAGTCTAAAATTAGACTAACGTATCCTTAACAAATGGTTAAGTTGACCTTAGTCTAAAATTAGACTAATGTGTCCTTAACAAATTGTTAAGTTGATCTTAGTCTAAAATTAGACTAACTTATCCTTAACTAACGTTTAAGTTGATCTTAGTCTCAAATGAGACTAACGTATCCTTAAAACAAAACCAAAACCCAAATCTAAGAAAATACGGATTTGGACTAATCCACGCCCTACGGGCGACGACATAAATTAGTCTCCGTATACAATCCACGGGCAACCAAAAACAAAACAAACACCCACGACACGAAGTGACCATCTGGAGAAGGAGAAAGTGGTTACCGCGATGCGGTAGCGTAATTAACTGCAGGGGCTTGCGCCTGCAGGGAAGAGCGTCCCCACAATCAAAACCCCCTCAAATGAGGGGTAATCTGACGAAGTCTGCTACATCGGCCGCATCCGTTTGAACCTTCGATACATGGTGCCATAAATCAACTTGGCATTTTCGGAGAGGTGGACAGATAGCACCAATTAGCATCTGCCCCGAAATTCAGGCGAGACAGACCCGCGCGGTCGCGTCTCTGTGTTTCGGAGGGGAACAGTCCTCCATGTGGACGACGAGGGCAACGTGCTGGAGGACCTGAAGAAAGAAAGAGGGTGAAAAAGGGGAGGAAAGCACCCGACTACAAAGTACTGAATGAAAAACCAGGTGAGGTGTGAACACTAACCTGCACGAACTCTTGAGCTATCGCCGCCATTTGGGCCCGGAGAGTTCCTCGAGGGACCCTGCCTCCTGCCGACCTCTCCATATCCGAGAGCAGGCTATCGGCGACAGAAAGCCCCGAGAGCACCTCGAAGCGAAGCTCCCCATCGTCCACAAGGATCGGGGAAGCCGGGGAGCGGGGCGCCCTCCTGTGAGACCTCTTGAGGGACGGCGCGGGAGAACCCTCCTCGTCTCCCACCTCGGGGGCCCGAGGCTCTTGCGCCCGGGCACACTTTCGAACCGGCGCACGGCTAGACTCGGGGGCCCGGGGCTCGCTTGGGCGCCTGGGTGAAAGGTCCACCGGCGGAGCTAGAACGGACGGTGGGCGAGAAGGACCGGCGCCTATGGACTTCTTCCCCCTCTTCGCGCCGACCACTGCCATGCGGAACTTGCTCATATCCATGGGTCTTGCATAAGACGAAATACGGGAAGTCAGCGATGCCAGGAAAAAAGGAAAGAATGACACAAATCTAAACAGGTCGCCTGAGAGCTCCCAACTTACCCGCGTACTCGGCGGGGCTGAGCCCGGCCCAACCGAGGGCCCGCTCAAACAGCAGCACGTCAACCCGAGGGAGGGGCTCCCACTTCGACACCGCCACCACGTCGGGATCAGTCGACCGCTTCACCCGTGGACAGCTGGCCTTTTGCCACAAGGTGGGCACAGGCCAATCTTCGCCCTCGGGCGGCGCGATAAAGAAAAATTTCTTCTTCCATTCGTGAATAGAAGAAGGCACTACGACAACCCCCGACCCGGGGGCATCTCCCCGCTGTCTTCTAAAGGAGAGGTATACCCAGCTCGGCTCGCCCCTACGAGCGCCGGGGTGGTTCTTGCAGCAAAGAGAACAGAGGAGAAGGTTCAGGCTGAAAGGGATCTGACACAATTTCAACCGGACCAGGAACCCGAGGAGGATTCTCCAAGAGTTCGGCACTAGCTGGCCCGGAGCTAATCCGAAACAATTCAACGCCTCACTCATTTCAGGGGAGAAGGACAGATGCACCCCGGCCCAGAAGGCCTTCATGTACAAGGCAATCTCCTTGCCTTATACCTGGTTTGCCCTCTCCCCCTCCTCAGAAGAAGATATCTAACCTGATTGAAAAAAGGTGTCCTCGGGAGATCAAAAGCAAGGAGTCCGAACTGAGGAGAAGAACGCCGAGCTAACAAGACTCTGGACGAGAAAAGTATGAAGAGATATGGGCCGTGATGAGGACCCTACCTCTATTTATAGTTACCGGCGTACGCATCCAACGGCGACAGTCATTTCCCGCCAAAATGACTCATCGCGTTCGACGGCCTCCATCGCTCCACCTGTCGCATGCGCGTTGATCGCACCCCATCGGACGCTAGAAATCTGCGGCCCGTCACGTCGGCTAACCAGCGCCGGACACGTGGGCTGTCACTTCGGTGAACATACGCATGATCCGGCACATCCTCTTTAATGCAAGATCTGGCCCCTGATCCGCTGACGTTGTCAAGAGAATACAACTGATTGCCCAGGAATGCACACTTACGCTATCTACGAAAAAGAGCTCACCTCGACCGACCCGGCAGACTACTCTGGACCCGACCTGTAATCAGGTCGGGACGAGAGTGGGGGGCTAATGATGATGCTCGATATCGGCGATCTCCCAGATCGTGGCACGTGGCTGATTATGTCTCCGAAGCCCGCAAGGAAGGACCAAGAACAGCACGTCGGAAGAACACCCGGGTCTGCGACCCTTGGATGTGGCCGACCCTCTGTGACCGACCACGCAACTTCTGTGCCCGTCTTACAAACAACTGTTGGCTCACCTCCAAGACTCCGCACAATTGGCCTCCTCGGCCCCCTCAGCTCGTCTCCGGGCTTTAGCAGAACCAGGAAACCTCGGCCTCCCACTCGTCCCCGAGCTACCCGCCGAGCTAGTCCTCCCCGGTCTCATTCTGACCGACCAGCAGCGCTGATCACAGGCTCCCACGCCACGGCTCCGCGAATCTCGCCATGCGCGAGATATCCGCCGCCCACGATCCCACGTTCCACGCCATCACGATCCCCCATTAACAAGCATGTCTCGCCATTAATGCGGGATCCCGCTTATCACCCTGGCGTGACGTCGGGAGCGTAACGGTCGGCGTGATTCTCGCGCCTGCCCGCCCATCGCTGCCGCTATATAAACCCCTCCCTCAGACGATCAAGGTACGCAATTCTCTCCTCACTAGGCCGCTACTCTGCCCAAATTGCACCACTAACTTGATCGTCGGAGGGTTCTCGGTGGTACAACCACCCCGGGACTTCCTTGCAGGTAGCTCGGCCACCACAACCTAAAACCCATTGAGAATCCACACGCTTTAGGAGCCAACCTCCAAATCAATCTCAGCCATCTATCGTCGCTCGACGGCAGATCTACGGAAGGTAATATCTTGACGTGATACGACGCACGTCAGTAAGGATTTCCAGTAATCTTTTATTCCATGTCCCAAGCGCAACCGTGGTTATTAGGTATTGGTGAATGTGTTATGAGTGGAAGAACTTATTGAATGAGAGAGGTTGTTTCAATTTTTGTTAGTATGACCTTCAGACAAAGTAAAATTAAAATCTTATATGATAACCAAGTAGATGAATTAGAAATAAAGAGGTATAATCATTTTGAAAATAATTTTTTTAATTTATTATGATTATTATCATTAGGAACGAAGAATTACAATTGATTGTCAAAGGATTAAAATCTTCAAATTGAAGTTGTTAATTTGATTAGTCCTATATTACAATTCATTGATTGTCAAAGGATTATCAGATTGACACGTGTAATTAACTTTTCAAATCATATATCAAATCTTAAAGTAATAAATTAGAGTAATACAGAATTGGTTTTTCCTAAGTGAATTAGTAAATTGCTTTATTCTTGCTTTTATTTAATTACGCTTGTTGCAGGTGCCAAAGTTGTAATATAAAGTAAGCGTAAAAGATTGTCTAAATGCATTTCTTTTGTTCCACGTATGTATAAATGCTTGAAACAAAAAAAAAAGGAAAAAGCAAAAAAAATCCTAAAGAAAACAATTCATTATTTGAGTTTTTCTTCCATGAGTGTTAGATTTACCATTCATATAAATTCATTTTTGTAAAGAGGTTTGCATGCAAATAGCTTAGGCTTAAAAATATCTCAGCTCAACCCGAAACCAGCGGATTCTACCCAATCCGGAGCCCCGAATCCTTTAAGCTTTTAATTGGGTTGGATAAGCTGACCCGATTAATTAATGGGTCGGGTTCGGGTCAAGAACATGACCCAGGTCCATCTGTTTCACTCGTTTATTAAAAAATACAGTTTTTCTAAACTTTTGTATTAAATCACTAAATTCATCAATTCTCTTTATTCTTATTTTCAAAGTATCTTTTTTATGACATAGTTATTTAAGGGTAATAAAAAAAGAGCATAATGAAAAGGTAACTTGGGTCACGTAGGAAAGGGTCCACCGACTCGTTTATTAAATGGATTAGGTCGGATCGACCCGAAATCAGACGGGTCGGTTCCTTTTTTCGAAAATCAACCTGTTTATTTATCGGGTTGGATCAATCCAAACCTAATTATAAGCATATCAAGCTTGACTTGCCAACCCGTTTTGACATCTCTACATGCAAATATACAAATTTCTCTTGATATATTAATTATATTTGAAGTGAGTTTTTAGTTGGGAAAACTATTAGCTAAGGAATATTTAGCTTGCTTTATGCGAAAAAAAGCGGCAAAAAAGAATTTGGAATAAAGTAAAATATGAAGCCTCCAAAAACAACCACTTTTTAATATCCATTATCAATTGGAAATTAGTTTCATGGATTTCAAATGGATAGTTTTATATAAGGCTAAATTTCAACTTTCTATCATAAACTTTATGCATTGTTTTCAAATGATATCATGAACTTGAAAATGATGGATCGACACCATAAACTTTCAAAAGAATAAAAAAAAAACTTAAGAAAAATACAAAATTACCAAAATGCCCTTTTTTTTGTAAATGTATTCTTTTCTATTGTATCGAGAGGGGTATTTTGGTAATTTTGTAATTTTCCTTGGATTTTTTTTATATACGTCTGAAAGATCATGGTATCATTTAGGGAAAGTGCTTATAGTTCATGGTAGCAATCTGAAATTTATCCTTTATATAATTTGGCTAAACAGGGCTAGTTATCATATATTATCATACAAAGTTGTCTGATCTATAGATAATTATGTTATAGAGCATAGTTAAAAGTGTTTTTAGATTAAAATTAAGAGAGAGCATGACAAATACTATGATCTTTATTATTATTTATTTACAAATTAAGAGTAATTTAGGAGATGCAATATGCAAAAAAAAAAACATCCCAGAAGGCAGAGGTGCCCGATTGCCCATAGCTCATCCCGTAAAACACCAATCAAGGATCACATATTTACAACCCGTTTAAAAATTACTTTTATTCTATCTACCCATGGAAAAACACCGCCGGGTTGACTTGACCCATGAGTTTTACCCGGCCCACGAGTTCTTGGGTTTAACATGTCGCATA
This sequence comes from Agapanthus africanus, assembly GCA_030015575.1. NCBI lineage: Eukaryota > Viridiplantae > Streptophyta > Magnoliopsida > Asparagales > Amaryllidaceae > Agapanthus > Agapanthus africanus. The sequence continues at coordinate 44,123,481 of JASDDO010000004.1, read as the reverse complement.
GAGAAAAATGTCAACGGCTTTTCGTACCGTTATTTTCCGTCTCGATCAATAAATTTGTCATGTTGAAGTTATATCATGGATACTAATACGGTTCTTATTATACACATCTGAATACATTTATCATTTTTAGTTATGATAGTCAATTTATTCAAGTGGGGAAATTCCTTAAACCCCCACCCCTCGAAACCCCCTCCCTCCCTCGAAAACAATCATTGAAAACAAGATAAGTTACCCCTCAATTCCTCGGCTTACTCATGGATGACCACACCAAATCAAGTCGTGGTATCTTTATCCATACCCGTTTTACCCACCACCGGCAATGATGTATCGAAGGGTGTCCCCATCGGCCTGTTTGACCCACACCTCCAGCCTGTTTGGTCCTCTTGTTTTTGAAGGATTTTGGGGTTCTTCCTTTTTTTGGGCCCCATCAAAAAATCCACGTCAATCTATGTTCAAAGTACAGCCCAACCTGACACAAACTTTGGGCATCAAAAGATTCTCATTGGGCCAAAAACCATAATCTCAAACTCATGGGGGCCCACGCAATAACCGCGCTTCATCATGACCTCTACTTTTTCTCCTAAACCTATCCCGCCATTGGAAGTTAGTAGAGAAAAAAGAAGAGAGTCCCGACAATGAGCTCCTCTCTTCTCCTCCACTCGTCCCCTGCCCCCACCAAACCCTAACCCTAGCTCCCCTTCACTCTCCCTCTCTCCTCATCAAACCCCATCACCATCCCAAAAATGGCCTCCGAGCGCGAGCGCCTCCTCCTCGGATACCCCCCCAGCAGAGACTCCGGCTTCGACTTCGGAGACGTATTCGGGGGCCCGCCGCGGAGGGGGTCCTCCGTCAACTCCTTCAGCGAGCTGCGGCGGACCGGCGCCGACTCGCTGGACCTAGGCTCGTGGCGGGAGAGCGGGTCCGGGTCCGGGTCCGGGCTTGGGGAGCGGCCGGTGTTTGGGGTGACGAGCAGCCCCACGAGGCGGCGGCATCTCAAAGATGACTTCTTTAGTGATATTTTCCAGAGCGGGGAGTCTGCGTGCTCGTCGCCGAGGAGAGGGGAGCGGGATTTGGCGTCGTCTCCGGGTTCGCGGGTGTTGAGCCCGACACGGCCTCTGCCGCCCGTTAGAGGGGAGGCTGTGAGCGGTGGGGCGTCGCTGCCCTCGCAGCTCAGGTGTTTGATTCTTTGCCTCAATTAAAGTTTTATATGGATTGCTATGTTTGAGATTATTAGCTAGAACAGGTTAGATGCATGTTTAGCCTAGATCATATCGCCCATGTCCATGTATACCTAATAGCTTCATCATTGGAGAATACTAATATGAGGTTTTTCCGCTTCTGGTTTCTATCGCCGTTTTATAATGAACCGACGAATTTCGATGTCGGGTAATTGTAAGCAGATCTTGTTCGTTAACCCTACCTACGTCGATCGTTGGTGTGCTATTTCCTCGGTGAACTTATGTGCACATCCTGGTTTTCCAAATTAACCCCATGGGGAGAGATGATTTAGAAGAATATGTGAGTGATTTATACACGCGCGCCAACTACCTTTCTTCATCTCAAGTCACTGTTGAGTAGTATTGTCTAATGTGGAGTTCATTTGTTTTGTTTTAGAATACTCAGCCTACTTATTACTTTTTGTTTCTATGCTATTTAATATTATAAACTGTTTTGCTGTTGAGAAGTTTGAGATTACGCAGCGTGAAGTTGCCCAAAGGGACAGAGCACCTGATGAGTTATCCTACTCAGCGAGCTCCGTACAAGACCAAGAGTGGAACTCCCGATACACTCCCATCTTCCCCAGTCCCGAGTTTTCCCACTCGAGCAGCAATGACACAAGATGAACTGAAAATCGATGTCAACGCTTTATATCGCCAAAGTCCCCTGTCTCGTCAGGTTTCTCACAGCTTCGATAATTCGCCCGAGGTTATTACTTCTGCTAGGGCTCAAGCCCAAGAGGAGACAACTACATTGGAAAGTTATGTCAGTAAAGGCCAGTTCCACTTCTCCATATACAAATGGGCAGGCAAAGGAGTGACACTAATCATGCCTTCAAAGCCAAATTCAAAGCATGAGAGCAGGTTTAAAAGATTGCCTGAAATAGTTGTGCAAGAAGTTGATGTCGTCCTCCATGAAGGCGATATGTCAACCCTAACTAATTCATACAAAAGCCAAGGTGAAGGACTAAAGTCTATAAAAGATGCCATTATGGAAACCAAGGATGCAGATTCAACCGCTGTGAAAGACATGCCTGCTGAGTTTGAGTCCGAGTTCTTTCACATTGATGAAACAAAAATATCAGGTAGACTTCTGTTGGTCCCTCTGTATCTTTTGTGATTAATTTTTGGCATCAATATGCTGGTTTATTATCACAAAGGTTTGAATAAAAAATGAATTTTAATATTCAGGTGATTCAAATGACGCAGATACCTACTCTAGCATCAATTATAAAGATGTTCCTGTGACTGGAAACTACGGACAAAATAACGACTTGAAAAATCTTGGGCAGCTGTTTGATGATGATCTGGACAAAGGTTGTAAGTTATCTATAGTATGAGCTAGTTTCTATTACCAAACAACGCGGTTTTGTTAAATCGTCTTTTATGCTGTTGCTTTCTTGTTGGCCATAGAAACCGAGGAGATAATTAGCCAGGTTCAAGGGACAGAACACATGTCCCGAGGGGAACAAAGCATTCATGCAAATATAAACTTTAAGCAACAAGCTGGAAGTGAGAATGGAAAAGACCCTGTCAAAGTATCTAGCCCGGACACTGTAGATACCATTGTATCTCCAGAAGCAAAACCACATAGTAACAAGGTGAAGGGAAAGGTTAAAGATTTCATCAAAATATTCAATCAAGAAGGCTCACCAAAACGCAAAGGCGCATTTGAAACTCCAAGTAGAAGGTCTAGAGGAAAAGATGAAGGCAAAGGCAAAGTACAGGACCAAGTTACTGGTTCTGCAGCCAAAGCAGAAAAACGCATTCCTGCCACCTCAAGTATCAACAGCACATTATCAGATGCACCTGTTCCAGTAAGTTAACTGACGGACTTCATCCTGGAATTTTGTTATATGATTTGCCTGCTAGCAACACTAGCACCTCACAAAGGACATGCAATTCAATAATTTGCTCTTTTATCAAATAGTTTGTTTATTTGTTCAGGTAATTCAAAATTCAGGAATCTCAGAGAAAGTAAACATCGATATAAACTTTGATGTCAACATGATTGATAATTATCTATCGGAGGGAAATGATCCATTGAGACCATACTCCGGTAAGGTTTTTTTTAATACGTTTGAAACTTATTATGGAGCAAATTTTTTTGGGGGAAATTAATTCAAATATTTTTGAGCTAATTTATTATGGAGCAAATTAGTTCAAATCGTTTATATATTTTGATTTAGGTAATTTTGTTGCCTACAACCCAGTTGTCCTCATAGGCTGCTTGCAGTTGGTTTACTGTACATTCTGACCTATCGTTAATATATTATAATAAAACAGGTTTTTTTTTGTTTTCTTTTTTTTGGGGTGGGGGTGGGGGGGGGGGGAGGTATTATATGACTAATTTTCTGGTTCTGTAAGTCACGGGAGATGTTGGTGGTCTAGATTTATGATTTTTCTTCGTTTGAGATTGGCAAACACCCCCAGTTAAGTTCTTTAGCTTAAAACGTTATTAGATTTGACAGATTCTGCTTATTTATGGTGAATTTATATTTGATAGGCAGAATAAAAAATAATTATCAAATTAGATTATACAGCGACAGGATATTATTAACATACAATTAGACAGAATAAAAAGAGTTTTGTAGCTACAGCTTTTGTAGGATTCAACCAGCGGTTTTACACTTCTTCGTAGACTCAAATGTGTTCTTTTCAAAGTGAATATATAGAGAGACGCGCACGCGCGCACACACACACTGCATGTATATATACACATATGCATGCATACTAATACATATAGATACATGCATGCATATAGAGAGACATACATACATACATACACATACACATAGATAGATATATACATAGTCATACACACGCATTCATACACATACATACATACATACATACACATACATACACATATGTGTATGCATGTGTGAGTGTCTCTGTCCGTGAGGACCAAGAATTCACAATTGACATAGGAAGGCACCGAAAAAATGATTTGCTGAGATGGAAACCTGGGAACTTGATTATTTCCTAATAATTGTTGTACCAAGGCCTAATTGAAAATGATCGAATTATTGATTGAAACGGAAAGAGAGGGTGCATTCGATTGGATTGGAATTGAGAAAAAAATTGACTTTACTTTTCTTATACATGTATGTGCACAAGTGTAGGTATGCACGTATGTGCACACGTGTATATGTATGTGCATACATGTGTGTATGCATGTATGTGCATACATGTGTGTGTATGCATGTATGTGCATACATGTGTAATATATGAAGGCATACATGTATACATGCACATGTATGTGCATACATATGTATGTATGTATTCTCTACACACACAAATTATTTAGCTTCTCATAACTCGATGTTTGTCTCTTCCCCTCACCAAAGGGCCCCAACTATCCATACTAGTATGATTGTCCATTGAAAAGAAAAGAGCCATATCGTGATATGTAAATATGAAAGCATTTCATTTGCCCGTTTCTTCTTAAACATTACTATATCCATTTTGTATATAATGATACTTATGATCTCTTGCAACTATTAAGGCTGTGCTTTGATTGCTATTCTACCAGATTCAACTCCAGATTTTCTTGATGCTTCAGTAGAAAATATAGAGGAATTTCATTTTGAGGATCTTGAAGGATGTTTGGTAAGTTTATCTTCATTCTAGCATTATAGAAAGATATATTTAGTATGTTTTAATAGCCTTTTTCATATTCTTTGTTTATTTTGTTAGAACATCAGTGAATTACTCGTGCCTTTCTTTTCTATTTATGCATATAAGCATATACTTAACTTAAAACAGGTAAATCCACAACGCCTAGGCACCAAGGTGCTAGATGGCACTGCCCCTGGTACTTCTTAGAATATTGATGGAATTCCAATTCCATTATGGAATTGGTGTTTCTACAGGATCTTGCCAACCTCTTCTCATGGAATTTCAACCGATCCATAAAATGCCCTTAGCTTCACTCTTAATCTCTCTCCTCCCCCGCCCTCAATCTCTTGCAATTCACTCAATATGCATTTCCCTTTTTGAAGCCCCAACTCCGCTTTACCTTCTCAGCCTTCTTAAGGAAATTGTGAGGAAGCTTTAGATACAAGGCTGATGATATGCAAAATTATTATTGCAGACAATCAATGATGATTATGAATATAAACTAATCTAATCCTGAAACAAGTTGATACTTAAAACCAAATAAATAAAATCCTAAATGTTATGAAATCATACAGAAAATAAACAAGTCGAGACTTCATTTAGTACCTAATACTGAATATTGATCTCTATGGATGTGCAGGTAGAGCCACTTTCCCAAGATCAGAATATACAAAGTGATTCAATTCAATACCAATTTAAGGTACTGATTATTTAATTGATTAGTTCCTTAAGGAATAATCACTTTCAAAACTGACAACAACATTTATGTTTACCGTCTGTGCTGCAGAGCATAGATGCTAAAATTAGGGCGTGGTCAAAAGGGAAGGAAGGGAATATCCGGTCGCTGCTCTCAACTTTACAATTTGTGAGTACAATAAAGATATGTGCACATTGTTGTGGTTGCATTATGCATGGTTCTCTTATCTAGGTATCTAAAAGTTTTTTCTTGTTCGTTTCTTTTAACCCTTTTGAGTTTGAGTAAAAAGCATGTTTTTTATACAATGGCTTTTATGTCTCTTCTCTGATTGTAATACGCATTTATGATCTTGCAAATTCAGGCAATGTAATCAATATCCAAGTAGTCCTGACTCATGAGTGTGTAAAGTGTCCGCCGCTTCTTATATTCTCAACAAGCCAAGCGACATTTGTGAGCACTAGAAAGCAAAATGAAAAGATAGAGTATGAATGCTACATCTAGCCTTATGTACCAATGTTTGAGATCCAATTTTTCTTTCTAAAAGCAAGCAAGACCCCCCCCCCCCCCACCTTCAAATGCTGACTTTTCAATGAGGTGAAAATTATAAACTGGAAGCTCTATCAATTTTGTTTATTACAACTGGTTCTATACATCATACAAACAAGAATTTCAACTGCTAAGTGAACCAACTGTGAATTGCATCAAGTATGTATGTTTTTATTTTATCATCCTGGCTCCCCCCCCCCCCCCCCGCCCCCCAACCCATCATAATGTGAAAGTATAGCTATTATTAAACTGTGCATGTATAACTGTTATTAATAAGTTATTTGAAACCAATGAGCAATGCCTCAGATGGTATGGCGCTTCCCCACATGGGGATAGTGTGGGGTTCAAATTAACACTTTCGGGGCAAATTCGTGGGTCCCCTGGGTGCGTGTGTATGTTGTGTGCTTGTGTGTGGGGGTGGGTGGGTGAGGCTTACATGCCAGTTCACAAAAAAATAGTTATTTGGAAATTTTGAAATAATTTTCCTTCCTATACATATTTTTAGGTTCTTTGGCCAGATAGTGGATGGAAACCAGTTCCACTTGTTGATATAATTGAAGGGTCAGCTGTTAAGAGAGCGTATCAAAAAGCATTATTACGTTTGCATCCAGATAAGCTACAACAAAAAGGTGCAGCCGCAGATCAGAAGCATATCGCAGAAAAGGTCTTTGAAATTATGCAGGTACTTAATAATTGATACCCGCAATTTATTTTTGTAAGCAATTTGTGCAATTTCTCATTGGCAAAAAATCTCTGCTTATATAAATTACAACCATTGTATGGTCATCGAATTCGAAATACATCATCTTGCATCCATCTCTTTGAATGGCATGTGCCTTCTATTTTAATGCCATGTGGCTATATGAAAATCATTTCGTTTATAAACGAACACTTTGTGTTTTTCTTTTATACAAAATTGCAAGCTTGCATAAAAATATATCTGGAGGAAAATGGTTCGATTGCTTTATTTGCTTTTGTAAAGATCTACTTTTATAAATCTATAGTTAAAAATAATTAAAATTGATGTTTATTGCACAAGTGAATTGTATGCTAGCCTAGAAAACTAGCAGTTGTTAAATCTGAAGTAAGATTTGTCTCACATGAAACTCCATTTTTCTGCATTTGCCTCAGGAGGCATGGGACCTTTTCAATGCAAGCAGCCAAGTCTTTTAGTGTACGTGTGTAGATGGTTATCCTTCAATTTGTATCAAGGCTACATGGTCATCCAAAGAACGCACTGCTTTGCTTCAGTTGTATTCACTACACATGTATATTGGTGATTGTGGTACAAGGGAGGTAAAAAGATGCTTCTATTTATCTTGTGCTTGTTGGAGTATGCAAATTTTTGTTCCGATGGAAAAGCCTGTGGAGGAACAATTTATAACTGTATATAGTGATTGTTGCAAAGTAAATCTCTATGGTTATAGCATCTAAGATTGGTTTTGTGTAATTTTATTTTCTGTCAATCTTTCATTTGCTATTTTGGCTAATTTCACAAAAGTTCTATTTGCGCTTGCACTGAAGTAACATGGAAGTACTGAAAGTAGGCCCACTTCTAGTACTTTAGTTGTTTGGTTTGACGGAAGTGAAAGTTGGCAGTTGCTTCAAGATGATAATATGGATCTTATTTGGCATGATTACTTTCAAAATTTTCTTTTCCCGTATTTTGGATGGGCAACAACCATGTAACATAAGGAACAAGAAAAAGAATTAATTATTTAATGCTACTTTTTATAACTTCCAAGTAATAACTTGTTATTAAAAAAGTATTTTTTGTTTGTTTTGTGGAAATCGTAGATTGGTGTTTCATTTTTTACTTTCTATTTTAAAAATATACAAACAAACACTAGTTGTATCAAGAAAGTAGGTAATCAAAAGGCTTTTATAGATCGTGTAGTACAAGAAGCGGATTGGCAGTCGGAAGATGATCCAGACAAAACATGGAACAAAATGGCTAGTTGTATCAAGAAAGTAGCTAGAGATCTACTTGGTGAGTCGAGAGGTGGTGCTCCACCATCTAAGGACATATCATGGTGGAATGAAGATGTAAAGGCTGCTATTAAAATTAAAAGGGATTCTTATAAAGATTTGAAGAAAAGTAGAGATGTGGAGAGATTTGAGAAGTACAAAATGGCTAAAAAGGAAGTTAAGAAAGCTGTTCGGGAAGCTAAATCTAAGGTCTACAAGGAGGTGTACGAGAAATTAGACACTAAAGAGGCTGCAAATGATATATACCGGATTGCTCGAATGCGGGAAAGGAAGACTAGAGACTTATGTGCGGTGAAGTGTGTCAAAAACGAAAATCAGAAGGTTTTAGTTCAAGATGAGGATATCAAGGAAAGATGGAGAGATTATTTTGACAAATTGTTCAATGAGAGCTTTACTAAGAATTTGGAGGGACTTGTCATTCAATCTCAAGATATAAATCGTGATTTCATGCGTAAAATAAGACTTACTGAGGTTAAAGAAGCTTTGAACAAAATGGGTTTAAGAAAAGCGGTTGGTCCTGACGGGATTCCTATCGAGATTTGGAGATGCTTAGGAGAAATAGGCGTTAAATGGCTGACAGATCTGTTTAATAAGATTTGACAGACAAAAAAGATGCCAAATGAATGGAGGAAAAGTATCCTTGTACCTATCTACAAGAATAAGGGTGACATTCAAAGTTGCTCAAACTACCGTGGAATAAAACTAATGTGTCACACCATGAAACTTTGGGAGAGAGTGATTGAACACAGGCTAAGGAAGGATATTAAGATAACAGAGAACCAATTTGGGTTCATGCCTGGACGATCGACGACAGAGGCGATTCATTTGCTTCGTCAACTTGTCGAGCGCTTTCGAGAGAGGAGAAGAGATTTGCATATGATATTTATTGATTTAGAAAAAGCATACGACAAGGTACCTAGAGAGGTATTATGGGGGACAATGATGAAAAAGGGGGTCCCCGTCAAGTATATTGACATAATCAAGGATATGTACGACGGAGTAGTGGCAAATGTCAAAACTTGTGGTGGCTTAACAAGTGATTTTCCGATTACTATTGGTTTACATCAAGGATCTGCATTAAGTCCTTTCCTGTTTACCATCGTGATGGATGAGCTTACTAGAACTATCAAAGATGAGGTCCCTTGGTGTATGCTATTCGCTGATGATATTGTTCTAGTAAATGAGACGAAAGCAGGGGTTAATGCCAAATTGGAATTATGGAGACAAACATTGGAATCTCGGAGATTCAGATTGAGCAGGTCCAAGACAGTATATATGCACTGCAAATTTAGTAGCCAGAGAAGTCAAAACCATATTGGTATAACATTGGAAGGGCAAGAGATATCACCGAGCGACCAGTTTAGATATCTAGGTTCCATCATCCAAAGGAATGGGGAGATCGATAGTGATGTTAATCAAAGGATCCAAGTTGGTTGGTTGAAATGGAGGAGTGCAACAGGGATTTTGTGTGATCGTAACTTTCCGTTAAAATTGAAAGGGAAGTTTTATCGGAGCGCTATTCGGCCTGCCTTATTATATGGTACAGAATGCTGGGCTCCTAAGAAGCATCATACACAGAAGATGCACGTAGCGGAGATGCGCATGCTTCGTTGGATGTGCGGTAACACTAGAAAAGACAAGGTGCGAAATGAGGATATTCGTGCAAAAGTTGGTGTAACACCCGTGGAGGAGAAGATGCGGGAAAACCGGCTTAGATGGTTTGGTCATGTGCGACGCAGACCTATGGAAGCACCGGTTCGACGAATAGATACTCTCGATATGGGTAATGGCAAAAGGGCAAAAGGGAGACCGAAGAAAACATGGATGGAGGTGATACGAAACGATATGGTTGCCAAAGGACTCGATGAAAGTATATTGTTCGATAGAAGTGAGTGGAGACAGAGGATTCATGTGCTGGACCCGGCGTGATTCTCATGTTGGTTCATGTAGCCTACCCCATATGCTTGGGATAAAAGGCTCAGTTGTTGTTGTTGTTGTTGTATACAAACAAACACCAGACCCGTGACATTTTTTGGTAATCCACTTCAAGATTACTTCCGTCTCTTCTGTTATTTTTGAACAACCAAACATGCCCTAAAATCTATATCTATACTTATATTTACTACTACTGAAAGCAAATTAGTCAAATTTCACCAACCGGTGCTAAAAGCAAATTGGTCAAATTTTATCAACCGGTCTTAGCTCAGTCAGTAACAATTTTCTTTCTAATATGAGAGATCGCAAGTTTGATCCCAGTTTGATTTCTTAAAAAAATGGTCGAATTTTTCGTCCATCTATATCTATTTACAAAAAATATCACATCTCAACAATTTATTCTCTCTCTTTTTTGGCTATATCCTTCTAGGCTTCCATTTGAATTTTAATATAAAATCTCTTAAGATAAATAACTATGTGTTTCTTCATTACTAGTGTCTTCAAATTTTGATTTATGCAGGAGATCTTTTGCAGATAAGACATTCTAAAATTTGACTATATCCTACATGCATATTTTTTCTCTATAATTGTCTTTTGTAATCATCCACTTTTTTACAAAGAATCGTATTTCTTCTCAAAAAAGAAATAGATCCATCATCCATTAATCTTGCAAGAGGTGATTACTTTCACTATCTTCATATTCAAGTTTATATCTGATGGAGCTCATTTTCGGGCCTCCGTCAGATGTTGTCTTCCGTTGATCTTGCGGTGCACTTAGTTGGTTATCTTCCTTCGCGTGCGGGTCTCAATGGGTCTTTGGAGGAAGAGGTGAGGTGAGGGAGGTGTTGCCGAGTACCTGCAAAGAAGTCCCGGAGTGGTTTGGTACCACCAAGGACCCTCCAACGCTCAAGTTAGTGATGAAATCTGAGCAGAGTAATAGCATAAAAGTGTAAAAAATGGCTTACTTGACCCCTTTGCGATGGGAGTTTATATAGCGGCGGTGGCATGCAGCAGCAGGCGCGAGAATCTCGCCGGCAGTTACGCTCCCGACGTCACGTCCGCGTAAAGAGCGGATCGCCCGTTAATGGGGATCGTGATGGCGTGGAACGTGGGATGTTGCCCACGGAGAATCTGCGCATGGCGAGATTTGCGGAGCGGCGGTTACGCCTGTGAGTGGTGGAGTTGGTCGGAGGGACCAAGGAAGATGGTCTCGGCGGGAGAGCTCGGGAACGAGCGAGAGGGCCGAGGTATCTTGGTCATGCGGTAGCTCGGAGGCGAGCTGAGAGACCGAGGAGACCAGTTTGCAAGGGCCCTGAAGTGAGCCAGCTTTGTGCTTGTAGGTTGGACCTGATCGGCTCCTGTGGGCCCTCTCTTCCAAGTTCTGGGACATGTCATCTGCCACGTGTTCTGATCTGAAAGGTCGCCAATATTGAGCATCATCATTAGCCCCCCACTCTTGTCCCGACCAGCTAGTAGATCGGATCAAGAGTGGACTGCCGGGCCGTCTGGGGTAAGCTCCCTCCTAAGGTTTCGTCGGGACGCGTCCCCGGACTGTCAGCTGTCTTTTCTGCCGGCTTATCGGGGCGAGATCTCTGCATTTAGGGAAGGTGCGCCGGTTCGAGCGTCCTGCCACTGAAGTGACGGTCCACGTGTCGAGCGCCGGTTGGCCGACGCGACGTGTGCAGACCTGCGGACTGATGGGGCGCAGCCCAGTGTGGGCGTGACATGTGCGATCGGTCGTCGAGTTGATTTCAATCACTTGCCGAGTGTGCTAGGCGCTGCTAAGAAGGAGGCATCTCCATGGCCCCGAAGTCGAGGGGGGATTACTCAGACTTGGATAGACCTGATGTCTCTTGTTGGGGCTTCGGATCCGCTACATGTGATGGGCCTAGTGGTCTCATTATGAGGGCTACAAACCCGCATCGTCTGTTGGGCAGGAGGTGTTGGTGAGTGCTGCATGCTCCTACAACTCTTGTGGCGCGGTGGGAGCGATGAACGAAAATTTTCTTTGCATACAATACGCACTTAACCGAAGATCTTGTCTAAACCACAACTAGTATACCCTAACTAGAGATCTTATCTACTATGTTAGGGATTATACCTTGATGATACGGTCCTTCGGGTCTTCTCTTGGATGCAACTCCTTTGCTCCTTTCTCCTCTTTTGGTGAACTCCTTGGCTCTTTTAGATGTTGCCGACGTTTTCGATCTCCGGCCACCGAAGACCTAGATGATCCACCGGAGAGTTTTCGTGCAAGCTTGAAACTCTTCTCAAGAGTTTAACCGAGAGACCAAATTTGCTAGAAGAGGTCACTAGGATGATGTAGAGATAATTGTATTGGATTAACTTGAAATCCTAAGCTTTGGATTCACATCTCATGTGAGGGTTTAAGCTAGGAAGAATGATCACCATCATTTTCTTTCTTTCTTCTTATACACTTGTTATGATACACTTATCATAATTTTGTGTAGGATTTGAATGTCTTGATTTCACATCATATATGAAGGTATTTATAAGAAGAAGGAGGAGGAAAGAATAAGTGCATTTCATGATTAAAAAGTTTAAGCATGATAAAAAGAAAATAGCACTAACTAAAGCATGTATTATGAAAGAAGTATCATGTTTTAATAGTACATCCACTTCAACAACCACATTATCATGCTTATACCTTTTAATTTACACCTCACTAATTTATTTTCACAAAATAAATGATGTCATAATTATGTCATTATGAGGTGGCACCTTCTAGAAGGTATTCTTGTAACAATTACAAAAATACCCTTCCTCCGTATACCGTATACTGTATACCCGCATCCGAATTCCGAAAAATACGAATACCTTTAATCCAATAATATAATACCGGTATCCGGCCAGTATTATTCTTCCGATTATTATTCCTGTAACAATTACACGAACATAATCGAAACCTGCCACAACACCTTACGGCTGCCGTAACAACTTACGGTCTCTACATCTTTTGTCTGAACGAGAGAACCCTCTGTGTGGGACTCTAAAGACTCGTCAGTACGCTAGCAATGGGTTTAACCACAAGCACGTCAGTGGCACTAGCTGTACGTAACGGCTACCCAGGTACATGACGAAAAGGTGGCCGACGGGCGAACTCATCGCAACCCTTACGAGCCTGTAAGCAACACTTACCGTACAGTCCGGTCTCTTCGTCTGATACGTCGCATATGAAGTCCAAGGGTGGTAAATGTCAGACCCCGGTAACTTTATAAGTCATGTTGATTTATGGCTAATAACAGGTCGAGGAACTACTGATAACACTTATCAGTAAACCTCGAGAACCCTGGCCAGGGATTTAGGTGTTATAGCCGATCAAACATAGCGCGACATCAACTCCCTATACCGGGAGAGACGAAACCCCTCCTATCGCTCACTGTCTCCATATGATTCGGGACTATACCCAAAATCCACCTGTTTGCACAACTCAGTAAAGCCGTGGTAGGGAGGAAATCAAAGTACAGTGGGAATCACACAAGACTCTATGACGATCTCGGGTCTACAGACTAACCTGTACAAGTGTCACCAGAGAACCGCTATCTGACAATAGGTATATATACCATCTAGGAGTTCTCGGCGAGTCCGTCCAGTGTACCCAGTCTCCACTGAGCACCCGTACACCATCCTTGATGTCAAACACCGATGGATATGGGATCATCCATAGCCCATCATATGGGTCAAGATGCGTATACGCTAGTCTACTCTGGTGTATCGATGCCCTGTCTCGACACGCCCTCGACTAGGAACAGTTATAGGATGTACTCATAGACTACCGTGGCCCCACTAGTATGATCTCATCATAGTCCCAGTAGTCGAGTACAAATCCTAAGGGCTTTATCAACATGTAACAAAAGAGACAATCAGAGTACATGTTAAGATAAAGTACAACCAGATAGCGTACTATCATGTCGAGCAAGAAAGTCCTCCCTATATATGTCCAAGCATCCACTACAATATACATCGTATGTACAGTAATGGCCTCTAGGGCACACATATAACTAACAATCTCCCACTTGCACTAGGGCCATCTGTTGTGGTATCATATACCAAACAATCAGCTGTGGTTTAAGTATCTCATACTCAACCATCCCATAAAAGTCTCTACTGGGAAAAAATCCTTAGTGGGTGGATCCACTCTGTTGTCCTCTGTATCTACTCTCCTAACCTCGATCTCCCTGGAGATCAACCATCTCTATGATCAGGTGATGCTGCCTAAGAATTATATCTGGATTTCTGATGGGACGGTAGTTCCTTGGCTAAAGCCACAACTCCATTGTCACACAATGGTAGGAACGAAGTTCATCTTATGAAATCATATATATCCAGACTTTATCTGGTAGCATCCTTAGTAATGACGTATCTTGCCTTTCTAGTATGTCACGGTATCTAGCTTGGAACTCTTCCAACATACCGTCCCTCTACTAAGGGTAAAGACAATACCTGCGACTGACATTCAGTCGTCTTTATCACCCTGGAACCTTTCCAGTGATTCTCCCCTGGATCGATTGATACCATCTCACTACAACTAGTGAAAATCCTAACATCCAATTAGATCTATCTCATAGATCCAAAACCCAGGATTTAGGAGGTATCACCTTGATCTTATATGGAGAATCTTATGTGATAAGCGGAGATTGACCGAGTGTATCATAGGAAACTTCTTCCCTATCAGGAGTATGTCATCCACGTACTCTACGAGGATCACCACCATACTCCATACCACGAGATTCTACCATTTTGATGAAGTCAAACTCTTTGACTACCACATCAAAACAAATGTTCCAACTCCGCTGTGATTCTTCCCAGGATCAATTGATGCTATCTCACTACAACTAGTGAGTATCCTAATATCCATTTAGATCTATCTCATAGATCCAAAACCCTGGATTTAGGAGGTATCACCTTTGATCCTATATGGAGAATATTTATAATAAGAGGAGATTGACTGAGCGTAGCATAGGAAAACTCCTTCCCTATCAAGAGTATGTCATCCACGTACTCTACGAGGATCACCACCATACTCCCTACCACCTTTTATGTATATACAAGGTTCATCTATTATTTTGATGAAGTCAAACTCTTTGACCACCACATCAAAACAGATGTTCCAACTCCGCGATGCCTGTTTTATCGCATAAAACATCTTGCACACTTTTCCGCTGCTCCCACTGTCTACGAAGCCCTCTGGCTGTGTACTTATAGACGCTCTCTTCTAAAACTTCATTTAGAAAAGCTGTCATGACACCCAACCACCAGATATCGTAGTCAAGGTATGTAGCAGTGGCAAGTAGGATCTGGATGGACTTAAGCATAGCTTTGAAAGTCTCAACTTTTCCATGTACACCAAGTAATCTTCTCAAGATATACTTGCTCCTGATGGGGATTTAACCCTTCAGACAAAGCAACCAAAGTCCATACTTTGTTGGTGTATAAGGATTCCATCTCAGATTGCTAAGCATCCAGCCATTCTCACAGAGTCCCACTCCTGATGGCCTGCTCGAAACTAGTTAGGTCATACCACTTTAGTCAGGCAACAACCCCATCCCATAGGGTCGCCGCGGCACCAAAAGGTCCCTCAGCAGCTACTTTCTACGCATGCCCCCTTGCGAGGACTACAACCCGTCGGAACACCTTCCGGTCTCGGGAAACGCTGGGGTAATATGAAATCCTCGCTCCCACTGTCATAGAGAAACCAACGTATCTCTTAGGTGGGTGAGGAAACTTACTAGATCGGCGGAGAGGCTGAGGTTCGTTAGAGTCTATTGAATCCTTTGGTTCTACCAAATCATCTGCTGTAGTTGGAACTCCTTCCAGTTCTACCTCATGACCATTAATTTCTTCACAAGAAATTCCCTTTTCACAAAAGGTGGCATGCTGAGAAACAAAACAACTTTTGTTCCTCTGTTAGGTCAACTGTTGTAGTTTGTCTAGCTGGAACGCCTTCCAGTTCTACCTTATGACCACTAATTTCTTCATAAGAAATTCCCTTTCACAAAGGTGGCATGCTGAGAAACAAAACAACTTTTGTTCCTCGGTTAGGTAGAAGATATTCCCTTGCTGATGCTTGGGATATCCAACAAACTTCTACAGTTTTGACTTTGCCTCGAGCTTGTCCGGATTTTGGTTTTTAGACATAGGCCTGACAACCCCAAATCTTAACATCTTTAAGATATGGGCTCTTCCCATACCATATCACATATGGAGTAGTAGGCACCTGATTTGATTGGAACCCTATTCAATAGGTATGCAGCTTCACAAGTGCATAACTCCCAAAAGGAAAATAGGAAACTCAGTAGTACTCATCATGGAGCACACCATATCACATAGGGTGCAATTGCTCCGCCCCGATATACCATCGTGCTATGGTGTATACGGAGGAGTAATGCTGAGAGAGAATCTCATTCTCCTTTAGAATAGTCCAGGATTTCCATGCTCAAGTATTCTCCTCCTTGATCTCATCAAAGGACATAATACTTATACCCGTTTTTAGTTCTCTACTTCTGATTTATATTCTGTGAATATCTCAAAAGCTTCGGACTTGTGTTTCAACAGGAACATTTGTCTGAATCTTGAGAGATCATCAAAGAAAATAATGAAGTACAAAGAACCGGTCATGGCATATGTAGACATGGGGCCTTTCATACATCATCATGTATCAATCCCAAGAGTTCACTAACTCTTTCTTTGTTTCCAATAAACAGAGCTATGGTCATCTTATCTATGTGACATGATCGGCAAGTTTCACAAGATGTAAATTTAAACTAATTTAAATATGCATCTAAAATGTAACTTCAGCCAGCCAGGTCGCATTGATCTGACCTAGTCTACAATGCCTCAAGAAGGATCCGTTCATTTCTGAACTCTTCCTCTTGTGTGTGTTCTGTATACTGAGAACTGTAGTTTGATTTAGAACGTCTATGCTTTTAGATAACGTGCCTGAACCGATCAACACTTGATATAGGAAATGTTCAAAACATTATCCATCAATACAAAATTTTATCATTTCTTTACTAATAAAGAGATTGATATGATTTTGTATATCAGGTTCGGTATCTAATAGCATTTGTTCAGAATCAATGTATTGGTAATACAGGGTGACAGTGACCAACAGACTTGGCTGCAACACTTGCCCCGTTTTCTGTCTCATGAAACTTATCACCCGTTCTCAGTTTTTCTACCCTTTTTTTGTAGCCCTATGTAACAGATTACATATCTGGGATCCTGATCCAGTATCAAATACCCAGGATGCAGAGGATACTGAGAAACAGTTCTTTGTAATGAACACACCCGAAGGAGATGCATCATATGCACTTTCTTCGTTTGGGCGACATAGGAATTCTGGTATTTCCCTATTTCCTGCTCTGTCTTATAACAATTATAAGTTGGAGCGGGACCAACGTTCCCTAGCTCAATATAACAAGCGGGTTCAGTCAATATATCCATATTTATTATCTTGATTAAGGCATGATATGGTCACTATCTGGAGAGAGAGAGAGAAGAAAACACTTTAGCGTATGCTCTTGCAAGATTAGATTGGTTATTATCTAATCCAGATGTCTCCCACTGTTTTTATCAAATCTTCCTTCAAACCCTAAAAGGTAAGATTAGCCGGGAATAATTACACCCTATAATTTCATCAAATTGTCTTGTATAAAACTTTCCCAGGAGTAACTCTTACTCGCAGCGAGATCGGGATCCAACTATCATATAGAAGGTATGCAATCTCATTGCAAATTTCAACTCTTGAAATTCCCGATATGGTTTCTACCCCTAGTCACTTATGACCTTGGCTATGGTCAACATATCATAAGTACTAGTCAAGTTCTACCCGTCATTTCGTGATTAGCCAGACCCACCCATATGACCCTTGACTATGATCAACATAATCACATGAATGTCCTAACTAATCGCATCATATGCTTTGTAGGAATACATCACTTAGCTACCGTACACTACGCCTCGGCTATGGTCGACATACGTAGCACGAATACTAAGTACTCTGCTTCCTAAAATGACGGAGGGCAACGGATGGTTTTTATGAAAACCTTTAACGTTTTGAACTTGATATCGTTGTAGAATCAAGTGGGAAGAAGTGGTTTAAGCTCCAGTTTTAAAAATCGAATGGTTTTGTAGTATCTTTCTAATTTTGCTAAAGAGGTCACTCCCGGTGAAGGGATCTCGGCTCTTTCCTTATCGAATAAGGTGCTGGATATATAAATACCACGATGCAAAGCAAAGTTAGATCAACTATAAAATCAAATCGAGTTCTTTGTAACATTTTCCAGTTTCGCTAAAGGGGTCACTCCCGGTGAAGGGATCTCGGCCCTTTCCTCATCGAATGAGGTGCAGGATATTCAAGAATACCATTATGCAAAACAAAAGCTAGAGTTACTCTTTTTCAAAAAGTTTGATTCTACAACATCTTTAGATTTCTTTCTCTTAACATTAATCACATTAATGTGGTCCCATCATTTACGTTTCCTAAACATCACAGAAAAGAAACGCAAAATAGAACGTACGCTTATGCCATCCGCATTTGCCACTGGGCCCCGTCATGCACCGTTAGGTTACTTAACTAACGGCAGAGCGGGGGCTGGACTAGTGCGGGTGCAAAACATAAGCAACGTTTATTACATATCTCATATATAATTATAACCATTTCAGATCACAGATGAATGCATTGGATATGCTAGGAATTCCGTAATTCATTCAAGCCCTTAATGAAAAACGGGTTCCACAGTCGTGATGAATAGCCAAAACCCCCCCTAGACCCCTACGGGTGCGGCAAACTACCCGCCAAATTCCTGAAGTGTAGCAACCTCCCTTAACAATTGAGTAGGCCACTTGGCACTTAGAGAACCCGGTAGTTTGTGCACCCCACCTTGGGTCTATCCTAGAAGCAAAAACAGTAAAAAGAAATTATACAATATAACATTGCTTTTTACAAATTACATGGAATGATAGAAAAGGAAAAACACTCTTCTCACACCCCCCGGCCATTCATCACAACGATCCAACACATTCATATACACATACCATCTCATGATATCCATATGTGCAACCCCCACTAATCGTCATATAGCAATTAGCGGACGTTTCAAACACATATAACAAAAATCAAAACCCGATTAGCCAAGCACTTTAGAATTTCGATCGATAATTTTTAAAACCATGCCAACACTTGACATGTCCCTGTACAAACACCTTTGTAAAAATCTGCATATCCCAGAAACCCTAATTCTTCAGTATAAGAGTACTGTAGAAATCCGAGTCGACAAGGCCCCAACTCGGCGGCGTATCCACGGCAAAAGCATGGCTTTGGCCGCGGATCCGCGGCGCTTTAGTTGAGTTAGGACTCCAAATTTCTACAGTGTTCTTATAAAACCCTGCTTGTATTTTTAAGATATGTCAAATTATTTTTTGAACACTTTCAAAAACTGACAGCAGCAAGGGCAGAATACGAGTTTTCGGGAGAAAAAACTGTCGATCGAGCTTCTAACTTTTGGCTAACATCTAATTGTGGTTTAGTTAGGCTCTGATACCATGTTGGTGAGTGCTGCATGCTCCCACAACTCTTGTGGCGCGGCGGGAGCGATGAACGAAAATTTTCTTTGCATACAACACGTACTTAACCGAAGATCTTGTCTAAACCACAACTAGTATACCCTAACTAGAGATCTTATCTACTATGTTAGGGATTATACCTTGATGATACGGTCCTTCGGGTCTTCTCTTGGATGCAACTCCTTTGCTCCTTTCTCCTCTTTTGGTGAACTCCTTGGCTCTTTTAGATGTTGCCGACGTTTTCGATCTCCGGCCACCGAAGACCTAGATGATCCACCCGAGAGTTTTCGTGCAAGCTTGAAACTCTTCTCAAGAGTTTAACCGAGAGACCAAATTTGCTAGAAGAGGTCACTAGGATGATGTAGAGATAATTGTATTGGATTAACTTGAAATCCTAAGCTTTGGATTCACATCTCATGTGAGGGTTTAAGCTAGGAAGAATGATCACCATCATTTTCTTTCTTCTTATACACTTGTTATGATACACTTATCATAATTTTGTGTAGGATTTGAATGCCTTGATTTCACATCACATATGAAGGTATTTATAAGAAGAAGGAGGAGGAAAGAATAAGTGCATTTCATGATTAAAAAGTTTAAGCATGATAAAAAGAAAATAGCACTAACTAAAGCATGTATTATGAAAGAAGTATCATGTTTTAATAGCACATCCACTTCAACAACCACATTATCATGCTTATACCTTTTAATTTACACCTCACTAATTTATTTTCACAAAATAAATGATGTCATAATTATGTCATTATGAGGTGGCACCTTCTAGAAGGTATTCTTGTAACAATTACAAAAATACCCTTCCTCCGTATACCGTATACCGTATACTGTATACCCGCATCCGAATTCCGAAAAATACGAATACCATTAATCCAATAATATAATACCGGTATCCGACCAGTATTATTCTTCCGATTATTATTCCTGTAACAATTACACGAACATAATCGAAACCTGCCGCAACACCTTACGGCTGCCGTAACAACTTACGGTCTCTACATCTTTTGCCTGAACGAGGGAACCCTCTGTGTGGGACTCTAAAGACTCGTCAGTACGCTGGAAATGGGTTTAACCACAAGCACGTCAGTGGCACTAGCTGTACGTAACGGCTACCCAGGTACATGACGAAAAGGTGGCCGACGAGCGAACTCATCACAACCCTTACGAGCCTGTAAGCAACACTTACCGTACAGTCCGGTCTCTTCGTCTGATACGTCGCATATGAAGTCCAAGGGTGGTAAATGTCAGACCCCGGTAACTTTATAAGTCATGTTGATTTATGGCTAATAACAGGTCGAGGAACTACTGATAACACTTATCAGTAAACCTCGAGAACCCTGGCCAGGGATTTAGGTGTTATAGCCGATCAAACATAGCGCGACATCAACTCCCTATACCGGGAGAGACGAAACCCCTCATATCGCTCACTGTCTCCATATGATTCGGGACTGTACCCAAAATCCACCTGTTTGCACAACTCAGTAGAGCCGTGGTAGGGAGGAAATCAAAGTACAGTGGGAATCACACAAGACTCTATGACGATCTCGGGTCTACAGACTAACATGTACAAGTGTCACCAGAGAACTGCTATCTGACAATAGGTATATATACCATCTAGGAGTTCTCGGCGAGTCCGTCCAGTGTACCCAGTCTCCACTTAGCACCCGTACACCATCCTTGATATCAAACACCGATGGATATGGGATCATCCATCGCCCATCATATGGGTCAAGATGCGTTTACGCTAGTCTACTCTGGTGTATCGATGCCCTGTCTCGACACACCCTCGACTAGGAACAGTTATAGAATGTACTCATAGACTACTGTGGCCCCACTAGTATGATCTCATCATAGTCCCAGTAGTCGAGTACAAATCCTAAGGGCTTTATCAACATGTAACAAAAGAGACAATCAGAGTACATGTTAAGATAAAGTACAACCAGATAGCGTACTATCATGTCGAGCAAGAAAGTCCTCCCTATATATGTCCAAGCATCCACTACAATATACATCGTATGTACAGTAATGGCCTCTAGGGCACACATATAACTAACAGGAGGATGCCTGCTGGGGATGACCGAGTAGGGAAGATGCTCGGTTGATCTTGGCGAGGGTCTTGACCCCTGGCGTTGCGAGTAGGGAAGCTACCGGCCAGGGATAGTCGAGTCTGGAAGGACTTTGATCCTTGTCTTTGTTGGGTAGGAAGCTACCCGCCGGGATGCGCTGAATAGGAAGGGGCTCGGCGGCCTCGCGAAGAGGGCTTCAGATCCTCGGCCTTTGATGGGCAGGAGGACGCCCGCTGGGGATGCGCCGAGCAGGAAGGAACTCGGTGGCCTCGCGATGAGGGCTTCAGACCATCAGCGTCTGATGGGCAGGAGGATGCCTGCTGGGATGCGTCGAGCAGGAAGGAACTCGGCGGCCTCACGATGAGGGCTTGAGATCCTCAGCATCTGATGGGCAGGAGGATGCCCGCTGGGGATGCGCCGAGCAGGAAGGAACTCGGCGGCCTCGCGATGAGGGCTTCAGACCATCAGCGTCTGTTGGGCAAGAGGATGCCCGCTGGGGATGCGCCGAGCAGGAAGGAACTCGGCGGCCTCGCGATGAGGGCTTCAGACCATCAGCGTCTGATGGGCAGGAGGATGCCCGCTGGGATGCACCGAGCAGGAAGGAACTCGGCGGCCTCACGATGCGGGCTTCAGACCATCAGCGTCTGATGGGCAGGAGGATGCCCGCTGGGATGCACCGAGCAGGAAGGAACTCGGCGGCCTCACGATGAGGGCTTGAGATCCTCATCATCTGATGGGCAGGAGGATGCCCGCTGGGGATGCGCCGAGCAGGAAGGAACTTGGCGGCCTCGCGATGAGAGCTTCAGACCATCAGCGTCTGTTGGGCAGGAGGATGCCCGCTGGGGATGCGCCGAGCAGGAAGGAACTCGACGGCCTCGCGATGAGGGCTTCAGACCATCACCGTCTGTTGGGCAGGAGGATGCCCGCTGGGGATGCGCCGAGCAGGAAAGAACTCGACGGCCTCGCGATGAGGGCTTCAGACCATCAGCGTCTGATGGGCAAGAGGATGCCCGTTGGGGATGCGCCGAGCAGAAGGAACTCGACAGCCTCGCGATGAGGGCTTCAGACCATCAGCGTCGAAGGGGACATGGGAGGCCTGCTAAGGATGGCCGAGCAGGGTAGCTTCTCGGTGCCTCTCTCCGAGGGCTTTGACCTTTAGCGCTGGAAGGGCCGTGAGAGGCCTGCTAAGGGTGGCCGGGCAGTGAAGCTGCGCAGTTGCCTCTTGGCGAGGGCTTTGATTATTAGTGTATATGCCCTAGAGGCCATTACTGTATCATACTAGTTTGTATATTACTTAATGGAAGCTTGGGATATTCACCTTGTATATACAATCTTGCTCAAAATAGTAGTATGCTACTTGGTTTGTTTCTGCTTCAATGTGTACATGTGTTTATTTTTGTATATCACTTATGCACATTAGTGGAGCCCTTAGGATCTTTGCTTGATTACCAGCATTGTGATGGCTGTCACACTAGTGGGGCTGGGTAATCTATAAGCACATCCTTATGCAGGTCCCTGGTTGCAGGACTATCGAGACAGGGCATCGATACTCCGGAGTAGACTAGCGCATGCGCTTCTCATCCCAGTGTGGGAGACGGTCTGTCCCACAGCCGTCAGTACGTCGTACTTGAGATAGTATGCGGGTGCTCGTTGGGTTACGAGTACACTGGACAGGACTCGTCGGGAACTGACTAGTTGGTATTATGCCTATCGTCAGTTATCAGTTCCCAGGTGACATGAGTACAGCTTAGTCCGCTGACTTGACACTGTCACTTCGCCTCGAGTGTGTTCCCATTGTACTTTGATCACTACCCTACCACGGCTCAAAGGAGTCGTGCAAACAGATAGTGGTTGGGTGCAGTCCCGAAGCACTTGGAGGCAGTGACGGTTAGACAGGATTCGTCTCTCCCGGTATTGGGGGTTGACATCGCGCTGTGTCTAGGAGAGCCATTACACGAGTAGTCCCTGGCCAGGGCAAACGAGATATACTGGTAGGCTTCCAGTGTTATCTCAGGGTGTTTTGGGCTTCGCTCCGACACGACTTGTACCGCTATTTGGGGACTGACGTTTACCGCCCCCCAGGCTCGCCATGCGATGTATCAGACGAACAGACCGGACTGTACGGAGAATGTCACATTCAGGCTCAGTAGGAGTTCAGATGGGTTTCGCCTCGTCGGTCTTCTTGTCGGCACTACCTGGGGATCGTTACGCACAGCTAGTGCCGCTTGCGGTCTGTGGTTAAACCCACTGCCAGCGTAGTGTCGAGTCTTTAGAGTCCCACACAGAAAGCTTTTCGCCTTTAGGCAAAAGAGTAGAGGTCGCATGGTTTTGCGACAGGTCGCATGGTTTTGCGACAGGGTTCGGTCACATCCGTGCACTTGTGCACGTACAGTGTCCGGACAGTTTACACTAGCGGGTTTTGGTTTAAGCCAGATCCTAGTGTGCGTATTGGGATTGGATTTATCCAGTTTGTATTCGTGTTCCTCGGAACGCGGATGCGGGTGTGTATGCACAGTTGACGGAGAGACAGAGGCAGAGGATTCTCATTAGGGTTGTTGACCGTTGACCGTTGACTATTGACTTTTTGCTCAACCCTAATGAGAATTTGATATGTGATTAACAATTATATTAATTAAGTATTGTGGTGACATAGTTGTTGAGGGATTGACTTTGTTGACTTTTGTTGACTTGTTGACTTTGTTGACCGGTTGACTAGGATTGACTAGTTGACCATCATGATGACAATGGCTATCATTTCATGGCAAATAATTTTTACTTGCTTGTTTCTTTTGTGAGAAATGAGTGCATGAAATGATTTAGCAATTTTGACTTGAACCATTTTACATAACACTTGATTATTATTTTTGTGATGATAGTTTTGGATTATGAGAGGGTGAAAGACAAAAGAGAGGCTAATTCTCACTTACTCATTCTCTCTCCTTTGTTTTGAGCTCTCTTCCTCTTGCTCTCATCCTCTTCCTCTTGTTCTCTCCTCTTGACTCTATGGTTCACTTGTCTCATGAGTTGAGAATTAAGAACCATAGATAAAATTCCATACAAACTCTTCTCTACTCACTCTAGTTCACAAGGTTTAGCAAACCGAGTGAACTAGTTTCTTCAAAGTTCGAAGAAGGAGCCAAAGGTTGGAGCTTTCAGGTGGATCTATCTTCGGCGTAAGGAGACGACGGGGAGAAGCCGATCCGAACCATCATCGGAGCTTGAAGACGAAGGAGTTCAAGACAAGCAAGGTATAAACCCCCTAACCGAGTAGTTAACGACTCCTAGTTAGGATGTTAGTTAGATGTTTAACAAAGATCCGGGTTTTAAGTCCATGTTACCACCTCTATAAAAATCGTTTTTTATCAAATTCCGCATGCCCGAAAGTACCGGGAGAGGTAGCATGGACTTTCAGTGGTATCAGAGCCTAGTTAAACTCTATCTAACATGTTAGCAAAGTAGCTAGAAGATCGATCAAAGAAAAAGTCCCGAAATGTACCCCGTTTTTCAAGTTGCTGTCGATTTTTTATGTTCTGTAAAAGTGATAATTTATGCATCAAAAATCGACTCAGGGTTTTTAAAAGCCACTGCAGAAAAATCACCCAGAGATCCCCCTAAACGACCGCGGAAACGCGGCAATAGCTTGCCATTGCCGCGGTTCTGCGGCCTCCTTGCCCCCTCTCTGGTGTTTCTTTGCTGCAGTTTGGTTGTAAGGGCATTTTGGGAATTTTGGTACATGTATTTTCAACCCAGATTTTCCAGAACGAAAATTTTATTTTTAGGGTTCTGAAAATCCGTATTTTTGATCGAACTTCTAAAAGACTTTAGCTGACGGGTTTTTCTGAAATTTGATATTTGTATTGAACGTCTACTAATCGCTATATGTCGATTAGTGGGGGTTATACAAATCTGTGATCTGTAATGTTGCTGGAATGTGGATATGAATATGTTAGATTGTCGCGGGTGAATAGCCGGGGGTTGTGAGACGAGAGCTTTTCTTTTCTTTCAATTTATGTAAATTTGTAAATTGATGTAATAATTATTTGTATGGCCGCACAACCGGGTCGGGGTTGTAGCCGTCATTGTATAATTTCTTTTTACTGTTTTTGCTCCTAGGATAGACCCATGGAGGGGTGCACAAACTACCGGGTATGCCGAAGTGCCGAGTGGCCTACTCACGGGGATGAGGGAGGTTGCTTCGCTTCGGGTACTTGGCGGGTAGTTTGCCGCACCCGTAGGGGTCTTGGGTGGGGTATTGGCTATTCACCGCGACCGTGTAATCTGCTTTTCGTTACAGGCTCGTACGAATTGCAGGTTCCTAGTATATCCAATGTATTCATCTGTGATCTGAAATGTTTATCATTGCAGTATATCTATATATGATATTATTTAGGCGTTGCTTATGTTTTAAAGCCGCGCTAGCCCAGCCCCCGCTCTGTCGTTAGTTAAGTAACCTAACGGGTAATGACGGGGCCCCGTGGCGAATGCGAATGGCATAAGCGTACGTCATATTTTGGTTGTTTTCTGCAATGGTAGGATTAAATGATGGGACGCATTAAAAGAACTAATGCAAGAATATCACGCATTAAAAGAACTAATGCAAGATAATAAACCAAGTTAAAGTCGTTGGCACACTTTCGAAAAACCACTCGGTTCTTTTCAAAACCAACTTTTAAATACGGAGCTTGAGCCACTCCTTTTTTAAAAGCTATCTCGTTCCATCGACCATATCAAGTTCACTACGTTCACGGTTTAGCCAAAACCATTCGTAGCCCTCCGTCATTTCACATGAATAGTCAATAGTATTCAAGCTGTGTTTGTTGGCCAAAGTCAAGGCATAGTGATTGGTAGCTATTGGGTATTCATGTGCAGCATAGATATATGCATTGATTTGGAACAGTCGTACTGCCTTGTTGGCCAAAGTCAAGGGTAGGTACGGGTGGATTCAAATTAACCTAGAGAACGACGGGTAGAACTTGACATGTGACTTATGATTTGTTGGCCAAAGTCAAGGTCATAAGAACATGGGGCAAAAATCCACATCGGGAGTTTCATAAGTACTGAAACTTGCTAGATTTGCATACCATTTGGAGTGTGATGATTCTGGTAGGATTCCTTCTGTTTCGTCACGCGATGATATTTGGATCTCGATCCTACTGTGAGTATATGCTACTCCTCGGGAAATTTCTCACTAATCGATCAATGCTATAAACCTAGTAGGTGCCTAGAAAGGTATTAGCGGGGCTACGCCCCCAGGGAAAAGAGGTTATTTAATTAAGGAACTTCGCGAAAGCGTTGGAAAACCTCCCTCGAAGTACCGACACTGGCCTGGCTGAACGGTTAAGCAAGTATTGTGCGGTGGGATTAATCCCGACTAATTCTTCCTTTATGGTTTGAGGAGGGATTCGAGAAACAGTAGGAGCCATCCTGTTTAGACAAACAAAAAACCACTCTAAACTTGCAAGAGCATCATGCTGAGTGTTTCTTCTCTCTCCTAATTGCAGCGACCTAATTGACATGACTAGACTTAAGTTACTCCTAGATAAAAATATACTGACAGGGCCAAACTACAAAGATTGGCTCAGGAATGTCAAGATGGCAATCACTTACGATAAGCTGGGGTATCTTCTTACCACCAAAGCTCCCCCTGTCCCTGGTCCCACTTCCAGCGTCGCGGATAAGGAAATCCGTAAGACTTGGGAGATTGATAGCGCGAAGGACAAGTGCCTCGTACTTGCCTTGATGGACAACGAACATCAGAGGAGGCACGAGAATATGGACCTTGAATCCATATTTCTCCATACAAAAGAACTGTATGGAGAGCAATCTCGTATCGCAAGATACGAAGCGTCGAAAAAGTTATTTTCGGCAAGGATGGCCGTCGGATCATCAGTAGCAGAACACGTGCTTAAGATGATCGGCTACATTGAGGAGCTCGCGGACCTAGGGACCACATTGGAGAGTGAGCTCTATACGGACTTAGTTCTCCAGTCCCTTCCTTCCACTTACGCCCAGTTTATACTGAATTTCAACCTACAAGAAAAAGAGGTTGAACTTTCAGAGCTCCTCAACATGCTGAGGAGCGCAGAGGGCACCCTACAGAAAAGTAGGGAAACATCCACTTTGTTTGTAGGAGGATCATCTTCTTCTAGGTCCAAGGCGAAAGCCAAGGGAAAGAAGAAGAAAGCCCCCGCCAAACCAAGGGGCGGTGTTAGTAAAGTGGATACGAAGGGAAAAGCCAAAGCAACAAAGAAAGTGGGGAAGCTTGTGGATAAGGAAGAATGCTTCTATTGTCATAAGAAAGGACACTGGAAGAATGATTGCAGGGCCTGGAAGGCCAGAACACAGGAATTGAAGCAAGTTGCAGCTTCAGCTTCAGGTGTGTATGTTATTGAAAACTGTCTTTCAATAAACTCTACTTCCTGGGTATTGGATACCGGATCAGGATCTCATATCTGTAATTCTTTGCAGGCGTTGAGAAACCGTAGGGTTTTGAAGACAGGTGACATGACCCTCAGAGTTGCGAACGGAGCTAGCATGGATGCTAAAGCCGTGGGGGACTATCACCTGGGAATGTCAGATGGACATGTTTTGGTTTTGCGTAATTGCTTTTTTGTACCCAACGCAACTTGTAATATCATTTTTGTATCTTTAGTTTCTAAAGAAGGTTATGAATTTGCGTTTGTAAGTAATGTTGTAAACATTCACCTTAATCAAGTTTTGATTGGGTCAGGTACATTGAGTAATGGTATATACGTATTAAACCAACCACAGATTTTCAACGTCCAGAATACACACAAAAGAAAGTCTCCGGAAATAAATCAGACTTTCTTATGGCATTGTAGACTGGGTCACATCAATGAGAGAAGGTTGACGAAGTTACATACAGAAGGATATTTGAATCCGTTCGAATATCAATCGTATGCCACTTGTCAATCCTATCTCAAAGGAAAGATGACAAAGACTCCGTTCACTGGACACGGAGTAAGAGCGAGCGAGCTCTTGGGACTCGTACACACCGACGTGTGCGGTCCAATGTCTACGCATGCGCGAAGCGGTTTTTCTTACTTCATTACTTTCACGGATGACTTTTCAAGGTACGGTTATGTCTTCTTAATGAAACATAAGTCCGAAGCCTTTGGAAAGTTCCAGGAATATAAGAATGAAGTAGAAAACCAAACCGGCAAAAGTATCAAGATTCTAAGATCGGATCGAGGTGGAGAATACTTAAGTGCCGAGTTCCTGGACTATTTAAAAGAGAACGGAATTCTCTCTCAGCTTACTCCTCCATACACTCCGCAACATAACGGTGTATCGGAGAGACGGAACCGAACCCTATTGGATATGGTTCGGTCCATGATGAGTAACGCTGAGTTACCGCGATCATTCTGGGGGTATGCGCTAGAATCAGCTGCGTACCTTTTGAACCGGGTTCCTACTAAGACTGTGCCTACCACACCTTATGAGTTATGGAGTGGGAAGAAACCCTATCTTCAATATCTGAAGATCTGAGGATGCCAGCTTTTGTCAAAAAGCAGCATGCGGACAAACTCGAGGCACGCTCAGTACTGTGCAAGTTTGTGGGATACCCAAAGAACACCAGGGGGTATCTTTTCTACCTCATAAAGGAACAAAAAGTCCTTGTTTCTCGTAATGCCCACTTTCTAGAACACCAGTTCTTGGAAAAGGAAATTAGTGGGAGCGCAGTAGAACTGGAAGAAATTCCAGAACCACAGACTATTACTGAAAGCTTAGTGGAACCAGAGGGTTCAAGAGAACAGGACATTCCTACGCCGCTCCGCAGGAGTAGTAGGCAGTCTCATCCGCCCGAGAGATACTACGGTTTTCTCATAGACGGGGATAGAGAGGATTGCATCATAGATTATGATGAGCCTACTAGCTTCCAGCAGGCCGTTCAGAGCGTTGACTCAGTGAAATGGCTGGATGCAATGCGGACCGAAATGGAGTCCATGTACACCAACAAAGTATGGACGTTGGACATTGCTCCAGACGGGGTAAAACCCGTAGGATGCAAGTGGATCTTCAAAAGGAAGATTGGTGTAGATGGACAGGTTGAGACCTATAAAGCTAGACTTGTAGCAAAGGGTTTTCGTCAAAGACCTGGTTTGGACTATGACGAAACCTTTTCTCCAGTGGCTATGCTGAAATCCATTCGGATCCTTCTTGCCATTGCTGCCTTCCACGATTATGAGATTTGGCAAATGGACGTAAAGACAGCTTTTCTAAATGGAAATTTAGAGGAGTGTGACTATATGGACCAGCCAGAGGGTTTCATTCAGAGTGGGAGCAGCGGAAAGGTGTGCAAGTTGCTTAAGTCCATCTATGGACTAAAGCAGGCATCGCGGAGTTGGAACATCTGTTTTGATGAGACGGTCAAGGAATTTGGCTTTATCAAAAATCCAGATGAACCATGCATCTATAGTAGATTTGTAGCGAGAACTGTAGTATTCCTCGTTTTATACGTGGATGACATTCTCTTAATAGGAAATGACATTCCTATGCTACAATCTGTCAAGGGGTTCTTGTCACACAGGTTCTCCATGAAAGACCTTGGTGATGCCTCGTACATTTTGGGTATCCGGATATACCGTGACAGATCCAAGAGGATATTAGGACTTTCACAGTCCAGGTATATCGACACTATACTGAAGAGATTCAGTATGGAAGATTCCAAGCGCGGTAACCTACCGGCTTGTCACGGGATCACCCTCTCTAAAGAGATGTCTCCCAAGACTGATTTGGAGAGGGATCGCATGTCTATTATACCCTACGCTTCTGCGGTAGGCTCTATAATGTATGCGATGTTATGTACCAGACCGGATGTAGCTTATGCACTGAGTGTAGTAAGCCGGTATCAGTCAAACCCTGGGGAGAAACACTGGATAGCGGTAAAGAACATTCTCAAGTACCTGAGAAGGACTAAGGAGATGTTCTTGGTGTATGGCGGAAAAGACCTCCAGATCGAGGCCTTTGCTGACTCCAGCTTCCAGAGTGACAAGGATGATTCCAAGTCCATGTCGGGTTTTGTCATTACCCTCAATGGAGGGGCGGTGTGTTGGAAGAGTTCCAAACAAGAAACCGTTGCAGACTCGACGATGGAAGCGGAATACATCGCTGCATCTGATGCCGCAAAAGAAGTTGTCTGGATGAGGAAGTTCTTGAAAGAACTTCAGGTAGTTCCGTCCATTGTTGATCCAATACCTCTGTATTGCGACAACAACGGGGCTATAGCTTTAGCGAAGGAACCCAGGTCCCATCAGAGATCCAGACACATCTTGAGGCGGTATCACCTGATCAGGGAGATCGTGGATCGCCAGGAGATCGAGGTTCGGAGAGTCGCTTTAGAAGATAACACTGCAGATCCATTCACCAAGGCCTTGCCCCAGACTCAGTTTGAGCGGCTGATCGAGATGATAGGTCTTCGATACGCCAGTACATGGCCTTAGTGCAAGTGGGAGATTGTTAGTGTATATGCCCTAGAGGCCATTACTGTATCATACTAGTTTGTATATTACTTAATGGAAGCTTGGGATATTCACCTTGTATATACAATCTTGCTCAAAATAGTAGTATGCTACTTGGTTTGTTTCTGCTTCAATGTGTACATGTGTTTATTTTTGTATATCACTTATGCACATTAGTGGAGCCCTTAGGATCTTTGCTTGATTACCAGCATTGTGATGGCTGTCACACTAGTGGGGCTGGGTAATCTATAAGCACATCCTTATGCAGGTCCCTGGTCGCAGGACTATCGAGACAGGGCATCGATACTCCGGAGTAGACTAGCGCATGCGCTTCTCATCCCAGTGTGGGAGACGGTCTGTCCCACAGCCGTCAGTACGTCGTACTTGAGATAGTATGCGGGTGCTCGTTGGGTTACGAGTACACTGGACAGGACTCGTCGGGAACTGACTAGTTGGTATTATGCCTATCGTCAGTTATCAGTTCCCAGGTGACATGAGTACAGCTTAGTCCGCTGACTTGACACTGTCACTTCGCCTCGAGTGTGTTCCCACTGTACTTTGATCACTACCCTACCACGGCTCAAAGGAGTCGTGCAAACAGATAGTGGTTGGGTGCAGTCCCGAAGCACTTGGAGGCAGTGACGGTTAGACAGGATTCGTCTCTCCCGGTATTGGGGGTTGACATCGCGCTGTGTCTAGGAGAGCCATTACACGAGTAGTCCCTGGCCAGGGCAAACGAGATATACTGGTAGGCTTCCAGTGTTATCTCAGGGTATATTGGGCTTCGCTCCGACACGACTTGTACCGCTATTTGGGGACTGACGTTTACCGCCCCCCAGGCCCGCCATGCGATGTATCAGACGAACAGACCGGACTGTACGGAGAATGTCACATTCAGGCTCAGTAGGAGTTCAGATGGGTTTCGCCTCGTCGGTCTTCTTGTCGGCACTACCTGGGGATCGTTACGCACAGCTAGTGTCGCTTGCGGTCTGTGGTTAAACCCACTGCCAGCGTAGTGTCGAGTCTTTAGAGTCCCACACAGAAAGCTTTTCGTCTTTAGGCAAAAGAGTAGAGGTCGCATGGTTTTGCGACAGGTCGCATGGTTTTGCGACAGGGTTCGGTCACATCCGTGCACTTGTGCACGTACAGTGTCCGGACAGTTTACACTAGCGGGCTTTGGTTTAAGCCAGATCCTAGTGTGCGTATTAGGATTGGATTTATCCAGTTTGTATTCGTGTTCCTCGGAACGCGGATGCGGGTGTGTATGCACAGTTGACGGAGAGACAGAGGCAGAGGATTCTCATTAGGGTTGTTGACCGTTGACCGTTGACTATTGACTTTTTGCTCAACCCTAATGAGAATTTGATATGTGATTAACAATTATATTAATTAAGTATTGTGGCGACATGGTTGTTGAGGGATTGACTTTGTTGACTTGTTGACTTTTGTTGACTTGTTGACTTTGTTGACCGGTTGACTAGGATTGACTAGTTGACCATCATGATGACAATGACTATCATTTCATGGCAAAAACTTTTTACTTGCTTGTTTCTTTTGTGAGAAATGAGTGCGTGAAATGATTTAGCCATTTTGACTTGAACCATTTTACACAACACTTGATTATTATTTTTGTGATGATGGTTTTGGATTATGAGACGGTGAAAGACAAAAGAGAGGCTAATTCTCACTTACTCATTCTCTCTCCTTTGTTTTGAGCTCTCTTCCTCTTGCTCGCATCCTCTTCCTCTTGTTCTCTTCTCTTGACTCTATGGTTCACTTGTCTCATGAGTTGAGAATCAAGAACCATAGATAAAATCCCATACAAACTCTTCTCTACTCACTCTAGTTCACAAGGTTTAGCAAACCGAGTGAACTAGTTTCTTCAAAGTTCGAAGAAAGAGCCAAAGGTTGGAGCTTTCAGGTGGATCTATCTTCGGCGTAAGGAGACGACGGGGAGAAGCCGATCCGGACCATCATCGGAGCTTGAAGACGAAGGAGTTCAAGACAAGCAAGGTATAAACCCCCTAACCGAGTAGTTAACGACTCCTAGTTAGGATGTTAGTTAGATGTTTAACAAAGATCCGGGTTTTAAGTCCATGTTACCACCTCTATAAAAATCGTTTTTTATCAAATTCCGCATGCCCGAAAGTACCGGGAGAGGTAGCATGGACTTACATTGATATCTGGTGTCGTGGGTAGGCAACTACCAGCCTGGGATGACCGAGTGGGGTAGCCGCTCGGATGCCTCTTGCGAGGACTTCGATCCCTGGTGTCATGGGCAGGGAGCTACAGCCGGAGATGACCGAGCAGGGCAGCTGCTCGGTTGTCTCTTGCGAGGGCTTTTGATCATTCAGGACGGGGAACGAGCATGGTTGCTGCCCAGTGCCTCTTGGCGAGGACTTTGATCCCTGTCGGTTGTGGTAGGAAGCTACCATCCGGGGATAGCCGAGCAAGGACCCGACTGCCTCTGGGAGGACTTTGGTTCTTGGCGCGGGAAGAGCTATAGGGCTGTAAGAAGCCTACCAAGGACCCTTGGCCGAGCAGGGTTACTGCCCGGTACCTCTTGGCGAGGGCTTTTTTCCTGAAGGATAGCCGAGCGAGGGATCCTCGGGCTCGACTGCCTCTGGGAGGGCTTTCTGATCTCTGGCGTTGCGGTAGGGAAGCTACCCGCCAGGGATAGCCGAGCGAGGGATCCTCGGGTTCGACTATCTCTGGGAGGACTTTCTGATCCCTAGCATTGCGGTAGGAAAGCTACCCGCTAGGGATAGCCGAGCGAGGGATCCTCGGGCTCGACTGCCTCTAGGAGGAATTTCTGATCCCTGGCGTTGCGGTAGGGAAGCTACCCGCCAGGGATAGCCGAGCGAGGGATCCTCGGGCTCGACTGCCTCTGGGAGGACTTTCTGATCCCTGGCGTTGCGGTAGGGAAGCTACCCGCCAGGGATAGCCGAGCGAGGGATCCTCGGGCTCGACTGCCTCTGGGAGGACTTTATGATCCCTGGCGTTGCGGTAGGGAAGCTACCCGCCGGGGATAGCCGAGCGAGGGATCCTCGGGCTCGACTGCCTCTGGGAGGACTTTCTGATCCCAGGCGTTGCGGTAGGGAAGCTACCCGCCAGGGATAGCCGAGCAGGGTAGCTGCTGGGCTGCCTCTTAGCGGGGGCTTAGACCCTTGGGCGAGGTGGCCCTCGAGCCGCCGTGGCGAGTCCCCTCTGTGCGGCCCTGTCAAGGGAGGGGGTGTCGGTTTATTCGGCCGGCGAGGGCGTTAATGACGGTCACCGGAGGAGGTTCACCCGCGCCTCCGGTGAGGGGGAGGCGGCGGCTGGTATCTGGATCTTCAGGGTGATCGCTTGCCATGGGGATGGAGATCGGAAGGCCAACTTTGTTTTTTTGTGGAGTTTTGGTTCCCACAGACGGCGCCAACTGATGGAGCTCCTTTTCGGGCCTCCGTCAGATGTTGTCTTCCGTTGATCTCGCGGTGGACTTAGTTGGTTATCTTCCTTCGCGTGCGAGTCTCAATGGGTCTTTGGAGGAAGAGGTGGGGTGAGGGAGGTGTTGCCGAGTACCTGCAAAGAAGTCCCGGAAGGGGGAGGGTTAGTACCACCAAGGACTCTCCGACGCTCAAGTTAGTGATGAGATCCGAGCAGAGTAGCGGCATAAAAGTGTAAAAAATGGCTTACTTGACCCCTCTGCGATGGGGGTTTATATTGCGGTGGTGGCATGCAGCAGCAGGCACGAGAATCTCGCCGGCAGTTACGCTCCCGACGTCACGCCCGCGTAAAGAGTGGATCGCCCGTTAATGGGGATTGTGATGGCGTGGAACGTGGAATGTTGCCGGCGGAGAATCTGTGCATGGCGAGATTTGCGAAGCGGCGGTTACGCCTGT
This sequence comes from Agapanthus africanus, assembly GCA_030015575.1. Lineage (NCBI taxonomy): Eukaryota > Viridiplantae > Streptophyta > Magnoliopsida > Asparagales > Amaryllidaceae > Agapanthus > Agapanthus africanus. Next base: position 44,088,444 of record JASDDO010000004.1, on the reverse strand, counting down.
GAGTGGTGGAGTTGGTCGGTCGGAGGGACCAAGGAAGATGGTCTCGGCGGGAGAGCTCGGGAACGAGCGAGAGGGCCGAGGTATCTTGGTCCTGCGGTAGCTCGGAGGTGAGCTGAGAGACCGAGGAGGCCAATTTGCAAGGGCCCTGAGGTGTGCCAGCTTTGTGCTTGTAGGTCGGGCTTGATCGGTCCCTGTGGGCCCTCTCTTCTGAGTTCTGGGACATGTCATCTGCCACGTGTCCCGATCTGAAAGGTCGCCAATATTGAGCATCATCAATATGGTTTCTAAAACAATATAATACAACATATATTTTTTAGTTCTGATTATATTCTTTCATGTCAATTTTTGTGTCAAAACCTGAAAGTTTTGATCAAATCCAGGGCCATAATAAATTTTTGGTTGGTTTTGATCTTTTTATTTTTTTAAAGATTTTTTTCTATTTTAATTTAGTTTGTGTGAAATTTATTTATTGTGTAACTTTTATGAAAATATACAAATTAATGAAAATATACAACTTCATAAGCTTACATTTTCTCCTTGCCTCAAAACTAATCATTATGATATTTTTGATTTTTTTCCATAAAAATATAGAAGAAAATTGAGTTTGAAATTTTTGTGCTAAGAAGTTGAGAACATTCGAAACTAATAAAATTCCTCTTAAAAGATTTTTAATAAATACTTTGTATATCTTAATAATAACATTGAGTTAAGTAATATCATGTGGAGCTTACCGTAATTTCCACATCTTAACCCATTATCATAATTAATGAATCCTACTGGACTTTAGAATAGCTTTATCTTTTGTTCGCTTTAAAGATAAAGTTTAGTATAAATTATATTTCCAAATCATAGCAAATTCAAATAGAAGGTTTAAAAATTTAGTTGATTTCCAAAATACCATTTATTTAAAATATTTATATAAGAGTTTTTTGAAATACCCGCTAAAATTTTATGCAAATTGATATACCACCATTATTTTTAGATATTATCTATACCTCCCAAAATTCTTTAAGTTTTTTCTATTTTAAATACAACATCAATAAATGATGGTTAATTTCAACATGAATTGATAAAGAAATGTAAATATCATCATAATCCCTTCTTATTTCTTACATTTTTTCAAATTCCCAAAACAAAAATTACTTAATATGGTTTGGTTATATTATAAGATTTAGGTGTTCTATTTTGTGAGTGTTGATTGATTTGGTGTTTTTATGTTAGCGTAATTCTGAGTTTCTTTTGGGTTGGAATTTTCTAAAATTTGGATTCTTTTATGTTAGGGTTTTTTTTATAAAAAAAATTGGAAGCAAACATAGAAGAAGAGAAAATGGGAAGAAACAAAAAGCTTATGAAAACAAAGAGGAAAAGAAGAGAATTAGAATGAATGGGGTCAGGGATGAGAAGAAAGAAGATGAAGGTGGGGTTTTGTCAGATTGTGATGAAGAAGATGAAATTTGAAAAATAAATTAAATTGAAAAAACTTAACAATCAGTTCATAAGTTTGGAGGTATTTAAAAAAACTTAAAGAATATTGAAAGATGTGGGTAATATCGAAAAATAACGAGCGTATATAAGAAAAAGAGAAAAAGAAATATTTTTTAATTAAATATTTATATCAAGGGCATTTTGGGAATCAATTAAAGTCGAGAGAGAAAATACTGGTTTTAGAAAGACAGGGTTATTTCCTGCCATTTAGCCTTTAAATGAATACAAACCCTAAGGATTATACATACATATTTGACTAAGTAATTTCATTTAAAGGTATAAGCTGTTCTAAATGTTTAATCATGCAAGCTATGGAATTATCCATTTTGTTCTAAATAATAGAAGCTTTACCAATTTTCCACATGCTTGGCGTGTGAAAAGAAGTGGCAGTATTCTTATAAAGGTTTTTTTTTGAACTGGACCGTAAACCCAACCCATGCACACAACACACCCACACACACCCATAAAAACACAATACACACACTCACCCTTACATAGTTAAATTGCAAGAATGTAAGGATGTTTTAGTTGAAAAGTTCGGCTTAAGATGTTGAAGGGCATTTTAGTGAAATTCAGCCTATTGTTTCCGCTCAAATGTCAAAACACAAGCCAAAATGGACCAGATTCCAATACAAGTCATAACGGCTCATCTACCTGTATTCCTTTGGCCCACATAGGAATCCAACAGCTGTAACCAAATAAAATGAAAAAATCAGGGCTTGTTTTGCATTTCTAAATAAAATAAATCCCCAAAAACTCGTATTCATAAATAAGGCCCCGAAAAAGATCTACAACTAAATGCTGAATGCCTGATATACCCTCAACCGTCTCCACTTCGTATATTTTGTCATCTATCACAGAAATAATTATCTGTCATCTATAGATATAGATCAAGATGGCTCAAGACAAGGATCTGAAGACTCACTCAAGTATGTAGGCCGGCAGACTTCTAATTGACTGTCGAAAAGAACAGTGCTGGAGGAAGGTAATGCAGTCATTGTTAGCAAAGTGCAGATGGAAACTGTCCAGAAACCAATTTAAAAACTCAAGAGAGCTGGACAGTCCTGGATCTTGTGACTTCAAACAAGGTCCAAAAAACTCAAAGCATGCACAAAATGAAATGCGCATTAAAAGCAATTGCTCTATGATGATAGCAAGGGGACAGTTCAAAGGCCCCCACTTGAGAACTGTGAGAAAAATGAATAGAAATCAGAAAGCGCCATTTTTGAGAACCCTGCCTGCTTTGCCTTTCTTTTCCTTCCCCACTTTCCCTCAAACAAAAGGGGATGAGAGAGAAAGAGAGTGAGCACTAAAGCCAAAGCTTTGATCTTTAGTTGGAAGAGAGACACGGAGAGGGAGAGAGAGAGAACTGAGAACAACATCTCTCATTCTCTCTATCTTTCCTCTTTGGATCTGGCGATAATGGCGGTTTGGGGTTTTTGAAGCGGGTTTTTTTTTGAGCTGGGTAAGCGTTTTTTTAAAACCCCCCCTTTTAGCATTTTAGTTGGATTCAGTTCTTTTTTGAAGGGTAATGGGTTCTAAATCTTTAGATCAATTGAGTGTGCTAATTGATTTGGCCTTGGAATTCACCAATGTGGCAAAATATTCAGAAAGATTAGTACTTGTATCCTTTGATTTCCTCATTTTGGCTATATGGGTACTTTTTTTTTTTAAAAAAAAAAATTAGAGAGAAGAAGGTTGGAAATTTAGATCTGTGCTTTACTCTTGTGTGGTTGTAGATCTGCAGACATGTCTTGCATCTCAAAACATTGATATTTACAGTTGATCACACTTTATTTGTAATGTAATTATTATGTTGTTGATTGTCCAAAATCATTTGCAATGATTTTTCTTGGATCTCACCAAGAGTTTGCTTTAGCAAATATTTGATGATGACATGTGATAATTCATATACGAGATGCATGACTGAGTTTTGTTTTTTCTTTCTTTTTGTGATTGTGATATTATGGTGTTCTCATTATTTATATATGAAGAAACCAAGGTTCTATTGCAATGATAGTTTGAAGTGAAAACGGCGGCTGTTAATCCATTCATTTGGAGGATTAGAATAAATCTTGGTTCTCAAAATTGGACGGTTGGTTACACTTGTTGTAATTATTAAGTCGTTAATTGTCGCAATCATATGCGGCAATTTTTTTGTGGATCTCACAAAGATTTTGCTTTAGCAAATGTTTGATGGTGACATGATTGTTCATGTGTGAGAAACCTAACTAGTTTTGCTTGTTCTTCTAGTGATATTATGGAGCTCTCATGAACTTGGACTTTTTCTCGTTGTTCCTATTTGCGAATACTTTTGTATGTCATTTTCACAAAATGTATTTGTCTGTTCTTTAGCGAAATTAAGGTTCTCTTGCAATGCTGTGCCTATTTCCAATATTATGCTACATAATTATGATTTGTGTTGTGTATGCCTCCCATTTCAATCCCTATTTGATTTCCCTGTTGATTCGGCCCAATCTTGGAGTTGTTCAAGATTCAGGTTTATCAGTAAGTAAGGGGACAGACGTCTGAAACTAAAACTTTAGACGTCTGTTGACGCTATGTATGTTTTACGTGCATTGGGCAGACGTCTGCAGAGAACACATCAGACATCTGCGAGCGCTATGTACTTTCAAAGCCTCAAGACCGGACGTCTGAAGCTCCTTATTCAGACGGCTGGGAACGCTCGGTTAATTTTGAAGACTCTTGGACAGACGTCTGCACTTTCTTTATCAGACGTCTGCCGTTGTCATGGGCCAGATATTTGTTAGTTGGAAAATTAGTTATTTTGATCATATCTCTAGAATACTATATATATTTTACTATTTTGTAACCCTAGTGATTAATGCCTTTTGGATAGCCGTTAAGATAGCTTTTGTGAGATTTTGAGAGAACCCTTCTCTTATTTGTGAGGATTGGGGTTTTGAAGGATTTGTAATTCATCCACTGTTTGTACTTCTCCGTATTCGTTGATTAATAAAAGCTTTACCTTCGCCTTTTAGTTAGTACTTTTATTTCCTATTTGCCTGTGGTTTGTTTTGTGGTTTTTTCTCTATTGTGTGCATATCATCGTGATAGTCTTGCCGCAACAAACTGGTATCAGAGACATTGTTCTTTATGGATCTTTTGTTTGAACCACACAACAACAACTGAGCCTTTTATCCCAAGCATATGGGGTAGGCTACATGAACCAACATGAGAATCACGCCGGGTCCAGCACATGAATCCTCTGTCTCCACTCACTTCTATCGAACAATATACTTTCATTGAGTCCTTTGGCAACCATATCGTTTCGTATCACCTCCATCCATGTTTTCTTCGGTCTCCTTTTTGCCTTTTTGCCATTGCCCATATCGAGAGTATCTATTCGTCGAACCGGTGCTTCCATAGGTCTGCGTCGCACATGACCAAACCATCTTAGCCGGTTTTCCCGCATCTTCTCCTCCACAGGTGCTACACCAACTTTTGCACGAATATCCTCATTTCGCACCTTATCTTTTCTAGTGTTACCGCACATCCAACGAAGCATGCGCATCTCCGCTACGTGCATCTTCTGTGTATGATGCTTCTTAGGAGCCCAGCATTCTGTACCATATAATAAGGCATGCCGAATAGCGCTCCGATAAAACTTCCCTTTCAATTTTAACGGAAAGTTACGATCACACAAAATCCCTGTTGCACTCTTCCATTTCAACCAACCAGCTTGGATTCTTTGATTAACATCACTATCGATCTCCCCATTCTTTTGGATGATGGAACCTAGATATCTAAACTGGTCGCTCGGTGATATCTCTTGCCCTTCCAATGTTATACCAATATGGTTTTGATTTCTCTGGCTACTAAATTTGCAGTGCATATATGCTGTTTTGGACCTGCTCAATCTGAATCCCCGAGATTCCAATGTTTGCCTTCATAATTCCAATTTGGCATTAACCCCTGCTTTCGTCTCATTTACTAGAACAATATCATCAGCGAATAGCATACACCAAGGTACCCCATCTTGGATAGTTCTAGTAAGCTCATCCATCACGATGGTAAACATGAATGGACTTAATGCAGATCCTTGATGTAAACCAATAGTAATCGGAAAATCACTCGTTAAGCCGCCGCAAGTTCTGACATTTGCCACTACTCCATCGTACATATCCTTGATTATGTCAATATACTTGACGGGGACCCCCTTCTTCATCATTGACCCCCATAATAACTCTCTAGGTATCTTGTCGTACGCTTTTTCTAAATCAATAAATATCATATGCAAATCTCTTCTCCTCTCTCGAAAACGCCCGACAAGTTGACGAAGCAAATGAATAGCCTCTGTCGTCGATCGTCCAGGCATGAACCCAAACTGGTTCTCTGTTATCTTAATATCCTTTCTTAGCCTGTGTTCAATCACTCTCTCCCAAAGTTTCATGGCGTGACACATCAGTTTTATTCCACGGTAGTTTGAGCAACTTTGAATGTCACCCTTGTTCTTGTAGATAGGTACAAGGATACTTTTCCTCCATTCATTTGGCATCTTTTTTGTCTGCCAAATCTTATTAAACAGATCTGTCAGCCATTTGACGCCTATTTCTCCTAAGTATCTCCAAATCTCGATAGGAATCCTGTCAGGACCAACCGCTTTTCTTAAACCCATTCTGTTCAAAGCTTCTTTAACCTCAGGAAGTCTTATTTTACGCATGAAATCACGGTTTATATCTTGAGATTGAATGACAAGTCCATCCAAATTCTTAGTAAAGCTCTCATTGACCAATTTGTTAAAATAATCTCTCCATCTTGAGATTGTTTGAACCAATAGGTCTTTAATATTGCAATCTAGGTTAACAGCGGGTAACGACGCTGGTGTCCTCTTCCATATCTTCTTATATCGTGATTTTGAAGTTTTAAGGTTTGTTAGCATGCATCATGTTTTTTAGTTTGATTTTGCATAATGCATCTGACAATCATGACATTTGATATTGAGAAGTTTGATGGAAATATGAGTTTCAGTTTATGGCATGTTCGTATAATTGCCGTGTTGACTTAAAATAATTTGAGAAAGGCGATTCTTGGGAAGAATGCTAAGCCTTCCACTATACGGAGGAAGCTTGGGAGGAGTTGGATGAAAAGGTCCTCATGACTATCCAGTTGTGTCCGACGAATGAAGTTTTGCAAGAAGTTTTGGTAGAAAAGACGGCGGCTAATTTGTGGCAGAAATTAGAGGAGTTTTATTTAACGAAGTCTCTCACGAATTGACTCATGTTGAAACAGTGTCTTTACACACTTATGTCAGAAGGCTCTCAAATCAAATCCCACGTCGGTGATTTTAATTCGATTATTACGGATCTGGGTAAGATCGACATTAGGATTGATGATGAAGATCGGGCTCTTCTTTTGTTATGTTCGTTGCCACTCTCATATAAGCACTTTCGTAACACCATGATATATGAATGAGATACTATCTCGATAAGGATGACAAAGAAAACCTGATGAATAAGGAGAAGATCGACAAAGAGTTAACCTCTGGCGATGGCGATGGTCAATTTTCAGACTTATTTGTTCGAGCACGAGTAGAGAAGAGAGATCTGAAAGGTAATAGGAAGAAGTCAAGGTCGAAATCAAAGAATAAGAACTTGACCTGCAATTATTGTAAGAAGGAGCACTTTAAGTTCGATTGCTTTAAATTGTAGAACAAGCTGAAGCTAGAAGAAAAATCGAAGGAGTTTTCGGCTGAAACTAGTATAGCGGAAGGAGAAAGAGATCTTTTTGTAGTTCTTAACAACACACATCGATATAAGGACGAATGGATTATGGATTCGGGTTGTTCCTACCATATGTGTCCCAATAGGAATTTGTTCACCACCTATAAGTTCATTGATGGTGGAGTGGTTTTGATGGACAAAAATAGTTCGTGTCGAGCTACTGGTAAGAGGCCGATCCAAATCAAGATGTTTGACGGTGTTGTGAGTACATTGATGGAAATCAGACACGTATCTGACTTGAAGAAGAATCTTATCTCTTTAGGTGCACTCGGCCATAAAGTTTATAAGTTTTCCGCTAAAGGTGGAGTTTTGAAGGTAACCAAAGGTGCTTTCGTTGTAATGAAGGGCTTGAAAAGGGGTCCTTATAATCGTTGCAGGGTTCGACAACTTCCGGATCAACGGCTATTTCATCATCCAAATCTATGACAGATTCAAATACTACCATATTATGGCACATGAGGTTCGGGCATATGAGAGAGAGGTATGACCGAGTTGTCGAAGCAGGGTCTATTATATGGACAGAGTACATCGAAAATAGAGTTTTGTGAGAACAACGTATTTTGGAAGCAGAAACGAGTCAGTTTCAGTTTGGCGGTGCACAACACAAAATGCACTCTTGATTATATCCATTCAGATTTTATGGACCCTCTTCAGTTGTTTCTAAGGAAGCGGTGCCAAGTATCTGTTTACTTTCATCGATGATTATTCGAGAAAGGTTTGGGTCTACTTCTTGAAACGCAAAAATGATGTGTTTACTATGTTCAAGCAATGAAAATGTTGCTTGAAAAATAGACAGGGAAGCGGCTCAAAAGACTAAGGACAAACAACGAGGTGGAATTTTGCGGTGGAGATTTCAATGATTTCTGCAAAAACGAAGGGATTGTTCAGCATCATACCGTTGTCTACACACCACACCAGAATGTAGTCGCGGCGCGTATGAATCAGTCTCTTTTGGAGAAAACATGGTGCATGTTGTCAAATGGAGGGCCTCGATAAGGAATTTTAGGCAGAGACGGTGAACACGACATGCTTCATTGTGAATCGGTTATCCCATACATTGCTAGGTAGTAAAACACCGGAGCAGGTATGGTCTGAAAAGCACGCCGATTATTTTACATTTCGAGTGTTTGGTTGTCCCGTATATGCACCTTGCCGTGAAGGCAAGTTCGATTCTCGAGCGAAGAAGTGCATATTTTTTGATTATCCTACCAGCGCCAAAGGTTATAGGTTGAGGTGTTCGGATTCTAAGTCTTCAAAATTTATGATTAGTAGAGATGTGACTTTTGATGAATCTGCTATGTTGAAATCGAAAATTGTGGAATCTTCAAGTAAAGACGATTCAAGGAAGGATGAGCCGGGCGTTAAAATTGAAATCGGTGAAAGTTCGGGTTCGTAGGAGATCTCGTCTTCACCATCGTCTGATGAAACTTAACATGAGCAGTCCCAAGATGAGTATTTGCTCGCTTGTGACCGACAAAAAAGGGACATTAGATCTCCACAGAGATATGACTACGATATTCTTGTGGCGTATGTACTGTCTGTTGCTGAGACGGTTGATAGTAGCGAGCCGACGAGTTATCGAGAAGCTATTTCATCCGATGAGTCAGCTCGTTGGCTAGTGGCTATGAGTGAAGAGATTGAGTCTCTTCACAAGAACCAGACATGAAAGCCCGTGGTGTCCGAAGGCGGAAAGAAAGTAGTTGACTGCAAGTGAGTTTTTAAGAAGAAAAGAGACCAAGGGGGTTTGGATACGAGATACAAGGCACGGTTGGTAGCTAAAGGATATTCGCAGGTTCGAAAAGTTGACTTCAATGAAGTATTTTCTTCGGTTGTTAAACACACCTCTATTCGTGTTTTGCTCGGTTTGGTAGCCATGCATGATTTGGAGCTTGAGCAGCTCAATGTGAAGACAACATTTTTGCATGGTGATTTGGTAGAGAAGATCTACATACAACAACCCGAAAGTTTCGAAGTTGAAGGCAAGGAAAACTATATTTGTTTGCTAAAGAAGTCTTTCTATGGTTTGAAGCAGTCATCCAGACGTTGGTATAAGAAGTTTGACTCTTTCATGATAGATATTGGGTTTACGAGAAGTAAGGACAACGATTGTGTGTATTGTAAGAAACTCGCCGATGGTTCTTTTATATACTTGTTATTTTATGTTGATATGTTGATAGCAATAAAGTATATGGTTGATAATCAAAATTTGAAGGAACAGTTGAAAGGTAAATTCGAGACCAAGAATTTGGAAGCGTCCAAGAAAATACTTGGTATGAAGATTAGACGAGATCGCAAGAAAGAAAAATTTACTTGTCTCAACAGCGATACATTGAGAAAATTTTGGAGTGTTTTGGTATGTCAGATGCTAAATCTGTAAGTACTCCGTTGGCAGCTCATTTCAAACTTTCAGTTCGTTCATCACCGCAGACAGATGATGAGATTAAGTATATGCCGAATGTTCCGTATACAAGTGCGGTGGATAGCATTATGTATGCCATGGTTTGTATCCGACCGACATTTCACATGCAATTAGTGTTAGTCGTTATATGGCATCTTCTGATAAAGGCCATTGGAAAGCTGTGAAATGGATTTTACGATACCTGCGAGGTACGTCTGATGTGGGTTTGTGTTTGGAAGGAACGATAATTTGGTTGGATTCAGCAATTCCGATTATATGGCTGATTTTGACAGGCGAAAGTCGATCACCGGTTATGTATTCTCTTTAGGAGGATGTGCCATCAGTTGGCGTGCTTCGTTACAGCATACAGTTGCGTTATCTACAACGGAGGCGGAGTATCTGATCGTTGTTGGGGTCGTTAAGGAAGCGAACTAGTTGAAGGGACTATTTTCGGAACTTGGTATCCAAAAGAATACCATAATAGTCTACTGTGATAGCCAAAGCACGATTCACTTGACAAAGGACTAGATGCATCATGACAGGACGAAGTACATTGATGTTCGGTACTGGTTTGTTGTTGAAAAAGAAGACTGTGAAAAAGGTTGGTACAACGGATAATCCGGCCGACATGTTGCCGAAGTATCTTTCGGTTGTTAAGTTTGAGCATTGCTTTCACTTAATTGGAGTTCGTGGCACTCATTGAGCGTCCTAAAGAGGTTTTGTGGTGAAAGTGGAGCTACTATTAATTTTATGGAGGAGTTTTGTGGGAATGCGAGGCAAGATGGTGATTTGTTGTCTATGCCTCCCATTCCAATCTCTATTTGATTTCCCTGTTGATTCGGCGCAATCTCGGAGTTGTTTTAGATCCGGGTTTATCTGTAAGCAAGGGACTGAATCGGAAGCTAAAACTTCAGATGTCTGAAGCTTTTCAGAAGCTAAAACTTCAGACGTCTGTTGACGCTCTGTATGTTTTGCATACATTGGGCAGACGTCCGCAGAGAACACATCAGACGTTTCCGAGCGCTATGTAGTTTCGAAGCCTGCGCTATGTAGTTTCGAAGCCTCAAGACCAGACGTCTGAAGCTCCTTATTCAGACGTCTGGGAACGCTCTGTTAATTCTAAAGACTCATGGGCAGACGTCTGCATTTCATCAGATCTCTGCCGTCGTCATGGGTCGGATATTTGTTAGTTGGGAAATTGATTATTTTGATCATATCTCTAAAATACTATATATATTGTACCATTTTGTAACCCTAGTGATTGATACATTTTGGATAGCCTTTAAGATAGCTTTTGTGATATTTTGACAGAACCCTTTTGTTATTTGTGAGAACTAGGGGTTTGAGGGATTTGTAATTCATCCACCGTTTATACTCCTTCGTATTCGTTGATTAATAAAATCTTCGCCTTCGCTTTTTGGTTAGTACTTTTATTTCCTATTTGCCTGTGGTTTGTTTTGTGGTTTCTTCTCAATCGTTTGCATATCTTCGTAATAATCTTACCGCAACAATTTGGGCACTAAATTGTTTTTTTATTGGGTTAAATGCACTCCCTGTAGTTTGCTCCTTATAGCACTTGTACCTCCTTAAGTGCTTTATTAGCACAAAACACCCCCTTTGCTGATCTAGCAAAACCCTCGAATAAACTCAGATTTAACCCTAAACAACTCAAATGATTGTCAAATATAAGTATATAACTCTAGAACTTGTTTGTATTGCTTATAATTCGAGTGTTTTGAGGGTTTTGGTCGATGAACAGAGGGGTGTTTATTCTTATGAATCACTTGAGGAGTATAGAGCTATATGAGATAGATCGCAGAGGAGTTTTTGTTGGAAATTATAATATAATTCTATTTAGGATTAGTTTATGTTAGAGATTGAGTTAAATAAGTTTTAAATTTAAATAGTTTGTTGAATTAGATATAGTTAATTTGAGTTTTAAATTAGAGATAGAGTTAAAGATAGTTTGAAAAGATTTACTTTTATCATGTATTGGCTATATAAAGAGTCTATGTAAGTTTCAAATTTAAATAGTTAATTCAATTAGATTGAGTTAAGTTGAGTTTTAAATTAGAGATAAAGTTAAAGTTAGTTTGCAAGGATTTAGTTTTATCATGTATTGGCTATATAAAGAGTCTATGCTTAAAGTTTGTAAGAGAGAGTTAACGAGAATATTAAGAGGTCCCGAAGGGTAATAAAGTTTGAGAGTTTCTCCTCTACATAAATATTATTTTTATCTCCTTAGTAATAGTAATAAATTGTTTCGGTATTATAATATACCAACAGTTTTGTGCAATTAAACCTTTTTTATTTGGTGTGATAGAATTAGACCCTAATAGTTTATTTCTTCATGTAAAGGAACATGAGGTCAGGATCAAAGAATGCGCGAAGCTGGTTGATGTCTCTTCCATTGGGTACAAAATCTAAGGCCCGCTTTTGTATGTTCCCAAAAGTCCGTGCAGCAAATAAAACAGCAGGAAACACGCCTGTCTATCTTAATGTGTACGACTTGACACCCATGAATGGTTATGTGTATTGGGCAGGCCTTGGGATATTTCACTCAGGGGTCGAAGGTAATTCTGATGTACTCTTGTTTCTTAAATAATACATTTTTATACATTAATTACACATGAACTTTAATGTATGAATTTCAATGTATTGAATGATGATTAATCAACATCTAAAAGCATTATGGAATCTTATATACTGTCTTTATCTAACAAACATATAGCTTTGGAATTCAGCTCGTAAATTAAAACCATTTGGGAAAGGGCATGTGTCAATGAAAACATCTCAATTCTCTAATTTTAACTACCAATTTTAACTGTTTTAACAGTAAGCTGATATCTTGACTTATGCCTTTTAACTTTTTTTTCGATGAAATACCTTTTAGCAATGAAGGGAAGTTATGGGAATTTTCATTGACTCGCTTAAACAAAGAGACCACCATTGGATGTGCTTATGTTTTTTAAGAAACTATGACGATGTTAAATTTTTTGATATCTAGTTTCCCTGACATATGGATTGTATCCTAAACGCGTTCCATATCTGGTTGCTTGATGAGTTCTAATCAATAAGGCATCCTTCTCATGAATGAAGTTATCATTAAAGACTAAGATGGATACAACACAAACATGTCTGATAATTTCTTAGCTTTTGTTCTCATGGGTACTAAAGGAATATAGCACAGTTTTGTATTTGTTCAATCAATTGACATGATGTGGAAGTAATATGATTACAAACTGGAGTCATTTCAACTATGGTCGATTTTGTTAATATTGTGGTATAGTATTCTGGAATGGAGGTTAGTAGAAGACTTAATATATGACAATTTTCATTGACTCAGTTAAACAAAGAGACCACCATTGGATGTGCTTATGTTTTTTTGTAGAAACCATGACAACGTTAAACTTTTTTGTAGAAACTATTTCAACGTTAAACTTTTACATATATCAAGCTGCAGCTTGATTATGTAAATAGCTTACTGGTTTGCCTTAGAACGTAGTTCTTTGATCTACAAGAGGAAGAGAATCGTACATGTCCCATATTAAAATTAAAGTATTAAACTGTTAATCTCATCAGTCATTATAGTTATTACTTTCATTGTTATTGAAATTTGAAACTCCTATTATATATTCTTGGTTCTCAATTAATATATAGCCACTATATATGCTAGCTGTCCTTCATTGATTCAAGGCATTCCACTTCTTGCCCATGATCTCTATATCTAAAAGACAATATGAATTGTGAAGCATATGAAGAAGATAAGAATAGTTTTTTTAATATAAAGAAGAGAGGGTAATCACTAGAGATACCGAATTTTTCATTGAAGTACAAATGAAAAGTGGACAAAAGAAACCATAATATTAAATGATCTGCAACAAGTAGTTATAGGTAGGTTGTCCCTTATTTGGTCGGTTGACCAAAACACCAGTTAGTTTATGCAACGGGTTATTTATGCTCATAAAGGACATCTAGTCAATTCTTAGGAATATTGTTGGGAGTTAGGAATGGGTTTGTATTTATAAGTCGATATATAGGATTTAACAAGTTTTCAGCAAATTATGTTGATTGCAGTACTTTGAACCTTTGCACTTCCTAATTCCTTTCTTGAGGGGGGCAACCTAGCTGTTTACATATGAATTCTTACCCGGTTACACAAGTATTCAGTTTAGAATTGATCCAGTTTTACATTGGTGGGTCCCACTCTCTTTCCGATTTAATATTGAACAAATTGTTCCATCACAGGAAGGTGATTATTCTGAAGATGTCTTAAAATGCTTTCAATTCTTTCAAAATTTTCATCGAGTTCTTGGTTAAATCTTTTCTATTTCAGCTCTTCACATACTAACATGGGTGGATAAATTGGAATTTATAAGTTTGCAAGACTGAAAATCTCTCTAATGATGTTTTAATATTCTACATAACATGGCGCTAAAATTGGAAGCTTTTTTGAACTTTGGAAGGGAAACATAATATTATGGGTTCTTTTAATGCTATAATAGGTCCAATTGTCTTTACTTACAACTTGCAAGGCTCAACTTAAATTAGAATGTCCAAGTGTTGTCTCATTCCCTCTAGATCTTTTTGTTGTATCCCGATCTTCTTTAACACGACACGGTGAACCACAAAGGAATAACACAAGCCAATAGCGAACAAGCAGTACGACGCATCGGAAAATCAAGGAATCGCGTGCAAACGAAGACAATGAAAAAGATATATCTAACGGCTATCGCAACAAACCACAAACAAATAGAAAAGCAAACCAACAACCAAGAACACAACGATATACTCAAGTTCGGTGCAAACTGACACCTAATCCTGCCTTTGCGATGAGAACTTTTAGAGTAAGGATTACACGAGAACGATCTTCTCCGATCACCCGCCCAATACAAAACTCTCTCTAATACCTCTCTATCTCTTTACCTCTCGGCTTCTTAATTTATTTACCACAACCTTTTTGGTACTTGGATTAATTGATTACACATACTTGCAATTAACCTATACAGTGGAGGGTTTATTAGAGATAACCTTAAAGTTTAAATTTTAGGATTAATTAGAAAAATTAACTAAATCCATCACAAATCAAATCTTGCAGCCACTGTCTCAATCATGAGCTTGCTCCTCACGTGCGCTGCATGTCCTCACTCCACTAGTTTCTCCTTGGGCCTTATTCAATTGGGCTTTAATATCGGATTTAAGAATTGCTGCAAAAAACAACAATCTCGACGCACATGATTGACTAGGGACACGTTTGATTCGTGTCATGGATGGGGAGTTGCATCGGTTGCAGCAGTGTACCGAGCAGGTTCTAGCTCGGTATGCGATGGAGGAGACTCGGCCCGTATCTTCTCACTTAGAGGCGCACTTCAGGCTTTCGACGATGTTATCAACAGGGTCAGATGCAGATAGAGATCACATATCTTTAGTGTCATATGCGGGTGTAAAGGTTGGTGTGGGATGCACGCAGCCGAGTATTGCACATGCAGTTGGAGTAGTCAACAGATGCTGGGCAATTCCGAGCAGAGAGCATTGATAGGATGTGGAGTGGATCCTGAGGTATTTGAGAGATAGTGAAGGGTTCGGCTCGTCATTCATCAGAAGGAGTGCTGTGTATGCCTCCCATTCCAATCCTTATTTGATTTTCCTGTTTGATTCGGCAATATCACGGAGATTGGACAGATTCAAGATTATCTGTAAGCAAGGGGATAGACGTCTAGAGCTACAGCTGACGTTTGTTAGCGCTCTGTATGTTCGCATACTTTGGGCATACGTCTGACTAGAATACATTAAACGTCTGCGAGCGCTCTGTACTTTCGAAGCCTTAAGACCAGACGTCTGAAACTCCTTCAGATGTCTGGAGACGCTATGTTGTTTTGAAGACTTCATGGGCAAACGTCTGGCAATGCCTTCTTCAGACGTTTTCCGTGTCTTGGGCCGGATAATTTGTTAGTTGGGAAATTAGTTATTTGGATCTTTTTTTTCTATACCATATATAATGTAGTGTTTTGTAACCCCAAATTAGATAGTTTTTGTGATATTTTGAGAGAACCCTTTTGTAATTTGTGAGAGCTAGGGTTTTTGAGGGATTTGTGATTCATCCACCGTTTGTACTCCGTATTTTAGTGATTAATAAAAGCTTTTCCTTCGCCTTTTGGTTAGTACTTTTATTTCTTATTTACCTGTGATTGGTTTGATTACTTCTCTATATCGATAGTGATATTGCTTTATGATCGTCTTGCCGCAACAAACTGGTATTAGAGCCACGTTGTGTTGTTTGTGGATCTTTTGGTTGAACCGTTAGGTCTTCAATATTGCGATCTAGGTTAACGGTGGGTAACGACGATTGTGTTCTCTTCCCCATCTTTTTAGATTGTGATTTTGAAGTTTTAGGGTTTGGAAACATCTTGAGTGAAACAATCGTGTTTTAGTTTGATCCCGCATCATGTCTCCGACAATCATGAAGTCGATATTAAGAAGTTTGATGGAAATATGAGTTTTAGTTTATGACAAGTCCGTATGATTGCCGTATTGATTCAAAATAATTTGAGAAAGGCGATTTTTGGGAAGGATGCAAAGCCTTCTACTATGACGGAGAAAACTTGGGAGGAGTTGGATGAAAATGCCATCACGGCTATCCAGTTGTGTCTGACGAATAAAGTTTTGCAAGAAGTTTTGATAGAAAAGACGACGGCTTATTTGTGGATGAAGTTAGAGGAGTTATATTTAAGGAAGTCTCTCACAAATCGACTCCTGTTGAAGCAGCGTCTTTACACACTTCGTATGTCAGAAGGCTTTCAAATTAAATCTCACATCAGTGAGTTTAATTCGATCATTACCGATCTGGATAAGATTGATATTAAGATTGATGATGAAGATCAAGCTCTTCTATTATTATGCTTGTTGCCACCCTTTTATAAGCACTTTCGTGACACCATGGTCTATGGATGAGATACAATCTCGATCAAGAATTTCAGAAAATTTGATGAATAAGGAGAAAATCGATAAGGAATTAACTTCTAACGAAGGTGATGGTCAATCTTCAGGCTTATTTGTTCGAGGTCGAGCAGAGAAGAGAAATTTGGAAGGTAGCAAGAAGAAGTCAAGGTCGAAGTCGAAGAATAAGAACTTGACCTACAACTATTGTAAGAAGAAGGGGCACTTCAAGGTCGATTACTATAAATTGCAGAACAAGCTAAAACAGGAAGAAAAACATGAGTCTTCAGCCGAAACTAATATAGCGGAAGGAGAAGGGGATCTTTTTGTGGTTCTTGACAACACATATCAATCCAAGAACGAATAGATCATGGATTCGGGTTGTTCCTACTATGTGTGTCCCAATAGGAATTTGTTCACTACCTATGAGTTCATTGATGGCGGAGTGGTTTTGATGGGCAACAATAGTTCATGTTGGGCTATTCGCAAGGGGACGATCCAAATCAAGAAGTTTGACGGTGCTGTGAGGACATTGGCGGAAGTTAGTCACGTACATGACTTGAAGAAGAATATCATCCATTTAGGTGCGCTCGACGACAAAGGTCACAAGTTTTCCATCGAAGGTAGAGTTTTGAAGGTAACCAAAGGCGTTCTAGTTGTTACAAGGTATAACACCCTAGTTCAATTATACCATGTTGATTTGATTATTTTATTTTATCTTGTGGCTATTTCTTGATTTTATTCGTTTTTAGGTGCGGATAGTGTTTGGTATCTGTGTTTACTATCCGACCCGACCCACATACTTGAAACCTGTCTTGGTTCTTGATTATGTTTTATCCTTACTAGTGCTGAGGATCCGTGCACACATATGTTCTGTTTACCCGCATCATGTATCTGACATCTGCATTTTTTTAATAATACAAATATAGTCAAATAATATATTTTAAAATACCTAGCATGGCCTGCATCATACCCAAACCCTAGGGTTACATCCGTATATCGTGTTCTCGTCCCGTTTAGTGAAACGGACTCGTTTGGATCGATAGGTACATACTACGTGCAACCGTTCTTGGGGGTATGCATTTTCTATAACCGGACATTGCTTCTTGGTTTTGGTTGACACGTATATTATCCGTATTTTCAAACCGTAATTTTAGACCCAACTCGGGCATATTTTGGAGTATTTTTGTATTAGCAAAAAAACTCAATTTTTCTTAATATTATATTCTATATAATAACTGTTTTATAAATACGTTTATAACTAAAATGTATTTTCAAATATATTTTTAATCATATCCTAATCTAAACAGATCCCTCTCTGTCTCTCAAATACATATTCTTTTATATTTTTTTTATATATTCAATCCTAACACTCACCCTCTCTCTCAGTCTTATATATATTATATTCTTTTATTATTTTTCCAAAATCCATATATAACTTCCTTTGCCCCCACGTCTTCTTCTCTCTCCCTCTTCACTCGTTCCCGCCCTCGCCTCTCGAACCCGAACCCTAACTCGCGCCCGCGTCGCCGTTGTCCGCCTCACCCTCGCCTCCTCTCACCTCCCCGACCTCCTCACCCATCATCCCCTCCTTTTCTTCTTTCCCGACGACGAACACCGCGACGAACCCAACCCGCGCCTGCAACCCTCATTGCCGTCGACCCTCGCCGTCGTCGACCATCCCTCTTCTCCTTCTCTCCTTCCTCCTATCTCTTCTCTCTCCCGACTGCAAACAACCTGACCCCTGCACAGAACCCTCGTCGCCTGCACACCCTCCTCGCCGGAGCTCGTCTCGCCGTCGACCTCACTCCTTTCTACCACCTTCTCCCCCTCTCTCCTCTCTCCTCCTCCCCAGACCCCGAGCAAGAACCCTGCACACCTCACCCGACTTCAAGAAGCCGCAACCTGCCTTGCCGTGAAACCTCACCGGAAAACCCACAACTCGTCGTCACGTCCCTCTCGCCTCGTCTCTGTCCCCGAGCACCAAACCCCACAGCACAACCTCCTTCTTCTTTATTCTTCTTCTCTTTCTTGATATCGCGTTTCCCGGTGATCGCCAGAGCCGTACTGGTCGCCGGCGATCCGGGCAATCCAGTAGACGTCCTCATCCAGCGTGGTCACGTTCTTGCATAACTTGGTTCTGTTTTGTACGCGCGTGTGC
Source organism: Agapanthus africanus (assembly GCA_030015575.1). Taxonomy (NCBI): domain Eukaryota; kingdom Viridiplantae; phylum Streptophyta; class Magnoliopsida; order Asparagales; family Amaryllidaceae; genus Agapanthus; species Agapanthus africanus. The sequence goes on along the minus strand of JASDDO010000004.1, from coordinate 44,069,720 downwards.
GCATTGCGACGTTTACCCGACGTCGGACGCAGTGTATGCACCCCATCGTGAGATCCGATCAGGTAAGTATTCTTGTTTTACTTTTGGTCGATGCACATCGGCAACCCTCATATATATATACGTATTTTTCTGCACTGTTAAAATAGAAAGAGAAGTGTTAGTATTCAATTATATAAACCTTTATGCAACAAAGCAATAAAAGAAAATTTGATTGAGTGTGGGCCTGCAATGAGATTTATTTTTAACTATAATCAAAGTTCGAAAGTTATTAACCTTGTTTCCCCAATCAGAGCAAAGCTCTGTTTGAATTTCAAAAATTCAAAAATTGAAGCAACGCTTCAGCGCTGCGCGCAACGCGCCACGTGTCAGAAGTTGATACGTCAGCGCAGCGCCCAAGGCAGCGCGCCCAATCAGAGCAAGGCTCTATTTAAAACAAAAATTAAAGGAAGCAACGCTTCAGTTGCGCAAGCGCTGCGCGACACGTGTCAGCGCAAACGCAGTTGCGCTGCGCGACACGTGTTAGCGCAGTTGCGCTGCGCTGTGCGACACGTGACAACGTAGTTGCGCTTGCGCAGTTGCGCTGCGCTGTGCACTGCGTGACAAGTGTCAAGCACTGGGGCGTTTGCGCCAAACAGAATTAAAATTCTAGTAAGATCCTTCTGTTCTTGTTAAAACAAGAATATTATCTTCTGTAAAACAGAAGTCCTTGGATCAAAGATCCAACGGTGGGGAAAATTCCCCAAATCACTCAGAGAATAATCTCTTTAACAAACTTAACAAATCTATGGGCACTATATAAAGACCCCTAGACCCCAACTCAAAGGATCATCAACATCGTGAGAGATCAAGAATTTCAAAACAGAGAGAATTTCTTCTGAATAGATCATTGATCTAAGAACAAGATCAATGATTTTCATAAAAAAAAATTAATAGTGCCTTGCACTTTTTATGAACCATTGGTTCTGGAATTTCAGAAAAATTCTTTTCTTGAATCCAAAATTGGATCAAGTTATTGAAACAGTGCCTTGCACTTGCAAAACTGCACTGTTGCGCTCCTGGGTTGGCGCAAGCCACCAGAGAGCGCCACGTGTCTGCGGCGCAACAGCGCAGCGCACTGACGCTGCGCTCGCGTTCACCAGAGCGTGACACGTGTCACCTCCACATGCGCTTGCGCTCAATGATTGGCGCAAAGCGCCTGACAAATGCACTGCATTATTTACTGAAGGACCAACCCCAAATCAAAAAGGCCCAGCAGGCCAAAATAAAAATCCAATGCATTAAAAGGGCAGAGCCCAAACAAAGCAGATGCTCTGCATCATTTATAAAAGGGCAGAGCCCAAACAAAACAAAAATGCGATGCATTAAAAGGGCAGAGCCCAAACAAAGCAGATGCTCTGCATCATTTATAAAAGGGCAGAGCCCAAACAAAACAAAAATGCGATGCATTAAAAGGGCAGAGCCCAAACAAAGCAGATGCTCTGCATCATTTATAAAAGGGCAGAGCCCTAGCACAGGCCTAATAGGCCAAAGATAAATAAAACGTTGAATATTCCCAACTGGACTTAGCCCAATCATGGCCGTAAGTTCTCAAATTAAATTGACTGAGCACGGCTGCTCGCCTAAATCAATTTACATCCGGTTTGAGGGTACATCTCCGAACTCCTCTGACTTTTATCGTTGTAATCCTTCAACGACGTCAGAGAGGTGACGGGTCCCGACAACCACACATCAACACGGACTGTGGGGTCCTTAAACTCATAGACTTATGCGTCCTTAAACCCAAACACGGACTGTGGGGTCCTTAAACCCACGGACTTATGCGTCCTTAAGCCAAGATACGGACTGTGGGGTCCTTAAACCCACGGACTTATGTGTCCTTAAACTAATGGACCGCAATGTCCTTAAACTACCAATGGACCGCAATGTCCTTAAACTACCTATGGACCACCATGTCCCTAAATTGGAACAATAGAGCCCCAAATGCTCTCTTGTCGGATCCAAACGATTCCGTTAAGTTGATCTTAGTCTCAAATCAGACTAATGTATCCTTAACGAACGTTTAATTTGATCTTAGCCTCAATATGGCTAACGTATTCTTAAACTAAAACACCAAACCCAAATCTAAGTAAATACGGATTTGGACTAATCCACGTCCTACGGGCGACGGCATAACTTAGTCTCCGTATACAATCCACGGACATCCACAAACAAAACAAACACACACGACACGAAGTGAAATTCTGGAGAAGGAGAAAGTGGCTATCGCGATGCGGTAGCGTAATTAACTGCAGGGGCTTGCGTCTGCAGGGAAGGGCGTCCCCACAATCAAAACCCCTCAAACGAGGAGGAATCTGACGAAGTCTGCTACATCGGCCGCATCCGTCTAAACCTCCGATACATGGTGCCATAAATCAACTTGGCATCTTCGGAGAGGTAGACGGATAAAACCAAATAGCATCTGTCCCGAATCTCAGGCAAGACGCCCTCACGTCGTCGCCGCCATTCGGAGGGGAACAGATTCTGGCACGCCCGGTGGGACCTTTTCCTCTTTCCACTCCACATTTCGTATGTCGTCTTCGCGAACGAATCGCGGTTTGTTAATGGTTGCCTTTGGATTTTAAGTTACTAAGATTTTGTCTTTTGCCTGGCGCAGAAATCAAGCATCGATGGCCTCTAACTGCTCGAACTGCTCGAAGTGCCAATGCAACCGACGCTCCGCCTCACCCGGAGGCGTAGCATATGGGCCTCAAGCGTCCTCCATCCTTACTATGCCTGTGGAGCAAGTGACTCAGGCTACCACTGGCCTGTTCTTCGGGACCATGCTCCCGCCAGCAAGCTTCACCATCCCTGTGCCCGTACCAGAAGCTTTAAAGAAGTCGGTCTTCGATCGACTTGCTACTCCCACGGCCCCTCTCAACGGGTCGTCCAACCCCTCGGTCTTCTCCAGACTGAGCCTGAATTCCAAAAGGCCTGCCAAAAAGCCCATGATACCTGAGAAGGCCATTCCAAAGAAGACGGCTGCTCCCGAAGTCGCCAAGGTGGCTTCTCCTGTCAAAGAGTCCGCCTTTGCAAGGCTGACTATTCCCACTCCTGCCCCTGCTCGAGGATATGTCTTTGACAGATTGAATACCGCTACTCAAAGGACAACCTCAGTCTTTAAGAGGCTGGCACCAGCAGCGCCTCATTCGGACAGGGGGCAAGAAGAAGCTGTCTCTGTCGCTGAACCAATACCGACAACTCGTCACGCCCGACGACGCCACTGGCGCCGGATAAGGAAGACTGAGGGCAACTCCCCTTCTGGGATAACTCCGCCAGCTCCAACGGTGGAAGTTAACGCTGCTGTTCCAACTGGGAACAACTTTGAGCTGCTGAACGGGGTACGCAGAAATTCGCCAACTGCGGTGCTCAAAAGATCTCCTCCACCGGTAGAGACCGCCGTGGAAGCAGAACCAGAAAAGCCGGAGCAGTCTCCTCAACGTCCGTCCTCCAGGATCTACAAGACTTGGTGACGAGTCCGAGAATCGGTGATTGATCCGAATTTCTCTCACCAGCACAAGAAGTCGAAAGGTCGGCAGGAAGAAAATCCCCCTGTCAAGTAACGAAAAACGGCGACCACCTGGGTGCCCAAAGCAACGGCCCCCTCAACTTCGATGGCCCACAAGAGAAGAAGGCCGGAGAAAGTCCCCACGCCTGCGGCGAATGTCAAAGGTGGTGAACCCAAACGCCCTAACTCTGGGGGCATTGTGGTACACACCGTCTACATGGCGTCTGGGAAAGAGGACAGCCGTGAATCTACAGGTCATCGATCGCTCACACGGTCAGTGACCAAAGCTCAGGAGCAACAGCAAAAGCTCCAGGAGATGGTGAACGCGATGGCCGCACTCACTGGGCCAAAAGAAAGCCCTGAAGCGTCCTCGGATGAACGCCAGAAGCAAGAAACTGACGCTGAATTCCTTCGTCGGATATTGGAGAAGAAGGATAAAGATGCTGCTGAACAAGCAGCCAACATAAAGCGTATGACCCTCCTGTTCCAAGACATGGTGTGGATGATGATCCAACAAGATCCTCCAGCTGAAGATCCCCCGATCGTCTTTGAAGACGATAGGGGAGAAACGTTAAATCCTCCATCAGCTCTGTCAACAGCCAAGGGGGAGACAATCTCCAAAGCTGACTTGGACGAATATATAGCCCAACAGATACGGGTTCATCATGCGACTGAAGCAGCCGGTCAGGTCGTAAAAACAGGACGACCATATCCGAGCTGGTACGATCAGATAAAGTACCCGCCGGGCTATACAATACCCAAATTCCATGTCTATAAGGGGACGGGCAATCCCCACCAGCATGTTGCCCAGTTCAGGGCGCTTTGCGGCAACACTGGCGGTGATGATAAATTGTTGCTTCGCCAGTTCGTTGGTAGCTTATCAGATACAGCGTTCGAGTGGTACTCTGAGCTCCCAAACGACTCTATCAAGACATTCGCGGAGATGGAGTTGCTGTTTACCCAGCGTTTTGCAAGCGCCAGCGAACGCACCCCGATGACAGCATCGATTAATGCCAGGGTGAAGCCGGGCGAGACATGGGTCCAATATGCTATACGGTGGCGGAACTTATGATCAAAATGCGAGCAACGCATTGAAGAAGCTCCCGCAGTGGGTATGTTTGTGGGAACCCTTGATCCGCAAGCAACCATCTCGCAATTTATGATGTTCTTCAAGCCGACTACCTTCCAGGCCCTGATCGACAAGCTAGCGCAAATGGATCAGATGAGCCATAGACCTCCTCTTCCAAAGCCAGACTCCCGAAATAACAAGAGGAAGGGGAAAGCGATCGTTGTCGCTAATGCTCAACAACAGCCGAGCAACTCGAAGCCGGTTGTCCGTCAAAATAATATGCGTCCGCACGTACCCCTTGAGGAGAGGCTAGGACGTCCTTACTCGTTTCCTCGAGATAAAACGAGAAGATTATTCGAGCTGGCGTTGCGCAACCGACTCATAAACCTGCCAGATCCAAAACGTCCGTCGCAACCAAATGATGTCAATGAGCCCAACTACTGTCCCTATCATCGGGTACTAGGTCATCCGATCGAAAATTGCTACGTCTTCAAAAATTGGATTGAAGACCAGTACCAACAGGGCAAGTTCGCGTTGTCCGACAGATGGAAGGTGAATCCGCCGCAGCCTCACGCCTCTAAAAGGATGAATACGCCGGGGGCAACATGCTCTCTCATTGAAGAAGCCCCATGGGAGGTTGTGCTGTCAGCCAAGACAAAGAGGATGTTGAACGATCTTCAAACATGCCCAGCGATCAGGTGGAAGAACCCGTTGGAACCGCAGGTCATTGAGAGGATGTTGAAACCGCGTCCAACTCCAAAGACCGATGGTGGTGGCCCAAGCACTCACAACCAGCCGTCAAAATCTTCGAAGAAGAAGAAGAAATCCATGAAGCCCGTGAAGTCTGGCGACAAACGCACGGACTTACAGAAACAAATTGACGCGCTGAAGGAATACAACCAGAAAGCACGGACTCCCATTACACTCCAAGAGTTTCTCAACCACGTCTTTCAAGAGGAAGATGAGGGAGAAAGTTCGTCGGATGAATCTGAAGAATACGTAGCGAGCTGTCATGTGATTTCCTATTCGTTCACGGACGATGAGGAGACTCCTTGCACTGAAAAGCTGGGGGCAGATCCTGAACCAAAAATTCTGGGGCCATCAGATGAAGTAATTGACGCATTCCTCAACGAAGCTCTGTTGAAAAGTAAAGCTGATCGGGAACGCGGGACGGCTATATTTGAAAGGGCCAAGCGCCAGCGACTTGACGAAAGAGTTGAGACACTCCCGCTGGAGCAAAATACATCCACCGCGGATAAAAGCAAATTCAAGACGAGGAAAAGGTTTGCTAAGGCCATATCAATGGGCATGGAGCTACCATCCTCTGAAGGAAGCATTACTGGTGAAGTGGAAACACACCCCTCCCACTGCTTCTATCATCGGAAGATTTCGCACCCCACCGAAGAGTGCAAAACTTTCGATAGATGGTGGCAAGGATATGTTGCTCACCGACAACATTTTAAGCGGGAGAAGCGTAAAACTAGTCGGGAGCGGAAAAATACGACCGAGGGGCTTAACAGAACTACCGGCAATTGTCGCATGGTTAACGCCGGGGGATCATAAGTGCTCACATTCGGGAGCGATTCTGATGAGGAGCTGGAGCTTGGCCCTCTTTAAAGAGTCCACCTCGGAAAAAAAGGAAGAGCCGAGGGCCTGCGAAAATATCCGGCTGCGTAATCGGACGCTACCCGAAAAGAATCTCGAACCCTCAAACAAAAAAGATAAAGGGAAAGAAAAGGTCTCTGAGGATATCACCCTAGATGATCAAGTCATGGGAGAGCTAACTGCCAAGGACCCGCCAAAGAGAAATAAGGTGGACTACAACGTTCTAGCGCATCTGAGGAAGCTACTCTCGCAGCTCAGCATTCTTGACGCCCTTTTACTATCAAAAGAGGCGAGAGATTCGTTAATCAAGGTACTACAGGAGCCGGAACAATTCCAAGCTTTCCTGGCCGAAGAAAAGATGAAGGATGAATTGGAGGAAGTGCACACGGCCGATGTCACTTTTGGCGATGAAAACCTTCTCCTTGGGACGTGCGAACACAATCGCCCCTTCTATGTCTCAGGATACTGCCACGATATAAAGATAGGCAAAATCCTGGTCGACAATGGATCCTCCGTTAATCTCCTCAATGTGCGGGTGTTAAAAGAAATCTGCATGAGCGTCCAACACCTTGCTCGGGACAAGATCACCATCTCCGGGTTCGACTCCCAATCATTAAGAACTCTTGGGTCTGTGATACTGACGCTACGCTTTGGGCTACTCGTCACGGACATTAAGTTCCACGTCATAGACGCCAAGACATGCTACAATGCTCTGCTCGGCCGACCATGGTTACACGAGTACAACATCATCCCTTCTACGCAACATCAGTGTATGAAGTATTTTAAGGATGGTCTCGAGTATACCGTCACGGGAGAACTGAACCCGTTCTCTGTGAACGAGATCCGCAAATATGAAGATGCCAAATACTTCTTATCGGATTTCGAAGACACTGAGAGATGTCACAAGCCGGAGAATAAAGCTAATGCCACCATTCCTGTCTTCGGGAGTGATACTGAAGAAGAGGAAGAGATGATTTATTCGGGTCCACCCCAACACAACAAGCCGGGACAGTCCGCTCCCACGTTGATCTTTGGTAGCGACTCGGAAGATGAGGTCCATGCTGTATTCTCTGCTCGACCTTCCATACAAACGTCCGCTGACGAAGAGCAAAGTCTGCAAGTCGCCATGGTGCCGCTTAAACACCATAAAGAACCGGATGCACTTGATATCTATAGTGTAGAGGAGCTGCGGACATTCTATATCCCTCCCAAGCGAGAAGGCGAAAAAGCAATTCTATTCTACCGCTATGAAGAAATCAAAGTGGAGAAAGAAATCTGGCACGGCGCGGATCCTACGCTTGACAGACTTCAGCCCATTCGTCTCCCAAGATATTATACAGAAGGCTTGAAGAGGCTGCTAAAGCGCCGAGGGATATCCTTTAAACATACCGCTCGAAAAGCCAAGTTCTATGACAAGGTCTGGAACGTTCCCGGAACTCAGCACAAGTTGCCTAACGGGAGAATGGAAACAATCGGGCTTGGATACATTCGGTCCAAGAAACGAGAACTACTCCACGGTTGCTACGTCGTGCATGACTTCGATGAAGAAGCGGATGCTCAATGGGAGGACGCTAATCTTGAACCAGTAAAAGTTCCTGATACAAAAGTGCCCAGTCCGTCGTTCGAAGAGCAAATGGACAAGCTTATAAGGGAAGCTGGTCAAAAAGTCCGAGACGACCATAACCGCGAAATGACCATCTACGAGAAAGCCAAAACGCAATGCCTCCTCCAACAGGCTGTGAAAGATGAAAATGCCGCTCTCTGTCAACCTGTTATAAAAAAGGCTCGACGCAGAGGCAGAAATAAGTCGAGAGGCGAAAAAGACTCTCAACAGCAACAAAGCGGGACTAAGAAGCCACGCAAGCGGGAATCGAGCGGTTCCGATCTATCCCTCATAAGGAAAATGGGTCGAGCGTACTCTTTTCCTCGGGACAAGACAAAGAAAATACTTGACCTCGCTCTAAAACATTAGATGCTTACACTGCCGGAGTCTAAACACCCCGAACAAGCAAGCGAAGTCTCTCACCCGAAATATTGCTCTTATCACCGAGTGATAGGGCACCCTCTCGAGGACTGCTTCACCTTTAAGAATTGGGTCGAAGATCAGTATCAGCTCGGCAAGTTCGCTCTGTCTGACAACTGGAGGGTAACGCCGCCACAGAAGCACGAACCCAAAGCCACGAGAGCAGAACCAGTTCCACATTAGGCTTGGAAGCGAATTCGTACTTGTCACATGATAACAATATCAAAAGAAGAGCCCAAGAACATGGATGACCTTCCCTGGTGCTTCGAAAACAGCAACGATGAGGTGATCTCAGAATTTCCACCAGCACCGAAAGAGCTGGAAGATGGAATACATACTACTGCAGATAACCTCAAGAAAATCGAGTTGGGGACGGCGAATGACCCGCGACCGACATTCATTAGTGAGCTGCTATCTGAAGAAAGGGTGGCTGCGTTAAAAGACGTGCTTGTACAACATAGAGATTGCTTCGCATGGAGCTATTCCGAAATGCCGGGATTAGATCCAGAAATTGCCGTGCATAACTTGGCGATATCCCCGGACGTCAAGCCAGTCAAGCAGGCACCGAGGAGGATGCGGCTCGAGCTTGAGATGAGCATCAACGCCAAGGTCAAGAAGTTAATCGACTCTGGCTTTATCCAGGAGGTTCAATATCCTGAATGGATCGCCAACATCGTCCCCGTGATGAAGAAAAATGGGACAGTGCGCATATGCGTGGATTTCCGGGATCTCAATAAAGCTTGCCCGAAGGACGATTTCCCAGTGCCAGTCACCGAACTGATGATAGACAATACGTCCACTCATGAGGTTTTCTCCTTCATGGACGGCTCATCAGGGTATAATCAGATAAAGATGCATCCCGAAGACCAGAAGCACACCGCCTTCAGGACCTCTTTGGGTATATTCTGCTACAAGGCGATGCCCTTCGGCCTAAAGAACGCCGGTGCCACCTATCAGAGGGCCATGATGAAGATCTTCGATGACCTTATACATGAAATCGTCGAATGTTATATCGACGATCTCGTGGTTAAAAGCAAATCATACGAGGAGCATTTAGAACATCTGAAGACCGTATTTCAACGCCTTCGACAATACAACTTGAAGATGAACCCTCTCAAGTGCGCATTCGGAGTTTCCTCAGGCAAATTCTTAGGATTCATCGTCCGACACCGAGGTATCGAAATAGACCCGTCAAAGATCAAGACGATCATGGAAATGCCTCCGCCAAGGACTCTCAAACAGCTGCGGTCTCTCCAAGGGAAGCTCGCGTATATACGGCGATTTATAGCCAACCTTTCAGGCAAGTGCCGTCCTTACAGCCACCTGATGAAGAAGGGAACCTCGTTCGTCTGGGATCATAAATGCCAAGACGCGCTGGACGAAATCAAGCAGTACCTCCAGAATCCGCCAGTGTTAGCTGCTCCGGTTAAGGGAAAACCTCTCATCCTTTATACAACCGCCCTCGAAGGTGCCTTAGGTGCATTATGGGCGCAAGAGAACGATCAAGGGAAAGAAAGAGCACTCTACTATTTGAGTCGAGTTCTACTGGGGGCAGAAAGCAACTATTCCCCTATTGAAAAACACTACTTGGCGTTGATCTTTGCGATAACGAAACTCAAGCACTATGCGTTGGCGCATGAAGTCCGTCTCATATCGAAGGTGGACCCCCTTAAGTATTTGATGTCGAAGGCCATATTGACGGGATGACTCGCTAAATGGGCCCTGTTCTTGATGGAGTTCTCGATAACATATCAACCACTCAAGGCAGTGAAAGGCCAGGCCATCGCCGACTTCCTCGCTGAGCATCCGATACCTGCCGATTCTCCTCTGAATTGCGAGCTGCCAGACGAACATGCGTTTGACGCAATCGACGGTGGTGATACCCGATGGGAGCTTTATTTCGATGGAGCATCTTCCATGAAGAAGCGCAAACAAAGTACCCCTATAATCAAATCGGGGGTACGACTCATCTTTGTAACTCCACAAAGAGGGATAATGCGCTTTGCTTTCTCCCTGACAGAGCCGAGGACAAACAATGAAGCCGAATACGAAGCTTTGATAGCAGGCCTCGAGATCGCCATCGACATGGGAATTGAAAACCTCCTCATATATGGAGATTCTCAATTGGTCGTTAGCCAAGTAAATGGTGACTACCAAACGTGCAAACCAGAGTTGGTGAAGTACGGCGAAAAGGTGCAGCAACTGTTGACCCAAATCCCTTCCTACACTTTGGAAAACATACCGCGCGCGGAAAACAGCAAAGCGGACGCGTTGGCCAAGCTTGCTAAGGAACTGGCTGATGAGAACCTCGATGACGTTAGAATCGTGGTACAAAGCCGTCGGGTGCTTGCCCCAGCAGAAATATCTCCGGAATCACCCGAAGAGAAGGAAGCGACTGAACAAATGTCTATGCAAATAAAAGATCGGGAAAATACCGAGGATTGGAGAGAAGTCTTTATAGACTACTTCAAATACCGTCGAGCGCCCGAAAATGCGTCCTCAAGACATCAGCTTATGAAACGAGCTCTGTCTTTCGCCTTCGTCAATGATACTCTGAACAAGGGGTCATTTGATTCTCTGTGGTTGAGATGTCTGGGACCTGACGAAGCGAAAAGAGTCGTTCAGGAAGTTCACGACGGACTCTGCGGTTCGCACCAAGCAGGCCCAAAGATGAAGTTGAAGATCAAACGGATGGGCTACTACTGGCCCACGATGATTCAGGACTGCCTCGAATATGCGAAGCAATGCCACTCATGCCAAATCCATAGGGACTTCATTTACCAGCATCCAAATCCACTCCATCCAACGGTGGCTAGCTGGCCATTCGAAATGTGGGGAACTGATATAGTCGGCCTCATCGAACCAGCATCTTCCAGGGGACATCGTTTCATCCTGGCGACGACTGACTACTTCTCCAAATGGGCAGAGACAGTACCACTGAGGGAAGTGAAGACGGAGAATATCCTCCATTTCTTCAAGACGCGCGTCATATATCGGTTTGGAACTCCGCGACGAATCATCTCCGATAACGGGCCAGCTTACAGAAGCCACAAGATCAGTCGCTTCGCGCAACAACACAATATAGACTGGAGATATTCCTCGGTTTATAATCCGCGAGCTAACGGTCTAGCTGAGGCCTTCAACAAGACCTTGACAAAGATCATGAAGAAAACGGTGTCTCGAAATAAGAAGGACTGGCATGAGAGGCTGCAAGAGGCTCTTTGGACGTATCGAACTACGTTCAAGACGGCCACGAACACAACGCCATATGCGTTGGTATTCGGTACAGAAGCAGTACTCCCCCTCGAGATAGAGTTACCCTCTCTACGAGTGACAGTCCATTACGAGCTGACGGACGAAGAAAATGCTCACCTTCGGCTTGAGGAGCTTGATGCCCTTGATGAAACCCGGCTCATAGCGCAACAAAATCTGGAGGCCTATAAAGCAAAGATGACGCGTTCATATGAAAGATTGACCCGGCCGAGGACATTCCGCCAAGGCGAACTCGTGCTAGTGGTCAAAAGGCCTATGATCCCCAATCGCGCCAAGCGGGGAAAATTCGAGCCAAACTATGAAGGCCCGTACATCATAGACAAGGTCTACCAGGGTGGAGCCTATCTACTCATGGATATGCACGGTGAAAGGCCTTTCAGGCCAATAAATGGTTGCTTTCTAAAGAAATACTACGCTTAGCGAGTTATCGCCTAGGTCAATGATAGATGACGACGACTATGTCCGCTCGCTATCTTCCTAAGCTCAAACTTTATAAGCAGTAGCCAGCCTTCTCCTGGACGGACCGAAACGTCCTTAAATTAATGGCGGACCGAAACGTCCCTAAACTAATGGCGGACCGAAACGTCCTTAAACTAACGAAGGACCGAAACGTCTTTAAACTACTACCGCAGCATCCTTAGGCTGACGAGATAAATAAAAAAAAATATATAAAAAAATATAATAAACGGTATGTCCATAAGCAAAATGGGCACGGATGAAAACCCGAAAGGGCTCCGTGAGTAAAAACAGCAGGGCTACCGGCGAGTGTTCGTGAAAACCCGAAAGGGCGCGACCTCGTAAAAAAAGAAGAAGAAGAGAATAAAAAGAATAAAAAAACGGTATGTCCATAAGCAAAATGGGCACGGATGAAAACCCGAAAGGATTCCGTGACTAAAAACAGCAGGACTACCGGCGAGTGTTTGTGAAAACCTGAAAGGGCGCAACCTCGTTAAAGGACACTTACAGGGTCCTCACGACCTTGTAAGGAGAAACCACCCGCGTGAGATCCTTACGACTCACAAGGGAGCAACACACTTAGGGGTCCTCACGATTCCTAAGGAGAAAATACATTTGCGAGATCCTCACGACTCGTAAGGAGAACTCTCTTATGGGACCCTCACGGCTCATAAGATTTGAAAATCTTAAGTTACAGAGACCTAAACCCGTGGTTAAGCAACCTCCACAACGTTCGATTTTGCCCTACAAGTGGTTCAATACTGACCTTTGTATACAATCCACGGGCGCGAATAAACATTTCCCTAACCAAGTCCTATCCGTGACTGGGGATATGTTCGCATGACCCTTGTAAGTCCTCTCGATTTACAAGGAGAAAACCCTCTTGTAGGATCCTTACGACTCACAGAGGAACATACACTTAGGAATTCTCACGATTCCTAAGGAGAAAATACACCTACAAGATCCTCACGACTTGTGGGGAGAAATGCCTTTGTGAGACCCTTACGGCTCATGAAGTTAAAAGCCTTAGTCGACAGGAGCTTAACCCTGTTCGCTAAGCCACCTTTGTTCGACATCGACAGAGGCAAATGATGATTCGCTCCTGGCAATATCCCAGTTGTAGCGGCGCTGATGCCAAAATCGGTGTCTAATTTCAGGTTTACGGTGAAAAGCCAGCAGGCCGCACATGCATACGAAATAGCCGAAATGATGGGGCAGCTTGCAATAAAAAGCAGCAAGTAAAGAAAACGTATGCATACAAAATAGCCGAAATGATTGGGCAACTCGCAATAAAAAGCAGCGAGTAAAAATAAAATAAATAGCCAAAATGATTGGGCACCGCGAAAAATAGCCGAAATGATTGGGCAATCGCGACCTTCGCGATATAAAAGCTGAAATGATAGAGCATCGCGGAAATAAAACAATAAAAATGAATGAAACTTTTGCCCTACAGTTGAGATCACATCGATCCCTGTATACAATCCAGGGGCACAAACAAAGAGGGAACCACACCTTCCCAACAGGCTCCACCAGAAAATTAAGCCAAATCTCGACGGTTCACTAACAACCTAGAGACAACCGCGACATTCGTCTCAATACAGCAGACGCAGTGCCGGCAAACGAAGCGAAGATCAAATTCCTAGCTTCACGGTTTTGACGGTAACTTATATAAAACCTGAAAGACCACCACTGATCAGTTCAACTCAGGGAAACTAGCGTCCTTGATGAGAGCCTCCTGATTCGCGTCGGCTCGCAGAGAAATCAGCGTCTCCGCGAGAAATTCTCGATTCGTTTCAACCCCAGGAAAACAAGTGTCCTTGGCAAACTCCTCAACTCAGGGAAACTAGCGTCCTTGATGAGAGCTTCCTGATTCGCGTCGGCCCGCAGAGAAACCAGTGTCTCCGTGAGAAATTTCCGATTCGTTTCAACCCCGAAGAAACCAGTGTCTTCGGCAAAATCCTTCGACTCAGGGAAACCAGTGTCCTTGACGAGAAAATCCTGATTCGCGTCGACCCGCAGAGAAACTAGCGTCTCCGCGAGAAATTCTCGATTCGTTTCAACCCCAGGGAAACAAGTGTCCTTGGCAAACTCAACTCAGGGAAACTAGCGTCCTTGATGAGAGCCTCCTGATTCGCGTCGGCTCGCAGAGAAACCAGTGTCTCCGCGATAAATTCCCGATTCGTTTCAACCCCGAAGACCGAACATCTGAATTCTTCCGAACCCTTCGACTCAGTGTCTTCGGCAAAATCCTTCGACTCAGGGAAACCAGTGTCCTTGACGAGAAAATCCTGATTCGCGTTGACCCGCAAAGAAACTAGCGTCTCCGCAGGAATACATCGATTCGTTTCAACCCCAGGGAAACAAGTGTCCTTGGCAAACTCCTCAACTCAGGGAAACTAGCGCCCTTGATGAGAGCCTCCTGATTCGCATCGGCCCGCAGAGAAACCAGTGTCTCCGCGAGAAATTCCCGATTCGTTTCGACCCCGAAGAAACCAGTGTCTTCGGCAAAATCCTTCGACTTAGGGAAACCAGTGTCCTTGATGAGAAAATCCTGATTCGCGTCGACCCGCAGAGAAACTAGCGTCTCCGCAGGAATACATCGATCCGTTTCAACCCCAGGGAAACAAGTGTCCTTGGCAAACTCCTCAACTCAGGGAAACTAGCGTCCTTGATGAGAGCCTCCTGATTCGCGTCGGCTTGCAGAGAAACCCGTGTCTCCGCGAGAAATCCCCGATTCGTTTCGACCCCGAAGAAACCAGTGTCTTCGACAAAATCCTTCGACTCAGGGAAAACAATGTCCTTGACGAGAAAATCCTGATTCGCGTCGACCCGCAGAGAAACTAGCGTCTCCGCAGGAATGCATCAATTCGTTTCAACCCCGGGGAAACAAGTGTCCTTGGCAAATACCTCAACTCAGGGAAACTAGCGTCCTTGATGAGAGCCTCCTGATTCGCGTCGGCTCGCAGAGAAACCGGTGTCTCTACGAGAAATTCCCGATTCGTCTCAACTTGCAAGATAAAGCCTCAGGCAGTAGGGATTAAAAAACTTGTTTCCTGAGCACTGGGACCCTGCAAGTCGGTCTAAAACGGTCTCTTGCATACTATTCACGGGTCTCACTCTCCAAAGTCGAATCTCGACAAGGAGGGAAACAACCGCTTACGGGTCCTCTCGACTCGTAAGAGGGAAAATTCTCTTATAGGATCCTTACGACTTATAAGAGAAAACGCACTTAGGAATCCTCACGATTCCTAAGGAGAAAATACACCTACGAGATCCTCTCGATCTGTAGGGAGAAAAGTCTCTATGAGACCCTCACGGCTCATAGAGTTGAAAAGTCTTAGGCGGCAGATCTGAACCTGCGGCCTAAACCATCGCTATTTCTTAAAAAAAAAAAACTAAGATGTTTACTCTATTATCTGTCAACCGTGTTTATTAAGACGGCACGCTGATAATAAGAGAACGGGAGAAAGCAAAAGAGCATACAAGACATTGCAAAGAAAACATGTATCTTTATTTATTAATTCAATCAAGTACAAGGTGAATCGTACAAAAGAATAAAGAATGGATACATATTATTTGAAAAAGAAAAATTTTACAAGTATATTGATACAAAGGCAGCTACTGGGAAGGAAGCGTCTTAAATAGCCCTATCAGTTATTCGCACACTTCCTTCCATGCCTTTTCCTGATCGGCAACCACCGCCAGTTCTGCCTCCACTTGAGCCCGTTGCTGCAAGAGGGATGCAAGCTGCTCCCCAACGGCCTGCTGAGCTGCTTCGCGGCCTTGGGCATTACGCTCGGCAGTGTCGATTTTCTGCTTCAAGTTCAGCCCATTTGAGATGCGTTCCAGGAGACCCTCGAAGATAGCCTTCACCTGGGCAGCGTTCGCCTCAACTTCAGCACGTAGGCGAGCAGTCTCGCTTGAAGACTCTTGACATTCCCTCAGCATTAAAGCCGCTTCTTGTTCCAAGTGGTGGACGTAAGAAGCGCTTTGCTCAATCCACGCTGCTCTTTGATGGCTTGCGGCTAAGGTCTCGGGAGCAGGGCGCATGAACTCCAGTTGATGCAGGCGAGCCTCGATCTCCCTGCAGTGGTTAACCCAAGACGCGACGATGCCCTCGTTACGGAAGTTTACGAGTATCACCAGCATTGGGTTAACCGCCGTAGCAAAATCTGCGGCAGACGTAGGAGTCTCGACGTCGAGTTCCTCAATGTAGTCGCTCAACATGCGCAGACTATTCACGGCGCCTTTCGAGGACGGACGTCTCAGGAAAGGGCCTGCCGGCATTGTGACACGAGACTCGAAAGGCGCCGAGATCGGAACGACAGCTGAAAAAACAAGATACGATTAGATGACAATTCAAGAAATACAAAAAAAGGGTCATCAATGCGATAGTTTGCTATACCAACTGCAGCAGGTGGCAAGGCCGGAAGGGCCGGTGGCGCGGCCGATGTTTCATCCCCTCCTTCGATTTGTAGCACTGCAATCAGGACGAGGGAAAGTTAGAAATAATTCCATTACTGAAAAAGAAAGATATCAGTTGGAAACTATACTCACCAGCATCACTAGAGGAAGAAGCGAGTTCAGATGGGAAGGAGAAGTGTGGGAGCAACACCTGATAGAGATGGTCAAAAAGCACTCCTGAAAAGACACAACAGTACGACTTTAGTACATAAATTATGCGTCTGAAAGATAAAACTAATAAGTTGCAAACCCATACCTTCCAACATCTTTGATGGTACAAGGGAGGGCTGAGAGGTGACCACCGCCAAGGCAGTAGTTGACGGTGCTCCCTCGAGCAATGGAGCATCGGCACTGGCCGCACCTGCGTTAAAAACAAGGATAAACCTGTCTGGAAAGATTGCAAGATAAAGAAAAAAGGACAGTAATCCGAAATTTACCTGATGAGCCTCCAGCCGAGACGGAGGCGTCTCCCTCCTCCATCGATATAAGTCCACCACCCGTGGCTTCATCCCCAGACTCTACGGGGGCCATCGTCATGCTCGCGAGGCCAGGAGACGGCGGAGGGCCGTAGGCGGGGAGAGCAATGATCGGAGCATTGCCAGACTCTTGAGAAAGAGCGGCCGGCTCATCCTCAGGAATCATGCCCACCTCACTCGCTACTCCCTCGGGCTCAGCAGTCGCGGCCGTCTCGTCCACCGTTGCCACGGGGTCATCGGTCTCAGGCACTCCATCCGCTGCTGCCTCGGGCTCGGCATCGGCCACCTTCTCAGGCATAGTGGACGTGACCATTTCGTCAGCCACTAGCTCGGGCCCGGCAATCCCGGTTGTGTCGTCCGCCGTCGGCTCGGGTTCGACCAATACCTCCTCCACTGTCCCCTTAGGCTCGACGGTCTCCGCCTCGCCCTTGGTTGGACTTGGCTCTGTAGGACAGAATATATAAGAACCGACGAATTTACAATTCTTACAAACAAATCTCGAAAGATACATTACCTGAAGTGGATTTATCGTTAGCACTCCGAACTGCACGCGCCACCTGTCTGCGAGCAGTGGACAAGGCGACCGGAGGCTCTTCTGAGGGGGTATCAGCACGAGGGACGGTGCTTGGGCCCGCTCCCACGGCCAAAGCAGCCCTGCGTGCCTTCGCCTCGCGCCTTAGCCGCTTTCTCTCCTCTCGAGCCGTCAAGACGGAGCTCTCCAAGGCTTCCTTCATTGAGGCGTCCTCGTCCGTGAACAGGGATGCCTCCAAATCCTTCAAGGCATCCCTCGTCGACTTGTCGAGTCGAGGCTCTCGCGGCAGTTCCGAAGAGACTGGGACTTCAGTTTCAGGCCCGGAGAGAGTCCCCGCATCAGCTGGCGCAGCCCCTGTAAAGAAACAAAAGAAGAAGGTTAGGTTGGCCATCAGAAAGGAGGATAAAAAAACTCAGTAAGGCGAAACGTACCAACGCCCGTTAAAGCGCGCTTATTTTCCTCCTCCTGGAAGGTTTTCAAAGAAGCAGCGATGGCTTCTTCGGTAGTGACACCTGTTAAAAAAAGGAGAAACGCATTAGTCGAGGATAATGATAAAAATGCTATAAAATGATAAAGAGTACAGCTAATGATTACCTGATCGAGCAAGTTTATCCAACCACGCTTCAAGTCTGGCTGATCGCTCAGAAGCCGCAATGGCGGCCGCCAGATCGGTGTCTGCCGGGTCTACCGAGAAGCCCTTATTGCTGCCATATTCGCTTATACCTTCGGTAAGAGGGGCCTGAGGCTCCTCTAAACCGAGGATAGCATTGAGAGAGAGGAGCGACTTCTTCTTCCTCTTCTGCCCACCAGCCTTGGGTGCACCCGAGATTGACTTGCGCTTGGCAGGCACCTTAGGGCGGCGGGTCCCGATATCCGCGCCCACGCCGGACTCCGGCGAAACTACATCTACCGTCTCCACTGGAGCACGGGGCGCAGGTGGTACATCCGCAGTACCACGGAGTGGCAGTCCGCGCGGAGGGCTCAACACGCGCGGTGGCACGGCTCCGGCATCTCTCAGCGGAGGAATGACCGGGGTCCTTGGCTTCAAAGGAGCCTTGCAATCGCCACCGGGAGGCGCACCCTTCCGGTCAACCAACATGCGCTTCTCTATATGGATAACCGGACCCATTGCGTGGGCGTACCAAGCCACGTACGCGTTGAGGACTTTGGGGACGCAGCTCGGCTCGCTGATAAAGAAATAAGAGCCCGTGTTAAGCCGCATGAAATGGTGCATCACACTCCTTATCCCCTCCCCGCTGGCCATGGGCTCTTCCAAAAAGGCTTCCAACGGGATCCCCTGGTGATAGCTGGATTGTTGGGCGAACCGGTGAGGGTTATACCTCATGAAAAGCGCCATCTCATTCTGCCTAAACACCAGGTAGCCCGGCCGAATGGAATAGAGGTGGAGGATCTTTCGGGCTTTCAATATGGAGGCTCCGTCCTTAAAATCATCACGCAGCGGCACCACCGACTTAGTGGTTTCTGAGCCTATGGTTATGATTTTGTCCAAAAAAGAAACTTTCGCTCCGACCAGGTGTGGACGAAGGAGTAGCCCCCTAGCCTCTCGCGGAGACGCAACCACGATTGAGGCGCCGACCAGCCGCATGACTCTCGGGAGTCTGCACTTTTCAAAAAACGGAAGGATCTTGTGGACGCCGAATACCCCATGCACGTGCATTTCCATCCAAGAGGTGAAGTAGTGCATCAGGAAATTAGCAGGCTGCACCCCAGGTTCATTAGCGTCCGCCGCCACGCTAAGTCTATTATAGAGGTGAGCCAACCCGGCAATTCCTATTGTTAACTGCAGGCCAGCCACCATCCGATGCGCCGGGTAGAAGACGGATGGCCGCATGTAGCGCGGGTGCATGGGGAGCGCAAAGCTGCACAACCACAATCCCAAGAACCCTACAAAAAAGATCTCTTCATCCATGCCCGGGACGACGATCTCCGACAACGGCGTGACGGCGGCGCTGGGGAGATAAAAATCCTTTTGATCGCCCTCCGATGTTGGTCGACGGTCCAGGCCGAAGCCGAAAGGGTCGTCAGGCTTGGCGAACTTCTCCCACTGTTCCGATAGAAACTCCGGTCGGATGAAGCGGGCAATGAAATCTTCGAAACTGACTTCCCGGGTGCCCGATTCCAGATAGAGCCCTTCATAAATCTCCAGCAGCTTCACCAGGCCTGGAAACTGGTGCTGAATAGCGTTCTCCGGCATCTGGTTAAACACCAACGGCTTGGTGGCAAAGACGTATTCGTCAGGAGGAAGCAGCTCCTCGTAATGCTCCCCCTCATCGGCAAACCCGAGATTTCAGCAAACTCCTCCAAGGAGATAGAGACTTCCCTGTCCGTCATCAGGAAGGTGTGGGTAGGGATATTCCATTGTTCAATAAAAGCCTTAACCCACCACGTTGGAGGAGAGGGATGCTCGAAGAGCGAGACATAGATGGCCGAATACAAACCAATCTTCATCAGATGAGTCCTCTTCGCTGATAAGATATACCGGGCCCACTGCAAATATCCGGCGGGATAGGCCTGTCCCCAAGGGCGTGCTTCACCCTGACAGATTCGCCTCCCTAAAATGTCTATTGCCGGCGGCGGCTGCACGGGAATAGCACCAATCGCGGGTTGGAGGAGGTCATCCGAATTCCAATTTTTAACTTCCACGGCATACTTCACCGGGGGTTCATCCGCGTAAGGGAGCGAAGATATGGGCTCAGACGACGTGGCGGAACTGAAACTTCGGCGACCCTGGATGATCTCATTATACCACCTACCCCACAGGTGAAGGCTCTTATGCTCGGGGTCATGATCCTTGATGAGAGCGAGCACTACTCGGTCCACTGGTGCCTGGGGAAATCCTCCCTCCGAGCGAACAAACGGAAAAGACAAATCAGTAGACATGTTCACTGCAAAGGGATAAAAATCAACCGTCAGTATCGTAGTTTCAACGCCTGGCATTTTAAAATTTATACCACACTGCAATGCAGTGGGTAGGGGACCAAAGCGGGACCCACAAAATCTGGATGACAATGCATCAGTTAGTAAGACAACCCCATCATTGGATGAGACTGTCAGTTAATCCCCAAAAGAATATTCTCATTAATAATAAAAATCCCTAGAAACGAGAAGAAAATCTCGTCTTTCAAAGCAAAGCTCTGTCACAGAGTGACACTTGTCAAACTCTGGTCTCAGGGAAATAAAATTCCTTAAAAGAGCCTAGCTCTGTGATAATGATGAGAAAATCTATTAAAAGAAATTTTTTCTTTAAACTCCTAAAGATTAATTTTTTTTTGGGATCCTAAAGATCCATGAAAACTCTTAGGAGTTCTTTATTTTTAGATCAAAAAGATCTACATTTGGTCCATGAGCAAAGCTCTGTTCATGGGTTAAAAACCCTGAAACAAGATCTCTTCAGATCTATGGATTCTTGAGAGCAAGGCTCTGTTGGTGAAACCCCAAAGAGGTTTTCTTTAGATCAAAGATCTATGAGAGTAAGGCTCTGTTGATTAAAACTAATTTAATTTAAGTTAAATTTTACCTAAGATGTTCTAAAAGTTTGAACTTTGAAGTTCTTGGAAAAAGAGAGCAAGGCTCTGGAGTTCTTGAAAGCAAGAGCAGGGCTCTGTAAACAAAAGTTCTTAAAGATGGTAATCATCTACTGAGGGCCGGGGGTCCTATTTATAGGCGCTTGCGCCCCTTTAACTCCTGAGTTGATCCAACGGCCAGGATCTTGCCACCGCTACACTCACGTGCGCGCCACGTGAGCGCAACGGTGGGGGGCATTTGTTTCCCCAATCAGAGCAAAGCTCTGTTTGAATTTCAAAAATTCAAAAATTGAAGGAACGCTTCAAATCCCGTGCGCTGCGCGCAACACGCCACGTGTCAGAAGTTGATACGTCAGCGCAGCGCTCAAGGCAGTGTGCCCAATCAGAGCAAGGCTCTATTTAAAACAAAAGTTAAAGGAAGCAACGCTTCAATTGCATAAGCGCTGCGCTGCACGACAAGTGTCAGCGCAGTTGCGCAAGCGCTGACACGTGTCAGCGCAGTTGCGCAAGCGCTGCACGACACGTGTCAGCGCAGTGCGCAAGTGCTGACAAGTGTCAGCGCAGTTGCGCAAGCGCTGCGCGACACGTGTCAGCGCAAACGCAGTTGCGCTGCGCTGTGCGCTCCGCGACACGTGTTAGCGCAGTTGCGTTGCGCTGTGCACTGCGCGACACGTGTTAGCGTAGTTGCGCTTGCGCAGTTGCGCTGCGCTGTGCGCTGCGTGACACGTGTCAAGCGCTGGGGCGTTTGCACCAAACAGAATTAAAATTCTAGTAAGAACCAAACAGAATTAAAATTCTAGTAAGATCTTTCTGTTCTTGTTAAAACAAGAAGATTGTCTTCTGTAAAACAGAAGCCCTTGAATCAAAGATCCAACGGAAAATTCCCCAAATCACTCAGAGAATGATCTCTTTAACGATCTTAACAAATCTATGGGTACTATATAAAGGGCCCCTAGACCCCAACTCAAAGGATCATCAACATCGTGAGAGATCAAGAACTTCAAAACAGAGAGAACTCTGAAGAAAATTCAAGAAAAAGATAAAAAACCTTTATAAAATAGAAGAATTTTTTCTGAATAGATCATTGATTTAAGAACAAGATCAATGATCTTCATAAAAAAAAATTAATAATAGTGCCTTGCACTTTTTATGAACCATTGGTTCTGGAATTTCAGAAAAATTCTTTTCTTGAATCCAAAATTGGATCAAGTTATTGAAACAGTGCCTTGCACTTGCAAAACTGCACTGTTGCGCTCCTGGGTTGGCGCAAGCCACCAGAGAGCGCCACGTGTCAGCGGCGCAACAGCGCAGCGCACTGACGCGGCGCACCGCGCTGTTGCGCGCGCGTTCACCAGAGCGTGACACGTGTCACCTCCACATGCGCTTGCGCTCAATGATTGGCGCAAAGCGCCTGATAAATGCACTGCATTATTTATTGAAGGGCCAAGCCCAAATCAAAAAGGCCTAGCAGGCCAAAATAAAAATGCAATGCATTAAAAGGGCAGACCCAAACAAAGCAGATGCTCTGCATCATTTATAAAAGGGCAGAGCCCAAACAAAACAAAAATGCGATGCATTAAAAGGGCAGAACCCAAACAAAGCAGATGCTCTGCATCATTTATAAAAAGGCAGAGCCCAAACAAAACAAAATAAAGTGCATTATTAAAAAGGGGCAAAGCCCTAGCACAGGCCTAATAGGCCAAAGATAAATAAAACGTTGAATATTCCCAACTGGAGTTAGCCCAATCATGGCCGTAAGTTCTCAAATTAAATTGACTGAGCACGGCTGCTCTCCTAAATCAATTTACATCCGGTTCGAGGGTACATCTCCGAACTTCTCTGACTCCTATCGTTGTAATCCTTCAACGACGTCAGAGAGGTGACGAGTCCCGACAACCACACATCAACACGGACTGTGGGGTCCTTAAACTCATAGACTTATGCGTCCTTAAACCAAAACACGAACTGTGGGGTCCTTAAACCCACGGACTTATGCGTCCTTAAGCCAAGATACAGACTGTGGGGTCCTTAAACCCACGGACTTATGCGTCCTTAAACTAATGGACCGCAATGTCCTTAAACTACCAATGGACCGCAATGTCCTTAAACTACTTATGGACCACTATGTCCCTAAACTGGAACAATAGAGCCCCAAATGCTCTCTTGTCGGATCCAAACGATCCCGTTAAGTTGATCTTAGTCTCAAATCAGACTAATGTATCCTTAACGAACGTTTAATTTGATCTTAGCCTCAATATGGCTAACGTATCCTTAAACTAAAACACCAAATCCAAATCTAAGTAAATACGGATTTGGACTAATCCACGTCCTACGGGCGACGGCATAACTTAGTCTCCGTATACAATCCACGGGCATCCACAAACAAAACAAACACATACGACACGAAGTGAAATTCCGGAGAAGGAGAAAGTGGCTATCGCGATGCGGTAGCGTAACTAACTGCAGGGGCTTGCGCCTGCAGAGAAGAGCGTCCCCACAATAAAAAACCATTCAAACGAGGGGGAATCTGACGAAGTCTGCTGTTGAGGTAAAAATTTAAACCCCTGTTGACTGAGTCAAAGTCAAGGTCAACCCCTAAGCTAGGTGGGCCCAAGCCCAGGTCAAGCGGGCCCATACCCAAGTCGAGCCCGCGGCCAGCCTTCCCATGCCAACAACAAAATCATGTAATAAATAATTTTTATGTAATTGTTTATGCATGAATGTAAACAAATGGGCATAAAGCCAATATTTTGTAAGCCCATGGCTTATGTGCAAAAATGAAATGGCACATGAGCCATGGGATGGCTAAAATGCCATTTTTATAAAGCCCAAGGGGCTATATGTAAATATGTAAGCCTATAAAAGGCAACATGATGATGAATAAAAAAAACACTTTTCATTTCCCTTAAAAACTAGGGTTCTTTGTGCCTCCTGCTCCTTCTCCAAGGTTCAAAACCTTCTCAATTCTTTTGAATTAAATCAAGAGTTTTACTCTTTCTTTTTCCAAAACTAAGTAGTTTTCCACCACAAAACCCACAAAGGGAAACTCAGATCTCGCATCAGATCTCAAAAAGGAGTGATTTTTAAAGTCTCCTACTTCTTGATCTTTAAGATCCGGCCAAACAACAGAAGGAAGAAGAAGAACCCCCTTCATCAGCTTCAAAACATCCTAGGAGTTTAACTCCATACATATATACATAATAAATAATTCCTTTCTGAAGCATAGCTTCCGTTTCTTAGGCTAAAAGCCTCCTTTTCTCGCCGGCGCTCAAGCGCAGAGCGCCTGCGTGTCGACACGTGGCGCGCTTGCGCTCGAACGCAAAGCGCCCACATGCCGACACGTGGCGTGCTTGCGCTCGAGCGCAAGTCGCTCGAGCGCAACTCGCCCCGGTGTCGACACGTGGCGCGCTTGCACTCAAGCGCAAGCGCTCGAGCGCAAGTCGCCCCCGTGCCGACACGTGGAGCGCTTGCGCTCCAGCGCAAGTCGCCCCCGTGCCGACATGTGGCGCGCTTGCGCTCCAGCGCAAGTCGCTCCGTGCCGACACGTGGCGCGGTTGCGCTCAAGCGCAGGGCGCCCACGTGCCGACACGTGGCACTCTAGCGCCTCAGCGCACAGCACCTAGGCGCACAGCGCCCAAGGTGCTGCCCCACGCATCCCTTGGATGCCTTTTCCCCCTATTTTTATGTACATACATATACATACACATATGTATACATATTTGCACACACACATACTCCGCGACACTGTCCCTGTTAGAAAAAAATTTCTAACGGGGCGCTGCCCCGCACCTCGCAAGGGGGCTGCTAGCCCCCTTGACCCCCAGTCCGCTATCCGGGTAGCGGGACCCCAGTAAAAACTCTGCGTGGCTCCCGATATATCCAAAACCCCCCTTTCGAAACACAACACACGCACACTGCACATCGAGTTCCATGACCAGTTTAACCCGTCAATCGGAGGTTCCCTCGCTCCAAAGGCGAGGGGTAATTAACGGCAGCTTAGTCCGCGGCTGCCGGAGATTCGGATCCCCACAATCATTAAACCCCGGCCTACCCTAGGCAGGGGGAATCTGTAGTACGCCTGACAAGCGCGTGCGTATTCCCATCTCAATGGGGTGACGAAAAACACCCTATAGATTCTGGCACGCCCGGTGGGACCAATCTCTCCTCCCATATTTCGGGTTAAGCGTTCATGCGAACTCAATCAATATACATACCTGTATTTATACTAAAAATAATGTTTTTTCATGCAGATTTTCAAGCAATCACCTTCCGACGATGTCTTCGATGATGAACTCAGCTCCCGTCTCCTACACGATGAGGATAGACTATAGGACGGTCCTTCCGGCCAGTCTCGGGCGACAATGGGAGGAGCCGCTGCTACCATTCGGCTCTATCATGTTCATGCCAGTTGGCGCCATCCCAGCTCCTTAAGCCCCGGTGGCAGACAGACCGGTCTCGAAAGGAAAGAGACCAAATGTGGTGATCTCAAGGACGCCCCAACCCAAACGCAAGTCGGTGTCTGGACGACTTTCCTTGGCCCCAGTGGGGGCAAGGCCATCAACACCAATAAAGCTACAACACGTCCCGGGCAAGCTCCAGCGGTGTCCTTGACCACTGCTCGATCGGGTGTCTTCTCTAAGCTCCCCGCTGATCAACTCACAATGGCTTCCCGGGCAGCGGATGCCCGCCAAGCCCTCAAAATCGAGAAGCTGAGGAAGAAAAGGCTCAGATATAGAGCCAACAAAAGGGCTAGGGCTCCTGCCAGGCTGAACCTCATGAGGTTCGAAGAACAGGGTTACCCCGCCGAAGATGAGGAAATGGCTGGGTATGTTGTCCACACTGTCTACACGGTGGGCACGTGCAGCAAGAGCAAGGACGGGGCTACCACATCTCAAACCCAATCTGGCTTGAATGTGGTGGCCGCTTCCCAAGAACAGCCGCCTCTGCCGGGTGATGAAGACCCTCTTGATGAGGATGATGGGCAGAAAGACCCTTCGGTCCATGAGCAGTCGGGCTCGGAAAGTGAAGAAGAGCCGACTTTTCGCCCCAGAACCACGGAGCAAGAGCGCTTCAAGAGCTCCGAAAGCAGCTCAGAAACAAAGACAAGGAGATGGCTAAGCCCTACTCAAAAATTGACGACTTGACAAATGTCGTCCTACAGCTCACGACCCAACTTGCCTCTCAGCCGCCCAATCAAGCGGAGGGCTCTGCTCGTGAACCGGGAAGTGGTGTCCCAAAGCAGTCGACGCCTATTCCCTCAAATCCAAAAGTGGGCGAACTACATGAAAATCAGTCGCATCCTATCTCGGGAAATGTCGGCTACAGATGACAGTAGCCCGCTAACTCAAGATCAAATCATGGATTTGGTTGCCAGCAAAGTCAAAACATTGGTGGCCGAAGCCGAAGCGCAAAAAGATATCAGCAGTAATGGGAGACCATATCCTGCTCAGTATGATCTGGTGGAATTCCTTAGCGGCTATGTCATCCCCAAATTCGGAAGATTCGATGGGAAGGGAAACGCGAATCAGCACATCGCCCACTTCAAAGCCTCATGCGGGAATACTGGGGGCAATGATGCGCTTCTCCTCCGCCAGTTCGTTAATAGCTTGACCGATGTTGCTTTCGACTGGTACGCGAGCATACCGGATGGCTCCGTCATAACTTTTGTCCAAATGGAATCTCTGTTTCGGCAGAAGTTCATGAGCGTCAGCGATAAGATTACCATTGCCGAGCTCGTAAGGACCAAGCCCAAGAGCGACGAAAGCAACACGGATTTTATAACCCGATGGCGTAATCTCTCCGTCAAATGCGAACCGCCGATAGAGCAGGACCAATCCGTCAGTCTCCTTATCGGAAATCTCAACAACTGGATGGCCCCGTTTCTATGTACCGCGGGTCTCAAAACATTCCAAGAGCTGACCAAAAAGGTCCAAACATTGGAACGCTCAAAGCCCGAGTCCGCTCAGGATCTTCAGTTCACAAATAGACCGAAACCTTGGAGGGACGACAACCGAAAAGGCGGAAGTTCTAACATCACCGATTCTCCAAATAAGCAGAGAACGGGCGGAGCAAAAACTGACCAGTCTCGAGGGCTAACTTTGGAGGAAAGAAGAAATAAGGTCTACTCATTCCGAAGGGACAAGGTCCACAAAATTTTTAAAGATGCTCTGAAGAATGGCCTGCGGCTACCAGAACCGAGAAGGCTAAGTGAAGCGAACAAGACCGATCATCCCAACTTTTGCCCATACCACCGAGTGCTGGGGCACACTATTGAAGACTGTTGCATCTTCAAGGATTGGGTCGAGAAACAATACAAGGCAGGAGAGATAGAACTGTCCAAAGGCGTGTTAACAAACAGTCAAGCTGCAACCGCCAATTTCATACAAATGGAGACCGAAGTTCTTCGTGAAACCGATTCTCTTAGACATCTGCCTTTCTCTGGAAACAATCGACCACCACGTCATTAAACTGGGAACAGTCGACCACTACGTCATTAAACTGGGAACAGTCGACCACCACGTCATTAAACTGGGAACAGCTGACCACCATGTCGTTAAACTGGGAACAGTCGACCTCTAAGTCGTTAAACTGAGAATGTAAAAAAATGTAAATAAACAAAAAATGTGTAAATAAAAGAAAAAATGAAAAGCCGAAATGATTGGGCAACTCGCAATAAAAATCAGCGAGTAAAAATAAAGATGAAAATAAAGCCGAAATGATTGGGCAACCGCGAATAAATAGCCGAAATGATGTGGCAATCGCGACCTTCGCGATAAGAAAAGCTGAAATGATAGAGCAATCGCGGTAAAACAAAAAATGCAAAAACAAAAAAAAACGGCGAATGATGAGTCGCTCCTGGTACTATATTCCAGTGTAGCGATGCAGACGCCAACCAAATTCCAAATCCCATACCCCAATGACGAATGATGAGTCGCTCCTGGTACCATATTCCAGTGCAGCGATGCAGACGCCAACCAAATTCCAAACTCAAATCCCAAATGGCGAATGATGAGTCGCTCCTGGTACCATGTTCCAGTGCAGCGATGCAGACGCCAACCAAATTCAAAATCCTAACGGCGAATGATGAGTTGCTTCTGGTACCATATTCCAGTGCAGCGATGCAGACGCCAACAAAGTCCTGAAATTTTTCCGGCTCTACGGTCTGGATCATACATCCTGCAAAACCGTATACAATCCACTGGCGTAAAACGATCCCAATCTCTCTCAAGTCCTACCGGTGAGACCACATTCAAAGTCCCACCAAAAAAATAAAAAAAAAATTTTAAAAAAAAATTAATTAAATAAAAATAAAAAAAGGGTATGTCCACAAGCAAAATGGGCACGGATGAAAACCCGAAAGGGCTCCGTGAGTAAAAACAGCAGGACTGCCGGCGAGTTTGTGAAAACCCGAAAGGGCTTAAACTCGTAAAAAAAAAAGAAATGAAATGCTCTCGCAAAGTCCTCTCGACTTTGTGAGGAGAAAATTCCCGCGTGAGATCCTTACGACTCACAAAGGAGCAACACACTTAGGGGTCCCCACGACTCATAAGGAGAAAATACACCTACGGGATCCTTACGACCCGTAGGGAGAAAATGCTTTTGTGGGACCCTTACGGCTCACAAAATGGAAAAACCTTAGGTGATAGGGATCTAAACCTGTCTCCTAAACCACCAAATCAAAATCCTCTCGGGGCACATGATGATTTGCTCCTGGCATTATTCCAGTGCAGCAATGCAGATGCCAAACAAACCAAATTCAAATCCTCTCGGGGCACATGATGAGTTGCTCCTGGCATTATTCCAGTGCAGCAATGCAGATGCCAAACAAACCAAATCAAAATCCTCTCGGGGCAAATGATGAGTTGCTCCTGGGATTATTCCAGTGCAGCAATGCAGATGCCGACAAAAATACCAATCCCAAAATTCTCTCATGACAAATGCTGATTCACTCCTGGTACCATATTCCAGTATAGCGATGCTGATGTCAACTCAAGTTAAACGAATCAAACCAACCAATTCCAACATCGACCTTTGCGTCAAACAGCGACACTCCGTCTCGGAGAAACGTCCTACCACAGGCATTCCGTCTCGGGGATACGTCCTACCACAGGCACTCCGTCTCGGGGATACGTCCTACAACAGGCACTCCGTCTCGGGGATACGTCCTACCAAAGGCACTCCGTCTCGGGGATACGTCCTACAACAGGCACTCCGTCTCGGGGATACGTCCTACAACAGGCACTCCGTCTCGGGGATACGTCCTACCACAGGCATTCCGTCTCGGGGATACGTCCTACCACAGGCACTCCGTCTCGGGGAAACGTCCTACCACAGGCACTCCGTCTCGGGGAAACGTCCTACAACACACTCCGCCTAGGGGAAACGTCGACCAGCGACACTCCGTGCTGGGGACACGTCTACCAAATCGCTTCGTAACAGAGCGTCGACCGTCTATGTCGCAAAAAGGGCAGTACAGGCTCCCGCAAATTGGGAACCCAAATCGCTTCGTAACAGAGCGTCGACCGTCTATGTCGCAAAAAGGGCAGTGCAGGCTCCCGCAAATTGGGAACCCAAATCGCTTCGTAACAGAGCGCCGACCGTCTATGTCGCAAAAAGGGCAGTGCAGGCTCCCGCAAATTGGGAACCCAAATCGCTTCGTAACAGAGCGCCGACCGTCTATGTCGCAAAAAGGGCAGTGCAGGCTCCCGCAAATTGGGAACCCAAATCGCTTCGTAACAGAGCGCCGACCGTCTATGTCGCAAAAAGGGCAGTGCAGGCTCCCGCAAATTGGGAATCCAAATCGCTCTGGATCATAGCGTCGACCGTCTATGTCGCAAAAAGGGCAGTGCAGGCCCCCGCAAATTGGGAACCCAAATCGCTTCGTAACAGAGCGTCGACCGTCCATGCCGCAAAAAGGGCAGTGCAGGCTTCCTACAAAGCAGGAACCAGATCGCTCCGGGCCAGGGAAACGTCTACCACGGACACTCAGTCTCGGAGATGCGTTAAGCGTCGACCGTCCATGTCGTAAAAAGGGCAGTGCATCCCAAAAAGTGGGAACCAAAGCAAGTTGCCTCCACGTGAAAGAAGATCCATCAATTTCATGCACACGACCCATATATGCCGTGTGCATTTATTGATGGGGGGCAATTTGTTGAGGTAAAAATTTACATCCCTGTTGTCCGAGTCAAAGTCAAGGTCAACCCCCAAGCTAGGTGGGCCCAAGCCCAGGTCAAGCGGGCCCATACCCAAGTCGAGCTCGCGGCCAGCCTCCCCATGCCAACAACAAAATTATGTAATAAATAATTTTTATGTAATTGTTTATGCATGAATGTAAACAAAATGGGCATAAAGCCAATATTTTGTAAGCCCATGGCTTATGTGCAAAAATGAAATGGCACATGAGCCATGGAATGGCTAAAATGCCATTTTTGTAAAGCCCAAGGGGCTATATGTAAATATGTAAGCCTATAAAAGGCAACATGATGATGAATAAAAAAAACACTTTTCATTTCCCTTAAAAACTAGGGTTCTTTGTGCCTCCTGCTCCTTCTCCAAGGTTCAAAACCTTCTCAATTCTTTTGAATTAAATCAAGAGTTTTACTCTTTCTTTTTCCAAAACTAAGTAGTTTTCCACCACAAAACCCATAAAGGGAAACTCAGATCTCCCATCAGATCTCAAAAAGGAGTGATTTTTAAAGTCTCCCACTTCTTGATTTTCAAGATCCGGCCAAACAACAGAAGGAAGAAGAAGAACCCCCTTCATCAGCTTCAAAACATCCTAGGAGTTTAACTCCATACATATATACATAATAAATAATTCCTTTCTGAAGCATAGCTTCTGTTTCTTAGGCTAAAAGCCTCCTTTTCTCGCCGGCGCTCAAGCGCAGAGCGCCTGCGTGCCGACACGTGGCGCGCTTGCGCTCGAGCGCAAAGCGCCCACATGCCGACACGTGGCGTGCTTGCGCTCGAGCGCAAGTCGCTCGAGCGCAAGTCGCCCCGGTGTCGACACGTGGCGCGCTTGCACTCAAGCGCAAGCGCTCGAGCGCAAGTCGCCCCCGTGCCGACACGTGGCGCGCTTGCGCTCCAGCGCAAGCGCTCGAGCGCAAGTCGCCCCCGTGCCGACACGTGGCGCGCTTGTGCTCCAGCGCAAGCGCTCGAGCGCAAGTCGCCCCCGTGCCGACACGTGGCGCGCTTGCGCTGTCGCCCCGTGCCGATACGTGGCGCGGTTGCGCTCAAGCGCCCAGCGCTCAAGCGCAGGACGCCCACGTGCCGACACGTGGCACTCTAGCGCCTGAGCGCACAGTGCCCAAGGTGCTGCCCCACGCATCCCTTGGATGCCTTTTCCCCCTATTTTTATGTACATACATATACATACACATATGTATACATATTTGCACACACACATACTCCGCGATACTGTCCCTGTTAGAAAAAAATTTCTAACGGGACGCTGCCCCGCACCTCGCAAGGGGGCTGCTAGCCCCTTTGACCCCCAGCCCGCTATCCGGGTAGCGGGACCCCTGTAAAAACTCTGCGTGGCTCCCGATATATCCAAAACCCCCCTTTCGAAACACAACACACGCACACTGCACATCGAGTTCGCATGACCAGTTTAACCCGTCAATCGGAGGTTCTCTCGCTCCAAAAGCGAGGGGTAATTAACGGCAGCTTAGTCCGCGGCTGCCGGAGATTCGGATCCCCACAATCATTAAACCCCAGCCTGCCCTAGGCAGGAGGAATCTGTAGTACGCCTGACAAGCGCGTGCGTATTCCCATCTCAATGGGGTGACGAAAAACACCCTACATCTGCTACATCGGCCGCATCCGTCTAAACCTCTGATACATGGTGCCATAAATCAACTTTGCATCTTCGGAGAGGTAGACGGATAAAACCAAATAGCATCTGCCCCGAATCTCAGGCAAGACGCCCTCACGTCGTCGCCGCCATTCGGAGGGGAACAAACCTACCTTATATATATCTTACTAACTAGCTTGTACATCGCCTTCAAGCAATTACTATCATCAGATAACAATTTCCACTGACATGACATGGCTATTCAATACTCTAGTCTTTTAAGAACGAGATCCCTAATTAGGATGCTGAACTACATGCATAACACACTACTATTCACCAGTTTTATTTCCGTACAATTACCATACCACAAATTCCAGTCCTTTCAGCACTCCTAATTAGTGATCTAGTTATACCATAGTAGCTATAAATACGCGGGTGTTGGGGTAATTTGAGTGTGCGTTCGTACAACATGATCTCAGGAGTCCCATGCCGGCAGCTCATACCGGGCTATGTCGGTCACATGTTATTATAGCTCGTACCGGGCTATATCGATCGCATGTTATTACAGCTCGTACCGGGCTATATCGGTCGCTTGTTCATTACACAGTTAGGCCCGTGTTTCCTAGCCCCTGGGGCACTACTCTTGGGTTAGGAATACTCATGCAGAGGTTGACGCACACACTCAAACTCACGATAGGATAGAAAATCTTTTAGTGACCAGTTAGGTTATGACTTGGTCTGCTTATATGTCTGTTTCATAGTATTAATGCTTATATATATATATATGTTCTACTTGCGCACACGGGCTTCATTACACATATATTCATGTTATCATACCACACATACACCTTATATGTTGAGTACTTGCTAGGATGTTCTGACATCCTTGAGATTTGCCATCTCAGGTTTAGAGACAGATTTTTAGGCTGAGTAGGAACGCAGCGACTATCAGGACTTTGCCGAAGATCAGTAACCCGTAGGTTTAATTCCTTTCTGTTAGTATTTAGCATATGCGCCCTTGTGGGACATTAGGGCTTATGTATCCTTCAGATTTTGTTCTCTTTTTGAACCTACCATATTGGGTATTTTTTGCATCAATTATCTATTGGACCCATTTTTTTAGTATTCCTTATGGTGTCGTTGCAGCATGATTATCCGAATTATCCCTGTTGGTATTGGATTTTATTTTTGACAGGTTAAGCTAGACAACCTTATGTTACTATAGAAGGATCTTTTCTTACCGTAAGTAGCACGGCCGACCTTCGTTCTCCGTATTCCGTATTTTGGGAGGTGGGGCGTGACAAGGTTTTGTTGGTATCAGAGATATAGGATTGGGTATTGAACCCAATACGCTAACCAGAGAACCCGTAATTAGGAACATGTTTTGCCATATTGTTATCGTGATTCTTGAATCTTATCTTTCTCTTAACCCTTTATCTTGACGATATGCAAGTGACTTTGCATCTCGGCTTGGAATTCTTTTGGTTCCTTATTGTTTCTCCCTCCATGTTCCTTCGATTCTGATACTAGGATTTGGACGACTTGAATGGAGTTATGTGATTGTAATTATGTACGGCGGTATGGTTACAATGCGGTACTCTATTTAAGTAACTTGGAGTCCTATTCTTGGTTCCTTCCTTGATTTATGGTCGTTATATTACCTTGTTTCTCTAGGTTGCTTTGCTTACCAGTTTATGTTTTATCGCAAGCTTGAATCCAACAACCGTATTGTACTTTCCCTTTGTCCCGTAGTGACCTGTCCGTTTGCGTTTCGAAGAACATGTGTTTCCCTCCGAAAGACGCGCAAGACAGACGTCCTGCCTGAAATTCGGGGCAGATGCTAATTGGTGCTATCCGTCCACCTCTCCGAAGATGCCAAGTTGATTTATGGCACCGTATATCGAAGGTTTAAACAGACGGGGCCGATGTAGCAGACTTCGTCAGATTCCCCCTCGTTTGAGGGGTTTTTGATTATGGGGACGCTCTTCCCTGCAGGCGCAAATCCCTGCAGTTAATTACGCTACCGCATCGCGGTAACAACTTTCTATTTCTCCAGATGGTCACTTCGTGTCGTGGGTGTTTGTTTTGTTTTTGGTTGCCCGTGGATTGTATACGGAGACTAATTTATGTCGTCGCCCGTAGGACGTGGACTAGTCCAAATCCGTATCTTTCTTAGATTTGGGTTTAGGGGTTTGGGTTTAAGGATACGTTAGTCTCATTTGAGACTAAGATCAACTTAAATGTTCGTTAATGATACGTTAGTCTAATTTTAGACTAAGATCAACTCAACGTTTGTTAAGGACACGTTAGTCTAATTTTAGACTAAGATCAACTTAACAAGATCATTTAGATCCAACAAAAGAGCATTTGAACTCTATTGTTTAGTTTAGGGACATTGCGGTCGATTACCAGTTTAAGGACATAGTGGTCCAATACCAGTTTAAGGACGTAGTGGTCCAATACTAGTTTAAGGACATAGTGGTCCAGGTTAAGGACATCATAGTCCGTGAGTTTAAAGACTTCACGGTCAAGGTTAAGGACATCATAGTCCGTGAGTTTAAAGAGCTCACAGTCAATGTTAAGGACATCATAGTCCGTGAGTTTAAAGACCTCACAGAGTTTAAAGACCTCACAGTCAAGGTTAAGAACATCATAGTCCGTGAGTTTAAAGACCTCACAGAGTTTAAAGACCTCACAGTCAAGGTTAAGAACATCATAGTCCGTGAGTTTAAAGACCTCACAGTCAAGGTTAAGGACATCATAGTCCGTGAGTTTAAAGACCTCACAGTCAAGGTTAAGGACATCATAGTCCGTGGAATTAAGGACTCCACAGTCCATTGTTAGTTTTAAGGCATCGCGGTCGAGGTTAAGGACATCATAGTCCATAAGTTTAAGGACCGCACAGTCCGTGGAATGTATGGTTGTTGGGACCCGTCACCTCTTTGAAGACGTTGAGGGATTACAACGACAAATATCAGAGGGATGAAGAGATGTACCCTTGAACCAAGGTGGATTAAATGATCTGTAGCCTATTTTGGAACAAAGACCAATTAATTATATTATGAGCACATTGGCTCAGTTAAGTCTGGATTGAGGACTTATGGCCAATTTGGGCTAGTCCAATTAAGTTTGACATATTGGCCCTTTGTTGGACCATTAGTCTATTTGTCTGGTTTCAGGCTCACATTATTTAGCAATGCTAAACAAAAGTTTGAGGGCTCTGACAACATTTTTATCTGTGATTGAGCAGTAGACATTAGAGCTCTGATTTTTACTCAATTTTGAATGGGAGGCTTTGCCTCTGGAAGATTAACCAATTTGGTTAAAACTAGTGTTAAACACTAGATAGCAACAGTGTTAAAGCTCTTAAGTTAGTGTTAAACACTAGAAGGTAACAGTGTTAAACACTGGAAATATAGCCCCAAATTAGTGTTACACACTAGAAAACACCAGTGTTAAACACTGGGTATATGTTCTCGAATTAGTGTTAAACACTAAAGGAAAAGGGGTCACGTGTGGACATGTGAGGGCGCCTAAAGGTGGGACCAGATTCCTTTTCTTTGTTATGCAATTAAGTGTTAAACACTTCTATTTTTATTTTGAGCATCACGTGTTCACGTGATGGAGATTTATACACTGATTATTAAAGCACTTGCTAAGGGGTCACGTGGGAGCACGTGAGAGCGCCCAAAGCTTCTATTTCCTTTGCTTTTTCTTTCTGTGTTTCGGGGGTCACGTGGAGCACGTGAGGCGTTGCCTCTGAGCTCTTCCCTTCTCATTTCTGGGGATCTTTTCAGGGGTTACATGGGGACACGTGACCTCAGTCTTTTTCATGCACAGAGATCTCTTTAGTCTCTTTATTTTATTCTGAGAATTAAATTCTCCGTAGGGTTAAACCCTAATTATAACTTTGGAGGAATTAAATTCCTATTGTGAAAGAATTAAATTCTTATATAGGGTTAAACCCTAATTTCATTTTAGGAGGAATTAAATTCCTGTGAATTTTGAGAGAATTAATTTCTCAATTAGGGTTAAACCCTAGTTCTGTCCATCTTGAAGGATTTAAATTCCTGTGAGTTCGGGAGAATTAAATTCTCAGATAAGGTTAAATCCTAATTTTGTTTTGGGAGAATTAAATTCTCTAAACTCAATTCCCCCTCTAAGTTTTGGATCTGCATGGCAGGATCTTGACCCGACGAGAATTAAATTCTCAACTTATGGGGAGATGTGCTCTTTGCAGATCTTCAACCAGAAGAAGAACTAAGTTCTTTGTGCAGAAGAGTTAAACTCTTGGATTTGAGAATTAAATTCTCTTTTTGAAGTTTTGATCCCTTTCCTTTTCTCACCTAGGGTTTTCTCTCTTGAGAATTAAATTCTCCTCTCTTTTTTTCTCTCTGTTGTTGTTATCTCCCAAAAAAGTAGTCCCTTCTCTTCTCTTCTTGGCTCCTATTTATAGGAAAAAGAAAAGAATCAATTTGTTTAGTAAATCTTTCATTGAAAGATTTTTGTTGTTTTCATAATTAATATGATCCTTTAGATCATTCAGTGAATTTTATTCACCTTTGGATTTTAAATCCAAAGATATTCTGTTTGTTATTTCTTGTGAGATTTTCAGGGCAATCTTTCCTTGTCTAAAATCTTTCCATAAATTGGTGATTTTTAATCACCCTTGGATCTTTAATCCAACGGTCCCCATAATCCTTTTCCATTTGGAAAGATTTAGAAGCTTTTAGAATTTAATTCTATTAACTGTAAGGCTTTCGAAGCCAGTCACGCTTCACGTGTGAGCACGTGATCCCCAATTGAGTCATTTTCTTAGCGTTTACTTGCGCTTCAGTTTTAACCATCACGTGTCAACACGTGACCATTGGTCACGTGTGAGCACGTGACATCTCATTGAGGTATTTCCTTCAGCCGTTTGTTATTTTATTTCTGTTTTGATTGTCACGTGTGAGCACGTGACCCCCAATTGGGTCCTTCTTCAGCCGTTGTTTTTATTTCTGTTTTAACTATCACGTGTGAGCACGTGATACCTCATTGAGATAATTCCTGATTTTTAATCAGGGAACAATGCATAGCATATTTGCTCATAACTTTTGATCCCGGATGAATTATGAAGCCCATAATATATCAAATCGAAGAGTTTTTCGAGATGCTTCCAATATCATTAGAATTTAGCTGTTTCTCATTCGGTAGTTTGTCAAAATACAGCCCGAAAAATACTGGTTCGCATTTTCTTAAACGTATCGCTGCCATTTGATACCTTGGGCTCTTTACGCAGAAATTTTTGGCGGGAACAATGGAGAAGCGTAGGAGAAGCTTTGATTTGCAGTAGTACCGACTGCTTCAAGACAATTTAGATGCAGGACGTTTCGAGGAGTTTCGATGAACCCGCCGCAGATTATCAGAGTAGCACAACGGAAGAGTGGTGGGCTAATAATCTACAAGTCTTAGAACAACTTGCAAATTCATGATGAGGAGAACCGTTTATGTGTGCTGAAAGGAGATATTCGTGAAGAAGTTATGAAGGAGGCGTACAGTTTCGCATATTCCGTACATCCAGGAGGCACGAAGATGTACCGTGATCTATGACAACATTTTTGATGGGAAGGTATGAAAAAGGAGATTGCTCGCTTTATAGCGAAGTGCTTGGTGTGTCAGCAAGTCGAGACTGAATATCAAAGAGTAGCTGGTTTATTGTAACCACTTCCGATTCCTCAGTGAAAGTAGGAACATATAACCATAGATTTCGTGATGGCTTTACCGTGGGGTCCAAAGGGTAATAATGCAGTTTGGGTGATCGTTGATCGATTGACCAAGGCAGCTCATTTCATACCGTTTCGAGTTGGTCAATCGACATAAGCTTTAGCTGAGCAGTACATGCAGAAGATTGTGAGATTGCATGGAATACTTTTCAGCATCGTTTCCGATCGTGATACCCGATCCTTATCACACTTTTGGAGGAGTTTACAGGAATGTTTGGGGACTCGATTGAAGTTTAGCACCGCTTATCATCCTCAGACAGATGGCCAGTCCGAAAGAATGATCCAAACTCTTGAAGATATGTTGAGAGCTTGCATGTTTGACTTCAAGGGTTCATGGGAGGATCATCTACACTTGGTGGAGTTTTCGTATATTAATAGCTTTCAGGTGACTATCCAGATGGCTCCATTCGAAGCGTTATATGGTCGCAAGTGTCGCTCACCCGTCTGTTGAGGCGACATTGGAGAACAAAGATTGTTGGGACCGGATCTTATCATGCAAATCGTGGAGAAAGTTAATACGATTCGAAACCATATGAAGGCAGCGCAAGATCGACAGAAAAGTTGTGCCGATACAGCATGAAGACCTCTGAAGTTCGCTGTTGGTGATCTTGTGTTCTTGAAGATATCACCGACTAGAGGAATGATTCGTTTTGAGAGTCGAGGCAAGCTTAGCCTTCGATTCGTAGGGACTTTCGGTATTATCGAGCGCGTTAGAGAAGTAGCTTATCGATTGGCTTTACCACAATCTTTGGTGAGTGTTCATGACATATTTTATGTATCTCAACTCTGTAAGTATGTTCGAGATGAGACGTATGTACTAGATCATTCGGAGCTGACATTAGGGAGGACCTGACATATGAAGAACGTCCGATGGCGATTGTTGATCGAAGAGAAAAGCTCCTCAAGAACAAGATTATCTCTCTTGTACTTGTTTCATGGAAGAAATCGCTCGTACGGAGAATCAAATTGGGAACGAGAAGTTAAGATTCGACAGAAGTTCCAACTCTTCTCGTAGATTCATGTTTGTTTGTCTTATCTTGTTCCGCGAATTTCGAGAACGAAATTCTTTTGTAGTTGGGTATAATATAACAACCTAGTTCAGTTATACCATGTTGATTTGATTATTTTATTTTATCTTGTGACTATTTCTTGATTTTATTCGTTTTTGAGTGCGGATATTGTTTGGTATCTGTGCTTAGTATCCAACCCGACCCGCATATTTGAAACCCGTCTTGGTTCTTGATTACGTTTTATCCTTGCCAGTGCTGAGGATCCGTGTACACGTATGTTCTGTTTACCTGCATCATATATCTGGCATCTGCATTTTTTAATAATACAAATATAGTCAAATAATATATTTTAAAATACCCAGCATGGCCTGCATCATATCCCAGACCTTAGGGTTGCATCCGTATATCGTGTTCTAGTCCCGTTTAGTGAAACAGACTCGTTTGGATCGCTACGTGCATACTACGTGCAGCCGTTCTTGGGGGTATGCATTTTTTCTAACCCGGCATTGCTTCTTAGCTTTGGTTGACACGTATATCATCCGTATTTTCAAACCGTAATTTTAGACCTAGCCCGGTCATATTTTGGAGTATTTTTTGTATTAGCCAAAAAACTCAAATTTTCTTATTATTATGTTCTTTATATAATAACTATTTTATAAATACGTTTATAACTAAAATATATTTTCAAATATATTTTTAATCATATCCTAATCTAAACATATCCCCCTCTGTCTCTCAAATACATATTCTTTTATATATATATTTTTTTATATATATTCAATCTTAACACCCACCCTCTCTCTCTCTCAGTTATATATATATATATTATTTTCTTTTATTATTTTTCCAAAACCAATATATAACTTCCTCCCCCCACGTCTTCTTCTCTCTCCTTCCTCACTCGTTTCCGCCTTCACCTCTTGAAGCCTAATCCTAACTCGTGTCCGCGTCGCCGTCGTCCGTCTCACCCTCGCCTCCTCTCACCTTCCCGACCTCCTCACCATCATTCCCTCCTCTCCTTTCTCGACGACGAACACCGCGACGAACCTAACTCAAGAACCCAACCCACGCCTGCAACCCTCGTTGCCGTCGACCCTCGCCGTCGTCGACCATCCCTCTTCTCCACCTTCCTCTTCTCCTTCTCTCCTTCCTCCTATCTTTTCTCTTCCCCGACTGCAAACAACCCGACCCCTGCACAGAACCCTCGTCGCCTGCACACCCTCCTTGCCAGAGCTCGCCTCGCTGTCGACCTCACTCCTCGCCACCACCTTCTCCCCCTCTCCTCTGCTCTCGAGATCCTGAGCAAGAACCCTGCACACCTCATCCAACTTCAAGAACCTGCAGCCTGCCTTGCCGTGAAACCTCACCGAAAAACCCATGACTCGTCGTCACGTCCCCCTTGCCTCGTCTCTGTCCCTGAGCACCAAACCTCAGAGCACAACACCTTCTCCTTCTTTCTCCTTCTTTTTCTCTTTCTTGATCTCACGTTTCCCGGTGATCGTCGGAGTCGTGCTCATCGCCGACGATCCGGGCAATCCAGTAGACGTTCTCATCCAGCGTGGTCACGTTCTTGCATAGCTTGGTTCTGTTCTGTACGCGTGTGTGCATTGCGATGTTTACCCGACATCGGACGCAGTGTATGCACCCAGTCGTGAGATCCGATCAAGTAAGTATTCTTGCTTTACTTTTGGTTGATGCACATCGGCAACCCTCATATATATATATACGTATTTTCTGCACTGTTAAAATAGATAGAAAAGTGTTAGTATTCAATTATATAAACCTTTATGCAACAAAGCAATAAAAGAAAATTTGATTGAGTGTGGATCTTCAATGAGATTTATTTTTAACTATAATCAAAGTTCGAAAGTTGTTAACCTACCTTATATATATCTTACTAACCAGCTTGTACATCGCCTTCAAGCAATCACTATCATCAGATAGCAATTACCACTGATATGGCATGGCTATTCAATACTCAAGTGCATAGGTTAACAACTTTCAAACTTTCAACCCGTTCATCACCGCAAACGGATGATGGGATTGAGTATATGTCGCATGTTTCTTATTCGAGTGCGGTGGGTAGTATTATTTATGCCATGGTTTGTACCCGACCCGACATTTCATATGCAGTTAGTGTTAGTCGCTATATGGCATCTCCTGCTAAAGGCCATTAGCAAGCTGTGAAATGGATTTTACAATACCTGCGAGGTACGTCTGATGTGGAGTTGGTGTTTGGAAGGAACAACAACAATTTGGTTGGATTTAGCGATTCCGATTATGCGGATGATCTCGACAGACGAAGGGCGATCACCGGTTATGTATTCTCTTTAGGGGATGTACCATCAGTTGGCGTGCTTCGTTACAGCCTACGGTAGCGTTGTCTACGACGGAGGCGGAGTATATGGCTGTTGTTGGGGCCGTCAAGGAAGTGAACTGGTTGAAGGGACTATTTTCGGAACTTGGTATTCAAAAGGACTTCATAATAGTCTACTGTGATAGCCAAAGTGATTCATTTGATGAAGGACCAGATGCATCATAACAGAATGAAGCACGTTGATGTTCGGTACTGGTTTGGTCAGGATATCGTTGAAAAAGAAGAGACAGTTGTGAAGAAAGTTGACACAGCGGATAATCCGGCCGATATGTTGACAAAGTCTCTTTCGATTGTTAAGTTTGAGCAATGCTCGAACTTAATTGGAGTGCGTCACACTCATTGAGCTTTTTAGGGGTTTTGTGGTGAATGTGGAGATACTATTAATTTTATGGAGTTTTGTGGGAATGAGAGGCAAGGCGGAGATTTATTGTGTATGTCTTCCATTCTAACCCCTATTTGATTTCCCTGTTTCATTCGGCAATATCACGGAGATTGGACAGATTCAAGTTTATCTGTAAGCAAGGGGACAGATGTCTGGAGTGTCAGTGTTGTATGTTTGCATATTTTGGGCAGACGTCTGATTAGAATACATCAAACTTCTGCGAGCGTTATTGTAACACCCTAGTTCGTTATACCATGCTTGATTTGATTAATTTATATATCGAGTGATTATTTCTTGATTTATTGCTGTTATAGGTGCGAATAATATAATTGGTAGCTGTGTTTGCATCCGACCCGACCCCATGCTGAAAACCCGTCTTGATTTCTGCTTATGATTTATCCCTGCTTATGCTGAGAATCCGTGCACTCTCGTCTTCTATATCCTGTATACCTGCATTATATCTGTCATCTGCATATGTTTTAATAATACAAATATAATTAAATAATATATTTTAAATATATCCAGTATGGCCTGTATCATATCCCGAACCCTGTGGTGGCATCCATACATCTTGTTCTCGTCCCGTTCAGTGAAACGGACTCGTTTGGATAGCTACGCGCACGTACATGTATTCGTTCTTGGGGTTATACATTTTCGTTAGTCGGATATCCTATTTTGGTTTTGGTTAACACGTATATTATCCGTATTTTCAAACCATAATTTTAGACCCGACCCGGGCGTGTTTTTGACTATTTTGTATTTAGCCTAAAACTCAAATTTAACCAATATAATATTCTTATTATATTCTACGGTTATATATATAAGTTTTATATTTATTTTAAACTAAATATTTTTTAAATATACTATCCTAACTAAACAACTCACAGATCACTCTCTCTCTAATAATACTATATAATTCTCTTTTTCTTTTACCCCATACCCACGTACACTCTCTTCTCCCTCA
The DNA here is from genome assembly GCA_030015575.1 of Agapanthus africanus. Lineage (NCBI taxonomy): Eukaryota > Viridiplantae > Streptophyta > Magnoliopsida > Asparagales > Amaryllidaceae > Agapanthus > Agapanthus africanus. Next base: position 44,027,440 of record JASDDO010000004.1, on the reverse strand, counting down.
TCTTCTTCTTTCTTTTTCCTGTACACGAACCCAACTTGTGCCGACGCCGCTACTCGAGCCCGCACCCATCGCCTCACGCCGTCGCCGTCTAACCCACCTCGTTGTCACCTCCTTCTCCTCCACTGCACCCCTCGACGATGTGACTGCGACGAACCCAAAACCCGATGCCTAACCCACGACCCCGCCTCCACCTCGTCGCCGTCATCACCGCCGATCCCTCGCCGTCGGCCTCATCCCGGCACCACCTCACCTCCTCTCACCCAAACCCCGACCACTGCATAAACCCTGCACACTTCAAGAACCCAAGAACCCGACCTCCTAGCCTCACCTGCATACCTTGCCGGAGCTTCGACCTATCGCCGTCATCGCCCCCTTGCTACCATCTCCGACCTCGAGCCAACTCCAGACCACCCTACACCCGAGCTCATCCTCTGCAGAACCCCGACACTAAGAACCTAGAACCCCACCGCCCATCGCCGGAAAACCCTCGCCTGCATCCTCACCGTCGACGGCCCATCATCGACGCCACCCTCTAGCCTCGCCTCTGTCCCCAAACACCAAACCCAGAGCACCGGCCCCTTTTTCTTCTTCTTTCTATTTCTTGGATTCTTGATTCCGGTTGTCGTTAGAGACGTACCCGTCGCCGACGATCCGGGCAACTCAGTAGACGTCCCCAGCCAGCGTGATCACGTTCTTGCTTTGCCTGGTTCAGTTCTGTACGCGCGTGTGTGCATTGTGACGTTTATCCGACGTCGGACGCAGCGTACGCACCCCGTCGTGAGATCCGATCAGGCAAGTTTATCTTGCTGCATGCTATACTACTATATTTTACATTCTTGTGAATAATAATATTACATATTGTTTAGTTATGCATCCCATGTTACCGTTTTACTGTTTTCGGATAGCCGTTCGTATCTGTATCATTTATTACATATCTAGTTGCATGCAAGTTTATCTTGCTACATGCTATGCTATTATATTTATATTCATATGAATAAACGTATTACATGTCGTTTAATTATGCATCATATGTTACAGTTTTACAGTTTTACAATACTCGTTCGCATCCGTACAGTTTATTACACATCTAGTCGCATGCAAGTTTATCTTGCTACATGCTATGATATATATTTTACATCCATGTGAATAAAAATATTACATGTTTATTATATTGTGCATCCATGTTACTGTTTTACCGTCTTTCCGATATCCGTTCGTATCCGTATCGTTTATTATATATCTAGTTGCATGCCATATCATATTATTTTATGTCACTGTTATACCAGTACTCCATGCTTGATAATGTACAACATACGTAGTCATGGAGTTGTAGATATAATCCTTGATAAACATTTGTGCATCCATGCTTTTACCGTGCATCCATGCTTTTACCGTGCATCCGTACTTGCTACAGTTTTATTTCGAGCATCCGTGTGATATATATGCACTATCTGATATGACCTGATATATCACTACTTGACATGTTACCTGATCTTGTTACTAATGCCGACAATCCTGACCAGTTGTCCTGACGGACGTATCATGTTGCCAACATAGACAAAACATGTACCTGACTGATCCTGCGTTGGCATTTGTTTTATATTTTCAATACCTGACTTGAACACATAACTTTGGGGGTATGGGGAAATCAAAAGTGTAGCTTAAAAGGGTATTACTTGATCCGTGGTCCCAGGGGATAACGGGACATAATCATTCGTGATTCTTACTTGATCCATGGTCCAGGGGGATAACGGGACAGAGTCATTCGTGATTCTTACTTGATCCGTGGTCCCGGGGAATAACGGGACAAAACCATTCTTGGTTCATACATCTTGATCCGTGGTCCCGGGGGATAACGGGGCATATGCTTTTGAGTTACATGGAGGAGTACACTAATTGATTTCAAACAAACTTTAGAATAGATAACTCAGTAGCACAGTTTAGATTACTCACCGCACTTCACATGCCCATATACACCCCACTGGTTCATTTCCATGTTTACTTGTTATATTCATGTTATCGATTATATTCATGCCCGCATATATCGTTGCATCCTGGTTATATTTTATTGTTTGATATTATGACGCACTGACGTCTGGGTTTTGCATGACCTAGTTCCTCTATCTTTGTCGTGGGCTGACCAGGAGTATTTCAGCCGACAGGCCGAGCAGTGAGGAGTATGTTAGTGATGGTTTAGCTTAGTTTTCTTTCCGCAATTTACTTCCTGATGTGAGCCCGTATTTGGGACGTACTTCCAGATGTTATTGTTATTTGGATTTTATTGCTTCAGCATATATATATTTTTTGACGCGTTTATCCCGGCAGATGGACATGTATTAGTTAGTTTAATATATTTCTTGTTCTTGATATCTTATAGACAGCCGTAATGCGACTGTGGAGGGATATTTCCTAGCCACAGGTAGTATGGTTGGCTCTGTCACGTGCCGATCGTAGCGCACTCTGGGAAGCGGGGCGTGACATGGTTTTTTTGGTATCAGAGCCATAGGATTTAGGTTAATCGGGTTTGATTCTTTTGTAGTTGGGTATTAGACCCAATACACGAATCAGAAAACCCGTAATTAGGAACATGTCTTGCCACATTGTTATCGTGATCCTTGAATCTTATCTTTCTATTGACCATTGTCTTGACGATATGCAAATGATCTTGCATCTCGACTTGAAATCCTTTTTGTTCCCTATTGTTTCTCCCGTCCAATTCTTTTGATTCTGATACTAGGATTTGAGCGACTTAAATGGAGTTATGTGATTGTAACTATGAACTCAGCATGGTTACAATGTGGTACTCTATTTAAGCAACTTGGAGTCCTAGTCTTGATTCATTTCCTTGATATATAGTCGTGATATTAGCTTGCTTCTCTCGGTTTCATTGTTTATCAGTTCATGTTTTATCGCAAGCTTGAATTCTGTTTACCGTGCTTATCTTCTTCAGTATTTTGGCTTCAGATGAAGTCGTTTCCTACCCGTTCATGATTTTCCCGCATTAGCATTATTCGATTCTGGTACATCCTATTGTTTTATGTAGTCCAAGTTTATTGCTGCACATTCGATTTATTGCACGACCCTGTCTAGTTGTTGGAACATACATACTGGGAATGGGAAGATCATATCTATTAGTGAGTGCAAGGAATGTTCGGTTGTTATCTGCGGACGAGAGTTATTCGCGGATTTCTTGTTGATCGATACCGACAGTTACGATGTTGTCTTGGGAATGGATTTTCTCGGCACTTTCCACGCCCATATTGATTGTAGGGCAAAGAAAGTGATTTTCTAAATTCCCGGACATCCGGAGTTTGTATTTGCTGGAGGTAGCAGTTCTGTCGGGCCAGTCGAGTTTAGGGCTAGGCTGACAAACACCGTTCTTTCGTCGATGGAAGTTGATAGGGAGGAAGCGCCAGCTGTAGTTCGAGAATTCATGGATGTGTTCGAGGACATCTCGGGCCTACCGCCAAAGCGAGATGTAGAGTTCACGATTGATCTTGTTCCTGGTGCAGCGCCAATCTCAAAGGTGTACTATCCGATGGCACCGGTGGAGTTGGAGGAAGTCAAGAAGCAGGTTACCGAATTACTAGAGAAGGGTTGGATTCGCAGCAGCAATTCATCTTGGGGAGCTTCAGTTCTTCTAGTCAAGAAGAAAGATGGCACGCGGAGGATGTGCATCGATTATCGAGAATTAAATCGAATGACTATTAAGAACAAGTAGCCGATTTCTCGCATTGGCAAATTATTCGAGCAACTCAGTGGCGTGAGGAAATTCTCGAAGCTGGATTTGCGATCCGGATATCATCAAGTTCGAGTTAAATCAGAGGACATTTGCAAGATTGCGTTCCGAACTCGATATGGGCATTTCGAGTGCTTAGTGATGCCATTCGGAGTCACGAAAGCACCGACGATATTCATGGACTTGATGAACCGAATCTTTTCACCGTTTTTGGATTTATAGTGGTGTTTATCGCTGATATTCTGGTCTATTTGACGAGCCAAGAAGAGCATGCAGAACACTTGAAGATCGCACTGCAAACGTTGGGGCAAGAAAGATTATATGCGAAGATAAGCAAGTGCGAGTTTTGGCTCGAAGAAGTGAAATTTTTGGGGTATGTCTTATCCGAAGATGGAATCGATGTTGATCCTGAAAAAATTGTAGCCATTCAAGATTGACCGATTCCGAAGAACGTAGCGGAGATTCGAAGTTTTCTTGGACTTGCAGGATATTACAGAAGATTCGTGGAGAAATTCACTCGTTGCTGAGCCTTTGACCAAGCTTATGCTAAAAGAGGTGCCGTTCGTATAGACGGATGGTTGTGCGTCAGCTTTTGAGGTGTTGAAGCAAAGATTGACAACCGTTCCTATTTTGACCGTGTCAGACGGTTTCGGAGGGTTGGTTATTCACAGCGACACATCTGGAAAAGGCTTGGGATGTGTTGTTATGCAGCATGGGAATGTTATAACCTACGTATCGAGACAGTTGAAAACCCATGAGAAGAATTATCCAACTCATGATTTGGAAATAGCAGCAGTGATTTTCGCTTTGAAAATTTAGAGACACTACTTATTGGACGAAAGGGTCGAAGTATTCACCGATCACAAAAGCCTAAAGTACATGTTCACGTGGAAAGAGCCCAATATGAGGCATCGCAGATGGTTAGAGCTGATGGCTGACTATGATCTTGATTTCAAGTACCATCCGGAAAAAGTTAATTTAGTACCGGATGCGCTAAGTCGGTTGCCAGCAATTCAGATGTTGATAGCACAGAAGGAGCTTATCGATGATTTTCGGGGATTCGAGTTGGAGATCGTGTTACCGTATTCTTCGGGACAGTTGATGCAGCTGCAAGTACAGTTGTCGGTGATCGATAATATTAAAGCAGCGCAGTCGCACGATCCAAGGTTACAGAAGTTTTGAGAACATGTTGAAGCGGGATTTCGAACGGACTTGTTGATTCATGAAGATGGTTCGTGGCGATATGGGAGCCATTTGTGTGTGCCAAAAAGAGATATTCGTGAAGAAGTTATGAAGGAGGTGCATAGTTCCGCATATTCCGTACATCCAGGAGGCACAAAAATGTACCGTGACCTACGACAACATTTCTGGTGGGAAGGCATGAAAAGGGAGATTGCTCGCTTTGTGGCGAAGTGCTTAGTATGCCAGCAAGTTAAAGCTGAACATCAAAGAGTTGCCGGTTTATTGCAACCACTTTCGATTCCTCGGTGGAAGTCGGAACATATAACCATGGATTTCATGACAGCTTTACCGCGGAGTCCAAAGGGCAACAATGCAGTTTGGGTGATTATTGATCGATTGACCAAAGCAGTTCATTCCATACCATTTAGAGTTGGTCAGTCGACGGAAGCGTTGCAGAACGATACCTACACGAGATTGTGAGATTACACGAAGTACCCGTGAGCATAGTTTCCGATCGTGATACCCGATTTCTGTCGCACTTCTGGAGGAGTTTGCAGGAAAGTTTGGGAACTCGACTGAAGTTTAGCACCGCTTATCATCCTCAGACAGACGACCAGTCAGAAAGAACGATCCAAACTCTTGAAGATATGTTGAGAGCATGCTTGTTGGACTTCAAGGGTTCATGGGCGGATCATCTACACTTGGTGGAGTTTTCATATAATAACAGCTTTCAGGCGACTATTCAGCTGACCCATTCGAAGCTTTGTATGGTCGCAAGTGTCGCTCACCCGTCTGTTGGGACGATGTTGAAGAACGAAGATTATTGGGACTGGATCTTATCGTGCAAACCGTGGAGAAAGTTAGTACGACCCGGAATCATATGAAGGCAGCACAAGATCGGCAGAAGAGTTGGGCCGATACATCGAGAAGATCTTTAGAGTCCGCTGTTGGTGATCTTGTATTCTTTTAGATATCACCGACTAGAGGAGTGATTCGTTTTGGGAGTCGAGGCAAGCTTAGCCCTCGATTCGTGGGGCCTTTTGATATTATTGAGCGTGTTGGAGAATTGGCTTATCGATTGGCGTTACCACCATCTTTGGCGAGTGTTCATGACGCGTTTCATGTATCTCAACTCCGTAAGTATGTTCGAGATGAAACACACATGCTAGATCATTCGGAGCTAACAGTAAGGGAGGACTGGACCTATGAAGAACGACCGATGACGATTGTTGATCGAAAGGAAAAGGTCCTCAAGAACAAGGTTATCCTTCTCGTACTTGTTTCATGGAGGAATCGCTCGCACGGAGAATCGACTTGGGAACGAGAAGACGAAATTCGACAGAAGTTTCCACACCTTTTTTCGTAGATTCATGTTTGCTTGTCTTTTCTTGTTCCGGGAATTTCGAGAACGAAATTCTTTTTGTAGTTGGGTATAATGTAACACCCTAGTTCGTTATACCATGCTTGATTTGATTAATTTATATATCAAGTGATTATTTCTTGATTTATTGCTGTTACGGGTGCGAATAATATAATTGGTAGCTGTGTTTGCATCCAACCCGACCCGCATGCTGGAAACCTGTTTTAATTCCTGCTTATGATTTATACCTGCTTATGTTGAGAATCCGTGCACTCTCGTGTTCTATATCCTGTATACCTGCATTATATCTGGCATCTGCATATGTTTTAATAATAAAAATATAATTAAATAATATATTTTAAAAATATCTAGCATGACCTGCATTATACCCCGAACCCTGTGGTGGCATCCATACATCTTGTTCTTGTCCTGTTCAGTGAAACGGACTCGTTTGGATAGCTACGTGCACGCTACGTGTATCTGTTCTTGGGGTCATACATTTTTGTTACTCGGATATCATATTTTGGTTTTGGTTAACACGTATATTATCCGTATTTTCAAACCATAATTTTAGACCCGACCCGGACGTGTTTTGGACTATTTTGTATTTAGCCAAAAACTCAAATTTAAGTAATATAATATTCTTATTATAATCTACGGTTATATTTATAAGTTTTATATTTATTTTAAACTAAATATTTTTTAAATATACTATCCTAACTAAACAACTCACAAATCACTTTCCCTCTCTCTAATAATATTATATAATTCTCCTTTTCTTTTATCCCATACCCACGTACATACTCTCTCTCTCTCTTCTCCGTTATCTTCTTTCTTTTTCCCGCACACGAACCCAACTCGTGCCGACGCCACAACTTGAGCCCGCACTCATCGCCTCGCCTCGCGCCGTCACCGCCTAACCCACCTCGTTGTCACCTCCCTCTCCTCCACTGCACCCCTCGACGACGTGACGACGACGAACCCAAGACCCGACGTCTAACCCACGACCCAGTTTCCACCTTGTCGCCGTCGTCACCGCCGATCCCTCGCCGTCGGCTCACCTCGTCGCCACCTCACCTCCTTTCACCCAAACCCCGACCACTGCAAGAACCCTGCACACCTCAAGAACCTGACCCCGTAGCCTCACCTGCACACCTTGCCGGAGCTCCGACCCATCACCGTCGTCGCCCCCTTGCCACCTCCTCTGACCCTGAGCCAAATCCAGACCACCATACACCCGAGCTCATCCCCTGCAGAACCCCGACACCAAGAACCTAGAACTCCACTGCCCATCACCGGAAAACCCTCGCCTGCATCCTCACCGTCGACGGCCCATCGTCGACGCCATCCCTTAGTCTCGCCTATGTCCCCAAGCTCCAAACCCAGAGCACCAGCCTCTTCTTCTTCGTCTTTCTTCTCTTTCTCTTTCTCTTTCTTGGATTCTTGATTCCGGTTGTCGCCAGAGACGTACCCGTCGCCAACGATCCGGGCAACTTAGTAGACGTCCCCAGCCAGCGTGGTCACGTTCTTGTTTTGCCTGGTTCAGTTCTATACGCGCGTGTGTGCATTGCGACGTTTACCTGACGTCGGACGCAGCGTACGCACCCCGTCGTGAGATCCGATCAGTTCCTCTATCTTTGTCGTGGGCTTACCAGGAGTATTTCAGCCGACAGGCCGAGCAGTGAGGAGCTTGTTAGTGATGGTTTAGCTTAGTTTCCTTTCCGCAGTTTATTTCCTGATGTGAGCCCGTATTTGAAACATACTTCCAGATGTTATTGTTATTTGGATTTTATTGCTTCCACATATATATTTCTTGACTCGTTTATCCTGGCAGATGGACATGTATTAGTTAGTTTTATATATTTCTTGTTCTTGATATCTTATAGACAGCCGTAATGCGACTGTGGTGGGATATTTCCTAGTCACAGGTAGCATGGTTGGCTCTGTCACGTGCTGATCATAGCGCACTCTGGGAAACGGGGCGTGACAGTTATGTACTTTCGAAACCTCAAGACCAAACGTCTGAAGCTCTTTCAGACGTCTGTGGACGCTCTATTGTTTTGAAGACTTCATAGGCAGACGTCTGGCAATGCGTTCTTCAGACGTCGGCCGTGTCTTGGGCCGGATAATTTGTTAGTTGGGAAATTAGTTATTTGGATCTATTTTTACTATACTATATATAATATAGTATTTTGTAACCCTAAATTAGATAGCTTTTATGATATTTTGAGAGAACCTTTTTGTATTTTGTGAGAACTAGGGTTTTCGAGGGATTTGTGATTCATCTACCGTTTGTACTCCTCCGTATTTTAGTGATTAATAAAAGTTTCTCCTTCGCCTTTTGGTTAGTACTTTTATTTCTTATTTACCTGTGATTGGTTTGATTACTTCTCTATATCGATTGTGTTATTGCTTTGTGATCGTCTTGCCGCAATAGGCAGTGTGGATGGATGCATCTTGACAGTATATGCGGGTGATAGGGGCAGATGGTGGTCGACGATGGCTTACATGTTGGCACGGATGGAGTGCCAGATGGATCGATGTTTCAACCAGTTATCATGCATTTAACCGTAGATGCATGTTTTTTTAACCGTCTTGGTGGCGGTTAAGGACACGTATTTGCGGAGATTGTTCGGTTTGGAAGTCATTGCTCTTACGAAATTGGGTACCCCAGAGAGTCTGGCAGTTGCATTTACGTTGGTGATTTGGATATCGAGTTCAAGCAAAGCTTGAACTAGATTTTTCCTAGTTGATTGTTAAGGGCAAACCGTGATGGGAACAGAGTTTCAAGGATTGAGCAAGTGACGAGATGTTGGCGAATTTGCATCAAGGTGGAGATTGTTTTTTTTTTTTTGCAAATTCTTAAGCTCAACTGAACAAGATCTAAGGAGAAGCCTATGGAGTGAGCACGTGCAGCGCACGTGAGGAGCAAGCTCATGGTTGAGGCGGGATTTGATTTGTGTGGATTTAGTTAGTTTTTCTAATTAATCTTAAAGTTTAAACTTTAAGTTTATCTCTAATAAACCCTCCACTATATATGTTAATTGCAAGTATGTGCAATCAATTAATCCAAGTACCAAAAAGCCTGCGGCTAATAAATTAAGAAGTCGAGAGGTATAGAGAGATAAAGAGGTATTAGAGAGAGAGAGAGAGTTTTGTATTGGGCGGGTGATCGGAGAGGGTTGTTCTCGTGTAACCCTTACTCTAGTGGAGGTTCTCGCCGCGAAGGCAGGATTAGATGCATATTTGCACTGAACCTTGGTATATCGTTGTGTTCTTGGTTGTTGTGCTTTTCTATTTGTTTGTTGTGTGTTGCGATAGCCGTTAGATATATCTTTTTCATCGTTGTCGTTTGCACGTGATCGTTATAGCTTTCAGCTGTGCCGTACAACTTGTTCTACGTTCGGCTTGTGTGATTCCCTCGTGGTTCACCGTGCCGTGTTAGAGGAGATCGGGGTACACCACTTTTGTGACGTTACTTTGAATCCTTCTATTAACTTCGAGTGAGTGAGTCTAACACCATGTACCATCAAAAGTTTGGTATTCTTTAGGGATTTACTATGAGACTTTATACCGATGTTGAAAAAATAGGAGTCACTTGAATATTTGGTTGTACATGGGAAAGTGATATCAATACCTCGTCAGACAATTCTTGAAATTGGCTATGGTAATAAGTGATATCATGCGAGCAGATAGCTCACAACATTTTGAGATTGATGTCCGAGTGGGTGCTTATGTTGCTTCTAGACCATCATGCTTATGATAAATGTTGTTAGCCTATAAAGGAGCCTCGCTATTGCTAATTAAGTTGCTAGTCCTGCATTTCAAAGGTAGCAGAAGCGTGAGGGACTAGCAGATGTGGTTGGCGTAGAGACCAAAGGGCTAACCATTTGGGTCTGTCTAAGCGTATGTATTAAATCCAATTGTAATATTTTGACAATTAATGGTTTAGTTCTATCTTTAAATTGATTTGAAGTTGAAGGATGCCATCGTTGTAATTTCAACTTAAGCGGTCGATTATTATATAAAACCGTCGACACAAAATCGATTTTTTGTCAGTGACATCTCTAATTTTGATCCATTTAAAACCCTCGGACAAGTATCTTCAAAGTGATACTAAATATAGATATAATGAGTTATGATTAAGGCATTGAAAGTTAAGAGTATATGAAGATAATGGTTTGTAAGTAATGAAGTTCAAGGCACATGAATTGGTTTATAAGCATGATTGTCATATTATCTGGAACTAAAGTTATGTAGGAACTACTAAAAGCAGCAAAATGGTGTAATCCGCTAAGGATGAGGTTGTTTCTTCTTTGATTTTGAGCATGCCAAGTAGGTTCTAATTAACTGGGTGTTATGTCCATTTATTTTCCACTTTAAGGGTTGTAGCTCGTGGGCTGTTTGGATCCAGTGAAAGAGAAGAAGATAAAAGGAAAGAATATGTCAATGACTATATAAATGGCTGAAAAAATACGAGTCACTTGAATATTTGGTTTTACTCTTCAGATTTCATTTGTCTTCACATATGGATTCTCAGACACTTTCCTGGATGGCTGGACCCTTTGGATGCATCAACTCATCAATATAAGGATATCAATTTTATGTTGCATGAAGTTTTCCCATATGAATCCACTTTGTTAAATCATGTATGTTTTCGTGTCTTAGAAAACCCAAGTATAATATGTTGGCGGTTTGAGCTTTCAGTTCTACCTTGGTATCAGTTAATGGTTTAATCAACTTCAACAAATACGAAACCAATTTAAATATTTGGTTTACTCCAGTCCAGTAGTGTGTGACACATTTATTCTCCATGTAACATACGAAGACATCCATTCTGATCTATTACTCATAAGCAATGCCATACGAACACAGGACATGTGTATCAAGTGTCTATTATGGCTCTTTATCAAATGTGTATATTTGATAAAAGAAAAAGTAGTAGTAGGGTCCTGAATTTGTTAAAATTTATGTAAGTCTACATGAATTTGTTAAAATTTATGTAAATCTACATAAATTTGGAAAATTGATAGCATATTTGATATAATGACTTGATATGCTATGTTAGGGTGCTGAACTGCACTCAAAGTGTTTGAGTGCCTGGAACATCGAAAATCTAAAACCTTAAGATTGGCAAGACAATCCTGATGTTTTTTTATATCAATTTCTTTTGGATATAACTGTATGCCATATCTGGGTGCCTTGCCATGTAGCTTCACCAAATTTTGATTTCCTTAGTGGCCTTTGCACATGCATGCTTGTACCCACAAAAGGAAGAAAAGAGAAGACACCATTTTTGACACAAGTGCATTGAGCACATGCAAATCCATTGGCTAGGATTCCTATTAGATTGAATGCTATAAAATTTTCTGATGAAACAAGAAGCAGATCATGAAGAAGAATGCTGATCTTTATTTAAACTGCTGTAAAAATATTCTATGATTTTATCTTCTTTAACATGCAATTACCTTAATGCACGACCTTATGCTTTCCCTTCACTCTTCGCAAAGAAGGCCCATCGACTAGATTCCATTCAATTTGATTCAAACTTATAACTTCTGGTTGCATGCAACCATTTATCAGTTTTAAGCATATTATTGCTTCATATGTGTGCTCACAGTTCACGGCGTGGAGTATGCTTTTGGGGCACATGACTATTCGTCAAGCGGGGTTTTTGAAGTGGAGCCTCGACAATGCCCAGGCTTCAGATTTAGAAAATCTATTTTCGTGGGCACGACGTCCTTAGATCCGATGCAGGTGCGAGAGTTCATGGAGATAAATTCTGTAAACTACAATGGCGATACTTATCATTTGATAGTGAAGAACTGCAACCATTTTTGCAAAGAAATTTGTTATAAATTGACCGACAACAAAATTCCCAAATGGGTGAATCGACTTGCAAGAATAGGTATGCGCACTGAACAGCCATGGATATTTTCTGATAATTTGTTGAAATTTCATTTTTCATGCACATGCTCTTTGTAGTAGAATATCTAAAGTTCTTATAGTTATACACCAGAGTTAAGTAGGTTTTAGTGTTTCTAGTTTTCCTGCAAAAATCACTGAAAATTTAATTTTCCTGTTGCTTGCCTGCCTTCATCAAATGCATTAGAGTGCGCGCCCCCGCGTGTGCGCGCACATCAATGTTCAGCATGCCAATATCATTCTTGGCTTATGTGTCTTAGAGTTGACCATAATTCTCCGTACCAATTTACCATCTTTTCCCTTCCAGACTTTCCTGGTTAATTACTCTGAAGGACGCCAACTCGTCATTTTGGATTATGACAAGCGTGAAGGCCCTTCTCTTCATATTTTCTTGGTCGGATGCTTTGGCAAACATAATTAAGAATGGATTGACGCCATAAGTTCTTGTCTAAAGTAATTTCCACATCCTGTCACAAGAATGGTTTGTGAGACAATACAATTTTATAACACATCAATGCAATGTCGGAAAATTTGTTATTGCCTTTTAAGTTTACTCTTGGTGGTGATATTCATATTTCTATGATCCGTTTCCCCCCCTCCAATTTGCCTTGTGGTTTGGCTATATTTGGTAAAGTTTTGCGAGCATCATTCCATAATGTCGACATGCGAATCCCTCTTAAGAAAGCTATGACAAAAAAGAGGGTTTTGCTGTTATCCTAAATGACCAATTGGCATCCTCCAGAATATCCTAAACTATGGACAAAAATCTAACGGGAAAGATAATTTATGTGCTTATATCAATTTATGTTCAACTTTGAGGCACAGATAAAACCAAAAGCAATGCAGACTTAATACTCCACAATCATAAGAAATATAACTTTTGTTCTTTTTAAAAAAAATTCTCCAGGCTCTCTATGCAACTGCCTACTGCCTGAGGCCCTCAAGGTTTCTCCGACCCGTCATGATCCCAATAACCAAGCCGAAGATAGCGAGAAAAGGAGGCTCAGAAGCGCATTCAGTTGCTTAACTTCGATTTCGATTCGCCAGAAGCAGCTCTCAACTTCCTCCCTCATTCTTCCTTCTCCTTTGAGAGGTTGCCGTCCTCCATGGGAGTTGAGAAGACCCAACCTCCCCCCAGTGAAGCAGAAGTAACAAAAAGAACCCTCCCAAGACATTAATTTTCGTCGATAAGGTTCGTTCTTATTGATCAATTAATGTGGGTGGTTTGTAAGCTTTGTACAATATGCAAAGAGGTTGTCTATTTAGTTGTAGCTCATGCCAACACTAGGTCACACTAACAAACCTTGGGAGATGCTAATGTTTTGATGACCTAATATTGTATTATGGTGTATGAACACAATGAGATGCTTGGTGCCAACTTTTTTTTTAAGGCATTACTAATACCATATTATCATGCTATATATTGTTGAAGCCATATGCATGCCCTTAAATTCTATGGTATTTAATGTGCTTCAATGCCTTGTCTATGAAGGGGGGATGAATTTGAGTTATAAAACTTTTCATGGTACTTGTGGGGAAGTAGTCGGTTCCATTGTTACTCCAAATATGGGAAGGTTATGTGTTCATTCCCCCTGCCTTGCTTTGCATTCACATTGCTCAAATTTGTGTGAAATGGTGTTGGCAATTGTTTGGTTTGTGTGTGTTGTGGGAGGACAATACCTTGGCTAAATTTCACCAAAACATCATGATTTTTTTTGAATTTAAACAAAGTCTAAGTGTCCCCGTTTTTCATTAAATGACTATTTAACGAAACTATATCAAAAGGTCTTCAAAAAGAAAAGAAAAGAAAAGAACAATAGAGGATAAAATGTCCTGTATAAAAAACTAAATACAAGTCTTATTCTCGCAAAAAGAAAACAGCAACCTTCTCAAAATTGTTAAAACTGTTATTGCTTACGGTTGACCTCCTCCGTCCCGTGATGTCCCCGTCCATCAAACAAAGGTAGCTAAATTATCCATGTCCGCAACTGAGCCCTCGTCCTCTGTAACTAAAAAAATCTCTCCTGCATGCCGTTAATTCAGTTCTTGGAAAGAGTGTCGATCCGCATTTGAGCGACAAATAAACCTGTAAGAGATTAAGAATCGAGACGCTTTCGATCTCAGCACGAGCGACAGGTAAGCATGTAGATGTAGATGTAGATGATGAGAGCAACAAAGGGGATAAGAGATCTTGTTCTCATGTGAGAGAGAGAGAGAGAGATGTAAAGCAAGAGAGATGTAAAGCAAGCTTTCTTTTGGCACATGAAACCATCCACATCCTGCACTCAAAGGACAATTACTGGTTATTTGTGGAAGGAAATCGACACGTTGTTTCGAAAAGGGACACATGGGGCCGGCGGACTTGGTTGCGGTCGTCAAACTTAGAGAGGGACCTATCAACATCGAAATGTGTGTGGGCTCCTCTCTTCTTTATAGGGTAAGATAACTTAGTACATCAAGGGGCTCACTAACATATCCAAAGCTTATCTTCTCCTTTCATTGTTTGCCAACACTCAAAGGTTTAAATATCAGATATCAGAATCGTATCGGACTGGTTCTTCAAATCGTCTATACAGACAATATATCGGGCAATATCGCCCTATCGGACAGTGTTTTATCGGTTATATCATATCACAAGTTGTCCTAATTAAGATATACCGGACGATATGACCGATATTTGATTCACCGCCAACGCCACATCATTTACAACAATAGGAAGCCTTAATTTTCATTGATTTGCTTGACTAATTACAAGATCAATACACAAGCCATGCATCTATACATGCAGAATTTGTTAGCAGCTAGAAACACACTGATAAGAACACTAAGTTACTTTTTACATGGACTTAATATATATATATATATATATATATATATATATATATATATATATAGTTACATTCCAAGGTAAAAGCCATAATCCATATAACTGTACTGATCATTCATGTACAGAAAGTCGTCAAATCCTCCGCAGAAGGTCGGATGGTGATAGGTTTCCGTCGACGACGAGCTCGGACTGATAATGCCTTCGTCGCTGCTGCGGCCGCCTCCAGAGAGCGTCTTGATTTTCTCCTCGGCCTCGGCGAGCCTCGTCTTTATGTTTAAAACCTGAACAAATTAAGCATAACGGTCATTCATAAATGCCATATTCATGCATCAAATATAGAACAACAAATATTGCTGCAACTCGAAAGATCGGAAGTTGTTAGATATAATATATACATACCTCGTTTTCGAGGTGGCACTTCTCGACAACCACGGCATGGTGTTGAGATTTGAGTTTCCTGTACTCTTCCTCCAGCTGTTTGTTCTTCCACCTGGCCCTCCTGTTTTGAAACCACACCGCGACTTGTTTTGGGTCGAGCCCAAGCTCTCCTGCTAAGCTCATTTTCCGTCCGCTCTCGAGCTTTCGCTCTTTCCCGAAGTTCATCTCGAGAAATTTCACCTGCTCTTCGTTCAGGTTCCTCTTCTTGCTCTCTGCTCCCGATCCCTCGTCAAGCTTGGCCTTCTTTCTCCTCCTCCTCGTTTTCTTGATCTCGCCTGAAAAAAAAAAACGCGCAAGTCCTCTATAAAAATTTCAAGAAAAAAGACAACGACAATAAATATATGGGACGTCAACTTTTTCTTAATTAGTGCAAAATATTCGTAGAAAAATATCATCAACGGGTAAACAGACATCTATAGAAAATGCAAGCATGCGTCCGAACTTTATCGGAAAATTTTAAAGGGAGCGTTATTTCCATTACGCATAAAATTGAAATCAATTTCATGAGCACACAATTTTTTTTTAATAAAAAAATCAAATATATAAGTAGACATATATAATGCTACAAAATATATGTAAATTAAAACAACAAGATGTGTAGCTATATACCTAGATCAACTTCAGAAGGGCATAGAACTGAGGAGAAGAGCATTTTTTCTTCAAATTGCTTCATGCTTGCCTTGGAATTCATTTTCTCTCTCTAACTCTTCTCTCTCTCTCTCTCTAGTGTAGAAAACTTGGCTTGTTTCGTGAACAAAAATGTGGGTCTTGATTAAATTTTTTCTAAGTTGCTGTAGGGTGAGGGTGAAAGGCTCCAAGTGATTTTTATAATGGTGGTGGTAGGGAAAAGCCCATGGAGTTGGTGATAATAGCAAGAATGCCACTCCCATGTGTAAGTAGAAATAGACAGAGACGTATGTGTTCATGAGACAAGGGAAAAGGGAGAAATTTGCCATTTGTGTTTCTTCTGCACAGTTCCAGGAAACAAGAGCAGTGCTTGGTTGACGTATGCTAATCTTTTTGATGAAAAGGACCCTTCGAGGCATTTGAACAGGAGAGAACAAATGTTTGAGTTTCACACCTATTAAATTAATTTTTCACTCGCTAAACTTAGCTGGATATGATGATGATTTTGATATATGGTTGTGTTATTCACTGAACTATTATAAAAGCTAATGAAAGATAACCCATTACCAATTTCTCTTTTTCTTTCTTTTTTAGAAATATCTATTGACAAATAGTTGGTTTACACTATTCAGCACAGCCGGTGTCTTGAATCTTTCTTGAAGAATTCGAATTTTAGCGTACTAAATGTTTGCTGGACATGGAATTTTTTGACTTGATATAAATACTCGGCCATAAAGCAGTCTAAAATTGTCGAATAATCCAAAGCCTAAATGGAACCCAATTTTCTCACCTTATTATAAAAAACATTAACCATTATAAAAGTTTTAGTTTCTCATTGAGTATCACATTAGAACTAGTGGCTAAATATGGAGTTGTTGGTCTGCAATATTGTTGTTAGAGTTGATAGAGTGTATGGCTTAAAGTTCTTGTAGAGTTTCTCAACTATTTAATTTTTCACTCACTAAACTCCCCTAGGCATTGAACAAGAGTACAAATGTTCGAGTTCCACAACTATTTTCTTCACTCACTAAAGTTTGATATGATTTTGATATATAGTTGTGTTGTTCACTAAACTATATAACCTAATAAAAGATAACCAATTACTAATTTTACACTATTCAGACCGTTAGATGTCTTGATTCTTTCTTGAAGAATTTAAATTGTTGCTTTCTGAATTTTTACTAAAGGGGGATTTTTTTGACTTGATCTAAAAATCCCACCATAAGCAATGTTGAATAATCCAAAGTCTAAAAAGAACCCAATTTCATCCTATTAAAAAACATTAACCGTTATAAAAGTGTAGTTTCTCATTGAGCATCACATTGGACCTATTGGATAAATATGGAATTGTTGCTTTGCAATATTGTAGTTAGAGTTGATAGTTAATGGCTTAAAGTTCAGCCGATACTCTTTCCGTCCTTTTTTACTTGACGTTTTGGAGAGAAAAAAGTGTCCCAATTTACTTGACGTTTTGGAATAACGAGAAAATCATTAATGATAAAGATATCAATAAATTATACAGTACAAAAAATAGCCTAAAAAATTAATTTTTAGTGGTGGTATGACAGTAGATTAATTGCTGATATAGTAAATAGTTGATGGCAGAAATAGTATGTTTTTTTAGTGGTGATGTGGCAGTAGATTAATTGCTGATATTAAGAAAGTGATAATGCTTTTCTTAATCGGTGTGTATTTCTCTAAAACGCCGAGCAAAAGATGACGGAGTGAGTATGTAGTAGAGCTGACGACAATTGGTTAAACTAAAGATGATTAAAGGTTTGCAAACATACACCCATTTAATGAATTGTTGTGGTTTACTGATGCTCACAAGTGGTATTTTCTCAGATTACGACACGTGGCGGATGACGTGTCCCGAAGGCTACGGAGGTGGAATAAATGAGTTGCATTAGGGGCGTTCCTCGGGACCTCCTCTCCGAGGACGTATCCGACCTTTCAGGAGACCTCCCTGAGTACTTTCTACCTTCACCTAGCAAACGGCCAACAGCTCGTCTCCGAGCTTCCTCGGTTTCCTTGCTCGTCTCCGAACCATCTGACAGGCCGAGCTTCCTCGGTCTTCTTGCTCGTCTCCGAGCCATCTGACAGGCCGAGCTTCCTCGGCCTCCTTGCTCGTCTTCGAGTCATCTGTCAGGCCGAGCTTCCTCGGCTTCCCCGATCAACCGAGAGCGCAAAATCCAAGCGCCCCCGCAATGGCTCCGCGTATCTCGCTAGGGTGAGATATTCGCCTTCCTACGGTCAACAACCCACACTGGCACGTCCCTCCATTAATGAGCGTATCCCGCCATTAATGGACGGATCCCGCTATCAACGCGGGCGTAATGAGGGGATCGTAACTGACGGCGGGAATCTCGTGCCGGCTTGCTCCATGCGACCTCATATAAACCCCTCTTTCAGACGACTCAGGTAACTCGAACCGATTCCAATACGCCGCTACTATGCACTTATATCTCGGCACTAACTTGATCGTCGGAGGGTCCTACGGTAGTCGCCCACCTCGGGACTTCTTTGAAGGTAGCTCGGCGTCCAACACTAACCCATTGAGATCCACACTTAACAACTTCCAAAACAAATCTCAGCCGTCAAAGACCGCCATCACAGGATCGACGGAGGACAACATCTGAAGGATATCTCCGCCTTCATCAGTTGGCACCGTTTGTGGGAACGTTTCAGAAACTTCTCCACCCTTAAAGTTGATCTTCCGCCCTCGACCCGATGGCGAGCGACAATCGCGACAGTCCGAATACGAGCTGCCATGACAGAGGCGGGAGCGGCTCGTCGCCCCCTCCCAACGCCATTAACGCCTTATCCGTCCGGATAAACAAGCTCACATCGCTGGTGGATGCCCTCGTTCGCGTTCAAGCGGCGGGCCCTACCGACTAGACCGCGGCTCCCCCTCCCCTGGATAACGATGTCCATAGGAGGACAGATGGGCACGCTCAAGCCCTCGAGCTCACTCACCCTCATCTCAGTGCCACCGAGCGCCGGCGGGCCGAATCCGGCCACCCTGACCCGCATGCGACGATTGATTTCATGACCCGCTGGACGCCGGACAGCTCCATGCCACGATCCCATGGAAGACTGGGCCGTCGCTCCAATGCCCGCCGCGCTCTCTCTCCCCCTGAGGAGGTGTCGGTCAGCTCGCCTGCTTCTAAGCATGACCGACGCCCCCACTCTCGTCGGGGGCGCTCGAACGACGAGCGCAGAGACTACTCAAGAAGGGCCTCGCTCGAGGATTTGAGACACTTGATAGAACGAAATTGAAGCCGTACCATCGCACAGACCCGGAGCGGGGGTAGCCACTACTCTGACTGTGCAGAATCCTCGCGGTACCACCACCGACTTGAAGCCCTTGAGAAGAAGATCAAAGGCATACGAAGGGATGGCCACACGTCCGGCGAAGGGGTCAGGTACTCCGCCGACTCACTAACGAAGCCCTTCATAGAAGAGCTGCTAGCCGCGCACTTCTCGTCTAGGAACACGCCGCCCAAAGTGGTCCTCTTCGACAGGAAGTCTGACCCGAAGGACCACTTGGACGCATTTACGGCGGGCATGAGCTTCCAAGATAACTCAGATGCATCTCAATGCCGAGCTTTTCCCTCCACCTTGATCCGAGCCGGCTGGGACTGGTTCGGGCGCTTGCGCTGCGCTCTATATCTACCTTTGAAGAGCTGTCTACCGAATTCCTTGGTCATTTCGTCGGTAACCGACGACAAAAGAGGACAATAGACTACTTATTCACTGTCAAGAGTGGGAACAAGAAATCCTTCAAAGGGTATCTCACCCGCTTCTATAATGCCCTCCTGGAGGTATCCGAACGCCACGATGAAACGGTCATCACCGCACTGAGGTTGGGTCTTAGGCACAAAGAGTGGCTCCACTCTTTTGCATTGGCGCAGCTTAAGACTATGGCCGAAGTAAAAGCTTGGACCGAGTGAGAAATCCAGCTCGAGTTAGAGGTAAACTCAAACCTGTCTCGAGCCGACCAAGCAGACCGAAAGAAAAGGGACATGGAAGAGAAAAGGAAAGACGATCGTCCGAGACCTTATTCCCCGAGGTTCTATGAATATACCCCTCTGAACATTTCCCAAGCCGAGCTGTTGGAGGAAGCTAAGGGAGAGAGGTTCTTCAGGCTCATGCCGGCTACCCGAAGCACTGGAAAACGGCTCCGAGGCCCGTATTGTGTCTATCACCGGATGCAAGGACATCCGACCGAGGATTGTAAATAGCTACGCGATTACATCGAAGAGCTGATCCGCTCCGGTCACTTGGAGAAATACCTGCGAGACAAACGTCAAGCAAATAGGGAGCAAGCCGACCAAATTACCGCCGAAGAGCTGATAATATGGCAGATCATGGTCGTCACCAACTGACCCAAGTCCGAACAACAAGGACACCCGCCGAATCTGTTCATTTAATACGGGAGAGTTTAAATTAAATCATTGAATCTGTATTTTCTTTAATCATAAAGATTCTTGCTTCCCTGCAATCTGAACTGCTTCTCTCTGTTTCCATGCTATAACTCCCTGCAGGGCCACCGAGTAACTTCCTGCTCGGCCCATCTACAGTGGGTAGCTTCCTACCCAACAACGCTGTGGATCGAAAAGCCCTCCTCATGAGGCCACCGAGTAGCTTCTTGCTCGGTCCATCCGCAGTGGGTAGCTTCTTTCCCAATAACGCCATGGATCTAAAAGCCCTCATCACGAGGCTACCGAGTAGCTTCCTGCTCGGTCCATTCGCAGTGGGTAGCTTCCTGCCCAACAACGCTGTGGATCCAAAGACCTCATCACGAGGCCACCGAGTAGCTTCTTGCTCGGTCCATCTGCAGTGGGTAGCTTCCTGCCCAACAACACTGTGGATCTAAAAGCCCTCCTCACGAGGACACCGAGTAGCTTCCTGCTCGGTCCATCCTTAATGGGTAGCTTCCTTCCCAACAACACTATGGATCCAAAGCCCTCATCACGAGGCCACCGAGTAGCTTCCTACTCGGTCCATCCGCAGTGGGTAGCTTCCTGCCCAACAATGCTGTGGATCTAAAAGCCTTCCTCATGAGGCAACCGAGTAGCTTACTGCTCGGTCCATCCGTAGTGAGTAGCTTCCTGCCCAACCACACTGTGGATCAAAAGCCTTCCTCACGAGGCCACCGAGTAGCTTCCTGCTCCGTCCATCCGCTGTGGGTAGCTTCCTGCCCAACCACACTGTGGATCAAAAGCCATCCCCATGAGGCCACCGAGTAGTTTCCTGCTCGGTCCATCCGCAGCGGGTAGCTTCCTGCTCAGCAACGCTGTGGATCCAAAGCCCTCCCTACGAGGCCACCGAGTAGCTTCCTGCTCGGTCCATCCGCAGTGGGTAGTTTCCTACCCAACAACGCCGTGGATCTAAATCCCTTATCACGAGGCAGCCGGGTAGAATTGAGTGATACCGACCTTCCTACACTTGATTATCAATCGGTTCATACTCGACCCGCGATCGCAACCTCAACTCCGGGGAAAGAGAGGATACCGACCTTCCTATACTTGGCTATCATTCGATTCAGACTCGATGCGCGATCGCCACCTCGACTTCGGGGAAAGAGAGGATACCAACCTTCCTACACTTGGCTATCATTCGATTCAGACTCGATGCGCGATCGCCACCTCGAATCTGGAGAAACGGAGGATACCGACCTTCCTACACTTGGCTATCGTTCGATGCAGACTCGATGATCGATCGTCACCCAGAAAGGGTGGACACTGGCCTTACACTAGCAAGATAAAGAGACTTACGAGCTAAAAACACTTGCAGAATAAAGATTCGAATACTGAAAAGTATACGAGCTAAAGTACTTGCAGATTGATCAGATATCTGAGCGAAGAAAAAGTACACTTTATTCATGATCAAAATTATGTACAAAGGTATTATGGGCTCCTCAGCCTTACAAAAATGCCCGGAGGCTTAAAAAAATCCTGAAAAGAAAAAAAGGAGAAGGGGGGATAGTTCAGGCCGCCCGCTCGGCCGGGATCTTTCCCTGCTCGACTCCATCACCAGGGACCAGAATGGCGACCTCAGGGTCAGCGCTCCTGCCGACGGCCTCGCCCCCTACGGCCTACTTGGCTCCTCCCCCCTGCGGCGCTTTCTCGGCGAGGGGGTATTTTGCACGGAGCTCGCGGTCGACGAACTTCGGCATAGACTCCTTGACTACGTCAAGGGCGCTGTGCCACATGGCGGCCGCGAATTCGGTGAGATCAAGGTAAAATTGATCGGACACCTTATAATCCTCCATGGCCCTCACCGTCCGGCCCTCAGCAACCTTCGCCGTGTCTAAGGGCGCCCGAGAATCCTTCTTGGCGGCGTCCCTCGACTTCTTTATCGCGTTGTAGAGGCTATTCGTCTCCTCCAACTTGGCTTGGATAGCCCGGTTGGAGTCATTCAGGAGCCGATGGGACTCTTTCAGCTTGGAGGTCGTCAGTCCCTCCGCGACCAATCTCGAGTCGAGGGCGGCCGCCTTCTCCTCTGCTTGCTGCAATTGGAGGTGAAGTTCTTCCTCCCGCGAGGAGGATTCGTCCGCCTTCTTCATGGCCGGGGCTACCTCCTCGGACTCCATGGCAACGAGGAGAGCGCGGTGATGAAGGACCTGAAGAAGACAACAAACATGTTGAAAAGTTAAAAACCGAGGAAATAAAACTTATGGAATTTTTAAGAAAGGCTAGATACCGACCTGAACGGCCTCCTACGCTATTGCGGCCACCTGGGCCTTCATGGTTCCCTAGAGAATCTTCGTCCCGGCTGCCGCCTCCATGTCTTCCAGCTAGCTGTCGGCCACGGATAGCCCCGAGGGCACCTCAATGCAGAAATCTCCCTCCTGCACTAGAATCCCGGTAGAAGGAGGTCGAGAGACCACCCGTTTATGTCTCTTGAAGGGGACCTCGGCAGGCTCCTCCTCCTCCTCCCTCGCCTGGGGCGCCGGGTCCCGCACGTGTTTCTGACCCTTCCCATTGCGCTCCTCCCCGATTGAAGGTACCGCGGAAGGTTTGGGTGGAGGCGTTTGCCTCGGGACCGAGCTCGGACCGGGACGGGACCAGCTTGCGCCCCCAGCCTTCTTTCCTTGGGTCTTAACGGCCATGGTGGCTAGGATTTTTGATTGGTCCATGGGCTCTGCAAAAAAGAACACACAAACAAAGGGGGTTAGCGACACTGAAACGGCAAAGGAAATTTAGTAAAGTCTAAACAGATCGTCGAAAGCCTAACTTACCCAAGAAACGCGCAGGACCGAGCCTGCCCAGCTCAGTACCTGCTCAGAAAGCAGGACATCCGCTCGCTGGATCGGTTCCCACTGGGACACCACCCTCACCTCGGGGGAAGTCGATTGCTTTGCCCTCGGGCAGTCGGCCCTGTGCCACTGTGTAGGCACAGGTCAATTCTCGCCCTCCGGTGGCCCGATGAATACATACTTCTCCTTCTATTCATGGATGGAAAAAAGGACGGCCACTACCCCGACCCGGTAGTCCCACCTTTACATTTTTTAAACGAAAAGTATACCCAGCTCGGCTCCTCCTTACTTGTACCGGGATGATTTTTGTAACAAAGGAAAGACACGAGGAAGGTCAAACTGAATGGGATCTGATCTAATTTCAACCAGACCAGAAACCTGAGGGGGATCCTCCACGAGTTTGGCGCTGCTGGCCCGGGGCAAGATTGAAACAACGAAGTACCGCACTAATCTCGGATGAGAAGGGTAGACGCATTCCTGCTCGGAATGCTTCCAGATACAGGGCAACCTCCTTACCCATCCCCTGATCTGCCCTCTCACCTTCCCTAGCCAAACGAAGGGAATAATTAGAGGGAACATGGAATCGAGTCCGGGTATCGGAAAGCTCGACCATACGATTCAAGACAGAGGGTGCATCACGGGTGTTCCCGATGCGCACCTTGGGAACCCTTATCGCTGCCCGACGGCGAGTGACAAGGGCGGCCCTGACTCTAGAGGGAGAACTCGACACAGAAAACGAAGAAGAGGAAGAACCCTTTTGGCCATCGAAGCCGCAAAGGAGGAAGACCCACTGGACTCGGCCCCAGCAACTGGAACCTCATCGTCCGACTCTACCTCTTCTACATTTACAGACACCTCGAAGGAAGACATCTCACCTGATTCAAAGAAAGGGACTTGCTGAGAAAAAACTAACAGAAGATCCGATCTATGCGGAGGAGCTCCGAACAATCTTCAAGCAATCAAAGAAAATTAAGATAAAGTGTTGGCCCTAGGATGGTCCCCTCCTATTTATACACCCCCAAAGAGAGAATCCTACGGCCCAGATCGATTCCCGCCAAAACGAAGCGTCGCGCCTAAAACGGCCGTCGAGGCTCCACGTGGCGGACGACCATTAGGGATGTCTCTTCATTTCAGGGGTTAGGGACAGCCTGTTACGCTCGCCAATCGAGGACCGACACGTGGCCTGTACGCCAACTAACGAATCGACTGAAACGACACCCCCTCTTTAAAGCGCAATCATTTTACTGATCCGCTTACGCCATCGGGGATACACGCGAAAATTCAGGCGCACGACGAGACGACACGTGGGCCCAAAGATCGAAACGATGCAACCGCTGAACGCCATGTCGTTCCCGGGCGATCCACATTATGATTCTCGGCGCCAAATTGAGTGGAAGAAAAACCAAGCAGGCCACTCTCGACTCGACCCATGAATAGGTCGGAACGAGAGTGGGGGGCTAATGATGACGCTCACAAGTGGTATTTCCTCAGATTACGACACGTGGCGGATGACGTGTCCCGAAGGCTATGGAGGTGGAATAAATGAGTTGCATTAGGGGCGTTCCTCGGGACCTCATCTCCAAGGACGTATCCGACCTTTCAGGAGACCTCCCTGAGTACTTTACACCTTCACCTAGCAAACGGCCAACAGCTCGTCTCCGAGCTTCCTCGGTCTCCTTGCTCGTCTCCGAGCCATCTGACAGGCCGAGCTTCCTCGGCCTTCTTGCTCGTCTCCGAGCCATATGACAGGACGAGCTTCCTCGGCCTCCTTGCTCATCTTCGAGCCATCTGTCAGGCCGAGCTTTCTCGGCTTTCCCGATCAACCGAGAGCGCAGAACCCAAGTACTCCTGCAATGGCTCCGCGTATCTTGATAGGACGAGATATTCGCCTCCCCACTGTCAACGTCCCACGCTGGCACGTTCCTCCATTAATGAGCGTATCCCGCCATCAACGCGGGCGTAACGAGGGGATCGTAAATGACGGCGGGAATCTCGTGTCGGCTCACTTCATGCGACCCCTATTTAAACCCTTCTTTCAGACGACTCATGTAACTCGAACTGATTCCAATACGCCGTTACTCTGCACTTATACCTCGGCACTAACTTGATCGTCGGAGGGTCCTATGGTGGTCACCCATCCCGGAACTTCTTTGCACGTAGCTCGGCGTCCAACACTAACTCATTGAGATCCACACATAACAACTTCCAAAATAAATCTCAGCCGTCAAAGACCGCCATCACAGGATCGACGGAGGACAACATCTGAAGGAGATCTCCGCCTCCATCACTATAAGAGAGTTAATAAGAAAAATGATAAATAGAGTTGAGGGGTCTACTGCAGCCGTGTGACCCAGCCTGTGGTGGATCCCGTCCTAACTTAACTCAGGCCCCTTGTCATTTGTGTTCCCTTCTTTGTGCTGCAGCTAATGGGATGCTGTCCACTACAGCCCCATATAAAAATAATAGATCGGAAGAAAATAAAATGCTAAAATTTATGTGATTTGTGAATTTTTTTTTTGCTCAAAATGAAGAGGGCCCCGATCCAAGTTTCTGCCACCTTGAGAGAGAGAATGGGCTTTTGCTTTCTCATTTGAGAGAGAGGGAGAGAGAGATATACATATAGAGTGAGCGCTTTATGGGTGAGCCAGCCGCCCAATCAAAACATACTTTGCTTTTCAAGTTGTTTAATTTTAATTTAACTAATTAATTGATTCATTGATTAATATCTAATATTAATCTTTTTTTATTCTGAGATTATGGTCCCTAATCTTCTCATTTGACAACTGTGTGTGATTGAGATTCTCAACTAATCACATTTGCACTAAACAATTAGTGTTGATTTGTTGGTCCCCTTCACCCATTTGGATGCTATAATGTTCGTATATATGCCAAAGTACTACTAAGATTGATGGGATTAGTATATTTTAATGAACTTTACATATGGTATTAGATAATTTAATGCGACGAATCGGATCGCATCCGGATACCGAATAAGATAATAGATATGTCGACGTGGAACGCCAAAACTCCATACATAGCTGCCAAACACGAAAGCATACAAGGCTTCTCACCAGATGCTGGTGCTTCATATTGAAGCAACAAGGTCCTTGCATGTTTCAACCAATTATTTAAGTATGTTAGTAATATATATGTTAGCATTAGATCGAGATGAACTGGTAAAATAGAATAACAACTTATACAAATAAAAACAAAAAAATACCCATTAATTTGATCAATTATCCATCGGTCATGATACTTACAACACATGGAATCAACCTCTCTACCTTTTTTTCTCATGCCTCGACTCTGGTCATTAAGAAAAGATGTTTATGGAGGTTGGAATCCCCTCAGATGTTGTCCTCCGCCGATCTTGCCGCCAGCGAGGCTGAACGGTTAAGATTTGATGTGACAGTTGGGCGTGTGGATCTCAATGGATTGTTGATTGTTGTTAACACCGAGCTACTTGTAAAAAAAGTTCCTGGATGGGAAACCACTGTAGAACCATTTAACGATCAAGTAAATACCGAGAAATATTAGGGAAGATTAGTCAAATTTACTGCATATTTTTATGGACATTTTTCCTACTATTATTAAGTACGAAAATGTGTTAATTTTAAATAAATAATATATGCGGGTTTATTTGTAAAAATATTATTATCATATGTTTCTTCATTTATAATTAATAAAATTAGGGAAAATATATGCATATAATATTTAAATGAAATATTATTAATTAAAATATGCATATCATGTCAAATATTTTTAATCAATATTCTTAAGATATCATATCATATAAATGGTTGGAATAATATTTTAAAAAATAACAAATACTACCAACAATTTGATTTGAGATATTGTGTAGGTATTAACTCAGGTCTGAAATCTAAATATGAGGTCCATATCAAATCAGAATATCAAACCGAATCTGTCAAATATTAGAAGGAAATCGAAGAATCTAGCAACGACAGAGACTAAGAGAAATATTTTCAGAACCTTTGTATCAAGAGGATTTCCAAATATCGAGAGAAAAATCCAGAAAAAATCCTAAGTCACAAACCCACAAAATGACGGCGGATCCGCGGTCAAATATGGGTAGGAGCGGCGGTTCCGCAGTCTGTTAGTGGCTGTAGGATCTGGATTTTCAGGGACATGATCGTAATGTTACATACTCCAATATGATCGATATCTGGGGTTTCTAATTTCAGAGACTATAAAAAGAACCGAGAGCTGTACATTCCAAAATTCATCTATTTATCTATCCATCGATCGATCGAGAGATCTAGCGAGCAACTGGGTTTTTGTACTTTAGTTTTTCAGCGAGCAAGTTGTAATGCAATAGTTGATTAATAAAAGTAGTCTTTTCTTTTAATTTTTTCGTATTTACTTTATGTATTTATTTTCCGCTTTACTTTCCGAATTACTTTTCTGCATTACATTCTGCACTTCTAAATTTTAATGTGGTTTCATTCATCTTCCATCTCTCTTTTACTACGCTAATAACCACGAGCGAGTAAATTTTTACTTGTTAGAGTTTGTAAGATATAATAGAATAATGGATAAAAAGATAATTTTTATAAATTTTAGAAAAATAAATATTAACTCTCTTATCGGATGCGCTATCAATTAATGACAGTCATGATCACGATTCGAGATTCGTTAATACTTGTTTTGTTAAGGGTTTGAGATAAATAGAGATCAATGGAAAGACAAGGGGCGGTAATGGAAAACCCTAATTCCCTCCAAGAATCCTAATCCACATTCCTAGCTATCTCTCTAGTATTAAACAATTAAAAGATAAAAAAAATTATATTCTTTTACTTTATCCATTAACTACTAAGTCCTATAAACCCTGCAAGATTTTCTATTATAAACTTTTCATCCCTTCTTAATAGAAACGACAACAATCCCTACTCTCTTTTATCAACCCATCTAAAGTAAGATAAGAAATTCACTGTTTCCTTGCGGACGACCCGTACTCATCGCGGCTAGCTATTTGCGACACCGTCTTGATTGCGGTTATTTACAACACACACAGACACAACTTTTTTCGCATCAATCAAATGGCGCTGTTACCGGAGAAACGGTCGTAATTATTTTTCTTATTATTCGGGTTGATTACTAATATAAAACCAGCGTACATAAAAAATAAAAATAAAAATATAAAAAAACCGCATTTTTTTTATTTTTAACGATTCTTATGCGAATTTTGCATGAATTCTGAAACACTTGGAGAGAACCAATAGAGATTCAGAGATTATAAAATAAGTGCAGAGGAGCATTGGAGTGTTGTGCCAAAGTTTGGAAGGAAGATCTCATCAACTGGCGGCGGAACCGCGGTCAAAGGTAGTTTTTGGCGGTGAAAGCACGGCCATAGTGGGTGTTTGACCCCCAACTTTCTCTGGTATCATTTACTCTTCTTCCTCTCTCTTCTAAATCTCAAATAAACTGTATTTACTTACAGAATTCTTTGCAAATATCGCCGCTAAAAATATTTTTGCGTGTTTTAGATTTTGGTTTGTTTTGCATATTTAAAATGGACATTAAGGGGAAAGAAACCCAAATTTAGATTAGGTAGGGATTTTATCACCTTTTCTAGACCCCACAAATCATAAACGAGTATATACATAACCCTATATTAATAAAAAATATCTACACTTAGCCTCTAAGAACAGTCACGCTCAATTAGGACAAAAAAAGGTCATGTGTAATCTATTGTTTATCCGTATTTCTCTTGTGGTGTTTT
Source organism: Agapanthus africanus (assembly GCA_030015575.1). Classification (NCBI taxonomy): domain Eukaryota; kingdom Viridiplantae; phylum Streptophyta; class Magnoliopsida; order Asparagales; family Amaryllidaceae; genus Agapanthus; species Agapanthus africanus. Next base: position 43,998,335 of record JASDDO010000004.1, on the reverse strand, counting down.
AGGCAAGTGTGACTATGGAAAGCTGTTTACTTAATTAGACTCGCTATTTCGGTGATCCGTATAGCGGATGCCTCCCACTTACCTGACTGCAAAATTGATAAGGAGGTGATACAGAATTTATCCTACGTCTTGTCCTTTGGAAGTCTAGGAGCGGTCAAGTAATTTGACATAGGTGACCATAGTTCTAGATATTGTTTGTGCACGTTAGTTGAGTCCCTCTTTTCAAGGAAAACAATTTAAAAACTTCAAAAAAAAGAGTTTAAAATTATTACCATTTCACTCTCTTTTCTTTTCATAATGAGTAACCCAAACTGACCAACTCTTACCGAGCTTTGCTACAAACAACCAGATATTTCATATTATCGTAATTGCTTTAGTAAAAATTCCGACCCTACCATTTCTTTAAGGGATAGGATAGAACGCTCTCGACGTAACAGTTGGACACCTCACTCAAAGTCCTATCAACTGCATCAGAATTCAACACCTTCTAATGTTGATAGTTCTTTTATTGCTAGTGAGGAAACTTCTAAATACATGTCCATTGTTGAGCATATGACGAAGGCTCATAGCCAAAGTTTCATACTTTTCACTTCTCCAAAACCGTTAGAACAACAATTATAATCATTTCCGTATGAAAATGCTGATATTCGTTTTGAGGCGAATACAACAACTTTTACATCCATGACCATTGCTGAGCAATTTGCAAAAGCCAGTCGCTAACTAATCAATCAATATCAATTTTCTTCATATCACAATGTTGATCCTAATCCTAATTATGAAGCTTGGATACACTCTTCTACCTCTTTTCAATAGTACCAAAGTTTCACACGCTCTCATGTTGATACTTCTCTTATGGCTAATGTGGAAAGTTGTAAATCCATGTCGATTGCGGAACACATTGAACTCGCCTGTAGCAAAAAATTAAACCATTTCTAACCATACTCAACCTTTTCATCTTATCTAGACAGTGCTTTTGAAAATCAATTGGGAAGTTCCACGGTTCAAAGAGAATTCTTTATTGAAACTTCTTCATAACCATGTTTAGTCTTGAAGTAAAGTTGGAATTGAGTAGTAAGAATAAACAAGGGATTCCTCCAAGTCAAATCATAATCAATTCTTTTGATCTTGGCATCTTCCATCCTGAACCCTAACCGAGTGTAATTGATGATCAACCGCTTAATAATCTAATTGATGCGGTGCTCGAGAATAACATGTTTGACTTGTCCAATCGTGAGTGTGAAGGAGAACTTTATACCATTCCAAATCAAACCGATCCTTATTTGACTACACTTGACATTTCAAACCTTCCAATTTTATCAAGTGAACCTAATGATCCATCGATTGAGGATGATATAATTAATGAATTTTTAAAGAACTATTCGTTTGATTTGACTGAAGGTGTTAATGAGAGCGGTGATGAGAATATCTTTGAAGATGAATCCGCTATGTTGGATGAGTTGGATTCACCGACCCATCATGTCTCTTCCATTGAATGTGAACATCTTCTTGTACATGTAACCGATCTTATTCTTACCACCGACCTATCCAATATGCAAAACGATATTCAGCCTTCATCTCCCACATCTAGTTCAACAATGATCGACACCCAAGTTCGTTTACCCATTTCATTACCCACTTTTTTGGTTCTTCTTCTCATCTTCTTTCAATTCCACCAAGATTTGATGAACCACACTCCGATATTTCGAGTTTTATAATTCTTAAAAGACCACTCGAGTTAGACTCTTTTGAAAATAAGGTAGATGAGCTTTTCGAGTCTCCTATTTCCATAATTTCTGCCAAATCGAGTGTTTTGAATGCTGATACACAACATATTTACCTTGAAACTTTCAACCTTCCTAGTAGATCTGCCTATTCCACTAATATAGATATCGATTCATTTTTTTCCGATGAGATTATCACTCAGACCATCGATGAAAGTTCGAAAATATTTTTGCTGAAGAACTCGCGTTCCTTAAAAACTTGGATGTTGTGATAAATCAACCTCTACCGGAAATTTGTGCGCCTCCCTTTGAGGCCGAAGAAATTGAACCACCGTCCCTTCTTCTTATCCCATACGAGAATGCGACTATTGCACCAATTCCTTATCTTTCACATTCTCGTTTTCATTCACCATCACTTTTTCGTCTCTACCAACCGAGACGTAAAACCTTTCGATTACACCTCTTCTTTTCCCCCTGCTTCATTTCTTCTCGATACTCTTATTTCTATTTTTTCTACTTGAAACATCATACAATCTCCATTCTTATACAGTCTCGAGTCTTCTTTACGTACATCCGTTTTGCATTCTTCTACCAACCATGGTGTTAGCTAGATAAAATATTTGAATAGTTGGTTTTAACTTTTGGTCTTTATAAAGATTTGTGTAGACCAATAATATTCTCTCCTCTTATGTTTAATTTCAATGAAAACACTGTTTTACTCAAGTTTGGGAGGGGGGGAGGGGGGAAGAAGAATTTTTTTTAAATGGCTCTTGAAAGAATAAATTTTTTTGCACGATTGTGAGCCAAGAACAAGTTTGAGGGAGGATTTCACTGTCATTCACTCTTGACCCATTCTTTATGCCATCTTATTGAACTGTTCCTCCTAATCTTCAGGTTTTGAGCTTACAGGATGTTCCCCCAAAATTTAAACAATATAAAAAGAGCTAAGCTCTGTTGAATTTTAATGAGGCAGCGCCTCACGTGTTATTCACGAGGGCACCAGCGCTAATCTTGTAGGATTAAATCCTATGATAGTGCCGCATGTGCTCCTCACGTGGAAGCCAATGTGCAAAGCACATGAGCGTTTATTATATAAGAATTAGATTCTTATACGGCGCCGCACGTGCTCCTCACGTGGGCGCCAATGTGCAAAGCACATGAGCGCTTATTATATAAGAATTAGATTCTTATACGGCGCTGCACGTGCTCCTCACTTGGGCGCCAATATACAATGCCTATCATAAATAAGAATTTAATTCTTAAGTGGCGTCCACGTGCACAACACGTGAGTGCCGGCGCCCAAGTTTACAACAGTAGAATTAAACTGTACATTTCCCTAACAAAAAGTTGGGATATTCTATGTTAAACAGAGCCGTTGGATCAAAGATTCAATGGTGATGATAAATTATCAAACCATAGAATTAAATTCTATTCTGAGGAATATTTGTCCTCAATCTTTACAAACAAAGAAGATTGCTCTCTGTAAAACAGAGAACCCTTGGATCAAAAATCCAATGGTGATTAAGAAATCACCGCTTGACAGAATAAAATTCTGTAAATGGGAAAATATTTCCTCAATTTTATTAAAAACAAAAAAACTTATTCTATAAAACAGAAATACTTAGATCAAAGATCCAACGGTGGGTAAAATGCTCCAAACCAATTTTGAGACCAATTAAATCAATTGGAATATCTCAATAAGAGATCTTCTTAAAATTAATTAACAAACTTGCCTCCACTATATAAGGGACCCGAGACTTCAAGTCTCATATAGAGGGAACCCCCCATGAGCTTCTGAAAAATACAGAAAGTTTCCAAAACAACAGAGAATTCAATTCTCAAAAAAGAAGACGACTTTCCTCTTCAAAATCTTAGGTAAAGAAAACACAGAGATCAAAATATCTCTTTTTACCTATTTAAGGGTTTGACCCTTCTCAAAGAACTTAGTTTTTCTTCTGGTTCAGAGATCCACAAGACAAGTCTCTCATAAGTTGAGAATTTAATTCTCATCGGGAAGATCTTGTTCTTGAGAATCAAAGATTTAGAAAAGAACTAGGTTAAAAAGAAAGAAAAAAGAAAAGAACACGTATTCTGAGAATTTAATTCCTCCGAAATTAGGGTTTAACCCTACATAAAGAACTTAGTTTTTATAAAAAGAAAAGAAGAACTTAGTTCTCCAATGAAGAAAAAACGATCCAAGGTCCTTAAAATAGAGATCTTGATGATCATTAATGGCCAAAATGACATTAACTGAGATTTAATCTCTAAAAAAGAAAACAGATTAGCGCCTCACGTGTTCCCCACGTGGGCGACCTCCCAATAGCGCCCAACACCTCACGTGAAAAACACGCGGGCGCCCAAAGCATAAGGCCAACGCTTCACGTGAAACACACGTGGGCGCTGAATAAAAACGCTTAGCATTTCATATACAGCCAAAACGTCAGTACTTAGCACTGATTGGATAGCGCCTAACGCCTCACGTGCTTCTCACGTGGGCGCTATACAAAAAGTGCTTAGCATTCCATATACAGCCAAAATGGCTGAGTGTTTAGCACTAGTTGGGCAGCGCCCAACGCCGCACGTGCTTTTCATGTGGACGCTATATAAAAAAAGTGCTAAGCACTATATATATATATATATATATATATATATATATAACTGAGTACTTAGAACTGATTGGGCAGCGCCCATAACTGAAGGCTTCACATGATATCCATGTGAGCGTTAGAGTGTTAAATATGTGCTTAGCACTTTTGCATAAAAAGGAGGGGGGGGGCTGAACAAACAGAGCCCAAATAAGTGCTTAACACTTTTGAACAAAAAATAGACTGAGCAGACTAAATCCAAATTGGCTAAGTCTCTTATAGCTGAGCTCAAATGCTCTGTTGATTGGACCTTAATAAAATTTAAGGACCCTCAAAATATTGCTAAGTTGATATTAGTTTCAAATAAGACTAATGCATCCTTAGTTAAAATAAATTAGGCTCAAACGCTTATATATTTAAGTTGATCTTAATCTCAAACTATATTAACGGTCCTTAAGCCAAATAAAATATTTTGAACTAAAGGAAAAAATATAAATTAAGTTCAAAATCCCATATCTAAAATATACGAATTTGGACTAATCCGCGCTCTACGGGCGACGACCTAAACTAGTCTCCGTTTACAATCTACGGGCAACCAAAATAAACAAAAATATACACGATACGAAGTGAACTGCTGGAGAAGAAGAAAGTGGTTATCGCAATGCGATAGCGTAATTAACTGTAGGGGCTTGCGCCTGCAGGGAAGAGCGTCTCCATAATAAAAAACCCCCTCGCAAATGAGGGGGAATCCGATAAAATCTGCTACAACGGTTGCATCTGTCTAAACCTCCGATATATGGTGCCATAAATCAACTTGGTATCTTCAGAGAGGTGGATGGAGAAGTCCAAATAGCGTCTGCCCCCAAATTCAGGTCGGACGTAACAACGTCTCGGTCCGGTCTTTCGGTGGTGAACAGATTCTGGCACGTTCTGTGGGACATTTTCCTCTTTTCTTTTACTTCATCCATTAACTACTAAATCCTATAAATCCTGCAAACCTTTCTATTATAAACTTTTCATCACTTCTTAATAGAAACGACAACAATCCATTCTCTCTTTTATCAACTCGTCTAAAGCAAGATAAGAAATTCACCGTTTCCCTACGGATGACCCGTACTCATCGCGGCTAGCTATTTGCGATACCGTCTTGATTGCTACAACACACACAGACACAACTTTTTTCGCATCAATCAGCAGAGTAGCGGCGTATTAGAATGAGATCGAGATCCCTGAGTCGTCTGGAAAAAGGGTTTATTTAGCAGTCGCATGGAGCGAGCCGATGTGAGATTCCCGCCGTCTGTTATGCCCCTACGTCACTGTTCCCGCCAAATTTTTTGGCTCAGAGATTGCTGTTCCCTTATAAGAACAAAGGGAAAGCTCCATGTGTTAAATACATGCACCCACATGCAAAGCATATAACTATCACCTCAGGTAGCGCCGCACGTGAAGTTCACGTGGGCGCCAATGTGCAAAGCACAGGAGCGCCTGTTCCCCTAATATTTAAACATAATAAAACAGCTAAGTTTTGTTAAAATTTTGTTGAGGCAGCGCCTCATGTGCCTCTCACGAGGGCGCCAGCGCCAATCTTGTAGGATTAATCCTATGGTGGCGCCGCACGTGCTTATCATGTGGGCGCCAATGTGCAAAGCACAGGAGCGCCTATCATAAATAAGAATTAAATTCTTAAGTGGCGCCTACGTGCACAACACGTGAGCGTCGGCGCCCAAATTAAAAGAAAGTAGAATTAAATTCTACATGGGGATACTTCCCTAAAAACTGGGATATTCTCTGTTAAACAGAGCCGTTGGATCAAAAATCCAATGGTGATAATAAATCATCAGATGATAAATTCTATTTGGGAAATATTTTCCTTCTAATATGGAAAGATCTTCTCTAATAGAGAATCTAAGATTTAAAATCCAACCGTGATAAAAATATCATCAATTAAACCATCTGATAGAATTAAATTTTATAAGTGAGATCTTCTATGTTAAACAGAATTAAATTCTATGGTTAGGAAAATATTTCTTAATCTTGTTAAACTAACAAGATATTCATATGATAGAATAAAATTCTATCTTAAGAAAATATTTTCTAATCTTGATAAACAAATAAGAAAGAATAAAATTCTATATTAGGAAAATATGTTTCTAATCTTATGATAGAATAAAATTCTATGTTAGGAAAATATCTTCCTGATCTTATTAAAGCTAACACGATATTCATATGATAGAATAAAATTCTAATCTTGTTAAACTAATAAGATATTCATATGATAGAATAAAATTCTAATCTTGTTAAAATAATAAGATATTCATATGATAGAATAAAATTCTATCTCAGGAAAATATTTCCTAATCTTGTTAAACAAACAAGAAATCTTCTCTGTTAAACAGAGAGCCTTTGGATTAAAAATCCAATGGTGAATAAAATTCACCAATTGATCTAAAAGATCATTTTTGATAGATCGATCAATCATGATCTCTCAATGAGAGATTTTCTCAACAAATTGATTTTTTTCTTTTCTCCTATAAATAGGAGCAAAGAGATTAATCAAAGGGGAGGACGGGATAAAAAAGAAAAGAAAAGAGGAGACCCCCCATAAGCTTCTGTAAAAAGACAGAAGGCTCTAAAATCAATAGAGAATTTAATTCTTCCAAAGAAGAAAATCTCCTTCCTAAAAGCCCTAGGTAAAGAAAAAAGAAGAGATCAAAATATCTCTTTTACCTGACATACCTTATCTAAGGGTTTAACCTTTCTCAAAGAACTTAGTTCTTTCTCTGGATCTGAGATTCACAAGACAAGTCTCTCACAAGTTGAGAATTAATTCTCATCGGGAAAATCTTGTTCTTGAGAATCAAAGATTCAGGAAAGAACAAAATTGAAAAGAAAGAAGATGGAGTTCATAATACTCCAGGAACTTAGTTACTTCAAATCAAGAACTTAGTTCTTTAAAGAACCCGATCCAAGATCCTCAAAATAGTGATATTGGTTTAATGGTCAAAACACCATTAAAAGAGGTTTAATCTTTCTGAAAATATGAACATGGAAAACATGGAGTTTATAATACTCCAGGAACTTAGTTTTTTCAAATCAAGAACTTAGTTCTTAAAGAACATGATCCCAGATTCTCAAAATAATGATCTTGGTGATCGTTAATGGTCAAAATATCATTAAGAAAGATTTAAGTTCTCTAAAAATATCAACAGATATTAAATCTCCAAAAACATAGCAACTCACATGAAACACACGCGAGCGCCAAAGAAAATTGGTGCTTAGCACTATTGTAGCGCCTCACGTGAAAAGCACGTGAGCACGCAAGGCTAAAAACCCAGCGCCTCATGTGAAAAGCACTTGAGCGCCAGAAAAGATTAGTGCTTAGCACTATACCAGCGTCTCATATGAAACACATGTGAGCGCTGTATATCTTAGTGCTTAGCACTATTAGGCAGTATAGAAACCAAATCTCAGCCCAAATTGGCTATGTTTCCTGAGGTTAAACCTCTTTGATTTTAAATCAACCGAGTTCATATGCTCGTGATTTCCAAACTAATCTTAGTCTCAAACATGACTTATGATCTCTCGTTGATGATATCCAAAATGATATTCATCCCATATCTTCTATGGTAATCTTAGTCTCAAATATCACTAACGATTCTTAGGTCCACTACAACCCCTTTTTCCCTCAAATACGGGATTTGGTTCAAAGGTACATCACTCTACATCTCTGATATATGTCGTTGTAATTCCTCAACGTCTTCAGAGAGGTGGCGGCTCCCGACAACCAACAACTCTTTTCTCGTCCCAACTTGATGTAAAACTTCATCAAGACCGGGAATGATATATGCCACGTTGATGCACTTCCAAATTGACGTGCACACCTCAAATCGGATCACACTCCAAATTGGGTGCATTCCATGTCACCACGTCCACTCCGCTACGTAACAAATACACGTGCGTGCAAGTTGAATGTTGGACCGAAATGTCCTTAAACTAATCTTCGCCCCTAAACACGGCGATAATGGACCGAAATGTTCTTAAACTAATATTCATCCAAAACAGGGAACATTGGACCGAAATGTTCTTAAACTAACATTTGTCCCAAACAGGGAATGTTGTACCGCGACGTCCTTAAACTAATATGTTTTTCCCTGCGGACTATCTCCATAATGACTACCGTATACTATCTTGGGCTATTCATGTATGATCTAATGATCAGTTGAGCCCATATGCTCACTGCTTATAAGTCGATCTTAGTCTCAAATATGACTGAGGATCCTTAGATCAAACCCAAATATCCCATGAACCGATGGACCTCACAAATATGAGATTTGCGTCCTAAGTTCATTCCCGTTAGCTAACCAAGCTACCAACATGGGCCCCGTCAAGCAAAATTCTTGATCTAAATTCAACTCTCAAATATATGGATTTGGACTAATCCGCGCCCTACGGGCGATGACAGAAACTAGTCTCCGTATACAATCCATGGGCAACTATTTACCGCCGAAAACGTGGATGCTATTTGGGTTTATCCGTCGACCTCTCCGAAGACGCCAAGTTGATTTATGGCACCGTATATTGGAAGTTTGGACGGATGCGGCCGTTGTAGCAGACTTCGTCAGATTCCCCCTCGTTTGCGAGGGTTTTTTGATTGTGTGGACGCTCTTCCCTGCAGGCGCAAGCCCCTACAGTTAATTAAGTTACCGCGTAGCGATAACCACTTTCTCCTGCTCCAGAAGGTCACTTCGTATCGTGTGTGTTTGTTTTATTTTTGGTTGCCCGTGGATTGTATACGGAGACTAATTTATGTTGTCGTCCGTAGGGCATGGATTAGCCCAAATTCGTACATTCTTAGATTTGGGTTTGGGTTGATTTAAGGATCGTTAATCTAATTTGAGATTAAGATCAACTTAAATATTTATTGAGGATACATTAGTCTGATTTTAGACTAAGATCTACTCAACAGGATTTTGGGATCATTCAGACCCAAAAAAGAGCATTTGTGCTTCATTGTTTTAGTTTAAGGACGTTACAGTCCGTTGTTAGTTTAAGGACGTTGCAGTCCGTAGCTAGTTTAAGGACGTTGCGGTCCACAAATCACCATTTTTGAGGTGAGGGTTTAGTTTAAGGACATTTCGGTCCATTGTTAGTTTAAGAACGTTTCGGTCCATTGGGATGTGCTTATCGGTTTGGGGGTGCACCAAGAGTTGTTGGTTGTCGGGACCCTCCACCTCTCTGAAGACGCTGAAGAATTACAGCGTCATGTATCAGAGGTGTGGAGAGCTGTACCCTTGAACCAAATTCCAGATTGAGTGGAGAGATCATGGTGGACCATCTGAGAATCATCAGTCATTTTTGGAAGACTAAGATCAACTTAGGAGATGCGTGATGGACATCGCTCTGGTCAATTAGTTTGGGAAGCCATACGCATAGCGACTCTGTCTATTTGGAGATCCAAGAGAATTTAATCCCAAGAGGACTTAGCCAATTTGGGGTTGACGTCGGCGTCTTATAGTGTTAAACACTAATATATGCTCAGTGCTCACGTGCTCCCATGTGAGACTCGAAAGCAGTGTTAAACACTGAAACTTATGGCGCTCACGTATAGCACGTGAGATACCTAAAAGTTGGTGCTATGCCCTTGGGTCCAAATCCCCGTCTATATATGCAAGTGTTAAACACTTAAGTCTTATGACCATCATATATGGACACGTGAGGCGCCCCAAAGTTGGTCACTGCGTCCTTGGGTTTGTTCCCTCTTCTTTTTATAAGTGCTAAGCACTTAGCTTATATAATGCTTACATGCGAACATGTGAGGCGCTCAAAATATGAGCACTGTCTTTGGAATTTTCCCCTTTTCCATATAAGTATTAAGCAAATGCTTGGGGGTCACGTGGGAACACGTGAGGTGCTCTAAAATGGGAATTGTCTTTGGGTTTATTCTCTTTTTCATGTAATTGCCGAGCGCTCGTTTTAAAGGGTTACGTGGGAACACGTGATTTGATCTCAGTCCTTTCTTTTTGTTCCTCAGAAGTGCTCACGTGGGAACACGCGACCAGTCTTTTCTTTTATATGCATAAAGATTCTGATATGAGTTTTAAGAATTTCAGGTCCCTTGTTTTATAGGAATTAAATTCTTTTACAGGGTTAGACCCTAGTTTTATCAGAGGAATTAAATTCCTATATCCTTTTGGAAGAATTAAATTCTTTGAACTTAGTTCTTTTCCCTAAGTTTTGAATCTGCGTAACAGAATCTCTACGATGAGAATTAAATTCTCAACTTGTGGGGAGATCTGCTTCTGCAGACCTCAACCAGAGGAAAAACTAAGTTCTTTTTTGAAGAGTTAAACTCTTGGTTTGAGAATTAAATTCTCTGTACTTTCTTCTTACCTAGGATTTTTGTTTAAGAAGGGGATTTTCTTCCTCTAGAGAAATGAATTCTCTTTTTCTCTTTTTTTTGGTTTCTCAAAGCTTATGGGGGGTCTCCTCTGTACAAGACTTGAAGTCTTGGGTCCTTTATATAGTAGAATCAAGTTTGTTGATTTAGTTAAAGAAATCTCCCATTGAGAGATCTTAATTAATTTGGGGATTTTATCCACCGTTGGATTTTTGATCCAAGAACTTCTGTTTTACAGAAGATATTTTTCTTGTTTTTAACAAGATTAGGGAAATATTTTCCCATACAGAATTTTTTTCTGTAGATAGGTGATTTTTAATCATCATTGGATTTTTAATCCAGCGGTACTCTGTTTTACAGAGCGTAACCTTTCTTATTTAGAAAGATTTAAGGAAATATTTTTCAAATAGGGTTTTGATCCCTTTATTTAGAATTTAATTCTATCAGCTCAGAAGGCGTTTAGGACCACTCACGTGTAGTACGCGACCCCCACTAAGTTAAACTTGTTTACTTATATGCAACAGCCTAATAGGGCATCACATGCTAACACGTGATCTTCTCTGGTCTGCTATTTTTTTAATATGGTGCCTATATACTTTGGATATAGATGCTCACGTGGTTACCCGTGAGGCTCAATTTCAGCCTTTCAATTGTTAAGCGCATCGCCTATAATCTTTGTATCTAGGCGCTCACGTGTGAGCACATGATGCTCTACTAGTGGGAAATTTTTCCACTGCTTTTTCTCCCTTTCGTTTCTTTTCTCTCTTTTTTATAAGGGAACAAATACCCCACAGCGTTGTTTTCGCGTGGCTTGCACGCGAGTGTAACGCTGTCACCCTTACAACCGTTGGATTGCCTAGGGGAATGGGAAGATGAACCGCTCCCTATCACGTCTTATAAATGCAAGGGTCTTGTCTTTAGTAAGCTACTGTTCTTTTATCTTTTTCTTTCCTTAGCTTCTTTGAGAATTTAATTCTCCTCCTCAGAGCTTAGTTCTCTGCCCATTGAAATTTCAGAATTAAACTCTGTCAGAAAGAACCACTTTAGGTAAAGATCTTGAACGACAATGAAACCCTTTTCCTTTTTTTTCTTTTCTGGATTTAAATCCACCATAAGGGCTTTGCTCTCTTCTGAAACCCATCTCTTAAAGATCCAAAAGACGTAATCTTTTAGTAGTAAACCCCAATGTCTTCAAAGATTGGGCATTTCTCTTCTGATCTTTGAGGATCCATGGTATTTTAATTTTATCTTTGATTTCCCCATCATGGGGTTTCTGGAATTTAATTCCACCGCTTAAAAGGAATTTAATTCCTCACCAAAGAGCTTAGCTCTGAAAGATCGAGATGGCCCTTCGGGAATTTCATTCCCTGGTGTTTTGGTGAATATTTTCATAGGGTTTTACCCTTATTAGCACAAATTTAAATTTGTTGGGTATTTTAACAGAATTTGTTTTTTCTATGAGGATGCCAAGAGTTGTTTAAACTCCAGTGTCTGCTTAATGAGAATCTTTTTTGATTCTCACAATGATTATCTTGTCTCATCATTGGTGAGCCGTCATATTGATTTTGTGGGGTCCATTATTTTTGCAATCAGTGGTCCCATGGAACAAACTTCCTATCGTTTCCTTCTGTTGTTATATATATATATATATATATGTTTCATTAACGGTTTTTCTTTCCCTTATTTCAGGAACAATGGCTTCTCTTCCCTACTTTCCCTTTACTCGCTTAGACGCCGCTTTTCCGCAATCGCCGTCGGATGAGAAAGCTATGGCGATGATCAGGGCCCATGACGGGGATTGTACTAGTTTGCTCTTATGGGGAGTTTGGTATGGTCACATCATCCGGGGCTGCCGCAGTTTTACTTGTGAGGTGTCAACAGAGCCCCTAAACCCACTATTGCAAATGGAGCGCCCGCAGACCGCTTATGCGGTGGAGGCGGCTAATTGGACTCCTACAGGTCGGCTTGAGCCGTCAACAACCAGGATACCCAACCAGCCCTTGACAGCTATAGATATTCTGGGGCGCCGCATATGTCAAGGTGAAGCCCAACCCTGGGGACAAGTCTATAAGGTAGGACTTAGCCCTCGCTACCCAGTAGGCTATCTTTCCTGGGCTCGATATGTTCTTTCCGCCTACCGTGCACGGTTGCAGAAGGTTGGGCTATATCAAGCGGAGTACGCGTCTCTTTTTCATTACCAGGCTCCTCACGTCTGGTTGGTTAAAACTTTTCTGAACCAATGGAATCTTCCCACCGAAACCTTCTTTCTAGGGGATCGCAAGGTCTCTATTTCACTGGAAGAGTTTCGCTAGATTTCTGGACTGCCAATCAGTGGAGAGCATTATGAAGAGTTGCTGCCTCCCGATGAGTACGTGTTTGCGACCATGCCGGCTATGCTTGACGGCTGAAAACGCCGTCCGCCATAAGTACCCCAGTCTAATCAAGGTTCTGAGTATTTTTGAGAAACTATTCGCAACGTCAGAAGGGCAGGGCGTCGCCTTTGAGAGCTTCAGCGCCTGCTTTATCCGTGAAGACGCTTTATCCAAAATGGCTCCAAAGTTTGCGAACATCGACGACCCTTTTGGGTTTGGGCTGAATAAACTTCCGGCCAAAGAGGAAGACTTTCCTCAGTTTTATATTCCGATCTCGTCGGCCATGTCCTTCGATGCGATTGCAGCCCCTGGCATGGACGGATATACCTTCTTCGTCGGCTTCATCAGCCTTTGGCTCAGTTGGTTCGCCATTCCGACGCATCGACGCTTCATGAGAGCTTATGTCTTTTACCCCGCTCATCGCGTAGCTGAAGGGGCATGATTGGCCGTTGGTATTGCGGGACTTTCGCACCTATATCATGGATTAAGCATTACGGCCAATACTTTGACTCCAGGCGCGGATGTTGTGAATTTCTCCATCCACTACTTTACGTCGTTGATCGAGATGCATGTACTGAGAGCATTTGCAGCACATCGGCGACCAGATTTCTATGACTCCTATACCTTCCCATGGGTTATGAGGTTAGTGGATGCTTTCGCTCCCGATCCGACTCAGCTAGGGGCCCTCCGTGCGTTGCTCAACCCATATTCAAACGAGGACGGGATGGTGTTTAGTGACCGAGTCATCTCTACTCCCACGGGGCCCGTTCAACAGCTTTTTGATCTATCAAAAGGGGGAGCGCCATCCTTAAAGCCTAAAGAAATTATGCACATGTACTCAATTAGGCCGGGCTACTTGGTATTCCTCCAGAATAACATGGCTCTTTTTATGCGGTATAATCCGCACCGCTTTGCCCAGTAATTGGGTTATAACCAGGGTGTCCCTTTCGAGGCGTTCTTAGTTGAGCCCACTCCGTCTCTGGAAGTCACTCGTGACGTCATCCATCATTTTATGCGGCTGAACACTGGCTCCCATTTCATGATCCCTGAGTCCGAATACCTTCCAAGGTGTGTGGGGTCTTTTAAGGGTTGGTATCGTCATCGAGTCGGTCCTGTCATTGACGAGGAGAAGCGGGCACTCTTCGAATGTAGAGCTTTAGCTCCGACCCAAGACACTGGCGTTCCGTTGTGGCCGCGGATAGTAGTTTGCCCTCCATTGAGGGATAGCGGTGTGGTACTTATCCCCAAGGCCGCAGAAACATAATCAACTCCTCGCACTGCTGGTATGCCAGTGCCTACTAGAGCCCAAGCAAAGGCCTCCAATGAGGTGCCAGCAGTAGTGTCATCAGTGGCGGCGTCATCAATGGTGGTGTCATCAGCAGTGGTATTTCCCAAGGGGAATACCGAAAGCAAGGTTGGTCAACGTCGCGCCAAAGCGCTGTGGGGAAGGAAGCGTTCTTCGGTCAGTGCTAGCACAAGTTCTGAGAGGAGGAAGAGATCGGTCGCCTGCCTACTTGACACCTTGCTTAAGTCTGAGCCATTCATTCAGGACGAACCGATAGCTATAGTGGAATTGGATGCTGGTCTTATTTATCCTGGCTCGTCCACCGAGGAAGCTGCGCAATTGGCTGAAGTTTTAAGGCGCTCACAGGATGAGACCGAGAACATGTGCATCTCGAAAAATCCCTACCCTCCGGTTATCTTCTATGACGTTGATCCATCATTACGACGGGTACATATGGGTCCTTTGCTGATGGAAGAAGAATGGGCCCTCAAACAGCCCATAACGATCGCCTCCGAAGACGAGCTTGCATTAAAGATAGGCAGTCATTCATCTGCACTTGAACCCCGGTGAGCGTACTTAGTAAGAAAGGAAAAATGTCTGGAGAAAGCCATAGTTCAAGCTCTTTGGCGCATTGTTATGCGTCTTTCTCATGTCCCTCTTTTAGCGAATAGTCTGTATTATTTTTATGTCTTCTCATTTTTGTGAAAACTTTACAGGGACTTCGGCGGTGAAAAAGGATTTGAATCCAGATCGGGCCATAACTGTGGACTCTACAAATGTCTCCCGCGACGCACCGGTAGGTGTAGAGGAGATTAGTACAGCCGCTATTCCTACTGTGGAGCTTCCGGTGGTAGCTTCTGTTCCCTCGGTATCTATTCCTCCAACAGAGGTGACCCCACTGGTTACGAACCCTATGGACATCTCTAGTGACGCACCAAAGGGTGTAGAAGAGTTTGTCGATGCCGTTAATCCTATCTTGTAGCTCCCGGTGGTGACTTCCGTCTCTTTACCATCTGTACTTTCCGCAGAGGTGACCTTACCAGCCGTAGATCCAGTGGATCTCCTTGGTGGCGTCTTGGAGATTGTAGAAAGGATCGCCGAGACCGCTGTTGCCTCCTCAGAGCCTGAAGTGGCGGCTGTTGTTTCTGAATTGGAAGTCGTCATGCCGGCAAATGTCTCCAGCGCTGTACCTGATTGTGTGGAGGAGGCTACCGAAGCTGCTATCCCCCAGTTCAAGGCGGGCGGAGCATCGAAGGCAATCTCCTACATTTCGTTTTAATGATCTCTCCGTTATCTGAACTCTTTTTTCCTTCAGAATTGCGGGAACTAGCGGCTTCTATCGTGGATCTATCTCCCAGGAAGACCTTCTTGCGTCTACTTGATATGGCTGCCCCACAGGCGATACCCCCGCAAAGCATAGTCCTTTCTTCTAGGCAAAGTCGGTGTTCTTCGACCTCTTTTGTTTTATTATCATCTTTTTTTTTATGATGCTAACATGCTCACTACAGTTCTGGAAGCTGATGACGAGGTCGAGATCCTCAATGGACCTGGGATATTTCAAACCCCCCTTGCATGACTGTGGGTAAGTGAGGTTTTATCTTTGGCATTGCTTTGTCTATTCCATGTTTATGAATTTCACCGATTGTTCACAAATCTTGACAGCTCTGCCAACCCTAACTCTGCTGGCATCTCGGATCTTCATGCCACCAGGTCCCAATGCCCGGCGTGCATCTGAACGGATGGCGAAACAAAGCATTCACTCCCCGGTGGCTCTTATTGAAGACCTTCGCGCTGGTACCTCTGTCATGGCCGAAGAATTTGCTGTCGAAGCCAACGCCTCCTTGTCCGTTCTCGCCACTTATCATGACGAAGCATTGGTGCGTGTCTGGGTCGAGTATTGTCGTCAAGTGGAGGCTTATCTACACGGGCTTGAGTGCATACGCCTTCCCTCTGACATTCTAACTGTAAAAGAGAACCTACGGGGATGGATCGAACGGTGCGCCGCTAATCTACAATCATGCGAAAAGAGGCTCAACCGGAAGTTTTCGGAGAGGGTGTTAGCTTCAAATGCTTTGGGGGAAATTCAGGCTCAGCTTACTGCCAAGACTACCCGTGTGTACGAGATTTGGCGGGTGCTTCAAGAAGCTATCACGGAGGTGGTGACTCTTGATAAAGCCGTTATCTTTACTTGCGAGATTGTTGAAGCCCATAAAGTTGCCGAAAGGGAGCTTGAGAGTCGGTTTGCTTCATATCAGGCTCAGCAGACTCAGGCGGGGTCCCGTCTTGCCGCACTTACGGAGCTTGAAGCCGAGGTCCAGCGAAAGCATGACGAACTTACCGGCTTATTGCACCATCCGCCGGCTTAAATATTTTTTTTTGTATATTCTCCTTCTCTCTTTTTGTGTTCACCCCTGACTGAGAGTATTCTGTATTCATTTTTATTCCTGTATGAAATGTACCTTGTATTCATTTGAATTCATAAATAAAGACATATTTTATTTCATATTGGCATGTAACTCTGGCAAATGTGGCTCGTAGATAGTCCGTCTTGACCTCCTTGTAGGGCAGCGATGGCTTAGGAAACAGGTTTAGATCTGCCGCCTAAGACTTTTCAACTTTACGAGCCGTGAGGGTCTCATAAAGACTTTTCTCCCTACGAGTCAAGAGGACCCCGTAGGTGTATTTTCTCCTTAGGAGTCGTGAGGATTCCTAAGTGTGTTTTCTCTTGAGAGTCGTAAGGATCTCACGAGAGAATTTTCCCTTTTACAAGTCGAGAGGACTCGTAAGTAGTTTTTTCCCTCCTTACCGATATTCGACCTTGGAGAGTGTGGCCCGTGGACAGTATATAATAGTCCATCTTGGACCTACTTGCAGGGCCCCAGTGCTTAGGAAACATGTTTATATCCTCGCCGCCTAAGGCTTTTCGCCTTCATGAAGATTTCGTGAAGATGTTTTTCCCTACGAGTCGAGACGAGTCGAGAAGTTATCACAGGAACATTGTTTTCCCTACGAGTTGAGACGAATCGAGGAGTTCTTGCAAGAATGTTAACTACTGCTGATAGAAGTCTGTTAGGGTCTATAGTACTAGGGTTTTTATCCATCGTACTGTCGCGTTAGCCGATATATTCCCTGATATGCAATCTTGTTGTTCGAGTAGCCCTGCGACTGTTGTGTCTTTGATCCCTTCGCGGGATGGACAAGACGTCTTCAAGTAATCTCCCAGGTCATATTACCGTCGAAAGAGCAAACGTTAGGGATTTTCTATGCCGCTTTTTACTTGAGGTTAGGCTCAATTTTGGGAGCCCCGATGAGTCATGAACACTCCGCGCTGGTGTGGGATGATCTCCGATAGTCTTTCAGGCTTTATCTGAGTTGCCGTCAAGACCCTGAAGCTTGGGATCTTCCTTTGCTTCGTTTGTTGATATTGTGTCTGCTATATTGCGACGAATGTCGAGGTTGTCTGTGAACCATCGAGAGTCGGAACTAGGGACTTTGCCATGGCTCCATTGTTTTGACCCTGGGGTCGGTTGTTGACGTTGTGTCTGCATCCTGCTGAAGTGAGAAGGAACGCCGTTGTGATCTCTAGGTTGTAGATGTTGCCGTCGAGACCCTGAAGCCAGGGATCTTCCTTCGCTTCGTTTGTTGACATTGTGTCTGCTATATTGCGACGAATGTCGAGGTTGTCTCTAAGTTGTCTATGAACCGTCGAGTCTTGGAACTAGGGACTTTGCCATGGCTCCATTTTGTTGACTTCATGTCTGCATCCTGCTGGAGTGAGAAGAAACGCCGTTGTTGATCTCTAGGCTATAGATGTTGCCATTGAGACATGGCTCTGCTTCTGATGGAGCCTGGTGGGAAAATGTGGTTCCCTTTTTCGTTTGCGCCCATAGATTGTATATAAGGGTCGATGTGGACTCGCGTGCAGGGCAGAAATTTCATTTTTTATTCTTCCTTTCCACGATGCTCTATCATTTCAGCTTTTAATATCGCGAAAGTCATGATTGCCTAATCATTTCGGTTATTTTTCGCGGTGCCCAATCATTTCGGCTGTTTTTATATGCATATATTTCACTCGCTGATTTTTATTGCGAGTTGCCCCATCGTTTCGGCTATTTCATATGCATTTTGCTTGCTGATTTTTACTGCGAGTATGGAACTCGAGATTTGATACCAATCTTATCATCAGCATCGCTGCGACTGGAATATTTCCAGGAGCGAATCATCATTTACCGTGAAAGGACTTGGAATTTGATATCGATTTAGGCATCAACATCGCTACAACTGGGATATTGTCAGGAGAGAATCATTATTTGCCTTTGTCGATTTGAAAAAAGGTGGCTTATCAAACAGGGTTAGGATCCTGTTGACTAAGGTTTTTCGACTTTACGAGCTGTAAGGGTCTCATAAAGGTATTTTCTCTCTATGAGTCGTAAGGATCCTGCAGGTGTATTTTCTCCTTAGGAATCATGATGACTCTTAAGTGATATTTCCTCTTGTAAGTCGTAAGGAGCTTACAAGAGTGTTTTCTCCTTACAAGTCGAGAGGACTCGTAAGTGTCGTTCACCATATACGGAAATTTTTCGCCAGTGGTAGAACTTGGTGGGGGAAATCGTTTATTTGTGCTTGTGGATTGTATACAAGAGCCAATATTGACCGCCTGTAGGGCAACTTCGGGAGTGTGATGGCTTAAGAACATGTTCAGATCCCTGTACCCTAAGGCTTTTGAATCCTATGAGCCGTGA
This sequence comes from Agapanthus africanus, assembly GCA_030015575.1. Lineage (NCBI taxonomy): Eukaryota > Viridiplantae > Streptophyta > Magnoliopsida > Asparagales > Amaryllidaceae > Agapanthus > Agapanthus africanus. Next base: position 43,979,233 of record JASDDO010000004.1, on the reverse strand, counting down.
GGGTCTCATAGGGGGAATTCTCCTTACGAGTCGTAAGGATCTCGTAAGTGTAATTTCTCCTTAGGAATCGTGGGAATCCCTAAGTGTATTGCTCCCTTGTGAGTCGTAAGGATCTCACGCAGGTGTTTTCTCCTCACAAGGTCGAGAGGACCTTGCGGGTGTTTTTATTTTAACGAGATTGCGCCTTTTCGGGTTTTCACAAACTCACCGGCAACCCTGCTGTTTTTACTCACGGAGCCATTTCGGATTTTCATCCGTGCCTATTTCGCTTGTGGACATACCATTTTTTTAACCCTTCTGTTTGCCAATGGCACTTAAGGGGAACTTCGCCACCCAGGCAGCTGTGCAGCCAGCGGGTCCCGAGTTGCAGTCCTCGCCGTTGGGACTTGTGGACTTGAATTCCATTATCGCCGTGTTTGAGGCGACGTAGTTAGTTTAGGGACATCTCGGTCCAAGTAGCTTCGAGGCGAAGTTTTGCCGGATACTACTTATAGAGCTTGGACTCAGGAAGACAGCGAGCGGACACGAGCGTCGTCATCTATCATTAACCTGAGCCGTGACTTGTCAAGCGTAGTATTTCTTAAGGAACCGGCCGTTTATTGGCCGGAAGGGTCTTTCGCCACGCATATTCATGAGCAAGTAGGCCCCATATTGGTAGACCTTGTCTATGATGATGGGTTCCATAGCACCCTAACTAGGATTTTTGGGGTATCAAGTATACAATTTTAAAAAACCTAGAGAGCTATGCAACCCATGTCAAGGATCTAACTAGAAAATTAGGAGTTAAGCAAGCATGTAATCAAACATTACACTAAGTGAATGAGGAATACAACCTTTGTAGACCGGTCCTTCACTTCTAATGCTCCGTGTAGTAGTCCCTTCGCTGCAAGTCATGAACACCCGAACTCTAGAAAGGGTTCTCCCGGAGAAATGAACAAGCTTGCTCGAAGTCTTCGAGGCCGAAGATGATCTACGTCGAGGAGACTCAAGCTCATGCTACCTCTTCACTAATTGTGACATTAGTGAAGCAAACACCCTAAACTAAATGGCAAGTAGTAGAGGATGATGAAGTAGGAAATGGGCCACTTTAGATTTATTTTTCTCACAATATTTTCTCACTTTTTCAAAAGCTAGAAAGCTTTTTCTCAAGGATGAATAAGATGAAGTAAAGAAGTGATAGAATGAACTCATGAGGTGAGAATACCAACCATGGGTGAGTTAGTGTCATACACTAACCCATGTAGAGATTAAACCACGGCTAACAATAATGGTTAGGTTAATAAATATCTACAAGTAAAACAAAAGGGGTGGACTTAGTCAAAGATGCTACAAGCATCTCCAAGCTTCCAAGCATGTGACTAATTAATACTAATTTTGATTTACTTAAATAAATATAAACCCTCACATTATTATTAGTATGGTGTGAGTCTCATACACCCATGTCACATGTGGCATCAAGCATGACACAAAAAATATACATTAATATATATAACATATATACTATATGCACACAAGTGAGAAAAGAAATCTTAAGTGAGCTAATATTAGTTAATGTATGTTAATATATAAAATATATAATTATACATTAAATTATTAAATCAACACTTGATTTAATAATCCGGCTATATCACATATAACCGACTAATATCATGTGTATCAACTTATCGAATCAACACTTATTCGATAACCCGGCTGTATCACATATAACCGATCGATAACACAAATCGTGAGAATAGAATGCGGTATCACATACGCGCATTAATCTCGGTCCTGCACATATCACATATGTGCTCCTACTTCATTTCGCATGAACCAGGAAATCTCTGTGTAGGACTCTAAAGACTCGTTAATACGCCGGCAGTAGGTGATGATCATATCAAACACGCACAAGCCGCAAGCAGTCTGCTAAACGTAACGGGCACCCGGGTATTGAGCTATCAGAAGATCAACAAGCATGCCTGCTCATACTCCTGCGAATCCAATCAGTAACACTACCGTATAGTCCGGTCTCTTTGTCTGATATGTCGCATATCTCGTCTGGGGGTGGTAAACGTCAGACCCCAATAACTCGATAAGTCGTGCCAATGTGAGGCTCATAACGGGTCGAGAAACTACTGATAACACTTACCAGTAAATCTCATAGAAGCCCTGGCCAAGGAATTTCCTGTTATAGCCAATCGAGCACAGCGTAACATCAACCCCCAATACCGGGAGAGACAAAATCCCCTCCTATTGCTCATTGCCTCCATGTGACTCGGGACTGTAACCAAAAACCACTATTTTACAAGTCCTCTTGAACGTGGTAAGGTGGAAATCAAAGCACAGTAGGAATCACACAAGACTCTATGAAGATCTCGGGTCGACACACTAACCTGTACCAGTGTCACCATAGAACTGCCATCTGACATGAGGTATAATACCATCTAGGAGTTCTCGACGAGTCCGTCCAGTGTACCCAGTCTCCACTGAGCACCCGTATACCATCTCTAATGTCAAACACCAATGGATATGGGGATCATCCATCCCCCATCTTAGGATCGGTTGTTTGTTCTTGGCTCCATTAAGGAAAGGGCAAAACACATTATCCCTCTTTGTGGAGTCACAAAGATAAGGCCTACCCAGCTTTAATTATGGGGATATTTTGCTTTCGCTTCTTCATGGATGACGCTCCGTCGAAGTAGAGTTCCCATTGGACATTATTTTCCTCCATCTTCCCTTCGATTGTTTCGAACGTGTGTTCGTCTGGAAATTCGCAATTTAAGGGAGAATCGGCTGGTATCGGATGCTCAGCGAGAAAGTCGGCGATGGCCTGGCCTTTTAATGCTTTGAGGGGTCGATTAACTCCATCAAGAGGAGGGCCTATTTGGAAAGCTTTCCTGTTAATATGGCTCTTGACATCAAATATTTGAGAGGATCCACCTTTGATATGAGATGGACCTCATATGCCAGGGCATAACGTCGAAGCTTCGTTATCGTGAAGATCAGTGCTAGGCAATGCTTTTCAATGGGGGAGTAGTTGTTTTCTGCCCCCAGAAGGACTCGACTCAAATAGTAGAGAGCTCTCTTCTTCCCCTGGTCGTTCTCTTATGCCCATAGCGCGCCTAAAGAACCTTCAAGGGATGTTGTGTACAGGATAAGATGCTTTCCCTTGACCGGAGCGGTCAGTACCGGCGGATTCTGCAGATATTTCTTGATTTCGTCTAGTGCACTCTGGAATTTACGATCCCAAATGAACGGGGTCCCCTTCTTCATTAGATGGCTGTAGGGGCGGCATTTGCCGGAGAGGTTAGCTATGAACCGTCGGATATACGCGAGCTTCCCTTGGAGAGACCGCAGTTGCTTGAGATTTCTTGGCGAGGGCATTTCCATAACCATCTTGATCTTTGATGGATCTATTTCGATACCTCAGCGTCGTACGATGAATCCTTGGAATTTGCCTGAGGAAGCTCCAAACGCGTATTTCAGAGGGTTCATCTTCAGATTATATTTTCGATGACGCTGGAACACTATTTTCAAATGCTCCCAGTGTTCCTCGTATGATTTTCTTTTCAACACAAGGTAGTCAATATAGCATTAAACGATCTCATGGATGAGGTCATCAAAGATCTTCGTCATGGCCCTCTGGTAGGTGGCGCCTGCATTCTTCAAGCTGAAGGGCATCACCTTATAGCAGAATATGCCTAGCAGAGTCCGGAAGGTGGTATGCTTTTGGTCTTCAGGATGTATCTTTATTTTATTGTAGCCTGAAGATTCATCCATGAAGGAGAAGACCTTATGAGTGGACGTGTTATCGATCATCAGCTCGGTAATCGGTACTGGGAAGTCATCCTTCGGGCAAGCTTTGTTGAGGTCCTGGAAGTCCACGCAGATGCTTACTGTCCCATTTTTCTTCATCACCGGGACAATGTTGGCGATCCAGTCGGGATATTGAACTTCTTGGATGAAGCCGGAGTCGATTAGATTCTTGACTTTGGCATTGATGCTCATCTCGAGTTCGAGCCGCATTCTTCTTGGTATTTTCTTGACTGGCTTAACGTCCGGCGATATAGCCAATTTATGCACTGCTAAATCTGGAACTAGTCCCGGCATCTCGGGATAATTCCATGCGAAGCTGTCTTTATACTGCATAAGCACTTCTTTTAGCGTGGCCACCTGCTTTTCAGACAGCAGCTCACTGACGAACGTTGGCCTCGGATCGTTTGTCATCCCCAAATCGATTTTCTTCAGATTGTCTGCTGTGGTGTGTATCCCATCTTCCAGCTTTTTTGGCGCTGATGGAAATTCTGAGATCACCTTGTCCTCATCTTCATTTGCAAAGCACTAGGAGAGGTCGTCCATATTCTCATGCTCTCCCTTCTTTGAGAATGTTATCATGTGGCAGATACGAGCTCGTTTCCAAGCTCGATGTTGATCTGGACTTATCCTTGCAACATAGGTCACTTTTGGCTCATGCTTTCATGGTGGGGTTACCATCCAACTGTTGGATAGAGCAAACTTGCCTTGCTGATACTGGTCTTCGACCCAGTCTTTGAAGATGAAGCAATCTTCAAGAGGATGTCCTATTGCTCGGTGGTTGGAGTAATAAGCGGGTGATGGATCTCGTTTATTTGCTCTGGATGCCGAGACTCTGGGAGCGTCATCATTTGATGCTTCATGACAAGGTTGAATATTTTTCTTCTCTTGTCTTGAGGGAAAGAGTACTCCCGACTCATCTTCTTAAAAAAAGACGGGTTCCAGCTGACCTTTTCTCGATCTCCTGGCTTCTTGGATTTGCTTCGCTGTTTTTGAACATCATTCCTATCCCTCACCTTATTGTTTCTTCTACGTCGGGCCTTTTTCTTGCCGCGAGAGTGCACACGTGTAAGCACGTGATACTCTACTAGTGGGAAATTTTCCTACTGATTTTTCTCTCTTTCTTTTCTTTTCTCTCTTTTTTTATAAGGGAACAACAACCTAAACAAAAAAAGCACACACGACACGAAGTAAACTTCCGGACCAGGAAAAAGTGGTTATCGCAATGCAGTAACGTAATTAACTGTAGGGGCTTTGTTCTCCTTCAAACACAGGGACGCGACCGCGTAGGTCCGTCTTTCCTGAATTTGGGGGCATATGCTAATTGGCGCTATCCGTCCACCTCTCCGAAGATGCCAAGTTGATTTATGACACCATGTATCGAAGGTTTAGACGGATGCGGCCGATGTAGCAGACTTCGTCAGATTCCCTCTCATTGAGGGCTTTTTGATTATGGGGACGCTCTTCCCTGCAGGCGCAAGCCACTAAAGTTAATTACGCTATCGCATTACGGTAACCACATTCTCCTTCTCCTGATGGTCACTTCGTGTCGTGTGTGTTTGTTTTGTTTTTGGTTGCCCGTGTATTGTATACGGAGACTAATTTATGTCGTCGCCCGTAGGGCATGGATTAGTCCAAATCCGTATTTTCTTAGATTTGGGTTTAGGGGTTGGGTTTAAGGATACGTTAGTCTCATTTGAGACTAAGATCAACTTAAACGTATGTTAAGGATACGTTAGTCTAATTTCAGACTAAGATCAACTTAACGGGATCGTTTAGATCTGACAAAAGAGCATTCGGGCTCGATTGTTTAGTTTAGGGACATTACAGTCGATTACCAGTTTAAGAACATGGTGGTCCAAGGTTAAGGACATCATAGTCCATGGGTTTAAAGGACCCCACAGTTCGAGATTAAGGACATCATAGTCCATGGGTTTAAGGACCCCACAGTCCAAGGTTAAGGACATCATAGTCCATGGGCTTAAGGACCCCACAGTCCGTAGTTTAAAGACATCATAGTTTATAAAATTTAAGAACATCATAGTCCATGAGTTTAAGGACCCCACAGTCTATGGAATGATTGGCTATCGGGACCCGTCACCTCTCTGAAGACGTTGAAGAATTACAACGACAAATATCAAATGAGTGAAGAGATGTACCCTTGGACCAAAGTTGATTGGGAAATCTATAGTCCAATTTGGGACTAAGATCAATTAATTAGATTATGAGCACATGGGCTCAGCCAAATCTGAGTTGAGGACTTATGGCCTTGGGCTAAGTCCAATTAGGTTTAAAATGTTGGACCTTTGTTTGGACTGTTGAACATTTGTCTGGGTTCAGCCCCCTATTATTTAGCAATGCTAAATAGGGGTTTGGGGTTCTGACAACATTTTGTCTTTAGCTGAGCACTAACCATTCATTATAGCTCTGGACTTTACTTTGCATATCATATGAACTGATCAATTTTGAGGTTCAGTTGAAGGGGGGATTTGCCTCTGGAAAACTTAGCCAATTTGGGCTAAGCTTGGTTTGAAAATAGTGTTAAACACTAGCACATATTTGGCGATCACGTGTTCCCACGTGATGCACTTAAAATAGTATTAAATATTAGGGACAAAACGCTCAAAATAGTGTTAAACACTAAAAATGAGGTGGTCATGTGGGGTCATGTGAGGCGCCTGAGAATTGGGCCAAACCTCCTTTATTTTACTCTCAAAATCTGCCAATAAGTGTTAAACACTTAGTCTTTGTAATCATCACGTGTGAACACGTGATAGTGCCCATGTATTGGGTATTAATTCCTCTGTTTCTGCTTATTTGACCTTTTAAAAAGGTGTTAGTCAAGAGTCACGTGTGAGCACGTGAGACATTGCCTCTAAGCTTTTTTCTTTCTCATTTTTAGGAGTCTGTTTAAGGGGCACGTGGGGGCACGTGACCATATCTCATTCTTTCTTTTCTGATCATTGAAGGGAGGGTCACGTGTTGCCACGTGATCAGGTTTACGTGCATGGAGAGTTTAAGTCCTTTGTTTGAGAATTAAATTCTTTGGTAGGGTTAAACCATAATTTTGTTTAGAGCAAATAAATTCCTATGTATATGGAAGAATTAAATTCTTTAAACTCAACTCTCCCTCTAAGTTTTGGATCTGCATGGCAGAATCTCTCCGACGAGAATTAAATTCTCAACTTGTGGGGATATCTGCTTCTACAGATCTTCAACCAAAGAAAGAACTAAGTTCTTATTTAGAAGAATTAAACTCTTGATTTGAGAATTAAATTCTCTTTTTGTTTTGTGGAGTTTATGATCTCTTTCCCTTTCTCACCTAGGGTTTCTTTCTCTTCTGAGGAAATTTTCTTTTCTCTCTGGAGAATTAAATTCTCTTCTTTTTTCTCTCTGTTGTTGTATATCCCCCTTTTGTTCTCTGTGTCCCTTTTTCCCCCTTGGCTCTTATTTATAGGAGAAAGAAAAGAATCAGTTTGTTTAGTCAATTTTTCACTGAAAGATTTTAATTGATTTTGTAACCAACATGATCTTTTAGATCACTCAGTGAATTTTATTCACTATTGGATTTTTAATCCAAAAGATATTCTGTCTGTTATTCTTGGTAAATTTCAGGGAAATATTTTCTTGTATAGAATCTTTCTGTAAATTGGTGATTTTTAATCACCATTGGATTTTTAATCCAACGGTTCTCCATTTTACAGAGCACAATCTTTTTTGTTTGGAAAGATTTAAAGAAATATTTTTCCAGTTAGGGTTCTCGATTCCCTCTTAATTAGAATTTAATTCTATTAGTTCATAAGGCTTAAGAGTCAGTCACGTGTTGGCATGCGACCTTCTGATTGCTATTTAATTAGAATTTAATTCTATTATTTCAGAGATTTTAGGATCCCATCACGTGTGACACGTGACCCCCTGATTAAGCAATTTAACCAGAATTTAATTCTGTTGTTTTAAAGAACTCAGGAATTATCACGTGTCAGCACGTGACCCTTGGTCACGTGTGGGCACGTGATGCCCCATTATGGTTTTTCCTTGCTGTTTTATTATTCTTTTAATTCTTTTCAAGGGGATTAAAGGCCCAACATGTATGGACACGTGACTCCACTGATTGCTTGTTTGATTAGAATTTAATTCTATCAATTAAAGAGTTTAGGAAGCCATCACGTGTCTGCACGTGGCCTCTGGTCACGTGTGGACACGTGATGCCCCATTGGGGTATTCCTGATGAGGGAACTAATGCCTCCACAGCGTTGTTCTCACGTGTTTGCACGTGAGTGCAACGCTGTCATCTTTTGTGACCGTTGGATCTGCCTAGGGAAGGGGGTAGATGAACCGTTTCCTATCACATCCTATAAATGCAGGGGTCTCTTTAGAAGCGCCTCCACTTTTTCCATCTTGTTCCTTGCTCGTTTTCCTCTGAGAATTTAATTCTTTTTCCCAGAGCTCAGTTCTCTGTTTCAAAAATTTCCAGAGTTTAACTCTGTCAACAAAAGATCTCCTTTTTTAGGTAAGGATCTTGAACGGCCAAAGAACTTCTTGTAGGAATTTTCTTTGGATTTTAAATCCACACCAAGGGTTTTCTCCCTTTAACAAGAACCCATCTTTCCAAGTTCTTAAAAAAAATGTCCAATCTTTAAATAATAAACCCTTTTTGCTAGGGCTTCTATGATCTCAGGGATCGACGGTGATACTTGTCTTCTCTCTGGAATTTAATTCCATTCCAAAGAGCTTAGCTCTGCCAATTTTCTGGGAATTTAATTCCTCTAAAGAACTTAGTTCTTCACAGCGAACTTCTTGGGATTTTCATGCCCTGAGTTGTTCTTTGCAAAAATGTTTTCAGAGAGATCCTTCATGATTTGCATAGAATTCTGCAGTGGGTTTTCTCCTTGGGGAATGTGTAGAGTTGTTTGAAATCCACTGTTCATTTATTGAGAATCTTCCTTTTGTCTTCATAATGATTACCCTGCCTCATCATTAGTGAGCCGCCATCTTGATTTTGTGGGGCCCCTGTGTTTTGTAACCAATGGTTCTATAAAATAAATAAGTTGTTTGTCGCTTTCTTCCACTGTCTTCTTATATATATTTATAAATATATATACAAGTGTGGGCTTCACTAACAACTTCTCCTTCCTTTATTTCAGGCACAATGGCTTTTGTTCCATACTTCCCTTTCACCCGCTCGGAGGCTGCCTTTCCTCAGTCACCGTCCGACGAAAAGGTGATGGCAATGATTAGAGCTCACGACCCTGATTGCGCCAATTTACTTTTATGGGGGACCTGGTACGGTCATATCATCCGCGGCCGTCGAAGCTTTCTTTGCGAGGTACCAACGGAGCCTATCCGCCCATTCTTACCGATGGACCGTCCACAGACTGCTTTTGCTGTAAAGGTGTCACGCCCCGAAAGAGCACGTGACTGGCCCTTGAACCATATGAAGTCTATAGGACTCCATCTGATCCAAGTAAGCCAAAAGCCCAGAAATCTAAAACCATTTTTTAGGAATAAGTAAAGAAACTGGTTTAAAAGGAGTGAAGAAATACATGTTTGAAATTAAGGTTTTTAAATAACTAAGCCGGATATGCATTTTAAAACAGTAAAGTCTTTTCTAAAAATTTCGGCAGAGTTTCTTTTGTAAAACTGGCCCCGAATGGGGTACAACAAGGATAACAATATAAACAATGATAAAGGCATCCCCAAGCGGGAGCTAGCACTTCGTCAATTGACGGTCACAACCACACATGCAATAAGAATATACAACGCCGAAAGGCGAGGGTTAAACCAAAAGAACTCAAAAGCAACAAGAAAACCGAAATACTACTAAGCGCGACTCTAAGGTCGAATAATACATCACTAAAGTCTAGGTCTGAAACAATATACAAGTTTTGGTTGATGGAAAATTCTAGATACAACGAATAAAATAAATACAATGGTGGTTCTTGATGCGAAAGAATCCACCTACCAAAAGCAATTCACCCGCAAGAAAGTAGTGTGCCAGAAATACCGCAATGGAACCTGTACGGCAGAACCTGCAAGAACTGTGGCACAACGGGGGTGAGTTGCCAACTCGTGAATAGAAATATCTACAAGCAGAAACCGAATGCAAGACATAAACCTAGGTCAACAATCAGTAATATAACCACAAGAGTACATCTGAAGTATGATAAGGTGGCAAGGTAACATATAAATATGTCTGTAGTGCCAGGTACTCAGGTAATAACATGTCATCAGTATAAGGTATGTCTGCATGAAGTAAAATGATGAAGTATCAAGGATGTCAATACACATATATTAGCGTCCCATACCACTAATATTGGTGTAAGGGTATATATAACAGCGCCCTCATACCCTGTTATATATACAAATGAAGTATGATCAGTGTAAATCCAGTCTGTATATGATCCATGTCTGTATATATGTGGAACCCGTCCACCCGTCACCCAATGACAATAAGCATCATGTATGCAATGTGAGGATATAAACAAAATCATGGAAAAACATCATGAAACCCGTGCCTAGCATCGACACGTAAATCCTCATCCATCGGGCTCCGTCAGTCCGGATCGGCCCGCGGGCTATGTCTGCGGAATCGGCCCTCGGCCCCGGCAGTACGCCCATCTCTCAACTCCGGTCGGTATCCTCCAGATATCCGCCGAGCTCAAATACAATCACCGGTAGGTACTCGCCCGCCTCCAGGCTCAATCGGCAAAACCCATCGATCATCTTGCCGAGGGGAACCATACCGGGCCCACCACGAACCCGCAAACGGATCATCCACTCCTCGAATCGGGTTTCAAGCACACGTCTCAGCACCGAGAAAACGCGTGGTGGACGCACCAAAATATCATATCACGAGGTACCGGGTTTTCAAAATAGAGCATCCTTTCTTAAATAATCCCACGGTCCTCAAAATCAGAAATCACATGAAAATCCAACATCAAGAAGTAAATCCAATGCGATGAGCTATGCAATCAATCCATGATGTATGCGACATGTAATGAAAGGTAATCATATCAGAAGTCATGCAACAGTACTACAGTGTAGTGGCATGGCAATTATCGATGATGAAGTGTGTGAGCCGGCAAATAGTGTACGTGGAACATACGCATCATCGATAATGGTGCTGGTGTCCTAACAGCATGATAATAATACAGCAATAAACATATGCCAGCAATGCGAATAGCATGCATATGCGGAAATCAAATAGTCAACACCACAGTGAGGAATCTACTATGCAAACTACAGATCTAAGTATCAGGTCAATCAGGAGGGGTAGGTGTGGAAACCACCTAAATCTGAGTCGATATATATAGATGTACTAGTCGGTGATCCCGCCTCAATAATATATCGTAGGACATCCTCGAGTTATGAGTGAGGGTCTATCCTCAATATCGTACGGTAAATCATCGTACCGCATCCCAATAGCTGGGTACGGGTCAACATCTCACTATCTCATCATATAACAGGTATCACTATCATCCGATTATATAATCTGGGGTACTACTCTATGTCTAGTACAAATCGATACCATCAATAAAGTATGCATGCGGGGGTAAACACACATCCCAAGCCCGCAAGAATCACAAGTCATATCCCAAATATGAATCATATCAAATCACTGATCTCGCGGCACAAAGCCCACATCATCGACTCATCTCCAAAGTCATCCCATATCATCAAACACAGTGCAAGTATAATGAGCATGCAAGGTTGTGCGTGCCGGTGTACCTCTATCCTAGAGCTCGCAACTAGGAACTACGCTAGTTATTTCTATCTCTAATTAACCATAACACACTACAACTACCACGTAAATAAACTACATAGTATACTATCTACGGACTGCGGGGGTGCTATACGCCATCCACCCGACTTCCCCCTGTAGATATAATCTACTCACCTGCATCATCATAGCGGACATCACCACGCAATTTGCTTGTCGTCCCGAAGTCTTCATGAGTACCTACATATCAAAGTATCGTATATGCGCATTAAAACCAAATCCAAGCTAAAACGGCACATGAAATCCAAAACGATACGATAAAGGGGCCTATAGGTGAGAACCTATGGCACGCCTTCAAAACCATCAATAAATCCTCGTATAAACGCCAAATAGTCGAGGCAAAACACAATCCACAATTGCAGAATCAAAAATACGGAATACGGAAACACGAATCCAAAATAGCAACTTAGGATATATGTCCCAGATTTCACCCTAGATGGAATCAGTCAAAACTAGACATACCCAGGGTCAACACTAGAGGAACTGGGGCTATGCACAGAAAACGAGGAGAATCCCCTCTGCTCTGGCCGCAAATTGCGGCCAGAAAGGGAAAATCAGCGGCCTCATGAAGGAATTGGGGGCTGGGGTCTGGGGTGTTGGTTCAATGGTGCCTGCACAGGTCACTGTCCACTCAATTTTATTTTAGGGTGTCTCGGGTGATAGCAGATTCAATATACCCTGCACGGATTTCACAAATTCCCCGATATCGGTTTCTAAAATCCGTATTCTGGTTTTAGGCTTCAGGTTAGGGTCTCAATTTAGGCACTATGGTGTTTATATAATCTCAACTGAGCTTAATTTCCCAATACAACACAAGTTTCTCTCAAACCCTAACTAGGTTTTCATCAAGTCCATAATATCACACAATATCGATTCAAAACTAAACATGGGGTATAAGTAATACTAAAACTAAGCTAATGGTTCAGTAATTACCTCATTTGGCAACTCAAGAAAATTCTTGAGTTGCCCCTAGTGTCCCAAATCCTTGCTTCTTTAGCTCCAAGTGTAGATCTAGGGTTTGTGCACATTTTTTATGAAATGGGGGTAGGGTTTTGGTATTGTTTTTGAGATGAAATGAAGGCTTGAAGATGGGAGGAGGAAGAGGGAGCAGCATCAGCTGCTGGAGCTGAAGAGGGAGAGGGAGAGATGAGGGAGAAATGAGAGGAAGAGAGAAAGAGGTCTAAGGTCAAACTCCTTCCCCATACCTACTACATGCCCATACCTCTCTTTTCTTTTACTTTTTCTTTTTCTTTTCTTTTTCCTTTTCTCCAACACCTTCTCACTAGAATAGTAATCCCAAATGAGAAACCATGACAAATAAAATGTAACACAAGTGTGGAAAAGTGATATGTGCATGTTTTGCACAAAATTGCCAAAAATCCGATTAGCGATTTTTAATCGCGATTAGCACTAAATTAGTGTCAAACTAATCACAAAAACTTTAAAATGTCAAAATTCTCTAATTTACCCTATTTTAGAATTTTCCATAATTTTTCTCAAATTTTTCTTATTTATTTGCATTTAATAATACCAAAATATTAAAATATTCAATAAAATAATATTAAATTATAAAATTTCCCAAAATTAATATTTTATCTTTTTGAAAATGTTACAATCTACCCCCTTAAAGAAATTCGGTCCCCGAATTTAAATTTAAACCCCCAATACTAAAACAATTTCAGTAATAATCCAATTTGTCGGGGCTCCGAAAACATCAATACATAGAGAATATCATAAAAATGTATTGCTCTACTAGAAATCAATCCCCAAAATGCATATATAAAAATATCCTATGCGTCTGGTGCGCAAGGAATCAAAATCCATATATGTGTCAAACAGGTGTACAAAACAACATCTAGGTGCAACTGGTGTGCATGAAACATCTGTCGTAGGCAACGTGTGTGCCTGACAGAAAAATCAGGTGCATGTGACATGCACGAAGAATCCCAATTTAGTGCATCTGGCGTGCACCAAAATCGTATATCAAAACACTAAAGGTGCATGAAAACTACGCTGGAAGTGCAAATCAAATCACTGCATACGGTAGGCATGAAATCTCAATCAATATCTCAAATGTAATGACTCTGCGCAAAATATATAAATATCCAGTGGGTGCATGAAACCAATATCATGAAACTCAGTCATCAAAACTAAATCATGCAAACAGAACGCCCAAAATACCGAAATCCAAAATGACGGATACGTGATACTCGAATCACAAAATCACAAATCAATAATACCGTCGTCGGTAGTTCCTCCTTCAAGGTCGAGAAGGAGTCGGTGCATCCACTGCTAGCAGCGCAGGATATCTACTTGCCTCTTGCTCACGGTCTGGCGTCCTCTGACTCTGGGTCCTTATCTTCCTTGCGGATTTCCTATCTCGCAGTCAATCGGCTCATCGGCCCTGTCAGGTGTGCTAACGGGGACGATTCCGTTCTGGCACTTCTCTGGTCATCTCTCGGTCAATCCTCACGACCACTCGTAAGGCAGCATATCACTGGCGTCGGCCTCTGGCTCTCTGAAAGCACGTCACACATCTGATCCTGGGTGCAAACATCATTGCAGCAATGTCCCGGAAGGAATCCTGCTCAGGGTCTCTTCCAATCATGCCTATGCCGATCTGTACAGAGGCTGGCTCTCTTGCATAATCTTTTCTCACTCGATAGACATCGGTGGCCTCGGCACAATATGTTCTCGGAAACTGGTCACATCCCAACGTCTCTGTAAGCATATCAGGTCTCTAGTCTCGACGGGAAGTAATGACAGCCAGTCAGCGTCTCGCTCGAACCTCTGGTTCCACCTGTCTCTATCGTCGTCCACTATGACGTCACGCCAAGCTACTACGCACTGCACTGTTCTCGGCCACGGTCAATCTGAAGTCTCTCGCACGGACTCGAAATCGCGTATTCTGTAGCTTCATCATTCTGTAGAAGATGTCAGGCCGAACAGGTTCTCGGGAACACGTCCCAACCATCGGAGGAATACTCATCACTCGTCCGTCCTTGATCAATTCGCAATGCATATGGGTAAGTTCCTTTATCCGAACCTGGTCAACTACCCTGTCGACGATGCCAAACTCTGGCCTGCTGGTGTGCGCAACATGACCATCCCTTAGTCTAGGTCTTCTCGTATCGTTTTCCAGAAAGGTCCTGTCGAGGTTTCTTTATCAAATCTCATTTCCTGCCGTATTTCCCGGAAGTCATCATCCATTGCTGAAGCTAATTCTTATTCCGGAATGGCTGCATACTTATCGCGCCTCCTTCTGGAAGATATATCCATATGCAACGCCTCTGGGTGCGTATCACATCTCTGATGTCAGCGGAGTGGGACGCCATCTCGTCGAAATCTCTTGCGAACTCTTTTCTTCACTCTGCTTCAATGTCGACTTATTCGGACTCGTCTCATCGTGGCTGCATGGACTATGCTCCAACGGCTATACTCGTATCTGGAGTCTCCCAAGCAATGCATCCCATCACACGATATCCGAATGATGTCGAATCATCCGATCGACTCGTCAGAACTTCATAATCCCCCAAGAGATCAACATCATGGGTACAGTTTAATAGTATCGAGTACATGCCACAGCGTCGGTGGTCCAGCCGTAGAAGGGCAAACCCAAGCCTCACTAATGGCGCCGAGGAACTGCCGCAAACCCTAAGGTTCAAAGGCTTTCACACGGTCATTAAGTCGAGTTAGGGTTTCATTCTTCTAGAGGGTCCATAGAATCACCTGCATGTCTTTCCGTATACTTTAAACTTGGAAAATGGGCTCCTGACATTCGATCGTCTCTATCGACTCTCAACGTCTCCGCGTGAAGTCATCTCTAGCTGGAAACAATCTATCTGATGCCCTCGCATCGGTAAACGAACGAACCACATGTCCTAGTCATTTATCCTCAGGTCACTAGCGACTCGCTATCATCTCTCTAAATATATGCTCACGCTGTAGTAGCTCCAACCATCTGGGCGATATCTCGTCATTTGCAGCAGCAACTGGCTCATTCGCCTGTACGCCGAACAGCGCCTCAATCCTCCAGGAAAGGAAATACAGTGGCGGTCATCTCTGAATCGGTCTGCTCTAGATCTGAGTAAGACTCTCCACAATGGAAATCTTCAACTCAACTGGGCCCGCTCCGGCGCATAAATCGGACGAATCACCTTCGTCTCTCCAATCGGGTAGACTAGCTATCATCTGTCTCATATCTGCCTGGAAGCTCCAACAATCTCAGCTCGTAAGCTCCGGAAGCGACATCCTGTCAATCTCAGCAACAGCTGGTCCATCTGTCTGCACGGTAGACGACATCATAATCTCTGAGGTATGCTGTACATCAACAGTCCTCTCTCAACTGGCAGCTCTAACAATGGCCCGATCATCCGGTGCAAAACCAAGCACTCGCCTCCACTAGAGGTCACAATCACCAAAACTAACTCGAGACGTTCCCATGTCACCAGAAAACACAATGGTCGGCCCTCGTACCAGACGAGCTCGCCCTGACCGTAACCCTAGCAGCAGCCCAAACTGCGCTCAAACATGGCGACAGGAACCTCAATCGAGTATCGAAGAGAGCAGGTCAACGGATGAAAGAGAACAACAGATCCAGAGTGGGTACATGATCATAGGAAGGAACAACATCAACAAAGGTATGATCATGAAACTAATAGAATCGAGGATCTCAAATGGATGTATAATCATGGATATGAAGAGAATCACTGATCTCGAAAATATGTACATCCTAAGGTTCCTTAAGCGGAGTGGCGTGTCGTAAGTATGCCGCGGAACATACCAACGGTACGTCACTCTACTCTAGTCACCTATTCCATCAACCAAGGGTCATCCTACGCGACAAAAGTTCGGGTCTAATACCCCCTCGACCAAGTCTAAGTTCCGTAAGGTCAAGCCTAAGTTCCGTATATATATAAACGCCCTAGGATCCACATAGTCAAATTTAGACTCGAACCAAGGTCAACCTAGCGCTTTGATACCAACTTTGTCACGCCCCGAAAGAGCACGTGACTGGCCCTTGAACCATATGAAGTCTATCGGACTCCATCTGATCCAAGTAAGCCAAAAGCCCAGAAATCTAAAACCATTTTTTAGGAATAAGTAAAGAAACTGGTTTAAAAGGAGTGAAGAAATACATGTTTGAAATTAAGGTTTTTAAATAACTAAGCCGGATATGCATTTTAAAACAGTAAAGTCTTTTCTAAAAATTTCGGCAGAGTTTCTTTTGTAAAACTGGCCCCGAATGGGGTACAACAAGGATAACAATATAAGCAATGATAAAGGCATCCCCAAGCGGGAGCTAGCTCTTCGTCAATTGACGGTCACAACCACACATGCAATAAGAATATACAACGCCGAAAGGCGAGGGTCAAACCAAAAGAACTCAAAAGCAACAAGAAAACCGAAATACTACTAAGCGCGACTCTAAGGTCGAATAATACATCACTAAAGTCTAGGTCTGAAACAATATACAAGTTTTGGTTGATGGAAAATTCTAGATACAACGAATAAAATAAATACAATGGTGGTTCTTGATGCGAAAGAATCCACCTACCAAAAGCAATTCACCCGCAAGAAAGTAGTGTGCCAGAAATACCGCAATGGAACCTGTACGGCAGAACCTGCAAGAACTGTGGCACAACGGGGGTGAGTTGCCAACTCGTGAATAGAAATATCTACAAGCAGAAACCGAATGCAAGACATAAACCTAGGTCAACAATCAGTAATATAACCACAAGAGTACATCTGAAGTATGATAAGGTGGCAAGGTAACATATAAATATGTCTGTAGTGCCAGGTACTCAGGTAATAACATGTCATCAGTATAAGGTATGTCTGCATGAAGTAAAATGATGAAGTATCAAGGATGTCAATACACATATATTAGCGTCCCATACCACTAATATTGGTGTAAGGGTATATATAACAGCGCCCTCATACCCTGTTATATATACAAATGAAGTATGATCAGTGTAAATCCAGTCTGTATATGATCCATGTCTGTATATATGTGGAACCCGTCCACCCGTCACCCAATGACAATAAGCATCATGTATGCAATGTGAGGATATAAACAAAATCATGGAAAAACATCATGAAACCCGTGCCTAGCATCGACACGTAAATCCTCATCCATCGGGCTCCGTCAGTCCGGATCGGCCCGCGGGCTATGTCTGCGGAATCGGCCCTCGGCCCCGGCAGTACGCCCATCTCTCAACTCCGGTCGGTATCCTCCAGATATCCGCCGAGCTCAAATACAATCACCGGTAGGTACTCGCCCGCCTCCAGGCTCAATCGGCAAAACCCATCGATCATCTTGCCGAGGGGAACCATACCGGGCCCACCACGAACCCGCAAATGGATCATCCACTCCTCGAATCGGGTTTCAAGCACACGTCTCAGCACCGAGAAAACGCGTGGTGGACGCACCAAAATATCATATCACGAGGTACCGGGTTTTCAAAATAGAGCATCCTTTCTTAAATAATCCCACGGTCCTCAAAATCAGAAATCACATGAAAATCCAACATCAAGAAGTAAATCCAATGCGATGAGCTATGCAATCAATCCATGATGTATGCGACATGTAATGAAAGGTAATCATATCAGAAGTCATGCAACAGTACTACAGTGTAGTGGCATGGCAATTATCGATGATGAAGTGTGTGAGCCGGCAAATAGTGTACGTGGAACATACGCATCATCGATAATGGTGCTGGTGTCCTAACAGCATGATAATAATACAGCAATAAACATATGCCAGCAATGCGAATAGCATGAATATGCGGAAATCAAATAGTCATCACCACAGTGAGGAATCTACTATGCAAACTACAGATCTAAGTATCAGGTCAATCAGGAGGGGTAGGTGTGGAAACCACCTAAATCTGAGTCTATATATATAGATGTACTAGTCGGTGATCCCGCCTCAATAATATATCGTAGGACATCCTCGAGTTATGAGTGCGGGTCTATCCTCAATATCGTACGGTAAATCATCGTACGGCATCCCAATAGCTGGGTACGGGTCAACATCTCACTATCTCATCATATAACAGGTATCACTATCATCCGATCATATAATCTGGGGTACTACTCTATGTCTAGTACAAATCGATACCATCAATAAAGTATGCATGCGGGGGTAAACACACATCCCAAGCCTGCAAGAATCACAAGTCATATCCCAAATATGAATCATATCAAATCACCGATCTCGCGGCACAAAGCCCACATCATCGACTCATCTCCAAAGTCATCCCATATCATCAAACACAGTGCAAGTATAATGAGCATGCAAGGTTGTGCGTGCCGGTGTACCTCTATCCTAGAGCTCGCAACTAGGAACTACGCTAGTTATTTCTATCTCTAATTAACCATAACACACTACAACTACCACGTAAATAAACTACATAGTATACTATCTACGGACTGCGGGGGTGCTATACGCCATCCACCCGACTTCCCCCTGTAGATATAATCTACTCACCTGCATCATCATAGCGGACATCACCACGCAATTTGCTTGTCGTCCCGAAGTCTTCATGAGTACCTACATATCAAAGTATCGTATATGCGCATTAAAACCAAATCCAAGCTAAAACGGCACATGAAATCCAAAACGATACGATAAAGGGGCCTATAGGTGAGAACCTATGGCACGCCTTCAAAACCATCAATAAATCCTCGTATAAACGCCAAATAGTCGAGGCAAAACACAATCCACAATTGCAGAATCAAAAATACGGAATACGGAAACACGAATCCAAAATAGCAACTTAGGATATATGTCCCAGATTTCACCCTAGATGGAATCAGTCAAAACTAGACATACCCAGGGTCAACACTAGAGGAACTGGGGCTATGCACAGAAAACGAGGAGAATCCCCTCTGCTCTGGCCGCAAATTGCGGCCAGAAAGGGAAAATCAGCGGCCTCATGAAGGAATTGGGGGCTGGGGTCTGGGGTGTTGGTTCAATGGTGCCTGCACAGGTCACTGTCCACTCAATTTTATTTTAGGGTGTCTCGGGTGATAGCAGATTCAATATACCCTGCACGGATTTCACAAATTCCCCGATATCGGTTTCTAAAATCCGTATTCTGGTTTTAGGCTTCAGGTTAGGGTCTCAATTTAGGCACTATGGTGTTTATATAATCTCAACTGAGCTTAATTTCCCAATACAACACAAGTTTCTCTCAAACCCTAACTAGGTTTTCATCAAGTCCATAATATCACACAATATCGATTCAAAACTAAACATGGGGTATAAGTAATACTAAAACTAAGCTAATGGTTCAGTAATTACCTCATTTGGCAACTCAAGAAAATTCTTGAGTTGCCCCTAGTGTCCCAAATCCTTGCTTCTTTAGCTCCAAGTGTAGATCTAGGGTTTGTGCACATTTTTTATGAAATGGGGGTAGGGTTTTGGTATTGTTTTTGAGATGAAATGAAGGCTTGAAGATGGGAGGAGGAAGAGGGAGCAGCATCAGCTGCTGGAGCTGAAGAGGGAGAGGGAGAGATGAGGGAGAAATGAGAGGAAGAGAGAAAGAGGTCTAAGGTCAAACTCCTCCCCCATACCTACTACATGCCCATACCTCTCTTTTCTTTTACTTTTTCTTTTTCTTTTCTTTTTCCTTTTCTCCAACACCTTCTCACTAGAATAGTAATCCCAAATGAGAAACCATGACAAATAAAATGTAACACAAGTGTGGAAAAGTGATATGTGCATGTTTTGCACAAAATTGCCAAAAATCCGATTAGCGATTTTTAATCGCGATTAGCACTAAATTAGTGTCAAACTAATCACAAAAACTTTAAAATGTCAAAATTCTCTAATTTACCCTATTTTAGAATTTTCCATAATTTTTCTCAAATTTTTCTTATTTATTTGCATTTAATAATACCAAAATATTAAAATATTCAATAAAATAATATTAAATTATAAAATTTCCCAAAATTAATATTTTATCTTTTTGAAAATGTTACAATCTACCCCCTTAAAGAAATTCGGTCCCCGAATTTAAATTTAAACCCCCAATACTAAAACAATTTCAGTAATAATCCAATTTGTCGGGGCTCCGAAAACATCAATACATAGAGAATATCATAAAAATGTATTGCTCTACTAGAAATCAATCCCCAAAATGCATATATAAAAATATCCTATGCGTCTGGTGCGCAAGGAATCAAAATCCATATATGTGTCAAACAGGTGTACAAAACAACATCTAGGTGCAACTGGTGTGCACGAAACATCTGTCGTAGGCAACGTGTGTGCCTGACAGAAAAATCAGGTGCATGTGACATGCACGAAGAATCCCAATTTAGTGCATCTGGCGTGCACCAAAATCGTATATCAAAACACTAAAGGTGCATGAAAACTACGCTGGAAGTGCAAATCAAATCACTGCATACGGTAGGCATGAAATCTCAATCAATATCTCAAATGTAATGACTCTGCGCAAAATATATAAATATCCAGTGGGTGCATGAAATCAATATCATGAAACTCAGTCATCAAAACTAAATCATGCAAACAGAACGCCCAAAATACCGAAATCCAAAATGACGGATACGTGATACTCGAATCACAAAATCACAAATCAATAATACCGTCGTCGGTAGTTCCTCCTTCAAGGTCGAGAAGGAGTCGGTGCATCCACTGCTAGCAGCGCAGGATATCTACTTGCCTCTTGCTCACGGTCTGGCGTCCTCTGACTCTGGGTCCTTATCTTCCTTGCGGATTTCCTATCTCGCAGTCAATCGGCTCATCGGCCCTGTCAGGTGTGCTAACGGGGACGATTCCGTTCTGGCACTTCTCTGGTCATCTCTCGGTCAATCCTCACGACCACTCGTAAGGCAGCATATCACTGGCGTCGGCCTCTGGCTCTCTGAAAGCACGTCACACATCTGATCCTGGGTGCAAACATCATTGCAGCAATGTCCCGGAAGGAATCCTGCTCAGGGTCTCTTCCAATCATGCCTATGCCGATCTGTACAGAGGCTGGCTCTCTTGCATAATCTCTTCTCACTCGATAGACATCGGTGGCCTCGGCACAATATGTTCTCGGAAACTGGTCACATCCCAACGTCTCTGTAAGCATATCAGGTCTCTAGTCTCGACGGGAAGTAATGACAGCCAGTCAGCGTCTCGCTCGAACCTCTGGTTCCACCTGTCTCTATCGTCGTCCACTATGACGTCACGCCAAGCTACTACGCACTGCACTGTTCTCGGCCACGGTCAATCTGAAGTCTCTCGCACGGACTCGAAATCGCGTATTCTGTAGCTTCATCATTCTGTAGAAGATGTCAGGCCGAACAGGTTCTCGGGAACACGTCCCAACCATCGGAGGAATACTCATCACTCGTCCGTCCTTGATCAATTCGCAATGCATATGGGTAAGTTCCTTTATCCGAACCTGGTCAACTACCCTGTCGACGATGCCGAACTCTGGCCTGCTGGTGTGCGCAACATGACCATCCCTTAGTCTAGGTCTTCTCGTATCGTTTTCCAGAAAGGTCCTGTCGAGGTTTCTTTATCAAATCTCATTTCCTGCCGTATTTCCCGGAAGTCATCATCCATTGCTGAAGCTAATTCTTATTCCGGAATGGCTGCATACTTATCGCGCCTCCTTCTGGAAGATATATCCATATGCAACGCCTCTGGGTGCGTATCACATCTCTGATGTCAGCGGAGTGGGACGCCATCTCGTCGAAATCTCTTGCGAACTCTTTTCTTCACTCTGCTTCAATGTCGACTTATTCGGACTCGTCTCATCGTGGCTGCATGGACTATGCTCCAACGGCTATACTCGTATCTGGAGTCTCCCAAGCAATGCATCCCATCACACGATATCCGAATGATGTCGAATCATCCGATCGACTCGTCAGAACTTCATAATCCCCCAAGAGATCAACATCATGGGTACAGTTTAATAGTATCGAGTACATGCCACAGCGTCGGTGGTCCAGCCGTAGAAGGGCAAACCCAAGCCTCACTAATGGCGCCGAGGAACTGCCGCAAACCCTAAGGTTCAAAGGCTTTCACACGGTCATTAAGTCGAGTTAGGGTTTCATTCTTCTAGAGGGTCCATAGAATCACCTGCATGTCTTTCCGTATACTTTAAACTTGGAAAATGGGCTCCTGACATTCGATCGTCTCTATCGACTCTCAACGTCTCCGCGTGAGGTCATCTCTAGCTGGAAACAATCTATCTGATGACCTCGCATCGGTAAACGAACGAACCACATGTCCTAGTCATTTATCCTCAGGTCACTAGCGACTCGCTATCATCTCTCTAAATATATGCTCACGCTGTAGTAGCTCCAACCATCTGGGCGATATCTCGTCATTTGCAGCAGCAACTGGCTCATTCGCCTGTACGCCGAACAGCGCCTCAATCCTCCAGGAAAGGCAATACAGTGGCGGTCATCTCTGAATCGGTCTGCTCTAGATCTGAGTAAGACTCTCCACACTGGAAATCTTCAACTCAACTGGGCCCGCTCCGGCGCATAAATCGGACGAATCACCTTCGTCTCTCCAATCGGGTAGACTAGCTATCATCTGTCTCATATCTGCCTGGAAGCTCCAACAATCTCAGCTCGTAAGCTCCGGAAGCGACATCCTGTCAATCTCAGCAACAGCTGGTCCATCTGTCTGCACGGTAGACGACATCATAATCTCTGAGGTATGCTGTACATCAACAGTCCTCTCTCAACTGGCAGCTCTAACAATGGCCCGATCATCCGGTGCAAAACCAAGCACTCGCCTCCACTAGAGGTCACAATCACCAAAACTAACTCGAGACGTTCCCATGTCACCAGAAAACACAATGGTCGGCCCTCGTACCAGACGAGCTCGCCCTGACCGTAACCCTAGCAGCAGCCCAAACTGCGCTCAAACATGGCGACAGGAACCTCAATCGAGTATCGAAGAGAGCAGGTCAACGGATGAAAGAGAACAACAGATCCAGAGTGGGTACATGATCATAGGAAGGAACAACATCAACAAAGGTATGATCATGAAACTAATAGAATCGAGGATCTCAAATGGATGTATAATCATGGATATGAAGAGAATCACTGATCTCGAAAATATGTACATCCTAAGGTTCCTTAAGCGGAGTGGCGTGTCGTAAGTATGCCGCGGAACATACCAACGGTACGTCACTCTACTCTAGTCACCTATTCCATCAACCAAGGGTCATCCTACGCGACGAAAGTTCGGGTCTAATACCCCCTCGACCAAGTCTAAGTTCCGTAAGGTCAAGCCTAAGTTCCGTATATATATAAACGCCCTAGGATCCACATAGTCAAACTTAGACTCGAACCAAGGTCAACCTAGCGCTTTGATACCAACTTTGTCACGCCCCGAAAGAGCACGTGACTGGCCCTTGAACCATATGAAGTCTATCGGACTCCATCTGATCCAAGTAAGCCAAAAGCCCAGAAATCTAAAACCATTTTTTAGGAATAAGTAAAGAAACTGGTTTAAAAGGAGTGAAGAAATACATGTTTGAAATTAAGGTTTTTAAATAACTAAGCCGGATATGCATTTTAAAACAGTAAAGTCTTTTCTAAAAATTTCGGCAGAGTTTCTTTTGTAAAACTGGCCCCGAATGGGGTACAACAAGGATAACAATATAAGCAATGATAAAGGCATCCCCAAGCGGGAGCTAGCTCTTCGTCAATTGACGGTCACAACCACACATGCAATAAGAATATACAACGCCGAAAGGCGAGGGTCAAACCAAAAGAACTCAAAAGCAACAAGAAAACCGAAATACTACTAAGCGCGACTCTAAGGTCGAATAATACATCACTAAAGTCTAGGTCTGAAACAATATACAAGTTTTGGTTGATGGAAAATTCTAGATACAATGAATAAAAAAAATACAATGGTGGTTCTTGATGCGAAAGAATCCACCTACCAAAAGCAATTCACCCGCAAGAAAGTAGTGTGCCAGAAATGCCGCAATGGAACCTGTACGGCAGAACCTGCAAGAACTGTGGCACAACGGGGGTGAGTTGCCAACTCGTGAATAGAAATATCTACAAGCAGAAACCGAATGCAAGACATAAACCTAGGTCAACAATCAGTAATATAACCACAAGAGTACATCTGAAGTATGATAAGGTGGCAAGGTAACATATAAATATGTATGTAGTGCCAGGTACTCAGGTAATAACATGTCATCAGTATAAGGTATGTCTGCATGAAGTAAAATGATGAAGTATCAAGGATGTCAATACACATATATTAGCGTCCCATACCACTAATATTGGTGTAAGGGTATATATAACAGCGTCCTCATACCCTGTTGTATATACAAATGAAGTATGATCAGTGTAAATCCAGTCTGTATATGATCCATGTCTGTATATATGTGGAACCCGTCCACCCGTCACCCAATGACAATAAGCATCATGTATGCAATGTGAGGATATAAACAAAATCATGGAAAAACATCATGAAACCCGTGCCTAGCATCGACACGTAAATCCTCATCCATCGGGCTCCGTCAGTCCGGATCGGCCCGCGGGCTATGTCTGCGGAATCGGCCCTCGGCCCCGGCAGTACGCCCATCTCTCAACTCCGGTCGGTATCCTCCAGATATCCGCCGAGCTCAAATACAATCACCGGTAGGTACGCGCCCGCCTCCAGGCTCAATCGGCAAAACCCATCGATCATCTTGCCGAGGGGAACCATACCGGGCCCACCACGAACCCGCAAACGGATCATCCACTCCTCGAATCGGGTTTCAAGCACACGTCTCAGCACCGAGAAAACGCGTGGTGGACGCACCAAAATATCATATCACGAGGTACCGGGTTTTCAAAATAGAGCATCCTTTCTTAAATAATCCCACGGTCCTCAAAATCAGAAATCACATGAAAATCCAACATCAAGAAGTAAATCCAATGCGATGAGCTATGCAATCAATCCATGATGTATGCGACATGTAATGAAAGGTAATCATATCAGAAGTCATGCAACAGTACTACAGTGTAGTGGCATGGCAATTATCGATGATGAAGTGTGTGAGCCGGCAAATAGTGTACGTGGAACATACGCATCATCGATAATGGTGCTGGTGTCCTAACAGCATGATAATAATACAGCAATAAACATATGCCAGCAATGCGAATAGCATGAATATGCGGAAATCAAATAGTCAACACCACAGTGAGGAATCTACTATGCAAACTACAGATCTAAGTATCAGGTCAATCAGGAGGGGTAGGTGTGGAAACCACCTAAATCTGAGTCGATATATATAGATGTACTAGTCGGTGATCCCGCCTCAATAATATATCGTAGGACATCCTCGAGTTATGAGTGCGGGTCTATCCTCAATATCGTACGGTAAATCATCGTACGACATCCCAATAGCTGGGTACGGGTCAACATCTCACTATCTCATCATATAACAGGTATCACTATCATCCGATCATATATTCTGGGGTACTACTCTATGTCCAGTACAAATCGATACCATCAATAAAGTATGCATGCGGGGGTAAACACACATCCCAAGCCCGCAAGAATCACAAGTCATATCCCAAATATGAATCATATCAAATCACCGATCTCGCGGCACAAAGCCCACATCATCGACTCATCTCCAAAGTCATCCCATATCATCAAACACAGTGCAAGTATAATGAGCATGCAAGGTTGTGCGTGCCGGTGTACCTCTATCCTAGAGCTCGCAACTAGGAACTACGCTAGTTATTTCTATCTCTAATTAACCATAACACACTACAACTACCACGTAAATAAACTACATAGTATACTATCTACGAACTGCGGGGGTGCTATACGCCATCCACCCGACTTCCCCCTGTAGATATAATCTACTCACCTGCATCATCATAGCGGACATCACCACGCAATTTGCTTGTCGTCCCGAAGTCTTCATGAGTACCTACATATCAAAGTATCGTATATGCGCATTAAAACCAAATCCAAGCTAAAACGGCACATGAAATCCAAAACGATACGATAAAGGGGCCTATAGGTGAGAACCTATGGCACGCCTTCAAAACCATCAATAAATCCTCTATATCGTCGTATAAACGCCAAATAGTCGAGGCAAAACACAATCCACAATTGCAGAATCAAAAATACGGAATACGGAAACACGAATCCAAAATAGCAACTTAGGATATATTTCCCAGATTTCACCCTAGATGGAATCAGTCAAAACTAGACATACCCAGGGTCAACACTAGAGGAACTGGGGCTATGCACAAAAAACGAGGAGAATCCCCTCTGCTCTGGCCGCAAATTGCGGCCAGAAAGGGAAAATCGGCGGCCTCATGAAGGAATTGGGGGCTGGGGTGTTGGTTTAATGGTGCCTGCACAGGTCACTGTCCACTCAATTTTATTTTAGGGTGTCTCGGGTGATAGCAGATTCAATATACCCTGCACGGATTTCACAAATTCCCCGATATCGGTTTCTAAAATCCGTATTCTGGTTTTAGGCTTCAGGTTAGGGTCTCAATTTAGGCACTATGGTGTTTATATAACCTCAACTGAGCTTAATTTCCCAATACAACACAAGTTTCTCTCAAACCCTAACTAGGTTTTCATCAAGTCCATAATATCATACAATATCGATTCAAAACTAAACATGGGGTATAAGTAATACTAAAACTAAGCTAATGGTTCAGTAATTACTTCATTTGGCAACTCAAGAAAATTCTTGAGTTGCCCCTAGTGTCCCAAATCCTTGCTTCTTTAGCTCCAAGTGTAGATCTAGGGTTTGTGCACATTTTTTATGAAATGGGGGCAGGGTTTTGGTATTGTTTTTGAGATGAAATGAAGGCTTGAAGATGGGAGGAGGAAGAGGGAGCAGCATCAGCTGCTGGAGCTGAAGAGGGAGAGGGAGAGATGAGGGAGAAATGAGAGGAAGAGAGAAAGAGGTCTAAGGTCAAACTCCTCCCCCATACCTACTACATGCCCATACCTCTCTTTTCTTTTACTTTTTCTTTTTCTTTTCTTTTTCCTTTTCTCCAACACCTTCTCACTAGAATAGTAACCCCAAATGAGAAACCATGACAAATAAAATGTAACACAAGTGTGGAAAAGTGATATGTGCATGTTTTGCACAAAATTGCCAAAAATCCGATTAGCGATTTTTAATCGCGATTAGCACTAAATTAGTGTCAAACTAATCACAAAAACTTTAAAATGTCAAAATTCTCTAATTTACCCTATTTTAGAATTTTCCATAATTTTTCTCAAATTTTTCTTATTTATTTGCATTTAATAATACCAAAATATTAAAATATTCAATAAAATAATATTAAATTATAAAATTTCCCAAAATTAATATTTTATCTTTTTGAAAATGTTACAATAGGTGGCAAATTGGACCCCTACCGGCCGGCTCGAACCATCGACGACCGAGATACCAAATCAGCCTGTGCCGGCCATAGACATCTTGGGGCGTCGTATCTGCCAAAGTGAAGCCCAGCCTTGGGGACAAGTTTACAAGATAGGGCTTACCCCTCGCCATCCCACGGGCTACCTTCTCTGGGATTGTTACATCTTGTCCGCTCATCGTGCACGACTGCAGAGGGTCGGGCTTTACCAAGCGGTGTATGCGTCCGTCTTCCATTATCAATCTCCCCATGTATGGTGGGTTAAAGCTTTCCTAAATCAATGGAATCTTCCCACCAATACTTTCTTGTTAGGGGACCACGAAGTTTCGATCTCTTTGGAAGAGTTTTGTGAGATCTCGGGTTTAACGATCAGGGGAGCGCCTTACGAAGAATTGTTTCTCCCTGACGAGTATGTTTTCGAGACTATGCCCACTATGCTTGACGGCTTGTCGACTGAAAATGCCGTCCGCCATAAGTACCCGAGTCTAATTAAGACGCTGGGGATTTTTGAGAAGCTGTTCACGGAATCAGAAGAACATGGCGTCACATTCAAAAGCTTTATTGCCTGCTTTCTTCGTGGAGACGTTCTATCAAAGGCGGCTCCGAAGTTCACGAATATCAACGACCCCTTCGGGTTTGGTTTAAATAGGGTACCGGCTAGAGAAGAGGATTTGCCCCAATTCTACATTCCAATCTTGTCAGCTGTACCTTTCGAGTCGATCGCAGCTCCTGGCTTGGATGAAGAGACTTTCTTCATCGGCTTTATCAGCGTTTGGCTTAGCTGGTTCATCGTTCCAACGCACCGTCGATTCATGAGAGCCTTAGTCATTTACCCTGCTCATCGCATCACCGAATGGACGCGACTAGCCATGGGCATTGCAGGGCTGTTGCATCTGTACCATGGGCTAAGCAGTGCAGCTAATACCTCAATCCCAGGCGTGAACGTAGTGAGTTTCTCTCTCCATTACTTCACGTCATGGATTGAGATGCACGTGCTATGGGCATTTGACGCGCATCAGAGACCCAGCTTTTATGATGCCTATACCTTTCCGCGGCTCATGAGGTTGGTGGTCGCTTCTGCTCCTGACCCGACTCAACTAGGGGCTCTTCGGGTGCTGCTCAATCCGTATGCCAATGAAGGTGGAATGGTATTTAATGATCGAATCCTCTCTGCTCCCTCGGGACCTGTTCAACAGTTGTTTGATTTGTCAAAAGAGGGAGCACCATCTTTGAAGCCCAAGGAAGCCATGCACCTGTACTTGATCAGACCCGGTTATCTGGTGTTCCGTCGAAATGATGCGGCTCTTTTCATGCGGTACAATCCACACCGCTTTGCCCGACAATTGGGATATGATCAGGGTATCCCCTTCGAGGCATTCACAGTGGAGCCCAGTCCTTCTTTGGGAACTTTTCGTGACGCCACCCACCATTTTGTGACGCTGAACACCGGTTCTCATTTCATGATCTCCGAGGCCGATTACATTCCGAGGTGCGTGGAGGCTTTCACGGGTTGGTATCGCCACCGGGTTAGTCCAATCATTGTCGAGGAGAGGAGGATACTTTTCGGGCTTAGAGCTCCCGCCCCGCTCCAGGCTATAGGAGTCCCACCACAACCACGGACAATGGTTCGCCCTCCCTTGAGGGATACTGGTACCGTACTCATTCCTGAGGCGGCAGATGTGGACTTGACTCCGACAGTTGGTATGCCAATGCGTGCCAGAGCTCAGGCAAGGGCTTCTAATAAGGCGCCGGTAGCAGTTTCATCGGTTGCGGTGTCAGCGATAGCAGTATCCTCCTCAGTAGCACTGTAGAGAGAGGATACTGAAGGCGAAGTGGGTCAACGCTGCAGCAAAGCACCTGTTAGTGTTTATGCCCTAGAAGGCCATTACTGTATCATACTAGCTTGTATATTACTTAATGGAAGCTTGGGATATTCACATGTATATAACAGTCTTGCTAAACATGGTAGTATGCTACTTGGTTTTTTCTATCTTAATATGTGAGTGTACGTATTGATAGAGCTCTTAGGATCTTGCTTGTCTACCAGCGTTGTGATGGCAGTCACACTAGTGGGGGCTGGGTAGTCTACAAGCACATCCTTATTCAGGTCCCTGGTCGTTGGATTATCGAGACAGAGCATCGATACTCCGGAGTAGACTGGTGTGTACGCTTCTCATCCCAGTTGGGGAGATGGTCTGTCCCACAGCCGTCAGTACGTCGTACTGGAGATAGTATGCAGGTGCTCGTTAGGTTACGGGTACACCGGACAGGACTCACAGGGAACTGTTGGTTGGTTTGATACCAGTCGTCAGTGAACAGTTCCCAGGTGACATGAGTACAGCGTAGTCCGCAGACTTGACACTGCTACTTCGCCTCGAGTGTGTCCCACTGTTCTTAGATTGCTACCCTACCACGGCTCAAAGGAGTCGTGCAAACAGGTAGCAGTTGGGTGCAGTCCCGAGCACTTGGAG
Source organism: Agapanthus africanus (assembly GCA_030015575.1). Lineage (NCBI taxonomy): Eukaryota > Viridiplantae > Streptophyta > Magnoliopsida > Asparagales > Amaryllidaceae > Agapanthus > Agapanthus africanus. Next base: position 43,948,798 of record JASDDO010000004.1, on the reverse strand, counting down.
GCAGTGGCGGTTAGACAGGATTCGTCCCTCCCGGTATTGGGAGTAGATATCGTGCTGTGTCAGAGAGCCATTACGCAAAGTCCCTGGCCAGGGCAAGTGAGATTTGCTGGTAGGTTCCAGTAGTTTCTCAGGGTGTAATGGGCTTCCCTCCGACACGACTTATACCGCTATTAGGGGACTGACGCTTGCCGCCCCCCTAGGCCCGATATGCGATAGTCTTGGATGAACGGACCGGACTGTATGGAGATTGTCACATCAGACTCAGTAGGAGTTCGGATGGGTTTTCTCATCGGCCTTCTTATCGACAACTACCTGGGGACCGTTACGTACAGCTAGTGCCGCTTGCGGTCTGTGGTTAAACCCACTGCCAGCGTAGTAGTCGAGTCTCTAGAGTCCCACACAGAGAGTTTCCTACTCCAGGCGAAACGATATAGAGGTTGCATGGTTTTGCGACAAAGGGTTCGGACGCATACGTGCGTTTACGCGCGTACGACTTTCGGACAGTTTTTACCAGTCGGCTTTGGTTTAAGCCAGTTACTGGTATCCGGTTATTGGATTTTTACAGTCTAAAGTTTTTCCGTATTTTTGCGGATCGGAGGGCGTTCTCGTAATTGTTCGAGAAGCTTCTAGAAGATGTGACTAAGGAGGTTAAGGTGACATAAGCTTTGGATAAGATTAGTGAGTCATGAGGGTGATTCATCATGGTCATTAATGCATCATAAATGCTTAATGACTCATGTTAATGAATCACCTCTTTTCATTTATGAAGCATGCTTATTCATTTCTTTTATTGATTTATTCTTTAATAAGAATGCTTCATAATATATTATGATACACTCTCTCTCATCTCATAATCTTATCTCACATTCTCTCTCCTCAAGCTCTCATCTTCAAGAGACTAATCCTTAATCCTCATGTGTTGAGATCAAAGGTTTAGTTAGACTTAAGCATCCATTACCTTCACTCTATATCATCCTTTCATCTTTGATTAGCAATCAAAGTTGATTAGTTACCTCAAGTTAGAGGTGTAGCTTGGTGTTTTGCTCTCGGGTGGATCGTCTACTACCTAGAGAAGGTCGAGGAGAACAAGGAGGACACAAAGACGAAGGACCGGTTTCGATAGGTATAATCCCTAATCACAAGTGATAAGAAAATCATTGTGTTCGGTTATTTATAGTTTAGCTTCGATTCAAGCGGTTAGTCGATGTTCGTTCTTTAAACTTGATCGTTTTTGAAAATTCCGCCTCCCCACAAGTACTGGAGTGTACTACATCGACTTATAGTGGTATCAGAGCCTCGCTAAACACTAAATAACTTAATTGCAAATTTGTACGAATTTCGAACGAAAAATCGAAGCCGGAAAACCCTAAATCTGTTCAGTTTCTGTCGAACTTAAAATGAAGTCCAAAAATTTTTCAGGTGTGTTCAGAAAGCTTGAAATGAGTCCAGGAGAACACCCAAGAAATTCGAGCCCATGACTCGGCTAAAGCGCCGCGGAAGGGCGGCGGATCCCACCGATCCGCCGCGCTTCCGCGGCCGAGTTGCCGAGTCATGGACTCATCTTTCATGTGTGGGTCCCCTGTGATATTTGGGGTTTTCTGGAATATTTAATATTTGCTCAGGTTACTGTTTAACAGAGCAGATTTTGGAGCAATATTGATGTTGTTTAATCGATCGAAATTGTACAGTATTTGCATATTGGATTATATCTGTGATTGTTTAATGTGTTCGTAAACCTCCCCAACTGCTAGTATGTCGGTTGGCAGGGGGTTGCACATTTCTGAAATGGTTATATCTGTTTGTGCATATAAACTGTATTGGACTGTTGTGGTGTATAGCCGGGGTTAGCAATGGGTTATTGCTTAATTCATTTGTTGTAAATATAATTTGTTGTAATATTATTTTCGCGGGGCACTTCCAGGTTGCGGTCGTAGCCACCGTTGTATTATTTCATTTTACTGTTTTTGCTCCTAGGACTGACCCAAGGTGGGGTACACAGACTGCCGGGTGGGTAGTTTGCCGTACCCGTAGGGGTCGAGGGTGGGGTAACGGCTATTCATCACAACTGTGTAATCTGTCTTTTCTTGCAGGCTCAAAAGAAATACAGATTGCTTGCAAATCCAATATTGTTTATCTGTGTTCTGGAATGTATATCATTGCGTCAGACGAATGTAAAATATCTATATTTATTGTAGCTATTTAGACGTCACTTATGTTTTACACCCGCGCTAGCCCAGCCCCCGCTCTGTCGTTAGTTAAGTAACCTAACGGGTGATGACGGGACCCCGTGGCGAATGCGGATGGCATAAGAGGACGTTGTATTATCGTTGTTTTCTGCAATGATAGTTTAATGATGGGACGCATTATCTGTAATGCAAAGTAAAATAAACCAAAGTTTTAATCGTTGGAACAATTTAAAAGAAACCACTCGGTTATTTTTAAAACAGATATTTTTAAATGCGGAGATTTAACCACTCCTTTTAAAAGCTATCAGGTTCCTTCGGTTATATCAAGTTCACTACGTTCACGGTTTCGCCAAAACCATTCGTAGCCCTCCGTCATTTCATTTGGGTATTCAGTAGTATTCAAGCTATGCATTTTGGCCAAAATCAAGGCATAGTGTTTGGTAGCTACTGGGTTTTCATTTGTTTCATAAGATAGATGAGTTGGTTTGGGACAGTCGTATTACCATTTGACCAAAGTCAGGGGTATATACGGATGGGTTCAAATTGACAAGATAATGACGGGTAGAACTTGACATGTGACTTATGACATTTTGACCAAAGCCAAGGTCATAAGAACATGGGGCAAAAACTTATATCGGGAATTTCTAAAGAAACTGAAATTTGCAAAGAGATGCATACCATTTGGAGTTTGATGAATGTTGGTAGGATTCCTTCAACATTATCATACGATGATATTTGGATCCCGATCCTACTGTGAGTATTTGATACTTATCAGGATATTCGTCACTTAACGATCAATGCTATAAACCTAGTAGGTGTCCAGAAAAGTGTCAGCGGGGTTACGCCCCCAGAGAAAAGAGGTTATTTAATTAAGGAACTTCGCGAAAGCGTTGGAAAACCTCTCTCGAAGTATCGACACCGGCCTGGCTGAACGGTTAAGCAAGTATTGTACGGTGAGAATAGTCTTGACTAATTCTTCTTTTATGGTTTGAGGAAGGATTCGAGAAACAGTGGGAGCCATCCAGTTTAGATAAACTAAAAACCACTCTAAACTTGCAAGAGCATCATGCTAAAGAGTTTTCTTCTCTCTCTCCTAATTGCAGCGACCCTGAAAATGACTGGACTTAAGTTACTTTTAGAGAAAAATATACTGACAGGGCCAAACTATAAAGATTGGCTGCGGAATGTCAAAATGGCTTTGACCTATGACAAACTGGGGTACGTCCTCACCGCTACGGCACCTGCTGTCCCTGGTCCCAAATCCAGCAATGCGGATAAGGAAATCCGCAAAACCTGGGATTTAGATTGCGCGAGAGCCAAGTGCATCCTGCTTGCCTCGATGAACAATGAACATCAGAGGAGGCACGAGGATATGTCCCTAGATGGCATATTTCTCCATACAAAGGAACTTTATGGAGAGCAATCTCGTATTGCAAGATACGAGACCTCTAAGAACTTGTTTCGAGCGAGGTTGGCTGCCGGGTCATCGGTAGGTGAACATGTCCTATAAATGATCGGCTATATTGAAGAGCTCGCAGACCTTGGGACGACTTTGGATAATGAGCTCTATACAGACCTTATTCTCCAGTCCCTTCCTCACACCTACGCCCAGTTTATCCTGAACTTCAACCTTCAAAGAAAAGAAGTTGAACTTCCGGAACTCCTGAACATGTTAAGGAGTGCAGAGGGCACCTTGAAGACATCAAGGGAAACACCCGCTATGTTTGTTGGCGGTTCATCTTCTTCCGGGTCCAAGGCTAGGGCCAAAGGAAGGAAGAAGAAGGCCGCACCCAGACCTAGAGGAGGTGTTAGTAAGGTGGGAGGGAAGGGAAAGAAAAAGAAAGCAGTACCGATAGTTGGCCAGGATGAGTGCTTCCATTGTCACAGGAAAGGGCACTGGAAGAAGGATTGCAAGGCGTGGAACGCCAAGAACTAGGAACCGAAGCAAGCTGTGGCTTCGACTTCAGGTGTGTTTGTAATTGAGAATTGTCTGTCGATCAACTCTACTTCCTGGGTATTGGATACCGGATCAGGATCTCATATTTGCAATTCATTGCAGGCACTGAGAAACCGTAGAGTGCTGAAGGAAGGTGATATGACCCTAAAGGTTGCTAACGGAGCTAGCGTGGGAGCTGCGTCCGTCGGGGATTATCACCTAGGATTGACGAGTGGACACATTTTGGTTTTACATAACTGTTATTTTGTACCCAGCTTAACGTGTAATATCATATCAGTTTCCTTGTTATCAAATAAAGGTTATGATTTCACGTTTGTAAGAGATGTTGTCAACATCCACCTTAATCATGGTTTGATTGGGTCCGGTACTCTAAATAACGGCATATATGTTTTAAACCAACTCCAAATTTTCAATGTCCAGAACACACTAAAAAGAAAGTCTCCAGATTTAAATAAAGCTTTCTTATGGCATTGTAGACTGGGTCACATCAATGAGAGAAGGTTGACTAAGTTGCATAAAGAAGGATATTTGGACTTGTTCGAATATCAATCTTATGACACTTGTCAATCTTGTCTCAAAGGAAAGATGACAAAGACTCCATTCACTGGACAGGGAGTAAGAGCGAGCGAGCTCTTAGGACTCATACACAGCGATGTATGCGGTCCAATATCTACACATGCGAGAGGTGGTTATTCCTACTTCATTACTTTCACGGATGATTACTCAAGATACGGATTCATTTATCTGATGAAACATAAATCCGAGGCTTTTGAGAAATTCCAAGAGTATAAGAATGAAGTAGAAAACCAAACAGGCAAAAGTATTAAGACACTAAGATCTGATCGAGGTGGAGAATACTTAAGTGCCGAGTTCCTAGGTTATCTAAAAGAGAAAGGAATTCTCCCTCAGCTTACTCCTCCATACACTCCACAGTATAACGGTGTATCGGAGAGACGGAATCGAACCCTATTGGATATGGTACGATCCATGATGAGTAATACTGAGTTACCGCGATCTTTCTGGGGTTATGCGCTAGAATCAGCGGCATATCTTCTGAACAGGGCTCCTACCAAGACTGTGCCTACCACTCCATATCAGATGTGGACTGGGAAGAAACCCCATCTACAGCATATGAAGATTTGGGGATGTCCAGCTTTTGTTAAGAAGCAGCATGTGGACAAGCTCGAGGCACGATCAGTAAAATGTGTGTTTGTGGGATATCCAAAGAACTCCAAGGGATATTATTTCTATTACGCAGAGGAACAAAAGGTTTTTGTTTCTCGTAATGCCCATTTTCTGGAAAATCAGTTTTTAGAAAAGGAAATAAGTGGGAGCGAAATAGAACTGGAAGAAATTCCAGAACCACAAACTGCTACTGAAAGTTTGGTAGAACCAGAGGTTCAAGAAGAACAGAACATTCCCGCACCCCTCCGCAGAAGTAGTAGGCCGTCTCATCCGCCTGAGAGATACTACGGTTTTCTCATTGACGGGGATAGAGAGGATTGCATCATAGATGATGATGAACCTACTGACTTCCAGCAGGCCATCCAGAGCGGCGACTCGGTACGATGGCTAGATGCAATGCGGACCGAAATGGAGTCCATGTACACCAACAAAGTATGGACTTTGGACTTTGCTCCAGATGGGGTAAAACCCATAGGATGCAAATGGATCTTCAAGAAAAAGATTGGTGTAGATGGACAGGTGGAAACCTATAAGGCTAGACTTGTTGCAAAGGGTTTTCGTCAAAGACCTGGTTTGGACTATGACGAAACCTTTTCTCCAGTGGCTATGCTCAAATCCATTCGGGTCCTTCTTGCTATTGCTGCCTTCCATGATTATGAAATCTGGCAGATGGACGTAAAGACGGCTTTTCTGAATGGAAATTTAGAAGAGAGCATCTATATGGATCAGCCAGAGGGTTTCAATCAGAGTGGGAGCAGCGGGAAAGTATGCAAGCTGCTTAAGTCCATTTATGGACTAAAGCAGGCATCGCGGAGTTGGAACATCTGTTTTGATGAGACAGTCAAAGAATATGACTTTATCAAAAATCCAGATGAACCGTGCATATATAGTAAAGTTGTGGCCAGAAGTGTCGTATTCCTCGTCTTGTACGTGGATGACATTCTATTGATAGGAAATGACATTCCTATGCTACAATCTGTCAAAGGATTCTTGTCACACAGGTTCTCCATGAAAGACCTGGGTGATGCCTCTTACATTCTGGGGATCCGGATCTATCGTGATAGATCCAAGAGGATGTTGGGACTTTCGCAGTCCAGGTATATCGACACTGTACTGAAAAGATTCAGTATGGAAGATTCTAAGCGCGGTAATCTACCGGCTTGTCACGGAATCACCCTCTCCAAAGAGATGTCTCCCAAGACTGATTTGGAAAGGGAACGCATGTCCATTATACCCTACGCTTCTGCGGTAGGCTCTATAATGTATGCGATGTTGTGTACCAGACCAGATGTAGCTTACGCACTGAGCGTGGTAAGCCGGTATCAGTCAGACCCAGGGGAGAACCACTGGAGAGCAGTAAAGAACATTCTCAAGTACCTGAGGAGGACTAAGGAGATGTTCTTGGTTTACGGCGGAAAAGACCTCAGGTTGGAGGCCTTTGCTGATTCCGGCTTCCAGAGTGATAAGGACGATTCCAAGTCCATGTCGGCTTATGTCTTTACCCTCAATGGAGGGGCGGTGTGCTGGAAGAGCTCCAAACAGGACACCGTTGCTGACTCGACGATGGAAGCGGAGTATATAGCTGCTTGCGATGCCGCAAAAGAAGCAGTCTGGATGAAGAAGTTCCTAACAGAACTTCAGGTTGTTCCTACCATAGTTGATCCAATACCTCTGTATTGCGACAACAACGGAGCTATAGCTTTAGCGAAGGAACCAAGGTCCCATCAGAAGTCCAGACACATCTTAAGGCGGTATCACCTGATCAGGGAGATCATTGATCGTCAGGAGATCGAGGTTCGGAGAGTTGCTTCAGAAGAGAACATTGCTGATCCATTCACAAAGGCCCTTCCTCAGATTCAGTTCGAGCGGCTACTCGAGATCATCGGTCTTCGATACGCCAGTACATGGCCCTAGTGCAAGTGGGAGATTGTTAGTGTTTATGCCCTAGAAGGCCATTACTGTATCATACTAGCTTGTATATTACTTAATGGAAGCTTGGGATATTCACATGTATATAACAGTCTTGCTAAACATGGTAGTATGCTACTTGGTTTTTTCTATCTTAATATGTGAGTGTACGTATTGATAGAGCTCTTAGGATCTTGCTTGTCTACCAGCGTTGTGATGGCAGTCACACTAGTGGGGGCTGGGTAGTCTACAAGCACATCCTTATTCAGGTCCCTGGTCGTTGGATTATCGAGACAGAGCATCGATACTCCGGAGTAGACTGGTGTGTACGCTTCTCATCCCAGTTGGGGAGATGGTCTGTCCCACAGCCGTCAGTACGTCGTACTGGAGATAGTATGCAGGTGCTCGTTAGGTTACGGGTACACCGGACAGGACTCACAGGGAACTGTTGGTTGGTTTGATACCAGTCGTCAGTGAACAGTTCCCAGGTGACATGAGTACAGCGTAGTCCGCAGACTTGACACTGCTACTTCGCCTCGAGTGTGTCCCACTGTTCTTAGATTGCTACCCTACCACGGCTCAAAGGAGTCGTGCAAACAGGTAGCAGTTGGGTGCAGTCCCGAGCACTTGGAGGCAGTGGCGGTTAGACAGGATTCGTCCCTCCCGGTATTGGGAGTAGATATCGTGCTGTGTCAGAGAGCCATTACGCAAAGTCCCTGGCCAGGGCAAGTGAGATTTGCTGGTAGGTTCCAGTAGTTTCTCAGGGTGTAATGGGCTTCCCTCCGACACGACTTATACCGCTATTAGGGGACTGACGCTTGCCGCCCCCCTAGGCCCGATATGCGATAGTCTTGGACGAACGGACCGGACTGTATGGAGATTGTCACATCAGACTCAGTAGGAGTTCGGATGGGTTTTCTCATCGGCCTTCTTATCGACAACTACCTGGGGACCGTTACGTACAGCTAGTGCCGCTTGCGGTCTGTGGTTAAACCCACTGCCAGCGTAGTAGTCGAGTCTCTAGAGTCCCACACAGAGAGTTTCCTACTCCAGGCGAAACGATATAGAGGTTGCAAGGTTTTGCGACAAAGGGTTCGGACGCATACGTGCGTTTACGCGCGTACGACTTTCGGACAGTTTTTACCAGTCGGCTTTGGTTTAAGCCAGTTACTGGTATCCGGTTATTGGATTTTTACAGTCTAAAGTTTTTCCGTATTTTTGCGGATCGGAGGGCGTTCTCGTAATTGTTCGAGAAGCTTCTAGAAGATGTGACTAAGGAGGTTAAGGTGACATAAGCTTTGGATAAGATTAGTGAGTCATGAGGGTGATTCATCATGGTCATTAATGCATCATAAATGCTTAATGACTCATGTTAATGAATCACCTCTTTTCATTTATGAAGCATGCTTATTCATTTCTTTTATTGATTTATTCTTTAATAAGAATGCTTCATAATATATTATGATACACTCTCTCTCATCTCATAATCTTATCTCACATTCTCTCTCCTCAAGCTCTCATCTTCAAGAGACTAATCCTTAATCCTCATGTGTTGAGATCAAAGGTTTAGTTAGACTTAAGCATCCATTACCTTCACTCTATATCATCCTTTCATCTTTGATTAGCAATCAAAGTTGATTAGTTACCTCAAGTTAGAGGTGTAGCTTGGTGTTTTGCTCTCGGGTGGATCGTCTACTACCTAGAGAAGGTCGAGGAGAACAAGGAGGACACAAAGACGAAGGACCGGTTTCGATAGGTATAATCCCTAATCACAAGTGATAAGAAAATCATTGTGTTCGGTTCTTTATAGTTTAGCTTCGATTCAAGCGGTTAGTCGATGTTCGTTCTTTAAACTTGATCGTTTTTGAAAATTCCGCCTCCCCACAAGTACTGGGGTGTACTACATCGACTTACAGCACCCAGGGGAAAGAAGCGATCGTCTTCTGGTGCTAGTTCTGGGTCAAAAAGGCGAAAGAAGACTGTCACCAATCTGATCGACTTCTTAGTGGAATCCGAGCCTATCTTTCAAGATGAACCAATAGCTATGTAAGAGCCAGATAGTGGTCTTCTTTTTCCATGTTCATCTGCCGAGGAAGCCCCACAATTACTGAGGCTATAAGACGCTCCCAGGATGAAACTGAGAATGTAAGGGTTCCGAAGAGGCCTTATCATGCTGTCATCTTCTACGAAGATCCTCCATCGATACAGCGGATATTTATAGGTCCTCTGGAAGAGGGAGGTGAGATAGCTCTTAAGCAACCTATCTCGGCTGATGCCGAAGATGTGCTGTCATTGTGGATTGGTGGCCACGAGTCTACCCTCGCACCCCGGCGAGCACGAATTCTTGAGAAGGAACGCCGGCTTGAAAAAGCCATACAAGAAGCTCCTTTGCGCATTGGTATACTTATATATCTTTTTGTAGTATTTTGCACTGCCCATACACATATATATATCCTTATCTTCGTGAAAACTTTGCAGGGACTTCGGCAATGGCAGAGAATCTGAGTTCGAGTCGTGCCTTGACTATGGACTCTGTAAATATCCCCGATGAGACATTAGTAAGTGTGGAGGGGGTCCATACAGCTGTTCTTCCTACCACGGAGCTTCCATCGGTGATTTCCGTTTCCCCGGTGCTTGCTCTTCCGGAAAAGGCATCTTCATTGGCCGCGGATTCAATGGATCTTTCTGGGGACGGCCCGGAGACTATGGGACAGGTAGTCGAGGCCACCGTCCTTTCATTAGAGCCTATGGCGATGGACATTTCTCCTTAATTAGAAGTTGTTATACTGGCCCATGTCCCCGATGATGTGCCTGGGGGCATGGAGGAAGCCTCCGAAGCTGCTATCCCTCCAGTCCAAAGCGGGAGGAGCATCGAAGGTAGCCTTCTATATTTTATTTTAATAGTCTCTCCATTATCTGAACCTTTCTGTCTTTTCAGAATTGCGCGGGTTGGCGGCGTCTATCGCTGATCTGTCTCCCAGAAAATCCTTTCAGTGTTTGCTAGAGATGGCCGCTCCGCAGGCGATATCCCCTCAACGCATCGTCCTCTCTTCCGGGCAAGGTTAGCGTTATTTGTCTTCTCCTCACGACATTATTATTATTTCATATAATGATACTGATGTCTTCTGCAGTTCTGGAAGCCGATGACGAAGTTGAGATTCTTGACAGGCCTAGGGATCCTTCAGACCCTTCTTGCATGACTGTGGGTAAGTAAAGTTTCGACATTTTTCCACCTGCTCTTTGCTTGCAAGTCTCGCTGATTTTTTTTATGAATCTTAACAGCTTTGCCAGTTCTTACCACGCTGGAATCTCGCATCGTCATACCGCCCGGCCCCTATGCTCTACGTGCCTCGGAACGGATGGCAAAGCTAACCCTCCGCTCTTTGTCAGCTCTGATCGAAGACCTTCGTGCTGGTAGTTTAATCATGGCCGAAGAATTTGCTGCCGAAGCCAACTATTCTCTCCCCTTTCTTGCTGCTTATCACAGCGAAACATTAGTGCAAGTCTGGGTTGAGTTTTGTCGTCGGGTGGAGGCTTGCTTGCATAGCCTTGAGTGCTCACGTCTTCCTTCAGATGTTGTGGCTGCAAAGGCGAGCTTGCGGGGGCTGATCGAACGGTGCGCCGCAAATATGCTGTCATGCGAGAAGAGGCCCGGCCGAAAATTTTCAGAGAGGAAGCCGGCTTCAACTGCGCTGGGGGAACTTCAAGCTAATCTTACGGCCAAGACCATTCAGGCGTATGAACTTTGGCGGGTGCTTCAAGAAGCTATCAGAGAGGTGGTATCCATTGATAAAGCCGCCATTTTCACTCGCGAAATGGTCGAAGCTCATAAAGTTACCGAAAAAGAGCTTGAAAGTCGGCTTGCCTCATACCAGGCTCTGCAGTCTCAAGCGGAGGCCCGTCTCTTAGCGATAATGAATCATGAGGCCGAGGCCCAGCGGAAAAAGGATGAATTGGCAAATCTATTGAATCGTCCGCCGGCTTGAAGAATTGTATATTTTTTTATTCTTCTCTTGCACATACTCCTGAATGAGAGTATTTTTTTATTCTTTCATAAATTGTACTTTGTATTCATTTTGATTCATGAATAAAAGACATATTTTGCTTCATGATGGTGTGTCCCTTTTAGTAAATGCATTTTATGGATAATCTATTTTGATCTCCTTGTAGGACAGCGATGGCTTAGGAGTCAGGTTAAGATTTGCCTCCTAAGGCTTTCCAACTTTATGAGCCATGAGAGTCTCATAAATGTATTTCTCCTTACGAGTCGTGAGGATCTCGTAAGTGTATTTTCTGTAAGTCTATGCTACCCTTTCCCGGTACTTACGGGGTTGCGGAATTGGTGAAAAACGATTTTCAAGAGGGTGGTAACATGGACTACCAATACGGATCTTTGTTAAACTACTAGCTAACAACCTAACAAGAGTTTACCTACTCGGTTAGGGGGCTATACCTTTCTTGAACTACTTCGTCTTTGACTCCTCCCGGTGTACGGATCGGCCTCACCTCGTCGTCTCCTTGCGCCGAAGATGGATCCACCCGAAAGCTTCTACCTTTGGCTTCTTCTTCGAACTTTGAAGAAACTAGATCACTTGGCTTGCTAGGCCTTGTGAACTAGAATGAGTAGAGGAATGTTTTGGTGTCTTTTTATCTCTAAGGCAATGAGTCTCAACACATGAGAATGGTTTGCCTTGAGGTAGAGAGAGCAAGAGGAAGAGGGAGAGCTTGAGAATGAGAGAGCTCAAGAGAGAGAAAGCAAAATGATAGAATGAACCATACTCTTCTCATTCTCACCTCTCATAATCCAAAAGCCATCATAACAAATAATAGTAATCAAGTATTGTGTAAATGGTTTAAGTCAAAATGGCCATATCATTTCATGCACTCATTTTGCATAAATAAACAAGCAAGCAAAAGTCTTTGCCATGGAAAGATAGCCATTGTCATGATGATGGTCAACTAGTCCAACCTAGTCAACCGGTCAACAAAGTCAACAAGTCAACAATGTCAACCCCTCAACAACCATGTCACTATAATACTTAATTAATATTAATGTTAATCATATGTCTTAATCTCATTAGGGTTAAGCAAAAGTCAATGGTCAACAGTCAACTGTCAACAGTCAACAGTCAACAGTCAACAACCCCAATGAGAATACTCTGCTTCTGTCAACTGTGCATACACACCCGCATCCGCGTTCCGAGGAACACGAATACATATGAGATAAAACCAACCCCAAAACGTACACTAGGATCTGGCTTAAACCAAAGCCCGCTAGTGTTAACTGTCCGGATACTGTACGTGCACAAGTGCACGGATGTGACCGAACCCTGTCGCAAAACCATGCGACCTCTACTCTTTTGCCTAAAGGTGAATAGCTTTCTGTGTGGGACTCTAAAGACTCGACACTACGCTGGTAGTGGGTTTAACCACAGACCGCAAGCGGCACTAGCTGTACGTAACGCTCCCCAGGTAGATGCCGACAAGAAGACTGATGAGGTGAAACCCATCTGAACTCCTACTGAGTCTGACTGTGACAATCTCCATACAGTCCGGTCTGTTCGTCTGATACATCGTATGGCGGGCCTAGGGGGCGGTAAACGTCAGTCCCCCAATAGCGGTACAAGTCGTGTCGGAGTGAAGCCCAGAACACCCTGAGATAACACTGGAAACCTACCAGTATATCTCGCTTGCCCTGGCCAGGGACTACTCGTGTAATGGCTCTCCTAGACACAGCGCGATGTCAACCCCCAATACCGGGAGAGACGGATCCTGTCTAACCGTCACTGTCTCCAAGTGCTTCGGGACTGCACCCAACTACTACCTGTTTGCACGACTCCTTTGAGCCGTGGTAGGGTAGTAATCTAACTACAGTGGGAACACACTCGAGGCGAAGTGACAGTGTCAAGTCAGCGGACTAAGCTGTACTCATGTCACCTGGGAACTGATAACTGACGATAGGTATAGTACCAACCAACAGTTCCCGACGAGTCCTGTCCAGTGTACTCGTAACCTAACGAGCACCCGCATACTATCTCCCGTACGACGTACTGATGGCTGTGGGACAGACCATCTCCCACACTGGGATGAGAAGCGCATACGCTAGTCTACTCCGGAGTATCGATGCCCTGTCTCGATAGTCCTGCAACTAGGGACCTGCATAAGGATGTGCTTATAGATTACCCAGCCCCCACTAGTGTGACTGCCATCACAACGCTGGTAATCAAGCAAAGATCCTAAGGGCTCCACTAATGTGTATAGGTGATATACTAAAATAAACACACGTACACATTGAAGTAGAAACAAACCAAGTAGCATACTACTATATTGAGCAAGATTGTTTATACAACTGTGAATATCCCAAGCTTCTATTAACTAATATATAAACTAGTATGATACAGTAATGGCCTCTAGGGCATATACACTAACAATCTCCCACTTGCACTAAGGCCATGTACTGGCGTATCGAAGACGTATCATCTCGATCAGCCGCTCGAACTGAGTCTGGGGCAAGGCCTTTGTGAGCGGATCAGCAGTGTTGTCTTCTGTAGAAACTCTCCGAACCTCGATCTCCTGGCGACCCACGATCTCCCTGATCAGGTGATACCGCCTTAAGATGTGTCTGGACTTCTGATGGGACCTTGGTTCCTTTGCTAAAGCTATAGCCCCGTTGTTGTCGCAATACAGAGGTATTGGATCAACAATGGACGGAACCACCTGACGTTCAGTTAAGAACTTCCTTACCCAGACAGCTTCTTTTACGGCATCTGCAGTAGCGATATATTCTGCTTCCATCGTCGAGTCAGCAACGGTTTCCTGTTTGGAACTCTTCCAACACACCGCCCCTCCATTGAGGGTAAAGACATATCCCGACATGGACTTGGAATCATCCTTGTCACTCTGGAAGCTGGAGTCAGCAAAGGCCTCGATCTGGAGGTCTTTTCCGCCATACACCAAGAACATCTCCTTAGTCCTTCTCAGGTACTTGAGAATGTTCTTTACTGCTATCCAATGCTTACCACACTGAGTGCATAAGCTACATCTGGTCTGGTACACAACATCGCATACATTATAGAGCCTACCGCAGAAGCGTAGGGTATAATAGACATGCGATCCCTTTCCAAATCAGTCTTGGGAGACATCTCTTTGGAGAGGGTGATCCCGTGACAAGTCGGTAGATTACCGCGCTTGGAATCTTCCATACTGAATCTTTTCAGTATGGTGTCGATGTACCTGGACTGTGAGAGTCCCAGTATCCTCTTGGATCTGTCACGATAGATCCGGATCCCCAGAATGTATGAGGCATCACCCAGGTCTTTCATGGAGAACCTGTGTGACAAGAACCCCTTGACAGATTGTAGCATAGGAATGTCATTTCCTATTAAGAGAATGTCATCCACGTATAAAACGAGGAATACTACAGTTCTCGCTACAAATATACTATAGATGCATGGTTCATCTGGATTTTTGATAAAGCCAAATTCCTTGACCGTATCATCAAAACAGATGTTCCAACTCGCGATGCCTGCTTTAGTCCATAGATGGACTTAAGCAACTTGCACACCTTTCCGCTGCTCCCACTCTGAATGAAACCCTCTGGCTGGTCCATATAAACACACTCTTCTAAATTTCCATTTAGAAAAGCGGTCTTTACGTCCATCTGCCAAATCTCATAATCGTGGAAGGCAGCAATGGCAAGAAGGATCCGAATGGATTTCAGCATAGCTACTGGAGAAAAGGTCTCGTCATAGTCCAAACCAGGTCTTTGACGAAAACCCTTTGCAACCAGTCTAGCTTTATAGGTCTCAACCTGTCCATCTACACCAATCTTCCTTTTGAAGATCCACTTGCATCCTACGGGTTTTACCCCGTCTGGAGCAACGTCCAACGTCCATACTTTGTTGGTGTACATGGACTCCATTTCGGTCCGCATTGCATCCAGCCATTTTACCGAGTCAACGCTCTGAATGTCCTGCTGGAAGCTAGTCGGCTCATTATAATCTATGATGCAATCCTCTCTATCCCCGTCTATGATAAAACCGTAGTATCTCTCGGGCGGATGAGACTGCCTACTACTCCTGCGGAGCGACGTAGGAATGTCATTTTCTTTTGAACCCTCTGGTTCTACTAAGCTTTCAGTAATAGCTCGTGGTTCTGGAATTTCTTCCAGTTCTATTGCGTTCCCACTTATCTAATTTTCCAAAAATTCAGTTTCCAAGAAGTGGGCATGACGAGAAACATAAATCTTTTGTTCCTCTTCGCAATAGAAGAAATATCCCTTGGAGTTCTTTGGATATCCCATAAACTTGCACTGTACTGAGCGTGCCTCGAGCTTGTCCGCATGCTGCTTTTTGACAAAAGCTGGTGATTGGTAGAGATTTAGCGTGCTTGCGCTTTCTAAAAGATAGATCAAAAATATTTGTAACCGCAATCAAGAACGGCGTCGCATGAAGCTAGCCGGTGAGTACGGGTCGGTCCACAGGGATGTTGTGAATTTCCGATTCGTTCTTACGAGTTAATTCCGAAGGGTGTTCGGAGTTGTTATTAAATCTAAAAACCTAATTCTATCTAAAAACTAAATTAATCTAGATCTAAATCTTGCTAGGGTTAGATTTAGGAATGGTTTGGAAATGTAAATAAATCTCAACGCTTTCTATACCCAGATTAGGATCTAAGAGGAGTTATGGTAATTATCAATAAAAGGGATTGGATCCATTCGGGAAGGTGTTCCTTCCTCTAGGTTCTTGTCCTTCTTTTAGAGATCCTTACCCTAACCTCCATGGAAAACATCACACCCGGGCCTTTATACTACGGTATCACCGCTACCTCGAGGGATAGGGTGCCGTAGGGAGCGGTATGTGCATGTATGCATGGAGTCCTATAGATTCTATGTGATGAGTAAGAAAGGGATGAGAGATCTCATCTCTCAAAAGCCTTTCCCAAAGCTAACATCTAAGGCAAGGAATTAAAATCTAAACTAGGGCAATTAAATAAAACTACTTACTGATGCATCTTTCCAATCATCCATGCAGGGTTGTCAGATCTGAATTTCTGAATGGAGAAGAAACACCGATGCTCTCCAAAAGATTTCTAAATTTTATTCATTAAAGGGAGGCATAAGAATTACAATGATTTAGAGTTCCTATTTATAAAGAATAGGAAACCCTAGGGTTACATTTGACCCGCATGTCTACAATTACAAGAATAGCCCTATAAAGACCAGTCAACGCCGCCATGGAATTATGGTAAAAACCATTTTGCATTTGGGCCCTATATGGCCGCGGAACCGCGGTCCCAGCCTTGGTTTGGCCGCGGTTCCGTGGCCAAATTATGGAGTTGGGCTCTGGGCTTTTTGGGTACTGATCTCTGGATCTGTGGTCTTCTTAATTCCTTGGTACTTTTCTCATTGGGCTTCTAGGTTGGTTCCAGATCTCTAGTGAACAATTTGTAGTGAACTTTAAACCTTCACTTTGAGTCGATATCTTGAATCTTGCTTTGTGAACTGTTTCTTATGTAGGCTTGATCAAGATCTTCTGTTCATTGGTTAAAGTCCACTTTTTCATCGTCTTTATATCGTTTTCACTGTTTTCTGTCCAAGAACCTGTAACCTGTAACATGTAGCAGACATGCGTCAAAAGCACCTGTTTATTTGTAAAATGCATAAGAATGGGGAATATAAAATACAATATTATGGTATGAACAAATACCCCCAAACTTATCTTTTGCTCGTCCTCGAGCAAACTTATTTTTTTATTCTCGATAAAAATCTAAGCTAGCCGCACTTTCGCAGGGAAACGCGATTGCACTGAGCTCGTGCAACAAGCCGTTAAACCTCTAGGTGTCCCTAGTAGGAGGAGTGTTGTCTCCTGAGGGTTTTCAGCGGATACTACCCACAAAATCCTATCAATTTGGTTTTTCGACTTTTGTTCTCCAATTAGGTTTTCTAACAAGGAATTCTATTATCGTCGACCCGCAAATTATCCACCCATATTCTTCACACTTCCACATTATTTAACTTAAGATTACATATATCCTGTAGAATTACCTAGCTTTCGGCATTTCTTAAGTTTTCCTTCTAGAGTTCCATCTCCACTTAGGAATTTCTGTCAACTCTATTAAAGACACAAGTTCTATTCTTCATTCCTTTCTCTTATCTAAATCCCAATCACATATCCCCACGTGTGTGTAAATATCACCCCTACACTTGGAAATTCATATCAAGCAATCGTACTCCCGTCCATTATCCAAAGCACTTGTGAAATTTCGCTTTCACATCCTTCATGCGACTGTTAATACTTCTTGAGGTACCAACAACCGATTACAAGATGCGTTAGCACTTTAAAGCGTACTTCCTAGTTTTGCAACACCCAAGGCTTTTAGCAGTGGCTCCCAAACCAGTTGGTCTAAGGCACTAGGTGATGAAGCACCCTCGCTAAATATTTTTCTATTTTTACAGCCTTAAGTAATCACAAAAACCAGTGTCCATTTTTTTTTCTTTATCCACCCTTTTTTTTTTCATTGTGCTAAGGACTTTAGACAAGAGTATTTCAACGTCTCTTCTACTAATCCAAGTTTCAAGGTGCGTGTTTGTGCATTTTGTAGGGTATACGTTTTCAGAATCTAGACTTAAGCTAGGAACTATTTTTCAAACTTATACTCTAATAAGAACATCAATACTCTTCCCTTGTTTCGACTTAGCCCAAGAAGTGAACCCAAAATTTGCCTATTTCTAAATAAACTACAAGGCATATACTTTCTACTGTTAAACTTTAAGGACGGTTATTTTTAGGGTTTCTAATTTACTAAGTCTAAGATCTAGTTGTTCCTAACCAGTTGACCTATTTGTCAAACTCTAGTCAATTAGCCAAAATTGAATACAATAATTTTTATAATTTTTGAAATTTTTCAAATTTTTATGGGCTTTCAAATAAGTATGCAAATGCAAAAAATATGTACAAATGAATGCGAAGGAAGAAGACGTACCGAGCATATCCCCAAACTTGAACTTGACAGTGTCCTCACTATCATGCTAAACTAAGAGGGTCAAAATACCGGCACTCCCTTGTTTATTTATTTATAATTTTTTTTATTTTTTAATGTTTTGAAAATTTTTTTGTTCTTTTTTTTTTATAGAAAAAGAAAACAAAAAAAATATATATACATATATACAAAGGTTCCCCCCAAACTTAAGCGTGGCCTTACACAAGCCAAAGGTTAACACCAACCATTCAAAAATCTTATCGTGGTAATGGTCAAGTTGGTGAAAGAATGGGGTGTAGAAGAAAGAAATGAGAAACACGCGAGACCGTGTAGGAAGAAGAGAATATGGTCTCGGTGGGGGAGAAGAATGGCGGAAAGAAGAAAGAAGTGGAGTACGATCTTGAGGGTGTAAATTGAGTAAATAAATTAGCGCAATATGTGATGACCGATATGTTAAAAGCGATTGCGCTAACCTATCAACTCGTCGAGAAATGGGATCAAATCCCTCAAGATTCGCAAGAAAACATGGGTACACCGAACTTGGTATAGGAGATGAAAGCGTAACGGTCATATGTTCGGTCGGAACAATGGGAAAGACGAAAGGGAGTGAATTAGGGATAGTATCTTTCTCACCGTAGTAAACTGTTTCGAACTTGAAAGATTCCATTAATGGTTCGAAACAACTATAATCAACCGAGTCTGATGGATCATCTGAAAATGTAAAGGACTCAAACTCGGGCGGTGAGTCATCAGCATCATCCGAAGAAGTGAAACACTCGTAAGTGTTATTATCTTTGAGATCTGTGTCAGATTCAAAGGAAAAGGTTTCAAGCTCACAGTCTTCAAGCGGGGTCGGAAAGATGGGAAAGAGGGAGGGTGATATAGGTAAAGGTTCAAGAGGACGAATTGGAAAATCCGACACATCAAAGAAAAATGGTTCAACCTCAATATGATCCTCACCACTCTCCTCAATATTATCCTCATAATTCTCCTCAATATTCAACTCATCCATGTCATTATCATCAAAATCAAGATGCATATGAGATTCGGGAGAAACATTTAATAACTCGGGATGATGATTTGAACATAAAATTTCAATTAAATCAACAGGTTCATCATCCGAAATATTCCCGGCGTCTATATCCTCAATCAAGTGAAAGTCAATTTCTTTAGACACCTCCTCAAAAGCATGGATGTTTATCAATGTAGGTTCTAAAGTGGAAGTGTAAAGATCGAAAGGATTAGGTGCGGTTTCACTCGAAAGGGGTTCCTCACAATCTGGCAAATCAAACACTACAAAATCACACAACTCATTTTTATTTTCAACAGGTGAACTATTTAGGGCAATCGATGGCAAACATGAGTTGTGGGCTTCAATTGGGTAAGGGTAGGTTTGATTTGAAAATCCTCTCTCATTCTCACTCTGTCCAACTGCCGCCTCATACATTGAAAAATTTGGAGCTAGCGGGACACTAGCTACCGGTTCACTAGGTTGCATAAGGGTGGCCACGGACGCTTCCACATTCCTAACCATTTTGTTTGTTGCTGCGATATACGCCTCCAACGCCTCTTCCAAACTAGACTTAGGTGGTGAGGGGGTTTCAGTAAAAGATTCAAAATTGGTTGGATATGTGAAACTCCCTAATGGCTGTGTCGAAACAGTGTCTAGTGAAGGTGGGAAGGTTGGGTATGACTGGTAGGAAGTGGGTGATTGGACAGAGGTAGGGTCAACATGTGGATAAAAAGGTGAATAGTCTTGTTGATCCCTAAAACTAGATGTGTGGAGAGGGGTGAAAAATCGACTGCGAGCTTGAGCAATATGCTCAGCAATGGACATCGACCTAGGAGTGACAGAAGGACTTGAAAAAATGGTGTCAACATATGGAGGTGGTGAAGGTTGACTCGGTTGACACAAAGTGGGTTGAAAAGTCAAACTATTTCTCCTAGACTCCTCTATGTGATCTTTCAAAGATTTTTTAGGCATGGAAGGATCGTCTTTAAATTGACCGAACACATTGACATATGACGCAAAATTAGGTCCGGGATACCAAAGTTCGGCTAATGATTTTTTATGTGGGGTACCCATGTTAGAAGAAGAAAGGTGACAAGAAGGAAGGTTGGATGGTGCAAGGATTTATTTGGGGCTAAAAAATTTTGCAAGTTCTATAAAATATTTGTCCTTTTTATTTTCATTTTTCATTAATTTTTTTCTTTCTCTTTATTTGGAAAAATTTTGTTGCAAAAAGATTTTAGAGAAAAGATATGCAACAGCAAAATATTTTATAGAAAAGATATGCAACAGCAAAATATTACTTGCAATTGGTTATTATTTGAAGCATATCACAAGAATCTTTATTTGGAAAGAATTGTTGCAAAAAGATATTCGAGAAAAGATATGCAACAACAAAATATTTCTTGCAATCAATTTAGTTCAAGCGGGGCCCAAAAATCCTGCACAAGATCGTTATTTGGAACGGGAAATATTTTTATAGCGCACAAAATCCTGCAGGAATTTTTCAGAAAAGATATTTCAAAATGTACAGAGAAAAAACAGAGGAGACTTACAGTGCAATTTCAAGAGCTAAAGTCACCAAGATGCCGCGTTCCCGCGGTCTGAGGCCACCTCCTGCGGCGTTTCCGCGGTCGGTTAGCTGGTTCGAGTCCCAAGATTTTTTCTGACGCTCTGATCTTACAAGTTAGCCGCGGTTCCGCGGCCTAATGTTGGTTTTGGCCGCGGATGGGCGGTGAGTTGGACTGTTCGAGACTCCAAATTTTTTCAGCTGTTCTGTTGGTTAAAATCTCTTCTGTTCCGATCTTCTGATTTCTGTTTGGTTTTCTGTAAATTTCCAGATCCGAGTTTGTTCCTGCAAAAATTTAAACAACAAAGTATCCCTTCCAAAAATAACAAAATATATATATTTTTTATTTTTTTTTATTTTTTCAGATTTTTATGATTTTTTAAATTTTAGATTAACCCGAAATTACGAAAAGAAAATTTTACGCCTTCCCCGGCAACGGCGCCATTTGATTGGTAGAGATTTAGCGTGCTTGCGCTTTCTAAAAGATAGATCAAAAATATTTGTAACCGCAATCAAGAACGGCGTCGCATGAAGCTAGCCGGTGAGTACGGGTCGGTCCACAGGGATGTTGTGAATTTCCGATTCGTTCTTACGAGTTAATTCCGAAGGGTGTTCGGAGTTGTTATTAAATCTAAAAACCTAATTCTATCTAAAAACTAAATTAATCTAGATCTAAATCTTGCTAGGGTTAGATTTAGGAATGGTTTGGAAATGTAAATAAATCTCAACGCTTTCTATACCCAGATTAGGATCTAAGAGGAGTTATGGTAATTATCAATAAAGGGGATTGGATCCATTCGGGAAGGTGTTCCTTCCTCTAGGTTCTTGTCCTTCTTTTAGAGATCCTTACCCTAACCTCCATGGAAAACATCACACCCGGGCCTTTATACTACGGTATCACCGCTATCTCGAGGGATAGGGTGCCGTAGGGAGCGGTATGTGCATGTATGCATGGAGTCCTATAGATTCTATGTGATGAGTAAGAAAGGGATGGGAGATCTCATCTCTCAAAAGCCTTTCCCAAAGCTAACAGCTAAGGCAATGAATTAAAATCTAAACTAGGGCAATTAAATTAAACTACTTACTGATGCATCTCTCCAATCATCCATGCAGGATTGTCAGATCTGAATTTCTGAATGGAGAAGAAACACCGATGCTCTCCAAAAGATTTCTAAATTTTATTCATTAAAGGGAGGCATAAGAATTACAATGATTTAGAGTTCCTATTTATAAAGAATAGGAAACCCTAGGGTTACATTTGACCCGCATGTCTACAATTACAAGAATAGCCCTATAAAGACCAGTCAACGCCGCCATGGAATTATGGTAAAAACCATTTTGCATTTGGGCCCTATATGGCCGCGGAACCGCGGTCCCAGCCTTGGTTTGGCCGCGGTTCCGTGGCCAAATTATGGAGTTGGGCTCTGGGCTTTTTGGGTACTGATCTCTGGATCTGTGGTCTTCTTAATTCCTTGGTACTTTTCTCATTGGGCTTCTAGGTTGGTTCCAGATCTCTAGTGAACAATTTGTAGTGAACTTTAAACCTTCACTTTGAGTCGATATCTTGAATCTTGCTTTGTGAACTGTTTCTTATGTAGGCTTGATCAAGATCTTCTGTTCATTGGTTAAAGTCCACTTTTTCATCGTCTTTATATCGTTTTCACTGTTTTCTGTCCAAGAACCTGTAACCTGTAACATGTAGCAGACATGCGTCAAAAGCACCTGTTTATTTGTAAAATGCATAAGAATGGGGAATATAAAATACAATATTATGGTATGAACAGCTGGACATCCCCATATCTTAATGTGATTAAGATAGGGTCTCTTCCCACACCACATCTCATATGGTGTAGCAGGCACAGTCTTAGTTGGAACTCGGTTCAAAAGGTATGCAGCTGATTCTAGTGCATATCCCCAGAATGATCGTGGTAACTCAGCGTTACTCATCATGGACCGTACCATATCCAATAGGGTTCGGTTCCGTCTCTCCGATACACCGTTATGTTGCGGAGTGTATGGAGGAGTAAGCTGAGAGAGAATTCCGTTCTCTTTTAAATAGTCCAGAAACTCGGCACTCAAGTATTCACCACCTCGATCCGATCTTAGAATCTTGATACTTTTGCCGGTTTGTTTTTCTACTTCATTCTTATATTCCTGGAATTTTCCAAAGGCTTCGGACTTATGTTTCATTAAGAAGACATAACCGTACCTTGAAAAGTCATCCGTAAAAGTAATGAAGTAAGAATAACCGCTTCGCGCATGTGTAGACATTGGACCGCACACGTCGCTGTGTACGAGTCTCAAGAGCTCGCTCGCTCTTACTCCGTGTCCAGTGAACGGAGTCTTTATCATCTTTCCTTTGAGACAGGATTGACAAGTGGCATACGATTGATATTCGAACGGATTCAAATATCCTTCTGTATGTAACTTCGTCAACCTTCTCTCATTGATGTGACCCAGTCTACAATGCCATAAGAAAGTCTGATTTATTTCCGGAGACTTTCTTTTGTGTGTATTCTGGATATTGAAAATCTGTGGTTGGTTTAATACGTATATACCATTGCTTAATGTACCTGACCCAATCAAAACTTGATTAAGGTGAATGTTTACAACATTATTTACAAACGCAAATTCATAACCTTCTTTAGAAACCAAAGATACAGAAATGATATTACAAGTTGCGTTGGGTACAAAAAAGCAGTTACGCAAAACCAAAACGTGTCCATCTGACATCCCCAGGTGATAGTCCCCTACGGCCTTAGCATCCATGCTTGTTCCGTTTGCAACTTTGAGGGTCATTCACCTGCCTTCAAAACCCTACGGTTTCTCAACGCCTGCAAAGAATTACAGATATGAGATCCTGATCCAGTATCCAATACCCAGGAAGTAGAGTTTATTGATAGACAGTTTTCAATAACATACACACCTGAAGCTGAAGCCGCAACTTGCTTCAGTTCCTGTGTCCTGGCTTTCCAAGCCCTGCAATCTTTCTTCCAGTGACCACTCTTATGACAGAAAAAGCACTCTTCCTTCCCTATAAGCTTCCCCGCTATCTTTGTTGCTTTTGCTTTTCCCTTTGTATCCACTTTACTAACACCGCCCCTTGGTTTGGCGGAGGCTTTCTTCTTCTTTCCCTTGGTTTTCGCCTTGGACCTAGAAGATGAAGATCCTCCTACAAACAAAGTGGATGTTTCCCTACCTTTCTGTAGGGTGCCCTCTGCACTCCTCAGCATGTTGAGGAGTTCTGAAAGTTCAACTTCTTTTTCTTGTAAGTTGAAGTTCAGGATAAACTGGGCGTAAGTGGAAGGAAGGGACTGGAGAATCAAGTCCGTATAGAGCTCGTTCTCTAACGTGGTCCCAAGTTCCGCGAGCTCCTCAATAAAGCCAATCATCTTAAGCACGTGTTCCGCTACCTATGATCCGATGGCCAACCTTGCCGAAAATAACTTCTTCGACACTTCGTATCTTGCGATACGAGATTGCTCTCCATACAGTTCTTTTGTATGGAGAAATATGGATTCGAGGTCCATATTCTTGTGCCTCCTCTGATGTTCGTTGTCCATAGAGGCAAGTACGAGGCACTTGGCCTTCGCGCTATCAATCTCCCAAGTCTTACGGATTTCCTTATCCGCGACGCTGGAGGTGGGACTGGGACAGGGGGAGCTTTGGTGGTAAGGAGATACCCCAACTTGTCATAAGTGATTTCCATTTTGACATTCCTGAGCCAATCTTTGTAGTTTGGCCCTGTCAGTATGTTTTTATCTAGAAGTAACTTAAGTCCAGTCATGTCAATTGGTCGCTGCAATTAGGAGAGAGAGAAGAAACACTCAGCATGATGCTCTTTCAAGTTTAGAGTGGTTTTTAATTTGTCTAAACAGGATGGCTCCCACTGTCTCTCGAATCCCTCCTCAAACCAGAAAGGAAGAATCAGTCAGGATCAATCTCACCGTACAATACTTGCTTAACCGTTCGGTCAGGCTGGTGTTGGTACTTCGAGGGAGGTTTTCCAACGCTTTCGCGAAGTTCCTTAATTTAAGAACCTCATTTCCCTGGGGGTGTAGCCCCGCTAACACCTTTCTAGACACCTACTTGGTTTATAGCATTGATCGTTAAGTGAGAAATTTCCCGAGGAGTAGCATATACTCACAGTAGGATCGGGATCCAAATATCATCGCGTGACGAAACTGAAGGAATCCTACCAGAATCATCACACTCCAAATGGTATGCAACACTAGCAAGTTTCAGTTCTTTTGAAACTCTCGATGTGGATTTTTGCCCCATGCTCTTATGACCTTGACTTTGGCCAACAAATCATAAGTCACATGTCAAGTTCTACCCGTCATTCTCCAGGTTAATTTGAGCCCACCCGCACATACTCTTGACTTTGGCCAACAAGGTAGAACGAATGCCCCAAACCAACACATCTATCTATGCTGCACATGAATACCCAATAGCTACCAATCACTATGCCTTGACTTTGGCCAACAAACATAACTTGAATACTATTGACCATCCATGTGAAACGACGGAGGGCTACGAATGGTTTTGGCGAAACCGTGAACGTAGTGAACTTGATATAATCGATGGAACGAGATAGCTTTCAAAAGGAGTGGTTTATGCTCCGCATTTAAAAGTTTGGTTTTGAAAAGAACCGAGTGGTTTTTCAAAGTGTTCCAACGACTTTTACTTGGTTTATTTTTCTTGCATTAGTTCTTTTAATGCGTGTTTTTCTTGCATTAGTTCTTTTAATGCGTCCCATCATTTAATCCTACCATTGCAGAAAACAACCAAAATATGACGTACGCTTATGCCATTCGCATTCGCCACGGGGCCCCGTCATTACCCGTTAGGTTGCTTAACAAACGACAGACCGGGGGCTGGGCTAGCGCGGCTGCAAAACATAAGCAACGCCTAAATAATATCATATATAGATATATTGCAATGATAGCCATTTCAGATCATAGATGAAAACATTGGATATACTAGGAACCCGCAATTCGTACGAGCCTGTAACGAAAAGCAGATTACACGGTCGCGGTGAATAGCCAATACCCCACCCAAGACCCCTACGGGTGCGGCAAACTACCCGCCAAGTACCCGAAGCGAAGCAACCTCCCTCAACTCCGTGAGTAGGCCACTCGGCACTTTGGGATACCCGGTAGTTTGTGCACCCCCTCCATGGGTCTATCCTAGGAGCAAAAACAGTAAAAAGAAATTATACAATGACGGCTACAACCCCGACCCGGTTGTGCGGCCATATAAATAATTATTACATCAATTTACAAATTTACATGAATTGAAAGAAAAGAAAACTCTCGTCTCACAACCCCCGGCTATTCACCCGCGACAATCCAATGAATTCATATACACAAACCAATAACATTACAGATCACATATTTGTATAACCCCCACTAATCGACATATAGCGATTAGCAGACGTTCAATACAAATATCACATCACAGATAAATACCCGTCAGCTTAAGTCTTTAGAAACTCGATCAAAATACGGTTTTTAAAGCCCCAAAAACAAAATTTTCTTTCTGGAAAATCTGGGCTGAAAAAACATATACCAAAATTCCCAAAATACCCCACTGAATATACTGTAGCAAAGAAGATCCAGAGAAGAGCTAATACGGCCGCGGAACCGCGGCAATAGCAAGCTATTGCCGCGTTTCCGCGGCGCTTTGATGAGATCACAGGACCGTCTTTCTACAGTATACTCTAAAAACCCTGAGTCGATTTTTAAAGCATGATTTATTACTTTTACAGAACTTTGAAAATCGACAGCAAGTTAGATTTTTGGGTGTATTTCGTGACTTTTTCTCCGATCGAATTTCTAGTTACTATGCTAACATGTTAGGTAGTGTTTAACTAGGCTCTGATACCACTGTAAGTCCATGCTACCCTTCCCCGGTACTTACGGGGTTGCGGAATTGGTGAAAAACGATTTTCAAGAGGGTGGTAACATGGACTACCAATACGGATCTTTGTTAAACTACTAGCTAACAACCTAACAAGAGTTTACCTACTCGGTTAGGGGGATATACCTTTCTTGAACTCCTTCGTCTTCGACTCCTCCCGGTGTACGGATCGGCCTCACCTCGTTGTCTCCTTGCGCCGAAGATGGATCCACCCGAAAGCTTCTACCTTTGGCTTCTTCTTCGAACTTTGAAGAAACTAGATCACTTGGCTTGCTAGGCCTTGTGAACTAGAATGGGTAGAGGAATGTTTTGGTGTCTTTTTATCTCTAAGGCAATGAGTCTCAACATATGAGAATGGTTTGCCTTGAGGTAGAGAGAGCAAGAGGAAGAGGGAGAGCTTGAGAATGAGAGAGCTCAAGAGAGAGAAAGCAAAATGATAGAATGAACCATACTCTTCTCATTCTCACCTCTCATAATCCAAAAGCCATCATAACAAAAAATAGTAATCAAGTATTGTGTAAATGGTTTAAGTCAAAATGGCCATATCATTTCATGCACTCATTTTGCATAAATAAACAAGCAAGCAAAAGTCTTTGTCATGGAATGATAGCCATTGTCATGATGATGGTCAACTAGTCCAACCTAGTCAACCGGTCAACAAAGTCAACAAGTCAACAATGTCAACCCCTCAACAACCATGTCACTATAATACTTAATTAATATTAATGTTAATCATATATCTTAATCTCATTAGGGTTAAGCAAAAGTCAACGGTCAACAGTCAACTGTCAACAGTCAACAGTCAACAACCCCAATGAGAATACTCTGCCTCTGTCTCTCTGTCAACTGTGCATACACACCCGCATCCGCGTTCCGAGGAACACGAATACATACGAGATAAAACCAACCCCAAAACGTACACTAGGATCTGGCTTAAACCAAAGCCCGCTAGTGTTAACTGTTCGGATACTGTACGTGCACAAGTGCACGGATGTGACCGAACCCTGTCGCAAAACCATGCGACCTCTACTCTTTTGCCTAAAGGCGAATAGTTTTCTGTGTGGGACTCTAAAGACTCGACACTACGCTGGTAGTGGGTTTAACCACAGACCGCAAACGGCACTAGCTGTGCATAACGGTCCCCAGGTAGATGCCGACAAGAAGACTGACGTGGTGAAACCCATCTGAACTCCTACTGAGTCTGACTGTGATAATCTCCATACAGTCCGGTCTGTTCGTCTGATACATCGCATGGCGGGCCTAGGGGGCGGTAAACGCCAGTCCCCCAATAGCGGTACAAGTCGTGTCGGAGTGAAGCCCAGAACACCCTGAGATAACACTGGAAACCTATCAGTATATCTCGCTTGCCCTGGCCAGGGACTACTCGTGTAATGGCTCTCCTAGACACAGCGCGATGTCAACCCCCAATACCGGGAGAGACGAATCCTGTCTAACCATCACTGCCTCCAAGTGTTTCGGGACTGCACCCAACTACTACCTGTTTGCACGACTCCTTTGAGCCGTGGTAGGGTAGTAATCTAAGTACAGTGGGAACACACTCGAGGCGAAGTGACAGTGTCAAGTCAGCGGACTAAGCTGTACTCATGTCACCTGAGAACTGATAACTGACGATAGGTATAGTACCAACCAACAGTTCCCGACGAGTCCTGTCCAGTGTACTCGTAACCCAACGAGCACCCGCATACTATCTTCAGTACGACGAACTGATGGCTGTGGGACAGACCATCTCCCACACTGGGATGAGAAGCGCATACGTTAGTCTACTCCGAAGTATCGATGCCCTGTCTCGATAGTCCTGCGACTAGGGACCTGCATAAGGATGTGCTTATAGATTACCCAACCCCCACTAGTGTGACTGCCATCACAACGCTGGTAATCAAGCAAAGATCCTAAGGGCTCCACTAATGTGTATAGGTGATATACTAAAATAAACACACGTACACATTGAAGTAGAAACAAACCAAGTTGCATACTACTATATTGAGCAAGATTGTTTATACAACTGTGAATATCCCAAGCTTCCATTAAGTAATATACAAACTAGTATGATACAGTAATGGTCTCTAGGGCATATACACCAACATTTTCTCCTTAAGAATCATGAGGATTCCTAAGTGTGTTTTCTCTTGAGAGTCGTAAGGATCTCACAAGAGAATTTTCTTCCTTACAAGTCGAGAGAACTCATAAGTGGTTGTTTCCTTTCTTATCGGAGAGTGTGGCCCGTAGAAAATCTACCTCGACCTCTCTGCGAGGCAACGATGGCTTGGGAGACAGGGTTAAGATCTGCCATCTAAGACTTTTCAACTTTATGAGCCGTGAGGGCCTCATAAAGAATTTTCTCCCTACAGGTCGAGAGGATCCCGTAGGTGTATTTTCTCTTCAGGAATCGTGAGGATTCCTAAGTGCGTTTTCTCTTTAGAGTCGTAAGGATCTCAGAAGAGAATTTTCTCCCTACAAGTCGAGAGGACCCGTAAGTGATGGATGGGGTTGACATTATCCGCATTTCACGGTGTCAGGGGTTGATTATCCGTATTTCACGGAGTCAGGAGTTGCTCTGGCCACTTCCCACGGGGTCAAGATTGACTTTAGCCGTGTTCTACGGGACCAGGATTTGCTCTGGCTGTTTCCCACGGGGTCAGGATTGACTTTAGCCATGTTCTACAGGACCAGGATCTGCTCTGGACTCTTCCTACGGGGTCAGGATTGACATTAGCCATGTTCCACAGGACCAGGATCAGCTCTGGACGCTTCCCATGGGGTCAGGATTGACATAAGCCGTGTTCCACGAGACCAGGATGTGCTCTGGGCGCTTCCCACGGGGCCAGGATTGACATTAGCCGTGTTTCACATGACCAGGATCCACTCTGGATGTTTCCCACGGGGTCAGGATTGACATTAGCCGTGTTCCACAGGA
The DNA here is from genome assembly GCA_030015575.1 of Agapanthus africanus. NCBI lineage: Eukaryota > Viridiplantae > Streptophyta > Magnoliopsida > Asparagales > Amaryllidaceae > Agapanthus > Agapanthus africanus. The sequence goes on along the minus strand of JASDDO010000004.1, from coordinate 43,919,146 downwards.
CCAGGATTTGCTCTGGGCATTTCCCACGGGGTTAGGATTGACATTAGCCATGTTCCACACGACCAGGATCTGCTCTGGATGTTTCCTACGAGGTCAGGATTGACAATAGCCGTGTTCCATAGGACCAGGATTTGCTCTGGGCGTTTCCCACGGGGTCAGGATTGACATTAGCCGTGTTCCACAGGACCAGGATCCGCTGTGGATGTTTCCCACGGGGTCAGGATTGACATAAGCCGTGTTTCACGGGGTCAGGATTTGCTCTGGACGCTTCCCACGGGGTCAGGATTGACATTAGCCGTGTTCCACAGGACTGGGATTTGCTCTGGGCGTTTCCCATGGGGTCAGGATTGAAATTAGCCGTGTTCCATAGGACCAGGATTTGCTCTGGACGCTTCCTATGGGGTCAGGATTGACATAAGCCATGTTCCACGAGACCAGGATTTGCTTTGGACGGTTCCTACGGGGTCAGGATTGACATAAGCCGTGTTCCACGTGACCAGGATCCGCTCTGGACGCTTCCCACGGGGTCAGGATTGACATAAGCCGTGTTCCACGAGACCAGGATTTGCTCTGGGCGCTTCCCACGGGGTCAGGATTGACATAAGCCGTGTTCCACGAAACCAGGATTTGCTCTGGACGCTTCCCACGGGGTCAGGATTGAAATTAGCCGTGTTCCACAGGACTAGGATTTGCTCTGGGCGTTTCCCACGGGGTCAGGATTGACATTAGCCGTGTTCCACAGGACCAGGATTTTCTCTGGACGCTTCCCACGGGGTCAGGATTGACATAAGTCATGTTCTACGAGACCAAGATTTTCTCTGGACGCTTCCCACGGGGTCATGATTGACATAAGCCGTGTTCCACGGGACCAGGATCTGCTCTGGACGCTTCCCACGGGGTCAGGATTGACATAAGCCGTGTTCCATGAGACCCGGATTTGCTCTGGGCACTTCCCACGGGGTCAGAATTAACATAAGCCATGTTCTACGAGACGAGGATTTGCTCTGGACGCTTCCCACGGGGTCAGGATTAACATTAGCCGTGTTCCACGGGACCAAGAGGGGTTGACTCTCGGTTGTCTGTGCATCGCCGAGTCATGGAACTGGGAACGATTTGCTGATGTTGCGTCTGTTGTAATGAGACGAATGTTGAGATGATCTCCAGGCTGTCTGTGAACCGTCGAGATTTGGCTTCTTTTCCTGATGGAGCCTGGCGGGAAGGTATGGTTCCCTCTTTGTTTGTGCCCCTGGATTGTATACAGGGATCGATGTGATCTCACCTGTAGGGCAAAGGGTTTCATTTTATATTTTTCTTTCTGCGATGCTCTATCATTTCATCTTTTATATCGCGAAAGTCGTGATTGCCCAATCATTTTGGCTATTTTTCGCGGTGCCCAATCATTTCGGCTATTTGTTTTATTTAATCTCTGCTTTTTATTGCGAGTTGCCCAATCATTTCGGCTATTTTGCACGCATATATTTTACTTGCCGATTTTGTTGCAAGTTGCCCCATCATTTCGGCTATTTCATATGCATTTGTGGCTCGCTGACTTTTCGCTGCGAGTTTGGGATTTGATACCGATTTAGGCATCAGCATCGCTACAACTGGGATATTGCCAGGAGCGAATCATCATTTGCCTTTGTCGATGTCGAACAAAGGTGGCTTAGTAAACAGGGTTAGGATCCTGTCGACTAAGGTTTTTAACTTCATGAGCCGTAAGGGTCTCATGAAGGTATTTCTCTCTACAAGTCGTGAGGATCTCGTAGGTGTAATTTCTACTTAAGAATCGTGAGGAGTCTTAAGTGTATGGTCTCTTATAAGTCGTAAGGATCTTACAAGAGTATTTTCTCCTTCTAAGTCGAGAGGACTTACAAGGGTTGTTCGCCATATGAGCATATCTCCAGTCGTGGGTGGGACTTTGTCAGGGAGGTGTTTATTCGCGCCCGTGGATTGTATACAAAGGTCGATATCGAGACGCTTGTAGGGCAATGTTGGAGGTTGTGATGGCTTAAGAACAGGTTCAGATCCCTGTAGCTTAAGGCTTTTGAATCCTATGAAACGTGAGGGTCTCAAAGGGGAATTCTCCTTATGAGTCGTGGGGATCTCGTAAGTGTAATTTCTCCTTAGGAATCGTGGGGATCCCTAAGTGTGTTGCTCCCTTATGAGTCGTAATGATCTCACGCAGGTATTTTCTCCTCGCAAGGTTGAGAGGGCCTTGCAAGTGTTTTTTAACGAAATTGCGCCCTTTCGAGTTTTCACAAAACTCGCCGATAGCCTTATTGTTTTTACTCATGGAGCCCTTTCGGGTTTTCATCCGTGCCATTTTGCTCATGGACATACCATTTTTTTGTGTCAGCCTTAGAATACTGCGGTCCATAGTAGTTTATCGACGTCTCGGTCAATAGCCAGTTTTAGGACATAGTAGTCCATCGTTGGTTTAAGGACGTTTCGGTCCGTTGTTAGTTTTAGGACATTTCGATCCGTAGCCGGTTACTACTTATAGAGAGTTTGGGCTTAGGAAGATAGCGAGCGGACATAGGCGTCGTTATCTATTGTTGACCTAGGCCGTGACTCGTCAGGCATAGTATTTTTTCAGGAATCGACCGTTTATTGGCCGGAAAGGTCTTTCACCATACATGTCCATGAGTAGATAGGCTTCACCTTGGTAAACTTTGTATATGATATACGGGCCTTCATAGTTCGGCTCTAATTTCCCCCGTTTAGCACGATTGGGGATCATAGGTCTCTTGACCACTAGTACGAGCTTGCCTTGGCGGAATGTTCTCGGCCTAGTCAATCTTTCGTATGAACGCGTCATCTTTGCTTTATAAGCCTCCAGGTTTTGTTGCGCCATGAGCCGGGTTTCATCAAAGGCATTGAGCTCTTCAAGACGAAGGTGAGAATTTTCTTCGTCTGTTAGCTCGTAGTGAACCGCCACTCGTAGTGAACCGCCACTCGTAGAGAGGGTAACTCTATCTCGACGGGGAGTACCGCTTCTGCGCCGAATACCAATGCATACGGCGTTGTGTTCGTGGCCATTTTGAACGTAGTTCGATACGCCCAGAGAGCTTCATGCAGTCTTTCGTGCCAGTCCTTCTTATTCTTGGACACAGTCTTTTTCACGATCTTCGTCAAGGTCTTGTTGAAAGCCTTAGGTAGACCATTAGCTCGGAGATTATAGACTGAAAAGTATCTCCAGTCTATGTTATGCTGTTGCGCAAAGCGGCTGATCTTGTGGCTTCCATAGGCTGACCCGTTATCGGAGATAATCCGTCGCGGAGTGCCGAACCGATAAATGACGTGTGTTTTGAAGAATTGGAGGATATTCTCCGTCTTCACTTCTCTTAATGGTATTGCTTCTGCCCACTTGGAGAAGTAGTCCATTGTCGCCAATATGAATCGATGTCCTCTGAACGATGCTGGTTCGATAGGTCCGATTATGTCAGTTCCCCACATTTCGAATGGCTAGGGTGTAGTGGATTGGGATGCTGGTGGATAAAGTCCCCGTGAATCTGGCACGAGTGGCACTGCTTCGCGTATTCGAGGCAGTCTTGGATCATAGTGGGCCAATAGTAGCCCATCCTCTTGATCTTTAGTTTCATCTTCGGTCCGGCTTGGTGAGAACCGCAAAGTCCGTCGTGAGTTTCTTGGACGACTCTCCTTGCCTCTTCAGATCCTAGGCATCTTAACCATAAAGAATCAAATGATCTCTTATATAGAGTATCATTGACGAAAGCAAAAGATAGAGCTCGTTTCATGAGCCGATGTCTTGAGGACGCATCTTCAGGCGTTCGATGGGACTTGAAGTAGTCTATAAATACTTCTCTCCAATCCTTAATCTTTTCCTGGTCCTCTATCTGTAGGGCCATTTGCTCGGTCGCTCCCTTTCCTTTAGACGACTCCGGAGATATTTCTGCCGGAGCAAGAACCCGACGGCTTTGCACGACGATCCTTACGTCATCGAAGTCTTCATCGGCCAGTTCTTTGGCGAGTTTGGCCAATGCGTCCGCTTTGCTATTTTCCGCACGCGGTATGCTTTCCAGGGTGTAGGAAAGAATTTGAGTCAGCAGTTGCTGCACTCTCTCGCCGTACTTTACCAACTCTGGTTTGCACGTTTGATAGTTGCCATTTACTTGACTAACGATCAGCTGAGAGTCTCCGTATATAAGGAGGTTTTCAGTTCCCATGTCGAAGGCGATCTCAAGACCTGCTATCAAAGTTTCATATTCGGCTTCATTATTCGTCCTCGGCTCTGTCAAGGAGAAGGCAAAGCGCATTCTCCCTCCTTGTGGAGTCACGAAGATGAGGCCTACCCCGGATTTGATTATAGGGGTACTTTGTTTGCGCTTTTTCATGGAAGATGCTCCATCGAAGTAGAGTTCCCACTGGGTATCATTCTCTCTTCTCTCCCCGTCAATCGTGTTAAACACGTGTTCGTCTGGCAATTCGCAGTTCAAGGGAGAATCGGCGGGTATCAGATGCTCAGCGAGGAAATCAGCGATGGCATTGCCTTTCACTGCCTTGAGAGGTCGATAAGTTATCAAGAACTCCATCAAGAGCAGGGCCCATTTAGTGAGCCGTCCCGTTAATATAGCTTTTGACATCAAATATTTGAGGGGATCCACCTTTGATATGAGATGGACCTCGTGTGCCAACACATAGTGTCTGAGCTTCGTTATTGCGAAGATCAACGCTAGACAGTGTTTTTCTATGGGGGAGTAATTGCTTTCTGCCACCAGTAGAACTCGACTCAAGTAGTAGAGGGCTCTCTCTTTCCCTTGGTCGTTTTCTTGTGCCCACAGCGCGCCTAAAGAACCCTCGAAGGCTGTTGTATATAGGACGAGAGGTCTTCCTTTAACGGGAGCGGCCAATACTGGCGGATTCTGCAGGTATTGCTTGATTTCGTCCAGTGCGCTTTGGCATTTATGATCCCAGACGAACGGGGTTCCCTTCTTCATTAGGTGACTATAAGGACGGCACTTTCCTGAGAGATTGGCTATAAATCGCCGGATATACGCGAGCTTTCCTTGGAGAGACCGCAGTTGCTTGAGAGTCCTTGGCGGAGGCATTTCCATGATCGCCTTGATCTTCGATGGGTCTATCTCGATGCCTCGGTGTCGGACGACGAATCCTAGGAACTTGCCCAAGGAAACTCCGAACGTGCATTTGAGAGGGTTCATCTTCAAGTTGTATTTCCGAAGGCGCTGAAACACGATCTTAAGATGCTCTAAATGTTCCTCGTATGATTTGCTTTTAACTACGAGGTCGTCAATATAGCATTCAACGATTTCATGTATGAGGTCATCGGAAATCTTCTTCATGGCCTCTGATAGGTGGCACCGGCGTTCTTTAGACCGAAAGGCATCACCCTGTAGTGGAATATGACCAAAGGGGTCCGGAAAGCGGTATGCTTCTGGTCCTCGGGATGCATCTTTATCTGATTGTATCCTGATGAGCAGTCCATGAAGGAGAAAACTTCGTGAGTGGACGTATTATCTATCATCAGCTCAGTGACCGGTACTGCAAAGTCATCATTTGGGCAAGCTTTATTGAGGTCCCGAAAGTCCACACATATGTGCACCGTACCATTTTTCTTCATGACCGGGACAATGTTGGCAATCCAGTCAGGATATTGAACCTCTTGGATGAAACCGGAATCGATTAGCTTCTTGACCTCGGCGTTGATGCTAATCTTAAGCTCGAGCCGCATTCTTCTCGGTGCTTGTTTGATCGGCTTGACGTTCGAAGATATCGCCAATTTGTGCACAGCAATATCAGGATCTAGTCCCGGCATTTCGGAATAGTTCCATGCGAAACAGTCTTTATACTGCATGAGCACGCCTTTGAGCGTAGCCACCTTTTCTTCAGACAATAGTTCACTGACGAACGTCGGCCGTGGGTCGTTTTCCGTTCCCAAGTCGATTTTTCTGAGGTCATCTGCAGTAGTATATATCCCATCTTCCAGCTCTTTTGACGCCGGTGGAAATTCTGAGATCAACTCATCTTCATTGTTTTCAAAGCACCAAGAGAGGTCATCCATATTCTCGGGTTCTTCTTTTTATAGCGTTATCGCGTGACAGGTACGAGATTGTTTCCAAGACCGATATTGATCTGGTTCTACTCTCGCTATACGCATCGCTTTCGGTTCATGCTTCTGTGGTGGGGTTATCCTCCAATTGCTGAATAGAGCAAACCTGCCTTGTTGGTATTGGTCTTCGACCCAGTTCTTGAAGGTGAAGCAGTCTTCGAGAGGATGTTCTATTGCTCGGTGATAGGAGCAATAGTCTGGGTGAGAGACCTCGTCTGCTTGCTTGGGGTGCTTGGACTCCGGGAGTGTCATCATCTGATGTTTTATGACAAGATTGAATATCTTCTTTGTCTTGTCTTGGGGAAAAGAATATTCTCGACCCATCTTCTTTATAAGAGACGGATCCCGGCTGCTCGATTCTTGATCGCGTGGCTTCTTAGACCCGCTTTGCCGGTGTTGAACGTTTTTTTCCGTTCTTTGGTTTATTTTTTCCTCTACGCCGGGTTTTTTGTATGACGGGTTGGCGACGAGGAGCATTGTCATTCTCCGCGGCCTGTTGAAGGAGACGCTGCGTCCTGACTTTCTCATAAATGGCCATTTCGCGGCTATAGTCATCCCGGACCTTTAGACCCACTTCCCTTATTAGCTTGTCCATCTTTTCTTCAAACGACGGACTCGACATTTTCATAGTGAGACCTCGTTTTGGTTCAGGGTTGGCGTCTTCTAACAGAGCATTTCCTTTTTCATCGAAGTCATGTATAACGTAGCAGTCATGGAATCGTTCCCGTCTCTTGGATTGAACATATCCAAGCCCGATCATTTCCATTCTCCCATTGGGCAATTTTCGCTGAATTCCGGGGACGTCCCAGATCTTGTTGTAGAACTGAGCTTGTCGAGCAGTCTGTCTGAAGGGTACGCCTTGGCGCTTCAACATCCTTTTTAATTCTTCCGTGTAGTATCTGGGCAGATGGATGGGCTGGAGCCTGTCAAGTGTAGAATCGGCACCATGCCAAATTTCTTTTTCCACTTTGGTCTCCGTTGATCGATAAAAGAGGATCGCCTTTTCATCTCTTCTCCTGGGAGGGACGTAGAATGTCTGTAGTTCTTACAAACTATAGGTATCAAGCGCGTCAAGCTTTTTGTAATACTCTTGTGGAACCATGGCAATTTGCAAACTCCGATCATCGCCAGCGAAGGCTTGTATTGATGGCCGAACGGAAAATACGGCACTGACCTCATCTTCCGAGTCGCTGCCGAAGACCAAAATAGGGGTGGACGGTCCCGGCTTGTTGCATTGAGGCGGCCCTGAATAAACTATTTCTTCTTCCTCCTCAGTGTCACTCCCGAAGACTGGAATAGTGGTGATAGCTTTGTTCTTCGGTTTATGGCATCTTTCCGTGTCTTCGAAATCTGGTAAGAAGTATTTTGCATCTTCGTACTTTCGGACTTCATTCACGGAGAATGGGTTTAGCTCCCCTGTCATAGTATACTCGAGACCATCCTTGAAATACTTCATACACTGATGTTGTGTAGAAGGGATGATGTTGTACTTGTGTAACCAAGGCCTGCCGAGCAAAGCATTGTAACATGTCTTAGCGTCAATGACGTGAAATTTGATGTCTGTGACAAGCAGCCCAAAGCGTAATGTCAATATTACAGACCCGAGCGTCCGTGATGACTGGGAGTCGAACCCGGAGATGGTGATTTTATCACGAGCGAGGTGCTGAACGCTCATGCAGATTTCCTTCAACACTCTTACATTGAGAAGATTGACAGAGGACCCATTGTCAACCAGGATCTTGCCTATCTTAATATCATGACAGTATCCAGATACATAAAGGGGATGGTTATGCTCGCACGTCCCTAGGAGGAGATCTTCATCGCCGAAGGTGATATCGGCTGTGTGCACTTCTTCCTGCTCGTCCTTCATCTTTTCTTCGGCGAAGAAAGCCTGGAACTGCTCGGGCTCTTGTACTGCCTTGATCAAAGAATCTCTTGCCTCTTTGGATAGCAGAATGGCGTCGAAAATGCTTAGCTGTGTTGGTATCTTCTTCAGGTGTTCCAAAACGTTGTAATCCACCTTGTTTTTCTTGGGCGGATCCTTGGCTGTCAGCTCTTCGACGGCTTGGTCATCGAGGGTGATATCCTCTGGGACCTTTTCTTTTCCCTTATCCTTTTTATTCGACCCCTTGTTTACGGGTCCGAGATTCTTTTCAGGTAATGTGCGATTGCACAGCTGAATATTCTCACAGCTCTTCGGTTCTTCCTCCTTTCTTGAGGTGGATTCTTTGAAGAGAGGGCTGAGGGCTATTTCTTCGTCATGGTCACTCTCGAAGGTGAGAATTTGCGATCCCCCGGAGTCAACCATATGGCAGTTGCCGGCAGTTCTTCCACGTCCGTCTGTCGCATTTTTCTGCTGTCGACGAGCTTCACGCTTCATCCTCTTGAAGTGCTGTCTGTGAGCGACATACCCTTGCCACCAATTTCTAAAGGCATTGCACTCTTCGGTGGGGTGCGTAATCCTTCGATGATATAAGTAGTAGCTAGGATGTACATCCGCTTCATCAGGGGTGTTTCCTTCGGAGGGTGGCAGCTTCATTCCCATCGATATGGCTTTGGCGAACCTTTTCCTCATCTTGAACCTGCTTTTATTTGTGGTGGATGTACTTGGATCTGGTGGGAGTGTTTCAACCCTTTCATTCAGTCGCCGGCGTTTGGCCTTTTCAAATATGGCCATCTCGTGCTCTCGATCATTTTTGCTTTTCAGAAGAGCTTCGTTCAGGAATGCGTTAATTATTTCGTCTGATGGTCCTAGAAGTTCCGGCTCAGGATCTACCCTTAGTTTCTCTGTGTCAGGAGCTTCTTCACCGTCTATCGATGAGTGAGAGATCACATGGCAGCTTGCCACATAATCCTCAGGTTCATCCGACGAGTCTTCTCCATTGTCGTCATCTCCGTCCTCAAGGACGTGGCTGAGAAATTCTTGGAATGTGACTGGGGTCCGCGCCTTCTGGTTATATTCTTCCAGCGCGTCAATATGTTTTTGCAGGTCCGTGCGCTTGTCACCAGGCTTGACGGGCTTTTTGGTTTTTTTCTTCTTCTTCGAAGACTTTGACGGCTGGGTGTGGGCGCTTTGACTATCACCACCAATTTTTGGAGTCGGGCGCGGCTTTAGCATTCCCTTGATGACTTCGGGTTCCAACGGACTTTTCCATTTGATCACCGGGTATGTTTGGAGATCCTTCAGTATTCTTTTGGTTTTGGCTGAAAGAGCGACCTCCCATGGAGCTTCTTCGACAAAAGAGCATGATGCCCCCGGTGTGTCCCCCTTTTAAGAGCGTGTGGTTGAGGCAGACTTACTTTCCAATTCTCGGACAGGGCAAATTTGCCCTGTTGGTATTAATCTTCAATCCAGCCTTTAAAGACGAAGCAATCTTCAATTGGATGGCCTATCGTTTAGTGATAGGGGCAATAATTGGGATTATTAGCTTCACTGAGTTGCAATGGGCGTTTCGGATTCGGCAAATTAATGAGCCTGTTGCGCACCGCTAGTTCAAACAATCTCTTCGTTTTATCCCGGGAAAACGAATAAGGGCGCTTCATTTTCTCATTAAAGAATCGCCGTCTCTCGTCTAGGCGATCTGTTAGTTTTGGGTCACTGGGCTGCTGTTGAGCATTGGCGACGAAGGTCGCTTTCCCCTTCCCTTTTTCATTTCGTGGCTCCGGCTTCGAAGAGTAAGGCCTGTGGCCCATCTGGTCCATTTGAGCCAACTTGTCAATGCAGGCCTGGAAAGTGGTCGGCTTGAAAAACATCATGAATTGTGAAATGGTCGCCTGAGGGTCGAGAGTACCCACGAACATGCCTACCGCAGGCGCTTCTTCAATGCGCTGCTCGCACTTCGACCATAGATTCCGCCACCGTATCGCGTACTGAACCCATGTTTCTCCAGGCTTCACCCTGGCATTGATCAATGCCGTGATTGGGGTGCGTTCGCTAGAGCTTGCGAAATGCTAGGTAAACAGCAGATCCATCTCTGCAAACGTCTTGATAGAATCATTCGGGAGTTCCGAATACCACTCAAATGCCGTCTCCGACAAGCTTCCAACGAATTGGCGAAGCAATAGTTTATCGTCACCCCCAGTGTTGCCGCACAGAGCCCTGAATTGAGCAACATGCTGGTGTGGATTACCCATCCCCTTATATACATGGAATTTGGGGATCGTGTATCCCGGAGGGTACTTTATTTGGTCATACCAACCCGGATAGGGTTTTCCAGTTTTAACAATTTGCCCAGCCGCTTCATTCGCCTGGTGAACTCGTATCTGCTGAGCGATGTAATCATCCAGGGCAGCTTTGGAGATTGTCTCCTCCTTGGCTGTTGACAGAGCCGGCAGAGGATTTGAGGTCTCTCCTCTATCATCTTCAATTATTACTGGGGGATCTTCAGCTGGAGTGTCCGGCTGGATCATCATGCCCACCATATCTTGGAACAGAAGGGCCATTTGTTTTATATTGGCCGCTTGTTCCGCAGCCTCTTTGTCCTTCTTCTCAAGCATTCTCTGAAGGAATTCAACATCGGTTTCCTGCTCACGGCGCTACTCTGAGGATGTCTCTGGGCTTGCTTTCAGTCCCGTAAGTGCGGCCATAGCATTCAGCATCTCCTGAAGTTTTTGCTGCTGTTGCTCCTGAGTCTTTGTTATCGATCGGGTAAGCGATCGATGACCCGTAGAAGCACGACTTTCCTCTTTTCCGGATGCCATATAGACGGTATGCACCACCATGCCCCCAGACTTAGGGCGTTTTGGTTCAGTGGTCTTGCGATTCGTCGCAGACTCAGGGATTTTCTCAGGCCTTCTCCTCTTGTGAGCGGTCGAAGTTGAGGGGGCCGTTGCAGTGGGCACCCAAGTAGCTGTCGCCTTTTGTGTCTTGACAGGATGGTCCTCTTCTCGCTGAACTTTCACCTTTTTCTATCGGCGAGAGTAATCTTAATCAATCACCGAGTCCTGAACCTGTCGCCAAACTTTGTAAATTTTATAGGACAGCCGCTGAGGGGGCTGCTCTAGCTTCACCTTAGTAGCGTTCTCCACGGGTGGAGGAGATCTCTTCAGCACGACAGTCAGAGAGTTTTTGCGCACCCTCCTTAGCGGTTCATAGCTGTTCCCAGTTGGAACAGCAACATCAATTTCCACCGTTGGAACCGGCGGAGTCAGTCCAGAAGGAGAGTTACCCCCAGCCTTTCTTACTCGGCGCCAGTGGCGACGTCGAGCGTGTCGAGCCGTTGGGATTGTCTCAGCTGTAGGGGTGACTTCCTCATGCCCCCTGTGTTGGTCAGAAGTTTTCGTTGTCATCCTATTGAAGACTGATGTCCGCTGAGTGGGGATAACCAACTTATCGAAGGCAGACTTCAAGCAGGGGAAGCAGCCTTGACGATTTCTCCTGGAATAGGAGCTGAAACAGTTAGTCTTGCGAAGACCGACCCTTTGGCAGGAGAAGCCGCCTTGACGACTTCATGAGCAGGAATGGCTATCCGCTTAAGGATAACCCTTTATGGTATCGCGGGCTTTTTCATGGGCCCAAATGAGCTTTGGCCCAGTCTGTCAAAGACTGAGGCGTTGGAACTGGACGACCCGCTGAGAGGGGCCACAGTAGTTGTGAGCCAATTAAAGACCGAGCTCTTCGGAGCTTCTTGCAATGGTACAGGGGCGTTGAAGCTCATCGGTGGGAGCATGGTCCCGAAGAATAGCCTAGTGGTGGCTTGAGTTACCTGCTCCACTAGCATTGTGAAAAGGCAGGCCGCTTGGGGCCCGTAAGTCACTCCTCCGGACGGGACGAAGCGAGAGTTGCAGTTGCAGTTGGTGCAGTTTGAGGCCATTGATGTTTTTTTTCTGCATGAAAGAAAAACCAAATCTTAGTACCTCGAACCCAAGGGCAACCATATTAAACCGCGATTCGTTCGCGAACACGACACACGAAGAGTGGAGTGGAAAGAGGGAGAGATCCCATTGGGCGTGCCAGAATCCGTTCTCCTCCGAACACAGGGACGCGACCGCGTAGGCCCGTCTTGCCTGAATTTGGGGGCAGATGCTAATTGGTGCTATCTTTCCACCTCTCCGAAGATGCCAAGTTGATTTATGACACCGTGTATCGAAGATTTAGACGGATGTGGCCGATGTAGCAGACTTCGTCAGATTCCCCCTCATTGAGGGGTTTTTGATTGTGGGGACGCTCTTCCCTACAGGCGCAAGCCCCTGCAGTTAATTACGCTACCGCATCGCGGTAAACACTTTCTCCTTCTCCATATGGTCACTTCGTGTCGTGTGTGTTTGTTTTGTTTTTGGTTGCCCGTGGATTGTATACGGAGACTAATTTATGTCGTCGCCCGTAGGACGTGGATTAGTCAAAATCCGTATTTTCTTAGATTTGGGTTTGGGGGTTGGGTTTAAGGATACATTAGTCTCATTTGAGACTAAGATCAACTTAAACGTATGTTAATGATACGTTAGTCTAATTTCAGACTAAGATCAACTTAACGGGATCGTTTAGATCCGACAAAAGGGCATTCGGGCTTTATTGTTTAGTTTAGGGACATTACGGTCGATTACCAGTTTAAGGACATGGTGGTCCAAAGTTAAGGACATCATAGTCCATGGGTTTAAAGGATCCCACAGTCCGAGGTTAAGGACATCATAGTCCATGGGTTTAAGGACCCCACAGTCCAAGGTTAAGGACATCATAGTCCATGGGCTTAAGGACCCCACAGTCCATAGTTTAAAGACATCATAGTCTATAATGTTTAAGGACATCATAGTCCATGAGTTTAAGGACCCCACAGTCCATGGAATGATTGGCTATCGGGACCCGTCACCTCTCTGAAGACGTTGAAGGATTACAACGACAAATATCAAAGGAGTGAAGAGATGTACCCTTGGACCATAGTTGATTGGGAAATCTGTAGTCCAATTTGGGACTAAGATCAATTAATTAGATTATGAGCACATGGGCTCAGCCAAATCTGAGTTGGGGACTTATGGCCAACTTGGGCTAAGTCCAATTAGGTTTAAAATGTTGGACCTTTGTTTGGACTATTGAACATTTGTCTGGGTTCAGCCCACCATTATTTAGCAATGCTAAACAGGGGTTTGCGGTTCTGACAACATTTTGTCTTTGGCTGAGCACTAACCATTCATTATAGCCCTGGAATTTACTTTGCATATCATATGAACTGATCAATTTTGAGGTTCAGTTGAAGGGGAGATTTGCCTCTGGAAAACTTAACCAATTTGGGCTAAGCTTGGTTTGAAAATAGTGTTAAACACTAGCACATATTTGGCGATCACATGTTCCCTCGTGATGCACTTAAAACAGTATTAAACACTAGGGACAAAACGCTCAAAATAGTGTTAAACACTAAAAAAGAGGTGGTCACGTGGGGTCACGTGAGGCGCCTGAGAGTTGGGCCAAACCTCCTTTATTTTACTCTCAAAATCTGCCAATAAGTGTTAAACACTTAGTCTTTGTAATCATCATGTATGAACACGTGATAATGCCCATGTATTGGGTATTAATTCCTCTGTTTCCCCTTATTTGACCTTTTAAAAAGGTGTTGGTCAAGGGTCACGTGTGAGCACGTGAGGCATTGCCTCCAAGCTTTTTTCTTTCTCATTTTGAGGAGTCTGTTTAAGGGTCACGTGGGGGCAACGTGACCATGTCTCATTTATTCTTTTTTGATCATTGAAGGGAGGGGCACGTGTTTCCACGTGATCAGGTTTACGTGCATGGAGAGTTTAAGTCCTTTGTTTTAGAATTAAATTCTTTGGTAGGGTTAAACCCTAATTTTGTTTAGAGGAAATAAATTCCTATGTATATAGAAGAATTAAATTCTTTAAACTCAACTCTCCTTCTAAGTTTTGGATCTGCATGGCAGAATTTCCCCGATGAGAATTAAATTCTCAACTTGTGGGGAGATCTGCTTCTGCATATTTTCAACCAAAGGAAGAACTAAGTTCTTATTCTGAAGAGTTAAACTCTTGATTTGAGAATTAAATTCTCTTTTTGTTTTGTGGTGCTTATGATCTCTTTCCCTTTCTCACCTAGGGTTTCTTTCTCTTCTGAGGAAATTTTCTTTTCTCTCTGGAGAATTAAATTCTCTTCTTTTTTCTCTCTGTTGTTGTATCTCCCCCTTTGGTTCTCTGTGTTCCTTTTTTCCCCCGGGCTCTTATTTATAGGAGAAAGAAAAGAATCAGTTTGTTTAGTCAATCTTTCACTGAAAGATTTTAATTGATTTTGTAACCAACATGATCCTTTAGATCACTCAGTGAATTTTATTCACAATTGGATTTTTAATCCAAAAGATATTCTGTCTGTTAATCTTGGTAAATTTCAGGGAAATCTTTCCTTGTATAGAATCTTTCTGTAAATTGGTGATTTTTAATCACCATTGGATTTTTAATCCAATGGTGCTCCATTTTACAGAGCACAATCTTTTTAGTTTGGAAAGATTTAAAGAAATATTTTTCCAGTTAGAGTTCTCGATTCCCTCTTAATTTGAATTTAATTCTATTGGTTCAGAAGGCTTAAGAGCCCATCACGTATTGGCATGTAACCTTCTGATTGACCATTTAATTAGAATTTAATTCTATTATTTCAGAGATCTTAGGATCCCATCTCATGTGACACGTGACCCCCTGATTAAGCAATTTAACCATAATTTAATTCTGTTGTTTTAAAGAACTCAGGAATTATCACATGTCAGCACGTGACCCTTGGTCACGTGTGGGCACGTGATGCCCCATTGGGGTTTTTCCTTACTGTTTTATTATTCTTTTAATTCTTTTCAGGGGGTTTAAATGCCCATCACGTGTGAACATGTGACTCCACTGATTGCTTGTTTGATTAGAATTTAATTCTATCAATTAAAGAGTTTAGGAACCCATCACGTGTCTGCACGTGACCTCTGGTCACGTGTGGACACGTGATGCCCTATTGGGGTATTCCTGATATTTTATGAGGGAACAGGCTTGCGCCTACAGGGAAAAGCGTCCCCACAATCAGAAACCCCTCACAAACGAGGGGGAATCTGATGAAGTCTGCTACAACGTCTGCATCCGTCCAAACCTCCGATATATGGTGCCATAAATCAACTTGGTATTTTCGGTTAGGTGGACGGATAAATCCAAATCGTATCTGCCCCCAGATTCAGGCAAGACGATCTATCCCAGATCGTCTCTGTTTCCGGCGGTGAACAGATTCTGGTACGCCCGGTGGGACCTTTTTCTCTTTCCACTATACACTTCGTGTGTCTTGTTTTTCCGCGATCAAATAATCGCGGTATATATGTTTGTAGTTGCCCTTGGGTGATGAGATACTGAAGCTGGTGTTTCGTCTCTTTTTAGAACGACGTTTGCTTCTACTCATCGCAACTCAGGCTCTGTCACATCTGGTGGAGTCAAGTATGGGCCACTTGCAGCCTCAAATCTCTGCAATCCGGTTCTTCAAGAAATTAATGGGTTTCTCTTTGGGTCTATGCTCCTACCTCTCACCCTCGGTACCTCAACACCGAAGGAGGAATCCCAGAAGAAGTCTGTCTTCCACAGGCCGACTCCTCAAGTTTCTGTTTTGCCGACGGAATCGATCTCCAAACAAATGGTACCTATCAAAGGTCGTGGTCGACATAGGAGGAAGAATACTCAAGCTCTCGAAGAAAACAAGGGGCGGGCTCAGCAAAATTCCGAGGCTAATCAAATTTCGGCCGTAAGAAATGGTCGACGTCGATTTCGGCGTCATACAAAACAAGTTGGGGGCAGTTCTCCGTCTGGTCCTGTTTCAACCCTAGCGGTGAATGCTGTTGTTCCAACCGGAAACAGGTTCGAGCTGTTGCGAAGGGTCAGACAGAATTCTCCCACCGTAATATTGAAAAAATCTCCTCATTCCGTGGAGATTCGATGCGAGCAGAATGTAGTTCGCTCCCCAAAAGAACTTTCCTCATCTATATATAAGGTGTGGAAGCAGGTGAAGTACTCAGTCGTCATCTGTGGCTCTTCTCCTAAACGTCAGCCAAATTCTGACAAATCCCCTTTCAAATATAAGGGTACTCATCCCAAGGCAGTTCCTGCTACTACGGTTCCTCTCGAAGCCAAAGCGGCTTCTCACAAAAAAGAGAGGCCCGATAAGGCTCAAGCGCCCAAGGCAAACTCTAAAGGACAAGACTCCAAACACCCCCAGCCTGGGGGCATGGTAGTTCATACAGTCCATATGGTGAACTCCAAAGACAAAGTTCTTGCTTCTACTAGTCACAGACCGCATACTCGGTCTCTGATAAAAGCTCAACTGCGACGTGAAAAGCTACAGGAGATGCTTGCTCAGGTGACAGCACTCGCTAATCCATCGCCTAAGGAAAATCTCGAGGACGCACCGAAGAAAGAATAGGGAAGGAGTCGGATATTGATTTCCTAAAGCACGCTCTCAAAAAGAGAGATGAAGAAGCGGCAGGGATGTCCGCTAAAATGACCCAGATGGCCCTTCTGCTCCAGAATATGGCTGGAATGATGGTTCAATCGGAACCACTGGCAGATGAACCGCCGTCAGTCGCCCTTAAAGTCAAGGGTGATATTTTAAATCCTCTGCAAGTCTCATCAACGGCCGAAGATGAAAAGATTCCAAAAGCAAAGCTGGACGAATATTTAGCTCAGCAAATCAAAGCTCACTATGTCAGTGAAGCTGTAAACAGGTCAATCAAGACTGGTCGACCATATCCGACCTGATACGATCAAATACAGTACCCGCCAAAGTACACACTTCCAACGTTCCACATGTACAAAGGAACTGGGAATTCTCGCCAGCACATTGCGCGATTTAAATCTATGTGCGACAATACTGGAGGAAATGATATACTGCTCCTTCGACAGTTCGTCAGCAGTTTGGCGGGCATCGCCTTCGAATGGTATGCGGAACTCCTAAATGATTCCGTGAAGACCTTCGACGAGATGGATATGCTCTTCTGTCAGAGATTCGCTAGTGAGAATGAACACACTACCGTAGTGGCGTTGGTCAATGAAAGGGTTAGACTGAATGAAACCTGGGTTCAATATGTTATCCGATGGCGAAATCTCTGGTCAAAATGCGAGCAACGCATCGACGAAGCTGCAGTCGTGGGAATGTTCATAGCTACTCTTAACCCAAATTCAAATGTGTTTCCATTTATGGCCCTCTTCAAGCCGATGACCTTCTAAGAGCTCATGGATAAAATGACTCGATTGGATCAGATGGGTCAAGACCCTTCATCATCCGATGAAGATGAATGAAAAGCGGAGGCAAGGTGGCATTTGTCGCCAACGCTCAACAAAAAATGAGCGGCTCTGAAGCAACCTGTTGCCAAAATAGTGACGGCGTGGGTACTCGCTCCCCCCGAGATATACACAGGGGGCATATTTCTCACTGGCAGAAGAATCTCTACGTGGGATGGTCCTTTCTTATCAAAGAATGGAAAGGATATCAAAGGACCTACATGCAGGTCCTGTAATCAAGTGGAATATCCCACTTGAACCAAAAAACCATGGAAGAGATGCGAAATCCATGTCCCACTCAGAATCAGATGATGAGGGGAAAACCCCCTAAGTCAAGTCCATTCTTCCAAAGAAGTGGAAGACTCGATAGAAGAAATGACGTGATATCTCGTTCCTTCATATATGAAGAAGACGCTCCATCAGTATCAGAAAGCGACATTGATGAGCAGGGGGAAGGCGTCGTTTAAAATACCCGGTATTTCCCGCAAAACAACCCGATTGCTGCGATGGTAAAATAAGCAGTCTAAGAGGGTGAAGACAGCCTAAGGCGTGAAGTGTCCATGCATACAAAAGACATGCAGCAGCGCCTTGGTAAGCAAGCATCGGAAGGAATAAGTTATGTAACGCCCTGACCAAACGGCGATAATGGACCGAGAAGTCTCTAAACTTGTGCGTTACCCCAAACACGACGATGTTGGACCGAGAGGTCCCTAAAGTAGCATTTCGTCCCGAACATGGGAATGATGGACCGAAATGTCCCTAAACTAGTGTGTCGCCTCAAACACGACGCGTCGCCTCAAACACGGCGATAATAGACCGAAATGTCCCTAAACCAGTGCGTCGCCTCAAATACGGCGATAATGGACTGAAACGTCCCTAAACTAGTGCGTCGCCTCAAACATGACGCGTTGCCCCAAACACGGCGATAGCAGTCCGAGAAGTCCCTGAACTAACAATCCGCCTCAAACATGGCATTAACGGACCGAGATGTCCCTAAACTAACAACGGACCGAGATGTCCTTAAACTAAAACTTCGCCTCAAACATGGCGATAATGGACCGAAACGTCCTTAAACTAACAATGGACCGAAACGTACTTAAGCTAATATTCGTCCCAAATATGGGAATGTTGGACCGAAACGTCCTTAAACTAATAATCTTCCCCAAAATTGGAATGCTGGACTGAAAAGTCCTTAAACTAAAAATTCGCCTCAAATATAGCGATAATGGACTGGAATATCCCTAAACTAGCGCATCGCCCTAAATATTGCGATATGCTCTCTTGAGATCTATATT
This sequence comes from Agapanthus africanus, assembly GCA_030015575.1. Lineage (NCBI taxonomy): Eukaryota > Viridiplantae > Streptophyta > Magnoliopsida > Asparagales > Amaryllidaceae > Agapanthus > Agapanthus africanus. The sequence continues at coordinate 43,900,540 of JASDDO010000004.1, read as the reverse complement.
GCAACCGAAGTCCTAGCGGCAAAGGTTGCAACTCAAGTCCCACTGGCTGCACAGCTACTCTAGCGATGCAGCTGTTAGTGATATATGCCCCAGAGGCCATTATTGTATCATACTGGATTATATATTACATATTGGAAGCTTGAGATATTCACAGTTATAATAACATTCTTGCTCAAAATGGTAGTATGCTACTTGGTTTGATTCTACCTCAATATGTGCATATGTTTCTTTTAGCATATCGCTTATACATATTGGTATAGCCCTAAGGATCTTTGCTTGACTACCAGAGTCGTGATTACAGTCATACTAGCGGGAGCTGGATAGTCTATAAGCACATCCTTATACAGGTCCCTAGTCATAGGATTATCGAGACGGGGTATCGATACTCCAGAGTAGACTAGTGTATACGCTTCTCATCCCAGCAGGGGAGATGGTCTGTCCTACAGCCATTAATACGTCGTACTGGAGATAGTATACAGGTGCTTATTGGGTTATGAGTTACACTGGATGGGCTCGATGGGAACTGTTGGTTGGTATTATACCTATCGTCCTGTAGCAGCTCCCAGGTGGCATGCGTACAAGTTAGTCCGCTGACTTGACATCACTATTCGTCTCGAGTGTGTTCCCACTGTACTTAGATCACTACCCTACCACGGCTCAAAGGAGTCGTGGAAACAGTTAGTAGTTGGGTGCAGTCCCGAAACACTTGGAGGCAGTAGCGGTTAGATAGGATTCGTCTCTTCCGGTATTCGGGGTTGATATCGCGCTGTGTTCGGAAAGCCATTACACAAAGTCCCTGGCCAGGGCAAGCGAGATTTACTGTTAGGTACTCCAGTAGTTTATTAGGGTGTTTTGGGCTCTACCCCGACACGACTTATTGAGTTATTAGGGGTATGACGATTACCGCCCCTATGCCCGATATGCGAGTATCTTAGATGAACATACAAGACTATACGGAGATTGTCACAAATAGACTCAGTAGGAGTTCGGATGAGTTTACTCATCGGCCTTCTTATCGACAGATACCTGGGGAGCCTGTAGGGTTACGACAGCGCCCCGGCCATCAATCCATGGCCAAACGCGGAACAAAAACTTTTAAAACCCGGCGCTAACGGAACCCAAATCGACGGATCGTACCATTAGCCCTATACTAGTTATATGAAAAGAGTTTGGAGAGGTTATACTGATCGATCCGTGTCCTTCGGTTTTCAACCTTTGCCCCAAGCTCCTCGCGGCTGCCTCGATGAAGTTCGGTCTCCGGTCTCCCTTGTCGAAGACGATCCACGTCCAGGATTAGTAATACGGGTTCCCGTTTCAAAACCGAAGCAACTCGGGTATCCGGTTTGCTAGCCTAGATACCCAAGATGAAGTAGAGAGAGTGTGTGAATACTTTGTCTCAAAACACCCATGGATTCTCAACTCATGAGATGGAATGGGTGGAGGTGAAGAAGAAGCCATAGGAGGAAAGGTGTGAGCTCAAGACTTGGCAAAAGAAAAATCAAATGAAGAAAATGTCTCTGTTGTTTTCTTGTGTTGTTGTGAGCTATTGTGATTGTGAGCAACTAAAGAAAACTCTCTGCACAAATATCAGCCATGCCCTCACAAATATCTCACAACAATACAATAATGAATCAAGCATGGCACATGGGCTCACACCATAACTCAACACCATGAGTGACCAAGTGCACATGCAATCATCAATGCTAAATGCCAAGACTTGCACTCACACTCTCCATCACAACAATATTCAACATTTATACAAAACCCTAAATGTTTAATACTAGAAAAAGAAATGGCATCTTCAAAAGTAATCTTGTAACGGATTACAAGAATACCCCTCATCTGTATATACATAGCTGCATCCGTATTCCGACTGAATACAAATACAACGAGACGAAAATAATCCAACAATATAATACTAGGATCCGGCTTAAACCAAAGCCCACTAGTATTATCCGTCCGATCATGATCTGTGCACAAGTGCACGAATATGATCGAACCCTGCCATAAAACCATACGACCTCTACAACGTTTCGCCCGAACTAGGGAAACCCTCTGTGTGAGACTTTAAAGACTCGTCAATATGCTGGCAGTGGATTTAACCACAAGTATGTCAGTGGCACTAGCTATACGTAACGGCTGCCCAGGTATTGAGCGAAAGGGAGGCCGACGAGCAAACACATCCTGAAACCCTACTGAGCCTGACAGTGACAATATCCGTACAGTCCGGTCCGCTCGTCTATGAGTATCGCATATCGAGTCTAGGGGGTGGATAAAGTCAGACCCCTAATAACTTGACATTTAGTGTCGGTATGGAGCCTATCACCAAGTGAGAAACTACTTGTTCCCCTCCGAACGGCGGCCTGGACTCGGAGGTCCGTGCCTGAGGTTCGGAGTAGATGCTAATTGGTGTTATCCGTCTACCTCTCCGAAGATGCCAAGTTGATCCATAGCACCGTGTATCGGAGGCTTAGACGGATGCGGCCGATGTAGCAGACTTCGTCAGATTCCCCCTCGTGGAGGGGTTTTTGATTGTGGGGACGCTCTTCCCTGCAGGCGCAAGCCCCTGCAGTTAATTACGCTACCGCATCGCGGTAACAACTTTCTCCTTCTCCAGCTGGTCACTTCGTGTCGTGGGTGTTTGTTTCGTGTTTTGTTGCCCGTGGATTGTTTACGGAGACTGAGTTATGTCGTCGCCCGTAGGGCGTGGACTAGTCCAAATCCGTGTTTATCTTAGATTTGGGTTTGGGGATTTGGTTTGAGGATACGTCAGCCATACTTGAGGCTAAGATCAACTCAAACGTTTGTTAAGGATACGTTAGTCTAACGTTGAGACTAAGATCAACTTAACGGGATCGTTTAGATCCGACAAAAGAGCATTTGGGCTCTATTGTTCCAGTTTAGGGACATAGTGGTCCATCGTATGTGTGGCCGTCGGGACCCGTCACCTCTCTGACGACGTTGAAAGATTACAACGACGGATGTCAGAGGAGTTCAGAGATGTACCCTCGAGCCAGAGTTAATTAGGGGGATTCATAGTCCAGTCTGTTTGAAGGTTTAAGGATACGTTAGCCATCTTTGAGGCTAAGATCAACTTAAACGGGACCGTTTAGATCCGACAAAAGAGCATACGGGGCTTTATTGTTCTAGTTTAAGGACATTGCGGTCCACGGGTAGTTTAAGGACATTGCGGTCCACGGGTAGTTTAAGGACATTGCGGTCCATGGGTAGTTTAAGGACATTGCGGTCCACGGGTAGTTTAAGGACATTGCGGTCCATGGGTAGTTTAAGGACATTGCGGTCCATTGTTAGTTTTAAGACATCTCGGTCAAGGTTAAGGACGTCATAGTCCATGGGTTTAAGGACTCCACAGTCCGGTATGTGCTCTGGATGCTTCACACGGGTTCACTGCCGTGCTAGGCGAGGACCAGGCTCCGCTCTGGACGTTTTCCACGGGGTCAAAGAGTGACATTATCCGCGTTCCACGTAACCAGGAATTTTGCATTAGACATGGGTTTAAGGACCCCACAGTCTATATCATGGGTGGTCGTCGGGACCCGTCACCTCTTTGAAGACATTGAGGGATTACAATGCCAAGTATCAAAGGAGTGAAGAGATGTACCCTAGAACCGGAATGGCTTAAGTAGTCCTTGGCCCAATTCGGGATCAAGACCGATTAATTATGTTATGAGCCCATTAGCCCAGTTAATTATGAATTGAAGACTCATGGCCTAGCTTGGGCTAAGTCCTATCATGTCTGGGATATTGGCTTCTTGTTGGTCCATTGAAGGAGAGGCTTTTCCTCTATCCATTTAGCCAATTGGGCCAAAGCCTAGTGTTAAACACTACAGAGCAATCAGTGTTGAACACTGGGAATGAGGTTGACAAGTTAGTGTTTAACACTAAAAGATAATTGGTGTTAAACACCAGCAACAGGACTTTCAAATTAGTGTTAAACACTAAAACAGATCAGTATCAAGCATCGGCAATAGAGCTCTCAAATTAGTGTTAATCACTAAGGTAATCAGTGTTGAACACTTTGAATAATGTTCTTTGATTAGTGTTGAACACTAAGGCCCAACAGTGTTTTAACACTGGATTCGGGAGTTCCAACTTAGTGTTAAACACTAAAGCAAGAGGGGTCACGTGGCGACACGTGAGAGCGCCCTCCCTTCATTTGTTCTTCTGAGGAGATCGCATTTTCTTTCTTTGGAGCATCACGTGTCATCACGTGACGGATATCTAAATGAGGTATGTTAAAGCTTCTGCCAAGGGTCACGTGGGTCACGTGAGGCGCTGCCTCAAAGGGCTTTCTGTAGATCTTTTGAGGGGTCACGTGGTGACACGTGACCCTGCCTCTATGTATGTTGTTTTGAGGATCTGTTAATCTTTTTCTTAGGAATTAAATTCCTCGAGCTTTAAATTTCCGAGGAATTAAATTCCTACTTCCCTTTGAAGATTTATATTCTGAATAGAGTTAGACTCTGAATTTCCTGTAGGAATTAAATTCCTCATACATAAGAAGAACTAAATAGGGTTAGACCCTAATAAAAGCTTTTAAGGAATTAAATTCCCATTCTCTGTTAAATTATGATCAAGGGAATTAAATCCCCGCTGTTCCAACAGAACTAGGTTCTTAATTAGGGTTAAACCCTGTTTCTTTTTGTTCTGAAGGAATTAAATTCCCATAACACAGGGTCAAGCCCTACTTTTATCTTAAAGGAATTGAATTCCTATAGTTCTGTGAGAATTAAATTCTCATATCTCCATTCCCTCTCTATGTTTCGGATCTGCATGGCAGGATCTCAACCCATTGAGAATTAAATTCTCAACCTAAAGGGGAGATGTGCACTTTGCAGATCCTCTATCAAGGAGAGAAGAAATATGTTCTTCTGTTTTATATATCAGAGTTAAACTCTGTTGAGAATTAAATTCTCCTTCTTTCAAAAAACCTTCCCTTTCTTACCTAGGGTTTTCCTTTGCAGAAGCTCCAAATTCCTCAAAGTATCAAGGCCCTCTCTTTTTTTTTCCTCTGTGTATATCCTTTTTTTTTGTATCTCTTGGCTCCTATTTATAGGAGAAGCAGCCGAGTCAATTAGTTTTTGACGAATCTTCATTGAGAGATTTGATTTGCATCCATCATTCGTTTTTGACCTTTGGATTATTAGGTGAATTTTATTCACCATTGGATTTCAAATCCAGGGATTCTCCTTTGTTATTTCTGTTAGATTTAAAGGGGAAATCTTTCCAAACTCGAGATTTTCCCATAGATAGATGATATTTAATCACCTCTGAATCTTTAATTCGATCGGTTCCAGATAGTCACTTTCCTTTGGAAAGATTTGAATCTCCTTTAGCATTTAATTCTGTTGACAGAATGGGCTTTGAAAGCCGGTCACGTGTGACTACGTGACCCATGGTCACGTGTGGGCACGTGACCCCCTTGGAACGAGCCTTCCTCTTTCTTTTTGTTCTCTGTCTTCTGGTTGCTTCTCAGTCATCACGTGTCAACACGTGACCATTGGTCACGTGCGATCACGTGATCCTTGTCTGGAGCCTCTTTCCTTGATTCAACTGGAGAACGAGTCTGCTGCTTTGAGCGTCACGTGCCAACACGTGACCCTGGTCACGTAGGAGCACGTGACCTCTTCTGAGGCTTTTTCCTTGACTTGATCAGGGAACCAATGTGCCTTTTCCGCTGCTTTTATATGTCACGTGTCAACACGTGACTGCTGGTCACGTGTAAGCACGTGGCCCTTTCTGAAGCCCCTTTTCTTCAATGTAGCCAGGAAACTGAACTTGCCTTGATGATGCGTTTAGGTGTCACGTGTCAACATGTGACCGCTGGTCACGTGTAAGCACGTGACCCTCTTCTGAAGCTTTTCACAGAAGCTTTCCTGATTTTAAATCAGGAAACAAATGCCCCCACAGCGTTGTTCTCACGTGTCTGCACGTGAGTGCAACGCTGTCACCTCTTGTGACCGTTGGATTCCTCTAGGGATCTAGGGAGATGAAACGTTTCCATTGCCTTCTATAAATTCCTCTGTCTCTTCATAGGAGCCTTCACTTTGCTCATCTTCTTCTTCTGAGAACTTCTTCCTTGAGAATTTAATTCTCGCTTTCAGAGCTTAGTTCTCTGTCTTGAAACAATTTTCAGAGTTTAACTCTGTTCGAAAAGAATCCTTTTTCTCAGGTAATGTTCTTGGACAACGATGGGCCTTCACATTTCTCTGGATTTTAAATCCAAAACAAGGGTTTTTACCCTTTTTCCTTCATATTTTCCATAGGAACATGAAACCGCTTAACCTTCAAACTGTAGATCTCTTAGGGTTTAGATGATCTTTGGGGAGATGATGATGGCGTTTCAACCCCATGGAATTTAATTCCCTTTTCTTAATAAGGAATTTAATTCCAATGAAGGACTTGATTTCTTCACACGGAGGCTTCCTGAGGTCTCTTGGCCCTAGGTTGTTCTTCCTGCAATTAATGAAATAGGGGCTTTCTAATGATTCTCGTGACTTTTATTTCAGGTATCATGGATGCCCATTTGTATAGTCTTGACGAGATCATTTCCTACGGGAATATTCGTGCGCTAGGCCGCAGTCAGAACCAGGAGTTCACCGATGCTCAGTGTGCCGAGATCATGAGCCGCTTTGACGAGTACAACCATCGGCTACTCCCCCGTCGCTCTTCTCTTCTGAGGCTGATCGTGCTGGCGATCAGGGAGGCTCTCCCTTTATTTTGTGCTGGTGTGCCGCTTGGGTCATTGGAAGCCGCCGAGGATAAAGTACACTCGGTGTATCTGATGCACTTGATTTCAAAGAGAAGGCGGGATAATCTCATTGATCTCCTGCATCAGATTTTTCAGCAATCAGCCATACTTGCCGCCTACCGGAGGGTAGAGGACATCCGCGGGGACCCCGATGCTTGTGACCGTGAGAGAAAGCATACTCGGGAGGTTCGAAATGCTTGGAAGATCTTGAATAAAGTTAATTTTGAGTTTCTCAACCCATGCCCCGCATCTGAAGTTTTACCATTGTAAATGTGTCCTCTATATTTTTGTATGAACCTCTTGAAGTATGAGTGACAAGTTTTATTATGTCTTCCCATGTCTGCATGCCTTTTCTCTGGGATTTTATCATTTTGCTACTATTGTTGTTTGTGCTTTTAATATGCAGGGTACTGCTCCATATATTTCCTTTTAAGTGCACCTCAGGTTTAGGCCTCACGTGTTCTGCACGTGGGGTCCCTTGATGGGGCTGTTCACAGAATTTTCCCCATGCCATATTTTCAGTGCACAATATTAGTGTCACGACCCGCAGGGTACGGAACGTGACTGGCACTTAAGTTTACGAAACGTCTAAAGACGTCCGTAAAATAAGTAAGCCAAAGCCCAGAAAACAAAACCAATTAAGCAAAAGAGTGAAGAAAACCCAATCAATTGAAAGCGAGTTTATCAAATAAGTCATGTAAAACCCTTTTTAAAAACAATACCAATTTTTCCGAAAATTTCGGCAGAGTCTCCTTTGTAAATACTGGCCCCCAAAATGGGTACAACAAAATATATATGAATCCAACAAAATAGGGCATCCCCAAGCGGGAGCTAGCTCTTCGCCACAAGGCGGTCACAATTCCCACGCAATATAAAATGACAACAAGCATAATAATCATAATGAAGCATAAGAAAACAGCATGTCGACTCAAGTGAGCTCGACCCCAAAATACAGCATAAAAGTCCACAATCCTCACAGTCTCATCTCTAGGTCAATATACAATAAAACTGGTAGAAACAGTAGATGGAGTACACTAGATACAAGAATATACAAGGTGGTACAAAATAATAACATAACCTACCTATGAGCAAAATCTTGAGCTCAGGCAAAAGAGGCAAAAGAACAAGTGCGCTCGCCGCTACTGAACTGACGGAGCGGACCTGCAAAAGACTGTGGCACAACGGGGGTGAGTTGCCAACTCATGAGTAATAAATAACACCTACAAAGGCTATCGTATGCATGCACACAAGCATCCTAGCATCTATAATACAGGTATGACTGGATGCACTAGCAGGTGTGTATACAACATCAGTGTACGAATATGTATGCAACATGAATATCTGAGGTCTCAATAGGTATATATAAGAAATATTTTATCTCTTTTTGTTTTTGAAACTCTTTTAGAATGCCAGCATAATACTCAAAGAATCGACGAGAACCGGTGTCCAGCAACGACACCCAAAAGCTGTCTCAAATCTCATAACTGTATCTCTGGCCTCAGCCGTCCGGCTGACCCATCTCAAATATCAATATCTCATCATCTAGCGGCCACGGTCGGTATCCTATGGATATCCACCGTCCCAAACAGTCACCGGTAGGTAATCCGTCCCCTGCCAGGCTCAACGTCAACACCACATTCCTCTTGCCCCGGGGTACCTTACCGGGCCCACCATGTACCCGTGCCGGTTCCTCCACTCCTCGACACGGATTTCCAAAACCACAGCAAACTCATGGTGGACGACACTTACATCACTAGAAAACCGCAATTTACATATTTTAAAAATATAATAAGTTTAGAAATTTTGCGGTTTTCCCCCGAAATCCAGCAATATCATAAAATCTCAAGAAATCCTCATAAGTGCATATATCAATGATAATGAATGCGTATGATATCAATAATCAAGTTGCGATGTGTGATTAATGGATTAAGCATGAACAATTAATATGATGAAGTACATGCACATGAATAGTAATTCTACGGTTTCATTTTAAGGAATTAAAGGCAATAGCACAAGTTTAAGTATCAATTGGTAAAAGGTTTAAATTTAAAGGTTATCTAGTGTGGTGGCATGGCAATTACCAGGGTGTGTATGTAAGCATGAATAGTGCTCGTGCTGCATATAAAAACCTGGCAATGGTGCAGGTGTCCTATAAAATGGTTTCGCATAGGTATGTCAATATAATGCATGGATGCAGCAATTAATCATATATGTATTTCATCCCTAATTACTAACATCACTAAGAATCTTGTAAGTTACTAAAACTATCGGGCGGCTTGCGCCATCCAACGATAGTCCCCCGTAGATGTTACATCTACTCACCGGAATCCCTGGCTAGCTGTGTCCAATCACCGCTTTCCCCTTTCGCGCCGCGTCTGACGTCTCCGCGACCGAACCTGGAATTTACATAAATACCAAACATAAGGTTACTTATCAAGAACGACGCAAAACCCCAACGAAACTACTAACGTTCGCTAGCTAGGTACAACGTGTACAAAGTGCGCGGAACACACGCGAAAATCGCAAAAACTGCCAAAAAACGCCGATTTGGTCGCCCGGCAAAACTAAAACCCGACTACCCAAAACTCCGCGCTCACGCATCCTAAACTTCATAGGAGATGCTAAAAACATCCCCAAGGTATCACAAATAATCACCAAATAATTTAAATAAAAACCTAGTAAGCACAAACTAGCAATTTGGTGCAAAAAAATCGAAAATTAGCGATACGGTTATCACAATCCAATACAATATCCAACCACACAACAAGCAATCTACAAACACTATAATTTCAACACATTAGCAAAGATTCAAAACCTATTTTCCATAACAGCCATTACTTGAATTATATAACCTAGCAATTCTTAATCCAAACTTTAAATGAAAACCTTAAATTACACTAATTTATAACTCAATTAGCAAGTTAACCTTCTAGGTTAGGTTAGCAAAACAACTAGATAACAAATTAGATTTAATCAACTAAATAATAGTTTCTAAATCCTAATTCAACTCATTATCATGCTTCACAACCCATTTTCCATACATAAACCCCTTTCTAGATTTTCCTAAAACAACAATTTACAACCAAATCACACTTTTAAAATTAACTAAATTAGCATAATTGAAGACTACATAAACAAGGTAACCATATAGACTAGTTAATTAACAACTAGATTAACTACAAAACAATTTAATTAACTATCATGGCTTCAAAACCCTAGTTTAATACAAACTATTCTTTTAAAAAAACAAGATTAGAAATTAGCTAACTTTTAACACTAAAACCATATACTTAAAGGAATTTAGCCAAAAGAATTTAACTTGATGGAAATTATACCTCAAATTGAGATCTAACAAGAATAAATTTGCTCCAAATGATGGCCTCAAGCATCAAGATCCAAGCTAGGGAGGTGAAGGGAAAGAAGATGAAGGATGGGTTTAATTTGTAAGCTTTAATTTGCAATTTTGATGAATTAAACTTGAAGAATTTTGAGGAAATGAGAAGAAAAGAGATGAAGAGGAGGGGTGTGCAGGTTTCGGCCAGAGGAGAGCATGGGGGAGGGGTGTGGGTGAGTGGGAAAGGTCAAGAGTCAACTCCCCAAAGTCAATGTACCATAACTTATCAATTATATTTAAAATAAATCAATAAACCACTAAATCAACTCAAGAAAGAAAACAAGAAAAAGAGGCCAGAAATTTCTGGACTTGGACAATGTGGGGCTGTCCTAGGGCTGAGGGAAAAGAGAGAGGGGTTTTACAAAAGAAATTTTATGCAAAAAGGCCCCCTACAAGTCAAAATTTGCAAGTTTTAGCTAAAAATTCAATAAATTCGTTTCCTATCATAAAAATTTGTTAAAAATCAAAATAAAATACTAAAAATTTATGTTTCAACTAGATTTTAATTATCATAATTTTAAAGATTAAAATTAGCCCGGAAAAATTTGTATTTATCGCTAAATTAATGTATTTTCTTACCGGCTTAAAATAATATTAAAAAAAATGAAAAATTAGGGAAAATTTTTAAACGACCAGAATTTCATAATTAACTCATTAGCTACTAAAAACAAGCAATTACCTATCCATTTTAAGTATAATTAGTCCTAAACTGCAAAATAACGAGAAAGACGGTTTTCGGAAAAATACCGAATTTTCACCGAATTTCAGGAAAACACCAAAACGACTTTTCAAGACGCTACAATCTTCCCCCTTAAAGAAATTCGGTCCCCGAATTTAAAAATATAGCTACGCGTACCTTCGAAGAGATGGGGATATTTCTTCCTCATCTCGCCCTCGGTCTCCCAGGTAACCTCCTCGCTGCTCGGGCTACGCCAAAGGACCTTGACGGTTGGTATAATCTTCGACCTCAACTTCTTCACCTGCCGATCCAGGATGGCCACCGGCTGCTCTGCAAAAGAAAGGTCGCGCTCTAGCTGGACTGTCGGGTGCTGAATCGCATGCGAAGGGTCGTGAAGGTACTTGCGGAGCATCGAAACATGGAAGACGGGGTGAACATCGGGAAAGCTGGGTGGAAGAGCCAAACGATAAGCAACAGCGCCAACACGCTCAAGGATCTCGAAGGGACCTACGAATCTAGGGCTAAGCTTCCCCTTTCGCCCAAAACGCATCACGCCCTTCATCGGAGAGACTTTCAGAAAAACATGGTCGCCAACTGCGAACTCTAATCTGCGACGGCGCCTGTCTGCATAGGATTTCTGCCTGCTCTGAGCCGCTCTCATCCAGTCTCGGATCAACTGTATCTTCGCTGTCGTCTCCTCAACAAGCTGCGGCCCCAAAATGCTGCTCTCGCTGAGCTCTGTCCAACAGACGGGCGATCTGCATCTCCTCCCATACAATGCCTCGAAAGGTGCCATCTGAATAGTATCCTGGAAGCTGTTGTTGTAGGAGAACTCCACTAGAGGTAAATGACGATCCCAGCTACCACCAAAGTCTAAAACGCACGCTCTGAGCATGTCCTCGAGAGTCTGAATGGTCCGCTCTGACTGTCCGTCGGTCTGCGGATGAAACGCTGTGCTGAAGCTCAAACGAGTGCCCAACGCCTCCTGAAGTCTCTGCCAAAGTCGGCTGGTGAACTGAGTGCCTCGATCTGACACGATACAAGTCGGTACACCATGTAGTCGCACGATCTCGTCAATATAGAGCTGAGCATACCGAGCGAAGCTGAAAGTCGTCTTCACTGGCAGGAAGTGAGCCGCTTTCGTCAATCTATCCACGATCACCCAGATGGAGTCGTACCCTTGACTGGTCCTGGGTAGACCCACAACGAAATCCATCGAAATCTGCTCCCATTTCCACTCAGGAATGGGTAACGGCTGTAGCTCTCCTGCGGGCCTCTGGTGCTCGGCCTTGACTTGCTGACAAGTCAGGCATCTCGAAACAAACTCCCCAATGTCCCTCTTCATCCCGTCCCACCAGTAGGTCTCTCTCATATCATGGTACATCTTGGTGGAACCGGGGTGGACACTATACACTGATCGGTGTGCCTCCTCAAGAATGTCGCGCCGCAATCCATCAGCATCTGGTACGCACAGTCTAGATCCATATCGTAAAATCCCCTGATCGTCAACCACGAACTCGGAAAATCTGCCCTGTCCCATCCCTGCCATGATCTCTGAGCAACGGTCGTCACTACGCTGTGCCTCATATATACGGTCAAGCAACTGTGGGCGTGCACGAACATGCGCGAGCTGTCCCCCTGTCTGAGTGAACTCGAACTCAACTCGGCTGTCGCATAACATCTGCCAATCTGCTGACGACTGCCTCTGCACTGTGCGCAAAAAGGATAGACTACCCCCGGGCCTCCTACTCAACGCATCTGCCACCACATTTGCCTTGCCGGGGTGATATAAGATCTCGCAGTCGTAGTCTTTCACCAACTCCATCCAACGACGCTGTCTGAGGTTCAGGTCTCGCTGCTGAAATATGTACTTTAAGCTCTTGTGATCGGTGAATATCTGACACGACTCGCCGTAAAGGTAATGTCGCCAAATCTTCAGTGCAAAGACCACTGCAGCCATCTCCAAATCATGAGTGGGGTAGTTCTGTTCATGCTTCTTCAACTGCCAAGAAGCATAAGCGATCACCCGGCCATGCTGCATCAATACGCATCCTAATCCCACTCACGAAGCATCACAGTAGACAACAAATCCGCCTGATCCCGAAGGCAAAGATAATACCGGCGCCGTAGTCAAACAAGTCCGTAGCTGCTGAAAACTGCGCTCGCACTCCTCTGTCCAGACGAAAGGAACTCCCTTCCGGGTCAAACCGGTCAACGGTGCAGCTATACGGGAGAAGTCCTGAACAAAACGCCTGTAGTAGCCCGCCAGGCCTAGAAAACTACGGATCTCAGTAACCGATGTAGGTCGGGGCCACTGCTGAACAGCCTCAATCTTCTTCGGGTCCACACAAATGCCGTCTCTCGTAACCACGTGACCCAAGAATCCGACGCTGTCCAGCCAGAATGCACACTTGGAGAACTTCACGAACAGCTGGTGCTCTCTCAGAGTCTGTAACGTAATCCGCAAGTGCTGCTCGTGCTCCTCTCTGCTCCGGGAGTACACCAAGATATCGTCGATAAACACGATGATGAACAAGTCAAGATACGGCCTGAATGTACGGTTCATCAAATCCATGAATGCTGCTGGGGCGTTGGTGAGTCCGAACGACATCACCAAAAACTCGTAGTGGCCGTAGCGCGTGCAGAAAGTTGTCCTCGGTATATCCTCCTGTCGAACTCGCAGCTGATGGTATCCTGATCGCAAGTCGATCCTCGAAAAATACCCCGCACCCTGAAGCTGGTCGAACAAATCATCAATGCGCGGCAACGGATATCTGTTCCGAACGGTAACTTTGTTCAGCTGGCGGTAGTCGATACATAAGCGCAAACTTCCATCCTTTTTCTTGACAAACAGGACCGGAGCACCCCACGGAGAAACACTAGGTCGAATAAGCCCCTTATCTAACAAATCCTGCAACTGATCCTTCAGCTCTCGAAGCTCTGCCGGGGCCATCCGATAAGACGGTATAGAAATAGGCCCCGAGCCGGGAATCAAATCAATGCAGAACTCAACATCGCGCTCAGGCGGTAGCCCAGGTAGCTCATCAGGGAAAACATCAGGGAACTCACAAACTACCGGGACCCGGTCCAACGGAACCTCTGCAGCTCGAGTATCACAAACAAATGCTAAGAATCCCTGACATCCCTTCCGCAAGAGCTGACCAGCGCGAAGAGACGAAATTAAGCTGGGAAGGGTGACACTGCGGTCTCCCCGAATAACAAGGACTGGCTCTCCCGGAAAGCTAAATCTGACTGCCTTCTCACGGCAGTCCACCGAAGCATAACAAGTGGCTAGCCAATCCATGCCCAAAAGCACATCAAAGTCCAACATATCGAGGAGTATCAAATCAACTGATGAATCCCTCTCCCCGATACGAACGGAACACAAACGAAAAACAAAACGAGCGACAAACGACTCGCCTACCGGAGTAACAACAACAAGCGGCTGATCTAACGACGACGACTCACGGCCCAACATCGGTGCAAAGTGTGTAGATACGTACGAATGTGTGGAACCTGGGTCGAATAATACCCGTGCGTCGAAAGAACAAACTGGCAAGGTACCTGTCACAACGACATTGGATGCCTGCGCATCCTGCGGTGTCAAAGCAAAAACTCGGGCCTGTCCTCCACCGATAGCGGGCTGACCTTGACCTCGGCCTCTGCCTCCTCGTCCTCTCTGAACAGGACCGCTGCGTCCACGGCCTCTCGGTGCACCTAACTGGCGTGGAGCATCGCCTGGGGTAGGAAGTAGGGCTCTCTGAGGAGGGGGTGGTGATGGTGGTAGGGTCACATGCGGAACTGTCACTGCTCCCTGTCGTCTCACCGGACAGTCTCTGACAAGATGGTGCGGACTCCCGCACCCAAAACACCCTGGCGACGGCTGCTGCCCCTGGGGATAAGAACCATATAACTGTCCCCGCCCAAATCCTCTGCCAGGCCTATCTCTCGGAAAGAATCTGGCGTGCTGCCTCTGAGACGGTACATCGGTGCGAATCCTCTTCGGCCCAGAAACGGCCGAAGTCCGTGATATGCGTGCCTCCATCCGCAATGCCGTATCCATAGCAGCTGAATAAGTGTCGTAGTGCTGGGCGCCAATGGCAAGATATAGCTGGGCATCAAGTCCCTGTACGAACCTCTTCACCATCTTCTCCTCGGTATCCACCAAATACTGAGCATATCGGGATAACTGTGTAAACTGGATGTCATACTCAGACACCGTCATCCCAGGTGTCTTGACTAAGGCCTCGAAACTGCGAGCTCTGGCGTCACGAACGCTCTCTGGAAGGAAACGGGCTAAAAAGACCGCTGTAAACTCGACCCAAGTCATAGGCGGTAGACCTGCAGCTCGACCTCTCAAGACTGACTCCCACCATGTCTGCGCGAGACCCTCTAGTCGGAAACTCGCAAGCTCTACCCATCGATCATCTGAACATCTCAGCGAACGGCAGATCCTGGCTAAACTGTCAAGGAACGTCTGTGGGTCCTCCGCTGCCTCGGTGCCGGTGAATACTGGAGGTCTCAGCCTCATGAAATCCTGTAGTGAAACCGGAATGGCCACGGTGGTAGTAGTAGGAGCAGGTATCATGGTCGTCTGTGATGTAGTAGGTACGTCATCCGGCCTCGGTGTACGACTGGCTGCAACTAGGGATCCTACCATCTGACGTAGCTCCTGCATGCCTCCCATCATCTGTCGCAACTCCTCCATACCAGTCTCGAGCCTATCCATACGGCCTGGGGAAGGTGGATCGGTCTGTCCCTGTGGCGTAGGCATACCACCCTGCTCAGTCCTAGTCTCGGACGAGCCAGCTCGAATCTCGTCTCTGGCGGCAGCCCTCTGTGCCCTCGTAGCCTTCGGCGGCATAGTGACTGGTACAGGAAACAGGACAGTAAGAACAGTGCAATAGGATCATAGGATATACGGAATTGAAGAAGGAATTTTTCAAGCAAGTATATCCTAAAGTCACTTAGGCGGAGTACCGTATCGCAAGTATGCCGCGGACATACGCACGCTACGTTACCCTGCTTAAGTCACTTACTCCATCTACCAAGGGTCATCCTACACTCAAAAAGGTAAAACCTATCGCTTTGATACCAACTTTGTCACGACCCGCAGGGTACGGAACGTGACTGGCACTTAAGTTTACGAAACGTCTAAAGACGTCCGTAAAATAAGTAAGCCAAAGCCCAGAAAACAAAACCAATTAAGCAAAAGAGTGAAGAAAACCCAATCAATTGAAAGCGAGTTTATCAAATAAGTCATGTAAAACCCTTTTTAAAAACAATACCAATTTTTCCGAAAATTTCGGCAGAGTCTCCTTTGTAAATACTGGCCCCCAAAATGGGTACAACAAAATATATATGAATCCAACAAAATAGGGCATCCCCAAGCGGGAGCTAGCTCTTCGCCACAAGGCGGTCACAATTCCCACGCAATATAAAATGACAACAAGCATAATAATCATAATGAAGCATAAGAAAACAGCATGTCGACTCAAGTGAGCTCGACCCCAAAATACAGCATAAAAGTCCACAATCCTCACAGTCTCATCTCTAGGTCAATATACAATAAAACTGGTAGAAACAGTAGATGGAGTACACTAGATACAAGAATATACAAGGTGGTACAAAATAATAACATAACCCACCTATGAGCAAAATCTCGAGCTCAGGCAAAAGAGGCAAAAGAACAAGTGCGCTCGCCGCTACTGAACTGACGGAGCGGACCTGCAAAAGACTGTGGCACAACGGGGGTGAGTTGCCAACTCGTGAGTAATAAATAACACCTACAAAGGCTATCGTATGCATGCACACAAGCATCCTAGCATCTATAATACAGGTATGACTGGATGCACTAGCAGGTGTGTATACAACATCAGTGTACGAATATGTATGCAACATGAATATCTGAGGTCTCAATAGGTATATATAAGAAATATTTTATCTCTTTTTGTTTTTGAAACTCTTTTAGAATGCCAGCATAATACTCAAAGAATCGACGAGAACCGGTGTCCAGCAACGACACCCAAAAGCTGTCTCAAATCTCATAACTGTATCTCTGGCCTCAGCCGTCCGGCTGACCCATTTCAAATATCAATATCTCATCATCTAGCGGCCACGGTCGGTATCCTCTGGATATCCGCCGTCCCAAACAGTCACCGGTAGGTAATCCGTCCCCTGCCAGGCTCAACGTCAACACCACATTCCTCTTGCCCCGGGGTACCTTACCGGGCCCACCATGTACCCGTGCCGGTTCCTCCACTCCTCGACACGGATTTCCAAAACCACAGCAAACTCATGGTGGACGACACTTACATCACTAGAAAACCGCAATTTACATATTTTAAAAATATAATAAGTTTAGAAATTTTGCGGTTTTCCCCCGAAATCCAGCAATATCATAAAATCTCAAGAAATCCTCATAAGTGCATATATCAATGATAATGAATGCGTATGATATCAATAATCAAGTTGCGATGTGTGATTAATGGATTAAGCATGAACAATTAATATGATGAAGTACATGCACATGAATAGTAATTCTACGGTTTCATTTTAAGGAATTAAAGGCAATAGCACAAGTTTAAGTATCAATTGGTAAAAGGTTTAAATTTAAAGGTTATCTAGTGTGGTGGCATGGCAATTACCAGGGTGTGTGTGTAAGCATGAATAGTGCTCGTGCTGCATATAAAAACCTGGCAATGGTGCAGGTGTCCTATAAAATGGTTTCGCATAGGTATGTCAATATAATGCATGGATGCAGCAATTAATCATATATGTATTTCATCCCTAATTACTAACATCACTAAGAATCTTGTAAGTTACTAAAACTATCGGGCGGCTTGCGCCATCCAACGATAGTCCCCCGTAGATGTTACATCTACTCACCGGAATCCCTGGCTAGCTGTGTCCAATCACCACTTTCCCCTTTCGCGCCGCGTCTGACGTCTCCGCGACCGAACCTGGAATTTACATCAATACCAAACATAAGGTTACTTATCAAGAACGACGCAAAACCCCAACGAAACTACTAACGTTCGCTAGCTAGGTACAACGTGTACAAAGTGCGCGGAACACACGCGAAAATCGCAAAAACTGCCAAAAAACGCCGATTTGGTCGCCCGGCAAAACTAAAACCCGACTACCCAAAAATCCGCGCTCACGCATCCTAAACGTCATAGGAGATGCTAAAAACATCCCCAAGGTATCACAAATAATCACCAAATAATTTAAATAAAAACCTAGTAAGCACAAACTAGCAATTTGGTGCAAAAAAATCGAAAATTAGCGATACGGTTATCACAATCCAATACAATATCCAACCACACAACAAGCAATCTACAAACACTATAATTTCAACACATTAGCAAAGATTCAAAACCTATTTTCCATAACAACCATTACTTGAATTATATAACCTAGCAATTCTTAATCCAAACTTTAAATGAAAACCTTAAATTACACTAATTTATAACTCAATTAGCAAGTTAACCTTCTAGGTTAGGTTAGCAAAACAACTAGATAACAAATTAGATTTAATCAACTAAATAATAGTTTCTAAATCCTAATTCAACTCATTATCATGCTTCACAACCCATTTTCCATACATAAACCCCTTTCTAGATTTTCCTAAAACAACAATTTACAACCAAATCACACTTTTAAAATTAACTAAATTAGCATAATTGAAGACTACATAAACAAGGTAACCATATAGACTAGTTAATTAACAACTAGATTAACAACAAAACAATTTAATTAACTATCATGGCTTCAAAACCCTAGTTTAATACAAACTATTCTTTTAAAAAAATAAGATTAGAAATTAGCTAATTTTTAACACTAAAACCATATACTTAAAGGAATTTAGCCAAAAGAATTTAACTTGATGGAAATTATACCTCAAATTGAGATCTAACAAGAATAAATTTGCTCCAAATGATGGCCTCAAGCATCAAGATCTAAGCTAGGGAGGTGAAGGGAAAGAAGATGAAGGATGGGTTTAATTTGTAAGCTTTAATTTGCAATTTTGATGAATTAAACTTGAAGAATTTTGAGGAAATGAGAAGAAAAGAGATGAAGAGGAGGGGTGTGCAGGTTTCGGCCAGAGGAGAGCATGGGGGAGGGGTGTGGGTGAGTGGGAAAGGTCAAGAGTCAACTCCCTAAAGTCAATGTACCATAACTTATCAATTATATTTAAAATAAATCAATAAACCACTAAATCAACTCAAGAAAGAAAACAAGAAAAAGAGGCCAGAAATTTCTGGACTTGGACAATGTGGGGCTGTCCTAGGGCTGAGGGAAAAGAGAGAGGGGTTTTACAAAAGAAATTTTATGCAAAAAGGCCCCCTACAAGTCAAAATTTGCAAGTTTTAGCTAAAAATTCAATAAATTCGTTTCCTATCATAAAAATTTGTTAAAAATCAAAATAAAATACTAAAAATTTATGTTTCAACTAGATTTTAATTATCATAATTTTAAAGATTAAAATTAGCCCGGAAAAATTTGTATTTATCGCTAAATTAATGTATTTTCTTACCGGCTTAAAATAATATTAAAAAAAAATGAAAAATTAGGGAAAAATTTTAAACGACCAGAATTTCATAATTAACTCATTAGCTACTAAAAACAAGCAATTACCTATCCATTTTAAGTATAATTAGTCCTAAACTGCAAAATAACGAGAAAGACGGTTTTCGGAAAAATACCGAATTTTCACCGAATTTCAGGAAAACACCAAAACGACTTTTCAAGACGCTACAATTAGATGCAGAAAAAGAGCCTTGGAAATAGTTCCATCTCCTTGATCTTCGATGTCTTTCCTTTTTTGGGCCTTGGAAATAGCTTCACCATGCAAGATTTTCCGCGCGCAGCACTTAATGCGTTTCTTTATATATGAGGCTATAGCTTTCTTTTCCCTTCACAAAGAGATTTATATTATTATTTTTTTATCTTGGAGTAACTTGTCTTGGGAAACAAACGAGCGCTATGGCCTGCAATCGCCCTCATGCTCGCCGACAGCCATGGGAAGTTCCTCTTGAGGAGATGATCCCCCGTTTTGCTGCTCGGTTGGTGGACCCCCTCCTTTCCGACAACGAATGTGACTTAGCTATGCATGAGCTCTCGATCCATAGAGGGTCTCCCCTCCCGATGGGTTCCCTCTGGCTCCGGATGATTCTCACGGCCGTGCTTGCCGACATCCCTCCTCACCCGTCGGAGATGACCCTGGCAATGCTCGACGCGGCGGAAGAAAAGCTCGAGGGCTTTCATGAAGCGTGACTGATTACTCAGGCTTTGAAGGACTGCTCAATTCATCTGCTGAGCGAGATAAAGGCCCGGCGAGCTATTATGTTTGCTTTCGCGGACGAACATGGCACCAACCGATGGGGTGCGACTTCTCGCGAGAATCGTCTCTTCGATGTGCTGGAGAAAGCAGAGAGAGAGATGGAGAATTTTGTCCTTTGCTTCATTAACCCCTGTGCCGTTGATCCTGTATTTGGTGACCTTTTCCATTAGCGTAGAACATTTTTAAATTAGTCCCTCCTTTTTGTATGCTTTATGTTGAACTTCCATGTAGGCTTGGTACTCGTATGTATGTTTCCGCTTGCATGAATAAATTTTGTGTTCCTTTTATGAAAACTTTCTTCAATTATCAATACTGTTGTCATGTCGCGTGCACATTAAAGCTTCGAATTTTATTTCTTTTTCGGATGTTCATATGATTGCGAACACATGCTTGATAGGATAATCATCGGAAAGTTTTTCGTTGCTTTTCATACCGGGTTGTGTGAGCGCGTTCTGGATCGATTATTGCTGTCGATCGGAAGCCCATTTATATGGTCTCGAGCGTGTATGTCTTATTTCTAAGGTTGCGGTCGCAAAGTGAGCTTACATAGCTTGATAGGGCAACGCGTGGCGAACATATTGTCGTGCGAAAAAAAAGGGTTCGGCCGTAAATTCTTGGAGAGGGAGTTGGCCTCTAAGGCGTTGAGCGAGCTTCATGCGAGTCTTAGGCCAACAAAGCGTACGAACTCTGGCGAGTGCTCCAGGAGTCCATAAAGGAGGTGGTGGCTCTCGATAAAGCCGCCACGTTTACTCGCGAGAGGGTTGAGGCTCATAAGGCCACTGAGAAAGAGCTTGAAGCCCGACTTGCTTCATATCAGGCCCAACAAGCTCAGGCGGAGGCTCGCCTTCTGGAGATCTTGCGTCATGAAGCCGTGGCTCAGCAACAGAACGATGAGCTGGTGAAATTGTTGCACCGCCCGCCGGCTTGAGGACTTGTATCTTTTCTCCTTTTTTTTATACATACTCATGGATGAGAGTATCTCTTTTTTTTTTATAAATTGTACTTTGTATCCATTTTGGTTTATGAATAAAAGATACAATTTTCCTCTCAATGGTGTTTCTCCTTTTTTATTGAATGTATTCTGCGGATATTCTATCTTGATCTCCTCGCAGGACAGCGATGGCTCAGGATTCAAGGTTAAGATCTGCTTCCTAAGACTTTTGCATCTTATGAGCCACGAGGGTCTCATAAAGAGTTTTTCTCCTTAAAGGTCGAGCGGATCCCATAGGTGTAAGTTCTTCTTAGAGATCGTGAGGATTTTAAGCGGGTTTTCCCTTGAGAGTCGTAAGGATCTCACAAGGGAGTTTTTTCTTCCTTACAGGTCGTGAGGACCTGCAAGTGCTGAATGTGGTCACCCTTATCCGTGTTTCACGGGGTCAGAGGCTGCTCCAGGTATCGTAGTTTAAAGACGTCGCGGTCAAGGTTAAGGACCTCATAGTCCATGGATTTAGGGACTCCACCGTCCGCTGTTAGTTTTAAGACATCACGGTCAAGGTTAAGGACCTCATAGTCTGTGGATTTAGGGACTCCACAGTCCGATGTTAGTTTTAAGACATCACGATCAAGGTTAAGGACCTCATAGTCCGTGGATTTAGGGACTCCACAGTCCGATGTTAGTTTTAAGACATCACGGTCAAGGTTAAGGACCTCATAGTCCGTGGATTTAGGGACTCCACAGTCCGGTGTTTGGTTGCAGGGACCCTTCACCTCTTTGAAGACGTTGAGGAATTACAACGCCAGGTATCAAAGGAGTGAAGAGATGTACCCTTAAACCAAGGCGGAATCCGTAGGGAATCGGGGTGGTTGATCGTTAGTTTTAAGACATCACGGTCGAGGTTAAGGACGTCATAGTCCGTGGATTTTAAGGACTCCACAGTCTGGTATTTGCTCTGGATGCTTCACACGGGTTCACTGCCGTGCTTGGCGAGGACCAGGCTCCGCTCTGGATGCTTCCCACGGGGTCAAAGAGTGACATTATCCGCGTTCCACGTAACCAGGAATTTCGCACTAGATGCTTCACACGGGTTCACTGCCGTGCTCGGCGAGGACTAGGCTCCGCTCTGGATGCTTCACACGGGTTCACTGCCGTGCTCTGCGAGGACCAGGATCCGCTCTAGACGTTTTCCACGGGGTCAAAAAGTGACATTATCCGCGTTCCACGTAACCAGGAATTTTGCACTAGATGCTTCACACGGGTTCACTGCCGTGCTCGGCGAGGACTAGGCTCCGCTCTGGATGCTTCACACGGGTTCACTGCCGTGCTCTGCGAGGACCAGGATCCGCTCTGGACGTTTTCCACGGGGTCAAAGAGTGACATTATCCGCGTTCCACGTAACCAGGAATTTTGCACTAGATGCTTCACACGGGTTCACTGCCGTGCTCGGCGAGGACTAGGCTCCGCTCTGGACGTTTTCCACGGGGTCAAAGAGTGACATTATCCGCGTTCCACGTGACCAGGAATTTTGCACTAGATGCTTCACACGGGTTCACTGCCGTGCTCGGCGAGGACTAGGCTCCGCTCTGGATGCTTCACACGGGTTCACAGAGTGACATTATCCGCGTTCCACGTGACCAGGAATTTTGCACTAGATGCTTCACATGGGTTCACTGCCGTGCTCGGCGAGGACCAGGCTCCGCTCTGGACGTTTTCCACGGGGTCAAAGAGTGACATTATCCGCGTTCCACGTAACCAGGAATTTTGCTGATTGTATCCGCATTTCACGGGATTGGTGTTTGGCTCTCTGTGGGAATACATCGTCGAGTCATGGAACTGGGAGTTGCCGCTGTTCCGTTTCGCTTGATGTTGCGTCTGCTGCCATGAGACGAACGACGAGATGATCTCTAGGCTATCTGTGAACCGTCGAGATTTGGCTTCTCCTTATGATGAAACCTGGGGAAGGAGTATGATTCCTTCTTTGTTTGCGCCCCTGGATTGTATACAGGGGTAGATGTAACATCACCTGTAGGGCGAGGATTTCACTTTTATTTTATTTCTTTTTCCGCGATGCTCTATCATTTCAGCTTTTATATCGCGAAGGTCGCGATTGCCCTATCATTTCGGCTATTTATTTATTTTCTGCTCGCTGCTTTTTATTGCGAGTTGCCCCATCATTTCGGCTATTTTTCATGCCTTCATTTTTACTTGCTGCTTTTTATTGCAAGTTGCCCCATCATTTCGGCTATTTTGTAGGCATGTGTGGCTTGCTAGCTTTTTCGCTGCAAGCCTGGATTTTAGGCACCGATTTCGGCATCAGCACCGCTACAACTGGAATGTTGCCAGGTGCGAATCATCATTTGCCTTTGTCGATGACGAACGAAGGTGGCTCAGCAAACATGGTTAAGGGTCCTGTCGACCAAGGCTTTTGACTTCATGAGCCGTAAGGGTCTCACAAAGGTATTTCTCCCTACAAGTCGTAAGGATCTTGCAGGTGTATTTTCTCCTTAGGGATCGTGAGGATTCCTAAGTGTGTGCTCCTCTGTAAGTCGTAAGGATCCTACAAGAGGGCTTTCTCCTTATGGATCGAGAGGACCTACAAGGGTTGGACTTTGCTGGGTAAATGCTTATTCGCGCCCGTGGATTGTATACAAGGGTCAGTATTGAGTCCCTTGTAGGGCAATATCGAAGGTTGTGGAGGATTTGCTTAAGAACAGGTTTAGGTTTCTGTAACTTAAGACTTTCAAATCTTATGAGCCGTGAGGGTCCCATAAGAGAATTCTCCTTACGAGTCGTAAGGATCTCGCAAGTGCGTTTTCTCCTTAGGAATCGTGAGGATCCCTAAGTGTGTTGCTCCTTTGTGAGTCGTAAGGATCTCACGCAGGTGTTTTCTCCTTACAAGGTCGAGAGGACCCTATAAGTGTCTTTTAACGAGGTTGCGCCCTTTCGGGTTTTCACAAACGCTCGCTGGTGGTCCTGCTGTTTTTACTCACGGAGCCCTTTCGGGTTTTCATCCGTGCCCGTTTTGCTCGTGGACGCACCGTTTTTTATTCTTTTTCTCTCTTTTTTTTTATCTCGTCAGCCTAAGGATGCTGCGGTAGTAGTTTAGAGACGTTTCGGTCCGTCGTTAGTTTAAGGACGTTTCGGTCCGTCGATAGTTTAAGGACGTTTCGGTCCATCGTTAGTTTAAGGACGTTTCGGTCCGTCGTTAGTTTAAGGACGTTTCGGTCCGTCGTTATGGGAAGACCAGCTGCTGCTTGTGAAGTCTGAGCCTAGGAAGATAGCGAGCGGACATAGTCGTCGTCATCTATCATTGACTCAGGCTATGGCTCATTAAGCATAGTATTTCTTTAAGAAGCGGCCGTTTATTGGCCTGAAAGGCCTTGCACCGTGCATGTCCATGAGTAGATAGGCTCCACCCTGGTAGACCTTGTCTATGATATAAGGGCCTTCGTAGTTTGGCTCAAATTTTCCCCGCTTGGCACGATTGGGGATCATAGGTCTCTTGACTACTAGCACGAGTTCGCCTTGGCGGAATGTCCTCGGCCTGGTCAATCTTTCGTACGAGCGCGTCATCTTCGCTTTGTAGGCTTCTAGATGTTGTTGCGCTATGAGCCGGGTTTCGTCGAGGGCATCAAGCTCCTCAAGCCGAAGGTGAGCATTTTCTTCGTCCGTCAGCTCGTGGTGGACTGCCACTCGCAGAGAGGGTAACTCTATCTCGAGGGGGAGTACTGCTTCCGTCCCAAATACCAACGCGTACGGCGTTGTGTTCGTGGCCGTATTGAATGTAGTCCGATAAGCCCAAAGGGCCTCTTGCAGCCTCTCGTGCCAGTCTCTCTTATTCCGGGAAACGGTCTTTTTTATGATCTTCGTCAAGGTCTTATTGAAGGCCTCGGCCAGACCGTTAGCTCGTGGATTGTAAACTGAAGAATATCTCCAGTCTATGTTGTGCTGCTGCGCGAAGCGGCTAATCTTATGGCTTCTGTAGGCTGGCCCGTTATCGGAGATAATCCGCCGTGGGGTTCCGAACCGATAGATGACGTGCGTCTTGAAGAAATGGAGGATATTCTCCGTCTTCACTTCCCTCAGCGGTATTGCTTCTGCCCATTTGGAGAAGTAATCAGTTGTCTCCAGGATAAAACGATGTCCCCGGGATGATGCTGGCTCGATGGGGCCGACTATATCAGTCCCCCACATTTCGAATGGCCAACTAGCCACCGTTGGATGTAGTGGATTCGGATGTTGGTGGATAAAGTCTCCATGAATCTGGCACGAGTGGCATTGCTTCGCATACTCGAGGCAGTCCTGGATCATCGTGGGCCAGTAGTAACCCATCCGT
Organism: Agapanthus africanus; assembly: GCA_030015575.1. Lineage (NCBI taxonomy): Eukaryota > Viridiplantae > Streptophyta > Magnoliopsida > Asparagales > Amaryllidaceae > Agapanthus > Agapanthus africanus. The sequence goes on along the minus strand of JASDDO010000004.1, from coordinate 43,875,076 downwards.
TTAATTTTTAACTTCATCTTTGGGCCTGCTTGGTGAGAACCGCAAAGTCCGTCGTGAACTTCCTGAATGACTCTTTCCGCTTCGTCAGGTCCTAAGCATCTCAGCCATAGAGAATCAAACGATCTCTTGTATAGAGTATCGTTGACGGAGGCGAAAGATAGAGCTCGTTTCATGAGCTGATGCCTTGAGGATGTATCTTTGGGCATTTGGTGGGACTTAAAGTAGTCTATGAAGACTTCCCTCCAGTCCTCAGCCTTCTCACGATCTTTTATTTGTAGGGTCGTCTGCTCAGTCGCTCCCTTTTCTTTAGATAATTCCGGAGGTATTTCTGCCGGGGCAAGCACTCGACGGCTTTGTACCACGATTCTTACATCATCGAGGTTTTCGTCCGCCAGTTCTTTAGCAAGTTTGGCTAACGCGTCTGCTTTGCTGTTTTCCGCGCGTGGTATGTTCTCCAAAGTATAAGAGGGAATTTGGGTCAATAGTTGTTGCACCTTTTCGCCGTACTTCACCAACTCCGGTTTGCACGTTTGGTAATCACCATTTACTTGACTAACAACCAGTTGAGAATCCCCGTATATAAGGAGGTTTTCAATTCCCAGGTCGATGGCGATTTCGAGGCCTGCTATCAGAGCTTCGTATTCAGCTTCAGTGTTTGTCCTCGGCTCTGTTAAGGAGAAGGCGAAGCGCATTATCCCTCCTTGTGGAGTTGCAAAGACGAGGCCTATCCCCGATTTGATCATTGGGATACCTTGTTTCTGTTTCTTTACGGAGGACGCTCCATCGGAATAGAGTTCCCATCGGGTGCTACCGCCGCCAATCGCATCAAATGCATGCTCGTCCGGCAAATCACAGTTCAGAGGAGAATCGGCCGGTATCGGATGCTCCGCGAGGAAATCGGCAATGGCCTGGCCTTTCACAGCCTTGAGAGGTTGATACGCTATCGAGAACTCCATCAAGAGCAGGGCCCACTTAGCGAGTCGTCCCGTCAATATGGCTTTCGACATCAAGTATTTAAGGGGATCCACCTTTGAAATGAGACGGACTTCATGCGCCAACGCATAGTGCCTGAGCTTTGTTATCGCGAAGATTAACGCCAAGCAATGTTTTTCAATGGGAGAGTAGTTGCTTTCTGCCCCCAGTAGAACTCGAATTAAGTAGTAGAGTGCTCTCTCTTTTCCCTGATCGTTCTCTTGCGCCCATAATGCGCCCAAGGAACCTTCGAGGGCGGTTGTATAAAGAATGAGGGGTTTTCCCTTGACCGGCGCGGCTAACACCGGAGGGTTCTGCAGGTACTGCTTGATCTCGTCTAGTGCACCTTGGCATTTGTGATCCCAAACGAATGGAGTTCCCTTTTTCATCAGGTGGCTGTAAGGACGGCATTTGCCTGAAAGATTGGCGATAAATCGCCGGATGTATGCGAGCTTCCCTTGGAGAGACCGCAACTGTTTGAGGGTTCTTGGCGGAGGCATTTCCATGATTGCTTTAATCTTTGACGGATCTATTTCGATACCTCGGTGTCGAACGATGAATCCCAGGAATTTGCCCGAGGAGACTCCAAACGCGCATTTGAGGGGATTCATTTTCAAATTATATTGCCGAAGGCGTTGGAATACAGTCTCCAGATGGTTTAAATGCTCCTCGTATGACATGCTCTTTACTACGAGGTCATCAATATAGCACTCGACGATGTCATGTATGAGGTCGTCGAAGATCTTTGTCATGGCCCTTTGATAGGTAGCGCCAGCGTTCTTTAGACCAAAGGGCATAACCCTGTAGCAGAATACACCCAAAGGGGTTCGGAAAGCGGTGTGTTTCTGGTCTTCGGGATGCATCTTTATCTGATTGTATCCTGACGAACCGTCCATAAAGGAGAAAACCTCGTGAGTGGACGTGTTATCTATCATTAGCTCGATTACCGGTACTGGGAAATCATCCTTTGGACAGGCTTTATTGAGATCCCTGAAATCCACGCATATGCGTACCGTCCCATTCTTCTTCATTACCGGGACGATATTGGCGATCCAGTCGGGATATTGGACTTCTTGGATAAATCCAGACTCGATCAGCTTCTTGACTTCGGCGTCGATGCTCATTTCAAGCTCGAGTCGCATCCTTCTTGGCGCCTGCTTGACTGGCTTGATATCTGGGGATATTGCTAATTTATGCACAACAATCTCTGGATCTAATCCTGGCATCTCGGAGTAGTTCCACGCGAAGCAGTCTTTATGCCGTAGAAGCACGTTCTTTAACGCAGCCACCCTTTCTTCAGATAGCAGCTCGCTGACAAATGTCGGTCGCGGTTCGTCTGCCGATCCCAACTCAATCTTCTTGAGGTTATCTGCAGTAGTATGTATACCATCTTCCAGTTCTTTCGGAGCGGGCGGAAATTCTGAGATCACCTCATCATCGCTGTTCTCAAAGCACCGGGGAAGGTCATCTATGTTCTCGGGCTCTTCTTTTAATATCGTAATCGTATAACAGGTGTGAATCAGCTCCCAGGACTGAGGTGGATCCGGTTCTGCTCTTGCGGCCTTGGGTTCATGCTTTTGTGGCGGCGTTACCCTCCAGCCGTCGGATAAAGCGAATCTGCCCTGTTGGTACTGGTCCTCGACCCAGTTCTTGAAGGTGAAGCAGTCTTCGGTAGGATGTCCTATGGCTCGGTGATAAAAGAAATAGCTCAGATGAGAAGCCTTGTTAGCTTGCTCAGGATGTCTAGACTCTGGAAGCGCGATCATTTGATGTTTTATAGCGAGCTTGAGTAACCCCTCCGTCTTGTCTCGGGGGAGGGAGTACGCTCGACTCGTTTTCTTCATGAGGGACAAATCCGAGCCGTGCAATACCCGATCACGTAACCCTCTAATCCTGCGTCGTTGTTGTCGGCTCCTCTTTCCGCTTCTTGATTTATTTCCGTCTCTGCGTCGGGCCTTTCGTACAACGGATTGACAAGGATGAGCATCTTTGTCTTTTGCAGCCTGTTGAAATAGACGTTGCGTCCTGGCCTTCTCGTAGATGGCCATTTTGCGGTTGTGGTCTTTCCGAGCTTTCTGACCCACTTTCCTGATAGGCTTGCCCATTCGTTCTTCAAACGACGGACTCGGCGCTTCAATCGCGGGGTCTAGTTTTGATGAGGGGTTGGCATCTCCTGACAGGGCGTCCTCTTCTTCATCAAAGGTATATATGGCGTAGCTACTGTGGGCCCGTTCCCGTTTTCCGGCTCTCGCGTATCCAAGCCCGAGTGTTTCCATTTTCCCGTTGGGCAATTTGCGTTGAGTCCCGGGGACATCCCAAATCCTGTTGTAGAACCGAGCCTGCCGAACAGTCTGTTTTAAGGGTACTCCCTGGCGCTTTAATAGCTTCTTTAATCCATTTGTATAGTATCTAGGCAGACGGATGGGTTGGAGCCTGTCAAGTGTAGCATCCGCGCCATGCCAGATCTCTTTCTCTACTTTCGACTCTGAGGATCGGTAGAATAGGATCACTTTCTCACCCCTTTGCCTGGGAGGGACGTAAAATGTTTGCAGGTCCTGCACATTGTGAGCTTGCAGCGTGTTGAGATCCTTGTAGTGTTCTCGCGGTACCATGGTGATTTGCAGACTATGGTCATCGCCAGGGGGTGCTTGTATTGACAGCCGATTGGAGAACACAGCATTAACTTCATCCTCTGAATCACTTCCGAAGACCAGCATGGGGGCGGGCGTCCCCAGGTTGTTGCGTTGAGATGGCCCTGCATAAACTATCTCTTCCTCTTCTTCGGTATCGCTCCCGAAAACAGGGATGGTGGCGGCGGTTTTGTTCTCCGGGTCGCGACACCTTTCTGTATCCTCGAAATCTGGCAAAAAGTACTTCGCATCTTCGTACTTGCGGACTTCGTTCACGGAAAATGGGTTCAACTCACCTGTTACAGTATACTCGAAACCATCCTTAAAGTACTTCATACACTGATGTTGCGTAGAAGGGATGATGTTGTACTCGTGTAGCCAAGGACGACCGAGCAAGGCGTTGTAGCAGGTCTTGGCGTCGATGACATGGAATTTGATGTCTGTGACGAGAAGTCCAAAGCGTAATGTTAGTATCACAGATCCGAGAGTCCGTGACGATTGTGAATCGAAACCGGAGATAGTAATTTTGTCACGAGCGAGGTGTTGCACACTCATGCAGATTTCCTTCAACACCCGAACATTAAGGAGATTGACGGAGGATCCATTATCCACCAGGATCTTGCCTATCTTGATATCATGGCAGTATCCGGAGACATATAAGGGACGGTTGTGGTCGCACGTCTCGAGAAGGAGGTCTTCATCACCGAAAGTGATATCGGCCGTATGCACTTCCTCCAGTTCATCCTTCATCTTTTCAGTGGCGAGGAAGGCTTGGAATTGCTCAGGTTCTTGTAACGCCTTAATTAGTGAGTCTCGCGCTTCTTTTGATAATAGGAGGGCATCGAGAATGCTAAGCTGAGAAGGTAGCTTCCTTAGGTGCGCGAGGATGTTATAGTCCACCTTACCCTTCCTGGGAGGGTCTTTGGTAGTTAGTTCTTTCATGACTTGGTCATCTAAAGTGATATCCTCAGTGACCTTTTCCTTTCCCTTATCTTTTCTATTCGCGGGCCCGAGATTCTTTTCTGGGAGTGTGCGGTTGCGCAGCTGAATGTTTTCGCAGGCTTCCGATTTCTCCTCTTTCCCTAAAACAGATTCTTTAAAGAGAGGGCCCAGAGCCATTTCTTCATCAGAGTCGCTCCCAAAGGTGAGAACTTGTGACCCCTCGGCGTGAGCCATATAACAGTTGCCAGTAGTTCTGTTGTGCCCATCGACAGTACTTCTTTGCTCCCGACGGATCTTGCGTTTCATGCGCTTAACATGTTGCCGACGAGCAACATATCCTTGCCACCATATCTTAAAGGCGTCGCACTCCTCCGTGGGGTATGAGATTTTCCGATGATATGCGCAATAATCAGGGTGCCTCTCCACCCTATCGTGCGTGTTTCCTTCCGAGGGTGGTAGCTTCATTCCCATTGACATGGCTTTGGTAAACCTTTTCCTCGTCTTGAATATCTTCTTGTCTACTTCGGATGCCTTTCGCTCTGGCAGGGGTAGTTCAACTCTTTCGTTCAGTCGCCCGCCTTTGGTTCCTTCTGACGTTGCCATCTCACGCTCCTGATCCGCTTTACTCTTTAGACGAATCTCGTCTAGAAAGGCATTGATCATTTCATTTGTTGGCCACACACGCTCTGGTCCAGGCTCTGCCTCCAGCTTCTTAGTGCCAGGAGTTTTCCCATCATCGGCAAACGAGTGGGAGATTACGTTACAACTCGCCACATATCCTTCGGATTCATCCGACGAGCTCTCTCCATCATCTTTCTCTTGAAAGATGTGGTTGAGGAACTCTCGCAGTGTGACAGGAGTTCGCGCCTTTTGATTGTATTCTTCCAGCGCGTCGATTTGCTTCTGCAAGTTCGTGTGCTCGTTTCCAAGCTTCACGGGCTTCTTGGATTTCTTCTTTTTCTTCGAAGATTTTGACGGCTGGGCGTGAGTATTTGGGCCATTATCGCGAGTCTTCGTAGTTGGGCGGGGCTTCAACATCCCTTTGATAATTTGAGGTTCAAGAGGGTCCTTCCATTCGATCGCAGGGAACGCATGAAGGTCTCCCAGCATTCTTTTGGTTTTAGTTGATAGCACGACCTCCCATGGAGCTTCTTCAACAAAGGAGCAGGTTGCCCCCGGTGTATCTGTTTTCTTAGGAGTATGCGGTTGTGGTGGGTTCACCTTCCACTTTTCGGATAGTATAAACTTCCCCTGGAGGTATTGATCTTCAATCCATCCTTTGAAGACGAAGCAATCTTCAATCGGATGACTTACCGTTTGATGGTAAGGGCAATAGTTAGGGTTATTCACCTCGGTGGGTTGCGGCGGTCGCCTTGGATTTGGTAGGTTTATAAGTCTGTTACGTATTGCCAGCTCGAATAACCGTTTCGTCTTGTCCCGTGGGAACGAGTAGGGACGTTTCATCTTCTCATTATAATACCGGCGTCTTTCTTCCAGTTGATCTGCCGGTTTCGGGGCGTTAGGTTGCTGTTGGGCATTCGCGACGAAGGCTGCCCTTCCTTTACCCTTGTCATTCCGAGGTTCCGACTTCGGGGGAGGTGGTCTATGACCCATATGGTCCATCTGAGCCAACTTGTCGATTAAAGCCTGGAATGTGGTTGGCTTAAAGAACATCATAAACTGGGAGATAGTTGCGTGGGGGTCTAGGGTTCCCACGAACATGCCCACTGCGGGTGCTTCCTCAATGCGTTGCTCGCATCTCGACCACAAATTCCGCCAGCGTATAGCATACTGGACCCAGGTCTCGCCTGGTTTAACCCTGGCGTTAATCAATGCAGTTATTGGAGTGCGTTCGCTGGCACTTGCGAATCGCTGAGTAAACAGCAGCTCCATCTCAGCGAACGTTTTGATAGAATCGTTCGGGAGTTCCGAATACCATTCGAACGCTGTTTCTGATAAGCTGCCTACGAACTGGCAGAGCAACAGTTTATCATCACCGCCGGTGTTACCGCAGAGGGCCCGGAACTGGGCGACATGTTGATGGGGGTTGCCGGTCCCCTTATACACGTGGAATGTTGGTATCGTATAACCTTGCGGGTATTTGATTTGGTCGTACCAGCTCGGATACGGCCGCCCCGTTTTTACGACTTGACCAGCTACCTCAGTCGCATGGTGAACCCGGATTTGCTGGGCTATGTAGTCAACCAAGTCAGCCTTAGAGATTGCCTCCTCCTTGGCCGTTGAGAGGGCTGGTGGTGGATTTGACGTCTCCCCTCGGTCGTCTTCAAGAACGATTGGGGGATCCTCGGCGGGTAAGTCCTGCTGGATCATCATGCCTATCATATCTTGGAAGAGAAGGCCCGTACGTTGTATGTTGGCCGCTTGTTCAGCAACCTCTTTGTCCTTTTTCTCCAGTATCCGGCGAAGGAATTCAGCATCGGTTTCTTCCTCCTGGCGCGCGTCCGAGGACGTTTCTGGGCTTTCTTTTGGCCCGGTAAGTGCGGCCATAGCATTCATCATTTCCTGAAGCTTTTGTTGCTGCTTGATTGTTATAAAATTGTTGTGTTATAAAATTGTTGTTGTGTGTAAATCGAATCAAATAGTCCCCGGCAACGGCGCCATTTTGATCGAATTGTTTTCTTGGATGTAAAAGTATCAAATAGTAAAGAAATCACAACCAAAAATATTTGACCGCAATCAAACAACGGTGTCAGTTGAAGTTAATGAATGAGTGCGGATCGTCCTCAGGGATCTCGAGATTCGTTTGTATTTTTATTTGTTCGAAATGAAATGTTAAGCAACAATAAGAGAAAACTCGATTCAAGATTGAATTGTATTCATGTGTCACTAATCTTTACTAAAGAATCAAGAACTATAAACAACAAGAATCGGGTTTCAATGGTATTTTCCAAACTACAATCAAGAATGATAAAGAAGCTCGTAGGAATCGATAGGATCTTTAGATGTGTTGTAGTCTACAATATTTCGTATTCTTGTCCTTCGAAAGATTGATACTAGATCGATGATCATCAACAAGAGTTAGGGTTTTCTCGTGAAACTAGGGTTTCATCTTATCCCTTGTGCTGTTGTTGATATCATTCACATTCTAGCCTCTAACAATTTCAAGAAACGATCGGATCACCCCAATCTTGAGCGATGTTGATCAAGAAAGCATCGCATCAAATTGGGTTGTCGATTCTTGAACTTGCTAGGGTTTACACACTCGTGGGATTCAAGAATTGATTACAAAATTGCTACATCATCATACTAAAGATCTTTTCGACTCCTTAACGAGCGGAGTTTTACTCACGCATCACCACATAGACAATATTCAAGAACAGTAAAGATAACATGATGCGGAATTTAAAAGAAACAAGATAGAAGAAAATATCACCTTTTATTTCATCAACAATTTCAATACAATCTTTCAAGATCTACAAGAAGAAAGAAAATCGATCGTTGACTCGGCTTCGCTCGACTCCGTGGATCGTGGATCTACTTGGGATCTCTTGCCCGATGGAAGATCGGCTCGGCTCATAAAAGGGTTGAAGGAATCTTGCTTGGCTTGCACTCAAGATCTTGAATTGTGGTTGGATCTAGGGTTAGGGTTTCCTACAAGATTTCTCACTAATCTTGAGGAAGAAGAAGATGGAGAAAGAGAATGGCTAAACTAAAAATGGGTTGAAACTATCACTCTCCAAGATTGAATCAAGATTTTCCAAGATTTCCCAAGATTTCCAAGATGAGAAATGAGTGAGCCTAGGGTCTTATTTATAGACCTAGGTTTAGGTTTGAATTAGACTTTCCCTCCCAAAGTTTGTTGACAAGTTTGTTGGCTTTAGCTTAGGGTTTAAGCAAGGGTTTAGGAAAGTTCTAGAAGTTTTAGGCTTGTTTAGGAGCTTGATGATCTGGTGGAAGTGTCTGGACTCTTCTGGACTTTTGTATGCATTTTTGAGCTGCAGGTACTAACACAGGAGTTGTGGTGCAATTCGAAGAGTTAAGTCTCTGGATCCGCCGCGCAACCGCCGCGTGAGGTGCCTTTAGGCCGCCCTTCCGCCGCGCATTGGTGGGCTTGGGCATTGGGCTTTCTGCTGTGGTCTGGTACTTCTGTATTGGTTATTCTTTGATGTTTAGAATTGCAGTTGCTCTTCTATGTTGATACCAGATTTGCTTTCAATGAGTTTGCGAGCAATTGTAATGGTCGAGCAATGTATTGAGCCTAGGGTCTTATTTATAGACCTAGGTTTAGGTTTGAATTAGACTTTCCCTCCCAAAGTTTGTTGACAAGTTTGTTGGCTTTAGCTTAGGGTTTAAGCAAGGGTTTAGGAAAGTTCTAGAAGTTTTAGGCTTGTTTAGGAGCTTGATGATCTGGTGGAAGTGTCTGGACTCTTCTGGACTTTTGTATGCATTTTTGAGCTGCAGGTACTAACACAGGAGTTGTGGTGCAATTCGAAGAGTTAAGTCTCTGGATCCGCCGCGCAACCGCCGCGTGAGGTGCCTTTAGGCCGCCCTTCCGCCGCGCATTGGTGGGCTTGGGCATTGGGCTTTCTGCTGTGGTCTGGTACTTCTGTATTGGTTATTCTTTGATGTTTAGAATTGCAGTTGCTCTTCTATGTTGATACCAGATTTGCTTTCAATGAGTTTGCGAGCAATTGTAATGGTCGAGCAATGTATTGATCGAGCAAGTATCTCTTTTCCTGCATAGACTTCAAAAATAGGGGTTGCAAGATATAGAAAATATGCTATGTAATGCAATGCAGTTAATTTCCCTAGAATTTCCGGTTTAAAGGTCGAATACCTGTAATTTGATATTTTGCGACCAATTAGCTAATATGTGAATTATGAATACCGTACTCTCCTATATGTATGCAGATGTTAAGGAAATTGCCTGCTAAAATATACAGTATTTTCGACTGATCACTGCTCCTGGGCTTTCATCACGGATCGGGTAAGCGGTCGGTGGCCTGTAGAAGTGCGGCTTTCCTCCTTTCCAGAGGCCATGTAAACAGTGTGCACCACCATGCCCCCAGACTTCGGGCGTCTGGACTTAGTGCTTTTAACCGTTGTTGCAGGCTGGGGGATCTTCTCTGGCCTCCTCCTTTTATGAGCCATGGAGGTTGAGGGGGCCGTTGAGGTGGGCGTCCAGACAGCCTTTTGGGGTTTAGCCTGGTGACCAGCTTCCGGTTCGATTTTCAGCTTCTTGTGTTGGCGGGAGAAGTTTGGATCGATGATCGAGTCTCGGGCCTACCGCCAAACCTTATAGATTTTGGAAGACAGCCGTTGAGGGGATCATGGTTGTTCTGATTTTATTTCCACAACCTTTTTTAGTGGGGGAGGAGACCTCTTTAGCACTGCAGCAAGAGAATTCCTTCGCACCTTATTTAGCATCTCGAAGCTGTTCCCAGTTGGAACAGCAACATTAACTTCTGCCATCGGGGCTGATGGAGTCAACCCGGAGGGGGAGTTGCCCCCAGCCTTCCTCACTCGGCGCCAATGACGACGTCGAGCGTGTCGAGCGGACGGCGTAGGGTCAGCGGTAAGAATGGTTTCGTCTTGCCCCCTGTGTGGGTGGGTGGTCGCTGTTGGTGTTAGCCTGTCAAAGACTGATGTCCTTTGGGCAGCAGGAGCGGGAGATGAAGCCGTCAATCTTGTAAAGACCGACACTGTGGCAGGGGAAGTCGCTTTGATGTCTTCAGGAGCAGGACCGGTCACTTTCTGAGAAGCAGCCACCTCTGAGATTGTAGGCCCCATGATGAGTTCGCAAGATTTCTGGCCCAATCTAGAGAAGACCGAGGCGTTGACGTTGGGCGACTCGCTGAGAGGAGCCGCGACAGGGGTAAGACGATCAAAGACCGATTTCTTGAGAGCTTCCTTTGTCAGCACCGGCGCCGCGAAGCTTGTTGGTGGGAGTATAGTCCCAAAGAACAATCCGGTAGTGGCCTGAGTCACCTGGTCCACCGGCATTGTGAATAACGAAGCAGGTTGGGGTCCGTAGGCTATGCCTCCTGGCGAGGCAAAGCGTTGGTCGCAATTGCAGTTTGAGCAGTTGGAGAATTTCGCAGAAGTAGAAGCCATCGATCCTTTGCTTTCTCCAATAAGCAAGATGCCAATTCTTAGTATCTTGAAACCCAAGGGCAACTATTAGCGAACCGCGATTGGTTCGCGAATCACGACACACGAAGTGTGGAGTGGAAAGAGGAAAAGGTCCCACCGGGCGTGCCAGAATCTGTTCCCCTCCGAACGGCGGCCTGGACTCGGAGGTCCGTGCCTGAGGTTCGGGGCAGATGCTAATTGGTGTTATCCGTCTATCTCTCCGAAGATGCCAAGTTGATCCATGGCACCGTGTATCGGAGGCTTAGACGGATGCGGCCGATGTAGTAGACTTCGTCAGATTCCCCCTCGTGGAGGGGTTTTTGATTGTGGGGACGCTCTTCCCTGCAGGCGCAAGCCCCTGCAGTTAATTATGCTACCGCATCGCGGTAACAACTTTCTCCTTCTCCAGCTGGTCACTTCGTGTCGTGGGTGTTTGTTTCGTGTTTTATTGCCCGTGGATTGTTTACGGAGACTGAGTTATGTCGTCGCCCGTAGAGCGTGGACTAGTCCAAATCCGTGTTTATCTTAGATTTGGGTTTGGGGATTTGGTTTGAGGATACGTCAGCCATACTTGAGGCTAATATCAACTCAAACGTTTGTTAAGGATACGTTAGTCTAACGTTGAGACTAAGATCAACTTAACGGGATCGTTTAGATCCGACAAAAGAGCATTTGGGCTCTATTGTTCCAGTTTAGGGACATAGTGGTCCATCGTATGTGTGGCCGTCGGGACCCGTCAGCTCTCTGACGACGTTGAAGGATTACAACGACGGATGTCAGTGGAGTTCAGAGATGTACCCTCGAGCCAGAGTTAATTGGGGGGATTCATAGTTCAGTCTGTTTGAAGGTTTAAGGATACGTTAGCCATCTTTGAGGCTAAGATCAACTTAAACGGGACCGTTTAGATCCGACAAAAGAGCATAGGGGCTCTATTGTTCTAGTTTAAGGACATTGCGGTCCACGGGTAGTTTAAGGACATTGCGGTCCACGGGTAGTTTAAGGACATTGCGGTCCACGGGTAGTTTAAGGACATTGCGGTCCATGGGTAGTTTAAGGACATTGCGGTCCATTGTTAGTTTTAAGACATCTCGGTCAAGGTTAAGGACGTCATAGTCCATGGGTTTAAGGACTCCACAGTCCGGTATGTGCTCTGGATGCTTCACACGGGTTCACTGCCGTGCTAGGCGAGGACCAGGCTCCGCTCTGGACGTTTTCCACGGGGTCAAAGAGTGACATTATCCGCGTTCCACGTAACCAGGAATTTTGCATTAGACATGGGTTTAAGGACCCCACAGTCCATATCATGGGTGGTCGTCGGGACCCGTCACCTCTTTGAAGACATTGAGGGATTACAATGCCAAGTATCAAAGGAGTGAAGAGATGTACCCTAGAACCGGAATGGCTTAAGTAGTCCTTGGCCCAATTCGGGATCAAGACCGATTAATTATGTTATGAGCCCATTAGCCCAGTTAATTATGAATTGAAGACTCATGGCCTAGCTTGGGCTAAGTCCTATCATGTCTGGGATATTGGCTTCTTGTTGGTCCATTGAAGGAGAGGCTTTGCCTCTATCCATTTAGCCAATTGGGCCAAAGCCTAGTGTTAAACACTACAGAGCAATCAGTGTTGAACACTGGGAATGAGGTTGACAAGTTAGTGTTTAACACTAAAAGATAATTGGTGTTAAACACCAGCAACAGGGCTTTCAAATTAGTGTTAAACACTAAAACAGATCAGTATCAAGCATCGGCAATAGAGCTCTCAAATTAGTGTTAATCACTAAGGTAATCAGTGTTGAACACTGTGAATAAAGTTCTTTGATTAGTGTTGAACACTAAGGCCCAACAGTGTTTTAACACTGGATTCGGGAGTTCCAACTTAGTGTTAAACACTAAAGCAAGAGGGGTCACGTGGCGACACGTGAGAGCGCCCTCCCTTCATTTGTTCTTCTGAGGAGATCGCATTTTCTTTCTTTGGAGCATCACGTGTCATCACGTGACGGATATCTAAATGAGGTATGTTAAAGCTTCTGCCAAGGGTCACGTGGGTCACGTGAGGCGCTGCCTCAAAGGGCTTTCTGTAGATCTTTTGAGGGGTCACGTGGTGACACGTGACCCTGCCTCTATGTATGTTGTTTTGAGGATCTGTTAATCTTTTTCTTAGGAATTAAATTCCTCGAGCTTTAAATTTCCGAGGAATTAAATTCCTACTTCCCTTTGAAGATTTATATTCTGAATAGAGTTAGACTCTGAATTTCCTGTAGGAATTAAATTCCTCATACATATGAAGAACTAAATAGGGTTAGACCCTAATAAAAGCTTTTAAGGAATTAAATTCCCATTCTCTGTTAAATTATGATCAAGGGAATTAAATCCCCGCTGTTCCAACAGAACTAGGTTCTTAATTAGGGTTAAACCCTGTTTCTTTTTGTTCTGAAGGAATTAAATTCCCATAACACAGGGTCAAGCCCTACTTTTATCTTAAAGGAATTGAATTCCTATAGTTCTGTGAGAATTAAATTCTCATATCTCCATTCCCTCTCTATGTTTCGGATCTGCATGGCAGGATCTCAACCCATTGAGAATTAAATTCTCAACCTAAAGGGGAGATGTGCACTTTGCAGATCCTCTATCAAGGAGAGAAGAAATATGTTCTTCTGTTTTATATATCAGAGTTAAACTCTGTTGAGAATTAAATTCTCCTTCTTTCAAAAAGCCTTCCCTTTCTTACCTAGGGTTTTCCTTTGCAGAAGCTCCAAATTCCTCAAAGTATCAAGGCCCTCTCTTTTTTTTTTCCTCTGTGTATATCCTTTTTTTTTGTATCTCTTGGCTCCTATTTATAGGAGAAGCAGCCGAGTCAATTAGTTTTTGACGAATCTTCATTGAGAGATTTGATTTGCATCCATCATTCGTTTTTGACCTTAGGATTATTAGGTGAATTTTATTCACCATTGGATTTCAAATCCAGGGATTCTCCTTTGTTATTTCTGTTAGATTTAAAGGGGAAATCTTTCCAAACTCGAGATTTTCCCATAGATAGATGATATTTAATCACCTCTGAATCTTTAATTCGATCGGTTCCAGATAGTCACTTTCCTTTGGAAAGATTTGAATCTCCTTTAGCATTTAATTATGTTGACAGAATGGGCTTTGAAAGCCGGTCACGTGTGACCACGTGACCCATGGTCACGTGTGGGCACGTGACCCCCTTGGAACGAGCCTTCCTCTTTCTTTTTGTTCTCTGTCTTCTGGTTGATGCTCAGTCATCACGTGTTCGCACGTGACCATTGGTCACGTGCGAACACGTGATCCTTGTCTGGAGCCTCTTTCCTTGATTCAACTGGAGAACGAGTCTGCTGCTTTGAGCGTCACGTGCCAACACGTGACCCTGGTCACGTGGGAGCACGTGACCTCTTCTGAAGCTTTTTCCTTGACTTGATCAGGGAACCAATGTGCCTTTTCCGCTGCTTTTATATGTCACGTGTCAACACGTGACTGCTGGTCACGTGTAAGCACGTGGCCCTTTCTGAAGCCCCTTTTCTTCAATGTAGCCAGGAAACTGAACTTGCCTTGATGATGCGTTTAGGTGTCACGTGTCAACATGTGACCGCTGGTCACGTGTAAGCACGTGACCCTCTTCTGAAGCTTTTCCCAGAAGCTTTCCTGATTTTAAATCAGGAAACACTACTGATCCGAATCAGTAATTCTCATCTATCCCGGCCAAGGATTTCTGGTGATGGCCATCCGTGCACTCCGCGACATCAACCCCCAATATACCGGGAGAGACGAATCCCCTGATGATCCGCTCACTGCCACCATGTGGCTCGGGACTGTACCCAACTAAAGCTGTTTGCACGACTCCTTTGAGCCGTGGCAGGGTAGTAATCAAAGCACAGTGGGAACTCACACGAGACAAATGACGATCTCAGGTCGATAGAATAACTTGTACACATGTCACCTGGGAACTACTATCTGACAATAGGTATAATACCAACTAGCATGTTCCCGGCGAGTCCGTCCGGTGTACTCATAACCTAATGAGCACCTGTATACATCTTAGGTGAACCAACTAACACCAATGGCTTGTGAGACCGGCCACCACCCCTCTTCGGGGTCTCGATCCGTATACACTAGTCTACTCTTGGAGTATTGATGCCCAGTCTCGAAACTCCTACGACTAGGGACACTTTAAGGATGTGCTTATAGACCACCCAACTCTCACGTATATGATCGCCATCATACTGCTGGTAGTCAAGCAAGAATCCTATGGGATCTATCAACATGTAATAGTGATCTGTAATGTCACCTGAAGCATATACACGATGATAAAGACAAACTAGATCGCATACTATCATCTCGAGTAAGACTGTTCTACCGGTATAGGTCCTCCCTCAATCATTGCAATTACGTGCCTGTGATCCAATAATTGACTTGAGGGCACTATAGCCAACATAGCCGTTACGTGCAGCCAGTACCGCTGACGTGCTTGTGGTTAAACCCACTGCCAGCATATTGTCGAGTCTTTAGAGTCCCACACAGAGGGTTTCCCTGCTTCGGCGAAACGATGTAGAGACCGTATGGTTTCGATCATATACGTGTAGTGGATACACGAATGATATTCGGATGGATAATACCAGTGGGCTTTGGTTTAAGCCGGATCCTAGTATTAGATTATTGGATTATTTTCGTCTCTTTCTATTTGTATTTTTCGGAATACGAATACAGGTATGTATATATGGTGAGGGGTATTCTTGTAATTTCACAAGAGCGCTTCTAGAAGAAGACACCTCATTTTTGTTTTAATCTATTTAGTTAAATGGATAATGAGGTGGAGGTATGAGGTGTTGATTGATCATTATTGAAGCATGGCTACTTTGGTGACTCATTCTCTTTTGTTTCCTATTGAAGTATGTTTGTATTATGATATTATTGTTGGAAAATGATATGGTTCATAGTCATCAAAATTTAGCCATTCTTCGAATCATTATCTCTTCAACACTCTCTCTCCTCCAAGCTTCTCTTCTTCTTCCTCAACCCTAAAAGCTCTCATGTGTTGAGAAACCTAGGGTTCTTGAGACAAATTAATCCATAATCACTCTCTACATTATCTAGGCTACTTAGCTTAGCATACTAGGTACCCTAGTTACCTCGGTTTAGAGGTTGGAGCTCAAAGTACATTCTCTCGGGTGGATCATCTTTGATGCGAGGAGACCGATGATTAAACGCAATCCGTACACTTTGAGGAGCTCAAGAAGAGGGGAGAAGAACAAGAACAGAGGTACTTGAAACTAGGAGGTATAAAACTCTTACCGAGTAGCTAAACCTCGAAGTAGTTAGGTAGTTAAGGTTCCGTAAAGATCCTGGAGTTCAAGTTGGTGTTGCGAGCTTTGTAGAAATCGTTTTTGTGTATTCCGCCTCCCCGCGAACCCGCGGGGTGCGCAACATCGACTTATAGAATCCATCCCTAAGTCCCACCAGCAAATAGATGGGTCACCTGCGATGAAGCTACTTTCGAGAGATCCATCGCTCGTAAAAAATAAAAAAACGGTATGTACATAAGAAAAATGGACACGGATGAAAACCCGAGAGGGCGCCGTGAGTAAAAACAGCAGGATTACCGGCGAGCTTGTGAAAACCTAGAAAGGTGCATCTCATAAAAAAATAGTATGTCCAAAAATGAAATGGGCACGGATGAAAACCCGAAAGGGCGCCGTGAGTAAAAACAGCATGACTACCAGCGAGCTTGTGAAAACCCAGAAGGGCGCAAACTCATTAAAAATAAAAAAACAAGAAAAATAAGATACGTCCACAAGCGAAATGGGCACGGATGAAATCCCGAAAGGGCACCGTGAGTAAAAACAACAGGACTACCGGCGAGCTTGTGAAAATCCGAAAGGGCGCATCTCGTTAAAAAAAAACTTGCGTGAGATTCTTACGACTCACAAAGGAGCAACACACTTAGGAATCCCCACGATTCCTAAGAAAATACAACTACGAGATCCTCATGACTCGTAGGGAGAAATAACTTTATGAAACCCTTAGGGCTCATAAAGTCAAAAATCCTTAGTCGACAGGATCCTAAGGCTGTTTGCTAAGCCACATTTGTTCAAATCAACAAAAGAAAATGATGAGTCGCTCCTGACAATATTCCAGTCATAGCGATGCTGATTCCTAAAAAGGTATCAAACTTCAAATCCTCTCAAGGCAAATGAAGATTCGCTCCTGGCAATATCCCAGTTGCAGCGATACTGATGCCTAAACAGGTATCAAACTCCAAGTCCTTTCATGGCAAATGATGATTTGCTCCTGAAAATATCCCAGTAGTAGCGATGCTGATGCCAAGGTTGGTATCAGATTCCAACTCGCAATAAAAACTGCAGCGAGTAGCAAAAAAATGCATATGAAATAGCCAAAATGATGGGGCAACTCGCAATAAAAACCAGTAAGCAAAAAATATGCATATAAAATTTCCGAAATGATCGGGCACCGCGAAAAATAGCCGAAATGATTGGGTAATCGTGACTTTCACGATATGAAGAGCTGAAAAGATAAAGCATCGCAGAAATAAAAAATATATAAAATGAAATTTCCTCTTCCCTGCAAGTATGTCCATATTTGATTCTTGTATACGATCCATGGGCACAAATAAAAGAAAAGAGAACTATATTTTACCACCAGGCTCCATCAAAGGGAGAGCCAGATCTTGATGGCAACATCTACAGCCTAAACTCCAACTCGACGTGCTCCTCATGCTAACAGAATGCAGATGCGACGTCGACAAAGGCTCGAAGGAGCCAAATTAAAAAGGAGCGATGGAGAAATCATAACTCTAGCTCGACGCGCTTCTCATGCCAGCAGGATGCAGATGCGACGTCAATAAAGGCTCCAAGGAGCCAAATCAAAAAGGAGTGACGGCAATCCTAACTCCAGCTTGACGTGCTCCTCATGCCAACAGGATGCAGATGCGACGTCGATAAAGCCTCCAAGGAGCCAAATTAGAAAGGAGCGACGAAAATATCCTAACTCCAGCTCAATATGCTTCTCATGCCAGCAGGACATAGACGCAACGTCATCAAAGACCCAAAGGTCAAACAAAAAAAGGAGTAATGGCAAAATCCCAGCTCCAGCTCGAAGTTCCTTCTCGATGCAGATGCGGCGTCAACAAAGGCTTCAAGGAGCCAAATAAAAATGGAGTGACGGCAAAATCATAAACTTTAGCTCGACGTGCTTCTCATACCAGCAGGATGCAGATGCAACGTCAACAAAAGACCCAAGGGTCAAAGCAAAAATGGAGTCATGGAAAAATCATAGCTCCAAGTCTTGATGGTTCATATACAACCCAGAAACTATCTCGACGTTCCCCCTCATTTCAGCAGGATGCGGACGCAACTATCAAATGAAATTGGAGCAATGACATATTCCAAGCTCCGGACTTCAATTGCAATACATACAACATAGAGCTCCTACAGATGTCTACCCTACTTCAGCAAAAAATCGGTGTGATATCGTCAAAGCAAAAAATGAAGTGGCAGCATATTCCTAGCTTCGGGTCTTGACGACAACTCATATAAAACCTGAAAAGACCATTGAAGATCATCTCACCCCAGAAGGGCACGGTTATGACTCATCGGAGCTCCAAATTGAGCCTAATCTCAAGTAAAAAGTGTCATGGTAAATTCCTAACGCTTGCTCTTCTAACGGTAATATAACCTAAGGAGATTACTTGATGACGTCTTGTTCAGCCTCCGAAGGTATCAGCGACATGACAGTCATGGGGCGATGGCATATTCCTAGCTCCGAACTTCAATTGCAATACATACAACATAGAGGTTTACAGATGTCTACCCTACTTCAGTAAAGAAACGACACGACATCGTCAAAACAAAAATGAAGTGATGGCATATTCCCAGCTTCAGGTTCCAACAACAGCTCATATAAAGCCTAAAAGACTATCGGAGATCATCCCACACCAGAGCGGAGTGGTTATGACTCATTGGTGCTCCAAATTGTGCTTAACCTCAAGTAAAAAGTTTCATGGTAAATTCCTAACGTTTGCTCTTCCGACGGTAATATGACCTAAGGAGATTATTTGAAGACGTCTTGTCCAGCCCCCGAAGGGATCAGAGACACGACAATCGCGGGGCTATTCGAACAGCAGCTTAAAGACTGCATATCGAGGAATACATCAGTCAATGCAATAGTACCACGGACTAAAACCCTAGTACCATAAACCTAACGAACCCTGTTGTAAAGAATAGGGGTTATCTATATTTCATGTTAGGTTACACCTGCGAGATCCTCTCGACTCATCTCGACTCGTAGGGAAAAACATCTTTATGAAACCCCCACGGCTCATGAAGGTGAAAATCCTTAGGCGAAGGGGATATCAACCCGTTTCTTAAGTACTATGGCCCTACAAGTAGGTACAAACCGACTCTTGTATACTATCCATGACCCACATTCTCCAAAGTTGTATACCGACGAGGAGGAGAAACTACTTACGAGTCTTCTCGACTCGTAAAGGAAAAATTCTCTTGTGACATCCTTATGACTCTCAAGAGAAAACGAACTTTGGAGTCTTCACGCCTTCTAAGGAGAAAATACAACTACAAGATTCTCTCGACTCGTAGAGATAAAAGTCTTTATGAGACCATCACGGCTCAAAAAGTTGAAAAGTCTTAGGTGACAGATCTAAAACTGTTTCCTAAGCCATTGATGCCCAATAAGAAAGTCCAAATTGACTCTTGTATACTATCCACGGACCACATTCGTCAAAGTTACATGCTAATGAAGTGAAGAAGCCACTTGCGGGCCCCCTCGACTCGTAAGGAGAAAATACCTGCATGAGATCCTTACGACTCACTGAGGTGAAAGTCACTTAGGAATCCTCACGATTTCTATGGAGAATATGCACCTATGAGATCCTTACGACTCATAAGGAGAAAAACCTGCTTAAGACCCATACACCTTATGAAGATAAAAAAGTCTTAGGCGACAGGGATCCTAAATTTGTCTCCTAAGCCATCAATTCTATAGTAATGCATTATTTTACACTACTTAAGCCATGTATAAGCTTGCGTAGGCAAAGTAGTGGGGGGCATTTGTTCCCGTCAAATTTTTTTGGCTCAGAGCTTGCTGTTCCTTTATAAAAATAAAGGGAAAGCTCTACGTGTTAAATACATGCACCCACATGCAAAGCCTGTAACTATCACCTCAGGCAGCGACGCACGTGAAGTTCACATGGGCGCCAATGTGCAAAGCACAGGAGCGCCTGTTCCCCTAATATTTAAACATAATAAAACAGTTAAGCTCTGTTAAATTTTTTTTGAGCCAACGCCTCACGTGCCCCTCACGAGGGCGCCAGCGCCAATCTTGTAGGATTAATCCTATGGTGGTGCCGCATGGGCTTCTCACGTGGGCACCAATGTGCAAAGCACATGAGCGCTATCATAAATAAGAATTAAATTCTTAAGTGGCGCCCACGTGCACAACACATAAGCGCCGGCGCCCAAATTAAAAGCAAGTAGAATTAAATTCTACATGGGGATACTTTCCTAAAAACTAGGATATTCTCTGTTAAATAGAGCCGTTAGATCAAAGATCCAATAATGATAATAAATCATCAGATGATAAATTCTATTTGGGAAATATTTTCTTTCTAATATGAAAAGATCTTCTCTAATAGAGAATCTTGGATTTAAAATCCAACTGTGATAAAAATATCACCAATTAAACCATATGATAGAATTAAATTCTATAAGAGAGATCTTCTCTGTTAAACAGAATTGAATTTTATGGTTAGGAAAATATTTCCTAATCTTGTTAAACTAACAAGATATTCATATGATAGAATAAAATTCTATCTTAGGAAAATATTTCCTAATCTTGATAAACAAATAAGAAGGAATAAAATTCTATATTAGAAAAATATTTTCCTAATCTTGTGATAGAATAAAATTCTATGATAGGAAAATATCTTCCTGATCTTGTTAAAACTAACAAGATGTCCATATGATAGTATAAAATTCTAATCTTGTTAAACTAACAAGATATTCATATGATAGAATAAAATTCTATCTCAGGAAAATATTTCCTAATCTTGTTAAACAAGCAAGAAATCTTCTCTGTTAAAAAGAGAGGTTTTGGATTAAAAATCCAACGGTGAATAAAATTCACCAATTGATCTAAAAGATCATTTTTGATTGATCAATCATGATCTCTAAATTAGAGATTTTCTTAACAAATTGATTTTTTCTCTTTTCATATAAATAGGAGTAAAGAGTTTAATCAAAGGGGAGGACGAGATAAAAAAAGAAAAGAAAAGAAAAGAGGAGACCCCCTATAAGCTTCTGTAAAAAGACAGAAGGCTCTAAAATCAACAGAGAATTTAATTCTCCCAAAGAAGAAGATCTCCCTCCTAAAATCCCTAGGTAAAGAAAAAAGAAGAGATCAAAATATCTCCTTTACCTGACGTACCATATTTAAGGATTTAACTCTTCTCAAAGAACTTAGTTCTTTCTCTAGATCTGAGACCTACAAGACAAGTCTCTCAAAAGTTGAGAATTTAATTCTCATCGGGAAGATCTTGTTCTTGAGAATCAAAGATTCAAGGAAGAACAAAATTGAAAAGAAAGAAGATAGGGTTCATAATACTTCAGGAACTTAGTTTCTTCAAATCAAGAAATTAGTTTTTTAAAGAACCCGATCCAAGATCCTCAAAATAGTGATCTTCGTGATCCTTAATGGTCAAAACACCATTAAAAGAGGTTTAACTTCTCTGAACACGAGCATGAAAAATATGGAGTTCATAATACTCCAGGAACTTAGTTTCTTCAAATTAAGAACTTAGTTCTTAAAGAACATGATTCCAGATCCTTAAAATAATGATCTTGGTGATCGTTAATGGTCAAAATACCATTAACATAAATTTACGTTCTCTAAAAATATTAATAGAGATTAAATCTCCAAAAACATAGCGCCTCACATGAAATACACGTGAGCGCCAGAGAAAATTAGTGCTTAGCACTATTGTAGCGCCTTACGTGAAAAGCACGTGAGCGCCCAAGGCTTAAAATCCAGCGCCTCACGTGAAAAGCACGTGAGCGCCAGAAAAGATTAGTGTTTAGCACTATTCCAGCGTCTCACGTGAAACACACGTGAGCGCTGTATATCTTAGTGCTCAGCATTGTTGGGTAGTATAGAAACCCAATCTCAGCCTAAATTAGCTAAGTTTCCTGAGATTAAACCTTTTTGATTTTAAATCAACTGAGCCCATATGCTCGTAATTTCCAAACCGATCTTAGTCTCAAACATGACTGATGATCTCTCATTGATGATATCCAAAATGATATTCATCCCGTATCTCCTAAATTAATTTTAGTCTCAAATATGACAAACGATTCTTAGGTCTACCACAACCCCTTTTCCTTTCAAATACGGGATTTGGTTCAAGAGTACATCTCTCCATACCTCTGATATATGTCGTTATAATTTCTCAACGTCTTTACAGAGGTGGCAGGTCCCGACAACCAGCAACTTTTTTCTCGTCCCAACTTGATGTAAAACTTTATCAACCCTAGGAATGATATATCCCACGTTGATGCACTTCTAAATTGACGTGCACACCTCAAATCGGATCGCACTCCAAATTGGGTGCATTCCATATCACCATCGTTCACTCCACCATATAATAAATACACGTGCGTGCAAGTTGAATGTTGGACCGAAATGTTCTTAAACTAATCTTCGCCCCCAAACACGACGATAATACACCGAAATGTCCTTAAACCAATCTTCATCCCAAACAGGGAACATTGGGCCGAAATGTCCTTAAATTAACATTCGTCCCAAATAGGGAATGTTAGACCGCGACGTCCTTAAACTAATATGTTTTTCCCCATGGACTATCTCCATAATGACTACTGTATACTATTCATGGGCTATTCATGTATGATCTAATGATAAGTTGAGCCCATATGCTCACTGCTCATAAGTCGATCTTAGTTTCAAATATGCCTAATGATTCTTAGATCAAACCCAAATATCTTATGAACTGATGGACCTCATAAATGTGAGATCTACGTTCTAAGTTCATTCCCGTTGGCAAACCAAGCTACCAACGTGGGTCTCGTCAAGAAAAATTCTTGATCTAAACCCAAATCTCAAATATACGGATTTGGACTAATCCGCGCCCTATGGGCGACGACAGAAACTAGTCTCCGTATACAATCCACGGGCAAACTAAACAAACAAAAACACACGACACGAAGTGAACTTCCGGAGCAGGAAAAAATGGTTATCGCAATTCGGTAATGTAATTAACTACATGGGCTTGCGCTTGCAGGGGAGAGCGTCCTCACAATCATAAAACCCTCATAAATGAGGGGGAATCTGATAAAATCTGCTACAATGGCCGCATCAGTCCAAACCTCCAATATATGGTGCCATAAATTAACTTGGTATTTTCGGAGAGTTGGACGGATAAATCCAAATAGTATCTGCCCCCAGATTCAGGTAAGACGATCTATCTCAGTTCGTATCTGTTTCCGGCGGTGAACAGTCACGTTCACGTTGATGGTGGGATACGCTCATTAATGGCGAGATATGTTTATTAATGGAGAAATGCGTTAGCGTGGGATGTGGGACGTAGAGTGTCGAAGATCTCGTCGTGACGAGATACAGGGAGCCGTTATGGGGACGCTCGGGCTCCATGCTCCCGACTGAATAGGGACGCTGAGAAATCTCAGATATAGGATAGCGCGGAGACAAGCAAGTGAGCTGAGAAGTCTCAGATATACGATAGCTTGGAGACGAGCACGTGAGCTGAGAAGTCTCAGTTATAGGATAGCTCGGAGATCAGCTATTGGTTGGCGGTCAGCCGAGAGGGAACATACTCTGGGAAGGTTTTCTAAATGTTCCGGTGCAACCTCGGAGGCCAGGCGTCGAGAAATGTCCCCAATGCATCATACTTATTCTAGCTCTGTAGCTCGTGGGAATCTTGCAGGCTTACGTAGATGACACGTCATCCGCTATTTGTCGTGATCTGAAAAACTCCCACTTATGAGCGTCATCAGATGTGAAGTTGTAAATACATTGTGTCATTCAATTGAGTCATTAATAACGAGGAAGACAACAAGCCTTTATCTTACCTACCTTCTTGAATGGGCTAAATGAATCATTTCTTACATTCAAAATCGACGATAACTTGTAAGCCTATCTAATTCATATTTTACAACTCTCCTGTACACATTCTTCGATTAATAGTCATACATAGTTAAAAACTATCGATTTGTTAGCTAGATCACCAGTCAGACTCATATGAGCACTACTTTTTGTGCCGACATTTAGAAAAAGAGCCCAATACGGGGTTCTAATATGGGAGGTGTCCCATCAACGGAGTGATACCACTGTTAGGGTTTCGTGCTCGCCGGACAGGCTTCAAAATTTTTTGCGGAAGCGGAAATACGACAAAGTCCGAGCGAACATTTTCGAAGATAAAACCTTTGATATTTCTTCTCATAGATTATAACTTGTAAACAATAGAAAGCTAAAGTGGAGAAGATAAAACCTTTGATATTTCTTCTCATACTCCTATATAAAAGCTAGGACACCTACTGAGCTCCGAGGCACTCCGTATCTTTCTTGGTTCCCGATCGGCTCCGTCGAAAATGATCCATGCGAAAACCACCGGTTCTAACTTCTACTTCAATTAAATTGAAGTAACTCACCTACTCAATTTGCAAGAAAGAATGAGTAAGAGATATAGTAAAAAAATTGAACTCTCTTACTCTCTTTTTCTTCTCTTCTTCTTTTTCTTTTTCTTCTTCTTACAGGTATGGAGGAGAGAGGAAAAAATTATTAAGAATAAACACTTGTGTTGTGAGCATGAGGGTACCCATTCTCATATCATCCATGCCATCTCACTTGTCCATGTGTCAAGAATAAGAGAGAGTGTGGCATGCTAACCTCCATCTATTATTCATGTCATGCAAAAATATAAAATATGAAAAAGTGATTAAATATATATGAAAAATCACGACTTATCAGGTTATTGGGAGTCTGACGGTTTCCAGCTCCCAGACCTGGTATGCGATAGTTTTAGATGAAGAGACCGGACTGTACGGTGGATATCACTGATAGGCTCTAGCAGGGTACGGACGAGCTTACTTGTCGAATGTCTTTTCGTTCAATACCTGAGTAGCTGATATGTACAGCTAGTACCGTTAACGTGCTTGTAGGTTAATCCGGTGGGGGGGATCAATCGGATATAATCTGAAATTGTTTCGGATCAATCGGATATAATCCTGACCTGCTGCGAGCGTATTGTCGAATATTTAGAGTCCCACACAGAGGGTTTTCCCGTTCAAGCGAAATGGTATAGTGCATGTACGGCGATACGTGCCCACCCCACCCCATTGATGGGACAACCAACCAATAAAAAGCCCGATGTGTTATTATTTTTTATCGGGCCGGTACAAAAAACATTTTCCAACTCAGATATATTTGATCACATACATTCTACTGTAAGTGGTCACAAATTAACGCTTTCGGGGCAAATTCATGGGTTTGCGTGTGTTGTGTGCTTGTGTGTGAGGTGTGTGTGGGAGTGTTGTGTATGTTGTATGCATAGATTAAGGCTCAAGGAACAATACCAAAACAATAAAATAAAATTGGTGTTGAAAATTGATTCCATCATACTAAACCAGAGAACACTGCATGTGAAAATATTTGATTTTAGAACTTCCTACTAGGGTATGCGATTTAATCTAAAAAACAAGTAAATCATTTATCTAGGCTTCCAGAACTCAATTATTCAAATTGTTTGCAAGTAAAGTGATATATTGGGGAATACCGGTCGGTATATCGGTGCTATTCAGGTAAGCTGTATACCAGCCAATACCGTATAATATATTCATATCGGATATTATATAATATATATTTAATCTATATCTATATCTATCTATATTTATTTATATCTATATCTATAACCCTCTTAAAATCAAATTGATGTTTTTTTGTCCGTCATCACTACTACAATAAGGGTTTGTCCCTACGGTTACAGGAATCCGCAGGGACAACTTTTTATTGCCCCTACGAATTAATCCGTAGGGCCATCCGGTTGTCCCTACGGTGCCCTACGAATTAATTTAAAATGTAATATTTTATTTGGTCCTACGGAGCCGCAAAAGAAGACCCTACGGATTAATCCGTAGGGCCAACTAAGGGTTATTTATAAAAAAAATGAAGCCCAGAAATTCCTCACCCCCAATTTTTCCCACCATCTTCCCCGCACGTCGTCAAAACTTTCCGCCGTCTCGTCACCCACTGGACCCATTTCTCGTCGCCAAAACTTTCCGCCGTCGTCGTCACCTCAGTCTTCGCCACCACCTCGTCGAGTTCCTCCACCTCAGTCTCGCCACAGTCTCACCAAAATTTCCCGCTAGTCACCATCTTGCCGCCACCACCTCGTCGAGCTCCGTCCCTGGCCTCCTCCACCTCGTCGAGTTCCATCCGCCGGCAAAACTACAAGTAAGGTGAGTTAATTTTCATATTGAAGTATTAATTATTCTTAATTTTTGCGTTATTGTTGATTTTAGGGTTAGCTTGGGGTTAGTTCTGGGTTAATTGGGGGTTAATTTGGGTTAGGGTTAGGGTTAATTAGGTAGATTAGGGTTAGGGTTCGGTTTGGGGTTAGGGTTAATTATGTAAAATTGGGTTGGTGATGATTAGGGTTAGGGTTAAGATTATGGTTAATTAGATTAATTAGGGTCAATTTTGGTTTGGACTAGAGTTAATTTGGGTTGGGGTGTGGATGATGATTAGAGTTAGATTGATTTGAGTTAGGGTTTGGGCTGGGGTTAATTTGGTTTAATTAGGTAAAATAAAGTGTATTTGTGTTAGGGTGTTGATTAGGGTTTATTTCGGTTAATTTTGGGCTGATTAGGGTTTATTTGGGTTAGGGTGATGATTAGGGTTAATTTGGGTTAATTAGGTTAATTTAGGTTGATTTTGGGTTAATTATGGATAATTTGAGTTAGGGTGATGATTAGGGTTTAATTTTGGGTTAATTAAAGATAACTTGGGTTAATTAGGGTTAGGGTTTAGGGTGCACTAGTTTCTTCAGTAGGATACTCGATAATAACGTAAACGCACAACTTTACCGTAAACTTAACTCTTCATATAAAAATTTAGTTTTTCCTCTGGTTGAGATTTGCAGAAGCAAATCTCCCCACAAGTTGAGAATTTAATTCTCATTGGAGATATTTTGTTCTGCAGATTCAAAACTTAGGGGAAAAGAAATAACTTAAAAAGAAA
The DNA here is from genome assembly GCA_030015575.1 of Agapanthus africanus. NCBI lineage: Eukaryota > Viridiplantae > Streptophyta > Magnoliopsida > Asparagales > Amaryllidaceae > Agapanthus > Agapanthus africanus. The sequence goes on along the minus strand of JASDDO010000004.1, from coordinate 43,848,126 downwards.
TAACAGGAACATATGGGAATTTAATTCCTCCAAAAATTAGAGTTAGGGTTTAGGGTGCACTAGTTCTTTCAGTAGGATATTCTATTATAATGTAAACACACAATTTTACTGTAAACTTAACCCTTTATATAAGAACTTAGTTCTTCCTCTGGTTGAGATTTGCAGAAGCAAATCTCCCCACAAGTTGAGAATTTAATTCTCATCGGGGAGATTTTGTTTTACAGATTCAAAACTTAGGAGAAAAGAACTAACTTAAAAAGGAATAATAGGAACATATGGGAATTTAATTCCTTCAAAAATTAGGGTTAGGGTTTAGGGTGCACTAGTTCCTTTAGTAGATACTCGATGATAACGTAAACGCACAATTTTACCGTAAACTTAACCCTTCATATAAGAACTTAGTTCTTACTCTGGTTGAAATTTGCAGAAGCAAATCTCCCCAAAAGTTGAGAATTTAATTCTCATCGGGGAGATTTTGTTCTGCAAATTCAAAACTTAGTGGAAAAGAACTAAGTTAAAAAGAAATAACATGACATATGAGAATTTAATTTCTCCAAAAATTAGGGTCAGGGTTTAGGGTGCACTAGTTCCTTCAGTAGGATGCTCGATGATAACGTAAATGCACAATTTTATCGTAAACTTAACCCTTCATATAAGAACTTAGTTCTTCCTCTGGTTGAGATTTCCAGAAGCAAATCTTCCCACAAGTTGAGAATTTAATTATCATCGAGAAGATTTTGTTCTGTAGATTCAAAACTTAGGGGAAAGAACTAATTTAAAAAGAAATAACAGGAACATATGGAAATTTAATTCCTCCAAAAATTAGGGTTAGGGTTTAGAGTGCACTAGTTACTTCAGTAGGATACTCGATGATAACATGAACGTACATTTTTACCGTAAACTTAACCCTTTATATAAGAACTTAGTTCTTCTTCTGGTTGAGATTTGCAGAAGCAAATCTTCCCAAAAGTTGAGAATTTAATTCCCATCGGGGAGATTTTATTCTGCAGATTCAAAACTTAGGGGAAAAGAACTAACTTAAAAATAAATAACAGGAACATATGTGAATTTAATTTCTCCAAAAATTAGGGTTTAACCCTATATAAAGAACTTAGTTCTTCAAAAAAATGATGATGATCAATGATCCTCAAAACCGAAATCTTGATGATCATCAATGACTAAAAATGTCATTAACAGGAGATCAATATCTCTAAGAAAACACAAGAATAGCTTGATGACTCGTTATTTCTTAGCACTATTTTGAAGCCTCACGTGTTTCCCACGTGAGTACTTCAAACGAACAAAAAGAAATAACAGGGATATATGAGAATTTAATTCCTCTAAAAATTAGGGTTTAATCCTATATAAAGAACTTAGTTCTTCAAAAAAATGATGATTTATTCTTTTCAACACTACACAAAGTACATACACACTAACAACCCTAAACTTAAGCGAAATCATAAATTGAAACACAGATACACAGAATACAACTCATACTTGGATATCTTCAAATCTAAGTTTGTTTATCGATAATTTATTCTTTTTAACGACAAACTTGTATCTAAGGATTTTCTTTTTTTTTCAGTAACCATCCCGTTCTTAGATTTCTCAATATAGTCATCATAACCTACAATTTATATGTTATACATTTTAACATGACCCATGAGTACATCATAGTTAAGGACTAGATGTACGTGGATTGGCAACAATGTATGCAATCTAAGTTTGTCGCAGGAGTTGCTGCTTTCATTGAATTTGCACGCGCACATAATAAGACCGTGTTAGAAAAGATTCTCTGCCTGTGTGATAGATATGGGAATAAGTACTGGCAGAAGGTAGAATTCGTACAGCTTCATATTGTTAAACATGGTTTTACAAGACTTTATACAACTTGGTTATATCACGGGGAAGGATAAGAAGAAGCGGTAATGCGACAGAAGAAGAACACGATAACTTCTTTTCAGGAGAAGAAATGGAGGATATGGTAGAGGTTGCCTTAGGTGATAGTATTGCGACTAAAGATGACATTCCTTCCGGCCAAGGACTGTAAGTCCACGTTACCTCTCCCGGTACTTACGGGCTTGCGGAAATGATGAAAAACGATTTTTCTTTTGGTGGTAACATGGACTCAAAATACGGATCTTTGTTAAACAACTATCTAACAAACCTAACAAGAGTTTTACCTACTCGGTTAGGGGTTATACCTTAACTTGAACTCCTTCTCTTGGTCTCCTTGTGGTGGTCGGATGGTTCTCTCCTCGTTGTCTCTTTGTGCCGAAGATGAATCCACCTAAAAGCTTCTACTTTTGGCTTCACTTCAAACTAGAAGAAACTAGAACACTTGGCTTGCTAGACCTTGTGAACTAGGATGAGTAGAGGAGTGTGTTGGGTTTTATCTCTATGGTTCTTGCTTCTCAACACATGAGACAAGTGAACCATGAACTAGAGAGAGAGCAAGAGGAAGAGGGAGAGCTCAAACATGAGAGAGAAAGGAAATGAAAGAATGAGCAAGACTTTTGCCATCCAAGCTCTCATAATCCAAAATCATGATAACAAGTAATAATAATTGAGTATTATGTGATGGTTGTTATCATATCAAATGGAAATATCATTTCTTGCATTAAATGCAATTTGTGAACAAAATAAGCAAGCTAAAGTCAATGCCAAGAAATGATAGCCATTGTCATGATGATGGTCAACAAGTCCAACCTAGTCAACCGGTCAACAAAGTCAACAAGTCACCAAGGTCAACCCTTCAACCCAACCATGTCACGATAATACTTAATTAATATTATTGTTAATCATATTTCTTATTCTCATTAGGGTTTAGCAAAATTCAACAGTCAACAACCCTAATGAGATTCCTCTGCCTCTGTCTCTCTGTCAACCGTGCATACACACCCGCATCCGCGTTCCGAGGAACACGAATACTAACGAGATAAAACCAATCCCAAAACGTACACTAGGATCTGGCTTAAACCAAAGCCCGCTAGTGATAACTGCTCGGACACTAACCGTGCACAAGTGCACGGATGTGACCGAACCCTGTCGCAAAACCATGCGACCTCTACTCTTTTACCTAAAGGCGAATAACTCTCTGTGTAGGACTCTAAAGACTCGACACTACGCTGGCAGTGGGTTTAACTACAGACCACAAGCGGCACTAGCTGTGCGTAACGGCCCCCAGGTAGATGCCGATAAGAAGATGGACGAGGTGAAACCCATCTGAATTCCTACTGAGCCTGAATGTGACAGTCTGCGTACAGTCCGGTCTGTTCGTCTGAGAATATCGCATGGCGGGCCTACGGGGCGGTAAACGTCAGTCCCCTAATAGCGGTACAAGTCATGTCGGAGTGTAGCCCAGAACACCCTGAGATAACACTGGAAACCTACCAGTATATCTCGCTTGCCCTGGCCAGGGACTTTGTGTATTGGCTCTCCTAGACACAGCGCGATATCAACCCCCAATACCGAGAGAGACGAATCTTGTCTAACCGTCACTGCCTCCAAGTGCTTCGGGACTGCACCCAACTACTACCTGTTTGCACGACTCCTTTGAGCCGTTGTAGGGTAGTAATCTAAGTACAGTGGGAACACACTCGAGGCGAAGTGACAGTGTCAAGTCAGCGGAATAAGCTGTACTCATGTCACCTTGGAACTGATAACTGACGATAGGTAGAGTACCAACCAACAGTTCCCGACGAGTCCTGTCCAGTGTACTCGTAACCTAACGAGCACCCGCATACTATCTCAAGTACGACGTACTGACGGCTGTGGGACAGACCGTCTCCCCTGCTGGGATGAGAAGCGCATACGCTAGTCTACTCCGGAGTATCGATGCCCTATCTCGATAGTCCTACGACTAGGGACCTGCATAAGGATGTGCTTGTGGATTACCCAGCCCCCACGAGTGTGACTGCCATCACAACGCTGGTAATCAAGCAAAGATCCTGAGGGCTCCACTAATGTGTATAGGTGATATACTAAAATAAACACATGTACACATTAAAGCAGAAACAAACCAAGTAGCATACTACTATTTTGAGCAAGATTGTCTATACAAGGTGACTATCCCAAGCTTCCATTAAGTAATATACAAACTAGTATGATACAATAATGGCCTCTAGGGCATATACACTAACAATCTCCCACTTGCACTAAGGCCATGTACTGGCGTATCGAAGGCCTATCATCTCGATCAGCCGCTCAAACTGAGTCTGGGGTAAGGCCTTCGTGAGTGGATCAGCAGTGTTATCTTCCGTGGAAACTCTCCGAACCTCGATCTCCTGGTGACCCACGATCTCCCTGATCAGGTGATACCGCCTCAAGATGTGTCTGGACTTCTGATGGGACCTGGGTTCCTTCGCTAAAGCTATAGCCCCGTTGTTGTCTCAATACAGAGGTATTGGATCAACAATGGACAGAACCACCTGAAGTTCTGTTAAGAACTTCCTTATCCAGACGGCTTCTTTTGCGGCATCTGCAGCAGCGATATATTCCGCTTCCATCGTCGAGTCAGCAACGGTTTCCTGTTTGGAACTCTTCCAACACACCGCCCCTCCATTGAGGGTAAAGACATAACCCGACATGGACTTGGAATCATCCTTGTCACTCTGGAAGCTGGAGTCAGCAAAGGCCTCGATTTGGAGGTCTTTTCCGCCATACACCAAGAACATCTCCTTAGTCCTTCTCAGGTACTTGAGAATGTTCTTTACCGCTATCCAGTGTTTCTCCCTAGGGTTTGACTGATACCGGCTTACTACACTCATTGCATAAGCTACATCTGGTCTGGTACACAACATCGCATATATTATAGAGCCTACCACAGAAGCGTAGGGTATAATAGAGATGCGATCCCTTTCCAAATCAGTCTTGGGAGACATCTCCTTGGAGAGGGTGATCCCGTGACAAGCCGGTAGATTACCGCGCTTGGAATCTTCCATACCGAATCTTCTCAGTATGGTGTCGATGTACCTGGACTGTGAAATTCCTAATATCCTCTTGGATCTGTCACGATAGATCCGGATCCCCAGAATGTAAGAGGCATCACCCAGGTCTTTCATGGAGAACCTGTGTGACAAGAATCCCTTGACAGATTGTAGCATAGGAATGTTATTTCCTATCAAAAGAATGTCATCCACGTACAATACGAGGAATACGACAGTTCTTGCTACAAATCTACTATAGATGCATGGTTCATCTGGATTTTTGATAAAGCCAAATTCTTTGACCGTCTCATCAAAACAGATGTTCCAACTCCGCGATGCTTGCTTTAGTCCATAGATGGACCTAAGCAACTTGCACACCTTTCCGCTGCTCCCACTCTAAATGAAACCCTCTGGCTGGTCCATATAGACACACTCCTCTAAATTTTCATTCAGAAAAGCGGTCTTTACGTCCATCTGCCAAATCTCATAATCGTGGAAGGCAGCAATGGCAAGAAGGATCCGAATGGATTTCAGCATAGCCACTGGAGAAAAGGTTTCGTCATAGTCTAAACCAGGTCTTTGATGAAAACCCTTTGCAACAAGTCTAGCTTTATAGGTCTCAACCTGTCCATTTACACCAATCTTTCTTTTGAAGATCCACTTGCATCCTACGGGTTTTACCCCATCTGGAGCAACGTCCAACGACCATACTTTGTTGGTGTACATGGACTCCATTTCGGTCCGCATTGCATCCAGCCATTTTACCAAGTCAACGCTCTGAATGGCCTGCTGGAAGCTAGTCGGCTCATCACTATCAATGATGCAATCCTCTCTATCCCCGTCTATGAGAAAATCGTAGTATCTCTCGGGCGGATGAGACTGCCTACTACTCCTGTGGTGCGGCGCAGGAATGTCCTGATCTTTCGAACCCTCTGGTTCTACTAAGCTTTCGGTAATAGCTCGTAGTTCTGGAATTTCTTCCAGTTCTATTGCGCTCCCACTTATCTGATTTTCCAAAAACTCAGTTTCCAAGAAGTGGGCATGACGAGAAACAAAAATCTTTTGTTCCTCTTCGCAATAGAAGAAATATCCCTTGGAGTTCTTTGGATATCCCACAAACTTGCACTGTACTGAGCGTGCCTCGAGTTTGTCCGCATGCTGCTGTTCCCCTCCGAAAGGCGGCGCACAGGACCGCGATGTCCTGACGCTGAGATTCGGGGCAGATGCTAATTGGTTTTATCCGTCTACCTCTCCGAAGATGCCGAGTTGATTTACGGCACCTTGTATCGGAGGTTTAGACGGATGCGGCCGATGTAGCAGACTTTGTCAGATTCCCCCTCGCTTGAGGGGTTTTTGATTGTGGGGACGCTCTTCCCTGCAGGCGCAAGCCCCTGCAGTTAATTACGCTACCGCATCGCGGTAACAACTTTCTCCTTCTCCAGAATTTCACTTCGTGTCGTGTGTGTTTGTTTTGTTTGTGGTTGCCCGTGGATTGTATACGGAGACTGAGTAATGCCGTCGTCCGTAGGACGTGGATTAGTCCAAATCCGTATTTACTTAGATTTGGGTTTGGTGTTTTTAGTTTAAGGATGCATTAGTCGCGTTGCGGCTAAGATCAACTTAAACGTTCGTTAAGGATACGATAGTCCTGTTTGAGACTAAGATCAACTTAATGTGATCGTTTAGGTCCGACAAAAGAGCGTTTGGGCTCTATTGTTCCAGTTTGGGAGATTCATAGTCCAATTTGGGACTAAAGTCTGTTTGGAGGATACGTTAGCCATTTTTGAGGCTAAGATCGATTCAAACGTTTGTTAAGGACACGTTAGTCCAGTTTGAGACTAAGATCAACTTAACGGGACCGTTTAGATTCTACAAAAGAGCATTTGGGCTCTATTGTGCCAGTTTAAGGACGTGGTGGTCCGATATTAGTTTAGGGACGTTTCGGTCCGATATTAGTTTATGGACGTTTCGGTCCGATATTAGTTTAAGGACGTTTCGGTCCACGAGTTTAAGGACCCCGCAGTCCATATCGATGTGTGGTCGTTGGGACCCGTCACCTCTTTGACATCGTTGAGGAATTACAACGACGGATGTCAAAGGAGTTCGGAGATGTACCCTCGAACCGGATGTAAATTGATTTAGAAGAGCAATTTTGCTCAGTCAATTTAATTTAAGTACTTATGGCCAAAATTGGGCTAAGTCCAGTTGAAATGTTCAACATTTTATTTGCCTTTGTATTGCATTTCTTTTTTTTTTATTTTTATTTGGGCCTTACCCAGAAAAGATGCAGAGCATCAATTTGTTTTGGGCTCTGCCCTTTTAGGAATGATGCAAGGCATCAATTTTATTTTGGGTTCTGCCCTTGTATAAAGGATGCAAAGCATCAATTTATTTGGGCTCTGCCCATTTATTGCCTTGCAATTTATTTTGGCCTGTCAGGTCATTTTGATTTGGGCCTGGCCCTTTAATTAATGCATTGCATTTGTGCAAAATACTGTTAATTTGAGAATCTTTTAGATTCAAGAACTGATGGTTCCTAAAATAAGTGCAAAGCACTATTTGATTTAGAAACAAGTTTTTTTCTTGTTTTTTCTTATCTCAGAGAACCAAAGGTTCATGAAAGTGCAAAGCACTATTAATTTAATAACCTTTCAGGTTCAAGAACCGATGGTTCATAAAACAAGTGCAAGGCACTATTTTATTTATTTATTTATTTATCGTTGAAGATCTATGATCTTGTTCATAAGAGAATTTTCTCTTCTTTTAAAGGTTTTTTACCTTTTTTTTTATTCTTCCAGAGTTCTCAAGAGTTCTCTTCTCTTTTTTTTTAGCAAGATCTTCCCCTCTTTTGAAATGAGGTCTAGGGTCCTTTTTATAGTGCCCATGAATTAGTTATAATTTGTTACATAAATCATTTTCTGAGTGATTTGGGTAATTTTTCCCACCGTTGGATTTTTTATCCAAAGGCCCCTGCTTTACAGAAGAAAATCTTCTTGTTTCAACAAGAACAGAAAAGATTTATTATGTTTTGCGCAACTCCCCCAGCGCGTGACACGTGTCGCGCAGCTGTGCTTGCGCAACTGCGCAGACACGTGTCGCGCAACTGAATTTTTTTTTTTGCTTGCGCAACTGCGCGCTGACACGTGTCGCGCAACTGCGCAGTTGCGCACTTTTTTTTTTTTTTTGTTTGGAGAAAGAACAGAAGCATTGCTTCTTTTTCCACTTTGGAATTTAAACAGAGCTTTGCTCTGATTGGGATAAACAAATGCCCCCCCACCGTTGCGCTTACGTGGCCTCCTAACGTGAGCGCAGCGGTGGCAGACTCCGAACCGTCGCGCCATCTGTTGGAAGCTGAAAGGGCACTTGATGCCTATAAATAGGACTTTTGGTCCCTTAGATGATTCTTATCTCTAAATTTTGCTTTCAGAACTCAGTGCCCTGCTCTCTTGTTTAAACACTTTTAAAAGTTCAAACTTTTAGAGAATTTTAGGTAAAAGTATTAATTTTAATTAAATTAAATCAATTTTAAGAGAATTGTTCTCAATAAATCCCAGATCTAAAGAAGACCCATCTAGGGTTTCACTTAGTAGAGCTTTGCTCTAAGGGGGTCTATAGAAGAATCTAAAGAGAACTAAAGGGGACCCTACTAGGGTCCCATAGAGCTCTGCTCTCTGAAAGATTTTCTTTGGATTTTATTAATTCATTAATGGAGCTTTGCTCCTCCCAAATCATATAGAAGAACTCTTAAGAATTCTTCATGGAGCTTGGAAGTTAAATATGGCATTTTATTCCTCAGTGCATTATATCGTTTTGCTTAATCAGTCTTTCTGATAATTTTGTTGATCCTCTTTCATAGGAACAATGAACGCCCACATGTATACTCTTACGAGATCATCTCTCGTAAGGGCATCCGCCGACTTGGCCGCTCTCAAAATCGGGAGTTCACAAATGAGGAGTGTGATGAAATAATGAGTCGTTTCGACGCATACAACGGTCCACTGCATCCCCGACGTTCCTTTCTTCTTAAATTTATCGTGGGAGCTATCTTGGAAGCGCTTCCCCTATTCTGTTCCGGCGTGACGCTTAAGGCGTTGGATGCCGGCTGAGGACAAGGTGCACTCTGTGTACCTATTGAACTTTATCTCGAAGAGACGGCGAGACAGTCTTATCGACCTCTTGCACGAGATCTTTCAACAGTCTGCCATACTCGCTGCTTATCGGAGGGTGGAAGACATCGGAAGGGACCCTGACGCTTGTGCTCGCGAAAGGAAGCACACTAGGATGGTCTGCGAGGCTTGGAAAGTCATAGATAGGATCGCTTTTGAATTCCTCAATCCATGCCCTGGATCTGAGGTTATTCCATTGTAACTTTCATTTATTGTTTTTATGACTGTAAGAACTTCGGGCAATATTAATGGAAATTTTTTTATATCCCAGCTTGTCTTTATTATATATCTTTTGTCCTGAGTCTTTTTGCCCATGCATGAATGATTGTGCCTTAAACACTTGATCAAATGTAAATCGGATGCTCTTTCTGTTGCTTTTCCTCTTTCTCAGCATGTCGTAACAATTAGCAGGTAATAGAGTAAGCTTCTTGATTTCTTCACGAGATATCGAGGGCTTATGCCGCAGGTTCAGATCTGCTGCCTAAGACTTTTCAACTCTATGAGCCATGAGGGTCTCATAGAGACTTTTCTCCCTACGGATCGAGAGGATCTCGTAGGTGGGTTTTCTCCTTAGGAATCGTGAGGATTCCTAAGTGTGGTTTTCTCTTATAAGTCGTAAGGATCCTACAAGAGAATTTTTCCCTCTTACGAGTCGAGAGGACTTGTAAGCGGTTGCTTCCCTCCTTGTCGAAGTTCGACGTTGGAGAGTGAGACCCGTGGATGGTATGGAAGAGACCGTTTTGGGCCAACTCGCAGGGTCCCAATGCTTAGGAAACATGCTTCTTTTATGCCCACTGCCTAAGGCTTTATCTCACGAGTCGAGCCGCCTCGACAATTTTTCACAAGTCGGGACGAATCGAACGTTTCTCGCAAGAACATCTTAACGTCGCATTTAACCTCTGCTCTTTACGACAGAAGCCCGTTAAGGTTGGTGGTACTTAGGGTTTTGGCCATCGTACCGTCGCATAAGCTGATATAGTCCTCGATAGGCAATCGTGCTGTTCGAGTAGCCCTGCGACTGCCGTGTCTCTGATCCCTTCGGGGGCTGGACATGACGTCTTCAAGCAATCCTCCTTGGCAGTTTGACCGTCGGAAGAGCAAGCGCTAGGAATTTGCCTTGCCGCTTTTTACTTGAGGTTAGGCTCATTTTGGAGAGCCCCGATGAGTCATAACCACTCCGCGCTGGTGTGGGATGATCTCCGATAGTCTTTCAGGCTTTATATGACTTGCCGTTAAGACCCTGAAGCTAGGAATTTGGCCTTTGCTTCGTTTGCTGGCATTGCGTCCTCTGTATCGAGACGAATGTCATGATGGGAACTAGGGATTTTGCCGTGGCTCCATTTGTTTGATGACGTTGCGTCTGCTGTGTCGAGACGAACGTTGGGGCGACATCTCGTCTGCTGTATCGAGACGGACGTCGAGGTTGTCTTTAGGTTGCTGGTGAACCGTCGAGGTTTGGAACTAGGGATTTTGCCGTGGCTCCATTTGTTTAATGACGTTGCGTCTGCTGTGTCGAGACGAACATTGGGGTGACATCTCGTCTATTGTATCGAGACGGACGTCGAAGTAGTGACCACTCTGTGCTGATGCGAGATGATCTCCGATTGTCTTTCCGGTTTTATGTGAGTTACCGTAAAGACGTTGAAGCTAGGAATGTGGCCTTCGCTTCATTTGCTTTGGTGTGTCCAAATCCTGTTGGAGGAAGAATGCTGGGGTTGACATTTCGTCTGCTGTATCGAGACGAACGTCAAGGTGGTGACCACTCTGTGCTGGTGCGAGATGATCTCCGATTGTCTTTCCGGTTTTATGTGAGTTACCGTAAAGATGTTGAAGCTAGGAATGTGGCCTTTGCTTCGTTTGCTTTGTCACGTCCGAATCCTGTCGGAGGAAGAACGCTGTGTTGACATCTCGTCTACTGTATCGAGACGAACGTCGAGGTGGTGACCATTCCGTGCTGGTGCGAGATGATCTCCGATTGTCTTTCAGGCTTTATATGACTTGCCGTCAAGATCCTGAAGCTAGGAATTTTGCCTTTACTTCATTTGCTTTGTCACGTCCGAATCCTGTCGGAGGAAGAACGCTGGGGTGACATCGCGTCTATTGTATCGAGACGAACGTCGAGGCGGTGACCGCTCCGCGCTGGGATGATCTCCGGTGGTCTTTCGGGCCTTATATGACTTGCCGTTAAGATCTTGAAGCTAGGAATTTGGCCTTTTGCTTCATTTGCTTTGTCATGTTCGAATCCTGTCGGAGGAAGAACGTTGTGTTGACATCTCGTCTACTGTACCGAGACGAACGTCGAGGTGGTGACCACTTCATGTGAGATGGTCTCCGATTGTCTTTCCGGTTTTATGTGAGTTACCGTAAAGACGTTGAAGCTATGAATGTGGCCTTCGCTTCGTTTGCTTACACTGCGTCTGGTGTATTGAGACGAATGCTGAGGTGGAGCTGGGATTTTGCCATCACTCCGCTTTGTTTCAACCATGGGGTCTTTTGTTAACTTTGCATGTACACCCCGCTGGGCTGCGAAGGAACGCCGTTGTTGACATTGCGTCTGTTGTAACGAGACGAATGCTAAGGTGGAGTTGGGATTTTGCCGTTACTCCGCTTTGTTTCGACTGTGAGGTCTTTTGTTGACGTTGCATCTGCCTCCAGCTGGACTGCGGAGGAACGCTGTTGTTGACATTGCGTCTACTGTATCGAGACGAATGCTGAGGTGAAGCTGGGATTTTGCCATCGCTCCGCTTGATGGTGTAACATCTGTGTCCTGTTGGAATGAGGAGGCACACCGTTGGTGATCTTTAAGTTGTCGATATTGACGTCGAGACCCTGAAGTTAGGGACCTTCCTTTGCTTCATTTGTTGACATCGTGTCTGTAATATTGCGACAAATGTCGAGATGGTCCCTAGGTTATCTATGAACCGTCGAGATTTGGCTTCGCTTTCTGGTGGAGCCTATTGGGAAGGTATTGTTCCCTTTTTATCTGTGCCCCTGGATTGTATACAGGGATCGATGTGATTTCACCTGTAGGGCAAAAAGTTTCATTCTTTCATTTTTTTTATTCTTTCCGCGATGCTCTATCATTTCAGCTTTTATATCGCGAAGGTCGCGATTGCCCAATCGTTTCGGCTATTTTTCGCGGTGCCCAATCGTTTCGGCTATTTTGCATGCATACATTTTTACTTGCTGATTTTGTTTGCAAGTTGCCCCATCATTTCGGCTATTTCGTATGCATTTTTATTTTGGCTTGCTAATTTTTCTTTTTTTAGCGAGTAGGGGATTTGGGATCTGATACCAATCTTGGCATCAGCATCGCTGCGACTGGGATATTGCCAGGAGTGAATCATCATTTGCCGTGAAAGGACTTGGAATTTGATACCGGTTTAGGCATCAGCATCGCTGCAACTGGGATATTGCCAGGAGCGAATCATCATTTGCCGTGAAAGGACTTGGAATTTGATACCGGTTTAGGCATCAGCATCGCTGCAACTGGGATATTGCCAGGAGCGAATCATCATTTGCCACCGTCGATGTCGAACAAAGGTGGCTTAGTAAACAGGGTTAAGGGTCCTGTCGGCTAAGGCTTTTGACTTCATGGGCCGTAAGGGTCTCACAAAGGTATTTCTCCCTACAAGTCGTGAGGATCTTGTAGGTGTGTTTTCTCCTTGGGAATCGTGAGGATTCCTAAGTGTATGTTCTCTTATAAGTCGTAAGGATCTTACAAGAGTGTTATCCCCTTATGAGTCGAGAGGACTCATAAGGGTTGTTGACCGTGTGGACATATCCCCAGTCACGGATGGGACTTGGTTAGGGAAATGTTTATTCGCGCCCGTGGATTGTATACAAGGGCCAATATCGGACCACTTGTAGGGCAATGTCGAAAGTTGTGGGGGTTGCTTAAGCACAGATTTAGGCCTCTGTAACTTAAGACTTTCAAATCTTATGAGCCGTAAGGGTCCCACAAGAGAGTTCTCCTTACGAGTCGTGAGGATCTCGCAAGCGTATTTTCTCCTTAGGAATCGTGGGGATCCCTAAGTGTGTTGTTCCTTTGTGAGTCGTAAGGATCTCACGCAGGTGGTTTCTCCTTACAGGGTCGAGAGGACCCTATAAGTGTTTCTCCACGAGGTTGCGCCCTTTCGGGTTTTCACAAACACTCGCCGGTAGTCCTGCTGTTTTTACTCACGGAACCCTTTCGGGTTTTCATCCGTGCCCATTTTGCTTATGGACATACCGTTTTTTTTTTAATTTTTTTTTTACGAGGTCGCGCCCTTTCAGGTTTTCACGAACACTCGTCGGTAGCCCTGCTGTTTTTACTCACGGAGCCCTTTCGGGTTTTCATCCGTGCCCATTTTGCTTGTGGACGCACCTTCTTTTTTTTTTTTTTTTTTTTACACGTCAGCCTGAAGATGCTGCGGGTTGGGAGTAGTTTAACGACATTTCGGTCATTTGCAAGTTTTAGGACATTGCGGTCCGTCGTTAGTTTAAGGACGTTTCGGTCCGTTGTTAGTTTAAGGACGTTTCGGTCCGTTATCCAGTTTTAGGACGTAGTGGTCCGTTAGGCTTTCTCTTTGAATGGGCATGATGCCCCCGGCGTGTCCATATTTTTCGGAGCATGCGGTTGTGGCGGGTTCACCTTCCAAATTTCGGACAATGCGAACTTGCCCTGTTGGTATTGGTCTTCAACCCAGTTCTTGAAGACGTAGCAATCCTCGATCAGATGACCTACCGTTTGGTGGTAAGGGCAATAATTAGGATTATTAATATCGCCTGGCCACAACGGACGTTTTGGACTCGGCAGATTGATGAGTCTGTCACACACTGCCAGCTCGAACAGTCCTCTTGTTTTATCTTGCGGAAACGAGTAAGGACGTTTCAACTTTTCCTGGAGGGATTGCCGCTTGTTGCTTTGGCAAGCAACTGGTCTAGGGTCACCTGATTGTTGGTGAGCGCTGGCGACGAGGGCCTTTTTTCCTTTTCTTTTATCCTTTTTGTTCGCTCCGTTGTTTGCAGGGCCGGGATTCTTTCCGAGTAGCATGCGATTGCATGGCTGAACGTTCTCGCAGCTTCTCAATTCCTTTATTTTTGAAATAGATTCCCCGAGGGAAGAGTTGGGGGTAGCTTCTTCGTCAGAGTCGCTTCCAAAGGTGATAATTTGTGATCCCTTGAAGTCGGCTATATGACAGTCGGCGGTGGCTCTTTTGCGCTCATCTATCGCATTTTTCCGATGTCCACAAGCTTCACACTTTGTCCTGTCGAAGTGTCGCTTTTGAGCGACATACCCTTGCCACCAACAGTTAAAGGATTCGCAGTCTTCGGTAGGATGTATGATCTTCTGATGATATAAACAGAAGTTAGGGTGCATCTCTACCTCAGAGAAAGGATTTTCTTCGGAGGGCGGTAGCTTCATTCCTACTGATAGAGCTTTGGCGAACCGTTTCCTCGTTTTGAATTTGTTTTTACCCGCAGTGTATGGCTTTTGATTTGACGGGAATACCTTGGTTCTTTCCAGTATGGCCATTTCATGCTCTTGATTGGTTTTTGCTTTCAGACGAATTTCGTTTAGGAAGGCATCGATCAACTTGTCTGACGGCCGCGGAATTTCTGTTTCAGGGTCCGCCATTGATTTCTCAGCGCCAGGATCCTCCTCATCATCCGTCAGTGAATGAGAAATCACATAACAAGTCGCTACGTAGTATTCGGATTCATCCGATAAGTTTTCTCCATCGTTTTCATCCTCGACGAAAGAACAAGTTGCCCCCGGCGTGTCCGTCTTCTTTGGAGAGTGCGGCTGTGGGGGGTTTACCTTCCAGCTTTCAGACAGCGTGAACTTGCCTTGCAGGTATTGATCCTCGATCCATCCCTTAAAGACGAAACAATCCTCAATCGGGTGACTTACCGTTTGGTGGTAAGGGCAATAATTGGGATTATTAAGATCGCCTGGCTGCGACAGTCGCTTTGGACTTGGCAGATTGATGAGTCTGTTACGCACTGCCAGCTCAAACAGTCTTCTCGTTTTATTCTGAGGAAACGAGTAAGGACGTCCTAGCCTCTCTTCGAGGGATGGGCGTGGACGCACGTTGTTTTGGCGAGCGACCGGCTTTGAGTTGCTCGACTGTTGCTGAGCGTTAGCGACGATGATCGCTTTTCCTTTCTCATTTCGGGGATCGGGTCTTGGAGGAGACGGTCTATTGCCCATCTGGTCCATTTGGGCTAATTTGTCGATCAAGGCCTGGAAGGTGGTCGGCCTGAAGAACATCATGAATTGCGAGATGGTCGCCTGCGGATCGAGAGTGCCCACAAACATGCCTACCGCAGGAGCCTCTTCTATGCGTTGTTCGCATTTCGACCATAGGTTCCGCCATCGTGTTGCGTATTGGACCCATGTTTCGCCTGACCTTATCCTAGCATTTATTAGTGCTGTTATCGGGGTGCGTCCACTAGCACTCGCGAATCTCTGTGTAAACAGCAGTTCCATCTCTGCAAATGTTTTGACAGAGTCATTAGGTAACTCCGAATACCATTCAAAGGCTGTTTCTGCTAAGCTGCCGACGAATTGACGTAGCAACAATTTGTCATTGCCTCCAGTATTGCCGCATAAGGCCCTGAATTGAGCGACATGGTGATGCGGATTCCCTGTCCCTTTATATACGTGGAATTTAGGGATCGTATATCCTGTCGGGTAATTGATTTGGTCATACCAGCTCGGATACGGTCGTTCGGTTCTAACAATTTGCCTAGCCGCTTCATTCGCCTGATGAACCCGGATCTGCTGAGCTATATATTCGTCTAGGTCGACTTTGGAGATTGCCTCCTCCTTGGCTGTTGATAGAGCCGGCGGAGGATTTGACGTTTCTCCCCTGTCGTCTTCAAGGACGATCGGAGGATCTTCAGCAGGAGGGTCCGGCTGTAACATCATCCCTACCATATCTTGGAAGAGGAGCGCCATCTGTTTTATGTTAGCCGCTTGCTCTGCAGCTTCTTTGTCCCTCTTTTCGAGAACTCTGCGTAAAAAGTCAGCGTCGGTTTCTTGTTCTTGACGCTCATCCGAAGACGTTTCAGAGCTTTCTTTTGGCTCAGTGAGTGCAGCCATTGTAGTCATCATTTCCTGAAGCTTTTGTTGTTGCTCCTGGGCTTTCGTCACGGATCGGGTGAGCGGTCGGTGGCCCGTAGAAGTGCGACTTTCCTCCTTTCTAGAAGCCATATAAACAGTGTGCACCACCATGCCCCCAGACTTGGGGCGTTTATGTTCGGTGTCTTTGCGATTTGCCGGAGACACATGGGCTTTTTGCGGCCTCCTTTTTTGAGTGATTGGAGTTAAGGGAGCCGTTGTAGTGGGCACCCAAGTAGCTTTTGCTTTTTGTGGTTTGACAGAGTAATCCTTCCCCTGCCGAACCTTCATCTTTTTCTGTCGTCGGAGGCAGTCTTGATCGATCACCGACTCTTGGACTTGTCGCCAGACTTTGTAAATTTTAGAGGACAGCCGTTGAGGGGGCTGCTCTAGCTTCTTCTCTGGAATATTCTTCACAGATGAATGAGTTCGCTTTAGCACCGCAGTAGGAGAGTTTCTGCGCACCTTATTGAGCAGTTCAAAGCTGTTCTTGGTTGGAACAGCAACATCGATCTTCACCATCGGAGTTGGAGGAGTAAGTCCAGAGGGGCAGTTGCCCCCAGCCTTCCTCACTCGGCGCCAGTAGCGACGTCGGGCATGTCGTGCTGATGGAGTTGTTTCAGCTATAGGGGTGACCTCCTCATGCCCCCTGTGTTGGTCAGAATATACCGGTACCAGCTTTTTAAAGATCGACGTCCGTTGAACGGGGACGGCTAACTTGTCAGAAGCAGACTTCTGAACATGGGAAGCAACCTTGGTGATTTTACCAGGAACGGGAGTTGGAATGGCTATCCGTTTCGGGATAACGCCTTCTGGTATGGCAGGGTTCTTCATGAGCCTGTTAGAGCTCTGGCCTAGTCCGTTAAAAACTGAAGCAGTGGAGTTGGACGACCCGTTGAGAGGGGTTGCGGCAGTTGTAAGCCGATCAGAGACTGACTTCTTTAGGGCTTCTTGCAATATCATTGGGGCGTTGAAGCTCATTGGTGGGAGCATAGTCCCAAAAAATAGTCCAGTCGTGGCTTGAGCCACCTGCTCCACCGGCATTTTGAAAAGGGAGGCCGCTTGGGGCCCATAAGTCACTTCTCCAACAATGACGGAGCGAGAATTGTTGCTGCAGGCGATGCAGTTCGAAGCCATTGATCTTCTGTTTTCTGCACGGAGCAAGACACCAAATCTTAGTACCTTGAATCCACAGGCAATCACAGCAAACCGCGATTTGTTCGCGAACACGACACACGAAGTGTGGAGTGGAAAGAGGAAGAGGTCCCACCGGGCGTGCCAGAATCTGTTCCCCTCCGAAAGGCGGCGCACAGGACCGCGATGTCCTGACGCTGAGATTCGGGGCAGATGCTAATTGGTTTTATCCGTCTACCTCTCCGAAGATGCCGAGTTGATTTACGGCACCTTGTATCGGAGGTTTAGACGGATGCGGCCGATGTAGCAGACTTTGTCAGATTCGCCCTCGCTTGAGGGGTTTTTGATTGTGGGGACGCTCTTCCCTGCAGGCGCAAGCCCGTGAAGTTAATTACGCTACCGCATCGCGGTAACAACTTTCTCCTTCTCCAGAATTTCACTTCGTGTCGTGTGTGTTTGTTTTGTTTGTGGTTGCCCGTGGATTGTATACGGAGACTGAGTAATGCCGTCGTCCGTAGGACGTGGATTAGTCCAAATCCGTATTTACTTAGATTTGGGTTTGGTGTTTTTAGTTTAAGGATGCATTAGTCGCGTTGCGGCTAAGATCAACTTAAACGTTCGTTAAGGATACGATAGTCCTGTTTGAGACTAAGATCAACTTAACGTGATCGTTTAGGTCCGACAAAAGAGCGTTTGGGCTCTATTGTTCCAGTTTGGGAGATTCATAGACCAATTTGGGACTAAAGTCTGTTTGGAGGATACGTTAGCCATTTTTGAGGCTAAGATCGATTCAAACGTTTGTTAAGGACACGTTAGTCCAGTTTGAGACTAAGATCAACTTAACGGGACCGTTTAGATCCGACAAAAGAGCATTTGGGCTCTATTGTGCCAGTTTAAGGACGTGGTGGTCCGATATTAGTTTAGGGACGTTTCGGTCCGATATTAGTTTAAGGACGTTTCGGTCCGATATTAGTTTATGGACGTTTCGGTCCGATATTAGTTTAAGGACGTTTCGGTCCACGAGTTTAAGGAACCCGCAGTCCATATCGATGTATGGTCGTTGGGACCCGTCACCTCTTTGACGTCGTTGAGGAATTACAACGACGGATGTCAAAGGAGTTCGGAGATGTACCCTCGAACCGGATGTAAATTGATTTAGAAGAGCAATTTTGCTCAGTCAATTTAATTTAAGGACTTATGGCCAAAATTGGGCTAAGTCCAGTTGAAATGTTCAACATTTTATTTGCCTTTGTATTGCATTTCTTTTTTTTTATTTTTATTTGGGCCTTGCCCAGAAAGGATGCAGAGCATCAATTTGTTTTGGGCTCTGCCCTTTTAGGAATGATGCAAGGCATCAATTTTATTTTGGGTTCTGCCCTTGTATAAAGGATGCAAAGCATCAATTTATTTGGGCTCTGCCCATTTATTGCCTTGCAATTTATTTTGGCCTGTCAGGTCATTTTGATTTGGGCCTGGCCCTTTAATTAATGCATTGCATTTGTGCAAAATACTGTTAATTTGAGAATCTTTTAGATTCAAGAACTGATGGTTCATAAAATAAGTGCAAAGCACTATTTGATTTAGAAACAAGTTTTTTTCTTGTTTTTTCTTATCTCAGAGAACCAAAGTTCATGAAAGTGCAAAGCACTATTAATTTAATAACCTTTCAGGTTCAAGAACCGATGGTTCATAAAACAAGTGCAAGACACTATTTTATTTATTTATTTATTTATCGTTGAAGATCTATGATCTTGTTCATAAGAGAATTTTCTCTTCTTTTAAAGGTTTTTTACCTTTTTTTTTTATTCTTCCAGAGTTCTCAAGAGTTCTCTTCTCTTTTTTTTTTTAGCAAGATCTTCCCCTCTTTTGAAATGAGGTCTAGGGTCCTTTTTATAGTGCCCATGAATTAGTTATAATTTGTTACATAAATCATTTTCTGAGTGATTTGGGTAATTTTTCCCACCGTTGGATTTTTTATCCAAAGGCCCCTGCTTTACAGAAGAAAATCTTCTTGTTTCAACAAGAACAGAAAAGATTTATTATGTTTTGCGCAACTCCCCCAGCGCGTGACACGTGTCGCGCAGCTGTGCTTGCGCAACTGCGCAGACACGTGTCGCGCAACTGAAATTTTTTTTTTTTTTTGCTTGCGCAACTGCGCGCTGACACCAGCTGCGCACTGCGCAACTGCGCAGCTGCGCGACACGTGTCGCGCAGCTGCGCTGTTGCGCAGTTGCGTACTTTTTTTTTCTCTTTTTTTTGGAGAAAGAACAGAAGTATTGCTTCTTTTTCCACTTTGGAATTTAAACAGAGCTTTGCTCTGATTGGGATAAACAGCTGCTTTTTGACAAAAGCTGGACATCCGCATGTCTTAATGGGCTTAAGATAGGGTTTCTTCCCACACCATATCTGATATGGTGTGGTAGGCACAGTCTTAGTTGGAACTCGGTTCAAAAGGTATGCAGCTGATTCTAGTGCATATCCCCAGAATGATCGCGGTAACTCAGCGTTACTCATCATGGAACGTACCATATCCAATAGGGCCTGGTTCCGTCTCTTCGATACACCGTTATGTTGCGGAGTGTATGGAGGAGTAAGCTGAGAGAGAATTCCATTCTCTTTTAGGTAATCCAGGAACTCGGCACTTAAGTATTCACCACCTCGATCAGATCTCAGTGTCTTGATACTTTTGCCTGTTTGTTTTTCTACTTCATTCTTATATTCCTGGAATTTTCCAAAGGCTTCAGATTTATGTTTCATTAAGAAGACATATCCGTACCTTGAAAAGTCATCCGTAAAAGTAATGAAGTAAGAATAACCGCTTCGTGCATGCGTAGACATTGGACCGCACACGTCGCTGTGTACGAGTCCCAAGAGCTCGCTCGCTCTTACTCCATGTCCAGTGAACGGAGTCTTTGTCATCTTTCCTTTGAGACAGGATTGACAAGTTGCATATGATTGATATTCGAACGGATCCAAATATCCTTCTGTATGTTACTTCGTCAACCTTCTCTCATTGATGTGACCCAGTCTACTATGCCATAAGAAAGCCTGATTTGTTTCCGGAGACATTCTTTTGTGTGTATTCTGGACATTGAAAATCTGTGGTTGGTTTAGTACGTATATACCATTGCTTAATGTACCTGACCTAATCAAAACTTGATTAAGGTGAATGTTTACAACATTACTTACAAATACAAATTCATAACCTTCTTTAGATAATAAAGATACAGATATGATATTACAGGTTGCATTGGGTACAAAATAACAATCACGCAAAACCAAAACGTGTCCATCTGACAACCCCAGGTGATATTCCACATGGACTCAGCATCCATGCCAGCTCCGTTTGCAACTCTGAGGGTCATATCACCTGCCTTCAAAACCCTACGTTTTCTCAGTGCCTGTAAAGAATTACAGATACGAGATCCTGATCCGGTATCCAATACCCAGGATGTAGAGTTTATTGATAGACAGTTTTCAATAACATACACACCTGAAGCTGAAGCCGCAACTTGGGTTCTGGCCTTCCAAGCCCTGCAATCCTTTTTCCAGTGTCCACTCTTGTGACAGTAAAAGCATTCTTACTTTCCCACAAGCTTTCCCGCTACCTTTGTTGCCTTTGTCTTTCCCTTCGTATCCACTTTACTAACACCACCCCTTGGTTTGGCGGGGGTTTTCTTCTTCTTTCCCTTGGCTTTCGCCTTGGACCTAGAAGAGGAAAATCCTCCTACAAAAAAAGTGGATGTTTCCCTACCTTTCTGTAGGGTGCCCTCTGCACTTCTCAGCATGTTGAGGAGTTCTGAAAGTTCAACTTCTTTTTCTTGTAAGTTAAAGTTCAGGATAAACTGGGCGTAAGTGGAAGGAAGGGACTGGAGAATCAAGTCCGTGTAGAGCTCGTTCTCTAACATGGTCCCAAGGTCCGCGAGCTCCTCAATGAAGCCAATCATTTTAAGCACGTGTTCCGCTACCGATGATCCGACGGCCAATCTCGTCGAAAACAGCTTTTTCGAGACTTCGTATCTGGCGATACGGGATTGCTCTCCATACAGTTCTTTTGTATGGAGAAATATGGATTCAAGGTCCATATTCTCGTGCCTCCTCTGATGTTCATTGTCCATAGAGGCAAGCACGAGGCACTTGGCCTTCGCGCAATCGATTTCCCAGGTCTTACGGATTTCCCTATCCGCGACGCTGGTTTTGGGACCTGGGACAGGGGGAGCTTTGGTGGTGAGGAGATACCCCAACTTGTCATAAGTGATTGCCATTTTGACATTCCTGAGCTAATCTTTGTACTTTGGCCCTGTCAGTATGTTTTTATCTAGTAGTAACTTAAGTCCAGTCATGATGTTTGGTCGCTGTAATTAGGAGAGAGAGAAGAAACACTTTAGCATGATGCTCTTGCAAGTTTAGAGTGGTTTTTAATTTGTCTAAACAGGATGGTTCCTACTGTCTCTCGAATCCCTCCTCAAACCAAAAAGGAAGAATTAGTCAGGATCAATCTCACCGTACAATACTTGCTTAACCGTTCATCCAGGCTAGTGTCGGTACTTCGAGGGAGGTTTTCCAACGCTTTCGTGAAGTTGCTTAATTAAATAACCTCTTTTCCCTGTGGGCGTAGCCCCGCTAATACCTTTCTAGACACCTACTTGGTTTATAGCATTGATCGTTAAGTGAGAAATTTCCCGAGGAGTAGCATATACTCACAGTAGGATCGGGATCCAAATATCATTGCGTGACAAAACTGAAGGAATCCTACCAGAATCATCACACTCCAAATGGTATGCAGCGCTAGCAAGTTTCAGTTCTTTTGAAACTCCCGATGTGGATTTTTGCTCCATGCTCTTATGACCTTGACTTTGGCCAACAAATCATAAGTCACATGTCAAGTTCTACCCGTCATTCTCCAGGTTAATTTGAACCCACCCGCACCTACCCTTGACTTTGGCCAACAAGGCAGTATGACTGTCCCAAACCAACACATCTATTTATGCTGCACATGAATACCCAATAGCTACCAATCACTATGCCTTGACTTTGGCCAACAAACATATCTTGAATACTATTGACTATCCATGTGAAACGATGGAGGTCTATGAATGGTTTTGGCGAAACCGTGAACGTAGTGAACTTGATATAATCGATGGAACGAGATAGCTTTTAAAAGGAGTGGCTTAAGCTCCGCGTTTAAAAGTTTTTTTTGAAAAGAAACCGAGTGGTTTTGAAAGTGTTCCAATAACTCAACTTTGGTTTATTTTCTTGCATTAATTTAATGCGTCCCATCATTTAATCCTACCATTGCAGAAAACAACGAAAATATGACGTACGCTTATGCCATCCGCATTCGCTACGGGGCCCCGTCATTACCCGTTAGGTTACTTAACTAACGACAGAGCGGGGGCTGGACTAACGCGGATGCAAAACATAAGCAACGCCTAAATAGATATCATATATAGATATACACATTCGTCACATACAATGATAGCCATTCCAGATCACAGATGAACACATTGGATATACTAGGAATCCGCAATCTATACGAGCCTGTAACGAAGAGCGGATTACACGGTCGACCCCACCCTAGACCTCTACGGGTGCGGCAAACTACCCGCCAAGTACCCGAAGCGAAGCAACCTCTCTCAACACCGTGAGTAGGCCACTCGGCACTTTGAGATACCCGTTAGTTTGTGCACCCCACCTTGGGTCTATCCTAGGAGCAAAAACAGTAAAAGAAATTATACAATGACGGCTACAACCCCATCCCGGTTGTGCGGCCACATAAATAATATTACATCAATTACAAATTACATGAATTGAAAGAAAAAGAAAAACTCTCATCTCACAACCCCCAGGCTATTCATCCGCGACAATCCAATGAATTCATATACACATACCATCAACATTACATATCACAGATATGTATAACCTCCACTAATCGACGTATAGCGATTAGCAGACGTTCAATACATATATCACATCACAGATATAAACCCATTAGCTTAAGTCTTTATAAGTTCGATCAAAATACGGATTTTTAGACCCCAAAAACAAATTTTGCTTTCTGAAAATCTGAGCAGAAAAAACATATTGTAAAAATCCCAAAACACCCCACTGAACACACTGCAAGAAAATTCGCCCACAACCGAGTCAACTCGGCCGCGGATCCGCGGCGGTTTGACCGAGTCCCTGGACCAAATTTCTACAGTGTGTTATAAAAAGCCTGAGCCGATTTTTAGTGTAAGATTTATTATTTTTTGAACAAGAAAAAAAAATCGGCAGAAACTATACTTTTCTGGCGTGTTTCGTGACTTTTTCTCCGATCGAACTTCTAGTTACTTTGCTAACATGTTAGATAGTTGTTTAACTAGGCTCTGATACCACTGTAAGTCCACGTTACCTCTCCCGGTACTTACGGGCTTGCGGAAATGATGAAAAACGATTTTTCTTTTGGTGGTAACATGGACTCAAAATACGGATCTTTGTTAAACAACTATCTAACAAACCTAACAAGAGTTTTACCTACTCGGTTAGGGGTTATACCTTAACTTGAACTCCTTCTCTTGGTCTCCTTGTGGTGGTCGGATGGTTCTCTCCTCGTTATCTCTTTGTGCCGAAGATGGATCCACCTGAAAGCTTCTACCTTTGGCTTCACTTCAAACTAGAAGAAACTAGAACACTTGGCTTGCTAGACCTTGTGAACTAGGATGAGTAGAGGAGTGTGTTGGGTTTTATCTCTATCGTTCTTGCTTCTCAACACATGAGACAAGTGAACCATGAACTAGAGAGAGAGCAAGAGGAAGAGGGAGAGCTCAAGCATAAGAGAGAAAGGAAATGAAAGAATGAGCAAGACTTTTGCCATCCAAGCTATCATAATCCAAAATCATGATAACAAGTAATAATAATTGAGTATTATGTGATGGTTGTTATCATATCAAATGGCAATATCATTTCTTGCATTAAATGCAATTTGTGAACAAAACAAGCAAGCTAAAGTCAATGCCAAGAAATGATAGCCATTGTCATGATGGTGGTCAACAAGTCCAACCTAGTCAACCGGTCAACAAAGTCAACAAGTCAACAAGGTCAACCCTTCAACCCAACCATATCACAATAATACTTAATTAATATTATTGTTAATCATATTTCTTATTCTCATTAGGGTTTAGCAAAAGTCAACAGTCAACAACCCTAATGAGAATCCTCTGCCTCTGTCTCTCTGTCAACCGTGCATACACACCCGCATCCGCGTTCCGAGGAACACGAATACTAACGAGATAAAACCAATCCCAAAACGTACACTAGGATCTGGCTTAAACCAAAGCCCGCTAGTGATAACTGCCCGGACACTAACCGTGCACAAGTGCACGGATATGACCGAACCCTGTCGCAAAACCATGCGACCTCTACTCTTTTGCCTAAAGACGAATAGCTCTCTGTGTGGGACTCTAAAGACTCGACACTACGCTGGCAGTGGGTTTAACCACAGACCGCAAGCGGCACTAGCTGTGCGTAACGGCCCCCAGGTAGATGCCGATAAGAAGACGGACGAGGTGAAACCCATCTGAACTCCTACTGAGCCTGAATGTGACAGTCTGCGTACAGTCCGGTCTGTTCGTCTGAGAATATCGCATGGCGGGCCTAGGGGGCGGTAAACGTCAGTCCCCTAATAGCGGTATAAGTCGTGTCGGAGTGTAGCCCAGAACACCCTGAGATAACACTGGAAACCTACCAGTATATCTCGCTTGCCCTGGCCAGGGAATTTGTGTAATGGCTCTCCTAGACACAGCGCGATATCAACCCCAAATACCGGGAGAGACGAGTCCTGTCTAACCGTCACTGCCTCCAAGTGCTTCGGGACTGCACCCAACTACTACCTGTTTGCATGACTCCTTTGAGCCGTGGTAGGGTAGTAATCTAAGTACAGTGGGAACACACTCGAGGCGAAGTGACAGTGTCAAGTCAGCGGATTAAGCTGTACTCATGTCACCTGGGAACTGATAACTGACGATAGGTATAGTACCAACGAACAGTTCCCGAAGAGTCCTGTCCAGTGTACTCGTAACCTAACGAGCACCCGCATACTATCTCAAGTACGACGTACTGACAGCTGTTGGACAGACCGTCTCCCCTGCTGGGATGAGAAGCGCATACGCTAGTCTACTCCGGAGTATCGATGCCCTGTCTCGATAGTCCTACGACTAGGGACCTGCATAAGGATGTGCTTGTGGATTACCCAGCCCCCACGAGTGTGACTGCCATCACAACGCTGGTAATCAAGCAAAGATCCTAAGGGCTCCACTAATGTGTGTAAGTCATATACTAAAATAAACACATGTACACATTAAAGCAGAAATAAACCAAGTACCATACTACTATTTTGAGCAAGATTGTCTATACAAGGTGAATATCCCAAGCTTCCATTAAGTAATATACAAACTAGTATGATACAGTAATGGCCTCTAGGGCATATACACTAACAATGACCGCGTGCGGATAAATATGAAAAGTTCATGAATGATGCTAAAAGACCAATTTATGAGAATGCAAAGTATTCCACCCTATCATGGTTCGTTCAACTTTTCCAGATTAAGTGCCTAAATGGATGGAGCAACAAGTCATTCAAAATACTTCTGAAGTTCTTGAAAGATTCTATGCCCCGGGAAAATAATGTTCCCGACAGCTGGTACGGAGCCCAGAAGATGATGTCTGATTTGGGTACGAAGTGTGAGAAGATTCATGTATATCCCAAAAATTGCGTGTTGTACCGGAAAGAGAATTCAAATTTGAAAGAGTGTCCAACATGCGGAGAGACCAGGCATAAACCGAAAGATTCTGATAAGAAGCCTGATATACCTGTCAAGGTAGCACGATACTTTTCTATAACACAGAGCCTGCAAAGGCTATTCAGGTGTAAGAAAACAGCCGAGGCAATAATTTGACATCACCGTGCTCCTCCAAGTGAAGATGGAAAAATGAGTAATCTAAGAGATTCACGGGCATGAAAGGATTTCGATAGGAGGCATGAAATATTCAGTAGTGATCCTCGTATTGTTGGGCTTGGACTCACTAGCATAGTCACATAATTTGCGAATTATTCGGTGAATTCGCGAATTATGTGACTGCCGATTAAATCCGCGAATTACTCGCCATCACCGAACGCGCCGAATTATTGCCGAATTATTCGCGAATAATTCCCAAATTATTCGCGAATTATTCAAAAAAAAAGCGAATTATTCAAAAAACTGCAAATAATTCACAAAATCAAAATCTAGCGTCTCATATATTAATTTTTTGCTCGAAATCCGTCCCGAACATTTCCCGAACACTTACTGAATCTTTCCCGAATACCTGCCGATTTTTTCCGAATAGTTCTCCGAATCCGAATTTTCGACCTGGACGAATTATTGCCAAATCACGAATTTGTGACTATGCTTACTAGTGATCGTTTCTGCCCATTCAACTATATGGCTGGAAGCCACAGCACATGGCCCGTTGTAATGATAGTTTATAATCTGTCGTCTTGGTTAGTTATGGATCAATCCTACTTTATGATGTCTCTTCTTATCGATGGACCAAACTCACCGGGAAACAATATCGACGTCTATCTCCGACCTTTGATCGATGAGTTAAAATCTTTATTCATTGATGTTGTAGAGACTTACGATGCAAACATAGATACAACCTTCACACTGCGTGCGGCTTTAATGTGGATAATTAATGACTTTCCTGCGTATGGAATGCTATTAGGTTGGTCTGTACATGGTCATAAAATATGCCTTTATGGCCATCGATATACAATATAGAAATTCTTGAATTTTAGCAGGAAGGTTTGTTATTGCGGTCATCGGTGTTTCCTGCTAGACCATCCCTACAGTTTAGACGCTGCTCACTTTGATGGTCATCAGGATCTTCTTGGGCCTCCAGCCTCATTGTACGGAAAGGACGTGACTGCTTAGTGAGATGGTTAAAATAAGGCCACCTTCGGGGTAGATCTGGAAAAACATATCAAACCATCCTGCTGGAACAAGTTAGGTATCTTCTTCGAGCTTCCGTACTGGTCAACAAATTTAGTGCGTCATTGTCTGGACGTCATGCACATAGAGAAGGGAGTATCCGAGCACGTACTCAACTTGCTTCTTTGTAAAGACGGAAAATCGAAAGACAACCTCCGTGCTCGGACGGATATTCAGGACTGGGAAATTAGAAGTGAATTGCATCCTAAACCGATAGAGGGTAAACCAAGCAAGTTTGTACTTCCCAATGCCGTGTATCATATGTCACAAACAGAGAAGAAAAGATTCCTACAGGTGTTGCATGATTTGAATGTTCCCACAGGCTTCTCAGGATCATTTAGTAAGAAGATAAAAATTGTGAAAGGCAAGATCGATGGGTTGAAAAGTCACGATTCCCATGTTATTATGGAGCACCTTCTCCCATTAGCCCTCAGGACTTCCCTTCCCGAATCAATTGGTCTAGTAATCAATGACCTTTGTTGCTTTTTTAGCGAATTGTGTGCTAAACCCCTGGATGTTGTGACGCTAGAAAATCTAGAAAATTCTATTTCGTTGATAGTTTGCAAGCTTGAGCGTATTTTCCCACCGTCATTCTTCGATATCATAATACACCTGACGGTTTATCTTGCAACCGAGGCTAAGCTAGCCGGACTGGTACACTATCGATGGATGTATCCCATCGAAAGGTACGTGGAATTTTCGTTTCACGCAATTTGTAAAATTATTGTTGTCCTATATGCCCGTATTTATTTATTTAACATATTTTTCTTTAGGTACCTCTACACTCTAAAAAAGTATATACGTAATAGAAATCGACTAGAGGGTTCTATCATGCAAGATTATCTTCTAGATGAAGCAACCACATATTGTTCCCGCTATCTGGACGAGAATATTGAGACGAACCTTAACCGGCCTCGGAGAATTCAGGACGGGCCATATGGTAAACTGATTATAAGAGAGTAGACACTATATTTATCAACAAGATATATCGATTTATCCTCCTCAATAGCGCATATCTTGAAAAAATTAGAGAGTAAGTTTTTTTGGATTAATTGTTATATTTGTGTTTGTGTGTGTATGAAACGATATAATATTAATGTCATAATTTATTGTTGAGAACATAAATCATTTTAACGAGATACGTGAGGGGCATCCTGATTGGAATGATGAACGATTGGAAAAATATCATCAGAATAATTTTTGTGATTGGGTTGCAGATCATGTAAGTTGTTCGAATAATTTGTTATTGCTACCAGTCTTAATCTAAACTTATATCGTTATATATTTGTCATAAATTTTTTTTTGTCAGAACCACGATCCGAACTTGTCTGCATCATTAGAGAGTGATTCAAGATGTTTAGCTCAGTTTCCTAGTATGGAGGTTGCATATTATAAACGATTCGGTGTCCTTGGATAAAATTTGAAGTTAAGGACATAGAAACATCTCGAACCACTCAGAATAGTGGGATTGCGATGGTAGGATCGGATGGTGTGATTTATTATGGATACTTAAATTGCATACTTGGTATCCAATATCCCAGACGATCAGAACCATTTTATATATTTCAATGTACTTGGTACGATACACGAACCGATACGGATAAGTGGAGAAACAATCTCAGGACTTGGAAAGATGAATATGGATTGATTAGTATGAACACACTTCGATTTTACGGTCAGGACGATCCATATATCTTTCCGAACCAAGCATTCCAAGTATACTACTTACAGTGCTTGAAGCATCCGGGATGGAGTGTCGTATGCTATTGGAAACCCAGGGATGTTTACGATGTCCCAGAATTCAAGGATCATATGGCGGACAACTATGAGGACGAAGAAGAGAGAAGATTTAGAGTGCTCCGATCATCTGTTTCAAAAGACGGGTTATCTTCGGCTGATCGTGAAGTTACCTGAGTTAGAAATGATATTGATGATGAAATCCAAGTAGATATGTCTAATGCGTCCACGAAACGAAAAAGGTTATCAGTAAGGTTATATTATTACTTCACATTTTTACGATCTATACATATATATCATGCATATGTAATAATTGTACTCTTGTCTAGATTTGATGACGACGACCGGAGCAGCGAGGGGCGGCAGGAGAACCAGCCGAGGCAGAGGCAGAGGCAGAGCGGTTCTGCCGTCCGGAGGGTTGCTTAGGGAGCTTCAGAGGGCCGATCTTGCACCCCGATCGGAGACCCCTTCGGATGACTCCTTCCGTGTGGACTTTGCCACACCTCCAGGTATATTGCACGCATATTCATTTTGAATGTAATATTATAGATATACATGCATATTTATTTCAAAATTGCTTATATATACAATATTTGATTGTCTAGCTGTTGGTGGTGCGTCCACATCAGAGGCAGAGGCCACTCCCGCACCTCCAGGTATGTTTATATATCCTATAGTTCATGCACAATGATTTAGAATGTTATATCATAAATATAAACACATTCCTTTTGCTTTTACTTAGATAATCATTTTTTATTGTCTAGCTGTAGGTGGTGCCTCCACATCTCGGGCAGAGGCCACCACCGCACCTGTGGGTATGTTTATATATTCTATAGTGCATGCATATTGATTTAAAATGTTATATTACTTATCTACACATTCTTTTTGCAATTACTTATATAACCTATTTTTAATTGTCTAATTATAGGTGGTGCGTCCACATCTAGCGCAGGGGCCACTCCCGCCACTTCCGTACCCTCCGCTCAGTCTGCAGGTGAGTATGAATAAATATAAAATATTTATTCATTTTACATATCCTCTAAAGAATAAATATGAATTTCATGGAAATTTAGCGTCAATGTTTATTTTCTAGTTGGAGGGGATGCGTCCACATCCGGGTCACCGGTTGTTCCTCTCCGGAGGAATTATCGTCCTGTTCGTGTTGCTGCCAGGGCCAAGGCTCGTGCTGATGTTGCCAGAGGTATATATCGCACTTTAATTGTCATTAAATATTGATTTCTTAATACAATTTTGTCTTGATATTTCTTGTAGATGTAGGGAAGCCCCATCCCGAGAGGGGGACTCGAGAGCCCAATCAGTCCCACAGGCTGAGGCCCGATAGAGTTAGAGGGGAGGAAGCATTCCCTCTCTTCTTTACTCCCGATTATCGCTATACCGGCGATTATGCCGAGAGATTCGGCCGGTATATGAGGGATGAGAGCCGTCTCGTGAAGAAGTATCCACTTCACTTTGAGTGGGGCGATCAGCACCGTCACTCATTTGCCCTCTTCTGGGATCAGGCTCGGGTATTAATATATATTTTCATTTGACTTATCCAATATATTTATTATTATTTAACATTTGAAATTTAAATACATTATTTTTTTGTATTTGTAGTTGGATTACGACTTTCAGCCTGTACCCGATCCTGATCACCCTGAGAAAGTGCTCGATCTTCATGCTCTGTACAATGGCCTGATGAAGAACATGCAATCAAATGTCCGATACAATAGGAACGAGCTGAAGATTGACTGCTATTCCCTGTGGATGGTGACCCCGAAGCAGAGAGAGCAGCTCTCCTACGTACTCCGGCCTTTGCAAGAGTCGACGTAGATACATGGCCTCTCTTGTGCCAATATTTCGACTCTCAGCGTAAACTGGTTTATAATTTAAATGTAATTCATTGTTTAGTATAGTATTTTTTTTTTAGTATTGCTTAATTAGAAAACTAAATCTAAATGTGTTGTGCAGAAACAAGCCGATCAAAATAAAGAGAATAGGAAGTCGGAGAAGAGGGGTCGCCCCACCTATACAGGTGGCTCGAGGAACATTACTTGTGCCATGGAGGAATCGGTAAATTACAATAGATCTATTTTTAAATAATGTAATATTAAGAGTTATTTTATAATATATGTAATTTTTTTGTGAATTGCGGAGAGCTCAGAACCTGGAGCAGGTGGGTACACTTAGCGTGCTCACCGTGTATCTTGCCATCCAAGGCACCTCGACAGATCCCGCCACGGGCGAGCTTCGATTCCCCGACACCGTTACCCAGGAGTATTGCGTAAGTGTTAATATTTATTCCAACAAGTTCGAAATTTTTGTTTTGAAAATTTCAAATTTAAATGATATACTTATATTTTAATGGTTAATGTAGGTGTAGGAGCGGGTGGTGGAGCAGGCAGAGTCATTGGGGATCGATTGTACTGGACAGACCGATCCGATGCTGCAGACCCCAGTCCTAGACGCCGCACATGAAGGGCACCACGGAGGTTAGAAGAGAGGTCGGGGACTGGATCCTAGCAGGGTCCATATGAGGTTGGACTCCACTCCGGCGGTTACTTCCCCTACCCCCCGTGAGTGACGTCTAGAGCATGATATTGCCGTCTTGAAGACTACCGTCGAGAAGTTGAAGGAGATGGTACGTATACTACCTAATAGGAAAATATTATATCACATTATAGATAGTAACATATGCAATATTAGTAGCCTGAGCTTATTTGGTTGTAGACTTAGTTTTGATTAATCATACTTAAATAAAATCATCTAATTAAAATAAACTACGGCTTTCCAAACTAGATACCCAAACAAGGCCTAAGTTCCTAAGTATACTTAGATTGGGGTTTCGCAATAACCTGACAATGATACAAACTCGACTAAAATCTAATACACCGTTCTTACTCGTTTATTACACACAAAATTTAATAGATGCGACATGCTACTTCGGTTGTGGCTCCACATGCATCTTTTTCGGTTGCGGCTCCGCAAGACAATACCTCGGCTGCGGTTGCGCAGATCACCACTGCAGCTCCACAGCCCGCTCAGACTCCCGCACAGTCCGCTTCTTCATTAGTCGAGTTTTTGACGACTCAGGGCTGCACCAAGGATCAGATGCTCCAGATCATGGCGATTATCAGAGGTGGAGGAGCTGGACCGAGCTAGGGGAGCTTTATTTATATTTTTGAGGATGTATGTGCTTATCTGATACATATTGTATAAATTTTGGACGATATTAGTGGTTGTTTGTTTGTTCACGATGATTTAGTTTGATTTCGTATTCTATTTGTTTATTTCTTTTATATATTATGCGTGGGATGTTGGTTATGAATATTTTTGTATTTGGTTATATGATGTATATATTATTGTGCACAGGGCAGGTAAAAAACATGAAATCCTTTTTTTAAAAATCCCCTGATATTTTCTCCCTACGGATTAATCCGTAGGGCCATCTGTTGCACCTACGGATTAATCCGTAGGTCCAATGTTTGCCTCTACACGGTTCGCCGTAGAGAAAAAAATATTAGGATACATGATATTTTGTCCCTATGGACTCAGCTACATGTGGTAAAACTTGTCCCTACGCATTTATCCGTTGGGGCATTCATCCGGACCTACGGATTTATCCGTAGGGGCATTTAGTAGGCCTTATGGATAATGCCGTAGGGACAAGTAATTTATTTTATAAAACAATAAATTAAATAAATATTATATCCTTACGGTGTAATCCGTAGGGGTAACTGTCCATACGGAGTAAGGTGTAGTGGCAATTATTATTCCGTAGGGGCATGTTCGGAATGAAGACTTGCACCTACGGCCTTTGCATCTACGGGTTAATTTCGTGTCCCTATGGTTATATCCGTAGGTGCAGTGGTTTGCCCCTACGGCTAAATTCTTAGGGGCAATCCATTATCATAGTAGTGCATATCTCAGGTAATTCTCTATCCTAATTAAAAATTCCCGTCCAACTAAAATGATGGGTTGCTATTTCTTTAAAATCCCCATTTAAAAAATCTATTATTATCCTAACTAAAATTACCATTTGAAATCTCAATCCCTATCCCACCATTCTAACCGAATCAAATCCCCATCACAACTAAAAAGCTTAAAATTTTTAATATCCCGAACATAAAAATATAAAAATATTATATACAAGAAAATATTTTTAAGTCAAAAGATAAAAAAAAATATTTGTAAGATATGATTTTTTAATTTTTTTCCCTTATAGGCAGAATTTAAAGTATTAATGATAATTTTCTAAAAGATCTTTTGACAAATAATTAAGAGAATAACATGTCTATTGAAATGATTTTAAATTGATAATTGCATATGTGCAGTACTTAAAAATTAAAATGTTCTCAATAAGTTATCTCCTCAAAAAATAAAGAATAATCTAAAGTTTTAATCATGGAACATATGACATTATCAATTATGTTTTAAACAAATAAAGCAATTATCAATTTTGACGTACATGGCATGTGCAAAAAAAACTAGTACGTCTTAAAGCAAATTGGTATTTTTTTTTGTTTTTCGTCATGCCAAATCCAGCTCCCCATACAATCAATCCAGTTAGCATATCTTAACAATAAATCTTAGCTCACTTCTTATACAATCAATCCAGTAATTACGTATATTAACAAATCCCTAATCACATTTTAACAACAAATCCCAGTTCCTCTCTCATACAATCAATCCAGTAATCACATATTAACAAATCCCAACCCCCCACTAATTAATATTAACAAATCCCAGTTCACCACTAATAAACTTCAACCTCATTCTCAATCCCAACTGTATATATAATCATATCTTAATAACAAATCCCATCTCCCAAGGTAAGTTTCAACAAGATAATAAATAAAAAGATTTTGAAGTTATTTTTTCCCCTTGATTCTTGGTTATTTTTTCTTTCTGTATTTATAGGTTGATAAGACGGGAGTAAGGAGTAAATAGCAGAATCAGAGCAGAAATGAGTTTGTATCGAGTTTAAATAAAGTAATGAATAAAAAAAAAGTTTGAAGTTATTTTTCCCCTTGAATATTGAAAATATCAAATTATTTTATATACTTTGTATTGTGCACATGGCTTTTATAGTATTAGGGTACATGCAATCTATTGATAGAATTAGATCTCTGTTTTTTTTTTTGTTTTGAGGTAACTTGTTATATATATAATTTTCATATCAATTTTGTAAGTACGCTGTCTTGCTAATGGCAATCGATCGATAGAATAAGATCTCTGTTTTTTTTGTTTTGTAAGTAGGTTTTGTTGCTAACGGCGTATGCTTTGAGCGTGAAACTTTCCTTTAACTATTATCAACAGTGAAATCCGTTATTTAACAAAGGAAAACTCTATAAGGCAGCATTCAAATGTGGAATGTAACTGAAATGATCCATGTAATTATTTATTTATAAATATCTATGTTCTTGACCATTTTTTAAATTTGAAAATTTAATTTTAATATTATAATTTTCAATATCAGGGGGCAAACCTTCTCTATTTGAAAATTTCACTTTTTTAAATATCTCTAAAATTTATTTATGAAAATATGTATCTTTCTTTTCACAAAGGCAACAAGTCCATGTATGGCAAAACATATATCTTTCTTTCCACAAAGGCAACTTTTATTTCAAAATAAAAGAAAATTTTAATGATTTAATGGTAAAAAAGTTTCAGAAATAAAACTAAAAAGATTTACAAATAATTGAGAAATATCAATGTCTAGAAAGATTTTCAAAAAAATAAAAATAAATAATAAAAAGCAAAAGCAAAAAAGAAATGAAACAGATTTAATTCAAAAAATTTAAATACTAAAATATTTATAAGCACTTGAAAAGATTATTAACTCCGAAAATAAGTAAAAAACTAAGTGATTCTTAAAGATTTAGTAATCCAAAAGCAAGTCTAAAACGAGACCGTTTTAAATAAATAACAATAAATAAAATCTAAAAATATTTATTTTTATTTTTAATAAATCCAAAAAGAGAAATATAAGAAGATCTAAAAACACTAGAGAATATTTTTAAATTCGAAAATAAAAAAAGTTATAAGAGTTTTAAGGATTTA
Organism: Agapanthus africanus; assembly: GCA_030015575.1. Classification (NCBI taxonomy): domain Eukaryota; kingdom Viridiplantae; phylum Streptophyta; class Magnoliopsida; order Asparagales; family Amaryllidaceae; genus Agapanthus; species Agapanthus africanus. The sequence goes on along the minus strand of JASDDO010000004.1, from coordinate 43,812,980 downwards.
AAACTCTAAAATGATTTACAAAGATTTGAAAATTATACAACCTTAAAAAGACTATCATGATATGAATTTTTTTTCATTTATTAATTTTCTTATAAATTATAAAGAAAAAAAATTAAGGAAAATGTTTTTAAGAAAGACCTTTCCTTAATCAATAATTAGAATAGAGTCAATATACCTCTCAAAAATTTATTTGTGAGATTATACTGTTAGTTATATGTATGCCTTAGAGGCTATTACTGTACATACGATATATATTGTAGTGGATACTTGGACATATATAGGGAGGACTTTCTTACTCGACATGATCGTATGTTATCTGGTTGTTCTTTATCTTAACATGTATACTAATTGTCTCTTTATTACATGTTGATAAAGGTCTTATGATGAGTACTTGACTATCAGGATTATGATGCAGATTATACTAGTGGGGACAGAGTAGTCGCTAAGTACATCCTTCAAATGTTCATAGTCGTGGGTGTATCGAGACAGAGCATCGAAATACCAGAGTAGACTAGCGTATAGCTTCTCGACCCATGTAGATGGGCGATGGATGATCCCATATCCATTGGTGTTTGACAGCAGAGACAGTATACGGGTGCTCAGTGGAGACTGAGTATACTGGACGGACTCGCCGAGAACTCCTAGAGGGTATTATACCTATCGTCAGATAATATTTCTCTGGTGACACTGGTACAGGTTAGTCTGTAGACCCGAGATCGTCATAGAGTCTTGTGTGATTCCCACTGTGCTTTTATTTCCACCTTACCACGTTCAAGAGAACGTGCGAAACAGTGGCTTTTGGGTATAGTCCCGAATCACATGGAGGCAATGAGCGATAGGAGGGGTTTCGTCTCTCCCGGTATTGGGAGTTGATGTTGCGCTGTGCTCGATTGGCTATAACAGGAAGTCCCTGGTCAGGGCTGATTCAGAGATATACTGATAAGTGTTATCAGTAGTTTCTCGACCCGTTATGAGCCTCATATCGGTATGACTTATCGAGTTACTGGGGTCTGACGTTTACCACCCCTAGACGAGATATGTGACATATCAGATGAATAGACCAGACTGTACGGTAGTGTTACTGATTGGATTCGCAGGCTTGCATGTTGATCTTCTGATCGCTCAATACCCGGGCAGCCGTTACGTTTAGCTGACCGCTTGCGGCTTGTGGGTGATATGATCACCACCTACTGCCGGCGTATTGACGAGTCTTTAGTGTCCTACACAGAAGTTTCCTGGCTCAAGCGAAATGGAGTAGGAGCACATATGTGATATTTGCGGGACCGGGATTGATACGATATGAGATACCGTATTGTATTCTCGCGATTTGTGACATCGGTCGGTTATATGCGATATAACCGGGTTATCGGATCAAGTGTTGATTCGATAAGTTGTTACATATAATATTAGTCGGTTATATGTAATATAGCCGGATTATTAAATCAAGAGTTGATTTAATAATTTAATGTATAATTATATATTTAATATATTATATTACATTAACTAATATTAAGCTCACTTATGATTTCTTTTCTCACTTGTTTGTGCATGTGTAAATATGTGATATATATTAGTGTACAAAATAATGTGTCAAGCTAGATGATACATGCAACTAGGGTGTGTGTGTGACTTACACCATACTTAAGATGATAATTAGGGTTTTTATTTATTTTGGTAATTACAAAATGGTTGGAAATTGTCAAGGCATGAAGCTTGTAGAAGCTTGTTCTTTGCATTGACCAAATCCACTCTTTTGTTTTGCCAAAGATATTTATTAACCCAACCTATTATCCTAACCATGGTAATGTCTCTATAAGAGTTAGGCATGAGAGCTTAACTCACCCATGGTTGCAATAATCTTTTGGATAATTATCAAGAGAGCTTTCTTTTTCTTCTTTCTCAAAAAAGCTTTCTAGCTTCAATGGAGTTGATGAAAAAAGTGTGAGAAAATAAAATATAATGTGAGCCCACTTTCTACTTCATCATCCTCTACTACTTGCCATTTAGTATAGGGTGTTTGCTTCACTAATTCCGTAATTAGTGAAGAGATAGTTTGGGTTAGTGTCTACTCGACGTAGATTATTTTCGGCCTTGAAGACTTCGAATCAAGCATGTTCGTTTCTTCAAGGGAGCATCTCTAGAGTCCGGAATTCACGATCGCAGCGAAGGGACTCTACAAGGAGCTATTAAAGTGAATGACCGGTCTACAAAGTTTGTATTCCTTATTCACTTTTCATATGCGAAGTTGTTTGCATTACATTCCGTCGATTTCTAGTAAACGATTCTAGGGTTAGGGTTAGCTAGAACGGCAAAATTTTAATTTGGCATGGACGATACCTCCCGAAACCTTGCTACCGTGCTAGGCAACCCCGCAGTGGTATCAGAGCCATGCTAGAAATTTAGACGGATTTTGTTAAGATTACGAAACCGAAATACTCCGAAACTTGAAACGGAAAATTGAAGTTTCTGTCGATTTTAAAAGTTGTTCAAAAATTATTTTAAAAAAGTACAGAATGATGTATGAGATATATCAAGAACACCATGAAAATTTCAGGAAAAACCATGATTTTTTGGCCGGCCACTACCCCCCACATCTCGGCCAAAATCCGACCTCACCCCCTGAATTTTTTTGTGTGTCCCAGTGACTTGGTTTTGGTGTTCAGGTGTTGTTTGTTTTTGGTAATTTTGCATGTGATGTGAACTTACACTATAAGCAATTCGGAGTGTTTCGTATTCGTAGTTTTAATATTGTTTCGGGTTAGTCGCATGTTGTCTAGACGAAGTTAAAAAGTTCGATCGAATTTCAAAAACCCATTTTTCCAAGTTTAACGTATTCGGAAAAACATGCAAGTAATTCTATGAACCCTCTAGAAGAATGAAACCCTAACTCGACTTTTTGGATCGCGGAACCGCGGTCATACTCTAGGGTTTGCCGCAGTTCCGTGGCGACATGAGTGAGCCTTGGGTTTGCCCTTCTACGGCTGGTGCATAGGTACTGTGGCATATTCTGGGTATTATTGAACTATGCTCAAGTGTTGAGCTGTCGGGAAATTGTGGGAATTTGATGAATCAATCGAAAAGTTTAACGTTCGTCCGGGTATTATGTGATGGGATATAATACTTGGAATCCACAAATAGTTATGAGATAACTAGTTTGAATGTTATAAATGTAGCAATTTAGTCTCATTTGATCGGTTGCCACGGGATTTTGATGTGATCAAAAGTCCGTCGCAATCACGTAGCGTATGCGGATACTCGCCGGGTAACATTATTAGATAGCCACGCCCTATAGCCCCGACCAAGTGACTGTAGGAGAACCCCGTTGCCAAAAGTATCCGTTCAGGTGCTCGCGGCAGCGGTGTTCCGCCTTAGTGCACTTCGTCGACGGTATTGGGGGTGCGGCCGTCTACTAAAGTTTCTGACGAGCATTCGATCTGGATGTCGGGAATCTTGTTGAATTGCCCGACTTGTTATTGTAAAGTGTTTTCGATATTGAGACTAAAAGGCGGGGTTTATAATTGTTAGGCACACGATGTCTAAGGAATTCATTTGGTTAGGCATATGATGTCTAAGGTAGTTGCGGATTCTAACTGTTATAGTTTTTCACTTTCTTTTCTGCGACCGTAAGTGTAATATGTGGTATATTTCCAGTTTCGGTGCTATATGTCAACGACAATTAGGATACGCATATTTACTTACGTTGATAACATGTGATATTATGTGTTTCCGCGATATATTATATTGGATCGTCGTGATTGAATTGCTAGGGGTTTTATGTGAGATGAGAGTTTTTCATTTTCATTCATGTAAAATTCATTGTATGTAATATTCTTTTATTGGGGCACTTCCGTGTTGAGGATGATGTCACCGTTGTATATTATTTACCTTTCCGTATTAGGATAGACCTAAGGCGGAGAGCACAAGTAACCGGGTTCTAGGGTACAGTGGGAGACCATCTCGAGGAGTCGAGTCTGGGTCTCCTAACTCTAGAATTGGTAGGGTTGCTTTCCGCTTTCGTAGGGGTCTAGGGGTGTGGGATTGGCTATTCATCACGACCGTGGAATCCGTGTTTTATACATGCTTAATTTAAAACTCGAAAATCCTAGTATATCCAATATTTCATATGTTGTGTTCTGCTACAATTTATCTGTGATGTGATCACTATATATGTTGAGATAGATACTGGATATAGTATATGTGATATATTATATAGACGCTGCTTATGTTTTACACCCGCGCTAGCCCTGCCCCGCTCTGTCGTTAGTTACCTAACCTAACGGTGCAGGAGGGGACATCGAGGCGAATGTTGATGGCATAAGCGTACGTTGTATTTATCTGTGATGTTTAGGTAACTTAAAATGATGGGACTTCATTAATGAGATTAATGAAATAAAAGAAACCTAAAGATGTTGTAGAAACTTGTCTCGAAAACTGGTAGCTCTAGTTCTTGCTTTGCATAGCGGTATTCCTTGTAAAATATCCAGCACCTTATTCGATAAGGAAAGAGCCGAGATCCCTTCACCGGGAGTGACCTCTCTAGCGAAACTAGAAGATGCTACACACTCGGTTTGTCTTTTGATTGCTTCTATAGTTTTTGCTTTGCATAGTGGTATTTATGAAATATCCTATATCTTATTCGATAAGGAAAGAGCCGAGATCCTTTCACCGGGAGTGACCTCTTTAGCAAAACTAATAAAAGCCTAAAAAACACTCCATTTAAAATCACTCGATTCTACAACGATATCAAGTTCATTACGCAAAAGGTTTTCTTAAAAACCTGTCGTAGCCCTCCGTCATTTCAGATAAGTATTTCATAGTATTCGTGCTACGTTTGTTGGCCTGCATCAAGGCGTAGTGTGCGGTAGCTATTTATGCTTATCTGCTAAAGCATATAATGCGATTGAGTTAGGTTAGTCGTGCGACTTTGTTAGCCTGCGTCAAGGGTCGTGCGGGTGAGTTTAATTCAATCGGGAAATGTACGGGTTGAACTTGACTAGCGGACTATGGTTTGTTGGCCATAGTCAAGGTCATAGGACGCTAGGGGCAAAATATTATCGGGAATTTAAAGTGTTGAAATTTGCAATGAGATTGCATACCTTCTATGAGATAGTTAGATCCCGATACCCACTGCGAGTAAGAGTTACTCCTAGGAGATTTTTACTCTTTACAATTAGCCGATCAAGTAGGTGTCTAGAAAGGTGTCAACGGGGTTACGCCCCTGGAAAAACGAGGTTTATTTTAATTAGGTCCGTGCGAAAGCACGGAGAACCTCCCTCAAAGTACCGACACTGGTCTGGCCGAAAGATTGGCGAACTTGTAGGGTGTAATTAATCCCGGCTAGTCTTACCTTTTAGGGTTTGAAAGAAGATTTAACTAAAACAGTGGGAGCCATCCTGATTAGATAAATTTATAATCAATCTAATCTTGCAAGAGCATACGCTGAGTGTTTTCTTCTCTCTCTCTCCAGGTAGCGACCATGTCACGCCTTAATCAAGATAATAATATGGATGTATTCACCGAACCCGCTTGTTATACTGAGCTGGGGAATGTTGGTCCCGCTCCAACTTATAATTGTTATAAGACCGAGCAGGAAATAAGGGGTTACCAGGATTCCCGTGCCGCCCAAACGAAAAAAGTGCATGATGATGCATCTTCTTCGGGTGTGTTCATTACCGAGAATTGTTTTTCAGTATCCTCTACGTCCTAGGTATGAGATACCGGATCAGGATCCCATATATGTAATCTGTTACATGGGCTACAGATAGGTAGAGAACTGGGAACGGGTGATAAGTTTCAAGAGTTGGAAACGGTGCAAGTGTTGCAGCCAAGCTTGTTGGCAGTTATCACCCGGTATTACCAAATACATTGATTCTGAACGAATGTTATTAGATACCGGACCTGATATACAACATCATATCAGTCTCTTTATTTAGTAATGAAGGATATAATTTTGTATTGTTGGATAATGTTTTGAACATTTCCTATATCAAGAGTTGATCGGTTCAGGCATGTTATCTAAAAGCATATACATTCTAAATCAAAGCACAGTTCTTAACGTACAAAACACACACAAGAGGAAGAGTTCAGAAATGAACGAATCCTTCTTGAGGCGTTGTAGACTAGGTCATATCAATGCGACCCGACTAAGCGAAGTTACATTTAGATGCATATTTAAATCAATTTGAATTTACATCTTGTGAAACTTTCCATTCATGTCACAAAGATGAGATGACTGTTCATAACAGATTTTTGCATCTTCATACCGCCCAATTTTTATCACTTTGCATATCGGTAGATACTCTTGAGCCGTGTTTGCTAGTAAATTGCAGGATGCAGGTTCTCGGCTCTAAACGGTGGAACTCATGGAAAAACACGACAAAATCCGGGTTCCTACCAACCACTGAAGAAAACACGGTCTCCGCCCTTCATCCGTATGTTGCCAGATACCAATAGGAAGACAAAATGTCAAATCAATACACAAGGCTCAATGGTAGCACAAGATCCAAGAAATCTACGCGGAGCTCGAGGCAATCATGACAAAATCTTGACAAAAAGTCCACCTTTCCCTCAACAGAAATTCTGGAAAAATCGTGGAGCTAAATTGAGAAAATACATGTACCAGAATAATGTACACATCAAACCAGGGTGCCACCAAAAAGCCCAAGTTCCAATTCATAAAGAAGGCCGCGGATCCGCGGCCAAAGTGGGGTCCAGGCCGCGGATCCGCGGCCTTATAGTGGCGGCAAGCAAAAAGTTTCCAGGGGTATTTTGGTCATTGCATGTGTGGTCTGGTGGTTGCCCTAGGTTTCCATTCTCCAGCCTATAAATAGCCCAGAAGTTTGAGAAGGAAAGGGTCCATTCTTGTATTTCTTTTTGCTAGGTTTTAGTTTACATGTTCTTCTTCCTCTTCTCACCTCTTCTCCATTAAACTTGTAGTGAGCTTTTGAGTGAAGAGTGATGAATAAAGAAGACCATTTTATTATCATGCTTGTCTCCTTATCTTTATGCTTGTTGTAATTTTAATTCGTTAAGTAGTTGTTGTTATTTCCTTGTTGTTTATTTCTTCTCTCTTTTTCTTTATCATTCATACGACAATGATACTTGCGCTCGATCCTCGCCAAGGTGAGGTCGCAAATAGTTAGTCGTATTCTCCTAATCTCCTTCTTTCTATCTTCCTCTTTTGTTTTGTTTTGTTTTTCCTTATCATGAAGTGTGAGTAGTTAATACTTGTTAGGGTAGGATAAGGGAAGTTTGAGAGAAGGAAATCTCTCTCTCTTTCCTTGCCCAACAGCTTAAATCAACTCCCGTTAATTGAACCACAATCCGCTCCTTACGGCACCCTATCCTACATGATAGCGGTGATTCCGTAGTGAGACCGGTTGTGGTTGAATTAACCGGAGGTTATGGCTAAGAGCCAAGAACGGACGGACAAGCACCAAAAGGAAGACTTATGCGTTGGAAAGCCTAGCTTATACTCGCAAAGTCCTTCCTAGTCGTGCTAATCCCCGTTGTTGCCGATTACCGTAACACCGATATTAAGAGGGGCAACGAAAGATGTGGAGACTCCTAACTCAAACTAACCTAATCCTAACCCTAACATGCTCTCTTTAAATATCAACTCAACACTTAGATAATCACAAACAACTCTGAACTCTCGGACTTAACTCGTTAAAACACATAGAAAAACACTCCCATCTCCTTGCGGACGACCCGTACTCAACCGGCTAGCTACAAGCGAAACCGTCTTGATTGCGGTATTTAAAACTAAACTTGAACACGCACGTACTCTATCAATCAAATGGCGCCGTTGCCGGGGAGACGGTAGTTTATTTCTTTGTGTAATTTCGGGTTAATTTGTAAGTATAAATCTAACCGAAAAACAAAAAAAAATATACTTTGTAAAAAATCATCTTGTTATTTTTGATTAGCTTTTGTGCAAGTGTGCAGGAAAATACAAGTTTCGAGTTCAGTAGCCAAGACGTTGAAAATACGGAGTTCAAGTACAGTGCCAAAGACGTGGGAAGATAGACCCACATTTCGCGGCTACACCGCGACGGACAAAACGAAGCATCCGGTCTACTGTAAAAATCTGGAGCAGATACAGTGATCACATCAAGATTCAGCACATCCAGACAAGTAGGGGACAACCACAGCAGCACACACAGAAATTTTTGAAGCCCAATACCTCCACATAGCCGCGGAACCGCGGCCATTGCATGCGTTTGGCCACGGAAACGCGGCTATCTGTTGGCTTCAGGGTGCAATTTTCTCTCTGTAAGTCCCTCTGCTTCTCCCCTCTCCTCTGAACTCCACTGAATTGTGTTTTCTGCAGCCTTCTTTGCGCAAATTCTTCTCCCCCTTCCAATAAACTGTTCTTGTGCAGGATTCTTTGCGCCGCAAATAAAAAATTGTTTGCAGTTGATTTGTTACTGTTTTGCATTCTTTAATACGGACTTAAGGGGCTTGAAACCAATCCAGATTGGGTGGGGATTTCATCACCCTTCCCAGGACCCCAAAAATCACTAAAGCATATGCATTGTCCATTGTAAATTAAAAAATACTAGACTTCAGCCCTAAGGACTTCGCGCTCATTAGGAGAAGATAAACCGTGTTTAGAACCTCGCTTAACCGTATATTGTTTACGGGGTGTCTAGGAAAGTGTTAAAGGCGCAACCGCCGAAAGAGAAAGGGTTATTTAATTAAGGAACTTCGCGAAAGCGTTGGACAACCTCCCCTTATCTCTGCACTTACCTGGCCTCGTGATCGGTGTATTTTTAAGCCTGTTTCTCGACACCGTTTAACTTCGACAATCAAGTTCAGGAGCAGGTCTAGTAGACCTAGGTTACCCTAGATCTAGGTGTGATTGTGCATATCTTGTTTATGATTGCTTAAGCCGTATTTCCGTACATACTTCTGTAAATCTCTTTCTAAAAAAAGAAAAAAAAATCAAAAACTTTTATAAAAACTTGCCCTTTTGTCGCCAAATCCATTTTCACCCACCACCCATCGCCTTTCTCCATTGACGTTTTCTTACCCTCACCTTCTCCGCTTTGACTATACTAAACTCGTTTAGTGTATGTCCGCTTGGACTCAGGACACTAGCGCCCGTCTAGTCCGCGTTACGTTAGTCGCGACCGACTACGCGATCGACTCCGAAGTCGATACTCCGTCCACTCCTCTTTCACCCCTTCCTTTGCCGGCCAACTCCGACGTTGACCGGAATTCTGTTCATACATCTTCACCTTCACCTTCACCTTCACCAACCTCTTCTTCCGCGATGTCGGGATTTAATCCGAACATCTCTTTGACCACCGCTGGATTGGCTCCACCTCCTACGGAGACCAATCTCCCTCCACCTCCGCCTGTTGTAGCGCCGCAGCGAATCGCGCTCCAGGATCGTTTCTACCCCACCCGTTCTGCACTTCCCACCTGCCTTTCTCTTCCTCCGGCCAATGGGGACAACTTTGAAATTAAGCCCCATTTCATCAACATGCTTCCACGTTTTCATGGGCTTGAATCTGAAGATGCCTATATCTTCATCAACAAATTTCAAAACGTCTGTGCCATGATGAAAACCACCCAGCTGTCGGACGATGCTATACGTCTACGGGTCATTCCGTTCACTTTATGCGATCTCGCTGAAAAATGGCTGTATAGCACCGCTTCCCACTCAATCACCAGCTGGGACGAGTTTGTTAAAGCGTTTCTAAAAAAATTCTATCCAAATCATAAAACCGCAAGGATTCGAAATGAAATCAACCAATTCTCCCAGCTTCCTTCTGAACCCTTCTGGAAGTGCTTTGATCGATACAAAGACCTTCTTGTTCAGTGTCCTCACCATGGTATAGAGAAATGGCAGCTCTGCCAAACCTTATACGAGGGACTGAACCCAGCAACGAAGCAGTTGCTGGAGACCATTTGTCATGGCCACTTCCTATCGAAATCTGACGAGGAAACATGGCAGTTCTTTGACGACCTTGCGGAACAAACGCTACATTGGAAGAGCACCAGACCGACTTCTTCTTCTTCTTCTACCTCCACTTCTACCGGTCAGTCTAGGGTAGGAATTCACCAGCTTGATGTCTCTATTGCGATGAGAGCTGAAATGGCTGCAATAACAAAAAAGCTTGAAGCAATAGAGAGCAAATTTTCTTCTCCTACTCCTGCCCCTGTTCTCCCCCTTCGTACCATCTGCGCTTGTTGTTCCGATCCTTCTCACTTGACCGAAGAGTGTCCTTACAATCCACCATCGCAAGGACAGGATCAGGTTAATGCATTCCAGCAAAGACCGAGGAATGATCCATACTCTTCTACCTACAATCCCGGTTGGAGGAACCACCCCAATTTCGCCTGGAATCAGAATCAATTCCAAGGCAACAATTTCCAAAGGGGCCCTCCGCCGCAACAACAAGCGCAACAATAAACTCAGTATCAGCAGCCCTTCCAACCCCAGCCTTTCCAAAACCAGACGAACAACTTTGCACCGAACAATTCTTTTCCACCAAACAACTTTGTTCCGTCGAACAACGATAAGGTTTCCTCGCTCGAGCGAAGTCTGGAGGCGTTTGTTAAACAATCGACTCAATCCACCGCCAACATCCAGTCTTCCATTCAATCTTTAGTGCAACACACTGCCGCACACGGGAAAAGCATCAAGAGCATCGAGGCCCAGATTGCACAGCTGAACGCGGCCTTAAGCGAGCGAGAGAAGGGGAAGCTCCCGTCCCAGCCACTTCCAAATCCCGGTCACCCACATAATGCACATGTTGCTCTTGAATAACAAAACCATAATGTGAGTGCCGTGACTACACTGAGATCGGGAAGGATGCTGCAAAACAACATTGGCAAGCGAATCAACGATGACACCCCGGCCGCTTCTTCTTCTTCTTCTTCTTCTTCTTCTTCTTCGTCTTCCGAGCCTATTCTCCGTTCTTCAACAGGCTCTCCTTCCTCTTCTTTTTCTATGAACGGACCGACTTCTCACTCCACGAAAACACCTATTCTGGGATCCGTTCCAACTCCAAAATCTCCTCCTCCAGCATTAGACTCAACCAATTTTCAAAATGTTCCATTTCCAAACCGGTTGAGGTCTAACAAACAAAATCCTCAAATGGAGAAGATTCTGGAGTTATTCAAGCAGGTTAACATTAACATTCCTCTTTTAGATGTTGTCCAACAAGTCCCGTCCTAGGCAAAAATCTTAAAGGACTTGTGCACGAAAAAGAGGAAGTCTCAGGTACCCAAGAAAGTTTTCATGGCTAGTGTTGTGAGTGATGCCCTTACCCAATCTTTACCACAAAAACAGAAGGACCCTGGCTGTCCTACGATTTCAATTACCATTGGGGATAAGAACATCAACCGCGCACTATTAGATCTTGGTGCCAGTGTTAACCTGCTTCCGTATTCAGTATACGAGCAATTAGGCGTCGGAGAGTTGAAACCCACACACTGCACTCTCCAAATGGCCGACCGATCGATCACCCATCCTAGGGGTGAGCTAGAGGATGTGTTAATCAAAGTCGGGGACTTCATATTCCCCGTCGACTTCATTGTATTAGACACACAGCCTGTAGCTAACCCCCGGAATCAAATTCCGGTGATACTCGGTCGACCATTTCTCGCAACCTCAAATGCTGTGATCAATTGTCGCAATGGTTCAATGAACCTCTCTTTTGGAAATATGACGATTGAACTCAACATTTTTAGGTTAGGGAATCAGCCCGCCGAACCTAATGCTCATATACTGGACGTCTGCTCGATCCAGGAGATCACACCAGAAGAGTGTGAATTCGTAGAGTTTCTGTTTGATCACGATAATCTTGACGCCACTAGTGCGTTTCTCTTCGAACCTGCTGCTGTTTCTGCGCCCGATAACGAATACGAGTGTTTCACGTTCTCGAACGATCTTAGCCGCGCACAACCCAAGTTTGAATCCTTCGACTTTCCGGATGAGTTACCTGAACCATCCGACTCGGTTGCCTACACTCGTTTTGAACCTTTGCTGGAGTCCTTTGAGTTCGAGACCTTTGCACCAGTCTTGCCTTCCATCATTTCACCTCCAACGCTCGAACTCAAGCCGTTGCCGTCTCACCTTAAGTATGCTTACTTAGGTGAGAACGAGACCCTCCCTGTCATCATTTCGGCTTCTCTAGCTCCAGAGCAAGAGAAAGCCCTTCTCGCGGTCTTGCACAGCAATAGGCAAGCTTTTGGCTGATCCATGGCGGACATCAAGGGATTAGTCCCCTGATCGTTGAGCATCACATTCATCTGATGGATGATGCCAAACCAGCCCGGGATCCACAAAGACGTCTTAATCCAGTCATGAAGGAGGCTGTGAAGAAGGAGATCGTCAAATGTCTAGATAGTGGTATCATTTACCCTATCTCTGATAGCCAGTGGGTTAGCCCCATTCATGTTGTCCCCAAGAAGTCGGGCATCACGGTCATAACCAACGAGGCGAATGAGTTAATCCCTACTCGCACCCAAACTGGGTGGCGAGTTTGCATTGATTACAGAAAACTCAACGCCGCAACGCGGAAAGACCACTTTCCGCTACCTTTCATTGACCAGATGCTGGAACGATTGGCCGGACATGAGTACTATTGTTTTCTTGATGGCTACTCTGGCTATAACCAAATTCCCATCGCCGAAAAAGACCAGGACAAGACCACTTTCACTTGTCCTTTCGGCACGTTTGCATATCGACGCATGCCCTTTGGGTTATGCAATGCGCCCGCTACCTTCCAGCGGTGTATGATGGGAATTTTCTCAGATATGGTGGAAAAATTTCTGGAGATTTTCATGGATGACTTCTCCATCTTCGGCGACTCCTTTGACGAGTGTTTGCTGCATCTCGACGCTGTCCTTACCCGATGTAAGGACAAGAATCTCACTTTGAACTGGGAGAAATGCCACTTCATGGTGCGCGAAGGTATTGTCTTAGGACATATCATCTCGCAAAATGGCATAGAGGTTGACAAAGCAAAGATTGAGGTCATTTCCAATCTGCCTCCTCCCCGATGCGTCAGAGATGTTCGAGCCTTCCTTGGCCATGCCGGTTTCTATAGACGGTTTATCAAGGACTTTAGCAAGATTGCTAGGCCCTTGACGCTTTTGCTGGCCAAGGACACGCCTTTCGACTTCAACTCGAGCTGTGTGACTGCATTCGAGTCACTGAAACGCTCACTCACTTCTTCTCCCGTTCTTTCTTCCCCTGACTGGACGCACCCATTCGAGATTATGTGCGATGCATCCGACTTTGCCATTGGTGCTGTCCTTGGACAGCACATCAACAAGATGCCGCACGTAATCTATTATGCGAGCCGGACCCTGAACGACGCCCAACTTAACTATACAACAACTGAGAAGGAATTCTTAGCTGTTGTATTTGCTTTAGAAAAGTTCAGGCCCTACCTCATCGGCTCTCCAGTCATTGTCTACACGGACCATTCAGCTCTGCGCCATCTTTTTGCGAAGAAAGATGCGAAATCTCGGTTAATACGTTGGATCCTCTTGCTCCAAGAGTTTGACCTTGTCATTAAGGACAAACGGGGATGTGAAAATGTAGTTGCCGACCATCTCTCACGACTTCCTTCTTCGCCTTCGCTTCCAATTCCAATTAACGACGTTTTCCCGGATGAACAACTCTTGACAGTATCTTGCGAACCCTGGTTCGCAGATATTGTGAACTATTTGGCCACGGGATTACTACCGACCGAATGGTCGAGTCAGGACAGACTTCGCTTCTTATCCCAAGTAAAACACTTTTGCTGGGACGAACCCTACTTGTTCAAGTACTGTCCCGACCAGATTATTCGTCGGTGTGTCCCTGACGAAGAATTCAAGAGTGTGCTGTCATTTTGCCACGATCAAGCGTGTGGCGGGCATTTTGGGCCCAGAAAGACAGCTGAGAAGATCTTGCAATGTGGTTTCTACTGGCCACAACTCTTCAAAGACGCTAATGACTATTGCAAGACTTGCTCCCGGTGCCAACACTTGGGCCGGATATCCCGGAGGAACGAGATGCCGCTCCAACCGATCTTGGTTGTGGAGATTTTCGATGTGTGGGGGATAGACTTCATGGGGCCGTTTCCCAGCTCTTTTGGGAACTTGTACATTCTTCTAGCTGTTGATTACGTCTCTAAATGGGTCGAGGCTGTGCCCAGCCGGACTAACGACAACAAGCTTGTCGTTAAGTTCCTTAAAGAAAACATTTTCTCCCGGTTTGGGCACCCCCGAGCGATCATTAGCGACAATGGAAGTCATTTCTGCAATAGGACTTTCGAGGCCTTGATGTGGAAATACTCCATTAATCATAAGCTTTCTACGCCCTACCACCCCCAAACCTGCGGGCAGGCCGAAGTTTCAAATCGGCAAATCAAGCAGATACTGGAGAAGACGGTTTCCAAGAACCGTAAGGATTGGTCGCTGAAACTCACTGATGCCCTTTGGGCATTTAGAACTGCTTATAAGACTGACCTTGGCATGTCTCCCTATCGCCTTGTGTACGGAAAAGCCTGCCACCTACCTGTCGAAATCGAGCATCGCGCATTTTGGGCGATAAAGGAGCTGAATCTGTCTATCGAGGATGCGGACAGCCATCGGAAGCTGCAGCTGAACGAACTATGCGAGCTTAGGGATGAGGCTTACGATAACGCGGTTGTCGTTAAGAATCGAACGAAGGTGTTTCACGATAAACACCTTTTGCGCAAAACCTTCGTACCTGGTCAGCAGGTACTGCTTTACGACACCCGACTTCACTTCCATCCAGGAAAGCTCCGATCTCGCTGGAAAGGGCCGTATTTTGTGCGGAATGTGTATCCGCAGGGCGCTGTGGATTTGGAAAATCCAAAGGACGGTTCACTCTTCAAGGTAAATGGACACCGATGCAAACCGTACCTTAGCGCCGAACCAACAGAGGAGCTCCTGTTCTTACAGGAGCCGGTTTACCCTGCCTAATCTTCCTCTGCCTACCTCCAAACTTCGGTTATCCAGCCAAGAACAGTGGACACTGTTCCAAATAAGTTTGGGGGTATGTACAAACCATTTTTATATATATTTATGTATATTCTTTTTCTTTTCTTTAAAATCAAAAACAAATAAAAAATTGTGTATCACTAACCGACAATTTTGAACCTTCTAACTGCTCTCTTCATGCTACGACAGTGAGGACACTGTCCAGTTTAAGTTTGGGGGTACGCTCGGTACGCATTTCTTACCTTCGCATTCATATGTATATTTTGCATTTGCATATTAAAATCCATAAAATCCATAAAAATCTGAAAATTTTCTTAAAAAATATAAAAACTTTTTTGTCAAGTTAGCTTGGGGAAGAACTTTGATTCAACATTTCGACGGTTTTTGTTTGAAAAAATAGGAATAACTAAATCTTATGTTTGGATTTTGAAAACCTGAAAGATAACTCTCCTTTGAAGTTAACTATAGCTGATATACGTCTTTACATCATACTACACGTGTCGTAAGATTGTGGGAATTAGATGACAAGTCTTTCATGTTTAAACTTTTAAACAGATAAATGATTTTCTGAGGATCAAATAGGTTTGTTCTGAAATAAGTAATGTCAAGAATAGTTTATGAAGTAAAGCGAATATGAAGGAATGTTATTGATGCCGTAATTGGAGCTAAGTCTGAGAAATAACCCATCTAAAACTTGATTGGAATGATTACACACCAAACCCACTAAACACGTCTTTTATCCAAAAAAAATATTTGAACTGCCGGTTATATCTCCGTTCGTATTAAATCATCTGATTTTCACGACAAACTGTCTTTTGTTTTTGGACCTAGGTAACTTGAGTAATTAAGTCCGCTGGGGTGTTTTTACACCTAATGCCCTAAAACCAACTGGTTTGGGAGCATTGGCCCAAAGCTCGCTAAGAAGCCTAGAAAGTCCAGTTTAAAACAAAGTCAAGCAAGTGTTCTCTCCGAGTTAAAATTCCTAACGGTTCTTTGTGTGAGAATAATCTTGATAAAAGACAGGCTTTTAAAAAAAAAATTAACGGAGATATGAAGGTTTTACTCTTTGATAAAGACTATTGCACGTTCACTGAGGTGTGTATGAAATGAAAACAAGAAAAGGGTGGAGTGAAAAATACGATTTAGTTTCCTGTTAAGGAAGATAGAAATTCTGAAGTTGAAACCTTACTGGAAAATGAAACTTGAAAAATGCTTAACTCTTTATAAAACTTATGTGATCCTTTTAAAATTGTTATCCGGGCTTTATTGTGTGACATGATGACTTTAATCGATCCTTCTGGAACTTAACGACACTATTTGCACTGCACGTAAAGACATATAAAATCTGTAGTTAAATAAAAAGCGAGGTGTGAAAAATAAAGGTTCGATAGTCTAGACTTAGGATTATAGAATTGTTATTTTCTAAAACAAAACTGTAGGGTTTGAATCTTAGTTATTTTACAAAACCAACTTGACCGGATTTTGTGGGTAGTATCCGCTGAAAACCCTCAGGAGACAACACTCCTCCTACTAGGGACACCTAGAGGTTTAACGGCTTGTTGCACATGCTCAGTGCAATCGCGTTCCCTGCGAAAGTGAGGTTAGGAAATTTTTATGAATAAATTGGATTTGCTCGGGACGAGCAAATGATAAGTTTGGGGGTATTTGTTCATAACAGATTTTTGCATCTTCATACCGCCCAATTTTTATCACTTTGCATATCGGTAGATACTCTTGAGCCGTGTTTTCTAGTAAATTGCAGGATGCAGGTTCTCGGCTCTAAACGGTGGAACTCATGGAAAAACACGACAAAATCCGGGTTCCTGCCAACCACTGAAGAAAACACGGTCTCCGCCCTTCATCCGTATGTTGCCAGATACCAGTAGGAAGACAAAATGTCAAATCAATGCACAAGGCTCAATGGTAGCACAAGATCCAAGAAATCTACGCGGAGCTCGAGGCAATCATGACAAAATCTTGACAAAAAGTCCACCTTTCCCTCAACAGAAATTCTGGAAAAATCGTGGAGCTAAATTGAGAAAATACATGTACCAGAATAATGTACACATCAAACCGGGGTGCCACCAAAAAGCCCAAGTTCCAATTCAACAAGAAGGCCGCGGATCCGCAGCCTTATAGTGGCGGCAAGCAAAAAGTTTCCAGGGGTATTTTGGTCATTGCATGTGTGGTCTGGTGGTTGCCCTAGGTTTCCATTCTCCAGCCTATAAATAGCCCAGAAGTTTGAGAAGGAAAGGGTCCATTCTTGTATTTCTTTTTTGCTAGGTTTTAGTTTACATGTTCTTCTTCCTCTTCTCACCTCTTCTCCATTAAACTTGTAGTGAGCTTTTGAGTGAAGAGTGATGAATAAAGAAGACCATTTTATTATCATGCTTGTCTCCTTATCTTTATGCTTGTTGTAATTTTAATTCGTTAAGTAGTTGTTGTTATTTCCTTGTTGTTTATTTCTTCTCTCTTTTTCTTTATCATTCATACGAAAATGATACTTACGCTCGATCCTCGCCAATGTGAGGTCGCAAATAGTTAGTCGTATTCTCCTAATCTCCTTCTTTCTATCTTCCTCTTTTGTTTTGTTTTGTTTTTCCTTATCATGAAGTGTGGGTAGTTAATACTTGTTAGGGTAGGATAAGGGAAGTTTGAGAGAAGGAAATCTCTCTCTCTTTCCTTGCCCAACAGCTTAAATCAACTCCCGTTAATTGAACCACAATCCGCTCCTTACGGCACCCTATCCTACATGATAGCGGTGATTCCGTAGTGAGACCGGTTGTGGTTGAATTAACCGGAGGTTATGGCTAAGAGCCAAGAACGGACGGACAAGCACCAAAAGGAAGACTTATGCGTTGGAAAGCCTAGCTTATACTCGCAAAGTCCTTCCTAGTCGTGCTAATCCCCGTTGTTGCCGATTACCGTAACACCGATATTAAGAGGGGAAACGAAAGATGTGGAGACTCCTAACTCAAACTAACCTAATCCTAACCCTAACATGCTCTCTTTAAATATCAACTCAACACTTAGATAATCACAAACAACTCTGAACTCTCGGACTTAACTCGTTAAAACACATAGAAAAACACTCCCATCTCCCTGCGGACGACCCGTACTCAACCGGCTAGCTACAAGCGAAACCGTCTTGATTGCGGTATTTAAAACTAAACTTGAACACGCACGTACTCTATCAATCAATGACCATAGCTCCATTCACTGGAAACAGAGAAAGAGTTAGATGAACTCTTGGGATTGATACATGATGATGTATGTAGGTCCCCTGTCTACACATGCCAGGACCGGTTCTTTGTACTTCATTACATTCAGTGATGATCTCTCAAGATTCACACATGTGTTCCTGTTGAAACACTAGTCTGAAGCTTTTGAGAAATTCAAAAAATATAAGTCAGAAGTAGAGAATCAAGACGGGTATATGTAATATGTCCTATGATGAGATCAGGGAGGAGAATACTTGAACACGGAGATCCTAGACTATTCTAAAGGAGAATGAGATTCTCTCTTAGTATTACTCCTTCGTATACACCATAACACGCTGGTATATCAGGACGGAGCAATCGCACCCTATGTGATATGGTGTGCTCTATGATGAGTACTACTGAGATGCCGATTTTCTTTTGGGGGTTATGCACTTGTGAAGCTGCATACCTATTTAATAGGGTTCCAACCAAATCAGGTGCCTACCACTCCATGTGTGATATGGTATGGGAAGAGCCCATCTCTTAAGGATGTTAAGATTTGGGGGTTGTCCGGCCTATGTCTAAAAGCAAAATCCGGACAAGCTCGAGGCAAGGTCGGTTCTATGGAAGTTTGTTGGATATCCTAAGTATTCGCAAGGGAATATCTTCTACCACACTGATGAGCAAAAGGTGTTTTTTTTCCCTCAGCATGCTACCTTTGGGAAAGGGAATTTCTTGTGAAGAAATTAGTGGTCATGAGGTAGAACTGGAAGTAGTTCCAGCTATACAAACTATAGCTGATGATTTGGTAGACCCGGAGGATTCAATATCTCCCGACGAACCTCAGCCTCTCCGCCGATCTGGTAGGGTTCCTCACCGACCTGAGAGATACTTCGGTTTTCTCTATGACAGTGGGAGCGAGGAATGCATCATGAGATGATGACCCAACTACTTTCGAGCAGACCATCAGGAGTGGGGACTCTGTGAGAATGGCTGGATGCTAAGCGATCTGAGATGGTATCCATATACACCAACAAAGTATGGACTTTGGTTGCTTTATCTGAAGGGTTAAATCCCCATCAGGAGAAAGTATATGTTGAGAAGATTACTTGGTGTAGATGGAAAAGTTGAGACTTTCAAAGTTAAAACTTGTTGCAAAAGGTTTTCGTCATTGACCAGGTGTGGATAACGATGAAACCTTTTCTAGTCCCTATATTTAAGTCCATCCGGATCCTACTTGCCATTGCCACATACCATAACTACGATATCTGGCTGTTGGGTGTCATGACCGCTTTTCTAAAAAGTGATTTAGAAGAGAGCGTCTATAAGTACACAGCCAGAGGGCTTCGTAGATAGTGAGAGCAGCGGGAACGTGTGCAAATTGCTTTGTGGGTTAAAGCAGACATCGCGGAGTTGGAACATCTGTTTTGATGTGGTAGTCAAAGAGTTTGACTTCATCAAAATGGTAGATGAACCTTATATATACAAAAAGGCAGTAGGGAGTGTGATGGTGATCCTCGTATTGTAAGTGGATGACATACTCTTGATAGGAAAGGAGTTTCCTATACTACACTCGGTTAATCTCCTCTTATCACAAAGATTCTCCATATAGGATCAAGGTGATACCTCCTAAATCCTGGGTTTTGGATCTATGAGATAGATCTAAGTGGATGTTAGGATTCTCACTAGGTGTAGTAAGATGGTATCAATCGATCCTGGGGAGAATCATTGGATAGTTTCCAGGGTGGTAAGGTCGACTGGATGTCAGTCACATGCATTGTCTTTACCCTCAGTGGAGGGACGGTATGTTGGAAGAGTTCCAAGCTAGATACCGTGGCAAACTAGACGATAAAGGATGGATACATTGATACCAAAGATACTACCAAAGATGTAGTCTGGATGTATATTAGCTCATGAGATGAATTTCGTTCCTACCATTGTGTGAAAATAGAGTTGTGGCTGTTAGTTATATGTATGCCCTAGAGGCCATTACTGTACATGAGATGCATATTGTAGTGGATGCTGGGATATATATAGGTAGGACTTTCTTGCACGACATGATAGTACGCTATCTGGTTGCTCTTTATCCTAACATGTATACTTACTGTCTCTCTGTTACATGTTGATAAAGCCCTTAGGATGTGTACTCGACTTGCAGGACTATGATGTAGATCATACTAGTGGGGCCTGGGTAGTCCATGAGTACATCCTTCAATATTCCTAGTCGTGGGATTATCGAGACGGGGCATCGATATTCCAGAGTAGACTAGCGTATATCTTCTCGACCCATGAGATGGGCGATGGATGATCCCATATCCATTGGTGTTTGACATCAGAGATGGTATGTGGGTGCTCAGTGGAGACTGGGTACACTGAACGGACTCGCCGAGAACTCTCAGATGGTATTATACCTCACGTCAGATGGCAGTTCTCTGGTGACACTGGTACAGCTTAGTCTGTTGACCCGAGATCGTCATAGAGTCTTATGTGTCTCCCACTTTGCTTTGATTTCCACCCTACCACGGCTCTACTGAGTCGTGAAAACAGGTGGTTTTTGGCTACAGTCCCGATTCACATGGAGGCAATGAGCGATAGGAGGGAATTCGTCTCTCCCGGTATTGGGGGTTGATGTTGCGCTATGCTTGACTGGCCATAACTGGAAATCCCTGGCCAGGGTTGCAGTGATTTACTGGTAAGAGTTATCAGTAGTTTCACGCTTGTTATGGACCTTACATCAGCATGACTTATCAAGCTACTGGGGTCTGACGTTTACCACCCCTAGGCAAGATATGCGACATATCAGACGAACAGACCGGACTGTGCGGTAAGTGTTACTGATTGGATTCGCAGGAGTGTGAGCAGGCTTGCTCGTTGATCTTCTGATCGCTCAATATCCGGGTGGCCATTACGTTTAGCAGACCGCTTGCGGCTTGTGGGTGGTTGATATGATCACCACCTACTGCCGGCGTATTGACGAGTCCTTAGAGTCCTACACAGAGGTTTCCTAGCTCAAGCGAAACGAAATTGGAGCGCATATGAGATATGTGCGGGACCGAGAATAATACCAGTATGAGATACTGTATTCTATTCTCGCGATTTGTATCATCAGCCGGTTATATGAGATATAGCCGGGTTACCGAATCAAGTGTTGATTCGATATATTGATACACTAGATATTAGTCGGTTATCTGCGATATGACCGGATCATTGAATCAAGTGTTGATTTAATGATTTAATGTATAATTATATATTTGATATATTAATTTACATTAACTAGTATTTGTTCACTTAAGATTGATTCTCTCACTTGATGTGCACAAGTTGTATATGTGATATATGTTTGTGCACTAGTTTGTATCATGACTGATGATACATGCAAACTTGGGTGTGTGTATGACTAACACCATATTTAAGATAATGGTTTGGGTTTTTATTTATTTTGGTAAAACAAAATGGTGGTTTTCTTTGTCTTGGTTTGAAGCTTCATGAAGCTTTTAAGCATCTTTCACAAAGTCCACTCATTTTGTTTTGCATAAGATTTCTATTAACCAGACCATTACCTCAAACTATGGTTTAGTCTCTACAAAGGTAAACTCACCCATGGTTGCATTATGATAGACTTCACTTGATTATTCTTTTTACATAATTCATTTTGTCATTTATTCTTTTCTTTCTTCTTCTTCTTCTTCAAGAAGAAGAAAAACTTACTAGATTTTTATCAAGTGAGAAACAAAGTGAGAAATCAAAATCCAAAGTGAACCCACTTTCTATTTCATCATCCTCTACTACTTGCCATTTAGTTTAGGGTGTTCTCTTCACAAAGTTCTTGACCTAGTGAAGATGGAGCTTGAGTTTGAGTCTCCTCGACGTAGATCATCTTCGGCCTCGAAGTCAACGACCTAGCCCGTTCATTTCTCCGAGGAAACCATCACTAGAGTCCAGGATCTCGATGATCGCAGCGAAGGGACGTCAACACGGAGCTTTAGAAGTGAAGGACCGGATCTACAAAGGTTGTAATCCCTTTCACTTAGTGTTAAAATTGTTTGCTTGCTATAGTTTTCGCCTAATCTCTAGTATACGATCTTGGTAAGGGTTGTTCGGCACGGCTAATTTTTTTTAATCGGGTATGGTTGATACCTTGTAGAACCTTGTTAGAGTGCCTAGAACCCTACAGTAGTATCAGAGCCAAGCTAGAGTTTTAGGCGAAGTCTAGATGAATTTAGAAGTCCGATCGAACCCCGAAACCCAATACACTACCCTTCTCTGGAAATTTTTCAAAAGTTGACATTTTTTCATATTAAAAATGCTTAAAAAAATTAGCAGGGAATTCTATGGATCTCTGTGAAACACGATCCACTGATACACTTAAAGCGCCGCGGAACCGCGGCAGAACCATGCCTGGCGCGGCGGTTCCGCGGTGCTGCAGTGCGCTTGTTGTGTTCTGTTTCCACAGTAATGTCCGTACTATCTTCCTGATGATTCTGGGTGTTTTTAATTTATACTCAAGTTTTGAGTTTTCTGGGTTGTATTGGGGACTGGTTGATTCGATCGGATAATTTAACTTCGTTTATATTTTTCCGGGTAATTTTAGAACGTGTTAAAAAGTTTGAACGGATATCAATAACTCACTTTTTCCCCTGCCGGAAAATTTCCAAGTATTGGATTTTTCCGTAGTTTAAGAACGTTCTAAGTCGTGCAAGTAACGCGATGGACCCTCTAGAAGACAACAAACCTTAACTCGATTATGTGACTGTCTTGAACTGCCTTTTGAACCTTAGGGTTTGGGGTAGTACGGCGTTGCCACATGTGAGGCGTTGGCTTGACCCTTCTACGGCTGGACCATTGGTACTGTGGCATGTGATGGATGTTTTTAAACTCCCCTCAACTGTTGAGAACTGTTTGGGAAATGTTGGGTGTTTGATTATTCGATCGGAAAGTTTAACATTGTCTATTTATCTGGAATGTGATACAATATTTGGAATCCACAAGTAGTTATGAGATAACTAATTTGAATGTTATAAATCTAGCAGTTCAGTCTCAAATGATCGGTTGCCACGGGATTTTGATGCGATCAAAAGTCCGTCGCAATCACGTAGCGTACGCGGATACTCGCCGGGTAAACTTAATAGATAGCCACGCCCCAAAGCCCCAACCAAGTGACTGTTGGAGAACCTCGTCGCCAAACGCATCCGTTCGGGTGCTCGCAGCAGCGGTGTTCCGCCATAGTGCACTTCGTCGACGGCATCCGGGGGTGCGGCCGTCTACTAAAGTTTTCGACGAGCATTTGATCAGGATGTCGGGAATCTTGTTGAATTGCCCGACTTGACATTGAAAAGAGTTTTCGATATTGAGACTAAAATGCGGGGTTTATAATAGTTAGGCATTTGATGTCTAAGGAATTCATATGGTTAGGCATGCGATGTCTAAAGAGGTTGCGGATTCCAACTGTTGTAGTTTTACACTTTCTTTTCTGCGACTGTAAGTGTAATATGTGGTGTATTACCGGTTTCGTTGCTATACATCAACGACAATTAGGATACGCATATTTACTTACGTTGATGATATGTGATGTTATGTGTTGCTGGATATGTTATATTGGATCGTCATGTTTGAATAGCCGGGTTTTTTTTATGTGAGATGAGTATTTTTCTTTTTCATTCATGTAAAATTCATTGTATGTAATATTCTTTTATTGGGGCACTTCCGGGTTGAGGATGATGTCACCATTGTATTTTATTTACTTTTCCGCATTAGGATAGACCCAAGGCGGGGAGCACAAGTAACCGGGTTCTAGGGTCCAGTGGGAGACCATCTCGAGGAGTCGAGTCCGGGTCTCCTAACTCTAGAATTGGTAGGGTTGCTTGCCGCTCTCGTAGGGGTCTAGGGGTGTGGGATTGGCTATTCATCACGACCGTGGAATCCGTGTTTTATATAGGCTCAAAATAAAACGCGGACGTCCTAGTATATCCAATATTTCATATGATATTTTCTGCTGCGTTGTCTGTGATGTGATATGTTCAGATAAATATTGTATATAGTATATATGATATATTATATAGACGTTGCTTATGTTTTACACCTGCGCTAGCCCTGCCCCGCTCTGCCGTTAGTCACCTAACCTAACGGTGCTGACGGGATATCGAGGCGAATGCGGATGGCATAAGTGTACGTTGTATTTATCTGTGATGTTTAGGTGGACTTAAATGATGGGACATTCATTAATGAGATTAATGAAAGAAAATAAACCTAAAAGATGTTGTGGAATCGAATTTCAAAAATTAGGTAGCTCTAGTTGTTGCTTTGCATAGCGGTGTTCCTTGTAGAATATCCAGCACCTTATTCGATAAGGAAAGAGCCGGATCCCTTCACCGGGAGTGACCTCTTTAGCAATAACTAGCAGATGCTACAACCTTCGCTTTGTCTTTTGATTGCTTTTCTAGTTCTTGCTTTGCATAGTGGTATTGTGAATATCCTGCACCTCATTCGACGAGAAAAGAGCCAAGATCCCTTCACCGGGAGTGACCACTTTAGCGAAACTAGCAGAAGCCTAAAAAACACTCCATTTAAGAACCATTTGATTCTGTAACGAGATCAAGTTCAAAGCGTTAAAGGTTTTCTTAAAAACCATTCGCAACCCTCCGTCATTTTAGGAAGTAGAGTACTTAGTATTCGTGTTGCGTTTGTCGACCATAGCCGAGGCGTAGTGTGCGGTAGCTAAGTGATGTCTTCCTATACAGTATATGATGCGATTAGTTAGGACAGTCATGTGGCGTTGTTGACCTTAGCCAAGGGTCATGTGGGTGGGTCTAATTAATCACACAATGACGGGTAGAACTTGACTAGTGCTTATGATTTGTTGACCATAACCAAGGTCATAGGTGATAGGGGTAAAAACCATTATCGGGAGTTTCAAGTGTTGAGATTTGCAATGAGATTGCATACCTTCTATATGATAGTTGGATCCTGATACCCACTGCGAGTAATTGTTACTCCTGGGAGAGTTTTGCACTTTACAATTAGCCGATCAAGTAGGTGTCTAGAAAGGTGTCAACGGGGTTACGCCCCCTGGGAAAACGAGGTTTATTTTAATTAGGTCCGTACGAAAGCACGGGGAACCTCCCTCAAAGTACCGGCACTGGCCTGGTTGAAAGATTGGCGAACTTGTAGAGTGTAATTAATCCCGGCTAGTCTTTCCTTTTAGGGTTTGAAGGAGGATTTGATAAAAACAGTGGGAGTCGTCCTGATTAGATAAAAATATATAACCAATCTAATCTTGCAAGAGCGCACGCAGAGTGTTTTCTTCTCTCTCTCTCCAGGTAGCGACCATGTCACGCCTTAATCAAGATAATGATATGGATGTATTGACCGAACCCGCTTGTTATACTGAGCTGGGGAACTTTGGTCCCGCTCCAACTTATAATTGTTATAATACCGAGCAGGAAATAGGGGAATGCCATGATTCCCATGCCGCCCAAACGAAGAAAGTGCATGATGATGCATCTTCTTCGGGTATGTTTATTACAAAGAACTGTTTCTCAGTATCCTTTACGTCCTGGGTATGAGATACCGGATCAGGATCCCAAATATGTAATCTGTTACATGGGCTATAGGTAGGTAGAGAACTGAGAACGGGTGATAAATTTCAAGAGTTGGAAACAATACAATTATTGCAGCCAAGGTGTTGGCAATTATCACCCTGTATTGCTAAATACATTGATTCTGAACGAATGTTATTAGATACCGAACCTGACATACAACATCATATCAGTCTCTTTATTTATTAAAGAAGGATATAATTTTGTATTGTTGGATAATGTTTTGAACATTTCCTATATCAAGAGTTGATCGTTTTTAGGCACGTTATCTAAAAGCATATATTCTAAATCAAACCACAGTTCCTAACGTACAGAACACACACAAGAGCAAGAGTTTAGAAATGAACGAATCCTACTTGAGGCATTGTAGACTAGGTCATATCAATGTGACCCGACTAGCTAAGTTACATATTAGATGCATATTTAAATCAGTTTGAATTTACATCTTGTGAAACTTGCCAGTCATGTCACAAAGATAAGATGACCATAGCTCTGTTTACTGGAAATAGAGAACGGGTTAGTAAACTCTTGGGATAGATACATGATGATGTATGAAGGTCCCCAGTCTACAAATGCCAGGACTGGTTCTTTATACTTCATTACATTCATTGATGATCTCCTAAGATTCGGACATGTGTTCCTGTTGAAACCTATGTCTGAAGCTTTTGAGAAATTCAAAGAATATAAGAAAGAAATAGAGAACCAATACAGATATAAGTATTATGTCCTTTAATGAGATCAGGGAGGAGAATACTTAGGCATGGAGATCCTGGACTATTCTAAAGGAGAATGAGACTCTCTCTCAGCATTACTCCTCCGTAAACACCACAGCACAACGGTGTATCGGGGTGGAGCAATCGCACGCTATGTGATATGGTGCGCTCTATGATGAGTACTACTGAGTTACCTGTTTCCTTTTTGGGGGTTATGCACTTGAGAAGCTGCATACCTATTGAATTGGGTTCGAATCAGATCAGTGCCTGCCACTCCATATGAGATATGGTATGGGAAGAGCCCATCTCTTTAGCAAGTTAAGATTTGGGGTTGTCCGGCCTATGTCAAAAGAAAAATCCGGACAAGCTCGAGGCAAGGTCAGTTCTGTAGAACTGGAAGGAGTTCCAGCTATACAAACTACAGCTGATGATTTGGTAGAACCAAAGGGTTCAATAGTCCCCGACGAACCTCAGCCTCTCCGCCGATCTAGCAGGGTTCCTCATCCGCCTGAGAGATACTTCGGTTTCTCGATGACAGTGGGAGCGAGGATTGCATCATGAGATGATGACCCAACTTGTTTCGAGCAGGCCATCAAGAGTGGGGACTCTATAAGAATGGCTGGATGCTTAGCGATCTGAGATGGAATCCATGTACACCAACAAAGTATGGACTATGGTTGCTATATCTGAAGGGTTAAATTCCCATCAGGAGCAAGTATATCTTGAGAAGATTACTTGGTGTAGATGGAAAAGTTGAGACTTTCAAAGCTAGACTTGTTAAAGGTTTTCATCATCGACCAGGCGTGTATAATGATGAAACCTTTTCCAGTGGCTATGCTTAATTGCATCCGGATCCTACTTGCCATTGCTGTTTACCATGACCGCGATATCTGGTGGTTGGGTGTCATGACTGCTTTTCTAAATATTGATTTCGAAGAGAGCGTCTATAAGAACACAGCCAGATGGCTTCGTAAACAATGGGAGCAGCGGAAACGTGAGCAAGATGTTTTATGTGATAAAACAGGCATCGCGGAGTTGGAACATCTGTTTTGATGTGGTAGTCAAAGAGTTTGAATTCATCAAAGTGGTAGATGAACCTTGTATATATAAAAAGGTAGTAGAGAGTAAGGTGAACATCCTCGTATAGTACGTGGACGACACACTCTTGATAGGAAAAGAGTTTCCTATGCTACACACGGTCAATCTCCTCTTATCACAAGGATTCTCTATATAGGATCTAGGTGATACCTCCTAAATCCTGAGTTTTGGATCTATGAGATATATCTAAATGGATGTTAAGATTCTCACTAGGTGTAGTGAGATGGTATCAATCGATCCTGGGGAGAATCACTGGACAGCTTCCAGGGTGGTAAGGTTGACTGAATGTCAGTCACAGGCATTGTCTTTACCCTCAGTGGAGGGACGGTATGTTGGAAGAGTTCCAAGCTAGATACCGTGGCAAACTAGACGATAAAGGCTGGTGACATCGCTATCAAAAATACTAACAAAGAGGAAGTTTGGGTGTATATTAGTTCATGAGATGAACTAGGTTCCTACCATTGTGTGACAATGGAAGTGTGGTTTTGACCCAGGAACCATGGTCCCATCAATGACCCAGACATATTCCAAGGCAGTATCACCTGATCATAGAGATAGTTGATCTCCAGGTTGATCGAGGTTAGGAGAGTAGACTCAGAGGACAACACAGCGGATCCACTCACAAAGGCCTTTTCCCAGAGAGAGACTTTTATGGGATGGTTGAGTATGAGATACTGCAACCACTTCTACAGATGGCCCTAGTGCAAGTGGGAGATTGTTAGTTATATGTATGCCCTAGAGGCCATTACTGTACATGAGATGTATATTGTAGTGGATGCTGGGACATATATAGGTAGGACTTTCTTGCTCGACATGATAGTACGCTATCTGGTTGCTCTTTATCTTAACATGTATACCTACTGTCTCTCTGTTACATGTTGATAAAGCCCTTAGGATGTGTACTCAACTTGCAGGACTATGATGTAGATCATACTAGTGGGGCCTGGGTAGTCCATGAGTACATTCTTCAATGTTCCTAGTCGTGGGAATATCGAGACGGGGCATCGATATTCCAGAGTAGACTAGCGTATATCTTCTCGACCCATGAGATGGGCGATGGATGATCCCATATCCATTGGTGTTTGACATCAGAGATGGTATGCGGGTGCTCAGTGGAGACTGGGTACACTGAACGGACTCGCCGAGAACTCCCAGATGGTATTATACCTCACGTCAGATGGCAGTTCTCTGGTGAAACTTGTTGACCCGAGATCGTCATAGAGTCTTGTGTGTCTCCCACTTTGCTTTGATTTCCACCCTACCACGGCTCTACTGAGTCATGCAAACAGGTGGTTTTTGGGTACAGTCCCGATTCACATGGAGGCAATGAGCGATAGGAGGGAATTCATCTCTCCCGGTATTGGGGGTTGATATTGCGCTATGCTCGACTGGCCATAACTGGAAATCGCTGGTCAGGGTTGCAGTGATTTACTGGTAAGAGTTATCAGTAGTTTCACGCTTATTATGGACCTTACATCGACATGACTTATCAAGCTACTGGGGTATGACGTTTACCACCCCCAGGCAAGATATACGACATATCAGACGAACCGACCGGACTGTGCGGTAAGTGTTACTGATTGGATTTGCAGGAGTGTGAGCAGGCTTGCTCGTTTATCTTCTGATCGCTCAATACCCGAGTGGCCATTACGTTTAGAAGACCGCTTGCGGCTTGTGGGTGATTGATATGATCACCACCTACTGCCGGCGTATTGACGAGTCTTTAGAGTCATACACAGAGGTTTTCTAGCTCAAGCGAAACGAAATAGGAGCGCATATAAGATATGTGCGGGACCGAGAATAATACCAGTATGAGATACTGTATTCTATTCTCGCGATTTGTATCATCCGGTTATATAAGATATAGTCGGGTTACCGAATCAAGTGTTGATTCGATATATTTATACACTAGATATTGGTTGGTTATATGCGATATGACCGGATCATTGAATTAAGTGTTGATTTAATGATTTAATGTATAATTATATATTTGATATATTACTTTACATTAACTAGTATTTGTTCACTTAAGATTGATTTTCTCACTTGATGTGCACAAGTTGTATATGTGATATATGTTTGTGCACTAGTTTGTATCATGATTGATGATACATGCAAACTTGGGTGTGTGTATGACTTACACCATATTTAAGATAATGGTTTGGGTTTTTATTTATTTTGGTAAACAAAATGGTGGTTTTCTTTGTCTTGGTTTGAAGCTTCATGAAGCTTTTAAGCATCTTTGACAAAGTCCACTCATTTTGTTTTGCATAAGATTTCCATTAACCAAACCATTAGCTCAAACTATGGTTTAGTCTCTACAAAGGTAAACTCACCCATGGTTGCATTATGATAGACTTCACTTGATTATTCTTTTTACATAATTCATTTTATCATTTATTCTTTTCTTTCTTTCTTCTTCTTCTTCAAGAAGAAGAAAAGCTTACTAGATTTTTATCAAGTGAAGAAAAAAAGTGAGAAATCAAAATCCAAAGTGCACTTCCTATTTCATCATCCTCTACTATTTGCCATTTAGTTTAGGGTGTTCTCTTCACAAAGTTCTTGACCTAGTGAAGATGGAGCTTGAGTTTGAGTCTCCTCGACGTAGATCATCTTCGGCCTCGAAGTCAACGACCTAGCCCGTTCATTTCTCCGAGGAAACCATCACTAGAGTTCGGGATCTCGATGATCGCAGCGAAGGGACGTCAACACGGAGCTTTAGAAGTGAAGGACCGGATCTACAAAGGTTGTAATCCCTTTCACTTAGTGTTAAAGTTGTTTGCTTGCTATAGTTTTCGCCTAATCTCTAGTATACGATCTTGGTAAGGGTTGTTCGGCACGGCTAATTTTTTTTAATCGGGCATGGTTGATGCCTTGTAGAACCTTGTTAGAGTGCCTAGGAACCCTACAGTGGCTAATGCCTAGGAACCCCCGTCCCATCAGTGATCCAGACATATTCTTAGGCAGTATCACCTGATCATGGAGATGGTTGATCTCCAGGGAGATCGAGGTTAGGAGAGTAGACTTAGAGGTTAATACGGCGGATCCACTCACAAAGGCCTATTCCCAGGAGAGACTTTTATGGGATGGTTGAGTATGAGATACTTCAACCACTGCTGATTGTTGGGTATTGAATACTACAACAGATGACCCTAGTGCAAGTGGGAGATTGTTAGTTATATGTATGCCCTAGAGGCCATTACTGTACATACGATGTATATTGTAGTGGATTCTTGGACATATATAAGGAAGAATTTCTTGCTCGACATGATAGTATGCTATCTGGTTGCTCTTTATCTTAACATGCATACTAATTGTCTCTTTATTACATGTTGATAAAGGCCTTAGGATGAGTACTTGACTATCTGGATTATGATGCAGATCATACTAATGGGGACAGAGTAGTCGCTAAGTACATCCTTCAAATGTTCCTAGTCGTGGGTGTATCGAGACAGGGCATCGATATACCAGAGTAGACTAGCGTATAGATTCTCGACCCATGTAGATGGACGATGGATGATACCATATCCATTGGTGTTTGATATCAGAGACAGTATACGGGTGCCCAGTGGAGACTGGGTACACTGGACGGACTCGCCGAGAACTCCTTGATGGTATTATACCTATCGTCAGATAGTAGTTCTCTGGTGACACTGGTACAAGTTAGTCTGTAGACCCGAGATCGTCATAGAGTCTTGTGTGATTCTCACTGTGCTTTGATTTCCACCTTACCATGTTCAAGAGAACGTGCAAAACGGTGGCTTTTGGGTACAGTCCCGAATCACATGGATGCAATGAGCGATATGAGGGGTTTCGTCTCTCCCGGTATTGGGAGTTGATGTTGCGTTGTGCTCGATTGGCCATAACAGGAAGTTCCTGGCTAGGGCTGATTCAGAGATATACTGGTAAGTGTTATCAGTAGTTTCTCGACTCGTTATGAGCCTCATATTGGCATGACTTATCGAGTTACTGATTTCTGACGTTCACCACCCCTAGACGAAATATGCGACATATCAGACGAAGAGACCGGACTGCACGGTAGTGTTACTGATTGGATTCGCAGGAGTATGAGCAGGATTGTATGTTGATCTTCTAATCGCTCAATACCCGGATGGTCGTTACGTTTAGCAGACCGCTTGCGGCTTATGGGTGTTTGATATGATTATCACCTACTGCCGGCATATTGATGAGTCTTTAGAGTCCTACACAGAGATTTCCTGGCTCAAGCGAAACGGAGTAGGAGTACATATATGATATGTGCGGGACTGAGATTGATACGATATGAGATACCGTATTGTATTCTCGCGATTTCTGATATCGGTCGGTTATATGCGATATAGCCGGGTTATCGGATCAAGTGTTGATTCGATAAGTTGTTACATATAATATTAGTTTGTTATATGTAATATAGCCGGATTATTAAATCAAGAGTTTATTTAATAATTTAATGTATAATTATATATTTGATATATTATATTACATTAACTAATATTAAGCTCACTTATGATTTCTTTTCTCACTTGTTTGTGCATGTGTATATATGTGATATATGTTAGTGTACAAAATAATGTGCCATGCTTGATGATACATGCAACTAGGGTGTGTGTGTGACTTACACCATACTTAAGATGATAATTAGGGTTTTTATTTATTTTGGTAATTACAAAATGGTTGGAAATTGTCAAGGCATGAAGCTTGTAGAAGCTTGTTCTTTGCATTGACCAAGTCCACTCTTTTGTTTTGCCAAAAATATTTATTAACCTAACCTATTATCCTAACTATGGTAATGTCTCTATAAGAGTTAGGCATGAGAGCTTAACTCACCCATGGTTGCAATAATCTTTTGGATAATTATCAAGAGAGCTTTCTTTTTCTTTTTCCTCAAAAAAGCTTTCTAGCTTCAATGGAGTTGACGAAAAAAGTGCGAGAAAATCAAATCTAAAATGAGCCCACTTCCTACTTCATCATCCTCTACTACTTTCCATTTAGTACAGGGTGTTTGCTTCACTAATTCCGTAATTAGTGAAGAGATTGCTTGGGTTAGTGTCTGCTCGACGTAGATCATTTTCGGCCTCGAAAACTTCGAAGTAAGCATGTTCGTTTCTTCAAGGGAGCCTCTCTAGAGTCCGGAATTCATGATCGCAGCAAAGGGACTCTACACGGAGCTATTGAAGTGAAGGACCGGTGTGCAAAGGTTGTATTCCTCGCTCACTTTTCATATGCGAAGTTGTTTGCATTACATTCCGTCGATTTCTAGTAAACGTTTCTAGGGTTAGGGTTAGCTAGAACGGCAAAATTTTAATTTGGTATGGAAGATACCTCCCGAAACCTTGCTTCCGTCCTAGGCAACCATGTATGTCGATGTACAACACCCCACGACTTGCGGGGAGGCGGAATAATGAAAAACGATCTTGTTTTATACGTAAACATCGACTAACCGAGAATCTTTGCTAAACTATAACTAACAAGAATCATAGAAGTTAACAACTACTATGAAAAGTGATTATACCTGTAGAACCGAGTCCTTCGTCTTGCATTCTCCACATCCTCTCCGGCCTTCTCTATGTAGTAGATGATCCACCCGAGAGCTTTACTACAAGCTTCACCTCTAACTTGAGGTAACTAGGTTTCTTAAATCGCTAATCTAAGTAACCTAGGTGATATAGAGAATGGTTAAGGATTAAGTAGTCTATTCTAATTCTTGGTCTCAACACATGAGAGTGGAGGATTAGGGTTTGAAGAGAAAGAGCTTGAGGAGAGAGAAAGTGAGCAAGAGAATGAGACGAGATAATGATCTATCATAATATATATGAAGCATAAACAATATCAAGATAAATCAAATAAATGATTTAACAACCATGCTCCATAAATATAAATGGGTGATTCATCTCCAAGAGTCATTAAGCATGTATGATGCATTAATGACATGGATGAATCACTCAAATGACTCACTAATCTCATTTAATGCATATGCCACCTTAACCCCCAAGTCACCAACCTTCTAGAAGTTTCTCGCGTAATTACGAGAACGCCCCTCCTATCCGTGAAAACACGGAAAAACTTTAGACTGTATAAATCCAATAACCGGATACTAGAAACTGGCTTAAACCAAAGCCGGCTAGTAAAAACTGTCCGGATGTCGTACGTGCGTAAACACACGTATGCGTCCGAACCCTTGTCGTAAAACCATACGACCTCTATATCGTTTCGCCTGGAGTAGGGAAACTCTCTGTGTGGGACTCTAGAGACTCGACTACTACGCTGGCAGTGGGTTTAACCACAGACCGCAAGCGGCACTAGCTGTACGTAACGGTCCCCAGGTAGATGTCGATAAGAAGGCCGATGAGGAAACCCATCCGAACTCCTACTGAGTCTGATGTGACAATCTCCGTATAGTCCGGTCTGTTCGTCTAAGACTATAGCATATCGGGCCTAGGGGGCGGCAAGCGTCAGTCCCCTAATAGCAGTATAAGTCGTGTCGGAGTGAAGCCCATTACACCCTGAGAAACTACCGGAACCTACCAGCAAATCTCGCTTTCCCTGGCTAGGGACTTTGCTTAATGGCTCTCTGATACAGTGCGATATCAACTCGTAATACCGGGAGAGACGAATCCTGTCTAATCGCCACTGCCTCCAAGTGCTCGGGACTGCACCCAACTGCTACCTGTTTGCATGACTCCTTTGAGCCGTGGTAGGGTAGCAATCTAAGAACAGTGGGACACACTCGATGAGAAGTAGCAGTGTCAAGTCTGCGGACTATGCTGTACTCATGTCACTTGGGAACTGTTAACTGACGACTGGTATAAAACCAACGAACAGTTCCCTGTGAGTCCTGTCCGGTGTACCCGTAACCTAACGAGCATCTGCATACTATCTCCGGTAAGACGTACTGACGGCTGTGAGACATACCATCTTCCCAACTGGGATGAGAAGCGTACACACTAGTCTACTCCGGAGTATCGATGCCCTGTCTCGATAATCCTACGACTAGGGACCTGAATATGGATGTGCTTGTAGACTACCCAGCCCCCACTAGTGTGACTGCCATCACAACGCTGGTAGTCAAGCAAGATCCTAAGAGCTCTTATCAATACGTATACTCATATATTAAGATAGAAAAACCAAGTAGCATACTACCATGTTTATCAAGACTGTTATATACATGTGAATATCCCAAGCTTCCATTAAGTAATATACAAACTAGTATGATACAATAATGGCCCCTAGGGCATATACACTAACAATCTCCCACTTGCACTAGGGCTATGTACTGGCATATCGAAGACCAATAATCTCGAGTAGCCTCTCGAACTGAATCTGAGGTAGGGCCTTCGTGAATGGATCAGCAATGTTCTCTTCAGTAGCAACTCTCCGAACCTCGATCTCCCGATGATCAATGATCTCCCTGATCAGGTGATACCGCCTTAAGATGTGTCTGGACTTCTGATGGGACCTTGGTTCCTTCGCTAAAGCTATAGCTCCGTTGTTGTCGCAATACAGAGGTATTGGATCAACAATGGTAGGAACCACCTGAAGTTCTGTTAGGAACTTCTTCATCCAGACCGCTTCTTTTGCGGCATCGCAAGCAGCAATATACTCCGCTTCCATCGTCGAGTCAGCAACGGTGTCCTGCTTGGAACTCTTCCAGCACACCGCCCCTCCATTGAGGGTAAAGACATAACCTGACATGGACTTGGAATCGTCCTTATCACTCTGGAAGCCGGAATCAGCATAGGCCTCCATCCTGAGGTCTTTTCCGCCGTAAACCAAGAATATCTCCTTAGTCCTCCTCAGGTACTTGAGAATGTTCTTTACTGCTATCCAGTACTTCTCCCCTGGGTCTGACTGATACCGGCTTACCACGCTCAGTGCGTAAGCTACATCTGGTCTGGTGCACAACATCGCATACATTATAGAGCCTACCGCAGAAGCGTAGGGTATAATAGACATGCGTTCCCTTTCCAAATCAGTCTTGGGAGACATCTGTTTGGATAGGGTGATTCCGTGACAAGCCGGTAGATTACCGCGCTTAGAATCTTCCATACTGAATCTTTTCAGTACGGTGTCGATATACCTGGACTGCGAAAGTCCCAACATCCTCTTGGATCTATCATGATAGATCCGGATCCCCAGAATGTAAGAGGCATCACCCAGGTCTTTCATGGAGAACTTGTGTGACAAGAATCCTTTGACAGATTGTAGCATAGGAATGTCATCCACGTACAAGACGAGGAATACGACAGTTCGTGCTACAACTTTACTATATATGCATGGTTCATCTGGATTTTTGATAAAGTCATATTCTTTGACTGTTTCATCAAAACAGATGTTCCAACTCCGCGATGCCTGCTTTAGTCCATAAATGGACTTAAGCAACTTGCATACTTTCCCGCTGCTCCCACTCTGATTGAAACCCTCTGGCTGATCCATATAGACGCACTCTTCTAAATTTCCATTCAGAAAAGCCGTCTTTACGTCCATCTGCCAGATTTCATAATCATGGAAGGCAGCAATAGCAAGAAGGACCCGAATGGATTTGAGCATAGCCACTGGAGAAAAAGTTTCGTCATAGTCCAAACCAGGTCTTTGACGAAAACCCTTTACAACAAGTCTAGCTTTATAGGTTTCCACCTGTCCATCTACACCAATCTTTTTCTTGAAGATTCATTTGCATCCTATGGGTTTTACCCCATCTGGAGCAAAGTCCAAAGTCCATACTTTGTTGGTGTACATGGACTCCATTTCGGTCCGCATTGCATCTAGCCATCGTACCGAGTCGCCGCTCTGGATGGCCTGCTGGAAGTCAGTAGGTTCATCATCATCTATGATGCAATCCTCTCTATCCCCGTCAATGAGAAAACCGTAGTATCTCTCAGGCGGATGAGACGGCCTACTACTTCTGCGGAGGGGTGCGGGAATGTTCTGTTCTTCTTGAACCTCTGGTTCTACCAAACTTTCAGTAGCAGTTTGTGGTTCTGGAATTTCTTCCAGTTCTATTTCGCTCCCACTTATTTCCTTTTCTAAAAACTGATTTTCCAGAAAATGGGCATTACGAGAAACAAAAACCTTTTGTTCCTCTGCGTAATAGAAATAATATCCCTTGGAGTTCTTTGGATATCCCACAAACACACATTTTACTGATCGTGCCTCGAGCTTGTCCACATGCTGCTTCTTAACAAAAGCTGGACATCCCCAAATCTTCATATGCTGTAGATGGGGTTTCTTCCCAGTCCACATCTGATATGGAGTGGTAGGCACAGTCTTGGTAGGAGCCCTGTTCAGAAGATATGCCACTGATTCTAGCGCATAACCCCAAAAAGATCGCAGTAACTCAGCATTACTCATCATGGAACGTACCATATCCAATAGGGTTCGATTCCGTCCCTCCGATACACTGTTATGCTGTGGAGTGTATGGAGGAGTAAGCTGAGAGAGAATTCCTTTCTCTTTTAGGTAACCTAGGAACTCGGCACTCAAGTATTCACCACCTCGATCAGATCTTAGTGTCTTGATACTTTTGCCGGTTTGGTTTTCTACTTCATTCTTATACTCTTGGAATTTCTCAAAAGCCTCGGATTTATGTTTCATCAGATAAATGAATCCGTACCTTGAGTAATCATCCGTGAAAGTAATGAAATAGGAAAAACCACCTCTTGCATGTGTAGACATTGGACCGCATACATCGCTGTGTATGAGTCCTCAGAGCTCGCTCGCTCTTACTCCATGTCCAGTAAATGGAGTCTTTGTCATCTTTCCTTTGAGACAAGATTGACAAGTGACATAAGTTTGATATTCGAACGAGTCCAAATATCCTTCTCTATGTAACTTAGTCAACTTTCTCTTATTGATGTGACCTAGTCTACAATGCCATAAGAAAACTTTATTTAAATCTGGAGACTTTCTTTTTAGTGTGTTCTGGACATTGAAAATTTAGAGTTGGTTTAACACATATATACCGTTATCCAGTGTACCGGACCCAATCAAACTATGATTAAGGTGGATGTTAACAACATCACTTACAAACGTGAAATCATAATCTTTATTTGATAACAAGGAAACAGATATGATATTACACGTTAAGCTGGGTACACAAAAACAGTTATGTAAAACCAAAATGTGTCCACTCGTCAATCCCAGGTGATAATCCCCTACGGACACAGCTCCCACGCTAGCTCCGTTAGCAACCATCAGGGTCATATCACCATCCTTCAGCACTCTACGGTTTCTCAGTGCCTGCAATGAATTGAAAATATGAGATCCTGATCCGGTATCCAATACCCAGGAAGTAGAGTTGATTGACAGACAATTCTCAATTACAAACACACCTGAAGTCGAAGCCACAGCTTGCTTCGGTTCCTGGTTTTTGGCGTTCCACGCCTTGCAATCTTTTTTCCTGTGCCCTTTCCTGTGACAATGGAAGCTTTCATCCTGGGCCACTACCGGTACCGCAAACTTTTTCTTTCCCTTCCCTCCCACCTTACTTACACCTCCTCTAGGTTTGGTGGCGGCCTTCTTTTTCCTTCCTTTGGCCCTAGCCTTGGACCCGGAAGAAGAAGCACCGCTAACAAACATAGCGGGTGTTTCCCTTGCCTTCTGCAAAGTGCCCTCTGCACTCCTCAACATGTTAAGGAGTTCCGGAAGTTCAACTTCTTTTCTTTGAATGTTGAAGTTCAGAATAAACTGGGCGTAGGTGGAAGGAAGGGACTGGAGAATAAGGTCTGTATAGAGCTCATTATCCAAAGTCGTCCTAAGGTCTGCGAGCTCTTCTATGTAGCCAATCATCTTTAGGACATGTTCTCCTACCGATGATCCGACAGTCAACCTCGCTCGAAACAAGTTCTTAGAGGTCTCGTATCTTGCTATACGAGATTGCTCTCCATAAAGTTCCTTTGTATGGAGAAATATGGCATCTAGTTCCATATCCTCGTGCCTCCTCTGATGTTCATTGTTCATCGAGGCAAGCACGGTGCACTTAGCTTTCGCGCAATCATACTCCCAGGTTTTGCGGATTTCCTTATCCGCATTACTGGATTTGGGACCAGGGACAGCAGGTGCCTTAGCGGTGAGGACGTACCCCAATTTGTCATAGGTCAAAGCCATTTTGACATTCCGCAGCCAATCTTTATAGTTTGGCCCTGTCAGTATATTTTTCTCTAAAAGTAACTTAAGTCCAGTCATTTTCAGGGTCTCTGCAATTAGGAGAGAGAGAAGAAAACTCTTTAGCATGATGCTCTTGCAAGTTTAGAGTGGTTTTTAATTTATCTAAACTGGATGGCTCCCACTGTTTTTCGAATCCTTCCTCAAACCATAAAAGCCAGGACTATTCTCACTGTACAATACTTGCTTAACCGTTCAGCCAGGCTGGTGTCGGTACTTCGAGGGAGGTTTTCCAACGCTTTCGCGAAGTTCCTTAATTAAATAACCTCTTTTCTCTGGGGCGTAACCCCGCTGACACCTTTCTTAACACCTACTTGGTTTATAGCATTGATCGTTAAGTGACGAATATCCTGATGAGTAGCATATACTCACAGTAGGATCGGGATCCAAATATCATCGTATGATAATGTTGAAGGAATCCTACCAACATTCATCAAACTCCAAATGGTATGCATCTCTTTGCAAATTTCAGTTTCTTTAGAAATTCCCGATATATATTTTTGCCCCATGCTCTTATGACCTTGGCGTTAGGTCAAAATGTCATAAGTCACATGTCAAGTTCTACCCATCATTATCTTGTTAATTTGAACCCATCCGTACATATCCTTGACGTTCGACCAAAATGATAATACGACTGTCCCAAACTAACCCATCTATCTATGCGACAAATGAATACCCAGCAGCTACCAAATACTATGCCTTGGCGTTAGGTCAAAATACATAGCTTGAATACTATTGAATACCCAAATGAAATGACGGAGGGCTATGAATGGTTTTGGCGAAACCGTGAATGTAGTGAACTTGATATGACCGAAGGAACCTGATAGCTTTTAAATGGAGTGGTTAAAGCTCCGCAATTTAAAAATATCATCTGTTTTAAAATAACCGAGTGGTTTCTTTTAAATTGTTCCAACGATTCATCTTTTGGTTTATTTTCTTTGCATTATAAATAATGCGTCTCATCATTAACCTATCATTGCAGAAAACAACGAAAATGCAACGTACTCTTATGACATCCACATTCGCCACTGGGTCCCGTTATCACCCGTTAGGTTACTTAACTAACGGCAAAGCGGGGGCTGGGCTAGCGCGGGTGTAAAACATAAGTGACGTCTAAATAGCTATCATATATAGATATTGTACATTCGTCAGACGCAATAATAGGCATTCCAGATCTCATATGAACTTTATTGGATTTGCAAGCAATCCGCATTTGTTTAGAGCCTGCAACAAAAGACGGATTACACAGTTGTGATGAATAGCCATTACCCCACCCT
The DNA here is from genome assembly GCA_030015575.1 of Agapanthus africanus. Classification (NCBI taxonomy): domain Eukaryota; kingdom Viridiplantae; phylum Streptophyta; class Magnoliopsida; order Asparagales; family Amaryllidaceae; genus Agapanthus; species Agapanthus africanus. Next base: position 43,772,964 of record JASDDO010000004.1, on the reverse strand, counting down.
AGACCCTTATGGGTACGGCAAACTACCCGTCAAATACCCGAAGTGAAGCGGTCTCCCTCAACAAAGTGAGTATGCCACTAAACACTTCAAAGTACCCGGTAGTTTGTGCACCCCACCTTGGGTCTATCCTAGGAGCAAAAACAGTAAAATGAAATAATACAACAGTGGCTACAACCGCAACCTGGATGTGCCCCGCAAAATAATATTACATATTACAATTACATTGAATGAATGAATATAACAACCCATCTCAAACCCCGGCTAATCATCACAACAGTCCAATACAGTTCACAACCACAAACAGTAAAAACCATTACAGAAATGTGCAACCCCCTGCCAACCGACATACTAACAGTTAGGGGAGGTTTACGAACACATTATACAAACACAGATATAATCAAATTAGCAAACTTCGTATAATTTCGATCGAGCAAACATATCAGATTCTACTCCCAAAACTTCTCTGTGCACCTGAGACTTGAGCAGAAAATAAACATTCCAGATAATACAAAAATATCATAGAAGAGTTACTGGTGGAAACTGGGTTGAATCGGCCCCAACTCGGCCGCGGATCCGCGGCGGATCGGTGGGATCGGCGGCGGTTCCGCGGCTGTATGGCCGATTTAGGAACCCATTTTTCACCAGTGTTCTTACAATTCTCTGTAGGTTATACTGCAGCAACCTGAAAAATTTTTAGAGCCTGTTTTAAATTCGACAGAAACTTGTGATATCGATATCGTTTCTGGTTCGTTTTGCATTCAAAATTCATACGACTTTGCTAATGAGTTAATTATTGTTTAGCGAGGCTCTGATACCACTGTAAGTCGATGTACAACACCCCATGACTTGCAGGGAGGCGGAATAATGAAAAACGATCTTGTTTTAGGCGTAAACATCGACTAACCGAGAATCTTTGCTAAACTATAACTAAAAAGAATCATAGAAGTTAACAACTATTATGAAAACTGATTATACCTGTAGAACCGAGTCCTTCGTCTTGTCGTTCTCCACGTCCTCTCCGGCCTTCTCTATGTAGTAGATGATCCACCCGAGAGCTTTACCACAAGCTTCACCTCTAACTTGAGGTAACTAGGTTTCTTAAATCGTTAATCTAAGTAACCTAGGTGATATAGAGAATGGTTAAGGATTAAGTAGTCTATTCTAATCCTTGGTCTCAACACATGAGAGGGGAGGATTAGGGTTTGAAGAGAAAGAGCTTGAGGAGAGAGAAAGTGAGCAAGAGAATGAGACGAGATAATGATCTATCATAATATATATGAAGCATAAACAATATCAAGATAAATCAAATAAATGATTTAACAACCATGCTCCATAAATATAAATGGGTGATTCATCTCCATGAGTCATTAAGCATTTATGATGCATTAATGACATGGATGAATCACTCAAATGACTCACTAATCTCATTTAATGCATATGCCACCTTAACCCCCAAGTCACCAACCTTCTAGAAGCTTCTCGCGTAATTACGAGAACGCCCCTCCTATCCGTGAAAACACGGAAAAACTTTAGACTGTATAAATCCAATAACCGGATACTAGAAACTGGCTTAAACCAAAGCCGGCTAGTAAAAACTGTCCGGATGTCATACGTGCGTAAACACACGTATGCGTCCGAACCCTTGTCGTAAAACCATACGACCTCTATATCGTTTCGCCTGGAGTAGGGAAACTCTCTGTGTGGGACTCTAGAGACTCGACTACTACGCCGGCAGTGGGTTTAACCACAAACTGCAAGCGGCACTAGCTGTACGTAACGGTCCCCAGGTAGATGTCGATAAGAAGGCCGATAAGGAAACCCATCCGAGCTCCTACTGAGTCTGATGTGACAATCTCCGTACAGTCCGGTCTGTTCGTCTAAGACTATCGCATATCGGGCCTAGGGGGCGGCAAGCGTCAGTCCCCTAATAGCGGTATAAGTCGTGTCGGAGTGAAGCCTATTACACCCTGAGAAACTACTGGAACCTACCAGCAAATCTCGCTTGCCCTGACTAGGGACTTTGCGTAATGGCTCTCTGACACAGTGCGATATCAACTCGCAATACCGGGAGAGACGAATCCTGTCTAACCGCCACTGCCTCCAAGTGCTCGGGACTACACCCAACTGCTACCTGTTTGCACGACTCCTTTGAGCCGTGGTAGGGTAGCAATCTAAGAACAGTGGGACACACTCGAGGCGAAGTAGCAGTGTCAAGTCTGCGGACTATGCTGTACTCATGTCATCTGGGAACTGTTAACTGACGACTGGTATAAAACCAACCAACAGTTCCCTGTGAGTCCTGTCCGGTGTACCCGTAACCTATCGAGCACCTGCATACTATCTCCAGTACGACGTATTGACGGCTGTGGGACAGACCATCTCCCCAACTGGGATGAGAAGCGTACACACTAGTCTACTCCGGAGTATCGATGCCCTGTCTCGATAATCGTACGATTAGGGACCTGAATAAGGATGTGCTTGTAGACTACCCAGCCCCCACTAGTGTGACTGCCATCACAACGCTGGTAGTCAAGCAAGATCCTAAGAGCTCTTATCAATTCGTATACTCACATATTAAGATAGAAAAACCAAGTAGCATACTACCATGTTTAGCAAGACTGCTATATACATGTGAATATCCCAAGCTTCCATTAAGTAATATACAAACTAGTATGATACAATAATGTCCACTAGGGCATATACACTAACAAACCCTGCATATACCTATTTTGTAAACATAAAGAAAAATTGTGTGAATTGCACACTATGCGAATAAAAGAATTTTTTTTTAAAAGTTTAAGGGGTAAAAGGAACAAATTCAAAATTGAAATATAAAAAGATTATACAATGATTTGGAAAAATATAAATATCTAAAATGATTTTCAATATTTAGGAATCTAAAGATAAGAAAAAGATTTGCAAGATAAAAAACTTCTAAAATAATAACTAAGCAAAGGATGAATTAAAAAAGTAACAATAATTTAAAGCTCATAAAAAATATGAAAGAGTTTTTTTTTAAATTTTTATTACATCCAAATATATATATATATATATAGAGAGAGAGAGAATAATGGAGAAAAGATGTCATAAGAGGTGATTTCCTCCTATCTCGTTTTCCGACTATCGGCACCCATCATCTTATCATTATTATCTAAAGATATGGTTACACCAAATTTCATGTGGTTCTGCAACTTTTTCACCGTTGAATTAATGGGTTAAAAATTAACGGTTTACCGAAAATAGAACTTTTTACATTTCTATATCAACGGTGAAAAGTTGTAGAATCACATGAAATTTGGCATACCCGCATCTTAAGATGATAACGATGAAGATAATGGATTCCGATCGTCGGAAAATACGATGGAAAGCGTATTTTTTCGATGCCATAGGAGGAAATTCTCTTCCATGGTCTCTTTCCTCCATTATATATATATATATATATATATATATATATATATATATAAACATTTACAAATACTGTAAATTTTTAATCCAAAAATAAAAGAAAAAAGTTGAAAGAATTTTAAAGATTTAGAAAACCAAAATCTTATTATTTTTGGTTGAAGATATTAATTTATTAAGCTTTTTGATGTCATAAATCTTATTGTTTCATACTGTTTAGGTTTGTTATAAATAAGTTGAAAAGATAAATTATAGATTATTTGAAGCATAAGTACATATTTTGTTTGTTCAAACTACACCTTAATATATTGTTGAAAACATAAAGTTTTGTTAGGATTGATGAGTGAAAATCTATCTTTTATTATGATTTAAAATTGCAAATCCACATTCTAAATATTCAAAAAGAAAACTAAAATGAATTACAAAGATTTGAAAAATAATCTAAAAGGAATTGCAATATTTGAGAATTTTCATTTATTATTTTCCTTATGTGACTAAACATAAGAAGAAATAAAATATTTTCATGACACTCTATTTGAAAGTAAGCTAATATTTTTAAGAAAGATATTTTTTTAATAAATAATTAGGAGAATAGACCTCTCTATATTTATTTACAAAAATAGGCCTATGCCTTACAAATAAAGAAAAATTGCGTGGATTGTAAATTACGGAAATAGAACAAAAAATCTAAAAGATATTTAAAATTTATATGAAGAACGAATTAAAGATTAAAAATCAAAAAACAAGAAGACATACTAAAATTCAAAAATGTAAATATGTGAAATGATTTTCGATAGTGAAATCTAAACATAAAAAATTTTGAAGATTAAAAATCCTAAAATAAAAATTGAAAAAGAGACGGATTTAAAATTAACAATAAATTAAAGCTAAAAAGACATGAAGAAGTTATCCGGAATTAAAGGAAAAAGTTGAAAGAATTATGAAGATTTAAAAATCCTAACGTAAAAACTAAAATTATTTATAAAAAATTTAAGAACATAAAAATCTAAATATATTTGCAAGACTTAGATTTTTTTATTTATCATTAAAAAAGTAAACAAAGATATAAGGATAGTATTTAAAAATGATATCTTTTAACAAATTACTAAGAGGATAGACCTCTCTAAAATTTACATATGTTTTCTTGTCCATGTTATGCAATTTTATAATAATATTTTGGAGCTCAAATTTCGAAAAGCTTATGTGCATATATAATAACAAGTTTTGTGCAGGATACTAAATAATTGAATGCTTGCTTCGATGAATTGCCAGTAAAGCATAGCTTGATCAATCTGCAGACTGATTTTTTTGTTGTTAAATTGTTCAGTTAAAGCCACTGATGCAAAGTCGACAGGGATGATCTCAGAGGTTGTGCTTATTCTAAAGTGGAGAAAAAATTGTTTAAGCCCATAAACTCTGATCAATAGCGCTTCATAAGATCGAGATCGTTTTATCAACATTGCATAATAAAGTGATGTTTTGATCACATTTTCTTTCTTTTTAACAAGTTATCTCTTTAGATGGATGATTTTCCGATCTCAAGAGCTCCTAATATATAGAGAGCTAGATATTGGAGTTAGAATACTCTCAGTTGGTGCCATTAACATAAACAAAGATCACATAAGCATTTCACCAAATATTTACATTTTAAAGAAATCTGCGAACATGTATTTATCGGTAGTTACAAACCTAGTTGTAGATATGGATTGTGACTCATGTCTTTTAGGACAACAGTTTTCGTAAGTAATAAAGCTATAATTTGATTGTATCTTAATTTTCGAATTTTATTTCATTATGATCATTTTAAAAAAAAACAGGTATCCTATGCCTGTATTTAAACCATATGTGAGGAGAGAACAATGGCTTTATTTTATATTATAATAATATTTTGTACATGACAGATGCTATTAGAATATAAATAAAAACATAATTATATTTTATAAATACGGATTTCCTCATGCGTGGTGTGAGTAGAGAACAATGGCTTTATTTTATATTATAATAATATTTTGTACAGGACAGATGCTATTAGAATATAAATAAGAACATAATTATATTTTATAAATACGGATTTCCTCATGCGTGGCATGCTCAAAGACCTATGAGCGAAAGATGTGTTTTTATTCATTTATGTCAGAACTATATTATTTTGTCATTTTTAGTCTAATTTACATATGAGTAGAAGCTAAATTCATTTATAAATCGATATACATGAACCAAGCATGCTATAAATCTAACTGCATTTATCTTTTATATTACATATATAATTACCAACTTAAAAAAATATATATATTCAATTTCGATGGCTTATTTAAATCATAGATGCTTTTCCAGTTTATTTAGGGTTCCTTGTGTTCTTTATTTTTGTTTGTATGTGTTGAATTCTACTAAACAAATTAAGTTCCATTTTCTGTTTTTCATAAAATGTTCTAAATAACCATCAATATTTAGTCGGTATCAAATCTCGTGTGTAGCACGTGCAAAAACCTAGTACTCCTTAAATCAAATTGCTCTTTTTTTTGTTTTTCTTCATACAAAATCCAGCTTCCCCTTGTTTACCGCCGAGACTAGACTAAGACGTTAGGACTTCAAGTCTGAATTTGGGGACAAATGCTATTTGGACATATCCATTCACCTCTCTGAAGATACCAAGTTGATTTTTAGCACCATATATTGGAGGTTTGGACAGATGCGACCGTTATAGTAGACTTTATCAGATCCCCTCTCATTTGTGAGAGGTTTTTGATTGTGAGGACGCCCATCCCTGCAGGCGCAAGCCCTTGCAGTTAATTACGTTATTACGTTGTGATTGTTGGGGTTCGGTACCCGCGCCGCGGAGCCCGAAAATACTTTTTGCGAGCACCAAATACCCGTAACCCAAGAAATCGATCCAAAACCTTAAACTAGCAAACTAGAAATACAAGGGTGCAGAAATTACAACTTTCGACGCGTGTCCACCCAATTGTGGAAGACCCCTCCAGGCTCGTAGCCGCCGGGATTGCGCTTGAAAGTCGACCACCCTTGCCGAAGAAGATCCACCTAAGAGAAACCGGAAGAGACTCTAACCGATGATCTAAACTTGCTAGGTGTGGATGATTGATGATGTAGGAATTTCTCTCTAAAAATTTCTCTCATAACCATGCTCAAGAAAGAGCAAGAAGAAGAAGGAGAAGAGTGGTAAAATGGCTAAGTGTTCTTGCAATTATGAAGCATGAAGCCTCCTAATCCAAAAATGATTGTCAATCATGTAAAGAAAAATGGAATGGCCACATCAATGCAACTATGCATCAATAGTGCACAAATAAATGCACATAAATGATCACACCAAGTCATACCATTCTACATGCTCCCACCTCATCTCCACCTCATTTTTCTCATTTGTTTTTCTAAAAAGAAAAACGAATATGAGGTGTCCTTCTTCTAGAAGTATTTCCGTATAAATACGGAATATTTCACCTGGTATATGTATCGCTACATATATGCGTATCCATATAAAAATACAGATAGCACCAAAGAGAGAAAATAAATAGTGAACAATAATACTAAAATATATGTATCAAAATACATATATAAATTATTAAATCAAAACCCAATTTAATAATCCGGCTTAATCCTGAGCCAGATAGTATTATCACCGTCCAATTAAAGTCCGTGTAGCCAGTACACATATTTAATCAGACCCCTGCACGTACCAACGTACGGCACCTACATCTATCGCCTGAACCGGGAAAACCCTCTGTGTGGGACTCTAAAGACTCGACAATACACTGGCAGAGAATTTAACCACAAGCACGTCAGCGGCACTAGTGTATGTAACAGCTACCCAGGTACTTGCCGAAAAGGGGGTCGACAATCAAGTACGTCCTTACCCTATTGAGCCTGAATGTGACAATCTCTGTACAGTCTGGTCTCTTCTTCAAAGAGTATCACATATCGGGTCTAGGGGGTGGATAACGTTAGACCCCTACTAACCCGATAAGTCGTGTCTGAGTCAAGCTCATCACCAACAGAGATACTATTGATCAACTATCAGTAAATCTCATCCACCGTGGCCACGGATTTCTGGTGATAGCCAACTGAATACAGCGTGATATTGACTCCTAATATTAGGAGAGACGAATCCCTGACAATCGACCACTGCCTCCATGTGGCTTGAGACTGTACCCAACTAAAACCTATTTGCACGACTCCTTTGAGCCGTGGTAGGGTAGTAATCAAAGTACAATGTGAACTCACACGAGAAAAATGATGATCTCAGGTCGAAAGACTAACCTGTACTCATGCCACCTGAGAACTTCCATCTGACGATAGATATAATATCATCTAGAAGTTCTCGGCGAGTCCGTCCGGTGTACTCACCTCCAGTGAGCACCTATATACTATCATAGGTGACACAACACCAATGGCTTGTGAGACCGGCCACCACCCCTTGTCGGGTTCTAGAAACGTATACACTAGTCTACTCCGGAATATCGATGCCCAGTCTTGATACTCTCACGACTAGATATATTTAAAGATGTGCCTATGGACAGCTCATCTCCTATATATATGATCGCCATCATAATACTGGTTGTCAAGCAACAATCCTACGGGCTTCATCAATGATGAAGAAAAACCATATAGTATACTATCATCTCGAATAAGACTGTTATATCTGTATAGGTCCTCCTTCAATTATATTAATTGCCTACTTGCAATCACAATAATTGCCTTGAGGGCACTATATCCAACAATCTCCTACTTTCACTTAAGGCGAATTATTGCGGTATCGCGTACCCACAGCTCGTGTGCTACCGAATACCCAACTTATCTACAAATCAGTTTCGCAAACCATGTTTGTGAAACTTAATTTGTTCGAGAAATAGGCTCAGTGAGTGGATCCGCTATAATGTTCCAACTTCATCTCTCTATATCTCAACTTTGTGAAGATCAACAATCTCCCAAACTAAGCGATACCCTGCCTCAAGAATTTGTCTGGATATTTGATGGGACCAAGTTCATAAATGAACAATTCCATCCAACAAACTTCTTGGACTGTATTCTTTGTTGAGTTATAACCAGCATCCTGCGCCATAATTACCTCAGTATCCCTATTGGAACACTATCCAATATACCGATCCTCAGAAGAGGCAAAACTCAAAACTCTGACAGCATCTTTGTCATCCAGGTCACATTGGAAGCCTTAACCGATAACCGCTTTCCAGAGGGGGCTGCCTTTACCTTATATCAAGAACATCCACTTATGTTAATTACTGCTTCCTAATGTTTCTCCAGGATTAGATTAATATCTTCTTGCTATAGCAAGTGTATAAGTAATATCCGGTGTTGTATAAGATATTGCATGATTGACTCAATTGCCTAAGAAAATGATATGTCATTCATGCCAGTCCCTCTCCTCATCAGTCTAGAAGACATTCCTTTTAGAGAGGGTGACTCCATCACCTGTGGGTACCACTACGCCAGGAGTTGCCCATTTTAAAATACTTTTAGAATGCTGTCTAAGTACCCGATTAGGAAACTTTCCAAATCTAGATCTAAAACCAGAATCCCTGATGTATTATCTATCTGGTTTTGTACAAGGCATTACATGATTGACTCAATTGCCTAAACAAATGATATGTCATTCATTCCAGCCCCTCTCTTTATCAGCCTAGATGATATCTCTTTAGAGAGGGTGACTCCACCACCTGCGGGTATACTACCACGCCAGGAGTCGTCCATTCTAAAATAATTTTAGAATGTTGTCTAAGTATTCGATTTGGGAAACTTCCCGTATCTAGATCTAGTCACCAGAATTCCTGATATATTATCCACATCCAACGTGGAGAAAACATTATGTGACAACCAAAGTTTGACGATTGCAGTATAGGAACATCACTTCCTATCTGGAGTATGTCATCCAAATCCCAGGACAGTACTCCCTACATCCTTCTTACTAAGTCCATCTATTGTTTTGATGAAATCAATCTCCTTAAGTGTCACATCAAAATAGATGACCCGTCTCCGCTATCCATACTTTAGTCTATTAATAGACAAAAGCAACTTGCACACCTTCCGCTGTTCCCACCGACTAAGATAACCCTTTGACAGAGTCATATACACGTACACTTCCAAATTCCCATTTGGAAAGACGTTATAGTCATCCATCTGCCAGATATCTTAGAATAGCATCAGTGCCAAGTCATATCCATATGGACTTCAGCATAGACACTGAAATAAAAGTCACATCACAATCCACAATGAGTATTTGATGAAAAATATTTACAACAAGTCTAGTCTTATTAGATTAGTATCTATCCAATTGGACAGATCTCGAAAGATCTATTTGCTCCTAATGGGTTTTACTCTTCGTGAGTACCCAGCAAAGTTCTCACGACCCGAAATATTAGCTCGTGACCGGCACTTAGATCACGCAACGTCTACAGGCGTAACATAACTTAAGTAAGCCGAAACTCAGAAATCTAAACCTTTCAAAAGTAGTAAGTAATGAAAACATTGATACAACATTTGGAAACCTTAAGTAAAAGTCCTTAATTCTCTTTCCTTTTTTTTCTTTTTGAAATTTCGGCAGCACCTCCTTTGTAAAAACTAGCCCCGAAAACGGGTACAACACAGAATATAAAGAAAGCATCCCCAAACGGGAGCAAATCACGCCCAACGGCGGAATCAACCACCACAAGAAAAAATATGTATACGACGCCCAACGGTGAAGATCAACACAAAGGAAAATGAAAAGGAAGACACCAAACCCACCAAGCAAACATATAACCCATCGCTCAAGTCTCGCAACTACAAGTCTTGCTAAGTTTTACTGCTTATACAAATACTAGTTTCTGATCGATGGAGTTGACTAGATACAATAGGAATAATAATAATGCAAGAGGGGCACGATCCAACATGTACCACCTACCAAAGCAAATCACCCGAATGCAAGCTGTGTGCCAGCGATGCCGCTACTGATCCATGTGGTCAACCTGCAAGAAATGTGGCACAACGGGAATGAGTTGCCAACTCGTGAGTAGAAAACATCAGCAGGTAGAAATCGAATAAAACAACGATTTTTTAGGTCAACTATATCATAAAGGTAATACTATTATATCTAGGGTGACCGTGTCTACATATATGCCAATAATAATCAATGCCTGTATGCATGCGGATCTCGTCCAACAATATAATCAATGCATGTTTGCAGGTGGATCTCATCCAACAATATAATCAATGCATGTATGCAGGTGGATCTCGTCCAACAATATAACCAATGCATGTATGCAGGTGGATCTCTTCCAACAATATAACCAATGCATGTAAATATATGAGAATATCAAAGAACGTGTGTCCATCAATGACACATCAAATCATGAAACCTGAGTGTCCAACACTGACACTCGAAACACATGAAACCCGTGTCCGGTATCGACATGTAAATCCTCATATCTCAGGCGCCGTCATCAGGACCGACCCTCATATCCGTACATCTCATGGAACCTGAGTGTCCAATATCGACACTCGTAATCCACATATCATGTCCGTACATAACTCCAGTCGGTATCCCCAGAAAATCGCCGAGTCCAAATACTATCACCGGTAGGTACTAGCCCTCCTGCCAGGCTCATCATCTATACCATGAAAAGCACCTCTTGCCCCGGAGAACCATACCGGGTCCACTATGTATCCGTAGACGGTGCCTACCGCTCATCGAATCGGGTTTCTAACACAAGTCTCAGAACCGAGAAAACTCGTGGTGGACGCACTGAAATATCATATTAAGAGAAACCGGGTTTTCAAAACAATGCATACTTTCTTGAAATACCACGGTCCTCAAATCCATAAAATTATATGAAATCCATATCTCAATGCGTAAATCCATGATATATAATATATGCAACATAAAACAGTAATATGAGCATATTAAGGGAAAACCGCTCTTTTAAATGAATCCAGTTTTAAAATATATCATGCGGTTTCCAATTCCTCCGAAATCAAGTGCAGCATCATATGAGGTGTACATGTAACTATAGCAAGATATGTGTATCTACTTGTAAACAGGAATGTATGATGCATTTCATAAGCGCAATAGCATAATAATCAACGTCTCAATATCAAATGACAATACAATACCACTTAGGGGTATATGTAGCTATAGCGAGGTATGTAGGTGTACATGTAAGTATGTATGCATGATGTACATGTAGCTATATCAAGTATATCATAGAATGATGTAGCAACTCTACTGTGTAAGTAACATAGCAATTATCGATGAAGAAGGTGTGTGAGCCGGCAAATATGTGTAAGTGTAACATACGCATCATCGATAATGGTGTAGGTGTACTAGCACAGGTATACGTAATGCAATGAGAATGGCATGAACGTAGCATAAGGTACATCGTAAGCGAAAATGCTAAAAGGTATACGTATCTACCGCATATCCGAGTCGGTGAATCTATCAATCGGCATCCAGCCTTACAACATCACGTACGGTAAAAGCTATCGTACGTCATCCTCTAATCAAGGGCATGGATCAATCAACAGGTAAAACTCATCGCGTACGGTAATCCATCGTACGACGGCATCAAACAATTAGGGATTCTATCAACTTATACAACAACGAGGGTACGAATCTAAGTCTCGTACGGCATACCACTCATTATGCACATCATTATCCATATATATATACCTATCTCTCAGGTCACGTCCGTATCAATCTCGTATCAGGGGACCGACAAAGGTATCAACAATCTCATATCGACTGCATCCATATAACGAAATATCACACTAAGTCATCATATCACAGCGTATACTCGTTCATTACATTAATATCTCGTATCACATTATATAAACGTCATACTTGTTCTCTTTCAATTCGTACCTATCATGATTCACTTCTCATTTCATATTCTCATATGTCAATATGTTCGTTAGTGTCAACTTCTATCATATTATCGTTTGTAAATCCTATAATCATGTCCGTCGCATATCATTTATCAAGATAAAATAATCAAACGATCTTTCATATCAATGTTTGCGGGGGTGCTATACGCTATCCACCCGACTTCCCCCGTAAATATAAATCTACTCACATGCTAAACTCCTCGCTTAGCCGTAGTTGATGCGCTTCGTCGTCTCGGAATCTACGCGAATGTACCTACAATCAATATAAATTCGCAAAGTTATTAACATCAAGTTCCGAAATCCAAATACGGCACGCGGTGCGCTAATAGGTTAAAACCAATAGCCTACGCATGCAAGAACAACCAAACAATCCTTGTCGTTGACGTACAAACATCCAACGACCAAATAAATTATCAAATCTCAAAACCAAGAAACCCCAATACCGGAAAATATAGCAAAAACTATAACTAGGGTCACTATTCATGAAAATGACCAATCGTACCGATCGCTCATTCACAACACAATATAGATCATAGAAAATAATATATATATATCATCACCACGTCAATTTAAAACTTACGTCTGATTTTACCGAAAACGTAGTAAGTATCTTTTAACAATTTTAGTACCAATCTAGATATTTGAACAAATCCAGTAGCCACAATCATCACATAATAGCTTAATCATGCCACACAAACCTTTACTACAATTTTAATCCCACCCATATAAGATTTAGTTAAAGTTAGTTTCCAAATCAAGCTTAGTTTGGACAATTAGAAAATAACAAATTACAATTTCACAACTAGATTAGATTTTCCATGTTTAAACATGTTAACCTACACATAAACTACAACTAATTAATCAAAACCCTCTCTTGAATTTCAAAACTTACTAATTAACACCATATTTAAACACCCCATAAGCTAAATTAAAGTATTTAAACAACAACTAAAATTTAGGGTTAGGATTTATACCTCACAAACTTGCTATCAAACTTGCAAATTTTCACCACCAAAATGGCCTCCAAAATGCTAACTTTCATCTTGATCCAAGCTAGATTAGGCTAATGAATAATAGGTAGGAATTTTATTTAGAGTTTGTGGGATTTTTCTTTGACTTTTGATGAATTTTTGAAGTTTTTAGAAGTGGAAATGGAGTGGGGAAAATGAAGGGGCAGCCAAGGGGAGGGGTCGGCCACTTTGAAGAAGAAGTGAGAAGGTTGTGGAAAAGTCTAGGTTAAAACACATTAAAAGCTCAATTAAATCACTTTACTTTATGCCACCCTTAATAATTTTAATTAAAATTTCCATTAATCTTCAAAATATCTAGATATTTTTCAAGATATTTTGGAAACAAGACAAAATACTTAATCTTATGATTAGGGTGGCATGGATTCACATTAGCATAATTAACCCAATCCAAATTGTAATTAGCACTAATTAAGTGCATAATTAAAAGCTTATAATAATATTTTAATTAAGAAAAAATATTTAAATGAACTAAAAATTACAAACGACTAATTAAAACCCGCATACTAGAAATTTCCTAGTTAAACTAGGTGCAGTTAAGTCTATGTTGAAAAAAAAATCACATCTTGCTTTTTACGGAAAAACCTAAATTATTTACCGATTAACGGAGAATTCGCCTAAACGATTTATGAAACGTTACAATCTTCCCTCTTAAAGAAATTCGGTCCCCGAATTTAAAAATTTAAATCCCAAGTGCTAAAACATTTCAATAATCAGCTCAAATCAACGGGGCTCCGAAATCACGGAAGATACAAAAATACCACAGCGCCTCGTATGCGTCTGAAAACGAGTACGAAACTCAAAATCGAACTTCGTCAAGCGTAACGAAAACACTGGAGTTATAATGGAGATACAAATCTCGAAATCCACTACCGAAATACCACATGCACTAGTCAAATACTATAATACGGTTATAGTATGTAAGTGCACGGCGGCGCCCCGGCCGTCAATCCGACGCCGGAATGCGGAAACGAAACTTTTCTAAACACTAGAAACCGGCACCACCGCGCACTAAAATCCCGGATCGGGCCATTAACCTAACGCTAGCAAACACGAGAAAGGGTAGAAATCTATACCGAGCGATCCGTGTCCTTCGGCCTTCGGCCTCCACTCCGATCTCCTCGCGGAACCTCCGGTCTTCATCTCCTCGTCGGAACGGGCACCATATCGCCGGGTTCTTTTACGGGCTCCCAGATCTGGACCAAGGCAACTCGGGCACGAAGTTGGCGAGCCGACGTGTCCAAGAAATGCTGAAGGCTAGTGTAGAATCGTTTGTCTCATGCGGTTATATGAAGTTGCCATTGATGGAGGTGAAGAAAGAAATGAACTTTGAAATGGGACTCTCTCTGTAGCATGAATGAAAATGAGATGCCAAATATTTCTCACACCCTCCCCCCTCAATAATGTGGTCGGCCTCTTCTCCATGGTGGAGGGAAAAAATGGAATCTCAAAAAACAAGTGGAGAAAATGGAATGATAATGAGAAGAGAATTGTCACACCATTTTCCAAATCAATCCTATCCAAATACTTTCTCATTTAATGCATATGAAAAAGGAATCTAATGATTCAAGAACCATCATGAAGCCACAAATACAAATAACCCCCTCCACAAAGGTAATTTGCACAACTGCAAATAACCCCCTCCATCGGAAAAGTCCGGCCGTGAAGGAACAAAGGAAAACTGGCCGAAACGGAATGCAAACTGGCAACTTCAAAAAACTGATCCCGTAATAAATTACAGGAAAACCCCGCGACAGTATATACATACCCGCATTTTTATTGCGACCGAATACAAATGCAAAGAGACAAAATCTGCACTGTACAATACTAGGATCCGGCTTAAACCAAAGCCCGCTAGTATTATCTGTCCGATCATGATCCGTGCAATACCGCACGTATAAGATCGAACCCTGCCATATCTCCATACGGCCTTTACAGCGTTTCGCCCGAAACTTGAGAAAACGGTCTGTGGGGGACTCTAAAGACTCGTCAATACTTTGGTTGTGGATTTAACCACTAGCACGTCAGAGGTATTAGCCTATACGTAACGGGCTACCAGGTATTGACCTAAAGGGACGTCGATGAGCGAACTCATCCTGACACCCTACTGAGCCTGCCAGTGACAATATCCGTACAGTCCGGTCCGTTCGTCTATGAGCATCGCATGGCGGGCCAAGGGGGTTGGTAAAAGTCAGACCCCCAAAAGTGGTACAAGTCGTGTCGGAGAGTAGCCCAGAACACCCTGAGATACTACTGGAATACCTACCAGTAAATATCCTGCCTTGGCCAAGGACTTCGTGTAATGGCTCTCCTAGACACAGCGCGACCTCACCCCCAATACCGGGAGAGACGAACCGCTGCAGATCCGCTCACTGCCTCCATGTAGCTCGGGACTGTACCCAACTAAAACATGTTTGCACAACTCCTTTGAGCGTGGTAGGGTAGTAATCAAAGTACAGTGGGAACTCACACGAGACGAATGACGATCTCAGGTCGATGAACTAACCTGTACACATGTCACTAGGGAACTGCTATCTGACGTCAGGTATAAGACCAACTAGCATGTTCCCGGCGAGTCCTGTCCGGTGTACTCATAACCAAATGAGCACCTGTATACATCTTAGGTGAACCAACTGACACCAGTGGCTTGTGAGACCGGCCACCGCCCCTCGTCGGGGTCTCGACTGTATACACTAGTCTACTCTGGAGTATCGATGCCCTGTCTCGAAACTCCCACGACTAGGAACCTTTTAAGGATGTGCTTATAGACCCCAGCTCCCACGTATATGATCGCCCTCATACTGCTGGCAGTCAAGCAAGAATCCTAGGGGCTCTATCAACGTGTAATAGTGACCTGTAAGGTCACCTAAAGCAGTACACGATGATAAAGATAAATCAGATAGCATACTATCATCTTGAGTAAAACTGTCCTACCGGTATAGGTCCTCCCTCAATCATTGCAATCACGTGCCTGTGATCCAATAATTGACTCTGATGGCACTATCTCCAACAATCTTCCACTTGCACTCAAGGCTAATTATTGCGATGTCGCATACTCACAGCCCGTGTGATACCGAACACCCAACTCCTCTACTAGTCAGTCTCACAAAGCTCGTTTGTGAAACTATTGCGTTCGAGGAATAGCCTCAGTGAGTGGATCCGCTGTGATGTATCTTTCTATGTCTCTCTTTATCTCAAGTTCGTGGAGAAACCCATCTCCCGAAATGAACAATACCTGTCTTAGAATATGATTGGATGTCTGATGGGACCTAGTTCATAAGTGAACTCCAAATCCAAACTTCTTAGACTGTATCGTCGAATGAACTTAACCAGTGTCCTGCGCCATGCTTCCCTCAGTATCCGCCTGGACCTCCTGTCCATAATACTGCCCCTCGTCAGAGGGAAAACTATAACTTTGACGGTCACTCTGTCATCCAGGTCACCATGGAAGCCTGGAATGATAACCGTCTCCCGAAAGAGGCTGTCGTTATCATATCCCTAGAACATCCACTTATGTTCTAAAACTGCATCCGAATGTTTCTCCAGGATTCGATCAATATCTTATTGCATCTACTGCAAAAACAACATCTGGTGTGTGATTGATAGGATACGAGCGTGTTCAAGTTTAGTTTAAAATACCGCAATCAAGACGGTTTCGCTTGTAGCTAGCCGGTTGAGTACGGGTCGTCCGCAGGGAGATGGGAGTCTTTTTCAAAGTGTTTTTCGACGAGTTAAGTCCGGTTGATCAGATTTTGTTTGTAGTTATCTAAGTGTTGAGTTGATATTTAAAGAGAGCATGTTAGGGTTAGGATTAGGTTAGTTTGAGTTAGGAGTCTCCTCATCTTTCGTTGCCCTTCTTAATATCGTGTTACGGTAATCGGCAACAACGGGGATTAGCACGACTAGGAAGGACTTTGCGAGTATAAGCTAGGCTTTCCAACGCATAAGTCTTCCTTTGGGTGCTTGTCCGTCCGTTCTTGGCTCTTAGCCATAACCTCCGGTTAATCCAAACACAACCGGTCTCACTACGGAATCACCGCTATCATGTAGGATAGGGTGCCGTAAGGAGCGGATTGTGGTTAGATAAACGGGAGTTGATTTAAGCTGTTGGGCAAGGAAAGAGTGAGAGAGATTTCCTTCTCTCAAACTTCCCTTATCCTACCCTAACAAGAATGAACTACTCACACATCATAATACGGAAAAATAAAACAACACAAAAGAGGAAGATAGAAAGAAAGAGATTAGAAGAATACGACTAACTGTTTGCGACCTCACCTTGGCGAGGATCAAGCGTAAGTATCATTGTCGTATGTAAGGATAAAGAAAAAGAGAGAAGAAACAAACAACAAGGAAATAACAACAACTACTTAACAATTGAAATTACAACAATTATAACAAGCAAAGAAAGAGACAAGCATGATAATAAAAATGGTCTTCTTTATTCATCACTCTTCACTCAAAAGCTCACTACAAGTTTAATGGGGAAGAGAGGAGAAGAAGAAGAACAAGTGAACTAAATCCTAGGAAAAGAAAAATACAAGATTATGGACCCTTTCCTTCACAAAGTTCTGTGCTATTTATAGGCCAGAGAATGAAACCCTAGGGCAACCAACAGAACCCTGATGAAAAGACTAAACTACCCCCCAAAACTCTGCAAAAGAGGCGCCAAGATGGCCGCGGAAGCGCGGCCAATACCCCTCTTTGGCCGCGCTTCCGCGGCCGTATAGATGACTTGGTCTTGGGTATTTTTGGTGGGACCCTGGTTTGATGTGAGCTTCCTTCTGGTATATGTATTTTTCCATAATTGCTTCACGAATGTTCCAGAATTTCTGTTGAGGGAAAGGTGGACTTTTTGTCAAGATTTTGTCATGATTGCCTCGAGCTCCGCGTAGATCTCTTGGATCTTGTGCCACCATTGAGCCTTGTGCATAGATTTGACATTTTGTCTTCCTACTGGTGTCTGGCAACATACGGATGAGGGACGGAGACCGTGTTTTATCTGTGGTCGGCAAGAACCCGGATTTTTCGTGTTTTCCATGAATTTCATTGTTTTGGAACCGAGAACCTGTATCCTGCAATTGACTAGCAAACACGGCTCAAGAGTATCTACGGATATGCAATGTGATAAAAATTGGGCGGTATGAAAATGCAAAAATCTGATATGAACAAATACCCCCAAACTTATCATTTGCTCGTCCCGAGCAAAGTCCAATTATTCAAAAAAAATTTCCTAACCTCACTTTCGCAGGGAACGCGATTGCACTGAGCATGTGCAATAAGCCGTTAAACCTCTAGGTGTCCCTAGTAGGAGGAGTGTTGTCTCCTGAGGGTTTTCAGCGGATACTACCCACAAAATCCGGCCAAGTTGGTTTTGTAAAATAACTAAGCTTCAAACCCTAAAGTTTTGTTTTAGAAAATAACAATTCTATAATCCTAAATCTAGACCATCGAACCTTTATTTTTCACACCTCGCATCTTATTTAACTACAGCTTTTATATGTCTTTACGTGCAGTGCGTATAGTGTCGTTAAGTTCCCGAAAGGTTGATTAAAGTCATCATGTCGCACAATAAAGCCCAGATAACAATTTTAAAAGGATCTCATAAGTTTTATAACGAGTTAAGCATTTTCAAGTTTCGTTTTCCAGTAAGGTTTCAACTTCAGAATTTCTATCTTCCTTAACAGGAAACTAAGTCGTATTTTTCACTCCACCTTTTTCTTGTTTTCATTTCATACACACCTCTGTGAACGTGCAATAGTCTTTATCAAGGAGTAAAACCTTCATATCTCCGTTAAAATTCTTTTTAAAAGCCTGTCTTTTATCAAGATTATTCTCACACAAAGAACCGTTAGGAATTTTAACTCGGAGAGAACACTTGCTTGACTTTGTTTTAAACTGGACTTTCTAGGCTTCTTAGCGAGCTTTGGGCCAATGCACCCAAACCAGTTGGTTTTAGGGCATTAGGTGTAAAAACACCCCAGCGGACTTAATTACTCAAGTTACCTAGGTCCAAAAACAAAAGACAGATTGGCGTGAAAATCAGATGATTTAATACGAACGGAGATATAACCGGCAGTTCAAATATATTTTTTTTGGATAAAAGACGTGTCTAGTGGGTTTGGTGTGTAATCATTCCAATCAAGTTTTAGATGGGTTATTTTTCAGACTTAGCTCCAATTACGGCATTAATAACATTCCTTCATATTCGCTTTACTTCATAAACTATTCTTGACATTTACTTATTTCAGAACAAACCTATTTGATCCTCAGAAAATCATTTATCTGTTTAAAAGTTTAAACATGAAAGACTTGTCATCTAATTCCCAAAATCTTACGACACGTGTAGTGTGATGTAAAGACGTATATCAGCTATAGTTAACTTCAAAGGAGAGTTATCTTTCAGGTTTTCAAAATCCAAACATAAGATTTAGTTATTCCTATTTTTTCAAACTAAAACCGTCGAATGTTGAATCAGAGTTCTTCCACAAGTTAACTTGACGAAAAAGTTTTTATATATATTTTTTTAGAAAATTTTCAAATTTTTATGGATTTTATGGATTTTAATATGCAGATGCAAAATATACATATGAATGCGAAGGTAAGAAATGCGTACCGAGCGTACCCCCAAACTTAAACTGGACAGTGTCCTCACTGTCGTGTCATGAAGAGAGCAGTTGGAAGGTTCAAAATTGTCGGTTAGTGATACACAATTTTTATTTGTTTTTGTTTTTAAAGAAAAGAAAAAGAATATACACAAAATGGTTTGTACATACCCCCAAACTTATTTGGAACAGTGTCTACTGTTCTTGGCTGGATAACCGAAGTTTGGAGGTAAGCAGAGGAAGATCAGGCAGGGTAAACCGGCTCCTGTAAGAACAGGAGCTCCTCTGTTGGTTCGGCGCGAAGGTACGGTTTGCATCGGTGTCCGTTTACCTTGAAGAGTGAACCGTCCTTTGGATTTTCCAAATCCAGAGCGCCCTGCGGATACACAGTCCGCACAAAATATGGCCCTTTCCAGCGAGATCGGAGCTTTCCAGGATGGAAGTGAAGTCGGGTGTCGTAAAGAAGTACCTGCTGACCAGGTACGAAGGTTTTGCGCAAAAGGTGTTTATCATGAAACACCTTCGTTCGATTCTTAACGACAACCGCGTTGTCGTACGCCTCATCCCTAAGCTCGTTCAGTTCGTTCAGCTGCAGCTTCCGATGGCTGCCCGCGTCCTCAAGAGACAGATTCAGCTCCTTAATCGCCCAAAACGCGCGATGCTCGATTTCGACAGGAAGGTGGCAGGCCTTTCCGTACACAAGCCGATAGGGAGACATGCCCAGGTCGGTCTTATAAGCAGTTCTAAATGCCCAAAGGGCATCAGTCAGTTTCAGAGACCAATCCTTACGGTTCTTGGAAACCGTCTTCTCCAGTATCTGCTTGATTTGCCGATTTGAAACTTCGGCCTGCCCGCAGGTTTGGGGGTGGTAGGGCGTAGAAAGCTTATGATTAATGGAGTACTTCCGCATCAAGGCCTCGAAAGTCCTATTGCAGAAATGACTTCCATTGTCGCTAATGATCGCTCGGGGGTGCCCAAACCGAGAGAAAATGTTTTCTTTAAGGAACTTAACGACAACCTTGTTGTCGTTAGTCCGGCTGGGCACAACCTCGACCCATTTAGAGACGTAATCAACAGCTAGAAGAATGTACAAGTTCCCAAAAGAGCTGGGAAACGGCCCCATGAAGTCTATCCCCCACACATCGAAAATCTCCACAACCAAGATCGGTTGGAGTGGCATCTCGTTTCTCCGGGATATCCGGCCCATGTGTTGGCACCGGGAGCAAGTCTTGCAATATTCGTGAGCGTCCTTGAAAAGTTGTGGCCAGTAGAAACCACATTGCAAGATCTTCTCAGCTGTCTTTCTGGGCCCAAAGTGCCCGCCACACGCTTGATCGTGGCAAAATGACAGCACACTCTTGAATTCCTCATTAGGGACACACCGACGAATGATCTGGTCGGGACAGTACTTGAACAAGTAGGGTTCGTCCCAGTAAAAATGTTTTACTTGGGATAAGAAGCGAAGTCTGTCCTGACTCGACCATTCGGTCGGTAGCAATCCCGTGGCCAGATAGTTCACAATATCTGCAAACCAGGGTTCGCACGATACTGTCAAGAGTTGTTCGTCCGGAAAAACGTCGTTTATCGGAATTGGAAGCGAAGGCGAAGAAGGAAGTCGCGAGAGATGGTCGGCAACCACGTTTTCACATCCTCGTTTGTCCTTAATGACAAGGTCAAACTCTTGAAGTAAGAGGATCCAACGGATTAACCGAGACTTGGCATCTTTCTTCGCAAAAAGATGGCGCAGAGCTGAATGGTCCGTGTAGACGATGACTGGAGAGCCGATGAGGTAGGGCCTGAACTTTTCTAAAGCAAATACAACAGCTAAGAATTCCTTCTCAGTTGTTGTATAGTTAAGTTGGGCGTCGTTCAGGGTTCGGCTAGCGTAGTAGATCACGTGCGGCATCTTGTTGATGTGCTGTCCAAGGACAGCACCGATGGCAAAGTCGGATGCATCGCACATGATCTCGAATGGGTGCGTCCAGTCAGGAGAAGAAAGAACGGGAGCAGAAGTGAGTGAGCGTTTCAGTGACTCGAATGCATTCACACAGCTCGAGTTGAAGTCGAAAGGTGTATCCTTGGCCAGCAAAAGAGTCAAGGGCCTAGCAATCTTGCTAAAGTCCTTGATGAACCGTCTATAAAAACCGGCATGGCCAAGGAAGGCTCGGATATCTCTGACGCATCGGGGAGGAGGCAGATTGGAAATGACTTCAATCTTTGCTTTGTCAACCTCTATGCCATTTTGCGAGATGATATGTCCTAAGACAATACCTTCGCGCACCATGAAGTGGCATTTCTCCCAGTTCAAAGTGAGATTCTTGTCCTTACATCTGGTAAGGACAGCGTCGAGATGCAGCAGACACTCGTCAAAAGAATCGCCAAAGATGGAGAAGTCGTCCATGAAGATCTCCAGAAATTTCTCCACCATGTCTGAGAAAATTCCCATCATACACCGCTGGAAGGTAGCGGGCGCATTGCATAACCCAAAGGGCATGCGACGATATGCAAACGTGCCGAAAGGACAAGTGAAAGTGGTCTTGTCCTGGTCTTTTTCGGCGATGGGAATTTGATTATAGCCAGAGTAGCCATCTAGAAAACAATAGTACTCGTGTCCGGCCAATCGTTCGAGCATCTGGTCAATAAAAGGTAGCGGAAAGTGGTCTTTCCGCGTTGCGGCGTTGAGTTTTCGGTAATCAATGCATACTCGCCACCCAGTTTGGGTGCGAGTAGGGATTAACTCGTTTGCCTCATTGGTGATGACCGTAATGCCCGACTTCTTGGGGACAACATGAATGGGGCTAACCCACTGGCTATCAGAGATAGGGTAAATGATACCACTATCTAGACATTTGACGATCTCCTTCTTCACAGCCTCCTTCATGACTGGATTGAGACGTCTTTGTGGATCCCGGGCTGGTTTGGCATCATCCATCAGATGTATATGATGCTCTACGATCAGGGGACTAATCCCCTTAATGTCCGCCATGGACCAGCCAAAAGCTTGCCTATTGCCGTGCAAGACCGAAAGAAGGGCTTTCTCTTGCTCAGGAGCTAGAGAAGCCGAAATGATAACTGGGAGGGTCTCGTTCTCACCTAAGTAAGCGTACTTAAGGTGAGACGGCAAAGGCTTGAGTTCGAGAATTGGAGGTGAAATGATAGAAGGAAGGATTGGAGAAAAGGTCTCGAACTCAAAGGATTCCAACAAAGGTTCGAAACGAGTGTAAGCCACCGAGTTGGATGGTTTAGGTAACTCATCCGAAAAGTCAAACGATTCAAACTCGGGTGGTGAGCGGCTAAGATCGTGTGAAAACGTAAAACACTCATAGTCGTAGTTGGGCGCGGAAGCAGCAGCGGGTTCGAAGAGAAACGCACTAGTGGCGTCAAGATTATCGTGGTCAAACAGAAACTCCTCGAATTCACACTCTTCTGGTGTGATCTCCTGGATCGAACAGACATCCAGTATATGAGCATTAGGTTCGGCGGGCTGATTCCCTAACCTAAAAATGTTGAGTTCAATCGTCATGTTTCCAAAAGAGAGGTTCATCGAACCATTGCGACAATTGATCACAGCATTTGAGGTTGCGAGAAATGGTCGACCGAGTATCACCGGAATTTGATTCCGGGGGTTAGCTATAGGCTGTGTATCTAATACAATGAAGTCAACGGGGAATATGAAGTCCCCTACTTTTATTAGCACATCCTCTAGCTCACCCCTAGGGTGGGTGATCGATCGGTCGGCCATTTGGAGAGTGCAGTGTGTGGGTTTCAACTCTCCGACGCCTAATTGCTCGTATACTGAATACGGAAGCAGGTTAACACTGGCACCAAGATCTAATAATGCGCGGTTGATGTTCTTATCCCCAATGGTAATTGAAATCGTAGGACAGCCAGGGTCCTTCCGTTTTTGTGGTAAAGATTGGGTAAGGGCATCACTCACAGCACTAGCCAAGAAAACTTTCTTGGGTACCTGAGACTTCCTCTTTTTCGTGCACAAGTCTTTTAAGATTTTCGCGTAGGACGGGACTTGTTGGACAGCATCTAAAAGAGGAATATTAATGTTAACCTGCTTGAATAACTCCAAAATCTTCTCCATTTGAGGATTTTGTTTGTTAGACCTCAACCGGTTTGGAAATGGAACATTTTGAAAATTGGTTGAGTCTAATGCTGGAGGAGGAGATTTTGGAGTTAGAACGGATCCCAGAATAGGTGTTTTCGTGGAATGAGAAGTGGGTCCGTTCAGAGCAGAAGAAGAGGAAGGAGAGCCTGTTGAAGAACGGAGAATAGGCTCGGAAGACTAAGAAGAAGAAGGAGGAGAAGAAGAAGAAGCGGCGGCCGGGGTGTCATCGTTGATTCGCTTGCCAATGTTGTTTTGCAGCATCCTCCCCGATCTCAGTGTGGTCACGGCACTCACATTATGGTTTTGTTGTTCAAGAGCAACATGTGCATTATGTGGGTGACCGGGATTTGGAAGTGGCTGGGACGGGAGCTTCCCCTTCTCTCGCTCGCTCAAGGCCGCGTTCAGCTGTGCAATCTGGGCCTCGATGGTTTTGATGCTCTGCCCGTGTGCGGTGGTGTGTTGCACTAAAGATTGGATCGAAGACTGGATGTTGGCGGTGGATTGAGTCGATTGTTTAACAAACGCCTCCAGACTTCGCTCGAGCGAGGAAACCTTATCAGTGTTTGACGGAACAAAGTTGTTATTTGGTGGAAAAGAATTGTTCGGTGCAAAATTGTTCGTCTGGTTTTGGTAAGGTTGGGGTTGGAAGGGCTGCTGATACTGAGTTTGTTGTTGCGCTTGTTGTTGCGGTGGAGGGGCCCTTTGGAAATTGTTGCCCTGGAATTAATTCTGATTCTGATTCCAGGCGAAATTGGGGTGGTTCCTCCAACCGGGATTGTAGGTGGAAGAGTATGGATCATTCCTCGGTCTTTGCTGGAAGGCAGCATTAACCTGATCCTGTCCTTGCGAGGGTGGATTGTAAGGACACTCTTCGGTCAAGTGGGAAGGATCAGAACAACAAGCGCAGATGGTACGAAGGGGGAGAACAGGGGCAGGAGAAGGAGCAGAAAATTTGCTCTCTATCGCTTCAAGCTTTCGTGTTATTGCAGCCATTTCAGCTTTCATAGCAATAGAGACGTCGAGTTGGTGGATTCCTACCCTAGACTGACCGGTAGAAGTGGAGGTAGATGAAGAAGAAGAAGAAGTCGGTCTAGTGCTCTCCCACTGTAGCGTTTGCTCCGCAAGATCGTCAAAGAACTGCCACGCTTCATCGTCAGATTTTGATAGGAAGTGACCCTGACAGATGGTTTCCAGCAACTGCTTCGTTGCTGGGTTCAGTCCCTCGTATAAGGTTTGGCAGAGCTGCCATTTCTCTATACCGTGGTGAGGACACTGAACAAGAAGGTCTTTGTATCGGTCAAAGCACTTCCAGAAGGGTTCAGAAGGAAGCTGGGAGAATTGGTTGATTTCATTTCGAATTCTTGCGGTCTTATGATTTGGGTAGAATTTTTTCAGAAACGCTTTAACAAACTCGTCCCAGCTGGTGATTGAGTGGGACGCGGTGCTATACAACCATTTTTCAGCGAGATCACATAGAGTGAACGGAATGACCCTTAGACGTATAGCATCGTCCGACAGCTGGGTTGTTTTCATCATGGCACAGACATTTTGAAATTTGTTAATGAAGATATAGGCATCTTCAGATTCAAGCCCATGAAAACGTGGAAGCATGTTGATGAAATGGGGCTTAATTTCAAAGTTGTCCCCATTGGCCGGAGGAAGAGAAAGGCAGGTGGGAAGTGCAGAACGGGTAGGGTAGAAACGATCCTGGAGCGCGATTCGCTGTGGCGCTACAACAGGCGGAGGAGGTGGAAGATTAGTCTCCGTAGGAGGTGGAGCCAATCCAGGGGTAGTCAAAGAGATGTTCGGATTGAATCCTGACATCGCGGAAGAAGAGGTTGGTGAAGGTGAAGGTGAAGGTGAAGATGTATGAACAGAATTCCGGTCAACGTCGGAGTTGGCCGGTAAAGGAAGGGGTGAAAGAGGAGTGGATGGAGTATCGACTTCGGAGTCGATCGCGTAGTCGGTCGCGACTAACGTAACGCGGACTAAACGGGCGCTAGTGTCCCGAGTCCAAGCGGACATACACTAAACGAGTTTAGTATAGTCAAAGCGGAGAAGGTGCGGGTAAGAAAACGTCAATGGAGAAAGGCGATGGGTGGTGGGTGAAAATGGATTGGCGACAAAAGGCTAGTTTTTATAAAAGTTTTTTTTTTTTTATTATTATTTTTTTTTTATTATTTTTTTTTTTTTTTTTAGAAAGAGATTTACAGAAGTATGTACGGAAATACGGCTTAAGCAATCACAAACAAGATATGCACAATCACACCTAGATCTAGGGTAACCTAGGTCTACTAGACCTGCTCCTGAACTTGATTGTCGAAGTTAAACAATGTCGAGAAACAAGCTTAAAAATACACCGATCACGGGGCCAGGTAAGTGCAGAGATAAGGGGAGGTTGTCCAACGCTTTCGCGAAGTTCCTTAATTAAATAACCCTTTCTCTTTCGGCGGTTGCGCCTTTAACACTTTCCTAGACACCCCGTAAACAATATACGGTTAAGCGAGGTTCTAAACAAGGTTTATCTTCTCCTAATGAGCGCGAAGTCCTTAGGGCTGAAGTCTAGTATTTTTTTTAATTACAATGGACAATGCATATGCTTTAGTGATTTTTGGGGTCCTGGGAAGGGTGATGAAATCCCCACCCAATCTGGATTGGTTTCAAGCCCCTTAAGTCCGTATTAAAGAATGCAAAACAGTAACAAATCAACTGCAAACAATTTTTATTTGCGGCGCAAAGAATCCTGCACAAGAACAGTTTATTGGAAGGGGGAGAAGAATTTGCGCAAAGAAGCCTGCAGAAAACACAGTTCAGTGGAGTCCAGGGGAGTGGGAGAGAGAAGAGGAGCTTACCCAAAAAAAATTGGCACAGAGAACTCCCCAAGTGGCCGCGGTTCCGCGGCAAAAGAGCCCTAATGCCGCGGTTCCGCGGCTGTAAGGAGGAGTTGATGCATCATTTTTCTTGTGGGGGTTCTGGTGGGTGTCCTCTGGTTATCTGGATGTTCTGAATTTGAATTTGCTCACTGTAACAGCTCCAGATTTTGACAGTAGACCGGATGTTTCGTTCTTTCCGTCGCGGTGTAGCCGCGAAAATGTGGGTCTATCTTCCCACGTCTTTGGCACTGTACTTGAACTCCGTGTTTCCAACGTCTTTGGCGTTGATCTTAAGCTTCGTATTTCCTGCACACTTGCACAAGAACTAATCAAGAATAACAAGATGGTTTCTTTACAAAGAATGTATATTTTTTTTTTTTCGTTTTTTTTTTATATACTTACAAATTAACCCGAAATTTCACAAAGAAACAAACTACCGTCTCCCCGGCAACGGCGCCATTTGATTGATAGGATACGAGCGTGTTCAAGTTTAGTTTAAAATACCGCAATCAAGACGGTTTCGCTTGTAGCTAGCCGGTTGAGTACGGGTCGTCCGCAGGGAGATGGGAGTCTTTTTCAAAGTGTTTTTCGACGAGTTAAGTCCGGTTGATCAGATTTTGTTTGTAGTTATCTAAGTGTTGAGTTGATATTTAAAGAGAGCATGTTAGGGTTAGGATTAGGTTAGTTTGAGTTAGGAGTCTCCTCATCTTTCGTTGCCCTTCTTAATATCGTGTTACGGTAATCGGCAACAACGGGGATTAGCACGACTAGGAAGGACTTTGCGAGTATAAGCTAGGCTTTCCAACGCATAAGTCTTCCTTTGGGTGCTTGTCCGTCCGTTCTTGGCTCTTAGCCATAACCTTCGGTTAATCCAAACACAACCGGTCTCACTACGGAATCACCGCTATCATGTAGGATAGGGTGCCGTAAGGAGCGGATTGTGGTTAGATAAACAGGAGTTGATTTAAGCTGTTGGGCAAGAAAAGAGTGAGAGAGATTTCCTTCTCTCAAACTTCCCTTATCCTACCCTAACAAGAATGAACTACTCACACATCATAATACGGAAAAATAAAACAACACAAAAGAGGAAGATAGAAAGAAAGAGATTAGAAGAATACGACTAACTGTTTGCGACCTCACCTTGGCGAGGATCAAGCGTAAGTATCATTGTCGTATGTAAGGATAAAGAAAAAGAGAGAAGAAACAAACAACAAGGAAATAACAACAACTACTTAACAATTGAAATTACAACAATTATAACAAGCAAAGAAAGAGACAAGCATGATAATAAAAATGGTCTTCTTTATTCATCACTCTTCACTCAAAAGCTCACTACAAGTTTAATGGGGAAGAGAGGACAAGAAGAAGAACAAGTGAACTAAATCCTAGGAAAAGAAAAATACAAGATTATGGACCCTTTCCTTCACAAAGTTCTGTGCTATTTATAGGCCAGAGAATGAAACCCTAGGGCAACCAACAGAACCCTGATGAAAAGACTAAACTACCCCCCAAAACTCTGCAAAAGAGGCGCCAAGATGACCGCGGAAGCGCGGCCAATACCCCTCTTTGGCCGCGCTTCCGCGGCCGTATAGATGACTTGGTCTTGGGTATTTTTGGTGGGACCCTGGTTTGATGTGAGCTTCCTTCTGGTATATGTATTTTTCCATAATTGCTTCACGAATGTTCCAGAATTTCTGTTGAGAGAAAGGTGGACTTTTTGTCAAGATTTTGTCATGATTGCCTCGAGCTCCGTGTAGATCTCTTGGATCTTGTGCCACCATTGAGCCTTGTGCATAGATTTGACATTTTGTCTTCCTACTGGTGTCTGGCAACATACGGATGAGGGACGGAGACCGTGTTTTATCTGTGGTCGGCAAGAACCCGGATTTTTCGTGTTTTCCATGAATTTCATTGTTTTGGAACCGAGAACCTGTATCCTGCAATTGACTAGCAAACACGGCTCAAGAGTATCTACGGATATGCAATGTGATAAAAATTGGGCGGTATGAAAATGCAAAAATCTGATATGAACAGTGTGGTACTTGACATCTCATGATCAACTCAATTGCCTAAGCAAGTGATCTGCCAATCATGCACATCCCTCTCTTTAGAGAGGGTGACTCCATTACCTGCAGGTACACTACCGTGCCAGGAGTCGTCCATTCTAAAACAACTTTAGAATGCTGTCTAAGTACCCTGATTGGGACACTTCCCAAATCTAGATCTAAAACCATAGATCCAGTAACCAGAATGTCTGATATAATATCCAATTCCTTATGTGGAGAAACCACTGTGTGACAACCAAAGTACAACCGATCGTAGTATAGGAATTTCACTTCCTACTCTGTGTATGTCATCCAAATACCAGGACATCACACCCTACTACCTTCTTAACAGATCCAACCCCTATTCTGATGAAGTCAAACCTATGACTGTCACATCAGAAACAGATGACCTATCTCCGCTGTATCTTCTTTAGTCTATGAATAGACATAAGCC
Organism: Agapanthus africanus; assembly: GCA_030015575.1. Classification (NCBI taxonomy): domain Eukaryota; kingdom Viridiplantae; phylum Streptophyta; class Magnoliopsida; order Asparagales; family Amaryllidaceae; genus Agapanthus; species Agapanthus africanus. Next base: position 43,743,554 of record JASDDO010000004.1, on the reverse strand, counting down.
ACTTGTCCACCAATGCTTCCGCTGCTCCCACTGACTACGACAACCCTCTGGCAGAGTCATATACACGTGCACTTCTAAAGCTAGTTTAGAACGACGCTATACTCATCCTCCTGCCGGGTCTCACAGTCTGGAACAACAGCAATGGCAAGTCTGGGTAAACAAGAACCTCCCTGTCACCGTCCTTGAGGCTACCGGAGTACCTCTCGGGTGCCTGAGGTTACCCACCGTATCTGTGGAGTGTCCAATGGAATGTCAAACCAGATTGAATCTTTAGGTTCTTATCAAATTTTCAGTAATCGTTTGCGGTTCTTGAATCACTTCCAGTTCTACCATACTCCCACTACTGTTTTATGAAAAAATCTATTTTTATTAAAACTGTGGCGAGTCTAGAACAATATCACTATTGATCTTCCTGATGGTAGAAAGTCAACCCTCGTCATAGCCTGGGTCAACCCACAAACAGCCATTACAAAAACGTGCCGTGAGTTATCCAGAGTCTGGTTTTAAGCATATGCCGGACAACTCCCCGTACCTTAACATCGTTAAGATATGAACCGTTTTATATCCAATATAGAAACAGAGGCACTAATTTAATTAAAACCAGATTCAAATCATGCAGCTGTCTCCAGTGCATGTCAACTAAATGGAGAGAGGCCAATCAGCATTACTCAACTTAGGAGTGCTTCCAATTATGAGTAACCTGAAAGAGAAGCAAGTTCTCTTAATCATTACTATCAACTGAATACCATTCACAAGTATCTACATCTTCGATCACCTTGAAGAATCCTGATACTTGCAATAACTGGTCCTCTACTTTATTCATATACCTATAACTTCTCAAAACTCAGACCTTGTGTTTCTACGAAACACTTGTCTAAAAACTAGAGAAGTCATAAGTAAACCGAATATAGTGCGAGGACCAACCCCTCTGTCCTAATGCATACTGGACAACATACAATACTCTGTATAAGTCCCTTGAGTCTAATAACTTATTCCCTGTGTGTCGTAGGTTGAAAACTGTACTATGGTTATGAAGAATTACACCGCTGTTTAATACTCCTTACCTAACCATCCACTGATATAGGTAAATGTCACTGACATAATTTCAAAAAGGTATATCTCACTTCATGAAAATGAACGTACAGATATATCAATTTGAAATTGGTGCATAACAAAGGATATTCAAAACCAAATATCTGCCGTCCGGCAAACAGCCCAGGCGATTTCCTCAAATATCACCAATTACAACGAATTCCGATATAATGAGGATGATCACCTAATTCCCAACAACTTACTCCTACTCATCATCTGTAAAAACATACAGATGTGAGAATCATACTTGGTAAATACATACCCTGGAGTAAGCACTAATTGGGAAATCAGTTTTCTTTTAACAGTACACAGTGAAACTGAAACATGTAAATGTTTCAAAGGGGTATCCGGGTATTCCTAGCAATGCCCCATCCATTATCCAGATTCACAACTGTAACCGTATATTTCTTTGCCATCTCTCCAAATCCCTTTATATATCTTTTAGTCATTACCTTCTGCATACCCCTTTAGGCCAAATGGTTTTCTTCCTTCCCTACCGTTCGGCACCAGCCTATGGTTTGGAAGAAGACTATCCAATAAGCATAATGGGTGCACTGTCCTAATCCTAGGAGCACTCGCAATGCGAGAGAAGGTGAATATAAAAGACAACCGAATAAACCTTATTCCTATTTCTCCTGAACCAGAATCCATCCCCGAACTGGAACAAGTTCCTTTCGAGTTCGTATATAACCATATGATGGAGTATCCAAATAACTGTGGATCTTCGTAGTGATACGGAGTGTCCTGGAGAAATACAAAGGTGATTTAGGATTGGCGAAGAAATACTTGGTTTGGTCGTGAATAGCAGTCGCAATTTACTTTGCCCTCTTACTAATCCCTTGATATGTCTTTACTTAATACCTTCTGTACACTATCGTTATGCTAATTGGTTTTCTTCATTCCCCACCGTTCGGCACCAGCCTAAGATTTGGAAGAAGACTATCCAATTTGCGTAATAGGTGTACTATCTCCTAAACCAAGGAGTACTCGCAACCTGAGAGAAGGTAAAAGGAAAAGACAACTGAATAGTCCTATTCGTTTTCTCCAGAACCAGAAACCATCCTCGAATAAATTCCTTCGAGTTCGTATATAACCATACGATGGTTTTTATCCAATGGAAGTGGACGTTCGTAGTAATACGGGGTGTCCTGGAGAAAAGGGTAAAAGTAGGAGTGGCAATAAGGTATGCAACTCTGACAATCCAAAAGCCAGTGTTTAAGAAGGTTCGGTTAATTTTGGTCACTGAGTCATAGTCTAGGGCCGGGTCATGGTCGCTGCCAAAGAGAGAGAGAAAAGAAACTCTCAGCGTGCACTCTAACCTAGATCAGAATGGTTATCACTTTATCTAATTAGGAAACCTCCCACTGTAACGTCAAATTCTTCCCCAAACCTGAAAGAAGAATTAGTCGGGATCATCCAAGGAGTAAACCAACTCATCAGTGGGAATCGGGATCCAACTATCATCGCATGATAACATGACGGAATCCGCTCACGTTATCACACTCAAGAAGGTATGCGCATATCTGGCAAGTTTCAGTTTCTTTAGAAACTCCCGATATAAATTTTTGCCCCATGCTCGTATGACCTTGACGAAGGCCAACATATCATAAGTCACATGTCAAGTTCTACCCGTCATTCTCCAGGTTAATTTGAACCCACCTGTACATACCCTTGACTTTGGCCAACAAGGCAGTACGACTGTCCCAAACCAACGCATCTATCTATGCTGCATATGAAATACCCAATAGCTACCAACCACTGTGCCTTGACTTTGGCCAACAAACACAGCTTGAATACTTATTGACTATCCATATGAAACGACGGAGGGCTACGAATGGTTTCTGGAGAAAACCTTTAACGTAATGAACTTGATATCGTTGAAGGAGCCGGATAGCTTTTTAAAAATATAGTGACGAAAACCTTTGCTAAAGAGGTCACCCCCGGTGAACGAATCTCGGCTCTTTCCCTGTAAAATGAGGTGCAGGATATTCCAACTGAATACCACGATGCAAAGCAAAAGTAAACGACTATAGTGAAGTTATTTCCCTGACGCAAACTTCTGTCCAAGGGGTCACTCCCGGTGAAGGGATCTCGGCCCTTGCCTCGTCGACTGAGGAGCTGGATATTCATAACCGAATACCACTATGCAAAACAAAAGAGAACGCTCTTGCAATAACAGCTTTTTGAAAAATGTTCCTAAAATATCAGAATAGGTTTGTTTAGCTTGCATTGATCCGAATCAATGCAGTCCCATCAATTGATCACACCAATAAAGAACGAAAATAATGATGTACGCATATGCCATCCGCATTCGCCACTGGGTCCCGTCATCACCCGTTAGGGTACTTAACTAACGACAGAGCGGGGACTGGACTAGCGCGGATGCAAAACATATACAACATCTACTAGTATATATATATATCAATATATAATATTCGCTCAAGGCGTGATAAAATGCAACATCACAGAAATGTAATAAGCAGCATAGAACAATACAGATATCTGGGATCCCCGGGTTTCATAGAGCCGCTACTGAAACCCGACGTTCCCCTGGTCGTGTGGATAGCCTGTGCAATGAAATCCTAGACCCCTACGGGCGCGGCAAGTTACCCGCCAAAACCTGAAGCGAGGAAGCACCCTTCAGCAACGTGAATGGACCACCCAGCACTTCACGGAATCCAGTAACTTGGGCACCCCTCCTTGGGTCAACCTGTACCCCCTACGAGTGCGGCGAATAGCCCGCCAATTCTAGAGTAAAGCCCCCTCCGTCTCAAAGCCATGAGATGCGGTCTCGTTGCCCTCTAGAACCCGGCTATCCGTGCACCCCACCTTGGGGTAATCCTGGTACAGAAAGTAAAAATATACAACGGGTACATCGACCCATCCCGGTCGTGCCCCAAAAGAATAATATACAAACAGGCAGTAACGACAGTCCACATGTTGGACGCTCGCCCCGCAATATCAAATGTACATATAAAATCAACCTGTACTACCATTGCATCCAGGCTATCCACCACGACAAATCCGCAACATCACAGCACAACACAGAACATCAACGTGAATGTCACGTTCGCAGATCCTTCTAAAAGGGCTATAGAAGATAGACAGGATTTACCGATCAAGTGACATTCACGGTCGCAGATATAATGTAAATACTGTGAACTAACAAGTTTAAAATTTTCGATCGACTAAATTTCCCGAAGCGGGCCCCAAGCACAACTGTAGCACACAAAAACATCTGGGCCCAAAAAGAATATAGCAGAAACTCTATTTCCATGTCAGAGAGCCACTGTAAATATTTGATGCAGTGAAGCCAAAATTCGGCGGCGGTTCCGCGGCCAAAACGTGGTTTTGGCCACTGATCCGCCGCGCTACAGTAACTTCAGCCAACCAAATTTTCACAGAATGCATAAAAAACCCTGCACGTATTTTTACAATGTACCAAATAATTTTTAAAGCACAGTAAAAATTCGACAGAAACTTGACATGGAAACGCGGTTTTTCGAAAATCCGTTCGATCGAACTTGTAAACATGTTAGAACAAGCTAGACAAGGTTAATGGCGTGCCTCTGATACCATTGTAAGTGCACGGCGGCGCCCCGGCCGTCAATCCGACGCCGGAATGCGGAAACGAACCTTTTTTAAACACTAGAAACTGGCACCACCCCGCACTAAAATCCTGGATCGGGCCATTAACCTAACGCTAGCAAACACGAGAAAGGGTAGAAAGCTATACCGAGCGATCCGTGTCCTTCGGTCTTCGGCCTCCACTCCGATCTCCTCGCGGAACCTCCGGTCTTCATCTCCTCGTTGGAACGGACACCACATCGCCGGGTTCATTTACGGGCTCCCACCTCTGGACCGAGGTAACTCGGGCACGAAGTTGGCGAGCCGACGTGTCCAAGAAATGCTGAAGGCTAGTGTAGAATCGTTTGTCTCATGCGGTTATGTGAAGTTGCCATTGATGGAGGTGAAAAAAGAAATGAACTTTGAAATGGGACTCTCTTTGTAGCATGAATGAAAATGAGATGCCAAATATTTCTCACACCCTCTCCCTCTCAATAATGTGGCCGGCCTCTTCTCCATGGTGGAGGGAAAAAATGGAATCTCAAAAAACAAGTGGAGAAAATGGAATGATAATGAGAAGAGAATTGTCACACCATTTTCTAAATCAATCCTATCCAAATCCTTTCTCATTTAATGCATATGAAAAGATGAAAACGGAATCTAATGATTCAAGAACCATCATGAAGCCACAAATACAAATAACCCCCTCCACAAAGGTAATTTGCACAACTGCAAATAACCCCCTCCATCGGAAAAGTCCGGTCGTAAAGGAACAAAGAAAAACTGGCCGAAATGGAATGCAAACTGGCAACTTCAAAAAACTGATCCCGTAATAAATTACAGGAAAACCCCGCGACTGTATATACATACTCGTATTTGTATTGCGACCGAATACAAATGCAAAGAGATAAAATCTACACTGTACAATACTAGGATCCGGTTTAAACCAAAGCCCGCTAGTATTATCTGTCCGATCATGATCCGTGCAATACCGCATGTATAAGATCGAACCCTGCCATATCTCCATACGGCCTCTACAGCGTTTCCCCCGAAACTTGAGAAAACGGTCTGTGGGGGACTCTAAAGACTCGTCAATACTTTGGTTGTGGATTTAACCACTAGTACGTCAGAGGTATTAGCCTATACGTAACGAGCTACCGGGTATTGACTAAAAGGGACGTCGATGAGCGAACTCATCCTGACACCCTACTGAGCCTGTTAGTGACAATATCCGTACAGTCCGGTCCGTTCGTCTATGAGCATCGCATGGCGGGCCTAGTGGGTTGGTAAAAGTCAGACCCCCAAAAGCGGTACAAGTCGTGTCGGAGAGTAGCCTAGAACACCCTGAGATACTACTGGAATACCTACCAGTAAATCTCCTGCCTTGGCCAAGGACTTCGTGTAATGGCTCTCCTAGACACAGCGCGACCTCACCCCCAATACCGGGAGAGACGAACCCCTGCAGATCCGCTCACTGCCTCCATGTGGCTCGAGACTGTACCCAACTAAAACCTGTTTGCACAACTCCTGGTAAGGTAGTAATCAAAGTACAGTGGGAACTCACACGAGACAAATGACGATCTCAGGTCGATGAACTAACCTGTACACATGTCACCAGGGAACTGCTATCTGACATCAGGTATAAGACCAACTAGCATGTTCCGGGCGAGTCCTGTCCGGTGTATTCATAACCCAATGAGCACCTGTATACATCTAAGGTGAACCAATTGACACCAGTGGCTTGTGAGACCGGCCACCGCCCCTCGTCGGGGTCTCGACTGTATACACTAGTCTACTCAGGAGTATCGATGCCCTGTCTCGAAACTCCCACGACTAGGGACCTTTTAAGGATGTGCTTATAGACCCCAGCTCCCACGTATATGATCGCCCTCATACTGCTGGCAGTCAAGCAAGAATCCTAGGGGCTCTATCAACGTGCAATAGTGACCTGTAAGGTCACCTAAAGCTGTACACGATGATAAAGATAAATCAGATAGCATACTATCATCTTGAGTAAGACTGTCCTACCGGTATAGGTCCTCCCTCAATCATTACAATCACGTGCCTGTGATCCAATAATTGACTCTGAGGGCACTATCTCCAACAATCTCCCACTTGCACTCAAGGCAAATTATTGCGATGTCGCATACTCACAGCCTATATGATACTGAACACCCAACTCCTCTACTAGTCAGTCTCACAAAGCTCGTTTGCGAAACTATTGCGTTCGAGGAATAGCCTCAGTGAGTGGATCCGATGTGATGTTTCTTTCTATGTCTCTCTTTATCTCAAGTTCATGGAGAAACCCATCTCCCGAAATGAGCAATACCTGTCTTAGAATATGATTGGATGTCTGATGGGACCTAGTTCATAAGTGAACTCCAAATCCAAACTTCTTAGACTGTATTGTCGACTGAACTTAATCAGTGTCCTGCGCCATGCCTCCCTCAGTATCCGCCTGGACCACCTGTCCATAATACTGCCCCTCGTCAGAGGAAAAACTATAACTCTGACAGTCACTCTGTCATCCAGGTCACCTTGGAAGCCTGGAATGATAACCGTCTCCCGAAAGAGGCTGTCGTTATCATATCCCTAGAACATCCACTTATGTTCTAAAACTGCATCCGAATGTTTCTCCAGGATTCGATCAATATCTTATTGCATCTACTGCAAAAACAACATCTGGTGTGGTACTTGACATCTCATGATCAACTCAATTGCCTCAGCAAGTGATCTGCCAATCATTCACATCCCTCTCTTTAGAGAGGGTGACTTCATTACCAGCAGGTACACTACCGTGCCAGGAGTCGTCCATTCTAAAACACCTTTAGAATGCTGTCTATGTATCCTGATTGGGACACTTCCCAAATCTAGATCTAAAACCATAGATCCAGTAACCAGAATGTCTGATATAATATCCAATTCCTTATGTGGAGAAACCACTGTGTGACAACCAAAGTACAACCGATCGTAGTATAGGAATTTCACTTCCTACTCTGTGTATGTCATCCAAATACCAGGACATCACACCCTACTACCTTCTTAACAGATCCATCCCCTATTCTGATGAAGTCAAACCTATGACTGTCACATCAGAAACAGATGACCTATCTCCGTTGTATCTGCTTTAGTCTATGAATAGACATAAGCCACTTGTCCACCAATGCTTCCGCTGCTCCCACTGACTACGACAACCCTCTGGCAGAGTCATATACACGTGCACTTCTAAAGCTAGTTTAGAACGACGCTATACTCATCCTCCTGCCGGGTCTCACTGTCTGGAACAATAGCAATGGCAAGTCTGGGTAAACAAGAACCTCCCTGTCACCGTCCTTGAGGCTACCGGAGTACCTCTCGGGTGCCTGAGGTTACCCATCGTATCTGTGGAGTGGCCAATGGAATGTCAAACAAGATCGAATCTTTAGGTTCTTATCAAATTTTCAGTAATCGTTTGCGGTTCTGGAATCACTTCCATTTCTACCATACTCCCACTACTGTTTTATGAAAAAATCCATTTTTATTAAAACTGTGGCGAGTCTAGAACAATATCACTATTGATCTTCCTGATGGTAGAAAGTCAACCCTCGTCATAGCCTAGGTCAACCCACAAACAACCATTACAGAAACGTGCCTTGAGTTATCCAGAGTCTGGTTTTAAGCATATGCCGGACAACTCCCCGTACCTTAATATCGTTAAGATATGAACCGTTCTATATCCAATATAGAAACAGAGGCACTAATTTAATTGAAACCAGATTCAAATCATGCAGCTGTCTCCAGTGCATGTCAAATAAATGGAGAGAGGCCGATCAACATTACTCAACTTAAGAGTGCTTCCAATTATGAGTAACCTGAAAGAGAAGCAAGTTCTCTTAATCATTACTATCAACTGAATACCATTCACAAGTATCTACATCTTCGATCACCTTGAAGAATCCTGATACTTGCAATACCTGGTCCTCTACTTTATTCATATACCTATAACTTCTCAAAACTCAGACCTTGTGTTTCTACGAAACACTTGTCTAAAAACTAGAGAAGTCATAAGTAAACCGAATATAGTGCGAGGACCAACCCCTCTGTCCTAATGGACACTGGACAACATACAATACTCTGTATAAGTCCCTTGAGTCTAATAACTTATTCCCTGTGTGTCGTAGGTTGAAAACTGTACTATGGTTATGAAGAATTACACCGCTGTTTAATGACCAGCCACTGATATAGGTAAATGTCACGGACATAATTTCAAAAAGGTATATCTCACTTCATGAAAATGAACGTACAGATATATCAATTTGAAATTGGTGTATAACAACGGATATTCAAAACCAAATATCTGCCGTCCGGCAAACAGCCCAGGCGATTTCCTCAAATATCACCAATTACAACGAATTCCGATATAATGAGGATGATCACTTAATTCCCAACAACTTACTCCCACTCATCATCTGTAAAACCATAAAGATGTGAGAATCATACTTGGTAAATACAAACCCTGGAGTAGGCACTAATTGGGAAATCAGTTTTCTTTTAACAGTACACAGTGAAACTGAAACATGTAAATGTTTCAAAGGGGTATCCGGGTATTCCTAGCAATGGCCCATCCATTATCCAGATTCACAACTGTAACCGTATATTTCTTTGCCATCTCTCCAATTCCTTTATATTTCTTTTAGTCATTACCTTCTGCACACCCCTTTAGGTCAAATGGTTTTCTTCCATCCCTACCGTTCGGCACCAGCCTATGGTTTGGAAGAAGATTATCCAATAAGCATAATGGGTGTACTTTCCTAATCTTACGAGCACTCGCAATGCGAGAGAAGGTGAAGATAGAAGACAACCGAATAAACCTTATTCCTATTTCTCCTGAACCAGAATCCATCCCCGAACTGGAACAAGTTCCTTTCGAGTTCGTATATAACCATACGATGGAGTATCCAAATAACTGTGGATCATCGTAGTGATACGGAGTGTCCTGGAGAAATACAAAGGTGATTTAGGATTGGCGAAGAAATACTTGGTTTGGTCGTGAATAGCAGTCGCAATTTACTTTGCCCTCTTACTAATCCCTTGATATGTCTTTACTTAATACCTTCTGTACACCATCGTTATGCTAATTGGTTTTCTTCATTCCCCACCGTTCGGCACCAGCCTAAGGTTTGGAAGAAGACTATCCAATTTGCGTAATAGGTGTACTATTTTCTAAACCAACGGAGTACTCGTAACCTGAGAGAAGGTAAAAGGAAAAGACAACTGAATAGTCCTATTCGTTTTCTCCAGAACCAGAAACCATCCTCGAATAAATTCCTTCGAGTTCGTATATAACCATACGATGGTTTTATCCAATGGAAGTGGACGTTCGTAGTAATACGGGGTGTCCTGGAGAAAAGGGTAAAAGTAGGAGTGACAATGAGGTATGCAACTCTGACAATCCAAAAGCCAGTGTTTAAGAAGGTTCGGTTAATTTTGGTCACTGAGTCATAGTCTAGGGTCGGGTCATGGTCGCTGCCAAAAAGAGAAAGAAAAGAAACACTCAGCGTGCACTCTAACCTAGATCAGAATGGTTATCACTTTATCTAATCAGGAAACCTCCAATTGTAATGTCAAATTCTTCCCCAAACCTGAAAGAAGAATTAGTCGGGATCACCCGAGGAGTAAACCAACTCATCAGTGGGAATCGGGATCCAACTATCATCGCATGATAACGTGACGGAATCCGCTCACGTTATCACACTCCAGAAGGTATGCGCATATCTGGCAAGTTTCAGTTTCTTTAGAAACTCCCGATGTGAATTTTTGCCCCATGCTCTTATGACCTTGACGAAGGCCAACATATCATAAGTCACATGTCAAGTTCTACCCGTCATTCTCCAGGTTAATTTGAACCCACCCATAAATACCCTTGACTTTGGCCAACAAGGCAGTACGACTGTCCCAAACCAACACATCTATCTATGCTGCATATGAATACCCAATAGCTACCAATCACTGTGCCTTGACTTTGGCCAACAAACACAGCTTGAATACTTATTGTCTATCCATATGAAACGACGGCGGGCTACGAATGGTTTCTGGCAAAAACCTTTAACGTAATGAACTTGATATCGTTGAAGGAGCCGGATAGCTTTTTAAAAATATTGTGACGAAAACCTTTGCTAAAGAGGTCACTCCCGGTGAAGGGATCTTGGCTCTTTTCCCGTAGAATGAGGTGCAGGATATTCCAACTGAATACCACGATGCAAAGAAAAAGTAAACGACTATAGTGAAGTTATTGTCTTGACGCAAACTTCTGTCCAAGGGGTCACTCCCGGTGAAGGGATCTCGGCCCTTGCCTCGTCGACTGAGGAGCTGGATCTTCATAACCGAATAGCACTGTGCAAAACAAAAGAGAACGCCCTTGCAATAACAACTTTTTGAAAAATGTTCCAACAACATCAGAATATGTTTGTTTAGCTTGCATTGATCCGAATCAATGCAGTCCCATCAATTGATCACACCAATAAAGAACGAAAATAATGATGTATGCATATGCCATCCGCATTTGCCACTGGTCCCGTCTTCACCCGTTAGGTTACTTAAGTAATGACAGAGCGGGGACTGGACTAGCGTGGATGCAAAACATATACAACATCTACTAGTATATATATATATATATATCAATATATAATATTCGCTCAAGGCGTGATAAAATGCAACATCACAGAAATGTAATAAGCAGCATAGAACAATACAGATATCTGGGATCCCCGGGTTTCATAGAGCCGCTACTGAAACCCGACATTCCCCTGGTCGTGTGGATAGCCTGTGCAATGAAATCCTAGACCCCTACGGGCGCGGCATGTTACCCGCCAAAACCTGAAGCGAGGCAACCCCCTTCAGCAACGTGAATGGACCACCCAACACTTCACGGAATCCGGTAACTTGGGCACCCCTCCTTGGGTCAACCTGTACCCCCTACGAGTGCGGCGAATAGCTCGCCAATTCTAGAGTAAAGCCCCCTCCGTCTCAAAGCCATGAGATGCGGGCTCGTTGCCCTCTAGAACCCGGCTATCCGTGCACCCCATCTTGGGGTAATCCTAGTGCAGAAAGTAAAAATATACAACGGGTACATCGACCTCATCCCGGTAGTGCCCCAAAAGAATAATATACAAATAGGCAGTAACGGAAGTTCACATGTCGGACGCTCGCCCCGCAATATCAAATGTACATATAAAATCAAACTGTACTACCATTGCATCCAGGCTATCCACTACGACAAATCCGCAACATCACATCACAACACAGAACATCAACGTGAATGTCACGTTCGCAATCCATCTAAAAGGGCTATAGAAGATAGACAGGATTTACCGATCAAGTGACATTCACGGTCGCAGATATAATGTAAATACTGTGAACTAACATGTTTAAAATTTTCGATCGACTAAATTTCCCGAAGCGGGCCCCAAGTACAACTGTAGCACTCAAAAACATCTGGGCCCAAAAAGAATATAGCAGAAACCCTATTTCCATGTCAGAGAGCCACTGTAAAAATTTGATGCAGTGAAGCCAAAATTCGGCAGCGGTTCTGCGGCCAAAACGTGGTTTAGGCCGCTGATCCGCCGCGCTACAGTAACTTCAGCCAACCAAATTTTCACAGAATGCATAAAAAACCCTGCACGTATTTTTACAATGTACCAAATAATTTTTAAAGCACTGTAAAAATTCGACAGAAACTTGACATGGAAACGCGGTTTTTTGAAAATCCGTTCGATCGAACTTTTAAACACGTTAGAACAAGCTAGACAAGATTAATGGTGTGGCTCTGATACCATTGTAAGTGCACGGCGGCGCCCCGGCCGTCAATTCGACGCCGGAATGCGGAAACGAAACTTTTCAAAACACTAGAAACCGGCACCACCGCGCACTAAAATCCCGGATCGGGCCATTAACCTAACGCTAGCAAACACGAGAAAGGGTAGAAAGCTATACCGAGCGATCCGAGTCCTTCGGTCTTCGGCCTCCACTCCGATCTCCCCGCGGAACCACCGGTCTTCATCTCCTCGTCGGAACGGGCACCACATCGTCGGGTTCTTTTACGGGCACCCACCTCTGGACCGAGGCAACTCGGGCACGAAGTTGGCGAGCCGACGTGTCCAAGAAATGCTGAAGGCTAGTGTAGAATCGTTTGTCTCATGCGGTTATGTAAAGTTGCCATTGATGGAGCTGAAGAAAGAAATGAACTTTGAAATGGGACTCTCTTTGTAGCATGGATGAAAATGAGATGCCAAATATTTCTCACACCCTCTCCCTCTCAATAATGTGGCCGGCCTCTTCTCCATGGTGGAGGGAAAAATGGAATCTCAAAAAACAAGTGGAGAAAATGGGATGATAATGAGAAGAGAATTGTCACACCATTTTCCAAATCAATCCTATCCAAATCCTTTCTTATTTAATGCAAATGAAAAGATGAAAAAGGAATCTAATGATTCAAGAACCATCATGAAGCCACAAATACAAATAACCCCCTCCACAAAGGTAATTTGCACAACTGCAAATAATCCCCTCCATCGGAAAAGTCCGGCCGTGAAGGAACAAAGGAAAACTGGCCGAAACGGAATGCAAACTGGCAACTTCAGAAAACTGATCCCGTAATAAATTACAGGAAAACCCCGCGACTGTATATACATACCCACATTTGTATTGCGACCGAATACAAATGCAAAAAGACAAAATCTACACTGTACAATACTAGGATCCGGCTTAAACCAAAGCCCGCTAGTATTATCTGTCCGATCATGATCCGTGCAATACCGCACGTATAAGATCGAACCCTGCCATATCTCTATACGGCCTCTACAGCGTTTCGCCCGAAACTTGAGAAAACGGTCTGTGGGGAACTCTAAAGACTCGTCAATACTTTGGTTGTGGATTTAACCACTAGCACGTCAGAGGTATTAGCCTATACGTAACGGGCTACCAGGTATTGACCAAAAGGGACGTCGATGAGCGAACTCATCCTGACACCCTACTGAGCCTGTCAGTGACAATATTCGTACAGTCCGGTCCGTTCGTCTATGAGCATCGCATGGCGGGCCTAGGGGGTTGGTAAAAGTCAGACCCCCAAAAGCGGTTCAAGTCGTGTCGGAGAGTAGCCCAGAACACCCTGAGATACTACTGGAATACCTACCAGTAAATCTCCTGCCTTGGCCAAGGACTTCGTGTAATGGCTCTCCTAGACACAGCGCGACCTCACCCCCAATACCGGGAGAGACGAACCCCTGCAGATCCGCTCACTGCCTCCATGTGGCTCGGGACTTTACCCAACTAAAACCTATTTGCATAACTCCTTTGAGCGTGGTAGGGTAGTAATCAAAGTACAGTGGGAACTCACACGAGACAAATGATGATCTCAGGTCGATGAACTAACCTGTACACATGTCACCAGGGAACTGCTATCTGACGTCTGGTATAAGACTAACTAGCATATTCCCGACGAGTCCTGTCCGGTGTACTCATAACTCAATGAGCACCTGTATACATCTTAGGTGAACCAATTGACACCAGTGGCTTGTGAGACCGGCCACCGCCCCTCGTCGGGGTCTCGACTGTATACACTAGTCTACTCTGGAGTATCGATGCCCTGTCTCGAAACTCCCATGACTAGGGACCTTTTAAGGATGTGCTTATAGACCCCAGCTCCCACGTATATGATCGCCCTCATACTGCTGGCAGTCAAGCAAGAATCCTAGGGGCTCTATCAACGTGCAATAGTGACCTGTAAGGTCACCTAAAGCAGTACACGATAATAAAGATAAACCAGATAGCATACTATCATCTTGAGTAAGACTGTCCTACCGGTATAGGTCCTCCCTCAATCATTGCAATCACGTGCCTGTGATCCAATAATTGACTCTGAGGGCACTATCTCCAACATAGTACGCATCCTTGGAAAAGCTCTTAAAACTGAATAAAACATCTGCAAAATCTTTTCTGAATAGCCATGTAATGCGTAACTCACAGCACAAGCGACGGACGCTCATTTATGAAGTAATTAATGTATGTTTATATATTTTTTGCCAAAATATACGTTCCGCCCTTTTTAAAATATCCCAAAAGGTTTCCTTTGTAAACGTTCGTGTCACTCGCGGACACGTAAGACATAGCGAGACTATAGCTCCTTTTTGAAAACCTCTTGGTAAACTGTTTATGCATGCAAAGTACTCAGGTACTGTTCTCGGATCAGTCCTGTTTGGCTACTACATAATATAATGCCCATCATAAAAACAAAGCGCTCAAAAGCGAAATCAGTCTCAAAAGGCGTATCGAACATCACATGCGTCTGGTGCGCACGGAAAAACCAAATCCAATACAAGTGTTACGAATGTGCACAAAAGCAAAATTAAGTGCAACAGGTGTGCACGAAAGCATCTGTCCAGTGCAACGGATGTGCACGACAACAACATCTAGTGCATCTATAGTGCACGAAAATCTCAATCTAGTGCAACTAGCATGCACGAAAGAAAATACAAATCAAGTGCATCAGGTGTGCACAAAATCATATCTCTTATCATGCGCCCAACGTGCGCGAAAATCCAAATCAAGTGCATCCGACATGCACGAATAAAATCTAAGTCAAGTGCATCTAACATGCACGAATAAATTCTCAATCAAGCGCATCCGATGCCCACGGAATCCAATACCAAGCGCCTAGTATGCGCAAAATCCAACCCAAGCGTGTCAGGTTCGTTTAAAACATCTAGTGCAGTAGCATGCACGAAAACGAACATCAAGCACACACGCGCACGAAAACACAAATCTGGTAAAACGAATGCTCAAAAACATAAATCGGGTGCGACCAATGTACAGAGTATAAATCTAGTGCAACCAATGCACAAAATACCCACCTGGTGTAGCAAAAGCATGAAATGCAAATCTAGTACTACAAATGCATGAAATACGAATTTGGTGCAACAAATGCAAAAAATACAATTCGGGTGCATCCAGTGCACGAAATACCAATCTAGTGCAACAAATGCACGGAAACTCATCACTAACTCAAATGTGTATGAAAACTATACCGAGTGTACAAAGGTGTATAGAAATCATAAACGTGTGCAACTGCGTGCACAAAACACGTATCCTTGCACTGCAAGCATATGTGAGCTATACCGAGTGCAAAACTCAAATCGATTGCGTACCACATGCACACATCAAATCAACTGTATGAAATCCACGAAATCATAAACCAACACAACGGTGTGTAAAACGTATATCAAGTGCAATAACTATGTACAAAATGTAAATACCCAGTAGGTGTAGCCATAGTGAACGGAAGCAATATCATGAAACTAAATCATCAGAACTCAAATCCAAGCGATATAAGCGTGATACTTGGATCACCAACGCAAATCGCAACAAATGATATTGAGGTACACCTCCTACAATGTCGAAGAAAAATTTCGGTGCGCCCAAAACTGGCAGAGCAAGAACATCCGCTTGCCTCCTGCTCACGGTCTGGCGTCCTCTATCTCTGGGTTCTCATTTCTCTGTGGATTACCAATCTCGCAATATATCGGCCCGGTCGGGTGTGATAACAGAAACGATTCCGCTCTGGCACTCCTCTGGTCATCTCTCGGCCAATTAGTATGATCACTCATAAAGCAGCACGTCACTGGCGTCGGCCTTTGGCCCTCTGAATACACGTGACACAACTGATCCTCGGTGCGAATCTCATCGCAGCAGTGTCCTGGATAGAATCTGCTCAAGGCCTCTTCCGATCTCTCCTACACCGAACTGTACGGAGGCTGGTACTCTTATAAATCTTTTCTCTCTTTTTAGACATCTGCGTTCTAAGCACAACATTTCCTCGGAAACTGGCCGTATCCCAACGCCTCTGTATACATATCTGATCTCTAATCTCAACGGGGAGTAACAACAGCTCGTCAGCATCTCGCACGAACCTCTTGTTTCGCTCGTCTTTATTATCGCCCACTGCGACGTCACGTCATGCTATCCGCGTATTGCAAATGTTCTCGGCTACAGTCAATCCGGAATCTCTTACATGGACTCGAAATCTCGAACTCGGTATCTTCATCACTCTCTAGAAGATATCTAACCGAACACGTCCTCAGGAACTCGTTCCAATCATCGGAGGAATACTCAATACTCGTCCGTTCTCGATCAACTCACAACGCATCTGGATGAGGTCCTCTATCTGAAGCTGGTCCACTTTACTGATCTCCTATCGCAGCATCCAACGAACAATGTCATCTCTGGATCGATCTACTCTAGATCTGAATAAGATTCTCCACACTGGAAATCTTCAACTCAACTGGGCCTGCGTCGGCGCATCAAATCTGATGAATCACTTCGTCTCTCAACTCAAGATAGACTAGCTATCACCTGTCGCATCTCTTCCTGGAAGCTCCAGCAATCTCAGCTTGTAAGCTTTGGAAGCGACATCACATCAATCTCAGCAACAACTGGGTCATCTATCTGCACGGTAGATGACATCACAATCTCTGAGGTATGTTGTACATCAACAATCCTCTCTTAATAGGCAGCCTCTAACAATGGCCCGATCATCCGGTACAAAACCGCACACTCGTCTCAAACGAGAGGTCACAACATAACACTACATCGATACGTTCCCATGTCACCAGAAAACACGATGGTCAGTCCTCGTCCACGACTAGCTCGCCCTGACCGCATCACTAGCAGCAGCTCAAACTGTGCTCAAACCATGTTGACAGGAACTTCAATCATGTATCGACGAAAATAGATCAAAGGGATGAAATGAATCAACAGATCCAGAATGAATATATGATCATAAGGAGGAACAGAATCAGTGAGAGTATGATCATGGAAAAAAATAGAATCAAGGATCTCAAATGGATGTATAATTAAGGGGATGAAGAGAATCACAAGTCTTAAGATATGTACATCCTAAGATCACTATCGTATCGTAAATATGCCGTGGAACATATGTACGGTACGTCACTCTACTCAAGCTACCTACTCCATCAATCAGGGTCAGTCTATGAAACGAAAGTTTGGGTCTAATACCCCACTGTTCAAGTCTATGTTCCGTATGGTCAAGCCTACGTAACGAAATAAATTATGCCCCAGACTCCACATAGTCAAACCTAGACTCGAACGAAGGTTAAACCAAGCGCTCTGATACCAACTTTGTCACGACCCGAAATATTAGCTCGTGACCGCACTTAGATCACGCAACGTCTACAGGCGTAACGTAACTTAAGTAAACCGAAACCCAGAAATCTAAACCTTTCAAAAGAAGTAAGTAATGAAAACATTGATACAACATTTGGAAACCTTAAGTAAAAGTCCTTAAATCTCTTTTTTTTTCTTTTTGAAATTTCGGCAGCACCTCCTTTGTAAAAACTAGCCCCGAAAATGGGTATAACACAGAATATAAAGAAAGTATCCCCATATGGGAGCAAATCACGCCCAACGGCGGAAACAACCACCAAAAGTATAAATATGTATACGACGCCCAACGGCGAAGATCAATACAAAGGAAAATGAAAAGTAAGACACCAAACCCACTAAGCGAACATATAAACCATTGCTCAAGTCTCGCAACTACAAGTCTTGCTAAGTCTTACTGCTTATACAAATACTAGTTTCTGATTGATGGAGTTGACTAGATACAATAGGAATAATAATAATGCAAGAGGGGCATGATCCAACATGTACCACCTACAAAGCAAATCACCCGAATGCAAGCTGTGTGCCAGCGATGCAGCTACTGATCCATGCGGTCAACCTGCAAGAACTGTGGCACAACGAGGGTGAGTTGCCAACTCGTAAGTAGAAAACATCAGCAGGTAGAAATCGAATAAAACAACAATTTTCTAGGTCAACTATATCATAAAGGTAATACTATGATATCTAGGGTGACCGTGTCTACATATATGCCAATAATAATTAATGCCTGTATGCATGTGGATCTCGTCCAACAATATAATCAATGCATGTATGCAGGTGGATATCATCCAACAATATAATCAATGCATGCATGCAAGTGGATATCGTCCAACAATATAACCAATGCATGTATGCAGGTGGATCTCATCCAACAATATAACCAATGCATGTAAATATATGAGGATATCAAAGAACGTGTGTCCATCAATGACACATCAAATCATGGAACCTGAGTGTCCAACACTGACACTCGAAACATCATAAAACCCGTGTCCAGTATCGACATGTAAATCCTCATATCTCAGGTGCCGTCACCAAGACCGGCCCTCATGTCCATACATCTCATGGAACCTAAGTGTCCAACATCGACACTCGCAATCCACATATCATGTCCGTACATAACTCCGGTCGGTATCCCCCAGATAACCGCCGAGTTCAAATACTATCACCGGTAGATACTAGCCCTCCTGCCAGGCTCATCGTCTATACCACGAAAATCACCTCTTGTCCCGGGGAACCATACCGGGTCCATTATGTACCCGCAGACGGTGCCTACCGCTCCTCGAATGGGGTTTCTAATACAAGTCTCAGAACCGAGAAAACTCATGGTGGACGCACTGAAATATTATATCAAGAGAAACCGGTTTTTCAAAACAATGCATACTTTCTTGAAATACCACGGTACTCAAATCCATAAAATCACATGAAATCCATATCTCAATGCATAAACCCATGAAATATAATATATGCAACATAAAACATCAATATGAGCATATTAAGGGAAAACCGCTCTTTTAAAAGAATCCAGTTTCAAAATATATCATGTGGTTCCTAATTCCTCCAAAATCAAGTGCAGCATCATATGAGGTGTACATGTAACTATAGCAAGATATGTGTATCTACATGTAAGCAAGTATGTATGATGCATTTCATAAACGCAATAGCACAATAATCAATGTCTCAATGTCAAATGACAATACAATACCACTTAGGGGTATATGTAGCTATAGAAAGGTATGTGGGTATACATGTAAATATGTATGCATGATGTACATGTAGCTATATCAAGTATATCATAGCATGATGTAGCAACTCTACTGTGTAAGTAACATAGCAATTATCGATGAAGAAGGTGTGTGAGCCGGCAAATCTGTGTAAGTGTAATATACGCATCATCGATAATGGTGTAGGTGTACTAGCACAGGTATATGTAATGCAATGAGAATGACATGAATGTAGCATAAGGTACATCGTAAGCGAAAATGCTAATAGGTATACGTATCTACCTCATATCCGAGTCGGTGAATCTATCAATCGGCATCCAACCTCACAATATCACGTACGGTGAAAGCTATCGTACGACATCCGCTAATCAAGGGTATGGATCAATCAACAGGTAAAACTCATCGTGTACGATAATCCATCGTACGACGGCATTAAACAATTAGGGATTCTATCAACCTATACAACAACGGGGGTACGGATTTATGTCTCGTAAGGCATACCACTCATTATGCACATCATTATCAATATATATATATATACCTATCTCTCAGGTCACGTCTGTATCAATCTCGTATCAGGGGACCGACAAAGGTATCAACAATTTCATATCGACTCGCATCCATATAACGACATATCACACTAAGTCATCATATCACATCGTATACTCGTGCATCACATTAATATCTCGTATCACATTATATAAACTTCATACTTGTTCTCTTTCAATTCGTACCTATCATGATTCATTTCTCATTTCATATTCTCATATGTCAATATGTTCGTTAGTGTCAACTTCTATCATATTATCGTTTGTAAATCCTATAATCATGTCTGTCGCATATCTTTTATCTGGATATAATAATCAAACGATATTCCATATCAATGTTTGCGGGGGTGCTATACGCCATCCACCCGACTTCCCCCGTAGATATAAATCTACTCACCTGCTAAACTCCTCGATTAGCCGTAGTCGATGCGCTTCGTCGTCTCGGAATCCACGCGAATGTACCTACAATCAATATAAATTCGCAAAGCTATTAACATCAAGTTCCGAAATCCAAATACGACACGCGGTGCGCTCATAGATTAAAACCTATAGCCTACGCATGCAAGAACAACCAAAAAACCCTTGTCGTTGATGTACAAACATCCAACGACCAAATAAAAAATCAAATCTCAAAACCAAGAAACCCCAATACCGGAAAACATAGCAAAAACCATAACTAGGGTCGCTATTCATGAAAATCACCAATCGCTCATTCACAACATAATATGGATCGTAGAAAATAATATATATATCATCACCACGTCAATTTAAAACTCACGTCTAATTTTACCGAAAACCTAGTAAGCACCTTTTAACAATTTTAGCACCAATCTAGATATTTGAACAAATCTAGTGGCCACAATAATCACATAATAGCTTAATCATGCCACATAAATCTTTACTACAATTTTAATCCCACCCATATAAGATTTAGTAAAAATTACGTTCTAAATCAAGCTTAGTTTGGACAATTAGAAAATAACAAATTACAATTTCACAACTAGATTAGATTTTCCATATCCAAACATGTTAACCTACATATAAACCATAACTAATTAATCAAAACCCTCTCTTGAATTTCAAAAGTTGCTAATTAACACCATATTTAAACACCCCATAAGCTAAATTAAAGTATTTAAACAACAACTAAACCTTAGGGTTAGGATTTATACCTCACAAACTTGCTATCAAACTTGCAAATTTTCACCACCAAAATGGCCTCCAAAATGCTAACTTTCATCTTGATCCAAGCTAGATTAGGCTAATGAATAATGGGTAGGAATTTAATTTAGAGTTTGTGGGATTTTTCTTTGACTTTTGATGAATTTTTGAAGATTTTAGAAGTGGAAATGGAGTGGGGAAAATGAGGGGGCAGCCAAGGGGAGGGGTCGGCCACTTTGAGGAAGAAGTGAGATGGTTGTGGAAAAGTATAGGTTAAAACACATTAAAAGCTCAATTAAAGCACTTTACTTTATTCCACGCTTAATAATTTTAATTAAAATTTCCATTAACCTTCAAAATATCTAGATATTTTCCAAGATATTTTGGAAACAAGACAAAATACTTAATCTTGTGATTAGGGTGGCATGGATTCACATTAGCATAATTAACCCAATCCAAATTGTAATTACCACTAATTAAGTGCATAATTAAAAGCTTATAATAATATTTTAATTAAGGAAAAATATTTAAGTGAACTAAAAATTACAAGCGACTAATCAAAACCCGCATACTAGCAATTTCCTAGTTAAATTATGTGCAGTTAAGTCTATGTTGAAAAAAGATCACATCTTGCTTTTTATAGAAAAACCAAAATTATTTACCGATTAACGGAAAATTCGCCTAAACGATTTCTGAAACGTTACAAAAGTCCAAAATCTATGACTTGCTGAAGTGTGTGGAGTCCATCTTGGGTATGAAATATCTGGTCACCTGGAAGTTACGACTTCCTATGACCTGCTGATAACAAATAGGGGGAATAGCAATGCCAAGCCATATCCGTATGGACTTCAGCATAGACACTGAAGTAAAAGTCTCATCACAATCCACAACGGGTATTTAATGAAAACTCTTTACAACAAGTCTAGCCTTATTAGGTTGGTACTTTTCCACCAGCACAGATCTCAAAAGATCAACTTGCTCCTAATGGGTTTTACCCTTTCAGGAGCACCCATCAAAGTCCAAAATCCATAATCTGCTGAAGTGCGTGGAGTCCATCTTGGATATGAAGTATCTGGTCATTTGGAAGTCACCACTTTCTATGACCTGCTGACAACTAGTAGGACCATCATCACCATGATGCTGACCTTCCTATCACCGTTTACGAGAAAATCGAAGTATCTCTCGGGTGGCCGAGGTCACCTACTTGATCTGCGGTGTGACTAATGGTTTGTTAAATCCAATTGAATTCTTAGGTTCTACTAAATTTTCGGTAACCGTTGTGGTTCTGGAATCACTTCCAATTCTACCATACTCCCACTAGTTTCTTTTGCAAAAAAATTCCTTTTATAAAAAGATGGCGAGTCAAAAACAATGCAACTATTGATCTTGAAAATGGTAAAAATAAAATCCTAGTGAATGCTTGGGATAATCCACAAACCGCCATTACCGAAGCGTGTCTTGAGTTTGTCCGAATTCTGCTTTTAAATAGAAACCAGATAACTTCATATCTTAACAAGCTCAAGATATGTAACCATTCTATATCCATATAGAATCAATGCACTAATTTAGATGGAACCAGATCCAAATGTCATACAGCTGTTTCCAGTGCATATCACCTAATATAAAAAGGCCAATTTAGTATTACTCATCATGGAGCGCACCCACAGATGAGTAACCTGCGAGAAAATCAAGTTCTCAATATTACTAAGATGGAATACTTAGTATAAGTATCTATATCTTCGATCACCTCGAAGAATTATGATACTTCCAACGTATGGTTCTCTACTTTATTTTTATACCTATAAACTTCTCAAAATCTTTAGACCTTGGATTACAATGAATGCGTGTCTAAAACCAGAGAACTCATAGGTAATCCTGAATGAAATAAGAGTACCAACCCTTGTCCCGAAGGACACTGGACAACATACATTTTCACGTATAAGTCCCAAGAGTATACTAACTCAAATTCCGTGTCTTGTAAATTGAAAACTGTATCTTGGTTAAGAATGTCTTACACCGTTATTCAATACACCTTAACTTATCCTCAACTGATAAAGATAAATGTTTATAACACAATTTTCAAAATGTATATCTCACTTTTTAAAATAAAGTTACAAATATTTCATTTTAAAATTTGGTGCATAACAATGGTCATTCGAAACCAAATATTTGCCGTCAAGCAAAACCTGACGATTTAATCCAATATCACCAACTGCAATGAATTCCGATATTGGGGATCAAATCATCCAT
Source organism: Agapanthus africanus (assembly GCA_030015575.1). Classification (NCBI taxonomy): domain Eukaryota; kingdom Viridiplantae; phylum Streptophyta; class Magnoliopsida; order Asparagales; family Amaryllidaceae; genus Agapanthus; species Agapanthus africanus. Next base: position 43,720,000 of record JASDDO010000004.1, on the reverse strand, counting down.
TTACCAATATTCTACTCCTACTCAACATCTGTATCGCCGTACTGATGTGAGATCCAAATCCGGTAAATACATATCATGGGATCAGAATTAATTGGGAAAACAGTTCTCTTTTACAAATACATAGAAAATCTGAAACATGAAAATGTTTCAAGGGGGTGGTCAGGTATTCTTAGTAATGCCTTTTCCATTATCCAGATTCATGATAGCAATTGCAATTTATTTTGCCCTAATTTCAATCCCTTTATATGTCTCTACATCTTACCTTCTGCACACCGCACTCAAGCTAATTGATTTTCTTCCTTCCCTACCTTTCGGCACCAGCCTAAGGTTTGGAAAAAGACTATCCAATAAGCGCAATAGGTGTACTCTCCTAATAAAAGAAGCTCTCGCAACCTAAGAGAAGGTAAAGGGAAGAGACAACCGAATAATCCTATTCAATTTCTCTAGAACCTGTAGCCATTCTTGGCTGAAGTAACTTCTTCAAGTTCGTATGTAACTATACGATGGCCGTTCCAAGCAATAAGGATCATCGTAGTGATACGAAGTGTTCTGAAGAAATGCAAAAGGTAAAATACGAGTAGCAAGGATACATGCGACTTTTTCGCGAATCAAGACAAGCTAAAGCCCAAGGGTGTAAGAAGGTTCGGTAAACTTAGTTCATGAGTTTTTAAGATTTAAGGTAAGTCACGGGTCGCTTTACCAGAGAGAGAGAGAGAGAGAGAGAGAGAGAGAAAAGAAATACTTAGTGTGCACTCTATTAAGATTAGACTGGTTATCACTTTATCTAATTAGGATGGCTCCCACTGTTTTCTCGAATTCTCCTTCAAACCTTCAAAAAAGAACTAGTCGGGATCATTTACACTTTATAAGTTTGCTAACTGTTCAGCAATGCCAGCGTTGGTACTCCTAGGGAGGTCCCCTGTGCTTTCGCACGGACCCAATTAATAACACCGTTTCCGCAGAGGCGTAACCTTGTTAACACTTTCTAGACACCTAATAGGTTAGCCAATTATGAAGTGAAAAATCTTTTGAGGAGTAATACAAACTCATCAGTGGGAATCGGGACCCAACTATCATTGTGTGATAACTTTGACGGAAGCCGATCAAAATTATCACACTCCAGAAATTATGTGCATGCCTGGCATATTTCCCGTATGTTTGAAACTCCTAATATGGTTTTTGCCCCTAGGACCCTGTTTACCGCCGAAAGACCGGACCGAGATGTTGGGATGTCTAGCTTGAATTTGGGGACAGATGCTATTTAGAATTATCCATCCACCTCTCCGAAGATACTAAGTTGATTTATGGCACCATATATCGGTGGTTTGGACAGATGCGACCGTTGTAGCAGATTTTATCAGACCCCCCCTTATTTGTGAGGGGTTTTTGATTGTGGGGATGCTTTTCCCTGCAGACACAAGCCCTTACAGTTAATTACATTATTGCGTTACGATAACCACTTTCTCCTACTCCCGCGGTTCATTTCGTGTCGTGTGTATTTTTGTTTATTTTATTTGCCCGCGGATTGTATATGGAGACTAGTTTATGTCGTTGCCCGTAAGGCGCAGATTAGTCCAAATCCGTATATTTTTAGATTTGGGATTTTGAACTTAAGTTATATTTTCCTTTAGTTCAAAAATGTTTTGTTTGGTTTATGGACCGTTAATCTAGTTTAATATTAAGATCAACTTAAACATATAAGCATTTGGGCTCAATTTATTTTTAATTAAGGATACGTTAGTCATGTTTGAGACTAAAATCAACTTAGTAACATCTAAAGATCATCAAATTTTTTGTTGAGATCCAACAACAGAGCATTTGGACTCAGATGCTAGAAATTTCAGAGAGAGACTTTTAACCAATTTGGGCTTGGTCTGCTCAGTCTTCTCTTTCTCTTTTATTTCTTTTATTCAAAAGTGCGAAGCACTTATTTGGGTTCTGTTTGCTCAGCTCTTTTCCTTTTATGCAAAAGTGCTAAACTCTCGTTTGGGGATCTGGCGCTCACATGTGTATCATGTGAAGCACTCAGTCATGGGCGCTACCCAATAAGTGCTAAGCACTTTAGTCATTTTGACTGAACATGAAGTGCTAAGCACTTTTGTATGGCGTCCACGTGAGGAGCATGCGCAGCGCTGTCTCATTTTATTTTGTTGGGCGCCCACGTGTTTTTCACATAAAACGTTGGGCGCTGCCCAATCAGTGCTAAGCACTCAGTCATTTTGGCTGTATATGAAATGCTAAGCACTTTTAGTCAGCGCTCACGTGTATTTCACGTGAGACGCTGGCCTTCTGTTTTGGGCGCCCATGTGTTTTTCACGTGAGGCGCTGAGTCCTTTGTTGGGGGTGCCCACGTGGGAAGCATGTGAGACGCTAATTCCTTTTATTTTCTAGGGATTGGATCTCTATTAATGACATTTTGACCATTAATGATCACCAAGATCTTTGTTTTGAAGATCTGGGATCAAGTTTTTGTTCCCGCCAATTTTTTTGGCAAAGACCTATTTGTTCCTTTATAAAAAAAGGGAAGAGAAAAAGAATCCTCATAGTTTGGCATCACGTGTTAAACACGTGGGCTCTTATATGCAAAGTATATAAGCGCTGAAAACAAATAATTAAGGATCAAATTGGCCTCACGTGTTAAACACATAAGCGCTCATATGCAAAGCATATGAGCGCTGGATAAAATAAACTTAAAGGCCAAACTGAGCGCTCATATACAAAGTATATAAACGCTGAAAACAAATAACTAAGGGTCAAACTAGCCTCACGTGTTAAACATGTGAGCGCTTATATGCAAAGCATATGAGCGCTGAACATAAATAATCAACGGCCAAACAGGCCCACGTGAGCGCTCATATGCAAAGCATATGGGCACCGAAAATAAACAGGCCAAAATCCACACTAGGGGTCATGTGTTAAACACGTGAGTTCTCTTACCACATTCTTTGGCAGCGCTCACATGCAAAGCATGTGAGTGCCCCAATTTAAAATGATCTCATCTGATAGAATTAAATTCTATGTGGTAGAATTAAATTCTATTTGGGAAATATTTTCCTTGATATTTCTAATATGGAGAGATCTTAGTCTAACAGAGAATCTTGGATTTAATATCCAATGGTGATGAAATATCACCAATTAAACCATTTGATAGAATTAAATTCTATGTGGAAATTTTTTTCCTGATCTTTCTCAAACTAGAATGATCTTCTATGTTAAACAGAGAACCCTTGGAAAAATCCAACGGTGATTATAAAATCACTCATCGATCATTTGATAGAATAAAATTCTATCTTAGAAAAATATATTCTTAATCTTGTTAAACTAACAAGATATTCATATGATAGAATAAAATTCTGATCTTGTTAAACTAACAAGATATTCATATGATAAAATAAAATTCTAACAAGATATTCATATTATAAAATAAAATTCTATGTTAGAAAAATATCTTCCTAATCTTGTTAAAATAACAAGATATTAATATGATAGAATAAAATTCTAATCTTGTTAAAATAACGAGACATTCAAAAGATAAAATAAAATTCTAATTTTGTTAAACTAACAAGATATTTATATGATAGAATAAAATTCTATCTTAGGAAAATATTTCCTAATATTGTAAAACAAACAAGAAATCTTCTCTGTTGAACAGAGAGTCTTTGGATTAAAAATATAACGGTGAATAAATTCACGGATTGATCTAAAAGATCATTTTGATTGATTATAAAATCAATCATGATCTCTTAATGAGAGATTTTCTCAAAAAATTGATTCCTTTCTTTCTCCTATAAATAGGAGCAAAGAGATGACAAAGAGGAAGGAGGAGGAAAAAAGGAAACCCCCATAAGCATTTCTAAAAATACAGAAGGCTCTCAAAACAACAGAGAATTTAATTCTCTCAAAGAAGAAGATTTCTTAATTCTCTCAAAGAAGAAGATTTCCCTCCTAAAAAAACCCTCGGTAAAGATAAAAAAAGAGATCAAAATATCTCCTTTACCTAACAAACCATACCTAGGGGTTTAACCCTTGTCAAAGAACTTAGTTCTTTCTCTGGATTTGAGATCCACAAGACAAGTCTCCCATAAGTTGAGAATTTAATTCTCATTGGGAAGATCTTGTTCTTGAGAATAAAAAATTCATGGAAGAACAAGTTTGAACATGAAGAACATGGAGTTCATAATACTCCGGAAACTTAGTTCCTTCAAATCAAGAAATTAGTTCTTAAAAGAACCTGATCCCAGATCCTCAAAACAGTGATCTTGGTGATCTTTAATGGTCAAAACACCATTAAAAGAGATTTAACCTCTCTTAAAACATGAACATGGAAAACATAGAGTTCATAATACTCCAGGAACTTAGTTCCTTCAAATTAAGAACTAAGTTCTTAAAGAACATGATCCCAGATCTTCAAAATAATGATCTTGGTGATCGTTAATCGTCAAAATACCATTAACAGAGATTTAAATTCTCTAAAAATATCAACAAAGATTAAATCTCCAAAAACATACCACCTCACGTGAAACACACGTGAGCGCTGGGAAAAGTTAGTGCTTAGCACTATTGGAGCGCCTCACGCGAAATACACGTGAGCGCCACAAAAGTTTGTCCTTAGCATTATTGGAGCGTCTCATGTGATATACTCGTGAGCGCTATATGCAGCTGAGTGTTTAGCACTGCTGGGTGTTACAGAAACCCAATCTTAGCCCAAATTGGCTAAGCTTATATACATGATATCCAAACTGATCTTAGTCTCAAACATGACTAATGATCTCTAATTGATGATATCCAAAATAATATTCATCCCATATCTCCTAAGATAATCTTAGTCTCAAATAAGGCTAATGATTCTTACATGATCCACTATGATCTTTTCCCTCAAATACGGGATTTGGTTCAAGGGTACATCTCTCCACAATTTTGACATATATCGTTGTAATTCCTCAACGTCTTCAGAGAGGTGGAGGGTCCCGAAAACCAACAACTCCTTTCTCGTTCCAACTTAATATAAAATTTCATCAAGACTGGGAATGATATATCCTACGATGCACTTCCAAACTGATGTGCACACCTCAAATCGGATCGCACCCTAAATTGGACGCATCCCATGTTACAATCATTCACTCCGCCACGTAACAAATACACATGTGTGCAAGATGAATGATGGACTGAAATGTCCTTAAACTAATATTCGCCTCCAAAATGATGATAAAGGACCGAAATGTCCTTAAATTAACATTTCACCTCAAACATGGCGATAATGGACCGCGATGTCCTTAAACTAAAATAATCAAGCCTAAATGCTCATATGTTTAAGCTGATCTTAATTTCAAACCAGATTAACGATCCTTAAATCAACCCAAACCCAAATCTAAAAATATATGGATTTGGACTAATCCACTCCCTATGGGTGGCGATATAAATTAGTCTCCGTATACAATCCACGGGCAACCAAAACCAAAACAAAACACACGACACGATGTGAACTTCCGGAACAGAAGAAAGTGGTTATCGCGATGCGGTAACGTAATTAACTGTAGGGGCTTGCGTCTGCAGGGAAGAGTGTCCCCACAATAAAAACCCCCCCTCATAAAACGAGGGGGAATCTGACGAAATCTGCTACAATGGCCGCATCCGTCCAAACCTCCGATATACGGTGCCATAAATCAACTTGGCATTTTCGGAGAGGTGGACGGATAAATCCAAATAGCATCTGCCCCCAGGATTCAGACCAGACGTCCCAACGTCCCGGTCCGTCTTCCGGCGGAGAACCGATTCTGGCACGCCCGGTAAGACCTTTTCCTCTTTCCACTCCACACTTCGTGTGTCGTGTTCGTGAACAAAATCGCGGTTTTCTATGGCTGCCCTTGGATTCGAGGTACTAAGATTTGGTGTCTTGTTCCTGTGCAGAAGAAGAAGAAAAATCAATGGCTTCCAACTGTACAACTTGCAACAGCAACTCCCACTCCGTCCCAACCGGAGGAGTGACTTACGGGCCCAACGTGGCCTCCACCTTTTTAATGCCAGTGGGGCAGGTAACTTAAGCCACGGATTGTTCTTTGGGACCATGCTCCCACCAATGAGCGTCGGTGCCTCAACTCCGCAACCCAATGTTCCCAAGAAGTCGGTCTTCCACCAACTGACGACCGCAACGGCTTCTCTCAACAAGCCATCCAAAAAGGGGTTTTTAGTCTTTAATAGGCTGAGCCAAAGCTCAAGCGGGCCCGCAATGAGGCCCGTGATTCCCGAAGGGGCTACCCCAAAAAGGATAGCCCTCCTAATTCCTGCTGCAAATGAAGCCGTCAAAAGTGCTTCACCATTCAGGCGATCGGTCTTTCAGAGGCTGACCGTATCCAATCAAATCTTGTCAAGGACGTCAGTCTTTAATAGGCTGGCAACTGCTAGAGCTCCTCAACAAAACCAGGGGCAAGCTGCAACCGCTTCCAAAACTAAGGCGGTCCCTTCAGCAAGGCACGCTCAACGTCACCACTAGCGCCGAGTAAGAAAAGTCGGGGGCAACTCCCCTTCTGGACTTACCCCACCAGCTCCAATGGTGGAAGTCGATGCTGCTATTCCAACTGGGAACAACTTTGAACTGCTGAAGAGGGTGCGCAAACCCCCCCCCCCACAGCGGTACTGAAGAAATCACCTCATCCTGTTGAGGTCCCTGTGTAGGAAAAGCAGGAGCGGCCCCATCAGCGGTTTTTCTTCCAAATTCATAGAGTCTGGAGAAAAGTCCAGGTCTCTGTGATGGACGAAAGCTACTCTCGCCGACCGAAGAAATCGAAGGCTCGACAAAAGAAAGATCATTCCTCCGTTATACAGCGAGGGGATTCTTCTATAGAGGTGTCTATCATAACGACTCCATCAACTTTGACCTCCCACAAAAGGACGAGGCCGGAGAAAATCCCACTGCCTGCGACAAATTCCAAAAGCGCTGGACCCAAATGCCCCAAGTCTGGGGCCTGATCGTGCATACGGTCTACATGGCTTCCGGGATATAGGAAAGCCGTGCTTTTGTAGGTCATCGATCGCAAACTCGGTCACTGACAAAAGCACAGGAGCAACAACAAAAGCTCCAAAAGATGCTAACCAAAATGACATCACCCACCGGGCAGAAAGAAAGTCCAGAACCAGCATCTGAACAACGCCAAGAGCAGGAGATCGATACAGAGTTCCTGCGATGGGTGCTTGAAAGAAAAGACAATGAATCTGCTGAGCGAGACGCCAACATAAAGCAGATGGCGCTCTTGTTTCAGGATATAGTTGGAATGATAATCCAGCCAGAACCTCCAGTCAAGGATCCGCCGTTAATCATCGAGGATGACAGAGGGGAAATATCAAACCCTCTTCCAGCTCTATTAGTAGCAGGGAGGAAACGATCTCCAAGGCTGCTTCTGATGATTACATTGCTCAACAAATACGGGCTCATCAAGCGAATGAAGCGACCGGCCAAACTGTCAGAACTGGGCGACCGTATCCAGACTGGTATGACCAAATCAAGTACCCGCCGGGATATACAATCTCCAAGTTCCATGTGTACAAGGGAACATGCAACCCACACCAGCACGTGGCGCAGTTCAGAGCTCTGTGCGGCAACACCGGAGACGACGATAAATTGTTGCTTCGCCAGTTCGTTGGCAGCCTATCAGAGATGGCCTTTGAATGGTACTCAGAGCTCCCAAATGACTTCATAAAGACATTCACAGAGATGGAGCTGCTGTTCACACATCGGTTCGCCATTGCAAGCCAGCGCACCCCAATCACGGCTTTAATCAATGCAGGGTAAGGTCGGGAGAAACCTAGGTCCAATATGCGATCCTGTGGTGGAACATATGGTCAAAATGCGAATAGCGAATCAAAGAATCCCCCGCCGTAGGCATGTTCTTCGGGACCCTAGATCCGCAAACGACTGTTTCCCAGTTCATGACGTTCTTCAAGCCGACTATCTTCCAGGCTCTGATAGATAAACTGGCCCAAATGGACCAGATAGGCCACAGGCCTTCCTCTTCAAATATGGACCCTCGAAATGCCAAGGGTAAAGGGAAAGCGGCCTTCGTCGCCAACACTCAACAACAACCGAGCGACCTAAAACCGGCTGTTCGCCAAAACAATGCATGTCCACGCCTATCCCTAGAAGAAAGGCTAGGACGCGCTTACTCGTTTCCCCGCGATAAGACAAGGAGGCTATTTGAGTTGGCAATGCGTAACAAACTCATCACATTGCCAGACCCACGGCGTCCACCGCAACCCGGTGACATCAACAATCCTAACTACTGCTCCTATCATAGAATGGTGAGCCACCCAATTGAGGATTACTACGTCTTCAAGAACTGGATCGAGGATCGGTATCAACAAGGGAAGCTCATGCCGTCTGAGAACTGGAGGGTGAACCCGCCACAGAAGCACACTCCCAAAAAGGTGGATGCACTGGAGGCATCATGCTCGCTCATAGAAGAAACTCCATGGGAAATCGTTCTTTCAGCAAAGACCAAAAGAATGGTGAAGGATCTACAGGCATGTCCGGCAGTCAGGTGGAAAAGCCTACTTGAACCTGAAATCATCAAAGGGATTCTGAAACCGCGTCTCGTACCGAAGTTTGTTGACAAAGGGCAAAATACCCAATTTAAGCCTTCAAAGTCTTTGAAGAAAAGAAGAAGACCAAGAAGCCTGTGCAGCCTGCAGAGTATGACGACAAGCGCACAGACTTACAAAGGTACATTGACGTACTGGAGGAGTACAACTAGAAGGCACGGACACTAGTCACCCTCGAAGAGATCCTCAAGTATATTCTAGAGAACGAAGACAGTGACAACGATGAGGAAAATGACTCATCAAAAATCGAAGACTATGTAGCAAGTTGCCACATGGTTTCCCATTCGTCGTTAAATGACGAAGAAGCTCCCTCAGTGTCAGAAAACAATGTAGAGGAACTGGGGGCAGGATCGGCGCCAAAATCCCCGGAACTGCCAGAAGAAGACCCGATCGATATGCTGTTAAACGAAGCCTTTCGAAAATTCAAAGCCGACCGAGAACGCAAAACAACCATATACGAAAAGGCTAAGCGTCAAAGTCAGGGTAAAGAAGCTGCGGCGAGGATGAGTCATAAAGTACTCCAACCAAACTGAAGCACACCTACCATAAATAAGAGCAGAATCAAGGCAGAGAAGCGGTTCACCAAAATCCTGTCAGTGGGAATGAAGCTGCCGCCTCTGGTAAGAAACACTTCCGGGGTCATAAGCCTCGACGGAGAGGATTCACATCCAAACTACTGCCAATATTATCGGAGGGTCACCCACCCTACGGAAGAATGCAGTACCTTCAAGAAGTGGTGGCAAGGATATGTTGCCCACCAAAAACACTTCAAGAGGATAAAGCGCGAAACTCGTCGATAGCAAAAGAGTGCGATATATGCGCGTGAAAAAACGACTGGCAACTGTCATATGGTTGATACCAGTCCGGAAGGGGGAAAAGCCCCAAGTTCTTACTTTCGGGAGCGATTCTGAGGACGAAATACCCCTCAACCCTCTCTTCAAAGAACTCCGCCTCAAACATGGCGACATAGGACCGAGATGTCCTTATACTGGAAATTCGCCTCAAACATGGTGATAACGGACCAAAATGTCCTTAAACTAAAAATTCGCCTCAAATATGGCGACATCGGATCGAGATGTCCTTAAACTAAAACTTCGTCTAAAAAACGGCGATACCGGACCGAGAAGTCCTTAAACTAATCGTTCGCCTCAAATATGGAGGCAATGGACCGAGATATTCTTAAACTAAAAATTCACCTCAAACATGGCAATAACGGACCGAGATGTCCCTAAACTAGCTCATCGCCTCCAAAACGGTGATATGCTTTCTTGAGATCTATATTGCAATCGAAATCTCAACGGCCGAGGTTACAAATCAAGTCCCACTGGCTACGCAGCTACTTTAGCGATGAAGCCACCCCTAAATCACACCAGTAAATAGATGGGTCATGTCACGACCCGAAAATGGCACGTGATCGGCACTTAAATCACGTGACATCTAAAGACGTCGACGCGGTCCAAGTAGGCCGAAAACCAGGAATCTAAACCCTTTTTGAAAATATTGGATGTGAGGTTTAAAATAGTCATTAGAGGGAATCAGTTTTAAAATAACCATTTAAGTCTAAATAAGTATGTTTGAGAACATCCATGACGTTTTAAAATTCAACAGCACCTCTTTTGTAAATTTTGAATAAAACACGATACAAGCACAAATATATAAACCATCCCAACAGGAGCCAACTTCTACGCCCAAACGGCGGAGCAACCAAGAAGATAATATACGATGCCAAATGTCAAAGAAAATAAAAGCGAAACAGAATCAACAATATAAAAAGGTCGACTCTACTGAGTACGACGCCCAATAACACACAAACTCTAAGTCTCGCTTCTAAGTTAACAATAAACACATTCTAGGTCAATGGAGTTTTATTAGATACAACAGAATATAAATATACAAGTGTGGGTACGATACAACAGTAGCTCAACTACCAAAGTAATCACCAAAAAGAAGAGTGTGCTGCAATCCGCCGATGATCCGAGCGGTAAAACCTGCAAGAAACTGGGGCACAACGGGGGTGAGTTGCCAAATCAGTGAATAAAAGTACATCACAAGGTAGAAATCGAAATGTACAACGATACCTAGGTCGTAAGTATAATATTATCATATATCGTACCAATATCTATATATATATATATATATATATATATATATATAAGTATCATAAATGCAATACTATCCATCATGTGATCCCAAAGTAGAACATATCATATGCAAATGACTTGTATCCACGTATAAGTCCAAAGGTAGCAGAAAATATATATGTAAAACCTCTTCTTTAAAATAGCCGTGGGATACATATGTCACAGCATAAAAGTAGACATGATAGTATGAAATATAATAAGTATCTTATTTAAGATATACGTCTTGCTGTTTTGGTAAAGAATGATAAGAGGTTTACGGTTTAAAAGATCCCAGTGTCATACTAAACATGTCAAAATAAAGAGACTATAGCTCGTTTAGAAATCCTTTTTATATGCAACAACCGGTAAAAGGTATTCAGGTACTGTCCCTCGGATCAGTCCTGGTCGGCTACAATAATGCACCACTTTAACTGTATACCTCGTATGATAGCAACATATCAATATATGGATGTTCAGCATCGACACCCTAAATCAGCAATCTCTCGTGCCCATCAACGACACGCAAATCCTCAAATCCCTCGTGTCCATCACCGACATGCAAATCCTCAAAACCATCGTGTCCATCACCGACACGCAAATACAGATACCGTCGACACCATCTCAACATATGATCGCCTCTCGATATCCCTAGCCCCGGTCAGTATCCCTAGATATCCGCTGTGCTTATATCTAGCTCCGGCCAGTATCCCCTGGATATCTGCTATGTTTATCTCTATCTCTGGTATCGAGTGTACTTACTAGGCTCTCCAACTCTAATATGGTTATCCTGCCCCTCGGTCTCGACCGAGTCCACCATTTATCCGTCTATTTACTCCCCCACTCAGCCCGGATAAGTAGCAAGTCCGTAACCGTATATCTTCCCCACTCAGTTCGGAATAAAAACAATCAGAAAACATCAAGCTCATAGCGGACGTCAACTCATCGTATCCAGAAATATCAAGTAAAGAATAAAAATAATTTCATAGATCCTTTTAATGATATATTATATATATACATATATAACAGCATCCCATACCACCGATATATATCATCGAAAGTAAAACATCATGAAAACTCGTAAGAATCGAATACAAATATCCATGGTACTGGTATTCGCAAAACTCAACAGATAATAAAGGTACAGTCCGTAAATAAAGTCATGCATGCAACAACGTAACAGTTCTACCGTGTCATGGCAATACTAATGATGTGTAGTGTAGCATACACGTCTATGCTCGTGCAGCATTACAATCATTAGTATTTATGCAGGTGTTCTATAAGTGTTTAAAGAAGAAAGTAATTATACCCATATCCGTATCATATAATAAAATCGGAGTTTCCGGATATAGGGAATTAATATGCCTCGTATGGGCAATAACATACGTATCACATAGTATAGCGGTCCTACAGTGGCATGGCAGTACCAATGAGGTGTAGTGTAATATATGCGTCTGTGCTCGTGCATCATAGTACTTATTGGTAATTATGCAGTGTTCTATCATTGTATTCATATAACGGGAAAGCATATCATTGGTAAGTGTATCGCGAACATGTAACGTAAATCTAAGCATAAAGCGTAATTATTTAACGTAACTATTTGCTATGAGCTATACCATTTTCTTTGAAAATGGAATGAAACGTTGGTTTTGAAATCAAGAAGCTGCCTTAAGTTAAAAATAGATATTCATTTGGAAATTAGTTTCGCATCGTTGTCATTTATCATTTAAAAAGAGAAACGAATCGTTGGTTTTAAAAGAGTATAGCTCACTTGAACAAAACCTTCTAAATTAGAATAATTCTTGACACTCCGAGTCCAAAAGAAACTTAGCCGTATTCGGCACGCTAACCTCATCATCATAAGTACGGTATGATCCCTTGTACAAATCCACCCAAACTATATCCATATCGTACAGACCTATCGTCACGTATGTATGTCACCAAAACCATGTATAAAACTATATGTACATGAGTAACATATTAGATGCAAAATAACGTCAATACCATTAACTTGAATTAACACTAACAACTAACTAGATAGCATAACTATCATAGTGAAATGGTTGTGGGGGTGCTTACACCATCCACCCGACTTTCCCTGTAGATATAAATCTACTCACCAACTTGTCGAGCTCGTTGAATCCACGAATACTATGTCCGGCATCTCCTTCTCGGAAACCTTCGCGATCGTACCTATAATCGTAGTTAAATCATATCGACGTAAATATCATGTCAAAAACTAAAATAATGAGCTAAGCACTGTAGGTTAGAACCTACAGCTTACTTACCCCCACAACGACAAGATATCCCTATTGTTAACGTACGAACGTCAACAATTCAGCGACGACACAGAAATACGAAAAACCGTATCAAAATATCGGAAACTTTAATAAAACCTTACTAGAACACTCTCAGATTTCTCTGTATGAATACTGAGAAAAATTAAACAATACTATAGGTCATAAATTAACCAAATACACCTACAGAACAAAATACAACATAAAACTCCATAGGGGGATCGGCGACGCCGGCCAATCCAGTGATGTCACCGGTCGAACTAAGGGTGTTGGGGCTCGTGCTTTAGGTATAGTCTCATAGTGGTCTCATAATACTACAGTTTTGTTAGTTTTTCTAATAGTTATACTTAGTGGTTTCAGATTCAAATATACACTCACAAATATCACAAAAGTTCTTGTTTTTGATAATGCACACTGAAAACAGATATCAAACAGGATTGAATATGCAAATAAAGAAGAAGATATACCTATGGAGATGAATCATAAGGAAACACCAGCTCAAGAAGTGCATATGGAAGTTCCTAGGTATTGTAGTGGATCAAGCTCGGAGATGTGAACAACTTTGATGAAGGGATCCTCTCATTTCTTTCTTGATATGAAGAGTACTTAGAATTTAGTGTTAGAGTTTGAAGGACTCTATGGCTCAGTTTGGGACTTAGATTTTATTGTGTTATGAGAAAAAGAAAGAAAGGAAGAGATGTGAGGATTATTATGAAGGGAACGGAGGTATAAAGTGAGAAAAAGGACGTGGAGGGAGGAGAGCATGGGTGAGGGTGTGTTAGAGGTGAGCGTTTAGCCTAGCATAAACATATACCCACCCATCATTTAAAAAGAAATATGAAATAAAAACAATCTTTTCAAATAAGTGCCATAAAAAATTCAATACATTTTACCAATAATTACCCCTTTCACATAAATACCTTTATGTTACCACAAATCTAAACTTTTTATTAAAAATGAACTAAAATACTTATCATAATACTTTAAATACCATTATCTTAATATAAAATCTCATGTCATGTTAAAACAATTAAAATATCATTGTTATGATACCACACTTTTCTTCATATTTACCAAAATAATTTCATTTTTTTTGCGGATACAAGTCCGATACCAAAATTTCATAAGCGATATCATTTTTATAAACTCATTATCTCTATATTTAAAATTATAAATTAATATTTATAATTTTCCAAAATATTACAATATCCCCATCTTAAAGAAATTCGGTCCCCGAATTTAAATGTAACCCCCATCTTAAAATATTTTTCTCAATCCAATCAACTCAATTCAAAACAATTTGCCATGGTCCAAATTTTAAAACATATAGTCCACTCCATATAACGGAACTTCAATGTTCCACATGAGCTAAGACGTAACATAACGCAACCGTGCGCGCGAAAACTCAAAAGATATAAAACCCTCATAATTGTAACTCTAGCGGTTGCTATGAGATTTACACTAGTTATGATGCAAAATTCCAAATACGAAAACCGTCGTGTACACCAAGTACACGATCATAACCTTAGTCGTTGTGTAATATCTGTAGCATACGACCAAGCGAAAATAAAGAAATCAAATCTATGAAATAACTAATCAAGTGCAATGCACGAAAACAAAACCAAACCTAACGGGTTTGCACGAAAATCCAGGCCACATTCCATAAGTGTGCATGAAAGCAACATCCACTACATCGAATGTGCATGGAACCAATATCGAGTGCATCTAGAATGCACAAGATCACTATCCTGTGTATCGGGGTGCACAAAATAAATCTCAAGTGCATCAGGGTGCACAAAATCAACATCAAGTGCATCGGATGCACAAAAAAAATCTCAAGTGCATCGGGGTGCACAAAATCAACATTAAGTGCATCGGGTGCACAAAACAAATCTCAAGTGCATCGGGGTGCACAAACATCAAAAAGTGCAACTGGTGTGCACAAAATTATACCGATTATACCTAGAGAGAGAGAGAGAGTGTGTGTGTGTTTGTGTGTATAAGTCTCTTGATCATGTGCAACTGATGTGCACGAAAATATCAGTCTAGTGCATCTGGTGTGAACAACACTCCAATCGAGTGCAGTCACCTCATACGGAAATCTCAAACAAGTGCACTTGGTGTGCATAAAACATCAATCAAAGTGCAATCACCGTGCATGGAAACCTCAAACAAGTGCACCTGGTGTGCACAAAACGTTTGTGTGACTTTCAAATCCTCAAAATACATATGTCAAAATAACGGACGTTGAGTTGTCCTTTCTTTAATGTTGAAAACGAAATATTTGGACATAAAAATGCAAATCGAAAACAAATGACATCGAAGTATACATTCTTCAATGTCGAAAGGTGTTTATACACCCAGAACTGGCATAGCAAGGATTACAACTCGCCTTATGCCCACGGTCTAGCATTCTCTGTCTTCGAATTCTTCTTTCCCTGCGAATCTCTAATACCACGGCCTCTTTATACAATCATCTGATGAGGAGCAACGACGCAAACAGTCTCATACTGATACTTATCAAGACACTTCTTTGCCAAATAGTCCAGTCTCTCATAATGCAACATGTCGACGACGGCAATCTCTAACCTCTGCGTGCGCGCCAAGCAACCGACCCTAGGTCCAATCTCAATTATTATAGAATCTTGGAAAGAACCCATCATATCTCCTGCTGATCTTATATATCCATTCATCCCGGAACTAGCACTCCATACTGAATCAACTTTCATTTCGGAACAACTGAAATCTTCTCAAGACTTTCCTCTAAAAGTGCTGTCATGCACGCCTCTGCATACATATCAAACCTCCAGTTTTGACGGTGAAGAACAACTGCGCACTGAGACTTTGCACCAATCTCCTGTTCCATTACTCTCCAATATCGGTCAAATAAGGAGCGTATCGCGATAGTTATGCGAATTGCAATTCTTACTTGGTCATGATCAAGCCCAGAGTCTTACAAAACTCGAAAATACAAATCTGGCATCTCTGACACTCTGTGGAAGAATCTGGCTAAACTCATTTTCTAGAACTCATCCCAATTCGTCGGAGGAAAACATACTACACGATCTCTTCTGAGCGGCTCGCATCAGGTCTGAGGAAGATCCATCAAAAGAAGCTAGTCAACTTCACCGATCTCGCATCGGAGCGCCATAATGGATTAAATATTCTAGCCACCACACACTGCATGACTATTAATCCTCTGGCCCATCTATATTCGTAAACACCGGCAACTTTTAACTTCCTAAATTCTGGAAGCAACACCTTGACAATCTCAGCAACGATTGGTACCACTGTCTGAACAGTAGGCAACACAACGATCTACGGAGTAGGGAAAACATCACGCCTCCATGTCCGGCTGGTCTCCAGCAATGACCCGACCCTCTGGTACAGATCCCGAAGAAACTCGCTTCAACATTAGAAACCTGATCATATAAAGATAAACAACATGTTCCTATGTCACCGGAATATCACCCTGGTCAGTCCTCGTCCCAGACAAGTCTGCCCTGATCGTGCCTCTAACCGCAGCCCTCTCGGCTAGTGTAGACATGGCGACTGGAACAATCATCATGTATCAATAAGGATAGATCAACAGAACGAATAGAAGAAAGATCTCAAGATATATATCCTAAGGTAATTTAGGCGGAGTAACATATCGTAAATATGCCGCGGAACATATGTACGGTACGTCACTTTACTTAGTACCTATTCTATCAACCAAGGTCATCCTATGTAATGAAAGTTCGGGTATAAGACCCCAAAGTCAAGTCTAAGTTTGGTAAGGTCAAGCTTAGGTAATAAAAGTGTATGCCTAGACCCCACATAGTCAAACCTAGATTCGAATAAAGGTTAAACCAAACGCTCTGATACCAACTTTGTCACGACCCGAAAGTAGCACGTGACCGGCACTTAAATTACGTGACATCTAAAGACGTCGACGCGGTCTAAGTAAGCTGAAAACCCGGAATCTAAACCCTTTTTGAAAATATTTGAGGTGAGCTTTAAAATATCCCAGAGTCATACTAGACATGTCAAAATAAAGAGACTATAACTCGTTTAGAAATCCTTTTTATATGCAACAACCAGTAAAAGGCATTCAGGACTGTCCTCCGGATCAGTCCTGGTCGGCTACAATAATGCACCACTCTGACTGTATATCTCATATGATAGCAACATATCAATATATGGATGTCCAGCATCGACACCCTAAATCAGCAATCTCTCGTGCCTATCACCGACACGCAAATCCTCAAATCTCTCGTGTCCATCACCGAACGCAAATCCTCAAATCCCTCATGTCCATCACCGACACGCAAATCCAGATACCATCGACACCATCTCAACAGATGATCGCCCCTCGATATCCCTACCCCGGTCAGTATCCCCTAGATATCCACCGTGCTCATATCTAGCTCCGGCTAGTATCCCCTGGAAATCTGTCGTGCTCATCTCTATCCGATATCGAGTGTCCTCGCTAGTCTCCCCGCCTCTAATGCGGCTTTCCTGCCCCTCTGTCTCGACTGGGTCCACCATGCATCCGTCTGTTTACTCCCCCACTCAGCCCGTATAAGTAGCAAGTCCGTAATCGTATATCTCCCCCACTCGGTTCGGAATAAAAACAATCAGAAAACATCAAGCTCATGGTGGACGTCAACTCATCATATCCAGAAATATCAAGTAAAGAATAAGAATAATTTTATAGATCCTCCCGATGATATATTATATATATACATATATAACAGCGTCCCATACCCCTGATATATATCATCGAAAGTAAAACATCATGAAAACTCATAAGAATCGAATACGAATATCCATGTTACTGGTATTCACAAAACTCAACAGATAATAAAGGTACAGTCCGTAAATAAAGTCATGCATGCAACAACGTAACAGTTTTACTGTGTCATGGCAATACTAATGATGTGTAGTGTAGCATACGCGTCTGTGCTCATGCAGCATGGCAATCATTAGTATTTGTGCAGGTGTTCTATAAGTGTTTAAAGCAGAAAGTAATTCTACCCATATCCGTAGCATAAAATAAAATCAGAGTTTCCGGATATAGGGAATTCATATGCCTCGTATCGGTATTCACATACGTATCACATAGTATAGCGGTCCTACAGTGGCATGGCAGTACCAATGAGATGTAGTGTAACATATGCGTCTGTGCTCGTGCAGCATAGTACTCATTGGTAGTTGTGCAGTGTTTTATCATTGTGTTCATATAACGGGAACGCATATCATTGGTAAGTGTATCGCGAACATGTGACATAAATCTAAGCATAAAGCGTAATTATTTAACGTAACTACTTGTTATGAGCTATACCATTATCTTTGAAAATAGAACGAAACGTTGGTTTTGAAATCAGGAAGCCGCCTTAAGTTAAAAATAGATATTCATTTGGAAATTAGCATCGCATCCTTGTCATTTATCATTTAAAAAGGGAAATGAATCGTTGGTTTTAAAAGAGTATAACTCACTCGAACATAACCTTATAAATTAGAATAATTCACGACTCTCCGAGTCCAAATGAAACTTGGCCGTATTCGGCACGCTAACTTCATCATCATAAGTACGGTATGATCTCTCGTACAAATCTACCCAAACCATATCCATATCGTACGGACCTATCGTCATGTACGTATGTCACCAAAATCATGTATAAAACTATATGCACATGTGTAACATATTAGATGCAAAATAACGTCAATACCATTAACTTGAATTAACACTAACAACTAACTAGATAGCATAACTATCATAGTGAAATGGTTGCGGGGGTGCTATGCGCCATACACCCGACTTCCCCCGTAGATATAAATCAACTCACCAACTTGTCGAGCTCGTTGAATCCACGATTGCTATGTCTGGCATCTCCGTCTCGGAAACCTTCGCGATCGTACCTATAATTGTAGTTAAATCATATCGACGTAAATATCATGTCAAAAACTAAAACAACGAGCTAAGCACCGTAGGTTAGAACCTACATCTTACTTACCCCAAAAATGACAAGATATCCCTGTTGTTAATGTACGAACGTCAACAATTCAGCGATGACACAGAAATACAAAAAACCGTATCGAAATATCGGAAACTTTAATAAAACCTTACTAGAACACTCCCAGATTTCTCTGTATGAATACCGAGATAAATCAAACAATACTGTAGGCCATAAATTAACCAAATACACATACAGAACAAAATACAATACAAAACTCCATAGGGGGACCGGCGGCGCCGGCCAATCCAGAGATGTCGCCGGTCAAACTAAGGGTGTTGGGGCTCATGCTTTAGGTATAGTCTCCCAGTGGTCTCATAATATTATAGTCTTGTTAGTTTTTCTAGTAGTTATACCTAGTGGTTCCAGATTCAAATATACACTTACAAATATTATAAAAGTTCATGTTTTTGATACTGCACACTAAAAACGGATATCAAACAGGATTGAATATGCAATGAAAGAAGGAGATATACCTATGGAGATGATTCATAAGGGAACACCAGCTCAAGAAGTGCATATGGAAGTTCCTAGGTGTTGTAGTGGATCAAGCTTGGAGTTGTGAACAACTTTGATGAATGGATCCTCTCATTTCTCTCTTGATATGAAGAACACTTAGAATTTTGTGTTGGAGTTTGAAGGAATCTATGACTCAGTTTGGGACTCAGAGTTTATGGTGTTATGAGAAAAAGAAAGAAAAGAAGAGATGTGAGGATTATTATGTAAGGAAAGGAGGGGGTGTAAAGTGAGAAGAAGGAGGTGGAGGGAGGAGAGCATGGGTGAGGGTGTGTTAGAAGTGAGGGTTTAGCCTAGCATTAACATATACCCACCCATCATTTAAAAAGAAATACGAAATAAAAACAATCTTTTCAAATAAGTGCCCTCAAAAAATCAATACGTTTTACCAATAATTACCCCTTTCATATAAATACCTTTATGTTACCACAAATCTAAACTCTTTATTGAAAATGAATTAAAATACTTATCATAATACTTTAAATACCATTATCTTAATATAAAATCTCATGTCATGTTAAAACAATTAAATTATCATTGTTATGATATCACACGCTTTTCTTCATATTTACCAAAATAATTTCATTTTTTTTGTGGATACAAGTCCGATACCAAAATTTCATAGGCGATATCATTTTTATAAACTCATTATCTCTATATTTAAAATTATAAATTAATATTTATAATTTTCCAAAATATTACAGGTCACCCGCGGTGAAACTACTTTTGAGAGTTCCATCGTTCGTTAAAAAAAAGGTATGTTCACAAGCAAAAAGGGCACGGATGAAACTCCGAAAGGGCGCCGTGAGTAAAAACAGCAGGGCTACCGGCGAGTTTGTGAAAACCCAAAAGGGCGCGATCTCGTTAAAAAAACGGTATGTCCACAAGCAAAATGGGCACGGATGAAAACCTGAAAGGGCGCCGTGAGTAAAAATAGCAGGACTGCCGGTGAGTTTGTGAAAACACGAAAAGGCGCGAACTCGTAAAATAAAAATTCTTATGCACTTGTAAAGTCCTCTCGACCTTGTGAGGAGAAATTACCCATGTGAGATCCTTACGACTCACAGAAGAGCAAAACACTTATGAATCCTCATGAATCCTAAGGAGAAATTACACTTGCGAGATTCTCACGACTCGTAAGGAGAATTCCCCTTATGAGACCCTCACGGCTCATAGATTCAAAAGCTTTAAGCTACAGGGATCCGAACATGTTCTTAAGCCGTCGTATCCCCTAAGTTTCCTTACATACGGTCCAATATTAACCCTTGTATACAATCCACGGGCACGAATAAACATTTCCCCACCAAGTTCCACCAATGGTGAGAAATGTCCTTATATGGTGAATGACACTTGTAAGTCCTTTCGACTTATAAGGAGAAAATACTCTTGTAAGATCCTTACGACTTATAAGAGAAAATACACTTAGGAATCCCCACGATTCCCAAGGAGAAAATACACCTACGAGAGCCTCACGACTCATAGGGAGAAATACCTTTATGAGATCCTTACGGCTCCATAAAGTCAAAAGCTTTAGTCGACAGGATCCTAACCCTGTTTTCTATGCCGTCTTTATTCAAATTGACAAAGGAAAATGATGATTCGCTCCTGGAAATATCCCAATTGCAGCGATACTGATGCCTAAACAGGTGGTCAAACCCTAAGTCCTTTCACGGCAAATGATGATTCGCTCCTGGCAATATCCCAGTCGTAGCGATGCTGATATCAAGGTTGGTATCAGATTCCAAACTCGCAATAAAAACAGCAGCGAGTAGCAAAAAAAATGCATATGAAATAGCGAAAATGATGGGGAAACTCGCAATAAAAATCAGCGAGCAAAAAAATATGCATATAAAAACAGCTGAAATGTTTGGGCAACTTGCAATAAAAAGCAGCGAGTAAAAATATAAAAAAAAATAGCTGCAATGATTGGGCATCGCGGATAAAAAGTCGAAATGATTGGGCAATCGCGAATTTCATGATATGAAAAGATAGAGTATCGTGGAAATAAAAAAAATATATAAAATGAAATTTCCTTTGCCCTGCAAGTATGTCCATATTGACTCTTGTATACGATCCATGGGCACAAATGAAAGAAAGGGAACCATATTTTCCCACCGGGCTCCGTTAAAGGGAGAGCCAGATCTTGATGGCAACATCTACAGCCTAAAGATCAGATTGATGCTCCTGTCATTCCAACAGGGTGCAGACGTGACGTCAGCAAAGCTCCAATGACCCAAATCAAAAAGAAGTAATGGCAAAATCCTAGCTCCAACTCGACGTTCCTTCTCAGTGCAGACTCAACGTTAGCAAACAAAAGTGGAGTGATAGCAAAAATCCTAGTTCCGGCTCGATGTTCTCCACATTCCAGCAGGGTGCGGGCGTAACTGTTAAATGAAATTGGAGTAATGGCATATTCCAAGCTCCGGACCTTGATGGCGATACATACAGCATAAAGGTCATTTGGATGTCTACCCAACTTTAGCAAAGAATCGGTATGACAACACCAAAATAAAGTAGAGCAACGACATATTCTTAGCTCCAGTTCGACGTTCCTTCTCAGTGCAAAAGCAACGTCAACAAAAGACCCAAGAGGCAAAACAAAAAAAGGGAGTGATGGCAAAATCCCAAGCTCCAGCTCGACGTTCCTTCTCGGTACAGATGCGACGTCAACAAAGGCTCCAAAGAGACAAATCAAAAAGAAATGACGGCAAAATCCTAACTGCAGCTTGACGTGCTTCTCATGCTAGCAGGATGCAGATGCAACGTCATCAAAATACCTAAGGGTCAAAGCAAAAATGGAGTCACGGCAAAATCCTAGCTCCAAGTCTTGACGGTTCATATACAACCCAGAGACTATCTCAACGTTCCCCCTCATTTCAGCAGGATGCGGATGCAACCATCAAATGAAATTGGAGCAATGACATATTCCTAGCTTCGGACTTCAATTGCAATACAAACGCATAGAGGTCCTATAGATGTCTACCCTACTTCAGCAAAGAATCGGCATGACATCGTCAAAGCGAAAAACGAAGTGACGGCATATTCCTAGCTTCGGGTCTTGACGGCAACTCATATAAAACCCGAAAGACCATTGGAGATCATCCCACCCTAGAAGGGTGTGGTTATGACTCATCGGGGCTCCAAATTGTGCCTATCCTCAAGTAAAAAGCGTCATGGCAAATTCCTAACGCTTGCTCTTCTAACGACAATATAACCTAAGGAGATTATTTGAAGACGTCTTGTCCAGCATCCGAAGGGATCAGAGACACGACAGTCATGGGGCGATGGTATATTCCTAGCTCCGTACTTCAATTCCAATACATACAGCATAGAGGTCCTACAGATATCTACCCTACTTCAGCAAAGAAACGACACGACATGGTCAAAACAAAAATGAAGCGACGACATATTCCTAGCTTCGGGTCTTGACGACAGCTCATATAAAGCCTAAAAGACTATCGGAGATCATCCCACACCAGTGTCGAGTGGTTATGACTCATCGGGGCTCCAAATTAAGCCTAACCTCAAGTAAAAAGTGTCATGGAAAATTCCTAATGCTTGCTCTTCCAACGGTAATATGACCTAAGAAGATTACTTGAAGATGTCTTGTCCAGCCTCAGAAGGGATCAGAGACACGACAGTCACTGGGCTAATCGTACAGCAGCTTAAAAACTGCATATCGAGGAATACATCAGTTAATGCGACGGTACCACGGACTAAAACCCTAGTACCACAAACCTAATGGACCTCTGTCGTAAAGAATATGAGTTATCTATATTTCACGTTAGGATACACCTGCGTGATCTTCTCGACTCATCTCGACTCGTAAGGAAAAAGCATTTTTATGAAACTCTCATGGCTCATGAAGGTGAAAAGCCATAGGCGATGGGGATATCAACATGTTTTCTAAGCACTGTGGCCGTACAAGTAGGTCCAAAATGACTCTTGTATACTATCCACAGGACACATTCTCCAAAGTAGCATACTGACGAGGAAAAAAAAACCACTTGCGAGTCCTCTCGACTCGTAAGAAGAAAATTCTCTTGTGAGATCCTTACGACTCTCAAGAGAAAACATACTTGGGAGCCCTCACGACTCCTAAGAAAAAATACACCTACGAGATCCTCTTGACTCATAGGGAGAAAATTCTTTATGAGACCCTCATGGCTCATAAAGTTGAAAAGTCTCAGGCGACAGATCTAAACCTGTTTTCTAAGCCATTGCTGCCGTACAAGTAGGTCCAAAATGACTCTTGTATACTATCCACGGGCTACATTCTCCAAAGTCGCATACCGATGAGGAGTAAAAACCACTTGCGAGTCCTCTCAACTCGTAAAGAGAAAAGTCTCTTGTGAGATCCTTATGACTCTTAAGAAAAAACACACTTAGGAATCCTTATGACTCCTAAGAAGAAAATACACCTACGAGATTCCCTCGATTCGTAGAGAGAAAAGTCTTTATGAGACCCTTACGGTTCATAAAGTTGAAAAGCCTTAGGCGACAGATCTAAACCTGTCTTCTAAACCATTGCCGCCCAACAAGTAGGTCCAAAATGACTCTTGTAAACTATCCACGGGCCACATTCTCCAAAATCGCATACCGACGAGGAGGAAAAACCACTTGCGAGTCCTCTCGACTCGTAAGGAGAAAAGTCTCTTGTGAGATCCTTACGACTCTCAAGAGAAAACACACTTAGGAGCCCTCACGACTCCTAAGGAGAAAATACACCTATGAGATCCTCTCGACTCGTAGGGAGAAATATCTTTATGAGACCCTCACGGCTTATAAAGTTGAAAAGCTTTAGGAGACAGATCTAAACCTATTTCCTAAGCCATCGTTGCCCTACAAGTAGGTCCAAAATGACTATTGTATACTATCCATGGGCCACATTCTTCGAAGTCGCATATCAACGAGGAGGGGAAACCAATTATGAGTTCTCTCGACTCGTAAGAGGAAAATTCTCTTGTGAGATCCTTACGACTCTCAAGAGAAAACACACTTAGGAGTCCTCTTGACTTCTAAGAAGAAAATACTCCTACGAGATCCTTTCGACTCGTAGGGAGAAAAGTCTTTATGAGACCCTCACGGCTCATAAAGTTGAAAAGTATTAGGCGAAAGATCTAAACATGTTTCCTAAGCCATCGCTGCCCTACAAGTAGGTCCAAAATGACTCTTGTATACAATCCACCGGCCACATTCCCCAAAGTCGAATACCGATGAGGAGAAGAAGCCACTTACGAGTCCTGTTGACTCGTAAGGAGAAAATTCTCTTATGAGATCCTTACGACTCTCAAGAGAAAACTCATTTAGTGGTCCTCACAACTTCTAAGGAGAAAATACACTTACGAGATCCTCTCGACTCGTAGGGAGAAAAGTCTTTATGAGACCCTCACGGCTCATAAAGTTGAAAAGTCTTAGGCGACAGATCTAAACCTATTTCCTAAGCCATCAACGCCCTACAGGGAGGTCTAAACCGACTCTTATATACTATCCACGGGCCATATTCGCCAATGAAATGAAGAAGCTACTTACGGGACCTTACGACTCGTAAAGGAAAAAAAAGAATACTCGAGTGAGATCCTTACGACTCACGGAGGCGATGAACACTTAGAAATCCTCATGACTTCTAGGGAGAATACACACCAATGAGATCCTCAAAACTCATAGGAAGAAGGAAGAAAACCCTTCTTGAGATCCTTATGGCTCATGAAGATAAAAAAGCAAAAAAATCCTTAGGTTATAAGGATCCTAAACTTGTCTCCTAAGCTATCAATTGTATGGCCATGCATCTCTGCACTACTTCACCCATGTATATACTTACGTGGGCAAATTAGTGGGAGCATTTGTTCCCGCCAATTTTTTTGGCAAAGAGCTATTTGTTCCCTTATAAAAAAAAGGGAAGAGGAAAAGAATCCTCATTGTTTGGCATCACGTGTTAAACACGTGGGCGCTTATATGCAAAGCATATATGCGTTGAAAACAAATAACTAAGGGTCAAATTGGCCTCATGTGTTAAACACGTGAGCGCTCATATGCAAAGCATATGAGCGCTGAATAAAATAAAATTAAAGGCCAAACTGGGCGCTCATATGCAAAGCATATAAACGCTGAAAAAAATAACTAAGGGTCAAACTGGCCTCACGTGTTAAACACGTGTGCGCTCATATGCAAAGCATATGAGCGTTGAACATAAATAACCAATGGCCAAACAGGCCTCACGTGTTAAACACGTGAGCGCTCATATGCAAAGCATATGAGCACTGAAAATAAACAGGCTAAAACTCACACTAGGGGTCACGTGTTAAACACGTGAGTTCTCTTGCCGCATTCTTTAGCAGCGCTCACATGCAAAACATGTTAGCGCCCCAATTTAAAATGATCCCATCTGATAGAATTAAATTCTATTTGGGAAATATTTTCCTTGATCTTTCTAATATTGAGAGAACTTTTTCTAACAGAGAATCTTGGATTTAAAATCCAATAGTGATGAAATATCACCAATTAAACCATCTGATAGAATTAAATTCTATGTGGGAAATATTTCCTGATCTTTCTCAAACTAGAAATGTCTTCTCTGTTAAACAGAGTTCATAAGATAAAATAAAATTCTAATCTTATTAAATTAACAAGATATTTATATGATAGAATAAAATTCTATCTTAGGAAAATATTTCCTAATCTTGTAAAACAAACAAGAAATCTTCTCTGTTAAACAGAGAGTCTTTGGATTAAAAATTTAACGGTGAATAAAATTCATCGATTGATCTAAAAGATCATTTTGATTGATTATAAAATCAATCATGATCTCTCAATGAGAGATTTTCTCAACAAATTGATTCTTTCCTTTCTCCTATAAATAGGAGCAAAGAGATAACAAAAGGGATGGAGAAGGAAAAAAGGAGACCCCCATAAGCTTCTGTAAAAATATAGAAGGCTCTCAAAATAACAGAGAATTTAATTCTCTCAAAAAAGAAGATTTCCCTCCTAAAAAAACCCTAGGTAAAGAAAAAAGAAGAGATCAAAATATCTCCTTTACCTAACATACCATATCTAAGGGTTTAACCCTTCTCCAAGAACTTAGTTCTTTCTCTAGATCTGAGATCCACAAGACAAGTCTCCCACAAGTTGAGAATTTAATTATCATCGGGAAGATCTTATTCTTGAGAATCAAAGATTCAGGAAAGAATAAGGTTGAACATGAAGAACATGGAGTTCATAATACTCCGGGAACTTAGTTCTTTCAAATCAAGAACTTAGTTCTTAAAAGAACCTGATCCAAGATCCTCAAAACAGTGATCTTGGTGATCCTTAATGGTCAAAACACCATTAAAAGAGGTTTAACCTCTCTGAAAACATGAACATGGAAAACATGGAGTTCATAATACTCCAGGAACTTAGTTCCTTCAAATCAAGAACTTAGTTCTTACAGAACATGATCTCAGATCCTCAAAATAATGATCTTGGTGATCGTTAATGGTCAAAATACCATTAACAGAGATTTAAGTTCTCTAAAAATATCAACAGAGATTAAATTTCCAAAAACATACCGCCAAACGTGAAACACACGTGAGCGCCGGGAAAAGTTGGTGCTTAGCACTATTGGAGCGCCTCACGTGAAATACACGTGTGCGCTACAAAAGTTAGTGCTAAGCACTATTGGAGCGCCTCACATGATATAAACGTGAGCGCTATATGCAGCTGAGTGCTTACCGCTGCTGGGTGTTACAGAAACCCAATCTTAGCCCAAATTGGCTAAGCTTATATTCATGATATCCAAATTGATATCCAAACCGATCTTAGTCTCAAACATGACTAATGATCTCTCATTGATGATATCCAAAATGATATTCATCCTATATCTCCTAAGATAATTTTAGTCTAAAATAAGACTAATGATTCTTAGATGATCCACCATGATTTTTTCCCTCAAATACGGGATTTGGTTCAAGAGTACATCTATACACACCTCTGATATATGTCGTTGTAATTCCTCAACGTCTTCAGAGAGGTGGCACGTCCCGACAACCAACAACTCCTTTCTCGTCCCAACTTGATATAAAATTTCATCAAGACTGGAAATGATATATCCCACGTTGATGCACTTCCAAACTAACATGCACACCTCAAATCGGATCGCACCCCAAATTGGGCGCATCCCATGTTACCATCATTCACTTTGCCACGTAACAAATACATGTGCGTGTAAGATGAATGATGGACCGAAATGTCCTTAAACTAATATCCACCTCCAAAATGGCGATAAAGGACCGAAACATTCTTAAATTAACATTTCGCCTCAAACAAGGCGATAATAGACCGCGATGTCCTTAAACTAAAATAATCGAGCCCAAATGCTCATATGTTTAAGCTGATCTTAATCTCAAACCAGATTAACGATTCTTAAATCAACCCAAACCCAAATCTAAAAATATACGGATTTGGAATAATCCACGCCCTATGGGCGACAACATAAATTAATCTCTGTATACAATCCACGGGTAACCAAAACCAAAAAAAAACACACACGACATGAAGTGAACTTCCGGAGTAGGAGAAAGTGGTTATCGCGATGCGGTAACGTAATTAACTGCAGGGGCTTGCGTCTACAGGGAAGAGCGTCCCCACAATCAAAAACCCCTCATAAAACGAGGGAGAATCTGACGAAGTCTGTTACAGTGGCCGCATCTGTCCAAACCTCCGATATACGGTGCCATAAATCAACTTGGAATTTTCGGAGAGGTGGAAGGATAAATCCAAATAGCATCTGCCCACAGGATTCAGGCCAGACGTCCCAACGTCCCGGTCCGTCTTCCGGCGGAGAACAATCTTCTTTAAGAACTAAGTTTTTATGTTTTTTCCTTTATAAACACTACATTTCTTTTAAGGTTAAACCATATTTTCAGAAGAATTAAATTTCCAGAACATAGGTTCTTTTTCTTTCTTTTTTTAATCTAGTTCTTTTCTCCTAAACTTTGAGTTTGAAGAACAGAGTCTCCCCGATGAGAATTGAATTCTCAACTTGTGCGGAGATTTGCTTTGCAAATCTCAAATCAGAGGAAGAACTAATTTCTTGTATGAAGAGTTAAACCCTTGTTTCCATTTATGCTAGGAAAAGGAGATACTTTGATCTCTTCTTTTTTTTTACCTAGAGTTTGAAAGGTGGGAGATCCACTTCTTCTGTTTTTCCTTTTGTGGAGAAACTTATGGGGTCAATTCTCTATATGAGACTTGAAGTCTCGAGCCTTTATATAGAAGAGGCAAGTTTGTTAATTAGTTTGAGAAAATCTCTTATTTTGAGATTCCAATTGATTTTATTCGTCTCAAAAATTATTTGTGGAATTTTATCCACCGTTGGATTTTGATCCAAGGATTTCTATTTTACAGAATATGTTTTCTTGTTTTTAATAAGATTAGGGAAATATTTTCCTATATATAGAATTTAATTTTATCATTGGATTTTTGATCCAACCGAGAATATCTTTTTCACTTCGAAAGATTAGGGAGATGTTTTCTTCTAATAGAATTTAATTCTATTAGTTGATAATTTATCATCATTATTGGATCTTTGATCCAATGGCTCTGTTTAATAAAGAATATCTTAGATTTTAGGAAAATATCCCCCATATGGAATTTAATTCTACCTGCTTTTAATTTGGGCATCGGCGCTCACGTGTTATGCACGTGGGCGCCACTTAAGAATTTAATTCTTATATATGATAGGCGCTCCTGTGCTTTACACATTGGCGCCCACATGAAATTCACGTGCGACGCTACCATAGGATTTAATCATGTCGGGACCCGGTTCTTGCTCACGGAGCAAAGTGCCACACGGAACAAAGTGCCACGCCAAGTGTCATGTTAAGTGGGCGGGGGCCACCTCTTGAATCCGTAGGGGCCACCTCTTGAGTCCGTAGGACCCACTGAAGAACAATGGGGACTTTTCGGAATACATTTCGAAAGAGGGCATATCTGTACTATAAATGGAATGATACCACTTCTCAATACAGAGGCGCCTTTTAAGTGAACTGGCACTACAGGAGCTTGAGAACTCCTTAGTTAAGGGTTCTCGAGCCAGGGAAGTTCTGGGATGGGTGACCTCCTGGGAAGTGGCCCCTGGTTGGGTCCGGTTCGCCCCGAAGGACACAACCGTACGGCTTCGGCCAGAGCGGACAATACTTTCTGTATTGGGGGTAGGGTGTGACAAATCCTATAATAGGTTGGCACTGGCGCTCTCATGGAGAGCACGTGAGGCGCTGCCTCATTAGAATTTAACAGAGCTTAACTCTTTTTATTATGTTTAATTATTGGAGAAACAGACCCATGTGACCTTGACATGGTCAACATATCAAAGGGTCCTAGTCAAGTTCATCCCGTCATTATCTTGATTGCATTAAACCCACCTGTATAATACCCTTGACACAGTCAAAATAGTTATACGACTGTCCTAACCAATCCATATATCCTTGTGACAGAAAAGTATTACAGAGCTACCGCACACTACGTCTCGACGAATGGCAACGACAAACGTAGTACGAATACTAAGCACTACTAATTTGAAATGACAAACTGTCCTAGATTAATGCATCTCTCTGATGCAGAAAAGTAACACATAGCTACCATACACTATTCCTTGACGAAGGCCAATAAACATAGCATGAATACTAGGCACTACCCGTTTGAAATGACTGAAGGCTATGGCTGGTTTTTGGAGAAAAATCTTTAACGTAATGAACTTGATATCGTTGAAAGAACTCGAGTGGCTTTGAAATGAAGTGGTTTAAGCTCCGCTTTTTAAATCTAGTAACATAAACCTTTACTTAAGAGCGAACTCCCAGTGAAGGGATCAAGGCTCTTCCCTCATAGAATGAGGTGCGGGATATTCCTAACCGAATACCTCTATGCAAAGCAAAAGAATACGACTGTAACTTTTAAAGAAAACTGAGTAGTTTTAAAATTGGTTCCGACAACATCATTTAGGTTATTTTCCTTGCACTATTCAGATAATGTGTTCCTATCATTTTAAGTTTCAAAGCCACAAAAGAAACAACCAAAATAACATGCAATTTATATGCCATCCGAATTCGCCACGGGGCCCCGTCATGCACCGTTAGGTTACTTAACTACCGGCAGAGCAGGGGCAGGATTAGCGCGGATGCAAAATATATAAAACTATCTACTAAATATAATATATATATATATATATATATATATATATTGCAGGCAAATAATAGTCATCAAAGGCAGATACAAATCATCACAGGCATGCGAATAACAATATGGAACAGCGGACAAACTAGGATCCTCGCGTTTCATTTGAGACGTAAATAAGACTTGACGTTTCCCGGTCATGTGGATAGCCAGTGCAATGAAGAACCTAGACCTCTATGAGTGCGGAAAGTTACCCGCCAATCCCGAAAGTAAGGCAACCCCAATCAACAAAGTGAATGGGCCACCCAGCACTTCACGGAATCCGGTAATTTGAGTACCCTTCCGTGGGTCAACTTATAACCCCTACGAGTGCAGTGAATAGCCTACCAATTCTAGAGCAAGGCCCCCCGGTCTCAACGCCATGAGATGTGGGCTCGTTGCCCTTTAGAACCCGGCTATTCGAGCACTCCTCCGCAGGGTAATCCTAGTACAGAAAAGAATATATATATACAAATGGTGATATTGACCTCAACCCTGTCGTGCCCCAATAAAATAATATACAAACTGGCGAAACGACAGTCCATATGTCGGACGCTCGCCCTGCAATAATGAATATACAAATGAATCTGAACTGTACATCTAACATTGCATATGTTTCCCCCAATCAGAGCAAAGCTCTGTTTGAATTTCAAAATTCAAAAGGTGAAGCAACGCTTCAGATCCGTTGCGCTGCGCGCAGAGCACCACGTGTCAAAAGCAGACACGCCAGCGCAAGGAGCGCTACGCCTAAGGCAGCGCACCTCCAATCGGAGCAAGGCTCTATTTTAAAATTCAAATTTTAAATAAAGGAAGCAACGCTTTAGATAACTTGCGCTCTGCGCTGCGCGCCATGTGTCAAACAGTGGTGCGCTAGCGCAGTTGCGCTGCGCTCTGCGCTGCGCGACACGTGTCAGCGTAAGTGCGCTAGCGCAGTTGCGCTGCGCGACACGTGTCAAGCAGTGGTGCGCTAGTGCAGTTGCGCTGCGCTCTGCGCTGCGCGACACGTGTCAGCGCAGTGGCGCTAGCGCAGTTGCGCTGCGCGACATGTGTCAAGCGCAGTTGCGCTGGCGCCAATTGCGCCAGCACTGGAATTTAAATAATATATTATTTAATTAATCAGAATTAAAATTCTAGAAAGATCTTTTTAACCTTATTAAAATAAGAAGATTATCTTCCGTAAAACAGAGGCCTTAGGATCAAAGATCCAACGGTGGGGAAATATCCCCAGATCAATCAGAGAAAGATCTCTGTAACTAACTCAACAAACCAATTGGCCCTATATAAAGGCCCCTAGACTCCAAGTCTCACATATACAGAGATAGAGAAAAGGAAGAACTCTGAAAAATTTGAAAGGCAAGCCTTTGAAGAAAGAAGATCATCTTCTTCAAGGTAAAGAACTTAATTCTTGGAAGAACAGAGATGAAAACATCTCACAAAAAGAAGAATTTCTTCTAAAAGGATCAAAGATCTAAGAACAAGATCAAGATCTTCAAAAATAAAAAAAAAGATCAAAAAAGATCCAATCATAAAAGATTAAAGAAGTAATTTACTTTATCCCTAGATATTTTGATCTATATAAAGGCACAACCTTTTGATGAACCATTGGTTCTTGAATCTTGAGGTAGAACCTCTTTTGAGAACAAGAAAAACTTGTTTCTTTGATCTGAATTGGATCAAGATGCGCTCTGCGCTAATAGACAGTGCTTTGCACTTTTGAAATGCGCCTTTGCGCTCCTTGGACTGGCGCAAGTCACCAGAGAGTGCCATGTGTCAGACACAGAACAATCTGCGCTTTGCACTTCTAAAACAGAGCACTGCGCTCTTGGATTGGCGCACTACACCAGAGCGCGTCACGTGTCAGCAGCGCACTAGCGCAGCGCACTGGCGCAGCGCACTGCGCTAACTGACTTGCGCTTAGCAGAGCGCGACACGTGTCACCTCCACATGCGCCGGCGCCTTGCGCTCTTTAATTGGCATAAAGCGCCTGACAAGCCACGTGGCGCACTGTCAGACCACTAAAATTCTATGCATTATTAAAAAAGGGCAGAACCCAAGTAAAGTCTATCAGACCAATTTTAAATGATGTGCATTATTTAAAAAGGGCAGAGCCCAAGTAAAGGCCTAACAGGCCAAATGTAAATGCTATGCATTTAATTAAAAAGCCCAATGCTATGCATTGTTTAAAAGGGCAGAGCCCAAGTAAAAGCCTAATAGGCAGAACATGAATAAAATGTTAAACATTTTTCAACTGGAATTAGCCCAATTCTGGCCATAAGTCCTCAATATAAATTGAACTGAGTACGACTGCTCTCCCAATCAATTTACACCCGGTTCGAGGGTACATCTCTTTACTCCTCTGAAATCCGTCATTGTAATCCCTCAACGTCGTCAGAGAGGTGACGTGTCCTGACAACCACACACTGCTACGGACTGTAGGGTCCTTAAACTCATGGACTATGATGTCCTTAACCTTGACCGTGATGTCTTAAAACTAATGCCGGACTATGATGTCCTTAACCTTGACCGTGATGTCTTAAAACTAACACTGGACTGTGAGGTCCTTAAACTCACGGACTATGATGTCCTTAACCTTGACCGTAACGTCTTAAAACTAACATTGGACCGCAATGTCCTTAAACTACTTATCGACCGCAACGTCACTAAACTAAACAATAGAGCCCCCAATTGCTCTCTTGTCGGATCTAAACGGTCCCGTTAAGTCGATCTTAGTCTAAAATAAGACTAACGTGTCCTTAACGAACGTTTAAGTCGATCTTAGCCTCAAATAAGGCTAACGTATCCTTAAACCCCCCCAAATCTAAGAAAGATACGGATTTGGACTAGTCCACGTCCTACAGGCGACAGCATAACTTAGTCTCCGTATACAATCCACGGGCAACCGAACAGAAAACAAACACACACGACACGAAGTGACCACATGGAGAAAGAGAAAGTTGTTACCGCGATGCGGTAGAATAATTAACTGCAGGGGCTTGCGCCTGCAGGGAAGAGCGTCCCCACAATCAAAAACCCCTCAAACGAGGGGGAATCTGATGAAGTCTGCTACATCGGACGCATCCATTTAAACCTTCGATACATGGTGCCATAAATCAACTTGGCATCTTCGGAGAGGTGGACGGATAGCACCTATTAGCAACTGCCCCGAATCTCAGGCAAGACGTCCCTGTCGCGCCATCCTTCGGAGGGGAACAGATTCTGGCACGCCCGGTGGGACCTTTTCCTCTTTCCACTCCACACTTCGTGTGTCGTATTCACGAACGAATCGCGGTTTGTTAATGGTTGCCCTTGGGTTTCAAGTTACTAAGATTTGGTCTCTTGCTTGGCACAGAAAGCAAAACAGCAATGGCATTCACCTGCTCGAAGTGCTCCAACTGCAGCTGCAACCCACGCTCCGCCTCACCTGGAGGTGTAGCTTATGGACCTCAAGCGGCGTCCCTGTTCACGATGCCGATAGAACAAGTCACCTAGGCTACTACTGGATTATTTTTCGGGACCATGCTCCCGCCAATGAGCTTCACTGCTCCCGTGTCCGTACCAGAAGCTCCTAAGAAGTCGGTCTTCGATCGACCTACAGCTGCTGCGACCCCTCTCAGCGGGTCGCCCAACACCATTGCCTCGGTCTTCTCCAGGCTGGGCCAGAACTCCTGCGGGCCCACGATGAAGCTTGCGATCCCAGAAATGGTTATTCCGAAGAGAGTAACCAAACCTGCTCCTGAAGTCGTCAAGGCGACTTCTCCTGCCAATGGGTCAGTCTTTACAAGGCTGACTGTTCAGTTGATAAAACTGCACATTTGTATTACATTTTTCCTATCATTTACATATTAAAAAAAGGACTTTATTATAATATATTATACATGTGGGGGTTTATGTGTAAAAACACCATTTTCCATGTGTTAATATATTTTAATTAGTATTTGGTAGGAAAATGTATGCAAATAAATCTATTGACCAAATCCTAGTAGAACTAAGTCTACTAAATATTATT
Source organism: Agapanthus africanus (assembly GCA_030015575.1). NCBI lineage: Eukaryota > Viridiplantae > Streptophyta > Magnoliopsida > Asparagales > Amaryllidaceae > Agapanthus > Agapanthus africanus. The sequence goes on along the minus strand of JASDDO010000004.1, from coordinate 43,685,286 downwards.
TGAGATTATTGTGCAGAATTTTCCAAGTTGTTATGCAGAATTTATCAAACAAATCAAGTTGTTGAAGAAAACTTGCCAAATTAAGAAGCAAAACTTGGAGACCAAGTCTGGGAGCAACCGAGAGAAGATTTCTGAATTCTTAAGGTGCCTAGGATTGCCACATGTCCCAAAGATAAAGCCCAAGAAATTTGATGAAATGATCTTCACCATTGGCCGCGGAACCGCGGCCAAACCCCCCTATTGGTCGCGGATCCGTGGCAATCTAGAGAGATCTTTTGCTAGAATTTTGGGAGATCAATCACTGCTGAATTTTACCAAGTTTCCAACGTAAAGATTCTGGCTTTGCACTATAAAAGGGCACCGAGAGCCTCTTGGAAAAGTTATCAAGCCGACGAGATCACGAAGTCCAAGACGGCTCACGCGTCCAGGCTGGTCATCAACGGTTCATCTACCTCCTTAGAAGAGATCGAGAAGCAAACTAGATTTTTGTAATCATTTTCTAAGGAATCAAAGTGTATTTGATATTGTTGATTAATAAAGGTAGCTTTCTTCTTCTTATTCTATTTCTTCGTAGTTTAATTATGCATTTTCTCTCCATCTCTTTTTCTCCCAACATGCGCGAGTAATTCTCCGCTTGTTAGGGTTCGTAGGATTAGGGTAGGCTAATGGATGATGAACATCTCTAAACTCTTTTTAAGTCCTATAAAGTTTATGAACTTTATCAAAAGAATCATTAATATCCTAATCGGGCGCGCTAACAATTCTTTGCTAGTTCCGACCGCGATTAGCGATTAGATTAATGATTGTTTTGGTAAAGGCTAGAAATGAATGGAGTTCCGTGTCGAGATAAGGGTTAAGAGTGGGATTCCTTTTCCCTCCAGAAACCCTAATCTACACGCATCACCGTCGTTCTAGTTATAAATCTATTAAAGGATAAAAATGGTAACTTTTAATTAATCGTCCATAACTACTAAATCCTAACGAACCCTACAGGCCCTCTTATTATATTATCTACATCTTTAAAATAATCTAGATCTATATTTTACATTCTTGTTTAACATAGATCTAGAAACTTTTCACAAAATTCTTTATTTCTCCCCCCTTCTTCAACACATCTAAAGTAAGAGTAAAAGATTCAACGTTTCCCTGAGGACGACCCGTACTCACCTCGGTCTAGCTACACGCGACACCGTTCTGATTGCGGTTACACTACAAACACACTCTTTCGAACAAATCAAATGGCGCCGTTGCCGGGGAAACGTGCGTAATTTTTTATTTTTACTATTTGTGTTGAATTCTTAGACGAGTCATATCATTATTAAAACAAAACTGCAAATTGTATATTTAACGATTATTGTGTGAATTTTTGCGAGGAAATCTGGAGTCACGGACTTGAGGAAACAGGAGATCTAGGGTTCACACTTCTCTGGTAAGATTCTAACTCCCTTTCTCTCCTCTAAAATCCAATAAAATCTATTTTCTGCAGGATTCTTTGCAAAATATCACCGCTCAAAAATCTTTTTGCAAAGTTTTGTTTTTCGGTTTGTTTTTGCATATTTTAATACGGATCTTTAAGGGGCAAGGACCAAATCAAGATTAGGTGGGGATTTCATCACCCTTCCTAACCCCACAAATCACAAACCGAGCATCTGCATCAACCCTATATTAATTTAAAAAATATCTAGACCAGACTCTAAGGACTGTCGCGCTCAATAAGGACAGAGGAAGGTCGTGGGTAATCTATCGCTTATCCGCATTACTTTTGTAGTGCGTAGGCAAGTGTGTCAAAGGCTAGTGGTTTTTAATTAGGCCCACTACTGTGGTTCCTTCCCACTTACCTGGCACTTACCTGGCTACAAGGGTAGTACGGAGGCGGTAGAGGATTGATCCTACGGCTTGTCCTTTGGAAGTCTAGGAGCGGTCTAGAGACTGGACCTAGGTAACCTTAGTTCTAGGGTTGTTTGTGCATTTTTGTGTGATTTGTCTAAATCCGTCATTTTTCAAAACAAACTAATTATTTTCTCCCCTTCCCCCTTCTTCTCTTCTTATAATGGGTGAGCTAAACAGAAGAACACTTGCCGAGCTTTGTTGTCCACAACCAGATATCTCTTGTTTTCGTAATCCCTTCGGTATACCGTCCGGCTCTTCCATGTCCTTAAGAGATCATATAGAACAAGGGGGAAGAAACAGTTGGCCACCTCAGTCTAGGTCTTATCAACCGTATCCTAATCCTACACCTGTTTCAGTTCATACCCAGAGTGAGGAAGCTCCTAGACGAATGTCCATTGCTGAGCACATAGCTAGGTCTAGAGGCCAAAGTTTCAACCCGGACCAATATCAACCATCACCTCCACTTTCCAAAGAAGAGTTTGATAGCCAACCGACCAACCCATATCAATATTCTTCTTATCATAATATTGATCCTACTCCTACCCAATTTTCGCAACCATTCTACTCCTACCCAAATGCCCTAAGTCTGGGGGCATGTTGGTCCATACCGTTTACATGGCATCTGGGAAGGAAGATAGCCGCACTTCAATGGGCCACCGACCACTCACCCGATCCATCACAAGATCCAAGGAACAACAGCAGCAGAAACTCCAGGATATGCTGACTGCAATGGCCGCACTCACTGGACCAAAGGAAAGCCCGGAGGCGTCATCGGAACAACGCCGCGAACATGAGACCGATGCTGAATTCCTTCGTAGAATACTTGAAAATAAGGACAAGGAGGCTGCAGAACAAGCGGCCAATATAAAGCAGATGGCTCTTCTGTTTCAAGACATGGTCGGGATGATGATACAGCCGGATCCCCCAGCCGAAGATCCTCTGATTATCCTTGAAGATGATAGAGGAGAAACGTCAAATCCACCTCCGGCTCTTTCAACAGCCAAGGAGGAAACAATTGCTAAGGCCACCCTGGATGATTATATTTCTCAACAAATACGAGTTCACCAGGAAAATGAGGCAGCCGGCCAAGTTGTCAAAACGGGGCGACCATATCCGAGCTGGTATGATCAGATAAAGTACCCGCCGGGTTACACAATTCCGAAATTCCATGTCTACAAGGGGACTGGCAATCCCCACCAACATGTCGCCCAGTTCAGGGCTCTTTATGGCCATACCGGTGGCGATGATAAGCTCTAGCTTCGCCAGTTCGTCGGCAGCTTATCGGAGACGGCGTTTGAGTGGTACTCCGAGCTTCCAAATGACTCCGTCAAAACTTTCGCAGAGATGGAGTTTCTATTCACTCAGCGATTCGCGAGCGCCAGTGAATGCACCCCGATAACAGCCCTGATCAATGCAAGAGTGAAGCCAGGCGAAACTTGGGTTCAATATGCAATCCGATGGCGGAACTTATGGTCGAAGTGCGAACGGCGCATCGAAGAAGCACCAGCGGTGGGCATGTTCGTGGGCACCCTAGACCCTCATGCAATTATTTCACAGTTCATGATGTTCTTTAAACCGACTACATTCCAGGCTTTAATCGATAAGCTAGCCCAGATGGATCAAATGGGTCACTGACCGTCTCCCCCGAAGCCGGAACCTCGAAACGACAAGTGTAAAGGGAAGGCGACCTTCGTCGCGAACACCCAACAACAGCCCATTGCCCCAAAGCTAGCAGATCAACTGGAAGAGAGATGGCGCTATTACAATGAGAAAATGAAGCGTCTTTACTCATTCCCACGGGACAAGACGAAGAGGCTGTTCGAGCTGGCTATGCGCAACAGGCTTATCAGTTTGCCGAATCCCAGGCGACCGCCGCAACCCAGCGAAATGAATAATCCCAATTACTGCCCTTACCACCAATCGATAAGTCACACGATCGAGGATTGCTTCGTCTTCAAGGGATGGATCGAGGACCAATACCTACAAGGCAAGTTTGCATTGTCTGAGAAGTGGAAAGTAAACCCACCACAACCGCACACTCCTAAGAAGACGGACACACCGGGGGCAACGTGTTCTTTTGTTGAAGAAGCCCCATGGGAGGTCGTGCTTTCAGCCAAAACCAAAAGGATGCTGAATGATCTTCATACATGCCCGGCGATCAAGTGGAAGAACCCGCTAGAACCCCAGATAATCGAAGGGATGCTGAAGCCGTGTCCAACTCCAAAGATTGGTGGTGATAGCCCGAGCATTCACACCCAGCCTTCAAAATCTTCAAAGAAGAAGAAGAAGAGATCCAAAAATCCCGTGAAGCCTGGCGACGAGCGCACGGACTTACAGAAACAGATCGACGCGCTGGAAGAGTACAATCAAAAGGCACGGACTCCCATCACACTCCAAGAGTTCCTCAGCCACGTCTTTCAGGAGGAAGATGATGGAGAGAGCTCGTCGGATGAATCCGAGGGATGCGTAACAAGTTGTCATGTGATCTCTCACTCGTCTACGGATGATGAAAAACCTCCTTGCACTGAGAAACTGGGGGCAGACTCTGAACCATAACTTCTGGGGCCGTCAGATGAAATGATCGACACATTCCTCAATGAAGCTCTCCTGAAAAGTAAAGCTGATCGGGAGCGCGAGACGACCATATTTGAAAGAGCCAAACGCCGGCGATTGGACGAAAAAGTCAAGACACTCCCGCCAAATCAAAAGACATCCGTTGCGGATAAAAACAAGTTCAAGGCGAGGAAAAGGTTTGCTAAAGCCATGTCAATGGGAATGAAGCTACCGCCCTCCGAAAGAAACCCTCCCGATGAAGCAAAGACGCATCCTAGCTACTGCTCATATCATCAAAAGATTTCGCACCCCACCGAGGAGTGTAATGCTTTTAAAAGATGGTGGCAGGGATATGTTGCTCATCGGCAACATTTTAAGAGGATAAAACGCAAAACTCGACGGGAGCAGAGAAGTGCGACTGAGGAGCATAAAAGAGATACCGGTAATTGTCGCATGGTCAACACCGGGGGATCACAAATTCTCACTTTCGGAAGCGACTCTGACGAAGAAATGGCTCTTGGCCCCCTCTTTAAAGAATCCGCATTGGGGAAGGAGGAAGAACCGAAGGCCTGTGAAAACATCCAGCTGCGCAATCGACGCTTCCAGAAAAGAATCTCGGATCCACGAGTAAAAAAGATAAGGGAAAAGAGAAGGTCTCTGAGGATACCGCCCTGGATGACCAAGTCATGAAAGAGCTGACCGCCAAGGACCCGCCAAAGAAGAGTAAGGTGGACTACAACGTTCTGGCGCACTTGAGGAAGTTACCCTCACAGCTCAGTATTCTCGACGCCCTTTTACTATCCAAAGACGCGAGAGATTCATTGATCAAAGCGCTACAAGAACCAGAGCAATTCCAAGCTTTTCTCACCGAAGAAAAGATGAAGGACGAGCTGGAGGAAGTACACACAGCCGATATCACTTTAGGCGACGAAGACCTCCTCCTTGGGACATGCGAGCACAACCGTCCTCTCTATGTCTCACGGTATTGCCACGATATAAAGATAGGCAAAATCCTGGTCGACAATGGGTCTTCCGTCAATCTTCTCAACGTGCGAGTGTTGAAGGAAATCTGCATGAGTGTCCAGCATCTCGCTCGTGATAAAATCACCATCTCTGGTTTCGACTCCCAGTCATCACGGACTCTCGGGTCTGTGATACTGACGCTGCGCTTCGGGCTACTCGCAAGGATATTAGATTTCACATTATTGACGCTAAGACTTGCTACAATGCTTTGCTCGGTCGGCCATGGTTGCACGAATACAAATCATCCCTTCTACACAACACCAGTGTATGAAATACTTCAAGGATGGTCTCGAGTGTACTGTGACGGGAGAGCTGAACCCATTCTCCGTAAACGAAGTTCGGAAATACGAAGAAGCAAAATACTTCTTGCCAGATTTCGAGGACACGGAGAGATGTCACAAACCGGAGAACAAAGCTATCACCACCATTCCAGTCTTCGGGAGTGATACTGAAGAAGAGGAAGCGATAGTTTATTCAGGTCCACCCCAGCACAACAAGACAGGACCATCCGCTCCTATGTTGATCTTTGGTAGCGATTCGGAAGATGAAGTCTATGCTATATTCTCCGCTCAGCCTTCGGTACAAGCATTCGCTGGTAATAATCAAAGTTTGCAAATTGCCATGGTCCCGCCCAAACATCATAAAGAACTAGACGCGCTTTATACCTACAGTGTGGAAGAGCTGCAGACGTTTTATGTCCCTCCCAGGCGAGAAGGCGATCCTATTCTACCGCTCCGGGGAAACCAAAGTGGAGAAAGAAATCTGGCACGGCGCGAATCCTACACTTGACAGGCCCCAGCCCATTCGTCTGCCTAGATATTATACAGAAGGCTTGAAAAGGTTGTTGAAGCGCCAAGGGGTACCCCTTGAACAAACTGCTCGGCAAGAACGGTTCTATAATAGGATCTGGAATGTCCCTGGAACACAGCGCAAGTTACCCAATGGGAGAATAAAAGCGGTTGGGCTTGGATATGTTCGGTCCAAGAAACGAGAGCTACTCCGCGATTGCTATGTCATACATGACTTCGATGAAGAAGGAGATGCTCAATGGGAGAGTGCTAATCCTGAACCAGAAAAGGTCCCCAACGTAAAAATGCCCAGTCTGTCGTTCGAAGAACAAATGGACAAGCTTATAAGGGAAGCTGGTCAAAAAGTTCGAGACGACCATAACCGCGAAATGGCCATCTACGAGAAAGCCAGGACGCAACGCCTCCTCCAACAGGCTGCGGAAAATGAAAATGCCCCTCCCTGCTAACCCGTAGTAAAAAAGGCCCGACGCAGAGGCATAAACAAGTCAAAAAGCGGAAAAGGCATTCAGCAACGACAAACCGGGACCAAGAAGTCACGCGATCATGAATCAAGCGGTCCGGATTTGTCCCTTATAAAGAAGATGAGTCGAGCATACTCTTTTCTTAAGACAAGACAAAGAAGATACTTGATCTTGCCATAAGACATCAAATGATTATCCTCCCGGAGTCCAAGTACCCCGAACAAACATGTGAAGTCTCACACCCAAACTATTGCTCCTATCATAGGGCAATGGGACATCCTCTCGAAGATTGCTTCACCTTCAAGAACTGGGTTGAAGATCAATATCAGTTCGGCAAGTTCGCTCTATCCAACAGTTGGAGGATAACTCCGCCGCAAAAGCATGAACCCAAAGCTACAAGAGTAGAACCAGACCCACGTCAGTCTTGGAAGCAAGCTCGTACTTGTCATATGATAATGATATCAAAAGAAGAGCCCGAGAATATGGATGACCTTCCCTGGTGCTTCGAAAACAATGTTGACGAGGTGATCTCAGAGTTTCCACCGGCGCCAAAAGAGCTGGAAGATAGAATATACACTACTGCAGATAACCTCAAGAAGATTGATTTGGGGACGGCAAATGACCCGCTACCAACATTCGTAGTGAGCTGCTATCTGAAGAAAGGGTGGCCGCGCTAAAAAACGTGCTTATGCGGCATAGAGATTGCTTCGCATGGAACTATTCCGAAATGCCAGGATTAGACCCAGAGATTGCGGTCCACAAATTGGCAATATCCCCGGACGCCAAGCCAATTAAATAAGCACCGAGAAGAATGCGGCTCGAGCTTGAGATGAGCATCAATGCCGAGGTCAAGAAGCTAATCGACTCTGGCTTCATCCAAGAGGTTCAATATCCTGACTGGATCGCCAACATTGTCCCGGTGATAAAGAAAAATGGGACAGTGCGCATATGCGTGGACTTCCGGGATCTCAATAAAGTCTGCCCGAAGGATGACTTCCCAGTACCAGTCACTGAGCTGATGATAGATAACACGTCCACTCACGAAGTTTTCTCTTTCATGGACGGCTCGTCAGGATATAATCAGATAAAGATGCATCCTGAAGACCAGAAGCATACTGCTTTCCGAACCCCTCTGGGAATATTCTGCTATAAGGTGATGCCCTTCGGTCTAAAGAACGCCGGTGCCACCTATTAGAGGGCCATGACGAAGATCTTCGATGACCTTATACATGAAATCGTCGAATGCTATATCGACGACCTTATGGTGAAAAGCAAATCATACGAGGAACATCTCGAGCATCTGAAGATCGTATTTCAACACCTTCGACAATACAACTTGAAGATGAACCCTCTCAAATGCGCATTCGGAGTTTCCTCGGGCAAATTCCTAGGATTCATTGTCCGACACCGAGGCATCGAGATAGATCCATCAAAGATCAAGGCGATCATGGAAATGCCTCCGCCAAGAACTCTTAAGCAATTGCGGTCTCTCCAAGGGAAGCTCGCGTATATCCGGCAATTTATAGCTAATCTCTCTAGCAAGTGCCGCCTTTGTAGTCACCTGATGAAGAAGGGAACCCCGTTCGTCTGGGATCACAAATGCCAAGGCGCACTGGATGAAATCAAGCAGTATCTATAGAATCCGCCAGTGTTGGCTGCTCCGGTCAAGGGAAAGACTCTCATTCTTTATACAACCGCCCTCGAAGGTTCCTTAGGCGCATTATTGGCACAAGAGAACGACCAAGGGAAGGAGAGAGCCCTATACTATTTGAGTCGAGTTCTACTGGGGGCAGAAACCAATTACTCCCCCATCGAAAAACAATGCCTGGCGTTGATCTTCGCGATAACGAAACTCCGGCACTATGCATTGGCGCATGAAGTCCGTCTCATATCGAAGGTGGACCCTCTCAAATATTTGATGTCAAAGGCCATACTGACGGGACGGCTCGCTAAATGGGCCCTGCTCTTGATGGAGTTATCGATAACTTATCAACCTCTTAAGGCAGTGAAAGTCCAGGCCATCGCCGATTTCCTCGCTGAACATCCGATACCGGCCGATTCCCCTTTGAATTGCGAACTGCCAGACGAACATGCGTTTGATGCGATCGATGGTGGTGGTATCCGGTGGGAGCTTTATTTTGATGGAGCATCTTCCATGAAGAATCACAAACAGAACACGCCCATAATCAAATCAGGGGTAGGCCTTATCTTCATGACCCCACAAGGAGGGATAATGCGATTCGCCTTCTCATTGACAGAGCCGAGGATGAACAATGAAGCCGAATATGAAGCTTTGATAGCAGGCCTCGAGATCTCCATCGACATGGGAATTGAAAACCTCCTCATATACGGAGACTCCCAACTGATCGTTAGTCAAGTAAATGGCGACTGCCAAACATGCAAAACAGAGTTGGTGAAGTACGGTGAAAAGGTGCAGCAACTGTTGACCCAAATTCCTTCTTACACTTTGGAAAGCATACCGCGTGCGGAAAATAGCACGGCGGACGCGTTAGCCAAGCTTGCTAAAGAATTGGCCGACCAGAACCTTGATGACGTAAGGATCGTTGTGCAAAGCCGTCGGGTCCTCGCACCGGCGGAAATATCTCCGAAATCATCCGAGAAAAAGGAAGTGAATGAGCAGACGGCCCTGCAAATAAAAGACAAGGAAAAAGTTGAGGATTGGAGAGAAGTCTTTATAGACTACTTCAAATCCCGTCGAACGCTTGAAGATGCGTCCTCAAGACATCAGCTCATGAAACGAGCTCTGTCTTTCGCCTTCGTCAATGATACTCTGTACAAGAGGTCATTTGATTCTCTATGGTTGAGATGCCTGGGACCTGAAGAAGCGAAAAGAGTCGTTCAGGAAGTTCATGACGGACTCTGCGGTTCTCACCAAGCCGGACCGAAGATGAAGTTGAAGATTAAACGGATGGGCTACTACTGGCCCACGATGATTCAGGACTGTCTCGAGTATGCGAAGCAATGCCACTCATGCCAAATCCATGGGGACTTTATCCATCAGCATCCAAATCCACTACACCCAACAGTGGTTAGCTGGCCGTTTGAAATGTGGGGAACTGACATAATCGGCCCCATCGAACCAGTATCGTCCAGAGGACATCGTTTCATTTTGGCGACGAATGATTACTTCTCCAAATGGGCAGAAGCAGTACCGCTGAGGGAAGTGAAGACGTTGAATATCCTCCATTTCTTCAAGACGCACGTCATTTATCGGATTGGAACTCCGCGTCGGATCATATCTGATAACGGGCCAGCCTACAGAAGCCACAAGATCAGCCGTTTCGCACAATAGCACAACATAGACTGGAGATACTCCTCAGTTTATAATCCCAGAGCTAACGGTCTAGCTGAGGATTTCAATAAGACCTTGACGAGGATCGTGAAGAAGACGGTGTCCCGAAATAAGAAGGACTGGCACGAGAGACTGCATGAAGCTCTCTGGGCATATCGAACTACGTTCAAAACGTCCATGAACACAACGCCGTACGCGTTGGTATTCGGTACAGAAGCAGTACTCCCCCTTGAGATAGAGTTACCCTCTCTACGAGTGGCAGTCCATTATAAGCTCACGGACGAAGAGAATGCTCACCTTCGGCTTGAGGAGCTCGATGCCCTTGATGAAACCCGGCTCATAGCGCAACAAAATCTGGAGGCTTATAAAGCAAAGATGACGCGCTCTTACGAAAGATTGACTAGGCCGAGGACATTCCGCCAAGGTGAACTCGTGCTAGTGGTCAAAAGACCTATGATCCCCAATCGCGCCAAGCGAGGAAAATTCGAGCCGAACTATGAAGGCCCGTACATCATAGACAAGGTCTACCAGGGTGGAGCTTATCTACTCATGGACATGCATGGCGAAAGACCTTTCAGGCCAATAAACGGTCGCTTCCTGAAGAAGTACTACGCTTCACGAGTCACGATCTAGGTCAATGATAGATGGCAACGACTATGTCCGCTCGCTATCTTCCTAAGCCCAAAACTCTATAAGTAGTAGCTGGTTAACGGACCGAAACGTCCTTAAACTAACGGCAGACCGAAACGTCCTTAAACTAACAACGGACCACTATGTCCTAAAACTAGCTGTTGACCGAGATGTCGATAGACTACGGTGGATTGCAACATCCCAAAGCTGATACAAAAAAAGAGAGAGAAAAAAGAAGGAAAAACGGTATGTCCATAAGCAAAAGGGGAACGGATGAAAACCCAAAAGGGCTCCGTGAGTAAAAACAGCAGGGCTACCGGCGAGTGTTTGTGAAAACCCAAAAAGGCGCAACCTCGTTACAAAAAAAAGAGAGAAGAACAAAAAAAATAGAAAAAAAAGAAAACGGTATATCCATAAGCAAAATGGGCACGGATGAAAACCCGAAAGGGCTCCGTGAGTAAAAACAGGAGGGCTGCCGGAGAGTGTTTGTGAAAACCCGAAAGGGCTCAACCTCGTTAAAAGACACTTACAGGGTCCTCTCGACCTTGTGAGGAGAAATCACCCGCGTGAGATCCTTACGACTCACGAGGGAGCAACACACTTAGGGATCCTCACGATTCCTAAGGAGAAATTACACTTGTGAGATCCTCACGACTCGTAAGGAGAACTCTCTTATGGGACCCTCACGGCTCATAAGATTTGAAAGTCTTAAGTTACAGAGGCCTGAACCTATTCTTAAGAAACCCCCCCTACAACCTCCGATATTTCCCTACAAGCGGCTCAATACTAACCCTTGTATACAATCCACGAGCGCGAATAAACATTTCCCTAGCCAAGTCCCATCAGTCACTAGGGATATGTCTGCACGGTGAACAACCCTTACGAGTCCTCTCGACTTATAAGGAGAAAACAGTCTTATAAGATCCTTACGACTTATAAGAGAACATACACTTAGGAATCTCCATGATTCCTAAGGAAATAACACACCTACGAGATCCTCACGACTCGCAGGGAGAAATACCTTTATGAGACCCTTACGGCTCATGAAGTCAAAAGCCTTAGTCGACAGGATCTTAACCCTGTTTATTAAGCCACCTTTGTTCGTCATCGACAGAGGCAAATGATGATTCGCTCCTGGCAATATCCCAGTTGTAGCGGCGCTGATGCCGAAATCGGTGTTTAATTCCAAGCTTGCAGCAAAAAAAAAAGCTAGCAAACCACACATGCATACGAAATAGCCAAAATGATGGGGCAACTTGCAAACAAAATCAGCAAGTAAAAATATATGCATGCAAAATAGCCGAAATGATTGGGCAACTCGCAATAAAAAGCAGCGAGTAAAAATAAAACAAATAGCCGAAATGATTGGGTACCGCGAAAAACAGCCGAAATGATTGGGCAATCGCGACCTTCGCGATATAAAAGCTGAAATGATAGAGCATCGCGGAAAGAATAAAAATGAAAATGAAATTTATGCCCTACAGGTGATATTACATCAATCCCTGTATACAATCCAGGGGCGCAAACGAAGAAGGAATCGCATTCCTTCTCCTCCAGGTTTCATCAGAAGAAGAAGCCAGATTTCGATGAGTCACAAATAGCCTGGAAATCATCTCAACATTTTTCCCAGCAGACACAATATCAAACGAAGCGGAACAGCGGCAACTCCCCGTTCCATTACTCGGCGGTGTATAGATGACCGAGAGTCAAATCCCAACTCTGTGAAATGCGGAAATAACCAACAAACAAAATTCCTGGTTACGTGGAACACGGATAACGTCATTTTTGACCCCGTGAAAAACGTCCAGAGCGGATCCTGGTCCTCGCAGAGCACGGCAGTGAACCCGTGTAAAGCATCCAGAGCGGAGCCTAGTCCTCGCCGAACACGGCAGTGAACCCGTGGGAAGCATCTAGTGTAAATTCCTGGTTACGTGGAACACGGATAACGTCACTTTTTGACCCCGTGGAAAACGTCCAGAGCGGATCCTGGTCCTCGCAGAGCATGGCAGTGAACCTGTGTGAAGCATCCACAGCGGATCCTGGTCCTCGCCGAACACGGCAGTGAACCCGTGGGAAGCATCTAGTGCAAATTCCTGGTTACGTGGAACACGGATAACGTCACTTTTTGACCCCGTGGAAAACGTCCTGAGCGGATCCTGATCCTCGCAGAGCACGGCAGTGAACCCGTGTGAAGCATCCAGAGCGGAGCCTAGTCCTCGCCAAACACGGCAGTGAACCCATGTTAACCATCTAGTGCAAAATTCTTGGTCACGTGGAACACGGATAACGTCACTTTTGACCCCGTGGAAAGCATCCAGAGCGGAGCCTGGTCCTCGCCAAACACGGCAGTGAACCCGTGGGAAGCATCCAGAGCAAACATTGGACTGTGGAGTCCTTAAATCCATGGACTATGATGTCCTTAACCTTGACCGTGATGTCTTAAAACTAACAATCAAACAAAATGATTTTAAGCTGATTTTACTTTGGTTCAAGGGTACATCTCATCACTCCTTTGATATTCGTCGTTGTAATTCCTCAACGTCTTCAAAGAGGTGACGGGTCCCAGTAACCACGCATTTCACGGACTGTAGAGTCCTTAAATCCATGGACTATGATGTCCTTAACCTCGACCGTGATGTCTTAAAACTAACACCGGACTGTGGAGTCCATAATTCCACGGACTATGACGTCCTTAACCTCGACCGTGATGTCTTAAAACTAACATTGGACTGTGAGGTCCTTAAACTCACGAACTATGATGTCCTTAATCTCGACCGTGATGTCTTAAAACTAACACCGGACTGTGAGGTCCTTAAACTTATGGACTATGATGTCCTTAATCTCGACCGTGATGTCTTAAAACTAACACCGGACTGTAGAGTCTTTAAATCCACAGGCTATGATGTCCTTAACCTCGACCGCGATGTTTTTAAATTACGATATCCTGGAAAACGCCCAGGGCGGAGCCTGGTCCTCGCCAAACACGGCAGTGAAACCGTGGGAAGCATCCAGAGTAACCCTTAATTCCGTAAAATGCGGATAAGGGCAACTTCACCCATCACTTGCGGGCCTCACGACTCGTAAGGGAGTAAATTCTCTTGTGAGATCCTTACGACTCTCAAGAGAAAACACACTTAGGAATCCTCACGATTCCTAAGGAGAAAACGCACCTACGGGATTCACGGCTCATAAAGTTGAAAAGTCTTAGGTGACAGATCCTAACCCTGTTTTCTAAGCCATCGCCACTCTACAAAAAGCCTAAGACTGACAGCTATACGCTATTCACATACCACACTTGCTAAAATCGCATGGCAAGCAGCATAGCAAAAAAAGAGAGAGGAAAGCAGAAAGATGACACAAGACATTGCGAAAGAAATGTATCTTTTATTCATGTATGCAGTTGGATACAAAATACATCATATAAAAGAATAAAAGAATAAATACATTTTATTCAAAAATTTACAAATGATACAAAATGATTCATGGAGAAGGAAGTGTTTTTAACAAATCCGCAAGTTGCTCTCGCACTTCCTTCAGCGCCTTCTCTTGATCGGCTGCCGCGGCCAACTCTGCTCCACCTGGGCCCGCTGCTGCAAGTAGGATGAAAGTTGTTCTTCGACGGCTCGCCGAGCTGCTTCACGACCTTGGGCATCATGCTCAACGGCATCGAGCTTCTGCTTCAATGTTAACCCATCGGAGATACTTTGCAGAAGGCCCTCGAAGATAACTTTCACCCGAGCAGCGTTCGCATCGACCTCAGCACGCAATCGAACAGACTCGCTTGAAGTTTCTTTGCATTCCCTCCGCTTTAGAGCCGCTTCTTGTTCAAGATGGCGGAAGTAAGAAGCGCTCTGCTCGATCCACGCCGCCCGTTGAGTGCTCGTGGCCAAAATCTCGGGGGCAGGACGCATAAGCTCCAGCTGATGCAGGCAAGCCTCGATCTCCCTACAGTGATTAACCCAAGACTCGACGACGCCTTCATTGTGGAAATTTACAAGCGTCGCCAGCATCGGATTAACCTCGGTAGCGAAATCTGCGGCAGATGTGGGAGTTTCTGCGTCGAGCTCCTCGACGCATCCGCTCAGCATACTCAGACTCATCGCAGCACCCTTTGAGGATGGACGTCTGGAGAATGGGCCTACCGGCATCATAATGCGAGACTCGAAAGGGGCCGGAATCGAAACGACGGCTGCAAAAAAAGAACAATCAAATGATGGTTCAAGAAATATGGAAAGGTCATCAATGACGGAATCTACTATACCAGCTGCAGCAGGTGGCAAAGACGGGAGGACCGGTGGCGCAACTGATCTTACATCTCCTCCTTCGATTTGTAGCACTGCAATCAGGGCAAGGAAGAATCAGAAATAATTCCATTTTTGAAAAAAAGGGCATTAATTTAAAACTATACTCACCAGCGCCACTGGAAGAAGCAAGCTCCGACGGGAAGGAGAAGTGTGGATGCAGCACCTGGTACAGGTGATCAAAAAGCACTCCTGCAAGGACACAATAATACAACATCAGTACATAAATTATGCAGCCAAGGTAAGACTGATAAGTCACAAATCCATACCTTCCAGCATTTGCGACGGTACGAGAGAGGGTAGAGATGTGGCCACCGTCAGGGCGGTAAATGACGGCGCTCCCTCGAGTAAAGGGGCATCAGCACTAGCCGCACCTGCGTTAGAAACAAGATAAACCCTGTCAGGAAGGATTGCAGAATAAAAAGAAGGACGGTAACCCAAAATTTACCTGATGAGTCGCCAGCCGAAACGGCGGCATCTCCCTCCTCCATTGGCATGGGTTCACCTCCCGTTGCCTCATCGCCAGACTCTACTGGAGCCGTCGTCACGCTCGCGACGCCGGAAGACGACAAGGAGCCGTAAGCGGGGAGAGCGATGATCGGAGCGGCGCCCGACTCTTAAGAAAGAGCGGCCGTCTCATGCTCAGCGATCATGCCCGTCTCATCCACTACCACCTCGGGCTCGGCGGTCGCAGCCGTCTCGTCCACTACTTCCATGGGTTCATCGGTCGCAGCCGCTCCATCCGCCGCTGCCTTAGGCTCGGTCGTAGCAACCGTCTCATCTGCCTCCACCTCGCGCTCAACAGTGGTGGCCGTCTCGAGCATAGTAGTCGTGACTGTCTCGTCAGCCACTAGCTCAGGCCCGGCGACTACGGCTGCACCGCCTACCGTCGCTTCGGGATCAGCTGCTACCTTCTCAACCGTCCCCTCAGGCTCGACGGTCGCCGCCGCTCCTTCAGTAGGACTCGGCCCTGCAGGACAAGATGTATGAGAACTGATAGTTTTACAACTTTTGCAACAAAGCCTCGAAAAGCACATTACCTGAGGAGGATTGACCGTTGGCTTCGCGAGCTGCACGCGCCGCCCATCTATGAGCAGTAGACAAGGCGACTGGGGGCTTCTTGGAAGGAGTAGCAGCAGGAGGAACGGCGCTTGGGCCTGCTCCCACGGCCAAAGCAGCGCTACGCTCCTTCGCTGCGCGCCTCAAGCGCTTCCTCTCCTCCCGGGCCGTCACGACGGACCTCTTGGAAGCCTCCTTCAGCAAGGCATCGTCGTCCGCGTTCAGAATTGCCTCCAGAGCCTTCAAGGCATCCATCATCGGCTTTTTGAGTTGCGTCTCTTGCGGCAATTCCGAAGAGGCCGGAACATCGGTAGCTGGCCCGGAGAGAATTCCCGCGTCAGTTTACGAGATAGGTTTTGTGGTCCCTGCGATAAGACAAAGAGGGGGTCAGATTACTCATAAGAAATGGAAGGAGAGACATAGTAATCCGAAATGTACCAAGGCCTAAGGATGCTCTAAGTCGTTCCTCCTCTTGGAAAGTTTTGAGGGAAGCGGCGATAGCTTCTTCGGTAGAAATGCCTGTTAAAAGAAGGAAAAGCGTTAGTAAAAAAAACAATGATAAAGGTACGATGCAATGACGAAAAATACAACTAGTGATTACCCGACTGCGCGAGTTTAGCCAACCACGCATCGCGCCTTGCCAATCGCTAAGAAGCTGCGATGGCGGCCGCCATATCAGTGTCATCTGGCGGTATAAATAAGCCCTCGTTGGTCCCATACTCACCCAAGCCCTCGCTATAAGGGGCATGAGGTTCCTGACCAAATGCAACGTCAGCAGAGAGGATCGACTTCTTCTTCCTCTTCTGCGCGCGAACCCCGGCCGCACCCAAAATCAACTTACGCTTCGTGGGCACCTTGGGACGGCGGGTCCCGATGTCCGAGCCCACGCCGGATTCAGGCGAAACCACATTTACCATCTCCACGGGAGCACGGGGTGCTGAAGGCACGTCCACAGGATCACGAGGCAATCCACGCGTGGGGCTTAGCACACGAGGAGGCTCATCCCCAGCATCTCCTCTTAGTAGAGGAACGACAGGGGTCCTTTGCCTTAGGGGGACTTTGCGATCGCTGGCGGGGGGCGCACCCTTGCGGTCAATCAGCAACCGCTTCTCTTCCCGGATAACAGCGCCCATCGCGTGCTGATACCAAGCCCCGTCTACGTTGAGGGCCCTTGGAATGCAAGTTGGCTCGCTAATGAAAAAATGGGAGCCCGTGTTCAGCCGCATGAAGTGATGCAATGCATTCTGTATCCCCTCCCTGGTGGCCGCAGGCTCTTCCAAAAACGCCTCCAGTGGGACCCCTTGGTTATAACTTAACTGCTGGAAGAAGCGATAGGGATTGTACCTTATAAAGAGCGCCAAGTCGTTCTGCCTGAACACAAGGAAGCCCGGCCAGATGGAGTATAAATGTATAATCTCCCGGGCTTTCAATACGGAGGCCCCGTCCTTGAAACTATCATGCAACGCCAACACCGACTTGGAGGTCTCCGGGCCGATGGTCATGACCTTGTCCATGAAAGAAATGCCTGCTCCGACCGTGCGCGGACGAAGAAGTAACCCCCTAGCCTCCCGCGGAGACGGATTCACAATAGAAGCGCCGACCAGCCGCATAACTCTCGGGAGTCTGCACTTCTTGTAGAACGAGGGCCTCTTGTGAATACCAAATACCCCGAGCACATGCATTTCCATCCATGAAATAAAGTAGTGCATCGGGAAATTGGCAGGTTGCACCCCCGGTTCATTTGCGTCCGCCACCACGCTGAGTCCATGGTACATATGGGCCAACCCGGCGATTCCAATCGACAACTGTATACCAGCCACCATCCGATGCGCTGGATAAAAGACGGACGACCTCATGTAGCGTGGGTGCATGGGGAGCGCGAATCAGCACAGCCATAGCCCCAGAAACCCGAGAAGGAAGGTCTCCTCGTCGATGCCCGGGGCGGCGATTTCCGATAAGGGGATGATGGCGGCATCGGGGAGATAAAAACCCTTCTGATCGTCTTCCAGTACTGGTCGACGATCTAAGCCAAAGCCGAAAGGGTCGTCGAGCTTGGCGAACTTTTCGCTCCGCTGCGATAGAATCTCCGGTCGAAGAAAGCGGGCGATGAAATCTGCAAAACTAACTCCCCGGCCTCCCAATTCCAAGTGAAGACTTTCATACATATTCAGCACCTTTACCAGGCTTGGAAACTGGTGCTGAATAGCATTCTCCGGCGTTAGGCCCATTACCAGCGGCTTGGTGGCGAAGACATTTTCATCAGGAGGAAGTAGCTCTTCATAATGCTCCTCCCTCACCGGCAAACCGAAAATCTCAGCAAATTCTTCTAAGGGGATGGAGACTTCCTTGTCCGTCAGGAGAAAGGTATGGGTGGGGATGTTCCATTGTTCCACGAATGCCTTAACCAACCACGTCGGAGGAGCAAGGTACTCGAACAATGAGGCGTAGACTGCGGGGTACAGACCAATCTTCATCAAATGCATCTTCTTCGCTGAAAAGATGTATCTGGCCCACTGCAAATACCCGGCTGATTGTCGAGGGGTCAATCCAATATTATAGGGTTGTCCCCAAGGGTGCGACTCACCCTGGCATATGCGCCGCCCCAGAATATCCACGGCTGCCGGCGGCTGCACGGGAATGGCAGCAATCGAAGGCTGAAGAAGATCCTCCGAATTCCAATTTACGACCTCCACGGCATAGTTCACCGGGGGTGCATCTGCATATGGGATCGATGAGATCGACTCTGACGGCGTCGCGTAAGAGAAGCTTCGGCGACCTTTGATAATCTCTCTATACCACCTACCCCACAAGTGAAGGTTTTTATACTCACGGTCGTAATCCTTAATAAGAGTAAGAACCTCCCGGTCCACCGGCGCCTTAGGGAACCTCCCTCTGAGCGGAAAAATGGGAACGAAAGAACAGAAGACATGTTGCCTACAAGAAAAAGCGAAATTCAATCATCAGTATCATAATTTAATTTTAAAAATTCCAACGCTTGGTACTTTAAAATTTATACCATACTGCAATGCAGTGGAGAGGGGACCAAAGGGGGACCCACAAAATCCAGATGACAATGCATCGGTTAATAAGATAGCCTCATCATTGGATGAGACTGTCAATTAATGAGGAAATCCTCAAAGAATATTCTCATTAAATGAGAAATCTTTTGAGACAAGGAGAAAATCTCCCTTTTCAGAGCAAAGCTCTGTCACAGAGTGACACTTGTCAAACTCTGGTCACAAGGGAATAAGATTCCTTAAAGAGCCTAGCTCTGTAATAATGAGGGGAAAATCCATTAAAGAAAAAAAAATATTAATTCCTAAAAATTAAAGTTCTGGGATCTTAAAGATCCATGAAAAAACTCTTAAGAGTTCATCATCAGAAGATCAAAAGATCTATGTTCTGTCAATGAGCAAGGCTCTGTTCATGGGTTAAGAAACACTGAAACAAATTCTTGAAAGCAAAGCTCTGTTTATGAAACCCCAATGGGGATTTCTTTAGATCAAAAGATCTATAAGAGCAAGGCTCTATTAATTAAAATTGATTTAATTAAGTTTAAATTTTTACCTAAAAAATTTCTAGAGTTCTAACTCTGAAGTTCTTGAAAACGAGAGCAAGGCACTGAAAATATAAATCTTGAAGGAGATGATAATCATCTGAGGAGGACCAAGGGTCCTATTTATAGGCGCTAAAGCGCCCCTTCAACTCCTGAGTTGATCCAACGGTCTGGATGTTACCACCGCTGCACTCACGTGTGCGCCACGTGAGCGCAACGGTGGGGGGGGGGCATTTGTTTCCCCCAATCAGAGCAAAGCTCTGTTTGAATTTCAAAATTCAAAAGGTGAAGCAACGCTTCAGATCCCTTGCGCTGCGCGCAGAGCACCACGTGTTAAAAGCAGACATGCCAGCGCAAGGAGCACTGCGCCCAAGGCAGCGCAAGGTGCGCTGCGCACCCCCAATCAGAGAAAGGCTCTGTTTTAAAATTCAAATTTTAAATAAAGGAAGCAACGCTTCAGATAACTTGCGCTCTGCACTGTGCGCCACGTGTCAAACAGTGATGCGCTAGCGCAGTTGCGCTGCTCTCTGCGCTGCGCGACACGTGTCAGCGCAGGTGCGCTGCGTTCTGCGCTGCGCGACACGTGTCAAGCGCAGGTGCGCTAGCGCAGTTCCGCCAGCAATGGAATTTAAATAATAAATTATTTAATTAATCAGAATTAAAATTCTAGAAAGATCTTTTCAACCTTATTAAAATAAGAAGATTATCTTCTGTAAAACAGAGGCCTTAGAATCAAAGATCCAACGGTGGGGAAATATCCCCAGATCAATCAGAGAAAGATCTCTGTAACTAACTCAACAAACCAATTGGCCCTATATAAAGGCCCCTAGACTCCAAGTCTCACATATATAGAGATAGAGAAAAGGAAGAACTCTGAAAAATTTGAAAGGCAAGCCTTTGAAGAAAGAAGATCATCTTCTTCAAGGTAATGAACTTAATTCTTGGAAGAACAAAGATGAAAACATCTCACAAAAAGAAGAATTTCTTCTAAAAAGATCAAAGATCTAAGAACAAGATCAAGATCTTCAAAAATAAAAAAAAAGATCAAAAAAGATCCAATCATAAAAGATTAAAGAAGTAATTTACTTCATCCCTAGATCTTTTGATCTATATAAAGGCACAACCTTTTGATGAACCAATGGTTCTTTAATCTTGAGGTAGAACCTCTTTTGAGAACAAGAAAAACTTGTTTCTTTGATCTGAATTGGATCAAGATGCGCTCTGCGCTAATAGACAGTGTCTTGCACTTTTGAAATGCGCTTTTGCGCTCGTTGGACTGGTGCAAGTCACCAGAGAGCGCCACGTGTCAGACACAGAACAATCTGCGCTTTGCGCTTCTAAAACAGAGCACTGCGCTCTTGGATTGGCGCACTGCACCAGAGCGCGCCACGTGTCAGCAGCGCACTAGCGCAGCGCACTGGCGCAGCGCACTGCGCTAACTGACTTGCGCTTAGCAGAGCGCGACACGTGTCACCTCCACATGCGCCGGCGCCTTGTGCTCTTTAATTGGCGCAAAGTGCCTGACAAGACACGTGGCGCACTGTCAGACCACTAAAATGCTATGCATTATTAAAAAAGGGCAGAGCCCAAGTAAATTCTACCAGACTAATTTTAAATGCTGTGCATTATTTAAAAAGGGCAGAGCCCAAGTAAAGGCCTAACATGCCAAATATAAATGCTATGCATTTAATTAAAAATCCCAATGCTATGCATTGTTTAAAAGGGCAGAGCCCAAGTAAAAGCCTAATAGGAAGAACATGAATAAAATGTTAAACATTTTTCAACTGGACTTAGCCCAATTTTGGCCATAAGTCCTCAATATAAATTGAACTGAGCACGACTGCCCTCCCAATCAATTTACACCCGGTTCGAGGGTACATCTCTTTACTCCTCTGGCATCCGTCGTTGTAATCCCTCAACGTCGTCAGAGAGGTCACGGGTCCCGACAACCACATACTGCTACGGACTGTGGGGTCCTTAAACTCATGGACTATGATGTCCTTAACCTTGACCGTGATGTCTTAAAACTAATGCCGGACTATGATGTCCTTAACCTTGACCGTGATGTCTTAAAACTAACACTGGACTGTGAGATCCTTAAACTCACGGACTATGATGTCCTTAACCTTGACCGCAACGTCTTAAAACTAACAGTGGACTGCAATGTCCTTAAACTACTTATCGACCGCAACGTCACTAAACTAAACAATAGAGCCCCCAATTGCTCTCTTGTCGGATCTAAACGATCCCGTTAAGTCGATCTTAGTCTAAAATTAGACTAACTTGTCCTTAACGAACGTTTAAGTCGATCTTAGCTTCAAATAAGGCTAACGTATCCTTAAACACACACACCCCAAATCTAAGAAAGATACGGATTTGGACTAGTCCACGTCCTACTGCCGACAACATAACTTAGTCTCCGTATACAATCCACGGGCAACCGAACACAAAACAAACACACACGACACGAATTGACCACATGGAGAATGAGAAAGTTGTTACCGCGATGCGGTAGCGTAATTAACTGCAGGGGCTTGCGCCTGCAGGGAAGAGCGCCCCCACAATCAAAACCCCCTCTAACAAGGGGGAATCTGATGAAGTCTGCTACATCGGACACATCCGTTTAAACCTTCGATACATAGTGCCATAAATCAACTTGGCATCTTCAGAGAGGTGGACGGATAGCACCTATTAGCATCTGCCCCGAATCTCAGGCAAGACGTCCCTGTCGCGCCGTCCTTCGGAGGGGAACATCACACAAGGCTATCTATCATGACAATCCATCCATAATATCAGTGCAACACAAAACATCAACGCGAATATGATGTTCATAAAGATGTCTGATTGTATATATAGCAACCAGAACATCAAAAGCAGTTCTTTATTTCGGACACCCCCATCGTCCCTTTTACAGAGATTGCCGCTTCGGACAATGATGAGGAAACGTTTTTTGTGGGCTTCATTGGTTTGTGGCTGAGCTGGTTTGCACTCCCAAAGCATCCTCGCTACATGAGACCGTCTGTTTTCTATCCGGCTCATTGTGTCACGGCGGGGACGCATATGGCTGTTGGGGTTGCAGGATTGGCCCATTTGTATCATGGCCTAAGTATAGCGGCCGACACCACCCAGCCGGGTTTGAAGCCCGTAAATCTCCCTTTACATTATTTCACCTAATGGATCGAGATGGATGGGTTGGGTGCCTTTGGTGTGTAAAAAAAACCTCGATTTTATGAAGGGTATAATTTCCCCCGGGTCATGCAATTGGTTGACGCTTCTTCTCCGGACCCAACACAACGAGAGGCTCGGCGATTGCTTCTGCGTCCGTGCATGGTTTGGGACAGCATGACCTTTATTGATAGGGTCCTGCCTATTGATAAAGAACCCTCTAAATTGGTCAAGCCGCTTCATGATGTCTTTAAGGATGGGGTTTCTACTTTGAGGGCCCGGTAGATCGTGCATCTGTATTCCATCAGGCCGGATTTCCTAGTATTAAGGAAAAATGCATCGGTGTTATTCATGAGGTATAACCAACATCGCTTTTCTCAGCAATCCGGCTATAACCAAGGCGTTCCCCTCGAAGCATTTCTCGTCGATCCGGTTGCTTCAGAGGAGAGCATTCGCAATGTGGTGCACCATTTTATGCGGCTGAATACAAGGTCTTATTTTCTGATTGCTAAGCCGAGTCATATCCTGAAGTTCTCAAATGCCTACATAACCTAGTATCAGCATGTGATGGGCGCCGTTATCAAAGAAGAAAGGCGAATGCTCCTTGATCACAAGGATTTTGTCTCGGCTAGTAATCTTGCGGTTCCACTGAAATGACGAGCAATTTTCCGTCCTTCCTTGAGAGAGAGCGATGTGGTTGTAGTTCCGCAACCCTTTCTAATGGTGTCGACGGCTATGCCATGACCGGACGTAAGTGCTTCTGGCGACGTGATTAATAGGGATTTTAAGATTAAAAATATTTTACCGCAATCAAGAACGGCGTCGCATGAAGCTAGCCGGTGAGTACGGGTCGGTCCACAGGGATGTGTAATTTTCCTAAGTGTTCTTACGAGCTGATTCAAATGGGTGTTTGGTCTTTTAATTTAATCTAAAAAAAAACTAAGTTGTGCGATGGTTAAGAAACTTGCTAGGGTTAGGTCTAAGGTGGAGTTTGATAAGATTTAATGCCACACCTCTTTCAATGCCCTAAATGAGATCTTTTAGAAGTTATAGCAACTATTAGAAAAAAGGATTAGGATGATTGGGAAGAAACGAAGTTTCTTCCTCTAGATCCTTGTCCGTCCTTTCCTAATATTTGCTCTAACCTTCATGGAAGACATGCATGTCCGGTCCTTTATACTACGGTTTCACCGTTACCCCATGGGTAGGGTGCCGTAGGGAGCGGATCATGCATGTATGCATGAAGTTGTAGTTAGTAAAAATAATCGGGCATGAAAGAGATGAGTGATCTTCATCTCTCATTCCCTCCCTTATTCCTAACCCTAACAAGCGAGGAAATTACTCGCTCATTAGGGGATTTATTAACAACATCATTTTGAGATTCATTTTTAGATCTGTTGGATTAATTTCCTACTGCAGTTTTAAGAGATTATATACTAGAATTAACTAAGGCAAAGGAATGATTTATCTAAGGCAAGAATTAAATTATAGAGCTAGGGGAAAGAATGAATTGTAAACTAGGGCAGAAAATGAAATGAACTTACAGGAAATGATGCTCTTCAATCCTCAAAAAATTCTGAATTTTTATTAATTGAAAATAGGCATCCCTATTACAGTATTTTGATTACAATTTTATAGGGAAACAGGGAAATTTAGGGTTACAGGATTCGCACATGTGCGATTACAAAAATACCCCCGAGAAATCCCAACAAAGTCACCGACGCACCGCCACCAAAAATCTGCGCCGACACGTGCAATAAATGGCCGCGGAACCGCGGCATGGGTAGGGGTGGGGCCGCGGTTCCGCGGCCCATTGGTGAGATCATCTCATCAAAAGTTTTGGGCTGCTTCTTGGTGCTTTGGTCTTTCTACTTCTATAGTTCTTTTCTCCATTGGGCTTCTGGGTTTTCTCCAGATCTTTCAGTGAACCTTGTAGTGGTCTTTTAACTGTTTCCTTTGACATTTCGGACCATACGTTGCCTTGTACAATTATGAATTGTTCTTCATCTAGGCTTGACTAGGATCCTTCTGCTTGTTGGTCAAAAGTACCTCTTTTGTATCCTCTTTTGTCTTTTTCACTGTTTTCGCTCCAAGAACCTGTATCCTGTAATATATAGCAGACATGCGTCAAAAGCACCTGTTTATTTATAAAACGCATAAGAATGGGGAATATAAAATGCAATATTATGATATGAACAAATACCCCCAAACTTATCTTTTGCTCGTCCTCGAGCAAACTTATTATTTTATTCTCGATAAAACCTAACCGCACTTTCGCAGGGAAACGTGATTGCACTGAGCTCGTGCAACAAGCCGTTAAACCTCTAGGTGTCCCTAGTAGGAGGAGTGTTGTCTCCGGAGGGTTTTCAGCGGATACTACCCACAAAATCCTATCAATTAGGCCCACTGACTTTAATTCTCCAATTAGGTTTTAAAACAAGGAATTCTATTATCATTGACTCATAAATTACCCACCCATATTCTTCACACTTCCTCATCATTCAACTTAAAATTATATATGTTCGATAGACTCACTCAGCTTTCAGCATTTCTTAAGTTTTCCTTCTAAGGTTCCATCTCCACTTGGGAATTTTTCTATCAACTCTACTAAAGATACAAGTTCTATTCTTCATTCCTTTCTCTTATCTCAATTCTAATCATATATCCCCACGTGTGTATATAAATCACCCCTACACTTGGAAATTCAAATCAAGCAATCATACTCTTGTCCGTTGTCCAAAGCACTAATTAACTGGTGAATTCACATCCTTCATGCGACTGTTAATATTTCTTGAAGTACCAACAACCGATTACAAGATATGTTTGCACTTTCAAGCGTAATTCCTAGTCTTGCAACACCCAAGGCTTTTAGCAGTGACTCCCAAACCAGTTGGTCTAAGGCACTAGGTGATAAAGCACCCTCGCTAAATATTTCTTCTATTTTTGCAGCCTTAAGCAATCACAAAGACCAGTGTTCATTTTTTCTTTATTCACAATTTTTTTTCGTACTAAGGACTTTAGACAAGAGCATTTCAAGGTCTCTTCTACAATTCCAAGTTTCAAGGTGCGTGATTGTGCAATTTGTGGGGTATACATTTTCAGAATATAGACTTAAGCTAGGAATTATTTTTCAAACTTATACTCTAATAAGAATATCAATATTTTTCCTTTATTTCGACTTAGCCCAAGAAGTGAACTCAAAATTTGCCTAATTCTAAATAAACTACAAAGACATATACTTTCTACCATTAGACTTTAAGGAAACATCCATCGGACTAGTAGGGCGAGATGCAGACCTCCTTACGGAGCATACGATCTCGATATAATTTTTATTACAATTTTTTAGAAAACATGATTTCTATTTTATAAATAAATTCTATTTTTAATATATATATATATTATCAAAATATCTATTTTAAATATATTTAATAATTCCATGTTTTCTAAATCAAAGGAAAAGAATCACAAAAGTTCATGAAAATACCATCGAAATCAATACAAGTCAAATTACAAGAAAATACCATATACTATTCAATTTAGGTTTATATCCACTAGAATATCTCATCACTTTTAAAATTACATCCATGAAAATCCTAAAGACGATAATTAAATACTTGAGGTTTATTTTGAAAATATATCAAAACTATTTTTCATAAAACCCTCTCAAGTTTATTAATTTACAATAAGGAATCTTGTAAACATAGGTTTAAGAGGGACCAATTCTTTTGAGCCTCAGGGAGCCGGAGAATGTGGGTGCTTGTCTATTTAAGGTAGATAACTAAAACGGGGTTATCAATACGGTAATTGTCTTGGAAAAAGACATAAATCTTGCCGTCCATGTGCAGCAGTTACGGATAACTCCAAAACTTATTTCAGGACTTCAATTCTGTTTAAGTGTCTGACTCAGATAGAGTCTCAGTTTAATTCGAATACAATCCATACTTGATATAATTCCATTACAATATGAATCCATCTATATCAACATGACTTGATTTAACTAAACCATGGATATACATTGACTTGTCTACATGACTATCCGTTTATATTCTTATCCGTTTACATGAACAATTGATATCATGGTTTCGCCAAGTCTTATATCTACAAATATCTACATAACAATACAATAAACATTACGGGGTTTAAAACGGGTAGATTGGTACGGAATGTGTTAAAAGTAGCACGATGATGGTCACTTTAATACACCTAACCTGAATATCTGTTGCTGTTGTTCCGTGGCAACGGTTCTGTTAGTTGTATGTATGCCCTAGAGGCCAGTATTGTACAGATGATGTATATTATATTGGATGCTTGGACATATATAGAGATGACTTTCTTGCTCGATATGATAGTATGCTATCTGGTTACTCTTTATCTTAACATGTACACTAGTCTCTTTATACTGTCTTATAGTTACATATTGGTAAAGCCCTTAGGATGTGTACTTGACTACCTGGACTATGATGCAGATCATACTAGTGGGGACATGGTAGTCCATAAGTACATCCTTCAAGGTCCCTAGTCGTAGGTGTATCGAGACGGGGCATCGATATACCAGTGTAGACTAGCGTATACGCTTCTCGACCCATGAGATGGGCGATGGATGATCCCATATCCATTGGTGTTTGACATCAGAGATGGTGTACGGGTGCTCAGTGGAGACTGGGTACACTGGACGGACTCGCCGAGAACTCCCAGATGGTATTATACCTCACGTCAGATGGCAGTTCTCAGGTGACACTTGTACAGGTTAGTCTGTAGACCCGAGATCGTCATAGAGTCTTGTGTGATTCCCACTGTGCTTTGATCTCCACCTTACCACGTCCATGAGAGCGTGCAAAACGGTGGTCTTTGGGTACAGTCCCGAGTCACATGGAGGCAATGAGCGATATGAGGGGTTTCGTCTCTCCCGGTATTGGGGGTTGATGTTGCGCTGTGCTCGATTGGCCGTAACAGGGAAGTCCCTGGCCAGGGCTGATCAGAGATTTGCTGGTAAGTGTTACCAGTAGTTTCTCGACCCGTTATGAGCCTCACATCGGCACGACTTATCGAGTATTGGGGTATGATGTTTACCACCCTTAGACTTGATATGCGACGTATCAGACGAACAGACCGGACTGTACGGTAAGTGTTACTGGTTGGATTCACAGGGGTATGAGCGGGCTAGCTCATCGATCTTCTGATCGCTCAATACCCGGACGGCCGTTACGTTTAGCAGACCGCTTGCGGCTTGTGGATGCTTGATATGATCATCATCTGCTACCGGCGTATTGACGAGTCTTTAGAGTCGTACACATAGGTTTCCTGGCTCAAGCGAAACGAAATAGGAGCGCATATGAGATATGTGCAGGACCGAGAATAATGCGTGTATGTGATACCGCATTTCATTCTCGCGATATATGTTTCGATTGGTTATATTCGATATGACCTAGTTATCGAATCATTGATTCGATAAATCGATACATTGGATTCTAGTCGGTTATGTGCGACATGACCGGATCATTGAATCAAATGTTGATTTAATGATTTAATGCATAATTATATATTTGATATATTACTTTGCATTAGCTAGTATTGGTTCACTTTATATGGATTTTCTCACTCGATGTGCAAGAAGTATATATGATATACTTTTGTACACTTCTTTGTGTCATGTTTGATGATACATGTAGTTTGGTGTTGTGTTAAGACTTAAACCATGGTTATGATAATAGTTAGGGTTTTTATTTATTTACTTATTTATTTATCTATTCTTTTTGATAAATAAATATATATGATAACAAAATGGTTTCTTTCATGAAGCTTGATGAAGCTTCATGAAGCTTTGACTAAAGTGACTATTTTGTCATCATCCTTAACCCTAACCATTCCCATTTACCATGGTTTATTCTCTACACTTAACCTAGGTTAGAATATGATAAGTGTTGGATTTTATTATTCTTTTTTAACAACACTTATCATATTCTTTCTTCATCTTCATCTTCTTCTTCAAGAAAAGCTTAAGCTCCATCAATGGCAACTTGAGCTAAAGTGAGATAAATCCAATTCTAAAGTGAACCCACCTCCTATTTCTTCACCCTCTACCTCTTGCCAAGTTGTTTTTGGTGTTTTCTTCACAAGTTTCACAACTTTGTGAAGTCGGAGCTTGAGCTTGTGCAACCTCGACGTAGATCGTCTTTGACACGAAGCCGACGACCTATTCCGCTCGTTTTCCCGATGAAGCCGATGAACGAGTCTAGGATTCGAAAAGGACAGCGAGAGGATGCCTACGTGGAGCCAAGGAAAAGGATAACCGGATCTACAAAGGTTGTAGCATCCAACCTTTAGTTAATTTGTTAACTAGTTTTGTTTTTCGCCTAGAATTCTAGTCTAAGATCCGCGTTAGGGTTTCGCGGCACCCATATTTTTGAAATTGGCATGGTCGATGCCTTGTGAGACCTCTATAGGGTGCCTAGGAACCTTTCACTGGTATCAGAGCCTAGCTAGAGCCTTAGGCGAAGTCTAGACAGAGTTTGAAGTCCGAACGAACCCGAAACCCTAACCCGATAATGCTCTCTGGACTTTTTCCAAATTTGTGGTTTTTTGTCAATTAAAAAATGCTTAAAAAATTCAGTAATGAAATCTAAGAATTACGGTGCAAAAAGTTTCCCATGAACAGTACTTTGTGCGGCGGAACCGCGGCAGAAGCCTAGCTTCTGCGGCGGTTCCGCGGCTATTTGGTGACGTCAGCCCTAAGTGTTTGCACAGTAATTCCTGATTAATTATTCTGAGTTTTATGGGAATTTTTAAATTGGCTCTTAAGTTGAGTGTTCTGGGGTTAAATTGGGAAACGATGTTTCGATCGGATTATCGAACCTTGTCTAAGTGTTTTTCCGGATATTTTAAGAATATGTTAGAAAAAGTTCGACCGGATATAAATACCCAATTTTTCCCCTGTCGGGAATTTTCCAAATGTTGGATTTTTCCGTAGTTTAACGACGTTCTAAGTAGTGCAAGTAACGCGATGGACCCTCTAGAAGACAACAAACCTTAACTCGATTATGTGACCGTCTTGAACTGCCCTTTGAACCTTTGGGTTTGGGGCAGTACGGCGTGCCACATGTGAGGCGTTGGCTTGACCCTTCTACGGCTGGACCGTTGGTACTGAAGCACGAACTGAATGTTGCTAGACTTATTTCATGTGTTGGACTGTATCGGGAAAACTTGGGTATTCGACTGTTCGATCGGAAAGTTTATCATTTTCTGTTTATCTGGAATGTGATACGATAATTGGAATTCACAAACAGTTATGAGATAACTGAATGAATGTTATAAATCTAGCAGTTTAGTCCCACATGATATTGAAAAGAGTTTTCGATAATGAGACTAAAATGCGGGATTTATATCTGTTAGGCATATGATGTCTAAGTATTTCATTTGATTAGGCATGCGATGTCTAAAGAAGTTGCGGATTCCAATTGTTGTAGTTTTACACTTTCTTTTCTGTGACCGTAAGTGTAGTATGTTCATATCGCCGGTTTCGTTGCTATACGTCAACGACAATTGGGGTATGCATACTTACTTACGTTGATGACATGTGATGTTATGTGTTGCTGGATATGTTATATTGGATCGTCGTGTTTGAATAGCCGGGGGTTTTTATGTGAGATGGGTGTTTTTCATTTTCATTCATGTAAAAACTTGTATGTAATATTCTTTTATTTGGGGCACTTCCAGGTAGCGGAAGTTGTCACCCTTTGTATATTATTTACTTTTCCGCATTAGGATAGACCCAAGGAGGGGAGCACAAGTAACCGGGTTCTGGGGTCCAGTGGGAGACCAACTCGAGGAGTCGAGTCCGGGTCTCCTAACCCTAGAATTGGCAGGGTTGCTTGCCGCTCTCGTAGGGGTCTAGGGGTGTGGGATTGGCTATTCATCACGACCGTGGAATCCGTGTTTTATACTGGCTCGTATTGAAAACACGGACGTCCTAGTATATCCAATATTTCATATGTTTATTCTGCTGCGATATCTGTGATGTGATTCTGTGATGGATATAGTATATAGTATATATGATATATTATATAGACGTTACTTATGTTTTACACCCGCGCTAGCCCTGCCCTGCTCTGTCGTTAGTTACCTAACCTAACGGTGCACGAGGGGACATCGAGGCGAATGCGGATGGCATAAGTGTACGTCATATCTATCTGTGATGTTTAGGTATTTAAATGATGGGACTTCATTAATGTGATTAATGAAAGATAAGAAACCTAAGATGTTGTGGAATCGAATTTTAAAATAAAACAGGTAGCTACAGTTCTTGCTTTGCACAGCGGTATATATGATATACCCTGCACCTTATTCGACGAGGAAAGGACCGAGATCCCTTCACCGGGAGTGACTCCTTTAGCAATAACTGGCAGATGCTACACACTCGGTTTGCTTTTGACTGCTTTTGGGTTTTTGCTTTGCACAGCGATATATATGATATATCCCGCACCTCATTCGACGAGGAAAGGACCGAGATCCCTTCACCGGGAGTGGCTCCTTTAGCAAAACTAGAAAAGCCTCAAAATCACTCCATTTCAAAACTTCATTTGATTCTACAACGATATCAAGTTCATTACGCTCATGGTTTTTTCTGAAAGAACCCGCGTAGCCCTCCGTCATTTCAGATAGATATTATTTAGTATTCATGCTGTGTTTGTTGACTTAGTCAAGGCATAGTGTATGGTAGCTAAATTATGTTTATCTGTAACAACATGAGATGTGATTGGATTAGAGCATTCGCATGGCCTTGTTGACTCAGTCAAGGGTCGTACGGGTGGGTTTAATTCAATCGGAAAATGTACGGGTTGAACTTGACTTGCGATTTATGGTTTGTTGACTTAGTCAAGGTCATAGATCGCTAGGGGCAAAAGCATTATCGGGAATTTCAAGTGTTGAAATTTGCAATGAGATTGCATACATTCTATGAGATAGTTGGATCCCGATACCCACTGCGAGTAAGAGTTACTCCTGGGAGAGTTTTACACATTACAATTAGTCGATCAAGTAGGTGTCTAGAAAGGTGTTAACGAGGTTACGCCTCTGGGAAAACGAGGTTTACATTAATTAGGTTCGTGCGAAAGCACGGGGGACCTCCCTCAAAGTACCGACACTGGCCTGGCTGAAAGATTGGCGAACTTGTAGTGTGTAATTAATCCCGGCTAGCCTTTCTTTTAGGGTTTGAAGGAAGATTTGATAAAAAGCAGTGGGAGCCATCCTGATTAGATAAGATAATAACCAATCTGATCTTGCACGAGCATACGCTAAAGTGTTTTCTTCTCTCTCTCTCCAGGTAGCGACCATTTCATGCCTTAATCAAGATAATAATATGGATGTATTGACCGAACCCGCATGTTATACTGTGCAGGGGAACGTTGGACCCGTTCTATCTTATAAATGTTATAAGACTGAACAGGAAACAGGAGAATATCTGGATTCTCACACCGCCCAAACGGAGAACATGCATGTTGATGCATCATCTTCGGGTGTGTTTGTCATTGAGAACTGTTTCTCAGTTCACCCTACGTCCTGGGTATTAGATACCGGGTCAGGATCCCACATATGTAAGATATTACATGGGCTGCGAAAAGGTAGAGAACTGAGAAAAGGTGATCATTCCGTTCATGTAGGGAATGGGGCAAATGTTGCAGCCAAAGCAGTTGGCATATATCACCTGGTATTACCAAATGGTGATACACTAGTCCTGAATAAGTGCTATTATATACCGAACATGATGTGCAACATTATATCAGTTTCTTTATTAAGTAAAGAAGGATATAATTTTGTAGTAAAGGATAATGTTATGAACATATTCCTGGATCAAAAGTTGATTGCATCAGGCTCGCTACATAATGGCATATTCATTCTCAATCAAAATACAGTCTTCAATATACAAAACACATACAAAAGGAAAAGCTCAGAGATGAACGAATCCTTCTTGTGGCACTGTAGACTTGGCCATATCAATGAGACACGACTAGCTAAGTTGCATAAGAATGGATATTTGAATTCATTCGAATTATCATCTTATGACACTTGCTATTCATGTCTCAAAGGAAAAATGACCAAAACTCCGTTTACGGGACACGGAGAAAGAGTTACTGAACTCTTGGGACTGGTGCATAGTGATGTATGCGGTCCAATGTCTACACACGCCAGAAATGGTTCTTCCTACTTCATTACATTCACTGACGATCTCTCTAGATACGGGCATGTGTTCCTGTTGAAACACAAGTCTGAAGCTTTTGAGAAATTCAAAGAATATAAGCACGAGGTAGAGAACCAAACGGGCAAAAGTATTAAGGTTCTTCGATCTGATCGAGGAGGTGAATACTTAAGCAGTGAATCCTGGATTATCTAAAAGAGAATGGGATTCTCTCTCAGCTTACTCCTCCTTATACACCACAGCACAACGGTGTATCGGAACGAAGGAATCGCACCCTATTGGATATGGTGCGTTCAATGATGAGTAATGCTGAGTTACCTATTTCCTTTTGGGGGTATGCGCTTGAGACAGCCATATACCTATTGAATCTGGTTCCGTCTAAATCTGTACCTACCACACCATATGAGATATGGAGTGGGAAGAGACCATATTTTAAACGAATTAAGATATGGGGTTGTCCGGCCTATGTCAAAAAGCAAAATCCGGACAAACTTGAGGCACGATCAGTCCTTTGCAAGTTTGTGGGATATCCTAAGAATTCTCAAGGATATTTTTTCTATTAAGCTGAGGAACAAAGAGTGTTTATTGCTCAACATGCCACCTTTTTGGAAAGGGAATTTCTTGCAAAAGAAATTAATGGCAAAGAGGTAGAGCTGGAAGAGGTTCCAGCACCACAAACTGCAACTAACGATTTAGTAGAACCAGAGGATTCAGTGGTGACCGACGTACCCCAGCCTCTCCGCCGATCTAGTAGGGTTTCTCGTCCACCTGAGAGATACTATGGTTTTCTCATTGATGGTGGCAGTGATGATTGCATCATGGAGGATGATGACCCAACTAGCTTCGAGCAGGCCATCACGAGTGGGGACTCAGTGAAATGGCTGGATGCTATGCGGTCCGAGATGGAATCCATGTACACCAACAAAGTATGGACTTTGGAAGTTGCTCCTGAAGGGGTAAAACCCATTGGGAGCAAGTGGATCTTCAAGAAAAAACTTGGTGTAGATGGGAAAGTGGAGACTTTCAAAGCTAGACTTGTAGCAAAGGGTTTTCGTCAAAGACCAGGTGTGGACTATGACGAGACCTTTTCTTCAGTGGCTATGCTTAAATCCATCCGGATCATGCTTGCCATCGCTGCATATCATGACTACGAAATCTGGCAAATGGATGTTAAGACCGCCTTTCTAAATGGTGATTTAGAAGAGTGCGTGTACATAACTCAGCCAGAGGGCTTCGTAGACAGTGGGAGCAGCGGAAAGGTGTGCAAGCTGCTTAAATCCATTTATGGATTAAAGCAAGCATCGCGGAGTTGGAACATCTGCTTTGACGTCGTTATCAAAGAGTTTGATTTCGTCAAAAATCCAGATGAACCTTGTATCTACAAGAAGGTGGCAGAGAGTAAGGTTGTCTTCCTCGTATTGTACGTGGACGACATACTCTTGATAGGAAATGATATTCCTATGCTGCAATCGGTCAAGCTCTTCTTATCACAAAGATTCTCAATGAAAGATCTTGGTGATGCCTCCTGCATATTGGGAATAAGGATCTATAGAGATAGATCCAAACGGATTTTGGGATTGTCCCAATCCAGGTACATTGACACCATACTAAAGATGTTTAGTATGGAAGAGTCCAAGCGTGGGAACTTACCCACGATCTCTGGAGTCACTCTCTCCAAAGAGATGTCTCCCAAGACTGATTTGGAGAGAGCTTGCATGCAAGGGATACTCTATGCTTCGGCAGTAGGCTCTATCATGTATGCGATGCTATGTACCAGACCCGATGTAGCATACTCACTAAGTATAGTGAGTAGGTATCAAGCTGATCCTGGAGAGAGTCACTGGACAGCTGTGAAGAGCATTCTCAAGTACTTGCGAAGGACTAGAGATATGTTCTTGGTGTATGGTAACGGAGAGCTCCAAGTGGAGTCCTTTACCGATTCGAGCTTCCAGAGTGATAAGGACGACTCTAAGTCGCAGTCGGGCTTTGTCTTTACCCTTTACGGAGGGGCGGTTAGCTGGAAGAGTTCCAAGCAGGAAACCGTGGCAGACTCGACGATGGAGGCTGAATACATCGCTGCCAACGATGCTGCCAAAGAGGCTGTCTGGATCAAGAAGTTCATTACTGAACTTGGAGTGGTTCCATCCATTGAGCATCCAATACCTTTGTATTGCGATAACAATGGAGCGATGGCTTTGGCCAAGGAACCCAGGTCCCATCAGCGATCCAGGCATATTCTGAGGCGGTATCACCTGATCCGGGAGATAGTTGATCGCCGGGAGATCGAGGTCAGGAGGGTTGACACGAAGAACAACACGGTGGATCCACTCACGAAGGCCATTCCCCAGATACAGTTTGAGAGACTCTTCGGGATGCTCGGTATACGATACTACAGCAGCTGGCCCTAGTGCAAGTGGGAGATTGTTAGTTGTATGTATGCCCTAGAGGCCAGTATTGTACAGATGATGTATATTATATTCGATGCTTGGACATATATAGAGATGACTTTCTTGCTCGATATGATAGTATGCTATCTGGTTACTCTTTATCTTAACATGTACACTAGTCTCTTTATACTGTCTTATAGTTACATGTTGGTAAAGCCCTTAGGATGTGTACTTGACTACCTGGACTATGATGCAGATCATACTAGTGGGGACATGGTAGTCCATAAGTACATCCTTCAAGGTCCCTAGTCGTAGGTGTATCGAGACGGGGCATCGATATACCAGTGTAGACTAGCGTATACGCTTCTCGACCCATGAGATGGGCGATGGATGATCCCATATCCATTGGTGTTTGACATCAGAGATGGTGTACGGGTGCTCAGTGGAGACTGGGTACACTGGACGGACTCGCCGAGAACTCCCAGATGGTATTATACCTCATGTCAGATGGCAGTTCTCAGGTGACACTTGTACAGGTTAGTCTGTAGACCCGAGATCGTCATAGAGTCTTGTGTGATTCCCACTGTGCTTTGATCTCCACCTTACCACGTCCATGAGGGCGTGCAAAACGGTGGTCTTTGGGTACAGTCCCGAGTCACATGGAGGCAATGAGCGATAGGAGGGGTTTCGTCTCTCCCGGTATTGGGGGTTGATGTTGCGCTGTGCTCGATTGGCCGTAACAGGGAAGTCCCTGGCCAGGGCTGATCAGAGATTTGCTGGTAAGTGTTACCAGTAGTTTCTCGACCCGTTATGAGCCTCACATCGGCACGACTTATCGAGTATTGGGGTCTGACGTTTACCACCCCTAGACTTGATATGCGACGTATCAGACGAACAGACCGGACTGTACGGTAAGTGTTACTGGTTGGATTCACAGGAGTATGAGCGGGCTAGCTCGTCGATCTTCTGATCGCTCAATACCCGGACGGCCGTTACGTTTAGCAGACCGCTTGCGGCTTGTGGATGCTTGATATGATCATCATCTGCTACCGGCGTATTGACGAGTCTTTAGAGTCCTACACAAAGGTTTCCTGGCTCAAGCGAAACGAAATAGGAGCGCATATGAGATATGTGCAGGACCGAGAATAATGCGTGTATGTGATATCGCATTTCATTCTCGCGATATATGTTTCGATTGGTTATATTCGATATGACCTAGTTATCGAATCATTGATTCGATAAATCGATACATTGGATTCTAGTCGGTTATGTGCGACATGACCGGATCATTGAATCAAATGTTGATTTAATGATTTAATGCATAATTATATATTTGATATATTACTTTGCATTAGCTAGTATTGGTTCACTTTATATGGATTTTCTCACTCGATGTGCAAGAAGTATATATGATATACTTTTGTACACTTCTTTGTGTCATGTTTGATGATACATGTTGTTTGGTGTTGTGTTAAGACTTAAACCATGGTTATGATAATAGTTAGGGTTTTTATTTATTTACTTATTTATTTATCTATTCTTTTTGATAAATAAATATATATGATAACAAAATGGTTTCTTTCATGAAGCTTGATGAAGCTTCATGAAGCTTTGACTAAAGTGACTATTTTGTCATCATCCTTAACCCTAACCATTCCCATTTACCATGGTTTATTCTCTACACTTAACCTAGGTTAGAACATGATAAGTGTTGGATTTTATTATTCTTTTTTAACAACACTTATCATATTCTTTCTTCATCTTCATCTTCTTCTTCAAGAAAAGCTTAAGCTCCATCAATGGCAACTTGAGCTAAAGTGAGATAAATCCAATTCTAAAGTGAACCCACCTCCTATTTCTTCACCCTCTACCTCTTGCCAAGTTGTTTTGGGTGTTTTCTTCACAAGTTTCACAACTTTGTGAAGTCGGAGCTTGAGCTTGTGCAACCTCGACGTAGATCGTCTTTGACACGAAGCCGACGACCTATTCCGCTCGTTTTCCCGATGAAGCCGATGAACGAGTCTAGGATTCGAAAAGGAAAAGGACAGCGAGAGGATGCCTACGTGGAGCCAAGGAAGAGGATAACCGGATCTACAAAGGTTGTAGCATCCAACCTTTAGTTAATTTGTTAACTAGTTTTGTTTTTCGCCTAGAATTCTAGTCTAAGATCCGCGTTAGGGTTTCGCGGCATCCATATTTTTGAAATTGGCATGGTCGATGCCTTGTGAGACCTCTATAGGGTGCCTAGGAACCTTTCAGGTTCCTTGTGCTCTGTATACCTTAGTCTATAGAATAGTTGGACTCTTCTCGTATACACTGGCATATTCTGTACCAAGCTACAAACAACTGCATTAACATAACTATCAACATTATACTAGTTATATTCTCATTACCTGTTCAGTCTATTCCTATTTCTCTTTGGGACTTACCGAGCGATTGTTCGCTGACGACATTCCTTTTCTATTTTTTCTTTGGAATGTTGTCAGGAGGACCCGACTCTATGGAGATCGAGCCTAGTTCAGAAGACATGGAGTAGTTCGTCGACGACCGAGAGCTCTAGACACTTGTATATACTTTACTTTCAATTTCATGCCATTGTTTAGGCATTGCTTTCCAGTCTTGTATTTACTTTCCAGTATTTTATTGTAATGAATGTTTAATAAATAAAAAGTTGCCGTTTATTTACATCTCATGCCTTTCTTGTGTACATTTACTTTATATTGCTTATATACGCTTAACGTGTTTACTTCTAAGTAAATACGTCGCGTGACCTGTCACGTCTCTTTACTGTGCATCGGGAAACGAGGAATGACAGGTTTTGTTGGCGGCCCATGCAGGTCAGTTTTGCACGGAAACCTAAGCAATATAACACAAGAATTATAAGACTCAGCAGCTAAACATTCTTTATATTTCATATTCCTTGAATCTATCCTAACCCTATTTTTCTTTCAAGGTAATGGATTCCCTGAACAATACTAGCACCAACGTGATCGGCAACACCACACCACCACCTCTTCCACTTACACCTACTGTTGTAGCTCCAATCAACGATCAGACGGTACTGTTTGAGGCAATTAAGAGCTTCCTGGAAGGACGGCAGCAACAGACTGCCATACTAATGAACCGCCCAGAAGCGGAAGCATCTGGAGTGAAGCAATTCCGAGCACTGCATCCAAAGCAATTTTCTGGAAAAGAGATCCCTTTGGAAGCTGAAGAATGAGCTCAATCAATTGAGGATGATCTGGCAGCAGCACAAGTGCCAAACATTGCTTGGGTAAGGGTTGCGAAGCTGCAACTTACAGATAACGCCTAAGTATGGTTGAAGGCGGAATAAAGCCGTCTTGCCCAGCCAATCGAATGGAAGACATTTCGCGACATGTTCGACACGATGTATTTTCCAGAGACTGCCCGATTCGACATGGAGCAGCAATTCATCCACCTACAACAAGGCTCTATGTGGAGCAAATCCGAGTTCACCATGTTGAGTAGGTAAGATATGTCTTAATATTCGATTTTTCTAATAACACATACTACACAGGTAACATAAGAACGTAACAGGTTTGCAGCCCATCTCATACTGACTGCTGAGATCAGGCCCAGACGATTTCAGCAGGGGTTGGACCCGGAGATCCAAGCTGCTCTAGCTACAGGGGATTTTCCAACCCACGATTTGGCTCTGAGAGTTGCCCGTCGATACGAGGCAGTAGTGAAGAAGAAGGGCAGACCTCAATCTGCCGGTATGAAGTGCCCTACTACTCAGATAGCAGGAGGAGCCTCTTCTAAGCCAGCTTTTGTACCCAGAAGACCGGGAGTACCTTTTAACCTGCCTAGTCCAGAATTTTGCACCTATTGCAGGATGGATGGACACCTGGCGAAGGATTGAAGGCGTGCAAATCTCCTCTGCTTAGTCTGTGGCTCATCCACATATGATATTGGGTCTTGTTCTCGTCGAATCAATCCGAATTCTGCACCCAGACCGGCAATCACTTATCCGCGGCCAGTTATCCAGGCACCTGCTCCTTGACTTGCTCTCCCAGCTCCACCTCCTCGTGGACCTACTGCACCTCCTCCTCGTCAGTTCCATCAAGCACAAAAGAACTTATCTCAAGGTCAGAGGAACGGATAGAGGAATGCTCCTCCATCAAGGAGGAATGTACCGAAACAACAGGCTTTCATAATGACTGTGGAAGAAGCTGAAGCCACTGGCCAAGTCATCACTAGTAACTTCCCATCTTTCAAATCTGTTCAATATTTGTTTACATCCATATATCTTTTCCTATACCTAAATTATATCCCACATAACTTAGGTACGATCTTAGTAGCCTCACTTCCTGCATTAGCACTCTTCGATACTGGAGCATCTCATTGCTTTATTTCGCAACGGTTCGTCCAAACTCACACGATTCCAGTCACACCGCTCGTATCCAACTGGAATGTCAGTTTAGGGAATGATGTTCTAAAGGCAACAATGGGATACGACCTGTGTCCAGTGGTCGTCTGCAGCAGAGAATTCTATTCCGACTTCAAGGTACTGGACATACCGAACTTCGATGTAGTTTTAGGTATGGATCGGCTAGGAACTTTTTACGCTACCATCGACTGTCGTCAAAGGAGGGCAGTGTTCGAGATTCTAAAGCATCCGGTCCTTTATTTCAAAAGTGGAGACCGTACACTGGAGCCAAGCACATACAAATTAAAACCGAAGAAGGCAGTGATTGCAACCCTACAAGCAAGAGAAGTTAAGCGGGAGGTAGTTCAAGAGTTCGACGACGTATTTCCTGAAGACAAATCAGGTTTGCCTCCCGATCGAGCATTTTAATTTGGAATTGATTTAGTACCTGGTGCACAACCGGTGATCAAAGCACCGTATCGATTAAGCCCGAAAGGTTTGAAGGAGGTCCGTACTCAGCTGGACGAACTTCTGCAGAAAGGATGGATATTCCCAGTGCTTCTAGTTGGGGATCTCCAGTTTTGCTTGTGAAGAAGAAGGAAGGTTCATATAGAACATGCATTGATTATAGAGATTTGAACGAAGTCACGATAAAGAACAAGTATCCACTACCGCGAATCGACGATCTATTCGATCAGCTAAGTGGGTCATGCGTTTTCTCAAAATTAGATCTTCGTTCGGGTTGTCATCAGGTGAAGGTCAAAGAGTCTGATACTCCGAAGACGGCATTCAGGACTCGTTATGGACATTATGAGTTTCTCTTAATGCCATTTGGAGTGACCAATGCACCAGCCATATTCATGAACCTAATGAATCAAGTTTTCCAAGAGTACCTAGACAGGTTCGTTGTCATATTCATCGACGATATACTGGTATATTCAAAGAATCAGAAAGAGCACGCTGAATATTTACGAATTGTCCTGGAGACTTTGTGACAACATCAACTCTATGCCAAGTACAGCAAGTATGAGTTGGCTAGAACAAGTCAAATTTCTTGGACATATCGTTTCAGGTGAAGGAATCTCCGTAGATCCAGCTAAATTAGCAGCAGTAAGTGAATGGCCGACACCAAAGACAGTGAAGGACATTCAAAGTTTCTTGGGATTAGCGGGATACAACCGAAAATTTATTGAAGGATTTTCGAAGATTGTAACACCGCTGACAAAGCTCACACGCAAAGATGAAGAATTCGTGTGGTCAGAAGCATACGAACAATTTTTCGAAGAACTCAAGTCAAGATTGACATCAGCACCTATTCTCGTAATACCGGACCAATCTGGAGGTTTCGCAGTGCAGTGTGATGCATCCGGTAAGAGATTAGGATGTGTTCTACACCAGCACGGTAAAGTTGTAGCTTATGCATCAAAACAGCTGAAAGTTCATGAGCGAAACTATCCGACGCATGATCTGGAGTTGGCAGCCGTTATTTTTGCACTCAAGATTTGGCGTCATTATCTTCTTGGAGAACGGGTAGATATCTACACAGACCACTAAAGTATGAAGTATGTGTTTACTCAGAAAGAGTTAAATATGCAGCAGAGAAGATGGTTAGAACTCATGGCGGACTTTGACATCAATCTACAATATCATCCAAGGAAGGTGAATGTAGTACCTGATTCACTTAGTCGTCAGCCACTATCAATGAATCTCACCGCACAGTAGAAGCTATAACAAGATTTGCATCAGATGGAGATAGAAGTGGTCATGTCAGGTAACGCTTCAAGTTTGATGAACTTACAAGTTCAGTCTACAATTGTTAATCAGATTAAAGCAGCTCAAGCAAGTGATGCCAAGTTGCAAAAGATCAGAGAACAAGTAGAAAGTGGACTTCGAACAGATTTCATCATTTATGAAGACGGATGTTTGAGATACGACAGTAAATTGTGTGTACCAAAAGGTCCTGTTCGGAAAGAGTTGATGAAAGAAGCTCACAGCTCCCCATACTCAGTACACCCTGGTAGTACAAAGATGTACAAAGATCTACGTCAAAATTACTGGTAGCATGGAATGAAGCGTGAAGTAGCCAGAAGCGTAGCCAAATGCTTGGTGTGTCAGCAAGTAAAAGCTGAACATCACAGGACTGCTGGTTTACTTCAACCGTTACATATCCCAGAATGGAAGTGGCAACACGTTACCATGGATTTTTTGACCGCTCTTCCTCGCAGCACAAAAGGTAACGATGCTGTATGGGTT
Organism: Agapanthus africanus; assembly: GCA_030015575.1. Lineage (NCBI taxonomy): Eukaryota > Viridiplantae > Streptophyta > Magnoliopsida > Asparagales > Amaryllidaceae > Agapanthus > Agapanthus africanus. The sequence goes on along the minus strand of JASDDO010000004.1, from coordinate 43,643,304 downwards.
ATTATGGATCGAATCACAAAGTCGGCTCACTTCATCCCATTTCGAGTTGGCCAATCTACCGAGACACTAGCAAAGAAGTACATGGAAGTAAGTATGAATCTAAGCAAGATTTAACTCTTCATAGTGTACTATTTCTGATACCTATGAACTCATGTAGGAGATTGTGAGATTACATAGAGTACTGGTTTGCATTGTCTCCGATCACGACACCAGATTCCGATCGCAGTTTTGGCAGAGTCTGCAAGCTAGCTTAGGAAAAAGTCTGAATTTTAGCACAGCTTATCATCCACAAACAGATGGTCAGTCTGAGCGAACGAATCAGATACTTTAAGATATGATAAGATCTTGTATGCTAGACTTCGGAGGATTGTGGAAAGATCACCTATATCTTGTGGAGTTTTCATACAACAACAGCTACCAAGCAATTAGAATGACACCATTTGCAGCTCTATATGGAAGAAAGTGTCGTTCACAATTAATTTGGGACGACATCGGAGATAGAGAACTCCTTAGACCTGAGATGTTATTGGCGACTGTAGATGTAGTTCACACTATCAGGGAACGAATGCGCATAGCCTAAGATCGACAAAAGCACTGGGTTGATGCAAAACGCTGACACTTGGAGTTCCAACTGGGAAATCATGTCTTTCTAAAGATTTCTCCAAACCGTGGAGTGATTCGCTTTAGAAAGCGGGGTAAGTTAAGTCCGAGATATATTGAACCGTTCGACATACTTAAACGAATCGGAGAAGTGGCATACCGCTTGGCACTTCCACCCTCATTGGAAGGAGTGCACAATGTGTTCTATATATCCTAACTCACAAGGTATGTGAGTGACCCCAGTCACATTCTTGATCACTCTGAGCTCATGGTACAGACATACCTATCTTGTGAGCAATAACCCGTTGAAATCCTAGACAGAAAGGTGAAATCACTTCGGAACAAGAAAGTAAACTTGGTTCGAGTGATGTGGAGAAAAGACACATCAGGAGAATCAACGTAGGAAAAAGAAGATGACATGTGTGCAAGATACCCTTTCTTATTTGTAAATTAGTCCGTAAATAATTGTAAATTTCGAGCACGAAATTTTTATAAGGAGGGTAGAATCTAATGACTCTGTTTTAATATACAGATTTTTTTTATAGTTAATGTACAAATAGAGTATTTGTAAATCCCGAGCACAAGTTATAAATTTGATTTGTTTGTAAACAGCAAGAAAGCACTTGTAGCTCATTGGTAAAGCCTTGCACAGTTGTGACATAGACCCTGTGTTCGAATCCCCCCATCCATATATTATTTTTGCTGATTTTTCTTTTAAACTTTTTGAAAGCCCGAAAGTTTACACGTGCAATACACGTAAAATGAAAAACCACTAAAATCAAACATGTGAAAAATGATATATGTACAGACCCCAACACGTGACACCAATCCAGAGCCCTACACCCCAAGTCGACCGGTGAGATCACCCTTTAGGTCGGCGCCGCCGGTCCCCCCCGTAGCTAATGCTTCCAATTTTTTCCTAACACCCCTTGGACTCCACCCACTAACCCTAGTCTGTTTTTTTCCCTGCACATTAACAGAGAATTAAAATGAGGCATTAATCCAAAATGTTAATGCATTTTAATTCTATTCTTCAATTCTCAAAACCCTAATTCTATCCTATAAATACCACCCTACACCCCAGCCCTCCTCATTCTGAAATCTCTTGTTAAAACTCTCAAAATTTTCTAAGTCTAAAAAGTTGTACAAGAAGAGCTAGCCCAAGTTCAAGTTCCGACGACGTTTCGGGACAAATCCGGCGACACCGCGACTCCACGAAGCCATCATATGTTCCCTCAACCTCTCCTCTCTTCTCCAAACTTGTAAGTCCCCTCTACTCTCTTCTTTTCACCTATCCAACCTTTTTCTTTTCAATGATGTCGGTAAGTGGAGTTATACAGACATTCATCTCTAAAACTTCTTAAACTAACAATTTTTCTTAAGAACTATTTATCTAAATTATTGTACTTAGTTTTTTAAACATTAAACTATAATTAGAAACAAATTTCAATTCAAAACTCCATATAAAAAGCACTTTTATTGCACTTGTACGGTTAAATACCACAAACTTTCTATTCGACATTACTTCTCATATTACCTTTAGAAAACTCACGATGTAATGACCTACCTCATCACAACACACATCATGACATAGCACGATTGCCTCTTTACAATATTTTTGGGACCAATACAATTTTACGATTAAATACAATAAACTATTAAAAACCGTATTCTTTAAGATTGTTGTAATTAAATTCCATACAATTATATCCTTACAACCCATTTGGGGGAATCCGATTTGGTTGGTACGGGTTATCGTACATCCATCGGACTAGTAGGGCGAGATGCAGACCTCCTCATGGAGCATACGATCTCGATGGAATTTTTATTACAATTTTTTTAGAAAACGTGATTTCTATTTAATAAATAAATTCTATTTTTAATATATATATATATATTATCAAAATATCTATTTTAAGTATATTTAATAATTCCATGTTTTGTAAATCAAAAGAAAAGAATCACAAAAGTTCATGAAAATACTCTCGAAATCAATACAAGTCAAATTACATGAAAATACCCTATACTATTCAATTTAGGTTTATATCCACTAGAATATCTCATCACTTTTAAAATTACATCCATGAAAACCCTAAAGACGATAATTAAATACTTGAGGTTTATTTTGAAAATATATCAAAACAATTTTTCATAAAATCCCCTCAAGTTTATTAATTTTCAATAAGGACTCTAGTAAACATAGGTTTAAGCGGGACCAATTCTCTTGAGCCTCAGGGAGCCGGAGAATGTGGGTGCTTCCCTATTTAAGGTAGACAATTAAAACGGGGTTATCAATACGGTAATTGTCTTGGAAAAAGACACAAATCCTGCCTTTCATGTCCAGCAGTTACCGATAACTCCAAAACCTAATTCTGTTTAAGTGTCTAACTTGGACAGAGTCTCGGTTTAATTCGAATACAATCCATACTTGATATAATTCCATTACAACATGAATCCATCTATATCAACATGACTTGATTTGACCGAACCATGGATATACATTGACTTTTTTACATGACTATCCATTTATATCCTTATCTGTTTACATGAACAATTGATATTATGCTTTTGGCAAGTCTTATATCTACAAATCACTACATAACAGTACAATAAACATTACGGGGTTTAAAAGGAGTAGATTGGTACGGAATGTGTTAAAAGTGGCACGATGATGGTCACTTTAATACACCTAACCTGAATATCCATTGCTGTTGTTCCGTGGCTTAACGGTTCCTTGTGCTCCATATATCTTAGTCCACGGAATAGTTGGACTCCTCTCATATACACTGGCATATTCTGTACCAAGCTACAAATAACTGTGTTAACATAACTATCAACATTATACTAGTTATATTCTCATTACCTGTTCAGTCTATTCCTATCTCTCTTTAGGACTTACCGAGCGATTGTTCGCTGACGACATTCCTTTTCTATTTTTTCTTTGGAATGTTGTCAGGAGGAACCGACTCTCTGGAGATCGAGCCCAGCTCAGAAGACTTGGAGCAGTTTGTCGACGACCTAGAGCTCTAGACACTTGTTACTTTACTTTCAGTTTCAGGCCATTGTTTAGGCATTGCTTTCCAGTCTTGTATTTACTTTCAAGCATTGTATTGTAAAGAATGTTTAATAAATAAAAAGTTGCTGTTCATTTACATCTCATGTCTTTCTTGTGTACATTTACTTTATATTGCTTATATACGCTTAGCGTGTTTACTTATAAGTAAATACTTTGCGTGACTCGTCACGTCTCCTTACCGTACACCGGGAATCGGGGCGTGACATTCCCATGGAGGACATTCCTTCTGCCTTGTCAACCGCTCATAGGCAGATCGCGTGTGCAGCTCATGAAGAGGCTGAGCAGTTACTTCAAGGTGAGACAGCGCACGATATTTTAATGAAAGCTGGTAGGACTTATTTACTTTTCCCAGTTTCTTTTCATAGCAGTTTTTATTGAATTATAACACATTTTTTCTTGAATGATACAGCAGGGCCAAGTTTAGGTGTCAGCGCTGTGGGTGAGGTGCCAACGTTTCGGGATTCCGGGTCGTCGGGCCTTCATTTTGAATCCGACACTATTCAAGTGGCCACTTCCTCTTCTTGTGGATCCCCAATATCCGCGGGTGATGCTAGCGTAACGACGACCCTTATTGATTCGGGAGATGAAGGTGCAAACATTGAATCCGTCTTCCCGGTGATGATGGAAATCGAGGAAGCTGTCATAACTAGTGACGCTTCACATGCCACTATGGTTTCCGCACCGTCAGGTATTTATCGTGTTTTTTTCTTTTGGACCCTTAATCATGCTAGACACATTCGCTAACATCTCCTTTATTTCTTGATATAGGCACGACAAACCCTGGCGATTTGCTGATTGAAGAACCTCCGTCAGCCATCTCCATGGCTGTTGTTGTTCCACCTATTTCTTTTGCACCCCCGAGTTCTCTCGGGATCAGCGAAGGAAGGTAGAGATCATTTATTTCTTCGTTTCGGTATTGATATTACTCCTTGAATTAATTTCTTATAATATATTGTTGCAATCTTGTAGGAGTGCTTTTCAACCATTTGTGCCAAATGTTAACCTCGCACTTCGCCTTCCAATCATGATCCGTCCATCCTTCTGGCGTTGGTTAGTATATCTTTCATTTCTTATTTCATATTTTTATGAGTAACCCTTTTAATAGGTTTTTCCCGTATTGACCACAGTCTTATGGCTCGAAAGATAGGACGAAGGAATAGCTGAGCCCTCTATGCTCCCCAATTTGCCACTTTCAACTATTGGTAGGTTAGATCCCATTCAATTTTTTTTTATTTTAGGTTGAAATATGACCCTTCTTTGTACGTGTCTTATTCCGTAGCAGTTACATCGGCTTTGGTTCCTTTTGAGTCTCGTATTTCTATACCCGCTGGGCCTTTCGCTAAACGTTAATATTCCAGAGGTGCAGCAAATAGCAGGAGCATGTTAAGTGAGTTTATTGAAGACCTTGATGTCGAGGCTCTCATTTCTGCTGCGGACTTCATGAACGAAGTCAACCATATACTGGCGACTCTTGTGACTTTCCATAATGAAGATTTCATCAGCATCTTGGTTGATTACTGTAAGAAAATCGAGGCTTGCTTCATTGAGATCGAGCACAAACGTCTTAAGCCTGAGGCATTATCCTCGAAGGCCTAATTGGTTGCATGGATCGAACAAAGTGCCGTTTCCATTCAATATTTCAAGCAGAAGCTGGTCGTGAACAGAAGGAGCATGTGACGGCTTTTAGAGAATCAAACCAATTGCGTGCCCAGGTAAAAACAAATGATGCGTGGCTCTGAGTTATCTTCAAAACTCTTCAATGATGAATTTCTGAAGGAGTAGCGCTGAGGAGGGACCCTGACTCTATTGAGCGAGGAATGTAGGATTCCGAAGCAGCTAAGCAGGAAATTTCTAAGAAACTATCTTCGTGCTTGCAACAACGAGTTCAAGTTGAAGCAATGCTAGCCACAATAGTGAAGCGAGAGAAAGAGTTGCGGTAAGAGAATGAACGGGTCGCCACTTTATTAAAAGCCTCTCCCTTTTAGAGGCTAGAATTGTATCTCTCTCTTTTTTATATAAATTATATCTTTCAAACATTTTGATTCCTGAATAAAGAATACACGTTTTTTTATCCGCATGCACTCTTCTGCTTCTTGATGTCTTGACCGAATGCGAAGTAGTTTATGTACTCATTTCGGAGTTTGTAGTTTATTGACTTATTTCGGAGTCTCTAGTTTACGTACTCATTTCGGAGTTTGTAGTTTATTTACTCATTTCGAAGACTTTTTAGTTTACCTCCTTTGGGTTTATAGGAAAACTTATCCTAACGTTGTATGTAGATGACCCCCATCTTTTTATGATAGAGGTCCGTTAGGTTTGTGGTACTAGGGTTTTAGTGCGTGGTACCGTTGCGTTGGCTGATATATTTCTCGATATGCAGTCTTTAAGCCGCTGTTCAAGTAGCCATGCGACTATCATGTCTCTGATCCCTTATGAGGCTGGATAAGACGTCTTCAAGTAATCTCCATAGGTCATATTACCGTTGGAAGAACAAGCGTTAGGTATTTTCCATGATACTTTTTACTTGAGATTATGCTCAATTTGGAGCTCCGATGAGTCAAAACTGTACCTTTCTGGGGTGGGATGATCTCCAATGGTCCTTAGGCTTTGTTTGTACTGTCGTCAAAACCCGAAATTAGGAATATGCCGTCACTTCGTTTTTGCTTTGATGATATCACGCCGATTCTTTGCTGAAGTAGGGTAGACATCTGTAGGACCTCTATGCTGTATGTATTGCAATTGAAGTCCGGAGCTAGGAATATGCCATTGCTCCAATTTCATTTGATAGTTGCATCCGCACCTTGCATAAGTGAGAGGGAATGCCAGGATAGCCTTTAGGTTGTGAAGTATGTCTTAGCACCTCTACTGGGTTTCAAAGAGCATCAAGTATACAATTTTAAAAAATCTAGAGGTCTAAATCATATTATACAAGAATTTAACTAGAGAATTAGGGTTTTGTAGCAAGAAAATAAGTTCTAAAATAAGTGATGGAGGTTTACAATCTTTGTAGACCAAGCCCTTCTCTTCTAAAGCTCCAAGTAGTAATCCCTAGAACTCTTCTTTGTCTCCACTTGAGAAAGGATCGAGCTTGCTTGAAATCTTCGATGCCGAAGATGATTTACCTTGAAGTCTCTCTAACTCAAGCTCACTCTTGACAAATCAAAGTATCAGTGAAGCAAACAACTTAAACTAATGGGCTAGATTAGTGTAGGTTGATGAAGTAGAGATGAAAACAGAGAGGAACACGTGGCAAGCATCCAACCCTCCAACTCCATAGAATGGCCGGCGAGATCGGGCCTTGGACCGGCGACGGCGAGTGATCTGTAGGGGTTAGCCCCGTGTTTTGCACATAAAACCTTTGGCATACCCCCATTATCCTGCACCGTTTGTGTACTCTGAAATTAAACAGAGAATTCAATTTCACCTTTAAATCCAATTTAAATGCATTTTAATTGGATTTAAATGCATTTTAATTCATTCTTTCAATTCCAAACCATAATTTCATACTATAAATATAATCTCATACTCTATCCCTTCTTCATTCTGAAATCCCTAGCCAAAATTATTAAATTTTTCTAAGTACAAGAAGAGTATAAGTGGAGTTAGCAAGAGGTCGACTTCCGGCGACTCCGCGAAGCCACGACGACTACATAATTTTCTTCTACCTCATCTTCACACTTCTAGCTAGTAAGTCCCGCCCCCTTCTTCTCTCTCTACATAAATAGTTACTTTTTTTATAAAACATGTCGGAAGTGGAGTAACACCGACATCTTCTTTAAAATCCTTATAAATTCCACTTTTCTTACATTTTCTTCATGTATATTCCTACACCATACTTATTAATCATGAAAAATAATAATTAAAAACAATTTTCACTTTAAAACGTCATGTTATATAACTTTAACCTAGCTTTTACATGAAAATACCATGAACTTCATATGTTCATCTTTTAGTTTTTTGATAACTATTACCTCTAGAAAACTTCACGGAGTAATGACATACCCCTCACATACACATATGTTTACATAGCACGAAACATTTTAGGTTTGGGTTTGGGTTGATTTAAGAATCCGTATATTTTTAGATTTGGGTTTGGGTTGATTTAAGGACCGTTAATCTAGTTTGAGATTAAGATCAGCTTAAACTTATGAGCATTTGGGCTCGATTATTTTAGTTTAAGGACATCGCAGTCCATTATTGCCATGTTTGAGGCGAAATGTTAATTTAAGGACGTTTCGGTCCTTTATCGTCATTTTGGAGGCGAATATTAGTTTAAGGACATTTCGATCCATTATCGTCATGTTTGAGGCAAGGTGTTAGTTTAAGCACGTTTCGGTACTTTATTGTCGTATTTGGGGGCGAATATTAGTTTAAGGACATTTCGGTCCATTATTCATCTTGCGCGCACGTGTATTTGTTACGTGATGAAGTGAACAATGGTGATATGGAATGTGCCCAATTTGGGACACGATCCGATTTGAGGTGTGCACGTCAATTTGGAAGTGTATCAACGAAAGAAGTTGTTGTTCGTCGGGACCCGCCACCTCTTTGAAGACGTCGAGAGATTACACCGACATGTATCAGAGGTGTGAAGAGATGTATGCTTAAACCAAATCCCGTATTTCAGGGAAAAAGGGTTGTTGTGGACTTAAGAAATTTTTTTTCATATTTGAGACCTTGGAAATCAAGAGCATATGGGCTTGATTGATTTAAAAAAACAAAGAGGTTTAACCTCGGGAAACTTAGCCAATTTTGGGCTGAGATTGAGTTTCCATAATTACCCAACAGTGCTGAGCACCGGGACATATAGCACTCACGTGTGAAACACGTGGGGTGATTGATTAGTGCTAAGTACTAGAGTTCTGTGGCGTTCACGTGTGAAACACATGAGGCCCCTATATGTGATCGTTTTTAGTCATTTTTGACTAATCATGGAGTGCTGAGCACTATGCATGATACTCATGTGGGAAGCACGTGAGTGCTAGGCTTTGGGATTTATTTGTTCGTTTCCCTCTTTTTATAGAAGTGCTAAGCACTTAGATAGAGCTCACATGCATTTCATGTGACTGCTTCCTTTTGGGGCGGCTGCCTAATTGACAAAGAAGTTTTTCTTTACTTTTTAGACGCCCACGTGAAAATCACGTGAGGCAGTTTTGGCTTTTCTTTTGCTTGTTTTCCTTTTTTTTAAGCACTCACGTGGGGAAACACGTGAGGCGGTTTTGGTTGTTCTCTTTGTTCGTTTGAAGAACTCACGTGGGAACCGTGAAGCTTCATAATAGTGCTAAGCGTTAACAAGTCACCAACCTATTCTTGTTTTTTCTTAGAGATATTGATCATTTGTTAATGACATTTTTAGTCATTGATGATCATCAAGATTTCGGTTTTGAGGATCTTGGATCATCATGATTTGAAGAACTAAGTTTTTTATATAGGGTTAAACCCTAATTTTTGGAGGAATTAAATTCCCATATGTTCCTGTTATTTCTTTTTCTTTTGTAACCAAGTTATTTTCCCCTAAGTTTTGAATCTGCAGAACAAAATCTTCCCGATGAGAATTAAATTCTCTACTTGTGGGGAGATTTGCTTCTGCAAATCTCAACCAGAGAATGAACTAAGTTATTGTATGAAGGGTTAAACCCTTAGAGAGGCAAAGGGGAGATAATATGATCTCTGTGTTTCTTTACCTAGGGTTTCAATGAGGCGAGTCTTCTCCTTTGAGAATTAAATTCTTTTTCTTTCTCAAGAGCTCACTGTATATAATTTTTTTTACAAAAGCTTGTGGGGAGTTCTATGTATCCTTAGATTTAATCTCCTTGTTTCTATTTATAGGAGAAAGGAAAAAAAAATCAGTATGTTAACAAAATCTCTGATTGAGAGATCATGAAAATTAATTGGTGAATTTTATTCACCGTTGGATTTTTAATCCAAAGGCTCTTCGTTTAATAGAGAATATTTCTTGTTTGTTTAACAAGATTAAGAAATATTTTCCTATGAATGTCTTGTTAATTTAACAAAATTAGGAAAATATTTTTCTAAGATAGAATTTTATTCTATCACATGATCGAGGGGTGATTTTATAATCATCGTTGGATCTATGATCTAAGGGTCCTCTGTTAATCAGAAAAGATCTTTATAATTTGAGAAAGATCAAGGAAATATTTCCCACATAGAATTTAATTCTATCAGGTGGTTTGATTGGTGATATTTTATCACAATTGGATTTTAAATCCAAAATTCTCCGTTAGAGAAGAATCTTTCGGTATCAGAAAGATCATGGAAAATATTTCCCAAATAGAATTTAATTCTATTTTCCCAAAAAGGCAGCAAAAGAACTCATGTGTTTAACACGTGACCCCTAGCATAGGTTTCAACATGCTTTATTTTCAGCACTCATATGCTTTGCATATGAGTGCTCACGTGTTTAATACGTGAGGCATGTTTGGCCTGCCAATTATTTGATTGCAGCGCCTATATGCTTTGCATATAGATGCTCACGTGTTTAACACGTGTGGCTCTTTTAGCCCATTTGTTTTTAACTGCAGTATCTATATGCTTTTGCATATATGTGCTCACGTGTTTAACACATGAGACTTTAATAGTGGGGAATTTTCTGCCTTTTTCTTTTTTTTATGAGGGATCGGGTACTCTACTTGAGTAACTTAGAATTCTGCTTTTGATTCTCTTTTCTCTTAATTTAGTTATGTTTTACCGTATATTATCGAACCATATCTTCTTTGTTAACTTATATTACTTCCCTGATTTTTATTCGATTATCATTTTTATCTTTGTACTATTCTTGACAATCCAATTCTAATTTATGTTTCTTCTATTTGATTGCATGCTCGCTGCTTTCTTGAAAACTACTTTTGCATCCTTTTGTTCTTTCAAACATTTTTTTCTGGCGCTTTCAATACCATATCAGCAGTTCTTTTCACCACCACTGTAATCAAATTTTTCTTGAATCTGTTACAACCTCCTTCTATAAATTTCGAGGACGAAATTTTTATAAAGAGGGTAGAATGTAACGACCATGAATTTTCTGTACAAAATTTTTCTTCTTAAAGTATAGAAAGGAGTTTGCAAGCCTGAGCATAATTTAAAAGTTATTCTTGTTTAAGAATAGCAAGAAATCGCTTGTAGCTCATGGGTAAAGCCTTGCACTACTGTGAGATAGCTTTTATGTTTGAATCCCATCAGCCACATATTATTTTTCCTGATTTTTCTTTTAAACATTTTAGAAGCCCAAAAGTATACACATGCACTGCACACAAAAATTAACAGCCAGGAAAAACAAACATGTGTAAAATGTTGTGTACACAGAGAGGAACACGTGGCAAGCATCCAACCCTCCAACTCTATAGAATGGACGGTGAGATCGGGCGTTGGACCAGCGACGGCGGGTGATCTATAGGGATTAGCCCCCGTGTTTTGCACATAAAACTTTTGGCCTACCCCCATTATCTTGCACTGTTTGTTTACTCTGAAATTAAACAGAGAATTCAATTTCACCTTTAAATGCATTTTGATTCATTTTTTCAATTCCAAAACCCTAATTTCACACTATAAATATAACCCCATACCCTATCCCTTCTTCATTCTGAAATCCCTAGCCAAAATTATCAAATTTTTCTAAGTACAAATGGAGTTAGCAAGAGGTCGAATTCTGACGACTCGGCGACGCCACGGTGACTATACAATCTTCTTCTACCTCATCTTCACACTTCTAGCTAGTAAGTCCCATCCCTTTCTTCTCTTTCTAAATAAAAAGTCACTTTTTTTATAAAATATGTCGGAAGTGGAGTAACACCGGCATCTTCTTTAAAAACCTTATAAATTCCACTTTTCTTACATTTTCTTCATGTATATTCCTACACCATACTTATTAATAATGAAAAATAATAATTAAAACCAATTTTCACTTTAAAACGTCATGTTATATAACTTTAACCTAGCTTTTAAATGAAAATACCATGAACTTCATATGTTCATCTTTTAGTTTTTTGATAACTATTACCTCTAGAAAACTTCATGGGGTAATGACCCACCCCTCACATACACACATGTTTACATAGCACGATACCTTTTGAAACATATTTTTGTGGCGATTACAACATTTCTTTAAAGTACCTTGAACTATAAAAACCCGGTTTTCTTTAGAATTGTATTTCAAACTCTTTGCGATTATGCCTCTACAACCCATTTTGGGGAACCCGCTATTGGATGGTGTGGATTATCGCACATCGTCGGGCTAGTAGCGGGAGATGCAGACCTCCTCACGGAGCATTCGGTCTCGAAAGAATTTTAATACAATTTTTTAAGAAAAACGAAATCTTATACTGTAATAAAATTAATTTTTAATAATTATATAAATATTATCAAACCACATATTTTCAAGTTATAATAAAATTCCATGTTTTTCAAAAAATAAAAGAATGACAAGTTTCACTAAAATACCATCAAATATCAATACAAGACAAGTCTTACATTTAAATACCATGAACTATTCAAGTTAAGTTAATATTCACTAAAATACCTCAAATATTAAATGTTACATCCAGGAAAACCCTAAATACATAAATAAATACTCGAGATTTATTTTGAAAATATGTAAATTATTTTTCATAAAACCCCCTCGAGTTATATAAAATTACATTTCAGGACTTTAGTAAACATGGGTTTAAGCGGGATCAATTCTCTTGAGCCTCAGGGAGCCCGAGAAAGTAAGTGCTTGCCTATTTAAGGTAGAAAAAATTAATAGTGTTATCAATGGTAATTGTCTTCGAAAAAGACACAAATCCTGCCGTACATGAGCAGCAGTTACTGATGACTCCCGAACTTAATTCAGGATCCAAATCTGTTTACAGTGTCCGACTCAAGTCCAAGTTTAAATCAATCTGAGTCTAACTCAATCTGAATCCAACCAGAATCCAATCCAAACATGAATCAAATTCAACATGAATCCAAACTATAAAATATATACCTGAACCTGAATACCAGAACAATATCAACATGCAAACATAACTTGACTTGACCGAACCATGGCTATATCTTGACTTAATAACCTGATTATTTGTTTATATCCTGAACCTGTTTACATGAACAACTTGTATCCATGGTCTCGGCAAGTCTGGTAACTACAAATCAATACAATATACATTACGGGGTTTTAACGGGGTAGATTGGTACGCAATGTATTAAAAGTGGAACGATGATGGACACTAAAAGACACTAGATTAACATCCATTGCCGTTGTCCCGTGGATTTTGATAGGGCCTTATACTTTCCTGTTCTCATAGTCCACGGGATAGTTGGACTCCTCTTTTATACACTGATACATTCTGTACCAAGGTACAAACAACTACGTTAGTGTAAAAAACATATACTTGTACCAATTACCAGTTTTATTCTCTTTACTTGTCTATTCCATTCTTTCTTTTAGGACTTACCGAGCGCTAGTTCGTTGACGACATTTCTATCTCTTTTTTCTTTGGAATGTTCGTTAGGAAGACCCGACTTTCAGGAGACCAAGCCCAGCCAGGAGTACTTGGAGCAGATACTCAAGCAGCATGACTACTAGCTTACTTGTACTTATTTACTTTTCAGTTCATATGCCACTGTTTAGGTATTGCTTATATCCTTGTACTTTTCTTTTCAAATCGGTTGTAATGTAAAGAATGGATGTTAATAAAAGTTTTTGTTTATATTACATCTCTTTTTATTCTTGTGCTTTTATTTATATATTGCTTATTTACGCTTAACGTGTTTACTTCTGAGTAAATACGTCGCAGTCCGTCACGTCTACTTCTCCGTACACTGGGAAGCGGGGCGCGACAGGATTTGTTGGCAGCCCATGCAGTTCAGTTCTGTATGGAATCCTAAGCAAGATATATCACAAGAATTATAGGAATCAGCAACTATACATTCTTCACATTACAAATTCCTTGAATCTATCATAACCCTTTCTTTTCCATCAAGGTCATGGATCCTTCCAACAATACGAGTACCAACGTGAACGACAACACTCCACCACCTACACTACCACCCATTACCGTTGAGGATTTACTAATAATATCAATGGCATTCCTTGAAGTAACCAGGAGTCTAGTTGAGAGAAAGCAGGAGCAGGCTGCTTTCTTTCACCAAGGACTAGTTCTCACTAAGGCAGCCTTGAGGACAGCTCAGGGTTATATCAAGAAGAAGGAAAGGACACCGCCAGTAAGGACTTGCTATTATTGTAAAAAACTCGGACATGAAGTAAAGGACTGAAGGCGAGCTAATAGTTTTTGTATGATTTGTGGATCATCTGAACACACTCTAAGGGCATGCTGAAAGAACAGAGCAGACACAAACCCCACGCCAAGACTGACTATATAAACTCCTACTACTACACCACCTTTGCGAGGACCACCTTTACCTCGTCAGTCCGAAATGTACCAGCAGGCACAGAGAAAAGTGCTAGGAGGCCAGCCATCCACGATGCCGGTTGGAGAAGCCGAAACCACTGGCCAAGTTATAACTGGTAATTCCCAATCCTATCATATTTTCAAATCCTTGTATACCTCTATATTTTTCCTTATATGTAAAACCAACTCTACACAACTTAAGCACTATACTAATAGCCATTATTCCTGCAATTGCACTGTTCGACACTGGAGCGTCACAATGCTTCATGTCGCAACTTGAGAGAATTTCGCGGACGAAATTCTTTTAAGGACGGTAGACTGTAAGGCCAACAACATGATTGCATTTCTTTGAATCTTTTCTTGTTTTCCCTGATATTTTTTTCTCGACGTAACACGAAACTATAAACTCTTGATCTTCCATTTATTTTTCTTGATTTTTTCTTAAACCTTATCACCTTGACTCTGATGGTAGGATTTGGATGATTTAAATAGAGTTATATGATTGTAACTATGTACTGCAGCATAATTACAACACGGTATTGTTCACAGCCGGAAGAAGGACCGGGATGTTGGGACGTGTGGCCTGAATTCTGGGGGCAGATGCTATTTGGATTTATCCGTCCACCTCTCCAAAGATGCCAAGTTGATTTATGGCACCGTATATCGGAGGTTTGGATAGATGCGGCCGTTGTAGAGGACTTCGTCAGATTCCGCCTCGTTTTATGAGGGGTTTTTGATTGTGGGGACGCTCTTCCCTGCAGGCGCAAGCACCTGCAGTTAATTACGTTATCGCATCACGATAACCACGTTCTCCTGCTCCGGAAGTTCACTTCGTGTCGTGTGTTTTGTTCTGGTTTTGGTTGCCCGTGGATTGTATACGGAGACTAATTTATGTCGTCGCCCATAGGGCATGGATTAGTCCAAATCCGTATACTTTTAGATTTGGGTTTGGGTTGATTTAAGGATCGTTAATCTGGTTTGAGATTAAGATCAGTTTAAACTTATGAGCATTTGGGCTCGATTATTTTAGTTTAAGGACATCGCGGTCCATTATTGCCATGTTTGAGGCGAAATGTCAATTTAAGGACGTTTCGGTCCTTTATCGTCATTTTGGAGGCGAATATTAGTTTAAGAACATTTCGGTCCATTATCGCCATGTTTGAGGCGAGGTGTTAGTTTAAGAACGTTTCAGTACTTTATTGTTGTATTAGTGGACGAATATTAGTTTAAGGAAATTTCGATCCATTATCCATCTGCGCGCACGTGTATTTGTTACGTGACAAAGTGAACAATGGTGATATGGAATGTGCCCAATTTGGGGCACGATCCGATTTGAGGCGTGCACGTCAATTTGGAAGTGTATCAACGAAAAAAGTTGTTGGTCGTCGGGACCCGCCACCTCTCTGAAGACGTTGATGGATTACAACGACATGTATCAGAGGTGTGAAGATATGTATGCTTAAAACAAATCCCGTATTTCAGGGAAAATGGGTTGGTGTGGACTTAAGAATTTTTTGTCATATTTGAGACCTTGGAAATCAAGAGCATATAGGCTCGATTGATTTAAAAAAAAACAAAGATATTTAACCTCGGGAAACTTAGCCAATTTTGGATTGAGATTGAGTTTCCATAATTAACCAACAGTGCTGAGCACTGGGACATATAGCACTCACGTGTGAAACACGTGGGGTGCTGGATTAGTGCTAAGCACTAGAGTTCTGTGGCGCTCACGTGTGAAACACATGAGGCCCCCATTTGTGATCGTTTTTTAGTCTTTTTTGACTAATCATGGAGTGCTGAGCACTCTGCAAGATACTCACGTGGGAAGCACGTGAGTGATGGGCTTTGGGTTTTATTTTTTCATTTCCCTCTTTTTATAGAAGTGCTAAGCACTTGGATAGAGCTCACGTGCATTTCACGTGACTGCTTCCTTTTGGGGCGGCTGCTTATTTGAAAAAGAAGTTTTTCTTTGCATTTTAGGTGCCCATGTGAGAATCACGTGAGGCATTTTTGGCTTTTCTTTTGCTTGTTTCCCTTTTTTTTAAGCACTCAAGTGGGGAAACACGTGAGGCAGTTTTGGTTGTTCTCTTTGTTCGTTTGAAGCACTCATATGCGAAACACGTGAGGCTTCATAATAGTGCTAAGCGTTAACAAGTCACCAAGCTATTCTTGTGTTTTCTTTGAGATATTGATCTTTTGTTAATGACATTTTTAGTCATTAATGATCATCAAGATTTCGGTTTTGAGGATCTTGGATCATCATCATTTGAAGAACCAAGTTCTTTATATAGGGTTAAATCCTAATTTTTGGAGGAATTAAATTCCCATATGTTCCTGTTATTTTTTTTTCTTTTATAATTAAGTTGTTTCCCCTAAGTTTTGAATTTGCAGAACAAAATCTCCCCGATGAGAATTAAATTCTCAACTTGTGCAAATCTCAACCAGAGAAAGAGCTAAGTTCTTATATGAAGGGTTAAACTCTTAGAGAGGCAAATGGGAGATAATATGATCTCTGTGTTTCTTTACCTAGGGTTTCAATGAGGCAAGTCTTCTCCTTTGAGAATTAAATTCTCTTTCTTTTTCAAGAGCTCACTGTATATAATTTTTTTTACAAAAGCTTGTGGGAAGTTCTGTGTATCTTTAGATTTAATCTCCTTGCTCCTATTTATAGGATAAAGGAAAAAAAATCAGTATGTTAAGAAAATCTCTCATTGAGAGATCATGAAGATTAATTGGTGAGTTTTATTCACCATTGGATTTTCAATCCAAAGGCTCTCCGTTTAACAGAGAATATTTCTTGTTTGTTTAACAAGATTAAGAAATATTTTCCTATGAATGTCTTGTTAATTTAAAAAATTAGGAAAATATTTTATAAGATAGAATTTTATTCTATCACATGATCGAGGGGTGATTTTATAATCACCGTTGGATTTTTGATCCAAGGGTCCTCCGTTAATCAGAGAAGATCTTTATAATTTGAGATAGATCAAGGAAATATTCCCACATAGAATTTAATTCTATCAGGTGGTTTAATTGGTGATATTTTATCACAATTGGATTTTAAATCCAAAATTCTCCGTTAGAGAAGAATCTTTCCATATCAGAAAGATCAGGGAAAATATTTCCCAAATAGAATTTAATTCTATTTTCTCAAAAAAGGCAGCAGATGAACTCATGTGTTTAACACGTGACCCCTAGCATTGGTTTCAGCATGCTTTATTTTCAGCACTCATATGCTTTGCATATGAGCGCTCACGTATTTAACACGTGAGGCCTGTTTGGCCTGCCAATTATTTGATTGCAGCGCCTATATTCTTTGCTTATAGATGCTCACGTGTTTAATAAGTGTGGCTCTTTTAGCCCATTTGTTTTTAACTGCAGCGTCTATATGCTTTTGCATATAGGTGCTCACGTGTTTAACACGTGAGACTTTAATTGCGGGGAAATTTCCCCCTTTTCCTTTTTTTTATTAGCAAACAGGTACTCTACTTGAGTGAATTAGAATTCTGCCATTGATTCTTTTTCGTCATAATTTAGTTATGTTTTACCGTATATTATTGATCCATATCTTCGTTAACTTATGATCCTTCCCTGATTTTTATTCGATTATCATTTTTATCTTTGTACCATTCCTGACAATCCAATTCTAATTTATGTTTCTTTTATTTGATTGCATGCTCGCTGCTTTCTTGAAAACTACTCTTACATCTTTTCGTTCTTCCAAACATTTTTTTCTCGTACTTTCAGTACCATATCAGAGTTCTTTTTACCACCACTGTAATCAAATTTTTCTTGAATCTGTTACAGCCTCTATCTATAGATTTCGAGGACGAAATATTTATAAAGAGGGTAGAATGTAACGACCATGAATTTTCTGTACAAAATTTTTCTTCTTAAAGTACAGAAAGGAGTTTGCAAGCCTGAGCTCAATTTAAAAGTTATTCTTGTTTACAAACAGTAAGAAATCTCTTGTAGCTCATTGGTAAATCCTTGCACTACTGTGACATAGCCCCTGTGTTTGAATCCCATCAGTCACATATTATTTTTCCTGATTTTTCTTTTAAACTTTTTAGAAGCCCAAAAGCTTACACGTGCACTGCACACAAAAATTAACAGCCTGGAAAAACAAACATGTGTAAAATGTTGTGTACACAGAGAGGAACACGTGGCAAGCATCCAACCCTCCAACTCTATAGAATGGCTGACGAGATCGGGCGTTGGACCAGCGACGGCGGGTGATCTGTAGGGATTAGCCCCCATGTTTTGCACATAAAACTTTTGTCCTACCCCCATTATCTTGCACTGTTTGTTTACTCTGAAATTAAACAGAGAATTCAATTTCATCTTTAAATCCAATTTAAATGCATTTTAATTCATTTTTTAAATTCCAAAACCCTAATTTCACACTATAAATATAACCCCATACCCTATCCCTTCTTCATTTTGAAATCCCTAGCCAAAATTATCAAATTTTTCTAAGTACAAGAAGAGTACAAATGGAGTTAGCAAGAGGTCGAATTCCGACGACTCCGCGATGCCATGGAGACTACACAATCTTCTTCTACCTCATCTTCACACTTCTAGCTAGTAAGTCCCACCCCCTTCTTCTCTCTCTAAATAAAAGTCTCTTTTTTTATAAAAACATGTCAGATGTGGAGTAATACTGACATCTTCTTTAAAACCCTTATAAATTCCACTTTTCTTACATTTTCTTCATGTATATTCCTACACTATACATATTAATCATGAAAACTAATAATTAAAAACAATTTTCACTTTAAAACGTCATGTTATATAACTTTAACCTAGCTTCTACATAAAAATGCCATGAACTTCATATGTTCATCTTTTAGTTTTTTGATAACGATTATGTCACGCCCTGCTTCCCAAAATACGAAATACGAGGGGTGACTAGGCCAGCCATGCTTATACGGTCATAGAATAATCCCGCCGTAGTCACACTTCGGCTTCTAGCATTACATGGTAGTCACTAATCAGTACTTGAGAAAAGGAAAATCACAGTTCATAACTTGTCACTATCACTGCCGTATTTGCCACAACACAATCACTAACACTAATATATATCAACAATGCAGAACAGTCGATAGGTCTCAATGTGAGCGATCACTATGCAGCAGGTATAAATCAAGCACAAAAATATGCAGAAATGCACTGAACAGGTATTCACTATTCTATGACGGCCAATGCCATACAACTTGCAAAATTTACGATCAATCATACGCATAGAATCGACCAAAATAATATAAAGGACGTATGAAGTACACTTGATTATCTAAACAGTAAAATTAATTTCATGTCTATCATGCCCCGCTTCCCAAAATACGGGATACGAGGGATGACTAGGCCAATCATGCTCCTACGGTCAGGGAACAATCCCGCCGTAGTCACACTTCGGCTTCTAGCATTACATGGCAGTCAGTAAACAGTACTTGAGTAAAGGAAAATTACAGTTCACAACTTTATTACATTGAAATTTAAAAGAGTTCGAGGTACATTTATTTCACAGAATAAACAATTAACCAATAAAACAAATGCTGAAATCAAAGAAACTAGCGCTGGTGATGTAGTCTAGATCTCCGCAATCTCGAAGGATAAGTCCTGCTCCTGGGCTGGATCCACTTCGTCCTCTGAGCATGCACACTCAGGTCGTCAGGACGACACATATAGCAATGAATATATATAATGGGCGTGCAGTATTATTAAACATGAGGAGTACAATGAATTGCAGAAAATGTGTATAATAACATCAAGTGAATATAAATAGTGCAATATGAGTATCATGTCAGTGAACTAGCCAATGCATATGTCACTACTTAACGGTCGCTGAGTCAATGAAATCAAATAGTGGAGAGAATGCTCGTGTTTAACAAGGGTCTCGTGCATGCCCGAGACTACGGTCCACAGTGCCCGGGATATAACTCTGTCGGCCGTTCCGCTAGGCCCACGACCTAAAGTATGTATACATATATACATATATGTATACATATATACATATATATATCAATGATAGCGAATGATCATCCTCTAAATCACTGTACCTCGCTAAATACGAGTTCAATTCCACATTAAATTCCTCATTCCCCAGCTTATGGTATGTATTCATATATTAGATAGGTTGTGGACAATACGTATCACTGTCGTTTTCAATCACTTTTTGCACTTATCAATATCACTGTCGTATTTGCCACAACCCAATCACTAATCATTAACATATCGACAATGCAGATGATCACTATGCCACAGGTATAACTCAAGCATGAAAATATGCAGAAATGTATTGAACAGGTATTCATTATTCTATAACGATCAATGCCATGTAACTTGCAAAATTTACGGTAAATCATACACATAGAATCGACCAAAACAGTATAAATGGCGTATGAATCACACCTGATTATCTAAACAGTAAAATTTATTTCAGGTCAAATGGAGTTCAGGTTAGGGAGTTATCATCATTCAAAGGCAGCGATCGATTTCTGGGATTCCAGTTTCAGAACTGAAAGCCCAACTTCGCGCGCATTTTATCAGTAATTATGTTCATAATCAGGTATTTCCCTTGTTGAATAAAATCTAGATACGTCAGTTAAGTTTACAACTCATCAAACGGATTATCAATCTCACCTCTATAACAGAAGTTATGTTCATATTAATACGACAACGTAATGAACATTTCTGCAGAAACTGCAGAACACAATGACGTTCCAAAAATACAAATTAAATATCAAACGACAGTAGAAATGCACGGGACCAATTTCAGAGGTTAGATAATCAAGTTGTATACGTGACCATATAGGGCTCCGTGCATTTCCAGTTTTATATAGGTAGGTACAGGTGCTTAAAACTCAGGTTCCCCCGTAGAATGCTACCCCGAACTACAGTCCAGAGTTGCGTTCCTCGTCATTTTTCACGGTAATAGAATTGCATTATTCCAAAACTAATTACATTGGGTTATAGGCTATCTCGTTAGATTCGATATGAGCCCTGGAACACCATGATTAGGTTTATTTTTAATTAACTACAAATTTTACAACGTGCTGGGTACGGTGATTTTTCAGATTTGACATAACCAATAGGGATTTCATTATACATTCGATGCCTTACCAATTTGATGCCGATATCTTATATGTCACTCGTTAACATCAATCGAAACTTATAATAATGAAACTTGGGGATTTTTGATAGGGTAAACGCATCGAGCACTCGGTCCGTGTACGGGGATGCTATTTACTTGTACATACACACATCATACATTATACCCATTTAAACCGTTAAACTACATTTACTAACTACATAAGTACGTAGCATGAATTGAACAAGTGAAGGAGGTTCACTTTCCTGAGACGATCGCGACGACAATAAGGGAAGGCGCGACACGGGCACGATCAGGGCACGAACACGACAGCTACGGCAGTGAGCTCGGGCAGTGTATTTGGCAGTGACGGCATCGAGCTCGGCAGTATTAGTTAGGAAATGGTGGATAGGGGGAGGGTGAGCAAGTCACGGGGGAGCTCGGAGATGGTCGGCGAGGCATGGAGGCGACGGGGGTCGGGCTCAGGTGAGGGTGCAGGGATGATGGTGTTGGGTTCGGGTGCCGTGGCTCGGAGTTGGGTGCTTGGAGGTCGTGGAGTCGATGGGGCGATGGAGGGGAGGTTGCCAGCGGTGAGGTGATCGGTTCGTCGGCGAGATGCAGAGGAAGCACATAGGCGTTGAAGGTGAGTGTGCAGGACTTAGATGAGGAGTGGGGTGTTCGGTTGCTTGATGGTGGAGGAAGGTTAATTGGGTGTCGGCGGCGGTGGTCGGAGCTTAGAGATGGGGGTGCTCGGTGGCGGAGCAGAGCGGGAGAGAGAGAGTGAGTGAAGCAGAGAGGGAGACGGGGAGAGAAGGAGTGAGTTAGATAGGGTGAAACAGAGAGAGGGGTCGTCATGGGTTTTGGGGGAGGAGTCGTGGCCGTTGCGGCGTGGGTGCGATCGTAGCGGGTGTGAACGGGTCTCGTTATAGCGACGTGAGAAGCGGGGAGACGTGGGGGAGAGCCGTTGAGGGCCTTGGAGCTGTTGGGGGTGACGCGAGGGACGCGGTCGTCGTGGGGCGAGCGCGAGTCATGGGGAGATGGGCGCGAGAAGCGGGGGAGGGCGTTGGAGAAGAATGAGCGGGAAAAGGGAATGAGCGAAGGAGGAAGACGAAGGGGAGCAGGTCGGGTCCGGTCGGGTAGAATAGGATTGGGTTTTAGTTTATTTTTTTTATTTAAATAAAATATATAAAAAATGAAATAAATTTGGATTAAAATCTGGAAAAATACAGAAAATTTTATTCGGAACCGGGGATTTACATCATACCCTCCTTACAAAAATTTCGTCCTCGAAATTAAAACGTAAACAACGGAACCACACTCTATACAAACAGATGCGGAAAACGTGCGCGATGTCTTCCTCGCGTTCCAAGGTAGACTCCCCTGGAGAACGACCACTCCAAGAAACTCGAACCAGGGGAATGACTCTGTTCTTCAGCACTTTATCCTGACGATCGAGAATGGTGGTAGGCTGCTCCTCGTAGGAAAGATCAGTGCCCAATGTTAACTCTGAATGATCCAGAATATGGTTGTCGTCCCGAACATAGCGCCTCAACTGAGAAACATGAAAAGTTTTGTGCACACCAGCTAACGATGGAGGTAGGACAAGTCGATAGGCCAGCTCTCCCACTCGCTCTAGCACCTCAAAAGGTCCGAAGAATCGGGGACTGAGTTTCC
This sequence comes from Agapanthus africanus, assembly GCA_030015575.1. Classification (NCBI taxonomy): domain Eukaryota; kingdom Viridiplantae; phylum Streptophyta; class Magnoliopsida; order Asparagales; family Amaryllidaceae; genus Agapanthus; species Agapanthus africanus. The sequence continues at coordinate 43,620,461 of JASDDO010000004.1, read as the reverse complement.
CGCGACTTCCAATCCTGATAACACCGCGGGTAGGAGAAATCTTCAGAAACACGTGATCTCCGACCTCGAATTCTAGCGCTCTCCTGCTGGCAACCACCCAACTCTTCTGTCGGTCCTGAGCCATCTTAATGCGCCGTCTGATCATCTGTATCTTGTCTACCGTCTGAACAATAAGTTTGGGGCCCAGTAATCTCCATTCTCCCATGTCATCCCAACAAATAGGAGATCGACATTTCCGCCTGTAAAGTGTCTCGAAAGGAGCCATCTGGATGCTAGCTTGGAAACTGTTGTTATAAGAAAACTCCACCAGATGAAGGTGATCCTCCCAAGAACACTGGAAGTCTAGCATGCAAGCCCTCAACATGTCCTCGAGCGTCTGAATAGTACGCTCGGATTTTCCGTCCGTCTTGGGATGATAAGCCGTGCTGAACTTCAGATGTGTACCCAAACTCTCCTGTAAGCTCTTCCAAAAGTATGAAACAAATCTGGTGTCTCGATCCGAAACTATACTGACTGGAACCCCGTGAAGTCGCACCACCTCCTGCATGTATTTCTCCGTAAGCGACTCCGTCGAATGTCCTACACAGAAGGGTATAAAGTGCACAGCTTTTGTAAGACGGTCGACGATAACCCAAACCGCATTGTTTCCCCTTGGGCTCCATGGTAAGGAAGTCACGAAATCCATAGCGATTTGCTCCCACTTCCACTCGGGTATCGGAAGCGGTTGCAACAGCCCAGCCGTCCTCTGGTGCTCTGCTTTTACCTGCTGACATACCAAACACCTAGATACGAACCGTGCGATCTCTCACTTCATCCCGTTCCACCAAAAATGTTGCCTTAGATCCCGATACATTTTCGTGCCTCCCGGATGCACAGAATAAGCCGAACTATAAGCCTCAGCTAAAACCTCTTCTCGAACATCTCCCTTGGGGAAGTAGAGTCTGCTATCGAATCTTAGAGAACCGTCCTGATGTATGAGTAAGTCCGTCCTCAGCCCGGCTTCCACCTGCTCCCTGAACTTTTGTAATCGAGGATCACTAGCATGTGCAGCCTTAATGCGATCCATAAGAGAAGACTGCACCTGTAACTGCCAGAACTTCCTGATTGCACTCGGTGTAATAACCTATAGTTCGAGCTTCTGGAAATACTCAATGATGTTGTTCTGACTGGTCAACATCATGACTGCTGGCTTGCGACTGAAGGCATCTGGTATGATATTTACTTTCCCCGGATGTTACTGTAAGTCGAAGTCGTAGTCCGCCATTAATTCTAGCCATCGGCGTTGCCTCATATTCAGTTCTCTCTGAGTGAACACATACTTCAGACTCTTATGATCCGTGTACACTTCCACCTTTTCACCCAACAAGTAATGTCTCCAGATCTTCAATGCGAAAACCACTACGGTTAACTCCAAGTCGTGCATTGGGTAGTTCCTCTCGTGATTCTTCAGTTGGAGTGAGGCATAAGCAACTACCCGACCGTGCTGCATCAGGACGCAGCCTAAGCCTTCCCCCGAAGCATCACTATGTATCACCAACCAACCTGAATTATATGGCACTATAAGGATAGGCACCGTGGTCAATTTCTGCTTCAGTACTTCAAAAGCCCGAGTACACTCCTCCGTCCATACGTACGGCACTTCCTTCCGCGTCAGCTTCGTCAAGGGTTCAACGACTCGTGCAAAGTCCTGAATGAACCGCCGATAATATCCTGCCAATCCCAGGAAGCTTCTGATCTCGGCCACTGATTTTGGAGTCGGCCAATCTCTAACAGATTCTATCTTCGCTGGGTCCACTGAGATGCCTTCGCTCGAAACAACGTGTCCCAAGAGCTGCACTTTGTCGAGCCAGAACTCACACTTGCTCAATTTTACATATAGCTTCTCTTCCCGAAGAATTTGTAATATTGTCCGCAGGTGTTCGGCATGCTCCTCCTGGGTCTTAGAGTAGACTAGTATGTCATCGATGAATACAACGACAAACGCGTCCAAATACTTCGCAAATACTCTATTCATCAGGTCCATAAATATAGCTGGAGCATTGGTAACACCGAACGGCATAACAAGAAACTCATAATAACCGTATCGCGTCCTGAAAGCCGTCTTGCATATATCTTCAGCCGTTACTCTGATCTGGTGATAGCCCAAACGAAGATCCAGCTTCGAAAATACCTTGGCCCCACCCAACTGATTAAATAAATCATCGATACGTGGAATGGGGTATTTGTTCTTTATCGTAATCCTGTTCAGCTCCCGGTAGTCTATGCACATTCGTAGCGATCCGTCCTTTTTCTTCACTAACAGGACTGGTGCACCCCACGGCGAAGCGCTAGGACGAATAAATCCTTTCTCCAGGAGTTCTCCAATTTGTTTCTTCAATTCTGCCAACTCAACTGGCGCCATCCTATAAGGAACTTTGGAAAATGGCGCCGTCTCTGGAATTAAGTCGATAGAGAAACCCAAGACGCGGGGAGGTGGTAGACCTGGTAAATCTTCCAGGAACACATCAAGAAAATCCCGAACAATCTCTGGTGCTGGACTCTCATCAATCTCCATAGCTGTCAACGCTTTTGGCTTGGCTCTAAACTAGGCTGGCTCCAAAGACTTGCTCCCACCTTCGAAAACAAATTCAGGGTGATTGGAAATGCGGAAAGTCACTTTCCTAGCTCGGCAATCAATAATCGCATGGAAGGTGCTCATCCAATCCATCCCGAGAATCGCATCATAGCTGCCAGTCCCGATTAAAAGAAAATTCGCATAGAATTCCCTGCCGCATACTACCACCGGACATAAGCTACACTCTTGGTTTGACACAATAATACCGTTACCCGTATGTATCTCCCAACCCTTGGTCAACGGCTCGTGAGGTATAGAGTGTGTTTCAACAAACTGCGTGGAAATAAAGCAATGCGAAGCACCCGAATCGAAAAGAACTCTAGCTGGTATAGAATAAACAATGATGGTACCTATAACTACATATCCAGAAGCCTCTTCCTGCTTGGCGGACAGGGTAAAAGCCCGTCCCTGATTCCGACCTGTAATAGTCTGCCTCTGATCGAAGGACCGCTGCTGGGGCACCCGAGGTGGATCCCTTTGAGCTGAAGTGCCATACGATGGTTATTGTTGCTCGAACCCTCCCTGTAGCTCTGATCTCTGGGGACACCCGCCGACCCTATGCTCGCTGGATCCGCAAATCAGACACTTCCCCTTAGCTCTTCGGCAATCTCTCTGCATGTGTCCTGGCCTCTGACAATAATCGCAAAATAGGGATCTTCGCTGCGGCTGCTGAGGTGAAAAGGTACGCTTCATCTGTGTGAAACCAGGCCTGTGAACTGGGATGGATCCACAGGGCGGAATGGTAGGACGTGCCGGAGCTACGTGGGGTCTCCTGTCCATCGATCGTTGGCCCTTGGCCTTCTCTGCCAAATTTTCCTGTACTCGGGCAGCATTCAAAACATGGGCGAAGGTTGGTAGGTCGAGAGACGCGATGAGTTGTTGCAGTTCAATATCGAGCCCTTGCTGGAAACGTCTTGCCCTGGCGGATTCGGTGGCTACCATGTACGGTGCGAAGCGACTCAGCCGATTGAACTCTCTGAGCGTCCATTTTTCTTCAACATAATAAACTTTTCCTCCATCTCAGCCTTGGCAGTAGCCAGAATGTAATGATCCAGGAAGCACGTGGAGAACGTGTTCCATCCAATAGGCTTCTCTAGCCGGCTCTCCTCTACGGACCACCACGTGCGGTCTTCGTCTTCTAATTGAATCTTCACTATGTTCACTCTGTCGTCATCAGGAATTTGAGCGGCAGTCAGGAGGTTCTTTACGTTGATTAGCCATTGTTCGGCCTTAAGTGGACTTGCTGATCCCGTGAACATTGCTAGGTGAAGTCTTCTGAAATCTGAAATGGTACCAACCCTAGCCTGTGTGGTTGGTACGAGCGCGCCCTCAGGGGCGGCGGGAACAGCCGTAGATCTCTCCAGGGCGGTAATTGCGGTCACCTGTACCGCCTTCAATCCCTCGGCCAGAAGATCGGTCTTCCTCTCTTGAGCTTGGGCCGGGTCGTCAGTGTGCTAAGGATCTTCTCGGTATGATCGTGGTGACCGGCACCTGAGGAGTTGCCTGAGGAGTCCATATTCTTGAAAAGATGAAAAGAAATCAGATTCAAGCAAGGCTACACGATGATTCAACGATGATTAGGTAGTGAGGAAGAATGCAATAAGGCATACGCTAAGGGTGTAACTCAATCTAGAGGTCCCTCCACGGAACTGTAATTTCATCCAAAACCTGGCTCTGATACCAACAAAACCATGTCACGCCCCGCTTCCCAAATTACGGGATACAAGGGATGACTAGGCCAGCCATGCTCCCATGGTTAGGGAATAATCCCGCCGTAGTCACACTTCGGCTTCTAGCATTACATGGTAGTCAGTAAACAGTACTTGAGTAAAGGAAAATCACAGTTCATAACTTTATTACATTGCAATTTAAAAGAGTTCGAGGTACATTTATTTCACAGAATAAACAACTAACCAATAAAACAAATGCTGAAATCAAAGAAAGTAGTGCTGGTGATGCAGTCTAGATCTCCGCAATTTCGAAGAATAAGTCCTGCTCCTAGGCTGGATCCACTTCGTTCTCTGAGAATGCACACTCAGGTCGTCAGGGCGACACATATAGCAATAAATATATATAATGGGCATACAGTATTATTAAATATGAGGAGTACAATGAATTGCAGAACATGTGTATAATAACATCAAGTGAATATAAATAGTGTAATATGAGTATCATGTCAGTGAACTAGGCAATGCATATGTCACTACTTAACGGTCGGTGAGTCAATGAAATCAAATGGTGGAGAGAATGATCGTGTTTAATAAGGGTCTCGTGCATGCCCGAGACTACGGTCCACAGTTCCCGGGACATAACCCTGTCAGCCGTGCCGCTAGGCCCACGACCTAAAGTATATATATATATATATATATATATATATATATATATATATATATATATATATATATATATATATATATATATATATCACTGATAGCGAATGATCATCCTCTAAATCACTGTACCTTGCTAAATACGAGTTCAATTCCACCTTGATTTCCCCATTCCCTAGGTTATGGTATGTATTCATGTATTAGATAGGTTATGGACAATACGTATCACTGTCGTTTTCAATCACTTTTTCCACTTATCAATATCACTGTCGTATTTTCCACAACCCAATCACTAATCATTAACATATCGACAATGCAGATGATCACTATGCCACGGGTATAACTCAAGTATGAAAATATGCAGAAATGTACTGAACAGGTATTCATTATTCTATAACGATCAATGCCATGTAACTTGCAAAATTTACGGTAAATCATACACATAGAATCGACCAAAACAGTATAAAGGGCATATGAAGCACACCTGATTATATAAACATTAAAATTTATTTCTGGTCAAATGGAGTTCAGGTTAGGGAGTTATCATCATTCAAAAGCAGCGATCGATTTCGGGGATTCCATTTTCAGAACTGAAAGCCCAACTTCGCTCGCATTTTATCAGTAATTATGTACAGATTCAGGTATTTCCCTAGTTGAATAAAATCTAGATCTGTCAGTTAAGTTTCCAACGCATTAAACAGATTATCAATCGTACCTCTATAACAGATGTTATGTTCAGATTAATGCGACAACGTAATGAACATTTCTGCAGAAACTGCAGAACACAATGACATTCCAAAAATACAAATTAAATACCAAACGACCGTAGAAATGCACGGGACCAATTTCAGAGGTTAGATAATCAAGTTGTCTACGTAACCATATAGGGATCTGCATATTTACATTTATATACAGGTAGATACAGGTGCTTAAAACTCAGGTTCCTCCGTAGAATGCCACCCTGGACTGCAGTCCAGAGTTGCGTTCCTCATCATTTTTCAGGGTCATGGAACTGCATTATTCCAAAACTAATTACATAGGGTTATAGGCTATCTCGTTAGATTCGATACAAGCCCTAGAACACCATGATTAGGTTTATTTTTAATTAAGTACAAATTTTACAACGTGATGGGTACGGTGATTTTCAGATTTGACGTAACCAATAGGGATTTCATTTTACATTCGATGCCTTACCGATTTGATGCCGATATCTTATATGTCACTCGTTAATATCAATCGAAACTTATAATAATGAAACTTGGGGATTTTTGATAGGGTAAACGCATCGAGCACTCGGTCGGTATACGGGGATGCTATCTACTTGTACATACACACATCATACATTATACCCATTTAAACCGTTAAACTACATTTACTAACTATATAAGTACGTAGCATGAATTGAACAATTAAAGGAGGTTCACTTGCCTAAGACGATCGCGACGACAATAAGGGAAGGCGCGACACGGGCACGATCATGACACGAACACGACAGCTACGGCAGTGAGCTCAGGCAGTGCATATAGCGGCGACGGCGGTGAGCTCAGGCAGTGCATATGGCGGCGACGGCAGTGAGCTCGACAGTACTGGCTGGGAAATGGTGGATAGGGGGTGGGTAAGCAGGTCACGGCGGAGCTCAGAGATGGTCGGCAAGGCACGGAGGCGACGGGGGTCGGGCTCAGGGATGATGGTGTTCGGTTCGGGTACCGTGGCTCGGAGTTGGGTTCTTAGTGGTCGTGGAGTCGATGGGGCGATGGAAGGGAGGTTGCCGGCGGTGAGGTGATCGGTTCGTTGGCGAGATGCAGGGGAAGCACGTCGGCGTTGAAGGTGAGTGTGCAGGCCGTTGTCTTTATATGAGGAGTGGGGCGTTCGATTGCTTGATGATGGAGGAAGGTTGATTGGGTGTCGGCGGCGGTGGTCGGAGCTTAGAGATGGGGGTGATCGGTGGCGGAGCTGAGCGGGAGAGAGAGAGTGAGTGAAGCAGTGAGGGAGACGGGGAGAGATGGAGTGAGTTAGAGAGGGTGAAACAGAGAGAGGGGTCGTCGTGGGTTTTAGGCGAGGAGTCGTGGCCGTTGCGGCGTGGGTGAGATCGTAGCGGGTGTGAATGGGTCTCGCGATTGCGACGTGAGAAGCGGGGAGACATGAGGGAGAGCCGTTGGGGCCTTGGAGATGTTGGGGGTGACACGAGGGACGCGGTTGTCGTGGGGCGAGCGCGGGTCATGGGGAGATGGGTGCGAGAAGCGGGGGAGGGCGTTGGAGAATAATGAGCGGGAAAAGGGAATGAGCGAGGGAGGAAGACGAAGTGGAGCAGGTCGGGTCGGGTCGGGTAGAATAGGATTGGGTTTTAGTTTAGGTTTTTTTTATTTAAATAAAATAATAAAATATATAAAAAATGAAATAAATTTTGATTAAAATCTGGAAAAATACGGAAAATTTTATTCGGAACTGGGGATTTACATTGTCAATCGGGATTCAAGTTAGGGAATTATCATCATTTGAAGGTAGCGATCGATTGCTGAAATTCCAGTTTCAGAACTGGAAGCCCAACTTCGTGCACGTTTTATCAGTGATTGTGTTCAGATTCTGATATTGCTCCAGTTGAATGAAATATAGTTCTATCAGTTAAGTTTCCAACGCATCACACGGATTATCAATAGCACCTCTATATTATATGTTATGTTCAGTTTAATGTGACGGTATAAGGAATACAACTTTAGAAACTGCAGAACACAGCGACACTCTAAAAATACAATTTAAAAATCAAACGATGGTGGAAATACACGGGACCAGATTCATGTGTTATCTATTTATGTTATCTACACGACCTTATGGGGCTCCGTGCATTTTCAATTTTATGCAGGTATGTACATGTGCTTAAATTCAGGTTTCCCCCGTAGAATGTTGCCCCGGACTGCAGTCCAGAGCCGTATTTCCCTTCATTTTTCAGTGTCATGAAATTGCAATATTCAATAACTAATTACATAGGGTTATAGTTTATCTATTTAGGTTCGATACAAGGCAGGATGTGATTGCGAGTGGTTGCGAAGGTGCAGTGACGGCATTGATGATGGTCGGGGCAGGGAAGCACCGTTGTGGGGTTGAGTTGCAGGATGCGATGTTGGTTGTCGTGGTAGAGTTGGTGTTTGGTTTGGAGGAGAACGAGAGAGAGAGGGCGAAGCAAAGAGGGAGGCGAGGGAGGCGAGGGAGAGAGAGGGTGAAGTATAGAGAGTGAAGCAGAAAGAGAGGGAGCGAGAGAGAGACGAGGGAAGTCGTGGCTATTGGAGACGTACGGTTCATGGGGAGATGGGTGCGGCTGTCGCAGGCGAGCGTGAGGAGCGGGGAGTCGTGGGGGAGCCGTTAGGGCCTTGGAGCCGTTGGGGAGCGAGTCTCGAATGAGCGCGTCATGGGGGAGATGGGCGCGAGGAGCGGGCGTTGCGTGAGAAGCGGGCATGGGACGTTGGGAAAAGGGCGGGAAGAGAGATGAGCGAGAGAGGAAGAAGGGGAAAGTGGGTGCGAGTCAGGTGGGCGTGGATCGGGTCGGGCATGGGTTGGGCCGTGTAGAATTAGGACTGGGTTTACAGTTTAGGTTAGGAATTTAATTTAAATTAAAAAAATCTGATTATTATACGGGGAAATATATATACGAAACTGGGGATTTACATCATACCCTCCTTATAAAAATTTCGTCCTCGAAATTTAAATGAAAACAAAGGAACACAACACTATACAAACAGATGCGGAAAATATGCACGGATGTCCTCCTCGCGTTCCCAGGTAGACTCTCCAAGAGAGCGATCACCACAAGAAACTCGAACCAGGGGAATCACTTTGTTCTTTTGCACTTTTTCCCGACGATCGAGAATGGTGGTAGGCTGCTCCTCGTACGATAGATCAGTGCCCAATGTCAACTCCGAATGCTCCAGGATATGGCTGTCATCCTGAACATAGCGTCTCAACTAAGATACATGAAAAGTATTGTGCACACCAGCTAGCGATGGAGGTAAGGAAATTCTATAGGCCACCTCTCCCACTCGCTCTAGCACCTCAAAAGGTCCGATGAATCGGAGACTGAGTTTCCCATGACCTCCAAACCTAATAACACCACGGGTAGGAGAAATCTTCAGAAGCACATGATCTCCGACCTCGAATTCTAGCGCTCTCCTGCTGGCATCCGCCCAACTCTTATGTCGGTCCTGAGCCGTCTTAATGCGACCTTGTCTACCGTCTGAATAATAAATTCGGGGCCCAGTAATCTCCGCTCTCCCACATCATCCTAATAAACAGGAGATCGACATTTCCGTCCGTAAAGTGCTTCGAATGGAGCCATCTGGATGCTAGCTTGGAAACTGTTGTTATAAGAAAACTCCACCAGATGAAGGTGATCCTCCCAAGAACCCTGGAAGTCTAGCATACAAGCCCTCAACATGACCTCGAGCATCTGAATAGTTCGCTCGGACTGTCCGTCCGTCTGTGGATGTTAAGCCATGCTGAACTTAAGACGTGTACCCAGACTCTCCTGTAAGCTCTTCCAAAAGTGCGAAACATTTCTGGTGTCTCGATCTGACACTATACTGACCGGGACTCCATGTAGTCGCACTACCTCTTGCATGTATTTCTCTGCTAGCGACTCAGTCGACTGGCCCATACGAAAGGGTATAAAATGTGCAGCTTTCGTAAGACGGTCGATGTTGTTTCCCCTTGGGCTCCGTGGTAAGGTAGTCACAAAATCCATAGTGATGTGCTCCCACTTCCACTCCGGTATTGGAAGCGGTTGCAATAGTCCAGCCGTTCTCTGGTGTTCTGCCTTCACTTGCTGGCATATTAAACACTGGGATACAAACTGTGCAATCTCTCGCTTCATCCCGTTCCACCAATAGTGTTGCTTCAGATCTCGATACATTTTCGTCCCTCCCGGATGCACAGAATAAGTCGAACTATGAGCCTCAGTTAATACCTCTTCTCGAACATCCCCCTTGGGAACGCAGAGTCTGCTGTCGAATCTCAGAGAACCGTCTCGATGTATGAGTAAGTCCGTCCTCATCCCGTCTTCCACCTGCTTTCTGAAATTTTGCAATCGAGGACCATCAGCTTGCGCAGCCTTAATGCGATCTACAAGAGAATACTGCACCTGTAATTGCCAGAACTGCCTGATTGCACTCGGTGTTACAACCTCTAGTTCAAGCTTCTGAAAATCCTCAATGATGCTCTTCTGACTAGTCAACATCATGACCGCTGTCTTGCGACTGAGAGCGTCGGGTACGATATTTACCTTCCTCGGATGATACTGTAAGCCCAAATCGTAGTCCGCCATTAATTCTAGCCATCGGCATTGCCTCATATTCAGTTCTCTCTGAGTGAACACGTATTTCAAACTCTTGTGATCCGTGTACAACTCCACCTTTTCACCTAACAAGTAATGTCTCCAGATCTTCAATGCGAAAACCACTGCGGCGAACTCCAAGTCGTGTATTGGGTCATGATTCTTCAGTTGCCGTGAGACGTAAGCAACTACCCGACTGTGCTGCATGACGACGCAACGTAAGCCTTTTCCTGAAGCATCGTTGTGTATCACCAAACCACCTGAATTATCTGGCACTGTAAGAATAGGCGCCGTGGTCAATTTATTCTTCAGTACCTCAAAAGCCCGAGTACACTCCTCCGTCCATACGTACGGTACTTCCTTCCGCGTCAGTTTCGTCAAAGGTTCAGCGACTCGTGCAAAGTCTTGAACGAACCGCCGATAATATCCTACCAATCCCAGGAAGCTTCTGATCTCGGCCACTGACTTCGGTGTCGGCCAATCTCTAACCGATTCTTTCTTCGCCAGGTCCACTGAGATGCTATCACCCGAAACAACGTGTCCCAAGAACTGAACTTCGTCGAGCCAGAGCTCGCACTTGCTCAATTTTGCGTATAGCTACTCTTCCTGAAGAATTTGTAATACCGTCCGCAAGTATTCGACATGCTCCTCCCGGGTCTTAGAGTAGACTAGTATGTCGTAGATGAATACAATGACAAACGTATCCAAGTATTTCGCAAATAATCTATTCATCAGATCCATAAATATAGCCGGAGCATTGGTAACACCGAACGGCATCACAAGAAACTCATAATGCCCGTATCGGGTCCTGAAAGCCGTCTTGCATATATCTTCGGCCGTTACTCTGACCTGGTGATAGCCCGAACGAAGATCCAGCTTCGAAAATACCTTGGCCCCACCCAACTAATCAAATAAGTCGTCAATACATGGAATGGGGTATTTCTTTATTGTAACTCTGTTCAGCTCCCGGTAGTCTATGCACATCCGTAGCGATCCGTCCTTTTTTTTTCACCAACAAGGATGGTGCACCCCACGGCGAAGCGCTTGGGCGAATAAATCCTTTCTCCAGGAGTTCTACAATTTGTTTCTTCAATTCTGCCAACTTAACTGGCGCCATCCTGTAAGGAGCCTTGGAAACTGGCGCCGTCCCTGGAATCAAGTCGATAGAGAATCCCAAGACGCAGGGTGGTGGTAGACGTGGTAAATCTTCAGGGACGGCGCTTTTGGCTGTCCTCTCATCAATATCCATAACTTTCAACGCTTTTGGCTTGGCTCTAAACTTGGCTGGCTCCAAAGACTCGCTCCCGCCTTCGGAAAAAAACTCAGGGTGATTGGGGATGCGGAACGACACTTTCCTAGCTCGGCAATCGATGATCGCATGGAAGGTGCTCATCCAATCCATCTCGAGAATCGCGTCATAGCTGCCCGTCCCAATTTAAAAGAAATTCACATAGAATTCCCTGCCACATACTACCACCGGACATAATCTACACTCTTGGTTGGACACAGTAATACCGTTACCCGTATGTATCTCCCAACCCTTGGTCAATGGCTCGTGAGGTATACACTGTGTGTCAACAAACCGTGAGGAAATAAAATAATGCGAAGCACCCGAATCGAAAAGAACTCTAGCTGGTACAGAATAAAAAAGGATGGTACCTGTAACCACATCTCCAGAAGCCTTTGCCTGCTCGGCGGATAAGGTGAAAGCTCGTCCCTGATTCTGACCTATACCAGTCTGCCTCTGATCGAAGGACCACTGCTGGGGCACCCGAGGTGAATCCCTCTGAGCTGAAGTGCCATACGACGGTTGTTGTTGCTCGAACCCTCCCTGTAGCTCAGATCTCTAGGGACACCCGTTGATCCTGTGCTCACTGGATCCGCAAATCAGGCACTGCCCTTTAGCTCTGCGGCAATCTCTCTGCATGTGTCCTGGCCTCAGGCAATAATGGCATAACAAGGCCCTTTGTTGCGGTTTCTGAGGTGAGAAGGTGCGCTTCATCTGTGTGTCACACGCCCTGTGAACTGGGATCGCTCCACGGGGGGAGATGGTAGGCCGTGCTAGAACTACGTGGGGTCTCCTGTCCATCGATTGTTGGCCCTTAGCCTTCTCTGCCAATCTTTCCTGTACACGGGCAGCGTTCAAAACTTGGGCGAAGGTTGGTAGGTCGAGAGACGCGATGAGCTGTTGTAGTTCAATATCGAGCCCTTGCTGGAACCGTCTTGCCCTGGCGGCTTTGGTGGCTACTATGTACGGTGCGAAGCGACTCAGCCAATTGAACTCCGCAACATAGACATCCACTGAGCGTCCATTCTGCTTCAACATAATAAACTTTTCCTCCATCTCGGCCTTGACAGTAGACGGAAATTAGAAGTCCAGGAAGCATGCAGAGAACGTATCCCATCCAATAGGTTTCCCTAGCCGGCTCTCCTCTACGGACCGCCACGTGCGGGCCTCGTCTTCTAGCTGAATCTTCACCACGTTCACTCTGTCGTCGTTAGGAATTCGAGCGCCAGTCAGGAGGTTCTCTACATTGATGAGCCATTGTTTGGCCTCAAGTGGACTTGCCGATCCCGTGAACACCGCTGGATGAAGCTTCCTGAAATCTGAAACGGTACCAACCCTAGCATGTGTAGTCGGTACGAGCGCGCCCTCGGGGGCGGCGGGAACTGCCGTACATCTCTCTAGGGCGGTAATTGCGGTCTCCTGTACCGCCTTCAATCCCTCGGCCAGAAGATCAGTCTTCCTCTCTTGAGCTTGGGCTAGGGTCGTCAGTGTGCTAAGGATCTTCTCGGTACGATCGTGGGGACCGGCATCGGAGGAGTTGCCTAAGGAGTCCATATTCCTGAAAAGATCAAAAGAAATTGGATTCAAGGAAGGCTACACGATGATTCAACGATAATTAGAAGTGAGGAATAAATGTAATAGGGCATACGCTAAGGGTGTAACTCAATCTAGAGGTCCCTGTACGGAATTGTAATTTCATCCAAAACTTGGCTCTGATACCAATAAAACCATGTCACGCCTTGCTTCCCAAAATACGGAATACGAAGGGTGACTAGGCCAACCATGCTCCTACGGTCAGGGAATAATCCCGCCATAGTCATACTTCGGTTTCTAGCATTACATGGTAGTCAGTAATCAGTACTTGGGTAAAGGAAAATCACAGTTCATAACTATATTACATTGCAAATAAAAGAGTTCAAGGTACATTTATTTTACAGAATAAAAATAAACTAACCAACAAACAAGTGCAGAAAGCAAAAGAGAAGGCGCTGATGAAGCAGTCTAGATCTCCGCGATCTCGAAGGATAAGTCATGCTCCTGGGCTGGATCCACTTCGTCCTCTGAGTATGCACACTCAGGTCGTCAGGGCGACACATATAGCAATATATATATATATATATATATATATATATATATATATATTATGGGCATGCAATATTATTAAACATGAGGAGTACAATGAATTGCAGAACATGAGTAAAATAAACATTGACTGAATATGAATGGTGCCATATAGGTATCATGTCAATAAACTAGGCCATATGCATGTCACTAAGTCAATGAAATCAATTGTGGAAAGGATGCTCGTGTTTAACAAGGGTCTCATGCATGCCCGAGACTACGGTCCACTGTGCCTAGGACATAACCCTGTTAGCCATGCCGCTAGGCCCACTACCTAATGTGTGTGTGTATGTGTGTGTATGTCACTAATAGCGAATGATCATCCTCTAAATCACTGCACCTCGCTAAATACGAGTTCTATTCCACCTTGATTTCCCCATTCCCCAGGTTATAGTATGCATTCAGGTATCAGATAGGTTGTGAACAAATACGTATCGCTGTCACTTTCAATCACTTTTCCACTTGTCACTATCACTGTCGTATTTGCCACAACACAATCACTAACACTAATATATATCGACAATGCAGAATAGTCGAGAGGTCTCAATGTGAACGATCACCATGCAGTAGGTATAAATTAAGCACGAAAATATGCAGAAATGCACTGAACAAGTATTCACTATTCTATGATGGCCAATGCCATACAACTTGCAAAATTTGCGATTAATCATACGCATAGAATCGACCAAAATAATATAAAGGACGTACTAATTACACTTGATCATCTAAACAGTAAAATTAATTTCATGTCAATCGGGATTCAGGTTAGGGAATTATCACCATTTGAAGGTAGCGATCGATTGCTGAAATTCCAGTTTCAGAACTGGAAGCCCAACTTCGCGCACGTTTTATCAGTGATTGTGTTTAGATTCCGATGTTGCTCCGGTTGAATGAAATATAGTTCTATCAGTTAAGTTTCCAACGCATCACATAGATTATCAATAGCACCTCTATATTAGAATTTATGTTCAGTTTAATGTGACGGTGTAAGGAATATTACTACAGAAACTCCAGAACACAGTGACACTCTAAAAATACAATTTAAATATAAAACGACGGTGGAAATGCACAGGACCAGATTCATGTGTTATATAATTAAGTTGTCTACGCGACCCTTTGGGGCTCCGTTCATTTTCAGTTTTATGCAGGTATGTACAGGTGCTTAAATTCAGATTTCCCGCATAGAATGCTGCCCCGGACTGCAGTCCAGATCCATATTTCCTTTCATTTTTCAGTGTCATGAAATTGCAATATTCAATAAATAATTACATAGGGTTATATTTTATCTAGTTAGGTTCGATACGAGCCCTGGAACACCATGATTAGATTTATATTTAATTAACTACTAATTTTACAACGTGATATGTACGGTGATTTTCAGATTTGATGTAACCAATTGGGATGTCATTTTATATTCGATGCCTTAACTATTTGATACCAATTTCTTATACATCACTCGTTAACAGCAATCAAAACTTCTAATAATAAAATTGGGGGATTTTTAATAGGGTCAAGGATAGAGTAATCACATCGAGCACTCGATGCGTGTATGTGAACGCTATCTATTTTTACATACACTCATCATACATTTTACCAATTAAATTATTAGCCTATATTTATTAAACTATATATGTACACTGCATGATTTGAACAAGTGAAGGAGGTTCACTTGCCTATTATGATGGCACAACGACGACGGTTGCACAGACACGAACACGGCGGAGGCACGACCACAAGTACGACACTTCATGATTGCGACAGCGACCAACTGGGCTCGACCATGGATTCTAGAAAGGAGAGTGTGGGCTCTGGCTCTGGGGAGTTCGACGGCGAGGTCGACTGAGGTAGGCGGCAGGGGGTGCTCGTCGTGGTGAGGTCGGCTGAGGTAGGTGTCTGGGGGTGCTCATCATGGCGACTGCAGTGGGTTGCAGTGGTGGGTGATTTTTGTTTGGGTAGAAGCTCACTCGGAGGATGGGAGTGTTGGAAGCTGGGTGCTTGATGATGGTAGCGGCGGTCCTGAGCTCGTCAGCGTTGGGCTAAGGCCTGCGATGCAAAGTGCAGAAGAGGAGGCGAAGGCAGCGGCTGTGAGGTGGAGTTGTTGGGAGGTTGTGGAGGCGAGGGGAAAGCTGGTGGTGGCGAGTGGTTGTGGAGGTGCGGTGACGTCGTTGATGATGGTCGGGGCAGGGAAGCGCCGTTGGGGGGTTGAGTTGGAAGAGGTGATGTTGGTTGTCATGGTGGAGTCGGGGTTTGGTTTGGAAGAGAACGAGAGAGAGAGAGAGGGGGGGCGAAGCAGAGAGGGAGGCGAGCGAGAGAGAAGGTGAAGTAGAGAGAAAGTGAAGTAGAGAGAGAGAGAGGGAGAGAGAGATGAAGGATGTCGTGGTTGTTGGAGACGTGCGGTTCGTGAGGAGATGTGTGCAGCTGTCGCAGGCGAGCGCGAGGAGCGGGGAGTCATGGGGAAGCCATTTGGGCCTTAGAGCCGTTGGAGAGCGGGTCTTGAGTGAGCGCGTCACGAAGGAGATGGGAGCGAGGAGCGGACGTGGAGCGGGAAGCGGGCGTGGGACGTTGGGAAAATGGTGGGAAGAGAGACGAGCGAGGGGGAAGAAGGGGAAAGCGGGTGCGGGTCAGGCGGGCGTGGGTCGGGTCAGGCATGGGTTGGGCCAGGTAGAATTAGGATTGGGTTTAGAGTTTAGGTTAGGAATTTAATTTCAATAAAATATAAAAATAATTAAAAAAATCTGATTAATATACGGTTAAATATATATACGAAACTGGGGATTTACATATTACCTCTAAAAAACTTCACGGGGTAATGACCTACCCCTCACATACATACATGTTTACATAGCATGATACTCTTTGAAACATATTTTTGTGGCGATTACAACATTTCGTTAAAGTACCTTGAACTATAAAAACCCGTTTTTCTTTAGAATTGTATTTCATACTTTTTACGATTATGCCTCTACAACCCATTTTGGGCAACCCGCTATTGGATGGTGCGGATTATCGCACATCTTCTGGCAAGTAGAGCGAGATGCAGATCTCCTCACGGAGCATTCGGTCTCGAAAGAATTTTAATACGATCTTTTAAGAAAAACGAAATCTTCTACTTTAATAAAATTAATTTTTAATAATTATATAAATATTATCAAACCACATATTTTCAAGTTATATTAAAATTCCATGTTTTTCAAAAAAAATAAAAGAATGACAAGTTTCACTAAAATGCCATCAAGTATCAATACAAGACAAGTCTTACATTTAAATACCATGAACTATTCAAATTAAGTTAATATTCACTAAAATACCTCAAATCTTAAAAGTTACATCCATGAAAATCCTAAATACGATAAATAAATACTCGAGATTTATTTTGAAAATATATAAAATATTTTTCATAAACCCCCTCGAGTTATTTAAAATTACATTTAAGGACTTTAGTAAATATAGGTTTAAGCAGGATCAATTCTCTTAAGCCTCAGGGATCCGGTGTCACGACCCGAATATGTGGAACGTAACTGGCACTTAAATTACGCAACGTCTACAGTCGTAACGCAATCTAAGTAAGCCAAAGCCCAGAAATCTAAACCGTTTAAAGAAAATAGAGTGAAGGAAAACTCGTTTAAAAGTTAAGTTAACATAGAAAATCACTTTGAAAGTCTTTATAATAAGCTTAAGTTTTTATGAAAATTTCGGCAGAGTTTCCTTTGTAAATACTGGCCCCAAACGTGTACAAACATGAATATATACAAGTAATGAACATGGGCATCCCTAAGCGGGAGCTAGCTCTTCGTCGAACGACGGAATCACAACCACATGTAAGATATATCATCCAAGAATGAAATCAACATTTTAAAGCAAGAAAGTGGAAACCAAAAGTAAGTCGGCTCACACGAGCTCGACACCAGATACCAAAACTAAAAGTCTCACAGTCTCACTGTCTAGTCCAATATACAAGGGTAATTGGAGTATATTAGATACAAAATAAATATACATGTTGTAATCAAACAATATCTTCACAACCCACCTACAAGCAAGTCGATACAAAGAAAACAGAGGAAGAAATATGCCCGCCGCTACTATGCTGACGGGTCGGACCTGCAAGATAC
Source organism: Agapanthus africanus (assembly GCA_030015575.1). Taxonomy (NCBI): domain Eukaryota; kingdom Viridiplantae; phylum Streptophyta; class Magnoliopsida; order Asparagales; family Amaryllidaceae; genus Agapanthus; species Agapanthus africanus. Next base: position 43,602,679 of record JASDDO010000004.1, on the reverse strand, counting down.
TATGGCACAACGGGGGTGAGTTGCCAACTCGTGAGTAGTAAGTAATATCTAATAAGGCTATCGCAAGCATGCACGCAAATGTGTCACAACCTACATATAAAATTATGATGCGATGCACTAGCATGAATGCGACATGAATGAATAATCAAACACGAAATCTGGATATACCTGGTATGAGAAAATCTATATACATATCTTAGTAAAACCTTTGTATAATAAAGCTGGCGTATAATCAATGAAATCGACAGAAAATCCATGTCAAGCATCGACACAATATATGTATCTCAATATCTTAATATCTCAATAGCCGTCTCTCAGATCGGCTCTCAATCTGTCACATCCTACAATTCCGGTCGGTATCCTCCGGATAACCGCCGAACCAATAATCATAACCGGTAGGTCGTGCTCCCCTGCCAGGCTCATCGTCTACAACTCAAGCTTCTCGCCCCGGGGTACCTCACTGGATCCACCATGTACCCGAGACGGTTCATCCTACTTCTCGAATCGGGTCTCAAAAACCAACTCAAATCAGGAAAAATCATGGTGGACTCCACATACATCATATCAAGAGAAAACCACAACTTGCATTTTTTAAGATGATAATAGGTTTATGAAATTCTTGCGGTTTTCCCAAAAATCCAGAAATCTCATAAATGCTGAAAACTTCAAGAAGAATCACAGTATATAAATATATCGGTAACGATGGATGTCCATGATATCGATAATAGCAATGAGATGTTTGGCTATAAAACTATGTATGAATGATGATGCAAAGGGGTATATATGACTACCAATACTACGTATCCATCCTGATGAAATGAATAAACCACTACAAGTTACATATTATATATGATGCAAATTCTCAGATACTGATTTAAGAAAGTCTATAGTGTTCGTGACATAGCAATTACCAATGGCGTATGTGTTCGCATAAATAGTACACGTGTGGCATGAACTAATGGTAATGGTGCAAGTGTCCTAAGTAATAACATCAAGTGTAAGAAGATGTAATGACATGCTATGAATTGTTTGAGGCTATGCATATAGATGCAAGAACTAATAAAAATCCTAACTATCGGGCTTCATGCCCCATCCAGACGATCCCCCATAGATGTGTACATCTACTCACCGGGACGCCTCGACTAGTCTGATCCAATCACAGCTTTTCATTTCCTTGCGGCGTTCAACGTCTCCGCAACCGATTCTAGAATCGCACAGTAAGTATATATGAGGTTAAAAATTTAAATAGACGCGGACACACAACGATACAAGAAAACCAACGCGCATCAGCAATACGTGCATGTACTTGGTGTACAAAATGCGCGAGTGATATCGCCACAAACCACAACTAGGGGTCGCTATGCGTAGCCACCACCAATCCTAGAATCCAATCATACTAATCGCGCATTCACATCATACTAGGATTAAGGAAAATAGGTCGTAGATCATCACAACCTCAAACTTAATTAAAACCTTTTCTTTATCAAAAACCTAGTTAGCAATATTAAGCCACGCAACACTTAATTAAATATAATCTCACTTAAACACACACTAACATTTAATTTAATTGCATGAACTCCTAATTAAAGAAATTAAAAGCCACTTAAGCAAAGTAATCAACTAGATTAGATTTATAAAGCCACTAGATAATAAATTGCGCTTAGCTAACTTAATTTAGTAGTAAAAACCCTAACTTTAACCCAAACCCTTCTCTTTAAAACTCAAATCTTGCAAATAAAACCATATCAACACCTAATTAAAATTAGATTAAAGTAATTAATCAACAAAGTAACCATTGGATTAAGTTTTATACCTCAAGAATTTGGAGATCTAACTTGCTAACTCAGCCACCCAAAATGCTTACTTGCTTCAGGATCCAAGCTTAGATTTGATCAAGGAATGCTTGTGATAATTTTAATAGGAATTTAATAGTTAATTTTGGTGGATTTTTAGATGAGTTTGTGAGGTATTTTCAAGTGAAAAATAAATTGAAAAGGGGGGTAGGGGTGGGCAGCAACTCATGGCCGAGAGCTAGGGAGAGAGGGGGGGGGGAGAGGTGACCATACCTCAATAAATGCGTACATGCTTCATTTTCTTTTATTTTTATTTTAATTTATTTATTTTCTAGTTTACATTAGAATTATCTAGAACCATTTAGAAAAATTTAGAAAGAAAGAACATATTACCAAATAAGTGTTAAGTTATCATGGTGTACTAATGTGTAATTAACCCTTACTAATTTATAATTATCACTAATTAAATGTGTAAGTGCATGATTAAAATAATATTTAAAATAAATACTTGAGGAAAATAATTAAATAAACTAGCAATTAAATAAGTAACTAACAAAACACCCATACATAAACCATTACATAATTAAAGTAGGTATAATTGTGTTTATGTGGAAAAATAATTATAAATAGGTTTTACGGAAAACACGTGTTGTGTTACTAATTATCGGACAATTAACCTAAACGATTTTTAAAACGTTACTGTCAGATAAAGTGAGTGCTTGCCTATTTAAGGTAGAAAAACTTAATGGTGTTATTAATGGCAATTGTCTTGGAAAAAGACACAAATCCTGCCGTCCATGTGGTTACCGATGACTCCCGAACTTAATTCAGGATCCAAATGTGTTTAAAGTGTCTGACTCAAGTTTGAGTCTAAATCAATCTGAGTCTAACTCAATCTGAATCCAACCAAAATCCAATCCAAATATGAATCCAATCCAAACATGAATCAAATTCAACATGAATCCAAACTATAACATGTATACTTGAACCTGAACCTGAATGCCAGAACAATATCAACATGCAAACATAACTTGACTTGACCGAACCATGGTTATATCTTGACTTGATTACCTGACTACTTGTTTACATCCTGAATCTGTCTACATGAACAACTTGTATCTATGGTTTCGGCAAGTCTGATAACTACAAATCAATACAATATACATTACGGGGTTTTAACGGGGTAGATTGGTATGTATTAAAAGTGGCACGATGATGAACAATAAAAGACATTAGATTAACATCTATTGTCGTTGTCCTGTAGGTTTTGATGGAGCCTTGTACTTTCCTGTTCCTATAGTCTACGGGATAGTTGGACTTCTCTCGTATACACTGATACATTCTATAACAAGCTACAAAAAACTACGTTGGTGTAACAAACATATACTTGTACCAATTACCGGTTCTATTCTCTTTACTTGTCTATTCCATTCTTTCTTTTGGGACTTACCGAGCGCTAGTTCGCTGACGACATTCATGTCTCTTTTTTTTTGGAATGTTCGTCAGGAGGACCCGGCTCTCAGGAAACCAAGCCCAGCCAGGAGTACTTAGAGCAGATACCCGAGCAGCACGACTACTAGCTTAGTTGTACTTATTTATTTTTCAGTTCGTATGCCACTGTTTAGGCATTGCTTACATCTTACATCCTTGTACTTTCCTTTTCAAATCGGTTATAATGTAAAGAATGGATGTTAATAAAAGTTGTTGTTTATATTACACCTCTTGTTATTCTTATGCTTTCATTTATATATTGCTTATTTACGCTTAACGTGTTTACTTCTGAGTAAATACGTCGCGGCCCGTCATGTCTACTTTTCCATACACTGGGAAGCGGGGCGTAACAAACTTCTGTGTGGGACTCTAAGGACTCGTCAATACGCCAGCAGTAGGTAATGATCTCATTGCATACCCACAAGCCGTCAGCGGTACTAGCTTGACATAACGTCTACCCAGGTATTGAGCGAATAGAAGATCAACTAGCAAACTTGTCCAAACTCCCGTAATGCCTATAAGCAATACTTACCATACAGTCCGGTCTCTTCGTCTGATATATCGCATATCGAGTCTGGGAGTCAAATCGTCAGACCCCAATAACTTGATAAGTCATGCCGATGTGTGGTCTATAAAGTTTCGAGAAACTACTGATTACACTTACCAGTAAATCTCATCATCCCTGGCCAGGGACTTGCTGTTATAGCCAATTAAGCATAGCGCAACATCAACTCCTAATACCGGGTGAGACGAAACCCCTCCTATCGCTCATTGCCTTCATGTAACTCAGAACTGTACCTAAAATCCACCTGTTTGCACAACTCCTTTGAGCCGTGGTAGGGAGGAAATCAAAGCACAGTAAGAACCACACAAGACACTATGACGATCTCGGGTCTACAGATTAATCTGTACAAGTGTCACCAAAGAACTGCTATCTGACAATAGGTATGGTACCATCTACGAGTTCTCGGCGAGTCCTATTCGGTGTACCCATTCTCTAATGAGCACTTGTGTACAATCTTTGATGTCAAACACCAATGGTTGTGGGATCAACTATCGCCCTATACAGGGTCAAGAAACGTACACACTAGTCTACTCTGGAATATCGATGCCCAGTCTCGATATTCCCTCGACTAGGAACTGTTAAAGGATGTGCTTGCGGACAACACAAGTTCCACTAGTACGGTCTGCATCATAGTCCTGGTAGTCAAGCCTACATCCTAAAGGCTTTATCAACATGTATCAGAGAGACAGAATACAAATATAAGTGTACATGTTAAGATAAAGAACAACCAGATAGCATAATATCATGTCGAGTAAGAAAGTTCTCTATATATATGTCCAAGCATCCACTGTATCATACAATAATGGCCTCTAGGGCATACATATTCCTAACAATCTCCTGCTTTCACTAAGGCCAGTTGTTGAGTATCGCATACCCAACATCCTAAAAAGTATCTCATACTGCGTCTGGGGGAGGGTCTTCTTAGTGGATCCTCCGTGTTGTCCTTCGTATCTACTCTCCTAACCTCGATCTTTCGGCGATCAACTATCTCCCGGATCAGGTGATATCGCCTCAGAATATGTTTGGATCGTTGATGGGACCGGGGTTCCTTGGCCAAAACCACAGCTCCATTGTTATCACAATATAAGGGTATTGGATCCACAATAGATAGAACCACACCAAGTTCTAGAATGAACTTCTTCATCCAGACAGTCTCTTTGGCAACATCGTTAGCATCGATGTATTCTGGTTCCATCGTCGAGTCTGCTACGGTATCTTACTTGAAACTCTTCCAATATACCGCCCCTCCATTGAGGATGAAGACAAAATCCGAGACAGACTTGCTATCGTCCTTATCATTCTGGAAGCTCGAATCGATAAAGGACTCCACCTAGAGTTCTCCGTTACTATATACCTAGAACATTTCTTTAGTCCTTCTCAAGTACTTATGAATGTTCTTCACAGCTGTCCAGTGCTTCTCCCCTGGGTTTGATTGATACCTACTTACCATACTAAGTGTGTAAGCTACATCCGGTCTGGTGCAAAATATCGTGTACATGATAGACCCAACTGCAGAAGCATAGGGTATCACTTGCATGCGAGCCCTCTCCAAATCAGTCTTGGGAGACATCTCTTTGGAGAGAGTGATTCCTGAACAAGCGGGTAAATTACCACGCTTAGAATCTTCCATACTAAACCTCTTTAGTATGGTGTCTATGTACCTTGATTGGGACAATCTCAACAATCTTTTAGATCTATCTCTATAGATCTTTATCCCCAGGATGTAGGAGGCATCACCCAGATCTTTCATGGAGAACATGTGTGACAGGAAGAGTTTGACCGAGTGCAGCATAGGAACATCATTTCCTATCAAGAGTATGTCATCCACATACAATACGAGGAAGACAACCTTACTCTCTACAACCTATTTATATATACAAGGTGTAAGTCGATGTCGCGCACCCCGCGAGTTCGCGGGGAGGCGGAATTTACAAAAAAATGATTTTTCTTACTTCACAACACCGACATTAACCCCAGGATCTTTACGGAAATCTTAACTAGCTATATCTACTAGGAAGTTCTAACTACTATGTTAGGATTTATACCGCCTTGTTTACAAGTACTTCGGGTCTTCTTCTCCTCCTCTCCTTGAGCTCCTCGAAGATCTGGATCGCTCTTGATCGTCGGCCTCCACGTGTCGAAGATGATCCACCCAAGAGTGTATACTTTAAGCTCCAACCTCTAAACCGAGGTAACTAAGGTACCTAGTTTGCCAAGCTTGGTAGCTTAGAAGATGTAGAGTGTCCAATAGAGTATTTAATCTTAAAGGACCTAGTGATTCACAACTTATGTGAAGGTTTTAGGTCTTGAGGAAGAAGGAAAAAAAATGGAGAGAGGAAGCGTAAATGCAAATGAGCAAGTGAGAAGGCAAGTGAAGAATGGCTCCTACATTCATCTCACTCAAGCATGCAATATTTTCCAATTGAAAATATCAACCATGCTTGAATAGTGAGTCCAAACCAAGAAACAAATGCAAATGAGTCATGTTTCACCATGCCACAAATATCTCCATTTTCCACCTCATTAATCTATTTCTCAAAATAGATAAATCCAAATAATGAGGTGTCCCTTCTAGAAGCATATCTTGTGAAATTACAAGAATGCCCTCACCGTATATACATACCCATATTCGTATTCCAAAAAATACGAATACAATGAGATAATAATAATCCAATAATATAATACTAGAATCCGGCTTAAACCAAAACCCATTAGTATTATCCGTCCGAACATCATCCATGTAGCCAGTACACGTATATGATCGGAACCCTGCCGTAAAACCATACGCCTCTACATCGTTTCTCCCGAAGCAGGGAAACCCTATGTGTGGGACTCTAAAGACTTGACAGTACACTGGCAGAGGGTTTAACCACAAGTCCGTCAGCGGTACTAGATGCATGTAACGGCTACCCAGGTATCTGTCGATAAGAAGGCCAATTAGCAAACTCATCCGAACTCCTACTGAGCCATTTGTGACAATCTTCGTACAGCCCGGTCTGTTCTTCTAAGATACTCGCATATCGGGCCTAGGGGATGGTAACCGTCAGACCCCTAATAGCGCAATAAGTCGTGTCGGGGTAGAGCCAAATACACCCAGAGAAACTACTAGAGTACCTACCAGTAAATCTCGCTTGCCATAGCCAGGGACTTTGTGTAATGGCTTTCCGAACACAGCGCGATATCAACCCCCAATACTGGAAGAGACGAATCCTATCTGACCGCTACTGCCTCCAAGTGCTTCGAGACTGCAGCCAACCACTACCTGTTTGCACGACTCATTTGAGCCGTAGTAGGGTAGTAATCTAAGTACAGTTGGAACACACTCGAGACGAATAGTGATGTCAAGTCATCGGACTAACCTGTACTCATGCCAACCGGGAACAACTACTTTACGATAGGTATAATACCAACCAGCAGTTCCCAAAGAGTTTGTCCATTGTAACTCATAACCCAATGAGCACCTGTATACTATCTCCGGTACGACATACCAATGGATGTGGGACAGATCATCTCCCCTGTTGGATGAGAAGCGTATACACTAGTCTACTCTGGAGTCTCGATGCCCCGTCCTGATAATCCTTCAACTAGGGAACTTTATAAGGATGTGCTTATAGACTACCCAGCCTCCACTAGTGTGACTGCCATCACAATGCTGGTAGTCAAGCAAAGATCCTAATGGCTCTACCAATATGTATTAGCGATATGCTAAAAGAAACATATACACATATTGAGGTAGAATCAAACCAAGTAGCATACTACAATTTTGAGCAAGACTGTTATTATATCTGTGAATATCCCAAGCTTCCAAAATGTAATATACAATCCAGTACTATATAGTAATGGCCTCTAGGGCATATATCACTAACACAAGGTTCATCTACGTTTTTGATGAAGTCAAACTCTTTGACTGCTACATCAAAACAGACGTTCCATCTCCGTGATGCTTCCTTTAATTTGTAGATTGATTTAAGCAGCTTGTACACCTTTCCGCTGCTCCCACTGTATGCGAAGCCCTCTGGCTGTGTCATGTACACGCTCTCTTCTAAATCACTATTTAGAAAAGCGGTCTTGACATCCATTTGCCAGATTTCATAGTCATGGTATGCAGCAATGGCAAGTAGGATCCTGATGGACTTAAGCATAGCCACTGGAGAAAATGTTTCATCATAATCGACACCTGGTCGTTGACGAAAACCTTTTGCTACAAGTCTAGTTTTGAAGGTCTCAACCTTTCCATCTACACCAATTTTCTACTTGAATATCCACTTGCTCCCAATAGGTTTTACCCCTTCAGGAGCAACTTTCAAAGTCCATACTTTGTTGGTGTACATGGATTCCATCTCAGATCGCATAGAATCCAGCCATTTCACAGAGTCCCCACTTGTGATGGCCTGCTCGAAACTAGTTGGGTCATTATCTTGCATGATTCAATCCTCACTTCCACCATCTATGAGAAAACCGTAGTATCTCTCAAGTGGATGATGAGCCCTACTAGATCTGCGGAGTGGATGAGCTTCGTCGGGGACTATTGAATCCTCCAAATCTACCAAATCATCAGTTGTAGTTTGTGTAGCTGGAACTTCTTCAAGCTCTACCTCATTACCACTTATTTCTTTCAAAAGAAATTCATTTTCTAAAAAGTTGGCATGTTGAGCAACAAACACTTTTGGTTCCTCACGGTGGTAGAATAGATATCCATATGAATTCTTTGGATATCCCAAAAACTGGCAAAGAACAGATCGCGCTTTGAGTTTGTCCAAATTATGTTTCTTAACATAGGCCGGACAACCCCATATCTTAACTCGTTTAAGAGATGGTCTCTTCCATACCATATCTCATATGAAGTGGTAGGCACGGATTTGATCGGAACCCTATTCAATAGGTATGCAGCTGTCTCAAGTGCATAACTCTAAAAGCAAATAGGTAACACATCAATACTCATCATAGAGCGTACCATATCTAATAGGGTGCGATTCTTCCGCTCCGATACTCCATTATGCCGTGGTGTATACGGAGGAGTAAGCTGAGAGAGAATCCTATACCTTTTTAGATAATCTCGGAATTTCGTGCTTAAGTATTCTCCTCCTCGATTAGATTGAAGGATTTTAATACTTTTACCCATCTGGTTCTCTACTTCGCACTTATATTTCTTGAATTTCTCAAAAGCTTCAGATTTGTGTTTCAACAGGAACACATGTTTGAATCTTGAGTGATCATTGGTGAATGTAATGAAGTACGAGGAACCATTCCTAACATGTGTAGACATAGGACCACATACATCACTATGTATCAGTCCCAAGAGTTCAGTAGCTCTTTCTCCGTGTCCTGTAAACGGAGTTTTGGCCATCTTGACTTTGAGACATGACTGGCAAGTTTCATAAGATGTAAATTTGAACGGATTCAAATATTCATCTTTATGCAACTTAGCTAGTCTTGTCGCATTGATATGACCAAGTCTACAATCCCACAAGAAGGCTTCATTCATTTCAGAACTTTTCCTTTTGTGTGCGTTCTATATATTTAGAACAGTATTTTGATTTAGAACGTATATACCATTACACAACGTACCAAACCCAATCAACACTTGATTTAGGAAAATATTCATAACATTTTTCTCTAATGTAAAATTATATCCTTCTTTATCTAATAAAGAGACGGATATTATATTGTACATTATTGATGGTACGAAATAACAGTCGATCAAAATCAATGTATTACCATTTGGCAATACTAAGTGATATTCACCAACACCTTCGACAGCAACAATTGCTCTGTTCCCTACCCTGAGAGACATATCACCCATTCCCAGTTCTCTACTTCTCTTTAACACTTGTAACATATTACAAATATGGGATTCTGATCCGGTATCCAATACACAGGATATAGAGCAGACTGAGAAACAGTTCTCAATAACCAAAACACCCGAAGAAGATGCTTCAGAATGCTCTTTCTTTGTTCGGGTTGCATGGGAATCCTTGCATTCCCATATCCCTTGCCGAGACTTATGACAGTTGTCATAAGATAGGGCGGAATCAACGTTCCCCATCCTAGTATAATAAGCGGTTTCGGTCAATATATCCATATTATTATCTTGATTAAGGCATGACATGGTCGCTACCTGGAGAGAGAGAGAGAATAAAATACTTTAGCGTGCGTTCTTACAAGATTATACTGGCTATTTTCTTATCTAATCAGGATGGCTCCCACTATTTTTACCAAATCTCCTTCAAATCCTAAAAGGTAAGATTAGCCGGGATTAATTACACCCTACAAGTTCGTCAATCGGTCAGCCACGTAGGTATTGGTACTTCGAGGGAGTCTTCCCGTACTTTCGTATGGAACTAATTAAATAACTTTGTTTCCGCAGGGGTATAACCCCGTTAACACTTTTCTTAGACACCTACTGGATTAGCTAATTATAAAGTGGAAAACTCTCCTAGGAGTAACACTTACTCGCAGTGGGTATCGGGATCCAACTATCATATAGATGGTATGCAATCTCATTGCAAATTTCAACACGTGAAATTCCCAATATCTGTTTTCACCCCAAGCGATTTAGGACTTTGGCTATGGTCAACAAATCATAAGCGCTAGTCAAGTTCAACCCGTCATTTCGTGATTGAATTTAACCAACCCGCACGACCCTGTCAACAAGGCCGTATGACTGCCCTAATCCAATCACATCAACATGCGTCAGATAAGCACTAATCAGCTACCGCACACTACGCCTTGACGAAGGCCAACAAACGCAGCATGAATACTCAATAGTATTTATCTAAAATGACGGAGGGTTACTACTGGTTTTGAAGAAAACCTTTAACGTAATGAACTTGATATCGTTATAGATTCTAGTGATTTGAAAAGAAGTGGTTTAAGCCCCACTTTAAAAACAAGTAGTTTTCAAAATAAACCGAGTGGGTTGTAGCATATGCTAGTTTTTCTAAAGAGGTCATTCCCGGTGAAGGGATCTAGGCACTTTTCTCATCGAATGATGTGCTGGATATTCATAATGGAATACTGCTATGCAAATAGAGCTGCCTTTTTTGAAAAATTTGATTCTACAACATCTTTTAAGTTTCTTTTCTTTTCATTAATCTCATTAATGGCATTCCATCATTTACGTTTCGTAAACATCACAGAAGAAACGAAAATAAAACACAAATATATTCCATCTGCATTCGGCACATGAAACAGGGTCTTCACCGTAAGGTTACTTAACTTACGGCAGGACGGGGTCAGGACTATCGCGGATGTAAAATATATATAGTGTCTACTAGTATATCATATATATAAGTAGTATTCGTCTCATGCAGTTATATGATCACATCATATCATAGAATCAGCAGAAGCAAAAATATGAAATATAGGATATACTAAGAGGTCCGTGTTTTAGATTAAGCCAGTAACAAAAACACGGATTCCACAGTCGTGATGAATAGCCAAGCCCACACTCCTAGACCCCTACGAGAGCAGCAAGTAAACCCTACCAATTCTAGAGTTAGGCGACTGGTCTCGACTCCTCGAGATGGCCTCCCACTGGACTTTAGAACCCGGTTACTTGTGCTCCCCGCCTTGGGTCTATCCTAATGCGGAAAAGTAAATAATATATATCAATGGAGACAACAACCTCAACCCGGAAGTTTCCCAATAAAAGAATATTACATACAAATTTTTATATGAATGAAAATTGAAAAACTCTCATCTCATGCAAAACCCCCCGGCTATTCAATTACGATGATCCAATATAACATATCAACCAGCAACACAATAACATCACATGTCATCAACGTAAGTAAATATGCGTATCCCTAATGTCGTTGACGTATAGCAACGAGATTGGTGTTACTGCCACATATTATACTTACGGCTGCAGAAAAGAAATGAAAACTACAATAATTAGAATCCGTATCAACCTTAGACATCATAAACCCGGATTATCACAAATTCCGGATTTCATGCCTAACCCTATAAACCCTGCATTTAAGTCTTGAATTGAAAACACTTTTCAAAAATAGGTCAGGTAATTCAATAATAATCCCGATTATTAGATTGAATACCCGTCGGGAACTTTATTAGACGGCCGCACCCCCAAGGCCATCAACGAAGTGCACTTGGGCGGAACAACGCGGCTGCGAGCACCCGAGTGGATTCTTTTGGCCATGAGGTTCTCCTATAGTCACTTTGTCGGGGCTATGAGTCGTGGCTGTCTAGTAGTGTCTTCCGGCGACTATTCGCGTACGATACGAGATTGCGACGGAGTTTTGATCCGAATCGAAACTCCAAGGCAATCCATCAAATGAGACTAAAACGCAAGATTTACAAATCGTTAAATAGTTTTCACAAAACTAATCAATGTGGATTCCAAAAATTTTATCACATATCCAAACTATCTAGATGATGTTAAACATTTCGATCGATATTTCAAACATCAGAAAATCACAGATAGCTCAACAACTTGAGCCTCGCTAAAAATACCCAGAAAGTCCAAAATGAGACAATGAAGCTGTAGAAGAAAAACGAGTCCACTACTCCTCAAGTTGGCGGTGGAACCATGGCCAAAACATGATTTAGGCGGCGGTTCCATGGCCACATTAAGGAGTTAGGCCCTCGTACTTCTTGGGGCTCCATACAATTACCTGCATGATTTTCTGAGAATTCTTAATCTGTAAAATTTCAACTTTTGAAAAATTGGACAGAAAGTATGAAAAATCGGTTTTTGAAACTTCGATCGAACACTTTAACGTCGTCTAGACATCGCCTAAGTCTCTAGCTTGGCTCTGATACCATGAAAGTATGTCTTAGCACCTCTACATGGTTTCAAAGAGTATCAAGTATACAATTTTAAAAAATCTAGAGGTCTAAGTCATACTATACAAGAATCTAACTAAAGAATTAGGGTTTTATAGCAAGAAAACAAGTTCTAAACTAAGTGATGGAGGTTTACAACCTTTGTAGACCAAGTCCTTCTCTTCTAAAGCTCCAAGTAGTAGTCCTTAGAACTCTTCTTTGACTCTACTTGAGAAAGGATCGAGCTTGCTTGAAGTCTTCGATGTTGAAAATGATCCACCTTGATGTCTCTCTAACTCAAGCTCACTCTTCACTAATCAAAGTATTAGTGAAGCAAACAACCTAAACTAATGGTCTAGATTAGGGTAGGTTGATGAAGTAGGAGATTTGCTCACAAGAAATCTTTTTCTCTTTTCTTTTCTTCACTCAAGAAAAACCCTTGAGAGGAAGTGATGAAGAGAATGAACTTGGATGAGAGAATGAACCTTGTGATGAAGTGATAAGATGATATTTGATAATGATAAATATCATTGAATAATCTAAAAGAGAAGAGGTGAGTCATGGCATCTCAAAGCTTTTACAAGCCACCAAAACAATGACTCATTTTCTTTTCTTTTAATTCAATAATTTAAATCATTATCTACTCACATATCTTCATGTGTGATTCTCATACGTCCTAATTCTATGTATCATCATCCATGATACAAAATCAATTCATATATATATATATATCACATATATATATAATTATATATAAAGAGAAGAAAATCTAAAATGAGCTAATATTAGTTTATATATATATATATATCAAATATATAAATATATATCAAATTATTAAATCAACACTTGATTCAATAATCCGGTTATATCATATATAACCGACTAATATCATATGTATATGTATATCAAAACAATAAATCAACAATTGATTCAATTATCCGGTTATATCACATATAACGGGCTAATATTCAATATTAGATATTAAATCAACACTTGATTCAATAATCCGGTCATGTCATATATAACCGGCCAATATCAAATATATATACATAAATCTAATCATTGAACCAACACTTGATTCAATAATCCGGTTATATCATATATAACCTAACCGATATCAAATATCGCTAGATTAGAATACGGTATCACATACTCGTATTTAATCAAGTTTCCGCGCATATCTCTATATGTGCCTTACCTCATTTCGCTTGAGCTAAGAAACCTCTATGTGGGACTCTAAAGACTCGTCAATATACTAGCAGTAGGTAATGATCACATCAGATACCCACAAGCCGTCAGCGGTAATAGATGGACGTAACGGCTACCCAGGTATTGAGCGAATAGAATATCAACAAGAAAACTTGTCCAAACTCCAGTAAAGCCTATAAGCAACACTTACCGTACAGTCCGGTCTCTTCGTCTGATATGTCTCATATCGAGTCTGGGGGTGGAATCGTCAGACCCCAATAACTTGATAAGTCATGCCAATGTGTGGCCTATAACCTTTCGAGAAATTACTGATAACACTTACCAGTAAATCTCATTTGCCCTGGCCAGAGATTTGCTGTTATAGCCAATCGAGCATAGAGCAACATCAACTCCCAATACCGGGAGAGACGAAACCCCTCCTATCGCTCACTGCCTTCATGTGACTCAGGACTGTATCCAAAATCCACCTATTTGCATGACTCTTTTGAGTCGTGCTAGGGAGGAAATCAAAGAACAGTGGGAACAACACAATACAATATGACGATTTCGGGTCTATAGACTAACCTGTACAAGTGTCACCAGAGAACTGCTATCCGACGATAGGTATGGTACCATCTAGGAGTTCTCGACGAGTCCTCTTCGGTGTACCTATTCAATAATGAGCACCTGTGTACCATCTTTGATGTCAAACACCAATGGTTGTGGGATCAACCATCGCTTCATATAGGGTCAAGAAACGTACACACTAGTCTACTCTGGAATATCGATGCCCTGTCTCGATACTCCCTCGACTAGGAACTGTTAAAGGATGTGCTTGTGGACTACACAAGCCCCATTAGTATGATTTGCATCATAGTCCTGGTTGTCAAGCCTACATCCTAAAGGATTTATCAACATGTATCAGAGAGACAGAATACAAATACAAGTGTACATGTTAAGATAAAGAGCAATTAGTTAGCATACTATCATGTCGAGCAAGAAAGTTCTCTATATATATATGTCCAAGCATCAACTATATCATACAATAATGGACTCTAGGGCATACATATTCCTAACAGGTAGTATATGTTCCGGTAAGATTTGGGGCTAGGATTTTGCCATTACTTCATTTTTGTTTTGACCCTCGGGTCTTTTTTTTATTATGACGTTGTGTCTGCATCCTGCCGGAATGAGAAAGAATGCCGGGATAGTCTCTATGTTATATATGAACCGTCAAGAATTAGAGCTGGGATTTTTCCATTACTCCATTTTTGCATTTACCCTTGGGTCTTTCCTTTTTTGTTGATGACGTTGTGTCTGCATCCTGTTGGAATGAGAAGGAACGCCGAGATGGAGCTGGGATTTCGCCATTACTCCACTTTTATTTGACCCTTGGGACTTTTTTTTATGACGTTGCGTTTTCATCCTGCTGGAATGAGAAGAACGTCGAGTTAGTCTCTAGGCTGTATATGAACCGTTAGTACTTGGAGTTAGGATTTTTCCATTACTCCATTTTTGCTTTGACCCTTTGGTGTTTTTTGATGACGTCGCGTCTGCATCCTGCTGGAATGAGAAAAACGTCGAGGTAGTCTCTAGGTTGTATATGCACCGTCAAGACTTGGTTCACTTTTTGACGAAGTGTGGTGGGAAAATATGGCTTCTTTTCTTTCATTTGTGCCTATGGATTGTATACAAGAGTCAATATGGACATACTTGCAGGGAAGAAAAGTTTCATTTTATTTTTTTTATTTCTTTCCGTGATGCTTTATCTTTTCATCTTTTATGTCGCGAAAGTCGCGATTGCCCAACATTTCGGCTATTTATCGCGGTGCCCAATCATTTCGGCCGTTTTTTTTACTCGCTGCTATTTATTGCGAGTTGCCCTATCAATTTGGCTCTTTTTTTTTGAGTTGGGGATTTGAAATCTGATACCAATCTTGGCATTAGTATTGCTATCACAGGGATATTGCCAGGAGAGAATCATCATTTTCCGTGAGAGGACTTGAAATTTGATTCCTATTTAGGCATCTGTATCGCTGCAACTGGGATATTGCCATGTGCGAATCATCATTTGCCTTTGTCGATTTGAACAAATATGGTTTAGAAAACATAGTTATGGTCCTGTCGACTAAGGTTTTTGATTTTATGTGCTATAAGGGTCTCATAAAGGTATTTCTCCCTACGAGTTAAGAGAATCTTGTAGGTGCATTTTCTCCTTAGGATTCATGAGTATTCCTAAATGTGTTTTTTTTCTTATAAGTTCTAAGGATCTTACAAGAGTATTTTTTCCATGTAAGTTGAGAGGACTTACAAGTGTCGCTCACCATATGGGGACATTTCTCGTTATTGGTGAAACTTGGTGGGAGAATATTTATTAATGCCCCTGGATTGTATAGAAGAGTAGATATTGGACCGCCTGTAGGGAAACTTGGGGGATATGATGGCTTAAGAACATGTTTGGATCCTTGTAACTTAAGGCTTTTGAATCCCATGAGCCGTGAGGGTCTTATAGGAGGGAATTCTCCTTACGAGTCGTGAGGATCTCGCAAGTGCGTTTTCTCCTTAAGAACCGTGGGGATTCCTAAGTGTGTTGCTCTTTTGTGAGTCATAAGGATCTCACGCAGGTTTTTTTACGAGTTCGCGCCCTTTCGTGTTTCACTAGCTCGCTGGCAGTTTTGCCATTTTTACTCACGGTGCCCTTTCGGGTTTTCATCCGTGCCCATTTTGCTTGTGGACATACCTTTTTTTGTTTTCATATTTTTATTTTTGCGAGTTTGCGTCCTTTCGGGTTTTCACAAGCTCGCCGGTAGCACTATTGTTTTTACTCACGGCGCCCTTTCGGGTTTCCATTCGTGGCCATTTCGCTTGTGAACATACCGTTTTTTGAACGGTGAAACTCTCGAAATTAGCTTTGTCACAGATAACCCATCTATTTTCCAGTAGGACTTAGGGGTGGCTTCATCGCAGGAAAAACTGTGTAGCCGGTGGGACTTGAGTTGCAATTTTTGTCATTGGGATTTTAATTGCAATATCGATCTCAAGAAGCATATCGTCGTATTTAGGGCGACGTGCTAGTTAAGGACGTTTCGGTCCAATATCGCCATTTTTGAGGTGACGTGCCGTGTTTGAGGCGACGCACTAGTTTAGGGACGTTTCGGTCCATTATCGCCATGTTTGAGGCGACGCTCTAGTTTAGGGACATTTCGGACCATTATCGTCGTATTTAGGACGACGCGCCGTGTTTGAGGCGACGTATTAGTTTAGGGACGTTTTAGTCCATTTTTCCAGTGTTTTGGGGAACACAGTAGTTTAGGGACGTTTCGGTCCATTATTAGTTTAAGGACGTTTCGGTCCATTATCGCTGTATTTTGGGGACAAGTATTAGTTTAAGGAAGTTTCGGTCCATTAACACCGTGTTTGAGGCGATAGAGTTTTTTTTTTTGGTAGTGCTTTAAGAGTTCTCACTTAGGAAGATTGCGAGCTGACACAATCTTCGTCATCTATCATTGACTTAAGTAATGACTCTTCAAGTGTAGTACCTTTTGAGGAATCAGCCGTTTATTGGTCAGAACGGCTTTTCGCCACGCATATCCATAAGCAGGTAGCTCCACCTTGGTAGACTTTGTCTATGATGTACGGGTCTTCATAGTTCGGCTCGAACTTCCTTCGTTTTGCTTGATTGGGGATTATTGGTCTTTTGACGATGAGCACGAGTTCGTCTTGGCGGAATGTTCTCGGCTTGGTCAATTTTTCGTATGACTGTTTCATCCTTTCCTTATAAGCCTCCAGATTTTGTAGTGCTATAAGGTGAGTTTCGTCGAGAGCATTAAGCTCCTCAAGCCTAAGATGAACATTTTCTTTATCTATCAGCTCGTATCGAAATACGACTCATAGAGAGGGGAGCTCTATTTTCAATGGGAGCACTGGTTCCGTGCCGAACACCAAAGCGTATGGTGTTATATTCGTGGCCGTCTTGAACGTTTTTCGGTATGCCCAGAGAGCTTCATGCAGCCTTTCGTGCCAGTCTTTTTTGTTTCTGGATACTGTCTTTTTTATAATCTTTATCAAGGTCTTGTTAAAAGCTTCAGCTAGATCGTTGGCCCGAGAATAATAGGCCACACATCGGCATGACTTATCAAGTTACTGGGGTCTGAATATTCCACCCCTAGACTTGATATGCGACATATCAGACGAAGAGACCGGACTGTACGGTAAATGTTGCTTATAGACTTCACGGGAGTTTGGACAAGCTTGCTTGTTGATCTTCTATTCGCTCAATACCTGGGTATCCGTTACGTCAAACTAGTACCGCTGACGGCTTGTAGGTGACTGATGTGATCATTACCTTCTGCTGGCGTATTGACGAGTCTTTAGAGTCCCGCTTAGAGGTTTCCTAGCTCAAGCGAAACAAAGTAGGGCACATATGGTGATATGTGCGGATGCTTGATTAAATACGAGTATGTGATACCATATTCTAATTTCGCGATATTTGATATCGGTTAGGTTATATATGATATAACCGGATTATTGAATCAAGTGTTGATTCGATGATTTACTGTATGTATGTATGTATGTATTTATATATATATATATATATTTGATACTGGCTGGTTGTATATGATATGACCAGATTATTGAATCAAGTGTTGATTTAATGTGGTATTGAATATTTGTCGGTTATATGACCGGGTTATTAAATCAAGTGTTGGTTTGATAATTTGATATACCAATTCATATGATATTAGTCAGTTGTATATGATATAACCGGATTATTGAATCAAGTGTTGGTTTAATAATTTGATATATATTTATATTTGACATATTAATTTATATTAACTAATATTAGCTCACTAATGAATTTCTTCTCTTGATTATATATAATGATATATATATATATATATATATATATATATATTCATTTACATATAATACACTGATGTGTCATGGTAGATGATACATAGAACATAGGTGTATGAGACTCACACCTAGGGTTACAGATTTTGTGATAATTTATATTTAAATGGAAATTAAAATGATAGGAAATGAAGCATGACGTAGATGCTTGTAGAAGTATTGAGAAGCCATGACCCATCCTCTCATTTTGTCTTTATCTTAGATATTTATTCATCACAATAAAAGCTTTAGCCCATGGTTAACTCTCACTCATCACTTGAGATTTTTCTTTCACCCTAGTTCATCTTCTTCTTCCTCTCATTATGTCACGACCCGGAAAAGGCACGTGACTGGCACTTGAATCATGTGAAGTCTATAGGACCACACCTAATTCAAGTAAGCCAAAAGCCCATAAATCTAAACCTTTTAGGGAAAATAGTGGAGGTGCAATTTTGAAATAAGGTTACTGAAAGTCAAGTTCTTTCTACAAAATATAGATAATAGTATACGAAAACACAATGTTTATATTTAACTTGAAAACATTTTCGTCATTGAAAATTTGGGCAGCACCTCCCTTGTAAAACTTAACCCGAAAATGGTACAGCAATATAATATAAGGAATCCCCAAGCGGGATATAGCTCTTCTCCAATTGGCGGAAACAAACACACGAGTAATATAAATATACAAAGCCGAAAGGCGAGGATCCAAACTCAGAAAGAAAGTAAAGAACTCAACATCATCAAGACAGCCAGAAAACCATAATAATACATGAGCGCGACTCTAAGGTCGAAAGTATATACAATTGTGGTTTTCTAAGTCTACTAAATATACATAGTCTGGTTGATGGAGCTTACTAGATACAATTGAAATAAATAAAAGTACAACGGTGGTCACGATGCAAGTGAACCCACCCACCAAAGCAATCACCCGGAAGGAAGTAGTGTTCCACCAAAGCCGCCATTGAATCTGTAAGGCTAAACCTGCAAGAAACTGTGGCACAACGGGGGTGAGTTGCCAACTCGTGAGTAGAAGACATCACCGAGAAGAAATCGCATGTATGCCGATCTCCTAGGTCATACAGTAACATACTCAAATATAACACTGAAACATCTAGCAGTGGCAAGGGTAATCATCTAGCATAAGTGTAGTACCAAGTATTCGTGTTGGTGCCTCAAGTAGCAACATCTCATATATATGATGTACGAATGCATCAAATGAAATCAGAATAAATCTGTACGAGAAAGTTGTGCTCTTATCTCAGTAAGGTCTTTGTATAAAAACTGGAGTATCATCAATGAAATCGACAGAAATCCGTGTCAACATCGACACAAAATCTTCAAATCCCGGGCTCCGTCGGTCCGGATCGGCCCATATCATCCAATCTCACAGCTACGGTCGGTATCCTCCAGATATCCGCCGCGTCAACCATCACCGATAGGTAATGCTCCCCTGCCGGGCTCAACGCCTTCTCAATACGTCCATCTTGCCCCGAGGTACCTCACCGGGTCCACCATGTACTCGCAGAAAGTGCACCCCCTCCTCGAATCGGGTATATGATACAGCTCAAGATCCGAGAAAACTCATGGTGGACGCCATACACATCATATCACGAGAAAACCGCAACTTGCATTTTTAAAATGATAATGAGTTTATAAAATTACTGCGGTTTTCCCCCGAATCCAGATATCTCATGGAAACCCAAAATCCCAAAATCAAGAGTCAATAAGCAGTGAACATCGGCATAAAGCCCACGGTATTAATACAGAATGAATAGATAATTGCATGGGGTATCTAAGTAAGGAATGCAACATCTAAACTAGCATATGAGAGCAAACATACTAATAATGTGTGAAACTACCGGCTAGCAGGTTATACTAATGAAGTAACATTTTCTAAAGTGTACGCGACATGGCAATTACCGATGATGATGTGGGTGAGTCGGCAAGCAAGTGTACGTGGAACATGCGCATCAGCGGTAATGGTGTCGGTGTCCTAACAGACGGGATTCATGATAGCTAAAGAAACACATATGATAAATATGCAATGCAAAAAGAACAACATAAATATAACAGAAAAAGGAATAGTAAATGTAGCATTAATCAATATACATATCGGTGTACGAGTCATACGGGTTTGGTGTTTTCAAATAGCATGAATCATAGTTTTTAGAAAAGTAAGGGCTACGATGTTTTTGAGAAAATATATGTCCTTTGAAAAATCTGTAACATCCATCGGGTTGTCTTTTGAAAATACTCACGATTCATTGATTTTGAAAATATATATGACTCAAACCAGGTCTAGCATCTATCTAAACAACTAAGAGACTGAACTAAGAACCTAGTCAGAAGGGTAGGAAAATCTACCTAATTCCGAGTCGATATACCCAGGTCGGCGATCCAGCCCCATAGCGTCACGTACCTTGTAGTATATACTATGGCGTCCTCGAGTCAAGAGTGCGGATCAATCATCTTATATGTCTCGTACAGTAATATCCATCGTACGACATCTTCAAAGTCAAGGGTACGGTTCAAAATCAAATGAATCATCAATCGTACGGTATCAATCGTCGTACAATACCAAAATCGTAATCAGTGGTACGGATCTAAGGTCTCGTACAATCTATTATTTTATCAATCACATATTATCGTATGTATGAATACATACCACCTAATGATCCTATATAATATCATAACATATACCATATCACGGCTCAATCACTTATCAATATCTCACAGCATCATGCCCGATCATATCGACTCATCACCTCATATCATATGCTATCCTCATCATCTGTGTATATGTATATAAATACACACACACACACATACTCACACACACACACACACATATATATATATACATATATATATATATATATCCACATATACACACAAGAAATCAAATGTATGTGTGCGTGTGCGTGTGTGTGCGAGACTACATATAACTTGCGATTCGCCATCATGGTAAATCGTCCTATGGATAGGTCTCCCTAGATCAACCTAATCTAACCTAAGGTCTTCCAAATACCATATTTACTAAGTATCAAAATATTGCATCCAAACTTACAAATATAGCAATACCCTATTCTACGGTTGCGGGGGTGCTATACGCCATCCACCTGACTTCCCCCGTAGATACACATCTACTCACCTTGATCTTCGCTTGCCGAAGTCAATGACGCTTGTTTTTCCTTGTCATCTTGAAGTCCATGTGAAGTACCTACATATCACAAAACATATCGTATCGCATCAAAATCCGACACGACATGCGAAGTGCTCGTAGGTTAGAACCTATAGCCTACAAATGCAAAAACAATCATAAAACCTTCGTCGTTGACGTACAAACATCCAACGACCAAATCCACAATCAATTGCCAAAATCTATGTTTTAGAAATCGGAAAACCATTGCTAAAATCAACTCAAACGCTTCTCGAATTTGCCTCAGGTAATCTGGAACAAAACAAACAATATAGTGTCTAAGTTATGAGGAGTGTGAGCTACAGGCCAAAACCCAACATCAACAGCCAAAATCTTGCCGGCCAATAGTGCTACAGTAACCGCCCCCGCCGGTCCCATGTTTGAATTTTGGTCTCATCTTCTCGTGGTGGTCTCCTATTGGTCTAACTAAGTTAATGTATATGTTTGATTTTTTTTATAAAGGTCCCGGGTTGCTCCAGATTCCCTGTAGAGCTCAAAAATATCACAAAACCGACACGGAAAGTTTCTAAAGTCCAAGTCTTGGGTTTTCTACAATAAATGTTTGTCCAGAATTTACGCTAGAGAGATTGCAGTGATGACTAAAGCTTAATTACACCATCACAACTCATAGAATTCCCTAACTTTCATCTTGGAATTTTTCCAAGATCACTAAACCTCAATCACAAAGCTCTAAACTACCATAGAGATTAAAGAAACTCAATTACTAAACTAATGGTGTAGAGATTACCTCATTTGACAACTCAAGAATTTTCTTGAGTTTCCCAAAGTCTTCAAAACCATAACTTGATGGCTCCATAGGGTTTGTAGTGATGATGAGAACATTTTTGGTGAAGGGAATATAGGGTTTTGGTCTTGATTTAGTGGTGTTGCATGGTGGATGAGGAGGTGGATTGTCACGCCCCGCTTCCCAGAGTACGCTAGATTGGGCACGTGACATAGCCAACCATGCTACCTGTGGGTAGGAAGTATCCATCCATAGTCATATTACGGCTGTAAAGGTATCAAGAACAAGATAAAACTATCTAAAAACATGTCCACCATCCAGAATAACAAGAGTCAATGATAAATAAAAGCGGAAACAAATGATCCAATACAATATCTGAAAGGTATGTCCCATAATGCGGGCTCACATCAGAAAATAAATGCAGGAAATAAAACTAACCACTACAGAACTCACAACTCAGCCTGCTGGCTGAAGTACTCCTGCTCGGACTGCGACAGTGGTATAGAATCTGAGCCATGCAAAACCCAGACGTCAGCGCGTCAAGTCAACAAGTAATATAATATGAACAGTGTAAAAGGCATGCAGAACTAAACATGAATAAAGCAATAATGTGGAACGAGCGGTGCAGGGTAATGTGCAGTGGGAAACTAAACTGTTCTATCGGGTTTCCTAGTCTAAAGTCTTTGAAATCAATTTGATGAATCGTCGATGTAACTCAATAGTATCCCGTACATACCCGGGATCACGGCCACAATGTTCTCGGCTGCAGCCGAGACATGCCGCAAGGCACAAAACAGGAATGTGTACACTCGTTAGTATCCCGTACATACCCGGGATCACGGCCACAATATTCCCGGCTGCAGCCGAGACATGCCGCTAGGCACAAAACAGGAATGTGTACACTCGAACAGGTAGTGAACTGTCGAGTTAAAAGTCAAGTTCACCTTTGATTTCCCCATACCCCCAAGTTATGTGTGTCAGGTCAGGTATTCAGTAATCAAGAACTAAAGCCAACACAGGATCAGGTAACAGTAGGTTTGTCTGGATAGACAACAAGATTGGTCCATGAGGACTACATGTCAGGTCTGTTGGCATTAGGCATGAGATCGGGTAACAGGTCCGGTCATGGTACATCAGGTCAGGTCAACAGTAAACGGTACCATGTCAGGTGTATCATGTAGCAATGTCAAGTCAAGGTACGAACATATCGTGGGTGTGCTCACAAACAGATATATAATCGAACAGGGTAATAACAGCAGGAAATAAGCAATGAGTTAAACAACAATCAACAGTTTCATTCAATCACAAGAGTACAGTAATACAGTGCAGCCGTTTTATTATATTAACAGGTTTTGAGCACCCTTAGCGGTGCAATAGTTAAATGATGATGCGATACAGTTATATCAAGCCTTTGATTACGAATGTCCGAATATAATAGAACTACATGTGTAAGGGCTATCATCTATTAAACAGTAAAATGTGATTAACAGGTAAACTTAGTTATTAGGTTTAAAGTGGCAACTGTAATTTAGCCGGTTATGCATATTTGATAACCTAAACTGGCAATAAAGCATCTTAGCAGTGAATCAAATGCAATCTATTATATACGGGTTTATCAGGAAATGATTTATTTGACATGAAGCAAGGTATGTAAGGTGATTTACTAAATGATATATTATTAAACCACACATGAATATTAAGGCAAGTTATAAAGTAGCAATAGCATGTAGAAAGTATCGAATACTTGACTCGACGGGTCGCGAACCGGGAAAACGGAACGTAATGTCGGCGAGGAAACACGCGACGGACGCATGGTTCACAGATTGAACCCAAACGACGAACCAAGGGACCTCACGGGTCAGAGTACTCCGCTGGATCGTCAGGAAACGTCACCGGCACGGCCGGATTCCGGCGAACAGCGACAACAACAAACGGAAAATCAATGCACGGCCAAGGGATAAACCGGAGGGAAAATGGAAGGAGGAATGGGAGAGAGGGCTTACTGGTGTTGCAGAGGGCGTGACAGCGATGGGGTCGACGGCGGTAGGGCGCCGGCGAGGAAGTTGCAGGTGATGGGCTAGGGCTCGGGTATAGGAAACGGGAAAGAAAGTGGAGAGGGAGAGGAGGTGGTCGGGTGCTGGAGTGCGCAGGTGATGAAGAGGTGATGAGGAGGTGCTGAAGGTGGCGCGGGGTAGCGACGACGAAGGTCGCCGGCGACGTCTCAGGCCGTACAGAAAAGGCACGGGGGTTGTCCGGGGTTGCTGCGGCGCCGTGCACACGGGGAGAAGGAGGGGATGTCGAGGTTGGTACGAGGAGGCGGAGGCGAGGGCAACGGTGGCGCTGGCGCCGGCGTCGGAGCTGCGGTGGCGACGGTGGAGGCGGCTAGGGCTAGGTCGCGATGGGTTTCTCTCGTGGGGCTACAGTTCCTCAAGGAAGAAAAGATGCATGGGAAAATTTATATATAAGGAAGAGAGAGAGAGGGTTAGAGAGAGAGAGATATAGAAAGGTAGAGAGAGAGAGAGAGAGAGAGATGAGAGATAGAGAGAGAGAGGGATTGGAGGGGGCCCACGGGGGTTAAGAGCCCCGTGATTGGCTGAGGAAAATTTAAGGAATATTAAAAAAGATTTAATAGATTATAAATAACAGTAAGATTATATTATATATATAGTTTCGAATATTTTATTAATTTGGGATTTTGGCGCCAAATGAAACATTTCCAAATCGCGCCCGGGTTGGGTCCAAAAATTTGAAATTTAAATAATAGGATTTTAAGCGGGTTCCAAATTTTAAAATGAAATTTTTTATGATTAAAAAGCATACCCCCAAGTCGGACACCTGTACGCGCGCGTAGTCGTCCAAACTCGTCCGTTTCACCGAACGAGACGAGAACTCGACGCACGGACGCTACCACGCGGCTAGGGGTGACGAGTAGGCCAAGATAGATATTTTTAATTTTACTTTAGGTGCTAAAATTTGTTATATGCAGAAATGACTTAGCCAGATAAAATTTCACAGCAAGTGTCAAACAGGCAAGCTAAAAGAAATGAGTAATATCTAACGCTCAACCAGTAACAGAAAATAGTAGTATTGGGCTCGGGTGTTACATGGATGAAGATGGTAATGAGAAGAATGAAGAAGGTGAAGATGGGGGAAAATGAAGGAGGAAAAGAAATGACCAAGTGTGTAGATGCCCCCTCTCTCTCACCCATGACACAAGTCCCATCACTCTTTCTCACCTTTGTCTTTTTCTTTTCTTTTCTATTATATTCTCACTTTAAAACAAAATAACATCATATATATAAAAGAAAGAAGACATGGTTACTATAAAAAAGTATAAGTGTGGCAACATGTCATGTTGCATGACACACTATGTAAACATGATTAATGTATGATAATTCATAAAATGCCCAAGTCACATAGATACTTTCAAATCAATAATTCTTATAGATTTTCCCAAATATTTTCCCAATTATCGGTATATAATTATACCCCTTCATTAAAACAAATCTCCAAACTTTTTAAAATATCACTAATATTAATTATTTAATTATTTAAATTCCCAAAAATAATATTTTATTTTCTGAAATGTCAAACAATAGTTCTCTAGCTTTTCTTGAGGTGATGAAATAAAAAGAGAGAGAATTCTAAATTGTGCAAAATTCCTACTTCATCAACCTACTCTCTTCTAACCTATTAGTGTAGGTTGTTTGCTTCACTAATTCCTTAATTAATGCAGAGGTAGCTTGAGTTAGAGATTCTTCAAGGTGGATCATCTTCGGCCTCGAAGACGACGAAGAAAGCTCGTTACTTTCACCAAGTGGAGCCTAAAATGAGTTCTAGGGACTACTACTTGGAGCTATTGAAGTGAAGGACCGGTCTACAAAGGTTGTATTCCCTATTCACTTTGTGTAATATTAGTTTTCATGCTTATAAACCCTAATTCTCTAGTTCGATTATAGGTCAGTATAGCTTAGCCTACTAGATTTTTTAAAATTTCATACTTGATGCCTCTAGAAATCTAGTAGTGGTGCTAAGACATACTTTCATGGTATCAGAGCTAGGCTAGAGCATTAGACGGTATAATTAGAATTACGAAAAAGAAACAACTCCGAAACAGTCGCATCGAAACCCTAGTTTATGACGAATTTTCCAGAGCGTCTAATTTTTTTTTAAAATAGTTGCAGAGTGCCCTTCTTCATGTAACTAGAACGCCCTTAAAAAACGAGCAAATAATTCCTACATGTGGCCGGCCACATCTTCAAAAATCCTGCCCTGGCCGGCCCCATCATGGAATTTTGTGTCGAGTTTTGTTTGGTTTTCTGGACATTTGGAATTAGGGTTTTAAGTACTGTTTGATTTTGCCCAAGTTTCATGTGATATCTTTCTGTTAGGGCAATTCAGAGTGTTTCGTATTCGTAGTGTTAACATCGTTTCGGGTTTAAGTTTGATATGTGATACAATATTTGGAATCCACATTAATTAGTTTTGTGAAAACTAGTTAGTATTTTGTAAATCTAGCGGTTTATTCTCGTTTGATCGATTGCCACAGAGTTTTGATTCGGATCAAAACTCCGTCGTAATCTCGTATTGTACGCGAACACTCGCCAGGGAAACACTATTAGATGGCCACGCCCCATCGCCCCGACCAAGTTTTCACGACCCGGAAAAGGAACGTGACTGGCACTTGAATCATGTGAAGTCTATAGGACTCCACCTAATTCAAGTAAGCCAAAAGCCCAAAAATTTAAACCTTTATAGGGGAAAAATAATGGAGGTGCAGTTTTGAAATAAAGCTTACTGAAATCAAACTTATTCTTATATATATACCTATGTGGTAATATATGAAAACGCTATATTTGTATCTAACTTGAAAATCCTTTTTGTCGTTTGAAATTCGGGCAGCACCTCATTTGTAATTTTTTAACCCAAAAATGAATACAAACAATAATATATTAGGCATCCTCAAGTGGGAGCTAGCTCTTCGCCAATTGGCGGAAACAACCACGCAAGATAAATTAAATATACAATTCCGAAGGGCGAGGATCAACACTCAGAAAGAAAGTGAGAAAACTAAGCATCATAAAAAAACCCAGAAACAATAATAAAATACATGAGCGCGACTGTAAGGCCGAAAGAATATACAACTTTGGTTATCTAAGTCTATTAAAAATACAAGTCTGGTTGATGGAGTCTTTAACTAGATACAACTGAAATAAATAAAGTACATGTGGAACGGTGGTCACGATGCAAGTGAACCAACCTACCAAGCAATCACCCGAAAGAAATGATGTGCCAGCAAGCCGCAGCGGAACCTGTACGGCCGAACCTGCAAAGAATCTGTGGCACAATGGGGGTGAGTTGCCAACTCGTGAGTAGAAGACATCACCGAGAAGAAATCGCAAGTATAACGATCTCCTAGGTCATACAATAACATACTCAAATATAATACTAAAATATCTAGTAGTGGCAGGGGTAATAATCTAGCCAGAAGTGTAATACCAAGTACTCGTGTCAGTGCCTCAACTAGCAACAAGTCATATATATGAGGTATGAATGCATCAAGAATGAAATCAGAATATATCTGTATGAGAAAGCTGTGTTCTTATCTCAGTAATATTTTAGTATAAAAACTGGAGTATCATCAATGAAATCGACAAAAATCTGTGTCAAACATCGACACAAAATCCTCAAATCCAGGGCTCCGTCAGTCCGGATCGGCCCATATCATCCAATCTCACGACTACGGTCGGTATCCTCCGGATATCCGCCACGCCAAATATCACCGGTAGGTAGTCTGCCCCTGCCAGGCTCATCGTCTACAATTCGAGCTTCTTCCCCCGAGGTACCTTACCGGGCCCACCATGTACCCGAAACGGTTCATCCTACTCCTCGAATCGGGTCTCGAAAACCAACTCAATCAGGAAAACTCATGGTGGACGCCATATACATCATATCACGAGAAAACCGCAACTTGCATTTTTAAAATGATAGTGAGTTTATAAAATCCTTGCGGTTTTCCCCCAAATCCAGAAATCTCATGGAAATCCAAAATCCCTAAATCAACAGTTAATAAGCAGTGAATATCGGCATAAAACCCCACAATATTGCATAACAGGATGAATATATAAATGCATGGGGTATCTAAGTAAGGAATGCAATATCTAAACTAGCATATGAGAGCAAGCATACTAATAATGTGTTGAAACTACTAGCTAGCAGGTTATACAAATGAAATAACGTTTTCTAAAGTGTACGGTGTTAGTAATATGTATGCCCTAGAGGCCATTATTAATGATATAGTGGATGCTTGGACATATATATAGGACTTTCTTGCTTGACATGATAGGATGCTATCAGGTTACCGTTATCTTAACATGTAGACTGGTATTTATACTGTATGTCTCTTACATGTTGATAAAGCCCTTAGGATATTTACTTAACTACCAGGACTAGATCATACTAGTGGGTCCAGGGTGGTCCAAAAGTACATCCTTTAATAGGTTCCTAGTCGAGGGAATATCGAGACTAGGGTATCGATATTCTAGAGTAGACTAGCGTATACGCTTCTTGACACATCTGATGGGCGATGGAAGATCCCACATCCATTGGTGTTTGACATCAAAGATGGTATACGGATGCTCAGTGGAGACTGGGTACACTGAACAGGACTCGCCGAGAACTCTTATGTTGTAGTATACCTATCGTCAGATAGCAATCCTCTGGTGACACTGGTACAGGTTAGTCTGTAAACCCGAGATCGTCATAGAGTCTTGTGTGGATTCCACTGTGCTTTGATTTCCTCCCTACCGCGCTCAAAGAAGAAGTGCAAACAGATGGATTTTAGGTACAGTCCTGAGTCGCATGGAGGCAATGAGCGATAGGAGGGATTTCGTCTCTCTCGGTATTGGGGGTTGATGTTGTGCTATGCTCAATTGGCTATAACTAGAAGTCCCTGGCCAGGGCTGCTGCCGATATTTACTGATAAGAGTTATCGGTAGTTTCTCGAACCGTTATAGGCCAGACATCGGCATGACTTATCACGTTATTGGGGACTGACGTCTACCACCCCTAGACATGATATGCGACATATCAGATGAAGAAACCAGACTGTACGGTAGTGTTACTGATAGGTTTCATGGAGAGTATGGACGAGCTTTCTTGTTGATCTTCATATCGCTTAATACCCGGGTAACCGTTATGTCCAGCTAGTGCCGCTGACGTTTTGTAGGTGATTGATCCGATCATCGCTACTGCTGGCGTATTGACGAGTCTTTAGAGTCCCACATAGAAGTTTTCTGGTTCAAGCGAAACGAAGTAGGACACATATGTGATATGTGTGTGGGCCCGATTAAATACGTGTATGTGATACCGTATTGTAATCTGGTAGTTATCTGTTATCGGTTCGATTATATGTGATTTAACCAGATTATCAAATCAAGTGTTGATTTGATAATATGATATACAGATATATTATATTAGTCGGTCTTATGTGATATGACCGGATTATTAAATCAAGTGTTGATTTAATAATATGATATACATTATATATGATATGATTATATCTTAACTAATATCATTAGCTCACTAATTATTCTTCATAATATATATATATTAATATATATGATATATATATATATAATTAAGCATGACATGATTTCTATTTTTGAGAAAAATATAAAAAGAGGTGGAAAATGAGAGCATGGTTGCAAGCATGGGCTTTATTTATAGTTTATTCATCTTGACTCACTATTCAAGCATGGTTGCAATTTTATATTGCAAAATTCCATGCTTGAATGAGTGGGGATCAAGAGTTGCCATTCATTCTAGTCTCATTCTCAACACTTAGCCATTTTCTTGAGTTGCTCCCATGATTGCTTTCTAGCTTCTTCTTTCTCAATTACTATAGTTCAAGCTTCAACCCTCACATGTGATGTGAACCATGAAGCTTGAACACAATATTGTGAGCTTTTAACATCCCCTACTTCACCATTCCACACCAAACTAGCAATTTGGTGTGGTGTGTTTGCTACACTAAAGGAGTTTAGTGTAGAGTTAGCTTGGGCTAGAGGGACTTCCGGTGGATCGTCTTTAGCGCGAAGATCACGAAGGAGGGTCGTTCAACTCGAAGAGGAGCCTTGTAGAGTCGCGTGGACTTCAAACCGGAGCTTTAGAAGAGAAGGACTCGAATAACAAAGGTTGTTTTCTCTTTTCTTCTCTTGGTTTAATCACATCACAAAGACTAACCCTAATAATCTAGTAATGATCTTGTTAGTCTAACTTAGCACCTAATAAAAATTAAAATGTGGCATGCTTGATACCTCTAGAATCTCATGGTGGTGTTAAGGTAGACTTTCATGGTATCAGAGCCAAGCTAGAACATTAGGGTAACTTGTAGCAACGTTAGAAATTCGTCGTTTTTGTTGCGCAAGAACTGCTGATAAAAATAGTTTCGAAATTTATGTTTTGAGCTGTTTGCACACCCCGCGGGCTCACGGTTTGAACCGAGAAGCTGCGGGGTGGAGAGTGGACACATCGGGGGGATCGATTGGCTGGGCCCACTCCCTAAGACCACCACAAGGTGGTCTTGGCGGTGGGGACCCGAAACTGCCCCATCTTGGGCTGTTTCGGGTCTACCTCACCCCCTGGCCACCTCGTGGTGGCCTCAGGGGTGGGGTACCCCCTCTATACCCTCCATTCGACACTTAATCTTGGGTCTTCTCCCCCGCAAAGATTCGGGTTGGTTTCGAGTTCGTTTCGACTCCCGGATTGGCTTAAAACCATCGGTTTTGGAACTTTAGCTCACTAGATTTTACGAGTGTTGGAAAAATTGGTTTAGTTTGCTAATTGCGTGCGGAATTCTAATGTCGCGGTTTCTTTCCCAGCCTTGTGATGTGTGTGATACAATTATTAGAATCCGGATTAATTAGTTTTATGAAAACTAGTTGCTATATTATAAACCTAGCCGTTTAGTCTCAATTGATCAATTGCCACGGAGTTTTGATTCGGATCAAAACTCCGTCGCAATTGCGTATTGTACGCGATCACTAAGTTGGGAATCTTGTTGAATTATCCGAAAATCAATTGAAAAGTGTTTTCAATTTGAGACTAAAATGCAAGATTTATAAGTTAGGAATGAAATCCGGAATAAGAGATATTCCGGGTTTATGATGTCTAAGGATATTGCGGATTCTAATTATTGTAGTTTTCTGTTTCTTTTTCTGTGACCGTAAGTGTAATATGTGGGGTATCCCAATCTCGTTTCTATATGTCAATGAGTTTTAAAGATACTTATATTTGCTTACGTTGATGATATGTGATATAATGTGTTGCTGTTGATATGATTTATTGGATCGTCGTGAAAGAATAGCCGGGGGGTTTTATGTGAGATGAGGGTTTTTATTTTCATTCATGTAAAATCTTTATGTAATATTCTTTTATTGGGGCACTTTTGGGTTGAGGATGATGTCACTACTATTGTATGTTATTAACTTTTCCGCATTAGGATAGACTCAAGGCGGGGAGCACAAGTAACCGGGTTCTAGAGTCCAGAGGGAGACCATCTCAAGGAGTTCAGACCGGATCTCTTAACTCTAGAATTGGCAGGGTTACTTGCCGTTCTCATAAGGGTCTGGGGATGTGGGTTTGGTTATTCATCATGACTGTGGAATTCGTGTTTTACATTATGGCTAAATTTAAAACACGGACATCCTAGTATAT
The DNA here is from genome assembly GCA_030015575.1 of Agapanthus africanus. NCBI lineage: Eukaryota > Viridiplantae > Streptophyta > Magnoliopsida > Asparagales > Amaryllidaceae > Agapanthus > Agapanthus africanus. The sequence continues at coordinate 43,570,301 of JASDDO010000004.1, read as the reverse complement.
CCAGTATTTTATATGTTGCTTCTGCTGCTTGATTCTGTGATGTTGATCATATCACTACGTGAGACGAATGTAATATTATATATATATGATATATAATAAACGTTGCTTATGTTTTGCACCCGCGCTAGTCCAGCCCCCGCTCTGCCGGTAGTTAAGTAACCTAACGGTGCATGACGGGGCCCCATGGCGAATGCGGATGGCATAAGCGTACGTTCTATTTTCGTTTCATTTTTCTGTAATGTTTAGGAAATATTAATTTATGGGACTTCACTAATGAGATTAATGAAAAGAACGAAACCAAAAGATGTTGTAGAATCAAAATTTTCAAAAAGGGTAGCTCTAGTTTTTGCTTTGCATAGTGGTATTCCTTGATGAATATCCAGCACCTCATTCGATGAGGAAAGTGCCAAGATCCCTTCACCGGGAGTGACCTCTTTAACAAAACTAGCAAATGCTACAACCTACTCGGTTTTTTTTTTGATTGCTTCTCTAGTTTTTGTTTTGCATAGTGGCATTCATGAATATCCAGCACCTCATTCGATGAGGAAAGAGCCGAGATCCCTTCACCGGGAGTGACCTCTTTAGCGAAACTAGCAAAAGCCTAAAAAAAACTCCTTTTCAAAATCACTAGATTCTACAACGATATCAAGTTCGTTACGCTCGTGGTTTTCATAAAAACCTGCGTAGCCCTCCATCATTTCAGATAAGTACTATTTAGTATTCGTGCTGCGTTTGTTGACCTCCGTCAAGGCGAAGTTTGTGGTGGATGATTAGTGCTTATCTGCCGCATGTGATGCAATTGGATTAGGGTAGTCGTACGACCTTGTTGACCTCTGTCAAGGGTCGTGCGGGTGGGTTTAATTCAATCAAGAAATCAATGGGTTGAACTTGACTAGCAACCTATGGTTTGTTGACCTCCGTCAAGGTTATACGAAGCTAGGGGTAAAAACCATTATCGGGAATTTCAAGTGTTGAAATTTGCAATGAGATTGCATACCTTCTATATGATAGTTGGATCCCGATACCCACTGCAAGTAAGAGTTGCGCCTGGGAGAGTTTTGCACTTTACAATTAGCCGATCAAGTAGGTATCCAGAAAGGTGTCAATGGGGTTATGCCTCTAGGAAAACGATGTTTATTTTAATTATATCTGTGCGAAAGCACGGGGAACCTCCCTCAAAGTACCGACACTGGCATGGCCGAACGATTAGCGAATTTGTAGGGTGTAATTAATCTCGGCTAATCTTACCCTTTAGGGTATGAAGGAAGATTTGATAAAAACAGTGGGAGCCATCTTGATTAGATAAAAATAACCAATCTAAATCTTGCAAAGAGTGCACGCAAAGTGATTATCCTTCTCTCTCTCCTGGTAGTGACCAATGACATGCCTTAATCAATATAATAATATGGATGTATTGACCGAACCTACTTATTATACTGGGCTAGGTTCTGCTCTATCTTATGATTGTCATAAGTCTGAGCAAAGAATAGGGAAATATTCGGATTCCCACACCACCCAAACGAAGAAAAAGCATGTTGATGCATTGTCTTCGGGTGTGTTCGTTACCAAGAACTGTTTCTCAGTTTACCTCTACGTCCTGGGTATTGGATACTGGATCAGGATCCCACACATGTAATTTGTTACATGGGCTATAGACAGGTGGAGAACTGGAAAAGGGTGATATATCTCTAGTAGTAGAGATGGTGCATTTGTTGCAGCCAAAGCAGTTGGTAAATATCACCTAGTGTTACCAACTGGTAATACATTGATTCTTAGTGACTGTTATTTCATACCAACAAATATTGTAAATATTTTCCTAAATTAAGTGTTGATTGGGTAAGGTATATTGTATAACAGTATACACGTTCTTAATCAAACTACAGTTCTAAACATACACACACAAGAGGAACAATTCAGAAATGAACGAAGTCTTCTTGTGGCATTGTAGACTGGGTTATATCGATGAAACAAGACTAGATAAAGTTCCATAAGGATACATATTTGAATCCGTTCGAATTTACATCTTATGAAACTTTTAGTCATGTCTCAAAGACTAGGTGACCAAATCTTCGTTTACTGGAAACGAAGAAAGAGCTACTGAACTCTTGGACAGATACATGGTGATGTATACGGTTTAATGTCTACAAATGCCAGGGATGGTTCCGCGTACTTTATTACATTCACCGATGTTCTCTCAAGATACGGACACGTGTTCTTGTTGAAATACAAAACTGAATCTTTTGAGAATTTCAAGGAATATAAGTACGAAGAAGAGAACCATATGGGTAAAGGTATTCAAATACTTCGATATGATCGGGGAGAAGAATACTGGAGCACGGAATTTCGAGACTATTTAAAAGAGAATGAGATTCTCTCCCAGCTTACTCCTCCGTATACACCAAAACACAACGGTATATCGGGGTGGAGGAATCGTGCCTTATGAGATATGGTACGCTCTATGACGAGTACTGCTGAGTTGCCTATTTCCTTTCAGGGACATGCACTTGAGAAGATGCATACCTATTGAATAGAGTTCCGATCAAATCCGTTGCCTACCACTCCATATGAGATATGGAATGGGAAGAGACCATCTCTTAAAAGATTTAAGATATGGGGTTGTCCGGCCTATGTTGAAAAGCAAAATCCGGACAAGCTCGAGGCAAGGTCAGTTCCGTGCAAGTTTGTAGGATATCCCAAACACCCGCGATTGAATATCTTCTACCACATCGAGGAACAAAAGGTGTTTGTTTCTCGACATGCCACCTTTTTAGAAAAGGAATTTCTTATGAAAGAAATTAGTGGCAAAGAGGTAGAACTGGATGAAGTTCCAGCAACGCAAACTATAACTGACGATTTGTTGGAACCGGAGGATTCAATAGTCCCTGACGAACCGAAGCCACTCCGCAGATCTAGTAGGGTTCCTCATACACCTGAGAGATACTACGGTTTTCTCATAGATGGTGGGAGCGAGGATTGCATCATGGAGATGATGACCCAACTAGTTTCGAGCAGGCCATCACAAGTGGAGACTATGTGAAATGGCTGGATACTATGCGATCTGAGATGGAATCCATATACACCAGCAAAGTGTTGACTTTGCATGTTACTCCTGAAGGGGTAAAACCCATTGGGAGCAAGAGGATCTTTGAGAAAGATAAATTGGTGTAGATAGAAAAGTTGAGACTTTCAAAGCTAGACTTATCGCTAAGCTTAAGTCCATCAGGATCCTGTTTTCCATTGCTGCATACCATGACTACGATATCTGGCAGACTGCACGTCAAAACCGCTTTTCTAAATGGTGATTTAGAAGAGAACGTGTATATGACACTGCCAGAGGGCTTCGTAGACAGTGGGAGCAGCGAAAGCATGTGTAGGCTGCTTAAATCCACCTACGGGTTGAAGCAGGCATCGCGGAGATGATACATCTATTTTAATGAAGCTGTCAAAGAGTTTGACTTCATCAAAAGGTAGATGAACCATGTATAAATAAGAAGGTTGTAGAGAGTATGGTTGTCATCCTCGTATTGTATGCGGATGAGATACTCATGATAGGAAAAGGTGTTCCTATGCTACACTCGGTCAAGCACCTCTTATCACACAGGTTCTCCATGAAAGATCTGCCTCCTACATCATAAGGTTATAGATTTATAGAGATAGATCTAAATGGATTTGTAATTGTCCCAATCCAGGTACATAGACACCATAGTAAAAGGGTTTTAGTATGGATGATTCTAAGCGTTGTAATGTACCCGCTTGTTCAGGAATCACTCCCTCCAAAGAGATGTCTCTCGAGACTGATTTGGAGAGGGCTCGCATACAAAAGATACCCTATGCTTTGGCAGACGGGTCAATCATGTATGCGATGTTATGTACCAGTCCAGATGTAGCTTACTCACTAAGTGTAGTGAATAAGTAACGAAAAGATCTTTGGGAAAACAACTGGACAGCTGAAGAACATTCTTAAGTGCTTGAGAAGGACTAAAGAGATGTTCTTGGTGTATGGTAACGGTGAACTCCAGATGGAGTCCTTTATCGATTCGAGCTTCCAGAGTGATAAGGACGACAGAAAGTCAGTCTCGGGTTTTGTCTTTACCCTCAGCAGAGGGCCGATATGTTGGAAGGGTTCCAAGCTATATACCGTAGCAGACTCAATGATGGAGGCTAACTACATCGCTACCAACGATACTGCCAAAGAGATTGTCTGGATGAATAGAGTTCATGAGATGAACTAGGTTCCTACTATTGGGCATCCAATACCTGTGTATTGTGATGACAGTGGAGCTGTGGCTTTGGCCTAGGAACCCCGGTGTAACATTTCAGAAAATATAAAATATTATTTTTGGAATTTAATATTAAAATAATATATTTTCCCGAAAACTGCCCTATTTGCGAAATTGGGGTTTTCGAAAAAGGGTATAAAAATATACAGATAATGGTGAAATAAATGGAAATTAAAATGATTTATTCATTTAAAAATATATTTAAAAGATTTGGCATTTTTAAAATCTATTATATGCAGTTTGGATGAAAATCCGATTAGTGCACTGCTAATCGCGATTAAGCCAAATCCGTGTTTCTACAGTTTTCCGTGGCTAGTGCACCATGTCATGTTATATTTTGATTAAATGTTGTGTTCTTGTGTTATTTTTGGGTGTCATATGATTTGGGTTTTAAATAAAAGAAAAAGGAAATGAAAAGGGTAAAAAGGTAATTAATTGTGAGAGAGAGTTAGAATAAGAGAGGAGAGAGAAGGGGGGCTGCCATATTCTCACACCATTTTATTTCTTCATCTTCTTTTTCTTCCCCATCCCCCTCCACTTTCACCCCCTAGATCCATCTCCAAAGCTTCATCAAAACCCTAAACACCTTTCATTAAAAATGATCACCTCTTCACCCTCTACACTTTGGACCCATCAAAGTTGGATTTTGGAAACATGGGACTTCTAGGGTTTTGCTTGGCTACATCCATGAGGTATAATCCATTCCCTTTAGTTTAGTTCAAGTTTTCCTAGCATTCTAGGTTAGTTTAGATGTTGTTTGCGAATGGGTTTGTGATGTTGGAAATTTCAAGAGATGATTTAGGGCTTGTTTGGAATTGGTGTTGGGTAGTGGCTGCCTATAGACCTTAGTGTCGACTTTACTGACCAATACCCAGATTTGAAAAAAAAACATGAATTTAGAATTTTCCCGACTTCAAAATTTTACAGTTTGTGATATTATTATGGAATCTGGTATCACCCGAGGCCTTTATAAAAGAAGTTCCCTTAACCATGAGACGTGCAGGCAACCATGAATCACCCTATGAAACCTGAGCCCCAACCCATTCATCAAGGCCGCAAATTTAATGATTTGGGCCGCAATTTACGGCCTGGGTATGACCAAATTGATCCGTGTTTGGTCCATGGGTCTATCTTCAGTAAATTAGACTTCCCATGTGTGCAAAATTGGCTAATTTCACCTAGGATAAAATCTGGGACATTTTCTTGAGTTGATGCATAGTTTTGAGACTTTGTTTTAATTTGAGATTTGGTATTTGATATTGTGTTCCGTCATCTGATGTTTTTACGTCAGCGACGGGGGTAGTTAGAGGTTTTGCAGGCGTAGACTATAGGTTTTAACCTATGGGCGAAACTTATGCCGTTTTGGTTTTCAAATACTTGACTTTAATAGCATTGCGATATGTGTTATTGTTGTAGGTACCTTCGCGTGGATTCCGAGGCGACGGAGCGTGGCGTCATCGACTTCGAAAAGCAAGAACCAAGGTGAGTGGATCTATATCCACGGGGGAAGTCGGGTGGATGGCGTATAGCACCCCCGCACACTTTGATGGAAACCGATTAATATATAGATTATGGTTAATGAAACCTTTAATAGAATACTATAGATAGAGTAAAAAGGTAGTTAGAGAACCATATTAGAAACTAAGGATAGTTAGAAGTGATATGATACGACTAGTATGTGATGACGGGATTTGAGGACGATATTGTCGTTTAGGGTGCTATAAGACTAGATAGCCGACGTAGATGCGTCATCCGAACCATACTTATTTCTAAACCGAAGAATCATATACATCTTTTAAACAGATATCTTGAGAGACGTTACGGATTTTCAAATGATATATTTTCCTTAAAAACACAGTATCCCCTATTTTCAAAACTACGACTCGCATCTTTTAAAAAGCTGATTGTATGGTTCGGGTGTATATGTTTGATTAGATACATATGCTTATAGTAAAGGTAGAATGTATTTGCAACTTTGACTTGATGTGGGATATAAATGCGATGAAAAGAATATATGATGTGATATGATGATTTGATGATATGTTGGTGTACGGATGCGAGTCGATTGAGATGATTGATACCTTGCCGGTCCCCCGATATGAGATTGTTATGGATGTGACTTGGGACATAGGTATATAGATATATATAGAATGTCATGAATCATATGTGATATGTCATAAGAGACGTTAGGTCCGTACCCCTCATTGTCGTATAGGATGATAGGATCCCAAATGTTTTAATGCCGCCGTACGATGATTTTCCGTGCGTGATGAGTTGACTTGATGATTAATCCTTACTCTTGACTAGAGGTTGCCGTACGATGGATTATACCGTACGCGATATTGTTAGGTTGGATGCCGATTGATAGATTCACCGACTCGGTCATGTTAGATACGTATACCCGTCAGCATTTGCATATGATTTACCTTATGCTGCATTCATGTTATTCGCATTGCATTACTTATACCTGTGATAGTACACCTGCACCATTATCGATGATGCGTATGTTACAAGTACACAGATTGTAGGCTCACACACTTCATCATCGATAATTGCCATGTCACTACACAGTAGGATTGCTGCATCATGATATGACTCTTCGCATAACCTACGTGCGTATATACCACTTGCGTAAATACATATTGTACATCATACTTGCGTACATACATATTGTACACCATGCTGGCGTACATATATATTGTACACCATACTTGCGCACATACATATTGTACACCATACTTGCGCACATACATATTGTACACCATACTTGCGTACATACCTATTGTACACCATACTTGTGCACATACATATTGTACACCATACTTTCATGCATACATATTGTACACCATACTTGCGTGCCTATATATTGTACACCCATACTTGTGGACATACACATTTGTACATCCATACTTGCGTATATACACATATGCACTTTTATACGATATTGAATTTGATTTTGGATATTTGGGAACCGCATGATATATTTTAAAAACTGGATTCATTTAAAAGAGCGGTTTTCCCTCGATATGTGCATATTACTGTTCCATGTTGCATGATATACGGATATGCTTACATTTCTATCATATATCGCATACATCATGCTTTATGATTTTACGCATTGAGAAATGCAGTTTTCATGAGATTTTTGCATTTGAGAACCGTGGCTATTTCAAAAGAAAGTATGTACTGTTTTAAAAACACAGTTTCTCTTGATATGATATTTCAGTGCGTCTACCATGCGTTTTCTCGGTTCTAAGAAGTGTGATATGTGAAACTCGAGATATGTGAAACCCGATTCGAGGAGGCGGATGATTCCGTTTGCGGGTACATGGTGGACCCGGTATGGTACCCTGGGGCGAGAGAGAGAGATTTCGTGTGGATGACGATGAGCCTGGCAGAGGGAATACTACCTACAGGTGATAGTATTTGGGCTCGGCGGATATCCGGAGGATACCGACCGGAGTCGAGAGATGATATGGGCCGATCCGGATTGACAGAGCCCGTGGGCCGATCCGCACTGACGGAGCCCGAGATATGAGGATTTACGTGTCGATACTGAACACGGGTTTCATGATGTTTTCGGGTGTCGATGTTGGGCACCCAGGTTCCATGATTTTGATGTGTCGCGAGGGACACCGTTGATTTATATCCCCATACTTTCATGCACACTCCTTTATGATATTTACGTGCATACAGACATTGATTATATGGTTGGACGAGATCCACATGCATACATACATTGATTATATGGTTAGACGAGATCCACATGCATACATACATTGGTTATAATGTTGGAGGTTATCCACATGCTTATAGGCATTGACTACCTTGTTGGCACATATACAGATACGGTCACCCTAGATATCATAGTATTACCTTTATGATATAGTTGACCTAGGAGTCATATTTATTCGATTTCTATCTGTTGATATTTTTTCTACCCACGAGTTGGCAACTCACCCCCGTTGTGCCACAGTTCATGCAGGTTGACCGCTTGGATCAGTAGCGGCTTCGTTGGCATACAGTTGCATTCGGGTGTTTTGCATTGGTAGGTGGGATATTGTATCGTACCCACTCTTGTATCTATATATCATATTGTATCTAGTTAACTCCATCAATCAAAATTAGTAAATTGTATAAGTAATGAGACTTAGTGAGATTGTGGTTGCGAGACTTAGAGCGAGGGGTTTTCCGCTACTTGTGGTTTTTATGTCTTGTTTTTCTTTATCTTTTTGGTGATCTTCGCCGTTGGGCGTCGTATACTTATATATATTGCTTTGCGTGGTTGTGATCCGCCGGTTGTCGAAGTGCTAGCTCCCGCTTGGGGATGCCATTATTCTTATTATGTATTTGTGGTTTTGGATCAAAATATACAAAAGAGGTGCTGCCCAAATTTTTAAAAGTCGAAACACGTTTTCAAACTAGAAAATTTCACTTGCATTTTCATGTTCCTTTTCTATGCATTAAGAAAACTTGATTTCATTATACCTTTATTTCAAAACTCCACCTCCTTTTTTCCTTAAAAAGGTTTAGATTTTTGGGTTTCGGCTTACTTGAATTACGTTACGCCTTTAGACGTTGCGTGATTTAAGTGCTGGTCACGAGCTAATTATTCGGGTCGTGACAAAGTTGGTATCAGAGCGCTAGGTTTAACCTTGGGTCGAGTCTATGTTTGATTATGCGGAGTCTAGGACGGGTATGTATTTCGGATCCTAGGCTTGACCTTACGGAACTGAGACTTGAACGCGCGGGGGGGGGGGGTATTAGACCCGAACTTTTATTTCATAGGTTGACCCTGATTAATGGAGTAGGTAGCTTAAGTAGAGTGACGTACCGTACGTATGTTCCGCGGTATATTTACGATACGATACTCCACTTAAGAAACCTTAGGATGTACATATTTTGAGATCTATGATTCTCTTCGTATCCATGATTATACATCCATTTGAGATCCTTGATTCTATTCGTTTCCATGATCATACTCTCATTGATGCTGTTCCTTCTTATGATCATGTATCCATTCTGGCTCTGTCGTTTCCTTTCATGCCTTTGGTCTATTTTTATCGATACTCGATTGAGGTTCCTGTCACCATGGTTTGAGCGCAGATTGAGCTGCTGCTAGTGATGCGGTCAGGGCGAGCTCATCTGGTATGAGGGTTGACCATTGTGTTTTCTGGTAACATGGGAACGTCTCGATGTAGTGTTATGTTGTGACCTCTTATGGAGGCGAGTGCTTGGTTTTACACCGGATGATCGGGCCATGGTTAGAGCTGCCAGTTGCGAGAGGACTGTTGATGTACAACATACCTCAGAGATTTTGATGTCGCTTACCGTGCAGATAGATGACCCAGCTGTTGCTGAGATGATGGGATGTCTCTTCCGGAGCTTACGAGCTGAGATCGCTGGAGCTTCCAGGCAGAGATGCGATAGGTGATAGCTAGTCCATCTTGAGTTGAGAGACGAAGGCGATTCATCAGATTTGATGCGCCGATGCATGCCCAGTTGAGTTGAAGATTTTCAATGTGGAGAGTCTTACTCAGAGCTAAAGCAGACCGATCCAGAGATGACCGTTGATGTATCGTCTTTCCTGGAGGATTGAGGCATTGTTTATCATGCGGGCGAAGAGTATTCACATGTTGTATAGGCGAAGCTAAAAAGTTCGAACGAGTGTCAGAAACCCATTTTTCCCAAGTTTAAAGTGTTCGGAGGAACATGCAGGTGATTCTGTGGACCCTCTAGAAGAATGAAACCCTAACTCGACTTGATGACCATGGAACCGCTTTTGAACCTTAGGGTTTGCGGCGGTTTAGCGGTGCCATCAGTGAGGCTTGGGTTTGCCCTTCTACGGCTGGTCCAGAGGTACTGTGGTATATACCAGATATTTTTAGATTGTGCTCAGGTGTTGAGCCTTCGGGAATTATGTACTTTGATGACTCGATCGTTTGACGCCGTCTAGATATCATGCGATAAGAGACCAGTAAGCTGACCAGCTTTGGATAGAGGACCTCACCCAGATGCGTAGTGAGTTGATAGAGAACGGACAAGTATTGAGTATTCCTCCGATGGTTGGGACGAGTTCCCGAGGACGTGTTCGGCCAGATATCTTCTACAGAGTGATGAAGATACAGAGTACGCGATTTTGAGTCCATATGAGAGACTTCGGATTGACCATGGCCGAGAACAGTAGCAGTACGCAGACAGCAAGACGTGACGTCGAAGCGGACGATGATAAAGACGAGTGGAGCCAGAGGTTCATGCGAGATGCTGACGAGCTGTTGCTACTCCCCATCGAGATTAGAAAGCTGATATGCATACAGAGGCGTTGGGATACGGCCAGTTTCCGAGGATATGTGTGCGGAGCACGCAGATGTCCAGAAAATGAGAAAAGATTATGTAAGAGTACCAGCCTCCGTACAGTTCGGCATAGGCGAGATCGGAAGAGACCTTGAGCAGGATTCCTTCGAGGACACTGCTGCAATGAGACTTGTACCCAGGATCAGTGGTGTCACATGTATTCAGAGGACCAACGGCCGACGCCAGTAACGTGCTACTTTACGAGTGGTCGTGATGATTGGCCGAGAGATGACCAGAGAAGTGCTAGAGCGGAATCGTTCCCGTTAGAACACCTGACCGGGCCGATGAGCCGATGGATTGCGAGGTTGGTGAATCCGCAGAGAAGATAAGGACCCAGAGACTGAGGATGCCAGACCGTGAGCTGGAGGCAAGCGAATGTTCTTGTTCTGCAGGTTTCAGGCGCACTGATTTATTTTTTGACATTGTAGGAGGTATACCTCGATGTCATTTGTTGCGATTTGCGGTTGTGATCCAAGTATCACGTTTATATCTCTTGAATTTGAGTTTTGATGATGAGTTTCCTGATATTGATTTCGTGCACCAAGGATGCACCTACTGGGTATTTACATTTTGCGCATAGTTACCGCACTTGATTTATATTGTATACACCGTTGTTTTGATTTTCGATTTGTGCATATCTATTGCATTTGATGTTGATTTTGTACCTTCGAGCATGTGTTTATGATTTCGTGGATTTCATACGGATGATGTGATTTTTGCACTCGGTATAGCTCACATGTGCTTGTAGTGCATTGATACGGATTTGTGCTCATAGTTGCACATGTTTTTGATTTATACACCTTGGTACACTCGGTGCCGTTCTTATACGAATTTGAGTTATTGATGTGATTTTCTTGCATTGGTTACACCGTACTTATATTTCGCGCATTTGATGCACCGGATTTGAGATTTTCGTGCACAATAGATACACCAGATATTGTTGTCGTGCACACCTGTTGCACTGGACAGATGTTTTCGTGCACACCTGTTGCACTTAGTTTTGGCTTTTGTGCATATTGTGGCACCTGTATTTGGATTTGATTTCCGTGTGCACCAGACGCACGCGATTATTGGATACGCCTTTTGAGGCTGATTTTGCTTTTGAGCACTTTGTTTCCTTAAGGGGCAACATATTATATAGTGGCCGAACATGACTGATCTGAGGACAGTACCTTAGTATTTTGCATGCATCAAAAATTTACCAAGAGGTTTTCAAAAAGGAGCTATAGTCTCACTATTTCCTACGTGTCCGTGAGCGACACAAACGTTTATAAAGGGAAACCTTGTTGGAATATTTCAAAAAGGACTGAACGTATATTTAGCAAAACATATATGGACATATATCATTATTTTACAAATGAACGTCGGTCACTAGAGCCGTGAGTTACGCATCACACGGTGATTCAGAAAAGATTTTGCATGTATTTGATTTAGATTTTGGAGATTTTTCAAGTATGCGTACTATATACATGTTATAGTATTTGAGTAGTGTATTTTGGATTTCAGTAGTGGATTCGAGATCTGTATCTCCATGGTAACTCCGAGGATATGAGTGCAAATCCGATGATTTGCGTGACGCTTGACGGTGTTCGGTTTTTGAGTTTTGTACTCGTTTTCATGCGCACTTGACGCGATGTGCTGTGTTATTTCTATATCTTCCGTGATTTCGGAGCCCCGTTGATTTGAGCTGATTATTGAAATATTTTAGGTATTTGGGGTTTTAAATTTAAATTGGGGGACCGAATTTATTTAAGGGGGAAGATTGTAACATTTCAGAAAATATAAAAATTATTTTTGGAATTTAATATTAAAATAATATATTTTCCCGAAAACTTCCCGATTTGTGAAATTGGGGTTTTCGAAAAAGGGTATAAAAATATACCGATAATGGTGAAATAATCGGAAATTAAAATGATTTATTCATTTAATTTTTTTTAAAGGATTTGGCATTTTTAAAATTTATTATATGCAGTTTGAAAGACGATTAGTGCACTGCTAATCGCGATTAAACCAAATCCGTGTTTCTACAGTTTTCCGTGGCTAGTGCACCATGTCATGTTATATTTTGATTACATGTTGTGTTCTTGTGTTATTTTTGGGTATTATGTGATTTGGGTTTTAAATAAAAGAAAAAGGAAATGAAAAGGGTAAAAGGGTAATTAATTGTGAGAGAGAGTTAGAATAAGAGAGGAGAGAAAGAGGAGGCTGCCATATCCTCACCCCATTTTATTTCTTCATCTCCTTCTTCTTCCCCATCTCCCTCCACCTTCACCCCCTAGATCCATCTCCAAAGCTTCATCAAAACCCTAAACCCCTTTGTTTAAAAATGATCACCTCTTCACCCTCTACACTTTGGACCCATCAAAGTTGGATTTTGGAAACATGGGACTTCTAGGGTTTTGCTTGGCTACATCCATGAGGTATAATCCATTCCCCTTAGTTTAGTTCATGTTTTCCTAGCATTTTAGGTTAGTTTAGATGTTGTTTGCGAATGGGTTTGTGATGTTGGAAATTTCAAGAGAGGATTTAGGGCTTGTTTGGAATTGGTGTTGGGTAGTGGCTACCTACAGGCCTTAGTGTCGACTTTACTGACCAATATCTGGATTTGAAAAAAAAACATGAATTAAGAATTTTCTCGACATCGAAATTTGACAGTTTGTGATATTATTATGGAATCGGGTATCACCCGAGGCCTTTATAAAAGAAGTTCCCTTACCATGAGACGTGCAGGAAACCATGAATCACCCTATGAATCTGAGCCCCAACCCATTCATCATGGCCGAAAATTTAATGATTTAGGTCGCAATTTACGGCCTGGGTACGACCAAATTGATCCGTGTTTGGTCCATGGCTCTATCTTCAGTAAATTAGACCCCACATGTGTGCAAAATTGGCAAATTTCACCTAGGATAAAATCTGGGACCATTTTCTTGAGTTGCTGCATAGTTTTGCGACTTTGTTTTAATTTGAGATTTGGTATTTGATATTGTGTTCCATCATCTGATGTTTTTACGTCAGCGACGGGGGTAGTTATAGGTTTTGCAGGCATAGGCTATAGGTTTTAACCTATGAGCGAAACTTGTGCCGTTTTGGTTTTCAAATACTTGACTTTAATAGCGTTGCGATATGTGTTATTATAGTAGGTACCTTCGCGTGGATTCCGAGGCGACGGAGCATGGCGTCATCGATTTCGACAAGCAAGAACCAAGGTGAGTGGATCTATATCCACGGGGGAAGTCGGGTGGATGGCGTATAGCACCCCCGCACACTTTGATGGAAACCGATTTATATATAGATTATGGTTAATGAAACCTTTAATAGAATACTATAGATAGAGTAAAAAGGTAGTTAGAGAACCATATTAGAAACTAAGGATAGTTAGAAGTGATATGATACGACTAGTATGTGATGACGGGATTTGAGGACGATATTACCGTTTAGGTTACTATAAGACTAGATAGCCGACGTAGATGCGTCATCCGAACCTTACTTATTTCTAAACTGAAGAATCCTACACATCTTTTAAACAGATATCTTGAGCGACGTTTCGTATTTTCAAATGATATCCTTTCCTTAAAAACACCGTATCCCCTACTTTCAAAACTACGATTCGCGTCTTTTAAAAAGCTGATTGTATGGTTCAGGTGTGTATGTTAGATTATATACGTATGCTTATAGTAAAGGTAGAATGTATTTGCAACTTTGACTTGATGTGGAATATAAATGCGATGAAAAGAATATATGATGCGATATAATGATTTGATGATATGTTGGTGTACGGATGCGAGTCAATTGAGATGATTGATACCTTGCCGGTCCCCCGATATGAGATTGTTATGGATGTGACTTGGGACATAAGTGTGTATGTATATATATATATAGAATGTCATGAATCATGTGTGATATGTCATACGAGACGTTAGGTCCGTACCCCTCATTGTCGTATAGGATGATAGGATCCCAAATGTTTTAATGCCGCCGTACGATGATTTTCCGTGCGTGATGAGTTGACTTGATGATTGATCTTTACTATTGACTAGAGGTTGACGTACGATAGATTATACCGTACGCGATATTTTTAGGCTACATGCCGATTGATAAATTCACCGACTCGGTCATGTCAGATACTTATACCCGTCAGCATTTGCATATGATTTACCTTATGCTGCATTCATGTTATTTGCATTGTATTACTTATACCTGTGATAGTACACCTGCACCATTATCGATAATGCGTATGTTACACGTACACAGATTGTAAGCTCACACACTTCATCATCAATAATTGCCATGTCACTACACAGTAGGATTGCTGCATCATGATATGACTCTTCGCATAACCTACGTGCGTATATACCACTTGCGTACATACATATTGTACATCATACTTGCGTACATACATATTGTACACCATACTGGCGTACATACATATTGTACACCATACTTGCGCACATACATATTGTACACCATACTTGTGCACATACATATTGTACACCATACTTGCATGCATACATATTGTACACCATACTTGCGTGCATACATATTGTACACCCATACTTGTGGACATACAAATTTATGCATCCATACTTGCGTATATACATATTGTACATCATACTTGCGTACATACATATTGTACACCATACTGGCGTACATACATATTGTACAGAATACTTGCGCACATACATATTGTACACCATACTTGCGCACATACATATTGTACACCATACTTGCATGCATACATATTGTACACCATATTTGCGTGCATACATATTGTACACCCATACTTGTGGACATACAAATTTATGCATCCATACTTGCGTATATACACATATGCACATTTATACGATATTGCATTCGATTTTGGAGATTTGGGAACCGCATGATATATTTTAAAAACTAGATTCATTTAAAAAAGCGGTTTTCCATCGATATGTGCATATTACTGTTCCATGTTGCATGATATACGGATATGCTTACATTTCTATCATATGTCGCATACATCATGCTTTATGATTTTACGCATTGAGATATGCTGTTTTCATGAGATTTCTGGATTTGAGAACCGTGGCTATTTCAAAAGAAAGCATGTACTGTTTTAAAAACCCGGTTTCTCTTGATATGATATTTCAGTGCGTCCACCATGCATTTTCTCGGTTTTGAAATGTGTGATATATGAAACCCGATTCGAGGAGGCGGATGATTCCGTTTGCGGGTACATGGTGGACCCGGTATGGTACCCCGGGGCGAGAGAGAGATTTCGTGTGGATGACGATGAGCCTGGCAGAGGGACTACTACATACCGGTTATAGTATTTGGGCTCGGCGGATATCCGGAGGATACCGATCGGAGTCGAGAGATGATATGGGCCGTTCCGGACTGACGGAGCCCGTGGGCCAATCCGGACTGACGGAGCCCGAGATATGAGGATTTACGTGTCGATGCTGGACACGGGTTTTATGATGTTTTCGAGTGTCGATGTTAGGCACCCAGGTTCCATGATTTTGATGTGTCGCGAGGGACACCGTTGATTTATATCCCCATACTTTCATGCACACTCCTTTATGATATTTACGTGCATACAGACATTGATTATATGGTTGGACGAGATCCACATGCATACATACATTGATTATATGGTTAGACGAGATCCACATGCATACAGACATTGGTTATACTGTTGGAGGTTATCCACATGCTTATAGGCATTGACTACCATGTTGGCACATATACAGATGCGGTCACCCTAGATATCATAGTATTACCTTTATGATATAGTTGACCAAGGGGTCATATTTATTCGATTTCTATCTGTTGATATTTTTTCTACTCACGAGTTGGAAACTCACCCCCGTTGTGCCACAGTTCTTGCAGGTTGACCGCTTGGATCAGTAGCGGCTCCGCTGGTATACAGTTACATTCAGGTATTTTGCATTGGTAGGTGGGACATTGTATCGTACCCACTCTTGTATCTATATTTCATATTGTATCTAGTTAACTCTATTAATCAAAATTAGTAAATTGTATAAGTAATGAGACTTAGTGAGATTGTGGTTGCGAGACTTAGAGCGAGGGGTTTTCCGCTACTTGTGGTTTTTATGTCTTTGTTTTCTTTATCTTTGTGGTGATCTTCGCCATTGGGCGTCGTATACTTATATATATTGCTTTGCATGGTTGTGATCCGCCGGTTAGCGAAGAGCTAGCTCCCGCTTGGGGATGCCATTATTCTTATTATGTATTTGTGGTTTTGGATCAAAATATACAAAGGAGGTGCTGCCCAAATTTTTAAAAGACGAAACACGTTTTCAAACTAGCAAATTTCACTTGCATTTTCATGTTCCTTTTCTATGCATTAAGAAAACTTGATTTCATTATACCTTTATTTCAAAACTTCACCTCATCTATTTTCTCAAAAAGGTTTAGATTTCTGGGTTTCGGCTTACTTGAATTACGTTACGCCTTTAGACGTTGCGTGATTTAAGTGTGGGTCATGAGCTAATAATTCGGGTCGTGACACCCGGTCCCGTCAGCGATCCAGACATATTCTTAGACAGTATCACCTAATCAGGGAGATAGTTGATCTCTGGGAGATCGAGGTCAACACAGCGGATCCACTCACCGAGGCCACCCCCTGATGCTATTCGAGTGAGTTTTGGGACGTTGGGTATGAGATACTACAACAACTGGCCTTAGTGCAAGTGGGAGATTGTTAGTAATATGTATACCCTAGAGGCCATTATTGATGATATAGTGGATGCTTGGACATATATATAGAGGACTTTCTTGCTCGACATGATAGTATGCTATCAGGTTACCTTTATCTTAACATGTAGACTGGTATTTATTTTGTCCATCTCTTACATGTTGATAAAGCCCTTAGGATATGTACTTAACTACTAGGACTATGATGAGATCATACTAATGGGGCCAAGGTGGTCCAAAAGTACATCCTTTAATAAGTTCCTAGTCGAGGGAATATCGAGACTAGGGTATCGATATTCCAGAGTATACTAGCGTATACGCTTCTTGACCCATATAATGGGCGATGGATGATCCCACATCCATTGGTGTTTGATATCAAAGATGGTATACGGTTGCTCAGTGGAGACCGGGTACCCTGAACAATACTCGCCGAGGACTCCTATGTGGTAGTATACCTATCGTCAGATAGCAGTCATCTGGTGACACTGGTACAGGTTAGTCTGTAGACCCGAGATTGTCATAGAGTCTTCTGCGACTCCCACTGTGCTTTGATTTCCTCCCTACCATGCTCAAAGGAGACGTGCAAACAGGTGGATTTTGGGTACAGTCCCGAGTCTCATGGAGGCAATGAGCGATAGGAGGGGTTTCGTCTCTCCCGGTATTGTGGGTTGATGTTGCGCTATGCTTGATTGGCTATAACTGGAAGTCCTTAGCCAGGGCTGCTGCCGAGATTTGCTGATAAGAGTTATCAGTAGTTTCTCAAATCATTATAGGCCAGACATCGGCATGACTTATCACGTTACTGAGGATTGACGTTTACCACCCCTAGACATGATATGCGACATATCAGACGAAGAGACCGGACTGTACAGTTGTGTTACTGATAGGCTTCATGAAGAGTACGGACGAGCTTGCTTGTTGATCTTCATATCGCTCAATACCCATGTAGCCGTTACGTCCAGCTAGTTCCGCTGACGTCTTGTAGGTGATTGATCTGATCATCACCTACTGCTGGCGTATTGACGAATCTTTAGAGTCCCACACAGAAGTTTCCTGGATCAAGCGAAACAAAGTAGGACATATATGTGATATGTGTATGGGCCCGATTAAATACGTGTATGTGATGCCGTATTGTAATATAGCAGTTATCTGTTATCGGGTCGGTTATATATGATATAACCAGATTATCATATCAAATGTAGATTTGATAATGTGATATATATATATATATATATATATATATATATGATATTATTCGGTCATACGTGATATGACCGGATTATTAAATTAAGTGTTGATTTAATAATGTGATATACATTATATGTGATATGATTATATCTTAACTAATATTATTAGCTCACTAATTATTCTTCATAATATATATATGATATATATATATATATAATGAAGCATGGCATGATTTCTATTTTTGAGAAAAATAGAAAAAGAGGTGGAAAATGAGAGCTTGGTTGCAAGCATGGGCTTTATTTATAGTTTATTCATCTTGACTCACTATTCAAGCATGGTTGCAATTTTATATTGCAAAATTCCATGCTTGAATGAGTGGGGGTCAAGAGTTGTCATTCATTATATTGTCATTCTCAACACTTAGCCATTTTCTTGTGTTGCTCCCATGGTTGCTCTCTAGCTTCTTCTTCTTCCTCAATTGCTATAGTTCAAACTTTAACCCTCACATGTGATGTGAACCATAAAGCTTGAACACAATATTGTGAGCTTTTAACATCTCCTACATCACCATCCCACACCAAACTAGCTATTTGGTGTGCTGTGTTTGCTACACTAAAGGAGTTTAGTGTAGAGTTAGCTTGGGCTAGAGGGACTTCGGGTGGATCGTATTTGGCGCGAAGATCACGAAGGAGGGTCGTTCAACTCGAAGAGGAGCCTTATAGAGTCGCGTGGACTTCAACCCGGAGCTTTAGAAAAGAAGGAATCGAACAACAAAGGATGTATGCTCTTTTCTTCTCTTGGTTTAATCATATCACAAGGACTAACCCTAATAATCTAGTAATGATCTTGTTAGTCTAACATAGCACCTAATAAAAATTAAAATGTGGCATGCTCGATACCTCTAGAATCTCATCGTGGTGTTAAGGTAGAGTTTCATACGTGACATGGCAATTCCCGATGATGGTGTGTGACCCGGCAAGCAAGTGTACATGGAACATATGCATCATCGGTAGTGGTGCTGGTGTCCTAACAGACGAGATTCATAATAGCTAAAGAAATACATGTAATAATTATGCAATGCGATGAGAACAATATAAATATAATAGAAAAGCGAATAGTAAACGTAACATTATAAAATATACATATCAGTGTACAAGTCATACGGGTTTAGTGTTTTCAAATAGCACGAATCGTGGATTTTAGAAAAGTAGGGGCTACGGGGTTTTTGAGAAAAGATATATCTTTTCAAAAATCTGTAGCATCCCTTGGGTTATGACTCGAACCTAGTCTAGCATCTTCCTAAACAACTAAGAGACTAACTAAGAAACTAGTCGGAAGGATAAGAAAATCTACCTAAATTCCGAGTCGATATACTTAGAAGTCGGTGATCCCGCCTCATAGCGTCACGTACTGTGTAATACATAGTACGGCATCCTCGAGTCAAGAATGCGGATCAATCATCATATAAATCTCGTACGGTAATATCCATTGTACGGCATCCTCAAAATCGAGGGTACGGGTCAAATATTATATGAATCATCAATCGTACGGTATCAATCGTCGTACAATATCAATATCATAATCAGTGGTACGGATCTAAGGTCTCGTACAATCTATTATTGTATCAAATCACATGTTACATATTTGAATACATATCGCCCAACGATCCATTATAATATCATATCATATACTATATCACGACTCAATCACATATCAAATCTCACGGCATCATGCCCGATCATATCGAATCATCTCCACATATCACATGCTATCCTCATCACCCGTGTATATGTGTATACACACACACACATATACTCACATACCTATATATACACACACACACACAAACACACACAAAATCAAGTGTGTGTGTGCGCATGCGCGTGTGTGTGTGAGACTACATATAACCTGCGATTCACCACCAAGGTAATCATCCTATGGATAGGTCTATTTAGATCAACCTAATCTAACCTAAGGTCTTTTAAATACCATCTTTACTAAGTATCCAAATATCTCATCCAAACTTACAGATATAGTAAGGCCCTATTCTAGAATTGCGGGTTTGCTATACGCTATCCACCCGACTTCCCCCGTAGATATACATCTACTCACCTCAATTCTCGCTTGCCAAAGTCGATGACGCTTGTTTTCCCTTGTCATCCCTAAGTCCACGCGAAGTACCTGCAATTTTCGAATACGGTATATCGTAAAACAAAATACAAGAAAAACCCGATACGACACACGAGACAGATATAGGTTATAACATATGGTCTATATATGCGAGAATAGCAAACAATTCTCGACATCAACGTACGAACTCCAATTGATCGAGATAAAACACAAATATCAAAACTTAAGTTATTAAAATCCACAAAACCCAGAACAATAAGTTAGAAAAATAGCTCCAGATTTTGACTCAGGGAATTTAGGACTAAACAAACAAAACAGGAGATAGTTAATAAGGTGTGTGAGCTATAGGCTAAAACCCATCATCAGAGGCAAACATTGGCCCGACGAGAACATCAAAATTACGGCTTTCGCCGGTTCTAGTGGGGACATTTGGTCTCGTCTTCTCGGGGTGGTCTTATAGTGGTCTATCTAGGTCATTCTACTTGTTTGATTTTCTTAGAAACACTCCAGGTAGCTCCAGATTCCCTGTAGACCTCACAATTTTACAAAACCGACACGGGAAAATTCTAAACTAAATCTTGGGGTTTTAGTCTCTATTTTGGGTCCATAAAATCGACACTACAGGGGTTTAAGGTCACTGCTAAGCCTCAATTTCACCATATCAATTCAAAATAAATCCTAACCTCAACTTGGAAAATCCTATCATCATTAAACTATACCGTTTTGGCTCAAAACTACAATAGAATACAAGGAAAGCTACAATCTTGACTAAAGATGAGGATTTATATCTCATTTAGCAACTCAAGAATTTTCTTGAGTTGCTCCAAGTCTTCAAAATCCAAACTTGATGCCTCTATAGGGTTGGTACTGGGGTTAGGATCATTTTTAGTGAAGGAAGCATAAGGTTTTATTTGAGTTTTGGGGTTGAAGCATGGTGGTAGAGTAGGTGGAGAATAGGGAGATGAGATGAAGAAGATGAGAATGGGAGATGAAGAAGGAAGAAAAGAAATGAGCCATGTGTGTAGAAGAGTGTAGAATTTCACCTATCTCTCTTCCTCACCATGATACTTATCCCATCACTCTCTCTTCCGTCTATTTTCTTTTTCTTTTCTTTTTATTTCATAAAATAAAAACCATATATATATGCAAAAATGAGGAATTTAAACCATGGTTCATTTTTAAAAAAAATTAACTAGTGTATGCAACATGTTATGTTGCATGACATGCTTATAAACAGGATTAATGCACGATTAGCAAATATTATTCAAGTTAGCACTAAATATGTATATAATCAATCGTATATGATTTTATAAATTGTCCAAATCAACTTAACACCTTCAAAATTAATAATCATATCAATTTTCCAAATTATCGGTATATAACTATACCATATTATTAAAACAATCTCCATACATTAAAATATTCATAATACATATTATTTAAATTCCCCAAAAATTATTATTTTATTTTTCAGAAATGTTACACAAGTGACTCTAGGAGAACCCCGTTGCCAAAATCATCCACTTGGGTACTCGCGGCCACGGTGTTCCATCTAAGTGCGCTTCGTCGACGGCATCGGAGGTGCGGCCATCTACTAAAATTCCCGACGAGCATTCGATCAGGTAGTTAGGAATCTTGTTGAATTACCCAACTAAGTTATTGACAAGTGTTTTCGATCCGAGATTAAAATGCAAGGTTTATAGGTTAGACATGAATTTCGGAATATGTGATATTCTGGGTTTATGATGTCTAAGAGATATGCGGATTCTAAATATTGTAGTTTTTCATTTCTTTTCTGCGACCGTAAGTGTAATATCTGGTGTATCCCCGATCTCGTTGCTATACGTCAACGGAATTCGGGATACGCATATTTACTTATGTTGATGACATGTGATATTATGTGTTACTGTGATATGTTGTATTGGATCATCTTGATTGAATAGCCGGGTTTTTTTTTGGCGTGAGATGAGGGTTTTTCTATTTTCATTCATGTAAAATTGTATGCAATATTTTTTTATTAGGACACTTCTGGGTTAAGGATGATGTCACCATTGATGTATATTATTTAATTTTCCGCATTAGGATAGACCCAGGACGGGGAACATAAGTAACTGAGTTCTAGAGTCCAGTGGGAGGCCATCTCGAGGAGTCGAGACCCGGTCTCTTAACTCTAGAAATGGCAGGTTTGCTTTCCTCTCTCGTAGTGGTCTAGGGATGTAGGTTTGGCTATTCATCATGACCGTGGAATCCGTATTTTTCATTATTGGCTTAATTTAAAATACGGACCTCCTAGTATATCCAATATTTCATATGTTGAATTCTGCTGCTTAAGTTCTGTGATGTGATCAAATAACTTCCTGAGACGAATGCTTGACGAATGCTATATATATATATATATATATATATATATATATGATATATAATAAACGTTTCTTATGTTATACACCCGCGCTAGTCCTGCCCCCGCTCTGCCGTTAGTTAAGTAACCTAACGGTGCATGACGGGGTCCCGTGGTGAATGCTGATGGCATAAGCGTACGTTCTATTTTCATTTTTTCTGTGATGATTAGGAAATATAAATGATGGGATGTCATTAATGAGATTAATGAAGAAAAGAAACCTTACGATGTTGTAGAATCAAATTTTTCAAAAAACTAGCTCTAGTTTTTTGCTTTGCATAGCGGTATTCCTTTTATGAATATCCAGCACCTTATTGGATGAGGAAAGAGTCTAGATCCCTTCACCGGGAGTGATCTCTTTAGTAAAACTAGCAAATGCTACAACCCACTCGGTTTGTTTTGAAAACTACTCGATTTCAAAAAGCGGAGCTTGAACCACTTCTTTTGAAGTCACTAGATTCTACAACGATATCAAGTTCATTACGATAAAGGTTTTCTTCAAAACCAGTCGTAGCCCTCCATCATTTCAGATAAGTACTATTTAGTATTCGTGCTGCGTTTGTTGACCATAGCCAAGGCGTAGTGTACAGTAGATGATTATTGCTTATCTGCAACATATAATGTGATTGGATTAGGGTAGTCGTACAACTTTGTTGACCATAGGCAAGGGTCGTACAGGTGGGTTTAATTCAATCAGCAAATGATGGGGTGGACTTGGCTAGCACTTATGATTTATTGACCATAGCTAAGGTCATATGTTGCTAGGGGTAAAAACAGATATTGGGAATTTCAAGTGTTGAAATTTACAATGAGATTGCATATCTTCTATGAGATAGCTGGATCCTGATACCCACTGCGAGTAAGAGTTACTCTTAGGAGAGTTTTGCACTTTACAATTAGCTAATCCAGTAGGTGTCTAAGAAAGGTGTTAACAGGGTTATGCCCCTGCGGAAACGAGGTTATTTAATTAGTTCTATGCGAAATCATGGGGAGACTCCCTCGGAGTACCAATACCTGCATGGCTGACCGATTGGCGAACTTGTAGGGTATAATTAATCCCGGCTAATCTTATCTTATAGGGTTTGAAGGAAGATTTGATAAAAATAGTGGGAGCCATCCTGATCAGATAAGATAATAACCAATCTAAAACTGCAAGAGCGCACGCTAAAGTGTTTTCTTCTTTCTCTCCAGGTAGCGACCATGGCACGCCTTAATCAACATAATAATATGGATGTATTGACCAAACCTGCTTATTATACTGAGCTGGGGAACGTTGGTTCCGCTCTATCTTATGATTGTCATAAGTCAGAGCAAGGAATAGGAGATATCAGGATTCCCACGCAACCCGAACGATGAAAGACCATGTTGATGCATCTTCTTCGGGTGTGTTCGTAACCGAGAACTGTTTCTCAGTATGCTCTATGTCCTAGGTATTGGATACCGTATCAGGATCCCACTTTTGTAATATGTTACATGGGTTAAGAAGAAGTAGAAAACTGGGAAAGGGTGATAAGTCTCCCGTAGTAGGGAATGGTGCAATTGTTGCAGCCAAAGCAGTTGGCGAATATCATCTTGTATTACCAAATGGTAATATATTGATTTTAAACGACTGTTATTTCATACCAAAATTGATGTGCTATATAATATCAATTTCTTTATTAGATAAAAAAGGATATAACTTTATGCTAGAGAAAAATGTTATGAACATTTTCTTAAATCAAGTATTGATTGGGTTTGGTACGTTGTATAACGGTATATACGTTCTAAATCAAACTACAGTACCAAACATACAGAACACACACAAGAGGAAAAGTTCAGAAATGAACGAATCCTTCTTATGGTATTGTAGACTTGGTCATATCAATGCGACAAGACTAGCTAAGTTGCATAAAAATGGATATTTTAATCCGTTGGAATTTACATCTTATGAAACTTGCGAGTCATGTCTCAAAGGCAAAATGATCAAAACTCCGTTTACAGGACACGGTGAAAGAGCTACTGAACTCTTGTGACTGATACATAGTCTACACATGCCAGGAATGGTTCCTCGTACTTTATTACATTCACCGATGATCTCTCAAGATTCGAAAATGTGTTCTTATTGAAACACAAATCTGAAGTTTTTGAGAAATTCAAGGAAATATATGTACGAAGTTGAGAACCAGACGGGTAAAAGTATTAAATTCCTTCGATCTAATCGAGGAGGAGAATACTTAAGCACGGAATTCGAAGACTACTTAAAAGAGAATGGGATTCTCTCTCAGCTTACTCCTCCGTATACACCACGGAACAATGGAGTATCAGAGCGGAGGAATCGCACCCTATTAGATATGGTGTGCTCTATGATGAATATTGCTGAGTTACCTATTTCCTTTTAGGGTTATGCACTTGAGACAGCTGCATACCTATTGAATAGGGTTCTGACCAAATCCATGCCTACCACTCCATATGAGATATGGAATAGGAAGAGACCATCTCTTAAACGAGTTAAGATATGGGGTTGTTCGGCCTATGTTAAAAAGCAAAATCCGGAAAAGCTCGAGGCAAGGTCTGTTTTGTGCAAGGTTGTGGGATATCCAAAGGATACATATGGGTATATCTTCTACCATACTAAGGAACAAAATGTGTTTCTTTTTCAATATGCCACCTTTTTAGAAAAGGAATTTCTTGTGAAAGAAATTAGTGGTAATGAGATAGAGCTGGATGAAGGTCAAACTACACAAACTATAACTGATGATTTGGTAGAACCGGAGGATTCAATAATCCCCGATGAGCTTCAGCTACTCCACAGATCTAGAAGGGTTCCTCATCCACCTAAGAGATACTACGTTTATCTCATAAATGGTGGGAGCGAGTATTGCATCATGAAAGATGATGATCCAACTATTTCGAGCAGGCCATCACAAGTGGAGACTCTGTGAAATGGCTGGATGCTATGCGATCAGAGATTGAATCCATGTACACCAACAAAATATGGACTTTGGAAGTTTCTCCTGAAGGGGTAAAACCCATCGGAAGCAAGTGGATTTTCAAGAAGAAACTTGGTGTAGATGGAAAGGTTGAGACTTTCAAAGCTAAATTTGTAGAAAAAGGTTTTCGTCAATGACCAGGTGTCGACTATGATGAAACCTTTTCTCCAGTGGCTATGCTTAAGTCCATCGGGATCATACTTGCTATTGCTGCATACCATGACTACGAAATCTGGCAGATAGACGTCAAGACCGCTTTTCTAAATGGTGATTTAGAATAGAACTTATACATGACACAGCCAGAGGGCTTCGTAAATAGTGGGAGCAGCGGAAAGGTGTGCAAGCTGCTTAAATTAATCTATGGATTAAAGTAAGGATCACGGAGCTGGAGCATCTGTTTTGATGCAGCATTCAAAGAGTTTGACTTCATCAAAAACGTAAATGAATCTTGTATACAAAAGAAGGTAGTAGAGAGTAAGGTTGTCTTCCTTGTATTGTACGTGGATGACATACTCTTGATAGGAAATGATGTTCCTATGCTACACTCGGTCAAGCTCTTGTTATCACAAAAGTTCTCCTTGAAAGATCTTGGTGATGCTTCCTACATCCTGGGGATAAAGATCTATAGAGATGGATCTAAGAGGATGTTGGGATTGTTCCGATCCAGGTACATTGACACCATACTAAAAAGGTTTATTATGGAAGATTCTGAGCGTGGTAATTTACCCACTTGTTCAGGAATCACTCTCTCTAAAGAGATGTCTCCTAAGACTGATTTGGAGAGGGCTCGCATGCAAGGGATACCTTATGCTTCTGCAGTCGGGTCTATCATATACGCGATGTTATGCACCAGACCGGATGTAGCTTACGCACTTAGTGAGGTAAGTAGGTATCAATCAGATCCAAGGGAGAAACACTGGACAACTGTGAAGAACATTCTTTAGTACTTGAGAAGGACTAAAGAAATGTTCTTGGTGTATGGTAATGATGAACTCCAGGTGGAGTCCTTTACCGATTCGAGCTTCCAGAGTGATAAGGAAGAATGTAAGTCAGTCTCGGGTTTTTCTTCACCTTCAATGGAGGGGCGGTATGTTGGAAGAGTTCCAAGTAAGATACCGTATGGCAGACTCAACAATGGAGGCTGAATATATCACTGCCAACAATGCTGCTAAAGAGGCTATCTGGATGAAGAAGTTCATTGCTGAATATGGTGTGGTTCAATCTATTGAGCATCCAATACCTTTGTCCAAGGAACCCCGGACCCATCAGCGATCCAGACATATTCTTAGACGGTATCACCTGATCCGGGAGATAGTTGATCGCAAGGAGATCGAGGTCGGGAGAGTTGACACGAAGGACAACATGGAGGATCCACTCACAAAGGCCCTTCCCCAGACACAGTTTAAGAGACTTTTTGGGATGAGATACTACAACAACTAGCCTTAGTGCAAGTGGGAGATTGTCAGCGATATGTATGTGTTCACTGCCGAAAGACGTGGCCGGGACGTTGGGACGTTTGGCCTGAATTTTGGGGGCAGATGCTATTTGGATTGTCTGTTTACCTCTCCGAAGATGCCAAGTTGATTTATGGCACTGTATATCGGAGGTTTGGACGGATGCGGCCGTTGTAGCAGACTTCGTCAGATTCCCCCTCGATTGTGAAAGGTTTTTGATTATGGGGACGCTCTTCCCTGCAGGCGCAAGCCCCTGCAGCTAATTACGTTACTGTATTGCGATAACCACTTTCTCCTGTTCCGGAAGTTCACTTCGTATCGTGTGTTTTTTTTTATTTTTGG
This sequence comes from Agapanthus africanus, assembly GCA_030015575.1. Classification (NCBI taxonomy): domain Eukaryota; kingdom Viridiplantae; phylum Streptophyta; class Magnoliopsida; order Asparagales; family Amaryllidaceae; genus Agapanthus; species Agapanthus africanus. The sequence continues at coordinate 43,542,487 of JASDDO010000004.1, read as the reverse complement.
TTGCCCGTGGATTGTATACGGAGACTAATTTATGTTGTCGCCCGTAGGGCGAGGATTAGTCCAAATCCGTATTTCTTAGATTCGGGGATTTATTTAAGGACCGTTAATCTATTTTAGGATTAAGATCGACTTAAACGTATGTGAGCATTTGGGGGCTCGGTTGGTTCTTTGTTAAGGATACGTTAGTCTAATTTGAGACTAAGATCTACTTAATGGGGTCTTAGGATCATTTTTACTTTAGATCCAACAAAAGAGAATTTGGGCTTTGTTGTTTTAGTTTAAGGACGTTTCGGTCCATTATCGCCATTTTGGAGGCGAGGTTCTAGTTTAAGGACATCTCGGTCTGTTGATCACTATTTTGGAGGTGAGGTTTTAGTTTAAGGACGTCTCGGTCCGTTGATCACCATTTTCGAGGTGAGATTTTAGTTTAAGAACATCTCCATGCGTTGTTCACCATTTGGGGGTGAGATTTTAGTTTAAGGACGTTACGGTCGGTTGTTGCCATTTAGGAGACAGCAGTTAGTTTAAGGACGTTTCGGTCCATTGTTAGTTTAGGAACATCTCGGTCCATTTTCCATCTTGCGTGCACGTGTATTTGTTACGTGACGGGATGAGGAACGATGATATGGGATGCATCCAGTCTGGGATGTGATTTGATTTGGGATGTGCACGTCAGTTTGGGAAGTGCACCAAAAAGTAGTTGGTTGTCGGGACCCGCCACCTCTCTGAAGACGTTGAGGAATTACAACGACATGTATCAGAGGTGTAGAGAGATGTACCCTTGAACCAATTCCCGTAATTGAGGGAAAAGGAATTAATGGTAAACCCAGGAATCATTAGTTGTATTTTGAGACTAAGATTTCCTCAAGGGAATGTGGGACAAATATCGTTTTGGGATATCATCAGTTGGAAGATCGATGCCCGTATTTGGGAATAAGATCAGTTTGGGAAGTAGTGAACCCATGGGCTCGGTTGATCTAAGTTAGGGACCTAGCCAACTTGGGCTTGGTCCACTCATTTTTCTTTTTATTTGAAAAGAAGTGCTAAGCACTTATTTGGGCTTAGTCTCTTTTTTTGTGCAAAAAGTGCTGAGCACTTATGTAAATTCTGACGCTCACACATAACCATGTGGGGTTTTCAGTCATGGGGATTTGCCCAATAAGTGTTAAACACTTTACCCTTTTTGTCTCTTTATGGAGTGATGAGCACTCTTTATGGCGCCCACGTGCGAAGCACGTGAGGCGCTAGGCGCTACTTAGTGAGTGTCAAGCACTTTTTACTCTGCGGCGCCTTTGTGAGGGACACGTGAGGCGCTAAGCACTGGGCGCTAGGCATCGCTCACTGAATGCTAAGCACTCCAATATTTTGTAGCGCCCACGTGAGAGGCACGTGGGACGCTGGGCGTTGAGCGCCAGTCACCAAGTGCTAAGCACTCTTTTATTTTATAGCATCCACGTGAGAGACACATGGGGCGCTGGGCGCTGAGCACCAGTTACAGAGTGCTAAGAACTCCTTTTTTTTGTAGCGCCCACGTGAGTGGCATGTGAGACGCTGGGTGCTGAGCGCCAGTCACTGAGTGCTAAGCACTCCTTTATTTTGTAGCGCCTACGTGAGAGGCACGTAGTGCGCTAGGCGCTGAGCGTCAGTCACTGAGTACAAAGCACTCATTTATTTTTATTTACCTAATTTTCCAAGAAGAGAGTTCTTCTTCGAGAATTTAATTCTCTGTTCTTTTTGAAGCTTATGGGGGTTCCTCCTCCTTAGACTTGAAGTCTTAGATCCTTTATATAGTAGAGGTAATTTATTAATTAGTTTTGAGGGAATCTCTCATCAAGCGATCCCAATTTATTTGGGGATTTTACCCACCGTTGGATCTTTGATCCAAGGACTTCTGTTTTACAGAAAGTATTTTTTTTTCTTTTTAACAAGATTAGGAAAATATTTTCCTATATAGAATTCATTCTGCAGAATGGTGATTCTTTAATCATCATTGGATTTTTAATCCAACGGTATACTGTTTTACAAAAGGCAATTTTTATTGTTTAGAAAGATTGAGGGAATATATCCCCTCAACAGAATTTAATTCTACATCCTGATGATTTATCATCTCCGTTGGATCTTTGATCCAACGGCTCTGTTTAACAGAGAGTGGATTTTAATTCCACTAGGCGCCGGCGCTCACGTGCTGTGCACGTGGGCGCTAATTAAGGTTTTAATTCCTTCATGTGCTTTGCACATTGGCGCTCACGTGAGGAGCACATGCGGCGCCAACAAGGGTTTTTTACTCTGGCGCTGGTGCCCTCGTGGAAGGCATGTGAGGCGCTGCCTCTTAAATTTTTAACAGAGCTTTGCTCTTTTATTGGGGGAACAAATGCCCCCTACCGTTGCGCTTACATGGCTCACACATTAGTGCAACGGTGGCACCTTTTCCACCGTTCGATCTCCTGGGGAGTTGAACCATTTCTTAAAGTTTTATAAATAGGGCCTTTGGCCCTTAAAATGGCTGTTGTTCATCTTCTTCTTCTATCTTGAGGATTTAATTCTCCTTTCAGAGCCCAGATCTCTGTTCTAATAAATTCTTATTAGAGTCAAAACTCTGTCAACGTTTTGGTAAGGACCATGACCATGTCCTGATGTGTAAGGAATCTCTTCATGTTTTAGGGTCATAACCTGTTAACGGAGCTTTGCTCTTCTTTTGTAGTGATTAGATTGTAGATCTTAAAAAAGGTTTTAGGGTTTCTTAACCTGTTAATCAGATCTTTGCCCTTCTTTTGTAAAGATCTCTTAGAGTTCTAAGATTTTTCTTACAGATTTTGAAGATCTTAGGATTTAGCTTTTCTTTTTAAGATTCTGGGATTCTATCCCATTATTCTATAGAGCCTGGCTCTGAAAATTTTTGGGGAATTTTGTTCCCTTCTTAATTTTCTTGACAGAAATCTGTTTGCAGAGCACAGTTTTCGGGGGAGTTTAACTCCCCAGTCCAATGATGTTTTCTCATTAAATAAGAATCCTTTTGGATTCTATTCTTAATGAGTGACTGCCCCATCATTGATGAAGCATTACTTTAATTTTGTGAACCCCCTTGTCCGTTTCTTTTGAACTGCGGTGCAGTACAATTTTTAAGTACCAAAGAGTGTTAGATTCTTGAACATAGTGACGATAGCTAACCCTTCTCCTTTTGTGCAGGTACTATGGCTTTCGATTCCTCCTTTCCTTTCGTACGTTCAGAGAGCGCTTTTTCCGACGCGCCCGTGGATCTGGAAGTCTTTGCGCTTATTAAAGATCATGACCCAGAACAAAATCCTCTTCACCTGTGGGGGTCATGGTATAGTCAGATTATCCGGGGTCGGCGCAGTTTTTCTTGTGCAGCGCCTTCGGAGCCGATCCCAGCTATTCATTATGCCGACCCGCCTCAAGTGACTTATGCCGTAGAAGAGGTCAACTGGATCTCGGAAGGTCATCTCAGCCTTCCATGACATCAATACCCGTACAGCCACCGATGGCCTTGGACATTTTTGTAACGCTTCGGAATATTTTAAATATTTAATTATTTTATTTATTTATTTAAAAATGTTATTTAAAAATTTTATTTTAATAATAAGACCTTTTTATATGTGTTTAAAGTAGTTAAGTAATAAAAGTATGTAGTGGTAACATTAGTTTTAGGGAAGGGTTTTAGTGAAAATGTTAGCTTCTTTGTGTTAACTAATATTGTGTGAGGGTTATTATGTAAATGTGTTAGGCCATGGTTAATACTAATTTAAACCTCATAGACACCACATCTTAGATTAAACGTAATACCAACACCACCTACTTGCATGATTTCATATCATCCTTCATGGTGACACCTCCTCCTAACCTTATCATTCCTTATCCTTATCTTTTCCATATTTATTTCAGTTGATATATTAAGATTGAAAATAAATTACCTAGCTTAGTAAAAATCCTAGACCTCACTTAAGAAAGAGAAAAGAAAAGAAATGCTAATTAATTGTGTTTCTCAACTCAAACCCTCAAGTTAGGACCTTATGTACTTGTGCAATTCTTGAAGAGCCATTCAGTTGATCTTTCAAATTGGTATAATTTCCAACCCTATAGCTTTTAATTACAGTACAGTTTAGAGTTGGATGTAGAATATCGGTAAATATCATATTTTGTTAGATCTTGCTTTGTTTTGAATCTGCTATAATTTAGTTAATTTTTAACAAAATCAAATAATACAGTAGACTTGTAGATTGGACCTAGAGTGTACACTAGAAACACGGCCCATTCTATGAATTTTCTACCGGCGAAAATCTCACTTTTCCCGATCTCGCCGGTTTTTGATAGGAATTGGATGTTGAGCTTTTTTGGATAGCTCTTTGTATGTGTTTTAGGGTATCTGGTATAGTTTGATTATGTTATATTTTCTGTATATAAAATCTAGAGGTAAATTTCTTATTTTGGTTATAGTTCTAAATACGATACGGATATGTCGTGTCACGATTTCTGCTTTCCCAGTTACGAACAGAATAGGGATTAGCGTAGGTTAGCATAGGTTTTAGATAGTTTGGGATATTCTCACATAACACGTAGAATATAAATGCGTTAGCTACACGTTTTCACCATACCGGATTTTTAGCCGCTTTATACGAAAAATTATTTTCGATGTTAGGTTTGACCGCGGGGACTTCGGATGCCGCAAGGAAAGGAAAGGGATTGATAATATCTGAGCAGATTCGACTTATTCCGACGAGTAGACTAAACATCTGCTGGGGACATTGTATGGATGGCGTATAACACCCGTAACTAGAAGTTGGTTATAATTGCTTTCTATTCTTAGTGTTGTATATTTAAACATAGTATTTCATATTATGCATCCATAACCATAAATTGTTGTTGATTAACACTTGTTAGGACACTTGCACTATTATCGATGAGTTATGTTGCACTTGCACCTCCCTACCTGATACACCACACCTCATCGGTAATTGACATGTCACGTACACCTTTAGAACTTGCTATGTCACATATACACTATTGCACACTGTTAGCATCACTAATAATTTTTGTTATACATACTTGTTGTTATTATGATGCATATCATATTTCAATTTAAATTGCTACTCTGCCATCACATATATCGGATCACAAGGAATTCTGTTTTGAGTTTTATACATTGCTGGTCATATTCGATGAATTTTCATGATTGATGTGATATGTCCACCATGAGTTGATTTTATGATTTGGATTTACTCCGAACCGAGTGAGGGGGGCTATACGGTTGCGGATTTATACGTTATCCAGACTGAGTGGGGGGGGGGGATATACAGTCGGATACATGGTGGATCCGGTCGAGACCGAGGGGCAGGAAAGCCGCATTTAAGGCGGGGAGCCTAGCGAGGATACTCGATGCCGGAGATACTTGTAAAACACGGCGGATATCTGGAGGATACCGACCGATGTTGCTGATTGACAGGATCATTCGGGGAACGATGCCTGCTAAAACAGAAGATTTGTGTCGATGTTGGATACGGAAAAATGAATCTTATTTGGAAATGACCAATATTCTGAAATATTTGATGAGATTGCAGTGTTGTGTTATACATACATTTAGTACATATTCATGCGTCAATGTGCTATTATACATCATGCTTACCTTGTTTGATTTTAGCTTTATTTCGTCATGCTTACAATATCAACTGCTAGATGTTAGTTTTGCTCACTGAGTTGGCAACTCACCCCCGTTGTGCCTTAGTTCCTTTCAGGAGACGCGTGGACGCATAGCAGCAGTGCGGACATATTTTGCAGCTTACATTGCTTTCTTGATAGGTGGGTTACATATGTTGTAACCTTCTATTTTGGTATATGTATTTTTGGATCTAGTATTACTCCATCAGACCATGTACATTTGACTTAGAACGAAACATTCCTATATATGTTTTGATTCGATTGAGTGAGATCGGCTAGTTGTGTAAATTTATGCTTTCTTTACTTATGCATGTAATTCTTCGCTTTGAGCGTCGTATTGTTATTGCTCATTGATTTCCATCGATTGGCCTTGTTTTGCTCCCAAGTAGGGACGCCACTTAAGTAAACATTTTATAACTGTTTTTTTAATAATTACAAAGGAGGTGCTGTCGAAATTTTAAATGTTAAAAAACGGTTGTTTAAATTCATTTCATACAAACCATTCAATGTGCTACCTCATCCTTTTCACTTTAAAACTGTAAACTTCTTAAATTCCGCAAATAGGGTTTTGATCTAGGTTTTCTGGCTTACTCGGATTGTGTTAGCATCTTTGGATGTCATACAATCTAAGTGCCGGTCACGCACTAAATTCGGGTCATGACAATTTTGGGGCGATGTATATGCCAAGGCGAGTCGTGCCCTTGGGGGCAAGTTTATATGATAGGATTGACTCTTCGTCATTCGGCCGGCAACCTACAGTGGGCTCGGTATATCCTTTCAGCCAAGAAGTCGCTGCTGTTGAAGCTTGGGCTGTATCCCATAATCTACGAGTCACTTTTTCACTATCCTGCGCCTCATGTATGGTGGGTCAAGGCTTTTTTGGAACAATGGAACATCCCGACCCACACATTTCTTTTATCGGACCGGGAGGTCTCGATTTCCTTGGAGTAGTTTGCGGAGATTTCCGGCTTACCCATCAGAAGGGAACATTACGAGGAGATACTTCCCCCTGATGAGTATATCTTTGCCACCAAATCAGAGGTGATGGGCCTCACTCCAGAGAATGTCGTTCAACAGCGGTTCCCAAGCCTAATCAAGGTGTTGAACATGTACGAGAGTTTGTTCTTAGAGTCTGGAGGGCACGGAGTCGACTTCGCGGATTTCATCACCCGCTTTCTTCATCCAGAAGTCTTGTCGAAAAAAGCTGCGAAATTCGCCAAAATTGACGACCCGTTCAGGTTTGTTTTGGATAACTTGCCGACGACGGAGGCGGATTTAAAGAATTTCTTCATTCTAGACACTCCAATCGTCCCTTTTGCAGAGATCACTGCCTCGGACATTAATGAAGAGACGTTCTTTCTGGGGTTCATTGGCCTATGGTTGAGTTGGTTTGCGCTTCCGACGCACCCCCGCAATATGAGTCCGTCTGTCTTTTATCCGGCCCATCGCATTGTCGCAGGGACGCATGTGGCCGTTGGGATCACAGGGCTGGCTCACCTATATTATGGCTTGAGCTTAGCGGCCAACACTACTCAGCCGGGGGTAAATCCCGTGTATCTCCCATTGCACTACTTCACGTCATGGATCGAGATGCACGTACTGGGTGCCTTCGGTGTTCACAAACGACCCCTCTTCTATGAAAGCTACAACATCCCCCGGGTCATGTATCTGGTTGACATTTCTGCATCAGACCCGTCGCACTGAGAGGCTCGGCGACTACTCCTTCGCCCGAGCATGGTTGGGGACAGTATGACCTTTGTCGATAGAGTCTTGACTATCAGCAAAGAATCTACTAAGGTGGTGCAACCGTTGCATGACACTTTCAAAGACGGGGCTTCCACATTGAGGGCTCGGGAGGCTATACACCTGTATTCTATCAGGCCGGGCTTTCTAGTATTTAGACAGAACGCCTCAATACTGTTTATGAGGTACAACCTACACCGCTTCGCTCAACAGTCGGGCTATAATCAGGACGTTCCTCTTGAGGCGTTCTTGGTTGAACCCGTTGCTACGGAGGAGGGTATTCTCAGTGCAACGCATCATTTTATGCGATTAAATACTGGGTCATATTTCCTTGTCAGCGAACCGAGCTATATGCCGAAAGCTTTGAACGCTTACGTAGCGTGGTACCAACATGTGACCGGTGCTATTGTTAGGGAGGAGAGGCGGCTGCTACTCGACCATAAGGATGTCGTCCCAGCCGGTAATCCAGCGGTCCCTTTGAAGCGACGAGCATCCGTTCGCCCTTCTTTAAGAGAATCACTACGGCTATAGTCCCACGACCTTTTCCTGATAAACATCGGCCAGATGTTCGTGCGACTGCGGTAGCCGTGGCGTCCCCAGAATCGGGTATAGGTTCGGAGATCGGGACACGCCGTCCGAAGATGCCTGTCAAGCGAAAGCTTTTACCGTCGGCTGTTGGTTTCCGTTCGCAGAAGAAGAAGAAATCTCTATTCTCCGCTGATGTGGTATTCTTCTAGGAGCCCCATGCTCCTTATAGTGAGGGCTTATGCGAATATGGCACCAATGAGGGTTTGTTTGACATGCCTGCAACCGATACTGATCTTCAGGCTGCCATCGCTGGTTCCAAGCGACTGGCCTGCGAGGAAACAACGTTGGTCTCTATTGCGGAGTCAGGTATATTTCATTTACATTCTTCTACACCTATCCCATCTCCCTTTATTATGCTTTTATTAACTCTCTCTTCTTCAATAGGTATTTCTACCGAAGAGGCTCTCGCGGATTCCCTCAGGAAGTCGAGGAGGAAGAGAGGCTCCGCGCTTCTTTGGGCCTTGGTATAATTTGTTTCATTACACCTTAACTCTTTTATTCATGATCTGACCCTTTTCTTCACCTTATTGCAGGAACTACCAAAACCCAAGTTGTTTCAAGTGTAGTGCTAATCCCAAGCAGTGATGCAGCAAAGCTTCCAGAGCCCCCGATCATGGCCGCGACCCTCCCAAGGCCACCACAGGAGGCATTGCTGAAGTAGCCGATGATGGATGCCATAGCGGATCTGGAGGCTGAACTCGATTTGGACGACGACGTCTCCCTATTGGAAGTGTTAAGGAGGTCGGTTCACACGGTCCAGGTCGATAGGAAGCGTAGAAAGCGCGCCGCGAGGGAACGTGAAGCTGTCTTAGCCGCGGGTGCTGGTTCGAGCAATGTCCTATCTTCTAACATCCCCCTGGTGGACGCTCCTTCCGCTCTGTCTACTGCCCATAAACAGCTTGCGCGTGCAGCTCAGGAGGAAACTGAAAAGCTACTTCAAGGTAACGTAACGCCTAGTCCCGTATTAGAACATAGTCCTCGAATCATGACATATGCATTTTCTTTTAAGCAGGGCCGAGTCCTAACGGTGGCATGGCAGGTGAGATGCCGATGATTACAGAGCCCGAAGTGGCCACTCTTTCTTAGGAATCTAGGACTGTCCAGACTGCTGCTCTTTCTCCTTGTGGTCCTTGGTATCGGCGGGTGTCGCAAGCATTACAATGGCCTTTGTCGAGTCACGGGATGAAGCTATGGGTGCGGAATCTACTCCCCCGAGGGAAAATGAGGAAGCCGTTATACTTGGTGACACATTCGGTACGGTTTCGGTCTCTGACCTATCGGGTACTCCTTGGGTTATTATTTTTGAGTTTTTAATCCTGTTAAGCCCCTCTAATGATATTTCGTTTGTCTTGAGCATAGGCGCGGTAAACCCTGAAGCTGTGCCGGCTGAATAATTATCGTCGGCCGCCACTTTGACAGTCACGGTTCCTTCGCTTTCTTCTGTACCTCCTGAAATTTTGGAAGGTAAAGGATTCTCCTTTAGTTGCTTTATTGTAGATACCAATTTTCTTTGCCTTAACCATATATTGTCGCAACCTTGCAGGAGTGCTCTTTGATCACTTGTACCAAGTGCTTTACCCATACTTTTCCTTCCAATCAAAAGTCGTTCCCTCTTCCAGCAGTATTCAGTATATTCTTTGTTTAGCGTTTCTTCTTTTCGTGAGTAAACTTTTTGCTGATAAGCCTTTTTTTATATTGACCCCAGTATCACAGTTCAAAGGAGGGAGCGAAGGAACAACCAAGCCTCCGGAGCTCCTTATTTCGCCACCTTCAGTAGCCGGTACAGTAGATTCCGTCCCTCAGGTGTTTTCTTTGTCTTTCAAGTTGAAATCTGACCATAATTTATTTTGGAGCGATTACACGGGCTTCAGCTCCTTTTAAGTCCCGCATTCCTATGCCCACGGGGCCTTTCGCTAAACGTCCATCTTCCTGGGGCGCAGTGAATAGACGGCGAACGTTAAGCGAGTTTATTGAAGATCTCGACGCCGAGGCCCCCACCTCTGCTACGGATTTTGCCGACGAAGTCAATCCAATGCTGGCGACGCTCGTAAATTTCCATAATGAAGATCTCGTCAGTTCTAGGGTTGATTATTGTAGGAAGATCGAGGCTTGCCTACATGAGATTGAGCTTAAGCATCTCGCTCCCGATGTATTGACTTTGAACTCTCAGCGGGCTGCGTGGGTCGAGTAGAGTGTCTCTTTCATTCAATATTTTGAACAAGAGGTGGCCATGAGGCAAAAGGACCATAAGGCGGCTTCCGGCGAATCCGTCCAATTGCGCGCCCAGGTTGAAGTGAATATTGTACAGTTGAAAGCTATTTTTGAAAATCTCCAACGATGTATTTCTGACGGGCTGGCGCTAAGGCAGAAACTTGACTTCAACGAGCGAGTCACACAGGATTGAAAACTGCCAAGTAGGAAATCAATGAGAAGCTTTCATCCTGCTTGCAACATCGGGCTCAAATTGAAGCGGAGTTGGCCGCCATAGCTGAACGCGAGGAGGAGTTTAGGGGAGCGCGCGAACGGTTCGTCAGTTTTTTGAAAACTCCTCCTCCTTAATAAATGTTTATGTTTCCCCCTTCTTGTACTGATTGTATTTTTTTAAGCATTCTGATTCATGAAAAACATGTATTCATTTTGATTCCTGAATGAAATGTACCTTGCATTCACATAAATTCATGAATAAAAGACATATTTTATTTCATACTGGCATTTCTCTTTTCTTCGATATCTTGACTTGGTGTGAAGTAGTTTATATACTCATTCCGGAGTTTGTAGTTTATTCACTCATCCCGGAGTCTCTAGTTTATGGACTCATTTCGAAGTTTGTAGTTTATTCACTCATCCCGGAGTCTCTAGTTTATAGACTCATTTTGGAGTTTGTTTAGTTTACTCACTCATCCCAGAGTCTCTAGTTTATAGACTCATTTTGGAGTTTGTTTAATTTACCTTCCTTGGGTTTATAGGCAAATTTTCCCTAACGCATGGATAACCCGTGGTCTTTACGACAGAAGTCCGTCAGGTTTTGTGGTACTAGGGTTTTTGTCCATCGTACCATCGCGTTGGCTAATGTATTCCCCGATATGCAGAATTTACGCTGCTGTTCGAGTAGCCACGCGACTGTCATGCCTCTGATCCCTTCAGGGGCTGGAGGCGTTTTCTAGTAATCTTCCTAGGCAATTTGACCGTCGGAAGGGCAAGCATTAGGAATTTTTCCATGCCGATTTTTACTTGAGGTTAGGCTCAGTTTGGGAGCCCCGATGAGTCATAACCACTCCGCACTGGTATGGGATGATCTCCGATAGTCTTTCGGGTTTTATTTGAGTTGCCGACAAGACCCTGAAGCAAGGAATTTGGCCTTCGCTTCCTTTGTCGACACCGGGTCTGCTGTAATGAGACAAATTTCGAGGTGATCTATAGGTCGATTTATAAACCGTCGAGACTTGGAACTAGAGACTTTGCCATGGCTCCGTTTTGTTTCGACCCTGGAGTCTTTTGTTGACGTCGTGTCTACATCCAGCTGGAGTGAGAAGAAATGTCGTTGTTGACACTACGTCTGCTATAACGAGACAAGTGTCGAGGTGGTCTCTAAGTTGTTTGTGAACCATCGAGACTTGGAACTAGGGACTTAGCCATGGCTCCGCTTCATTTCGACCCTGGGGTCGTTTGTTGACGTTGCGTTTGGATCCTGCTGGAGTGAGAAGAAACGTCATTGTTGACAATGCTTCTGCTATAACGAGATGAATGTCGAGGTGCTCTCTAAGTTATTTATGAACCGTCGACACTTGGCTCTCCCTGTGATGGTGCCTGGGGGGAAATATGGTTCCCCTTTCGTTTGTGCCCATGGATTGTATACTGGGGTCGGTGTAGACTCACTTGCAGGGGAAAAGTTTCATCATCATTTTCTTTGTTTCCGCGATACTCTATCATTTCAGCTTTTTATATCGTGAAAGTCGCGATTGCCCAATCATTTCGGCTATTTATCGTAATGCCTAATCATTTCGGCTATTTTTTTTTATATTTTTACTCGCTGCTTTTTATTGCGAGTTGCCCAAATATTTCGGCTATTTCACATGCATATATTTTTTTTGACTCGCTGATTTTTATTGCAAGTTGCTTTATCATTTCGGCTATTTCATACGCATCTACTTTTGTTGCGAGTCGAGAACTTGGATCCTGACACTAATTCCAGAATCAGCATCGCTGCGACTGGGATATTGCCAGGAGCGAATCATCATTTGCCTTGAGAGGACTTGGAATGTGATACGGGTTTAGGCATCAGTATTGCTGCGAATGGAATATTTCCAGGAGCGGATTATCATTTGCCTTGAAAGGACTTAGAATTTGATACCAATTTTGGCATTAGCATCGCTACCACTGGGATGTTGTCAGGAGCGAATAATCATTTGCCTTTGTGGGTTTGAGCAAAGGTAGCTTAGCAAACAGGGTTAAGGTCCTGCCGACTAAGACTTTTTGACTCTATGAGCCGTAGGGGTGTCATGAAAGGTTTTCTCCCTACGAGTCGTGAGGATCTCGTAAGTGTATTTTCTCCTTAGAAATCGTGAGGATCCTTAAGAGTGTGTTCTCATATAAATCGTAAGGGTCTCATAAGAGTATTTTCTCCTTATAAGTCGAAAGGAATTACAAGTGTCGTTCACCAGATGAGGACATTTCTCGTCATTGGTGGAACTTGGTGGGGAAATCGTTTATTTATGCCTGTGGAATGAATACAAGGGCCATCATTGTACTGTTTGTAGGGCAACTTGGGGGATACGACGGCTTAAGAACAGGTCCAGGTCCCTGTAGCTTAAGGCTTTGAATCCTATGAGCTATGAGGGACTCATAGGGGGAGTTCTCCTTACGAGTCGAGAGGATCTCGTAAGTGAAAATTTTACGAGATTGCGCCCTTTTAGGTTTTCACAAGCTCGCCGGTAGCCCTGTAGTTTTTACTCACGGTGCCCTTTCGGTTTTTCATCCGTACCGATTTTGCTTGTGGACATTCCATTTTTTAAAACAACGAGATTGCGCCCTTTCTGGTTTTCACAGACTCACCGGTAGCCCTACTGTTTTTTTACCCACGGCGTCCTTTCGGGTTTTCATCCGTGCCCATTTTGCTTGTGAACATACCGTTTTTTTACCCATCTATTTGCCAATGGGACTTAGGAGTGACTTCAACGCCGGAGTAGCTGTGTAGCCAGCGTGACTTGAGTTGCAGTCTTCGTTGCATTTGAGGTGACGTGTTAGTTTAGGGACATTACGGTCCATTGTCGCCAATTTGGAGGCAACGGTTTGTTTAAGGACATTTCGGTCCGTTGTCGCCATGTTTGGGGCGGAAATTCTGTCGGATAATATTTTTAGAGTTTTGACTCAGGAAGATAGCGAGCAGACATGAGCGTCGTCATCTATCATTAACCTGAGTCGTGACTTGTCAAGCGTAGTATTTCTTAAGGAATCGGCAGTTTATTGCCCGGAAGGGTCTCTCGCCATCCATATCCATGAGCAAGTAGGCCCCACCTTAGTAGATTTTGTCTATGATACACGGGCCCTCCTAGTTTGGTTCGAATTTCCCCCATTTTGCACGGTTGGGGATCATAGGTCTTTTGAAAACTAGCACGAGTTCGACTTGGCGGAATGTTCTTTGCCTGGTTAGTCTTTCGTATGAGCGCGTCATCCTTGGTTTGTAAGCTTCCAGGTTTTGCTGTTCCATGAAACGAGTTTCATCGAGGGCATCGAGCTCCTCAAGCCGAAGATGGGCATTTCTTCATCCATCAGCTCGTATTGAACTGCCACTCGTATAGAGGGTAGCTCTATCTCCAAGGGAAGTACCTCTTCCGTGCCGATTATCAACGCGTATGGAGTTGTATTTGTGGCCGTTTTGAAATTGGTTCGATACGCCCAGAGAGCTTCATGCAGTCTCTCGTGCTAGTCCTTTTTATTACTGGACACCGTTCCCTTTATGATCTTCGTCAAGGTCATGTTGAAAGCCTTAGCTAGACCGTTGGCATGAAGATTATAGACTGAAGTGTATCTCCAGTCTATTTTATGTTGTTCTACGAAGTGGTTGATTTTATGGCTCCTGTAGGCTGGTCCATTATCCGAGATTATCCGTCGCGGAGTGCCGAACCGGTAGATGACATATGTCTTGAAGAAATGGAGATTATTCTCCGTCTTCACCTCCCTCAGTGGTACGGCTTCTGCCCACCTGGAAAAGAAGTCGGTCGTTGCCTTTATGAAACGATGTCCTTTGGATGATGTGGGCTCAATGGAGCCGATTATATAGGTTCCCCACATTTCGAACGGCCAGCCGGCTACCATTGGGTGTAGCGGATTTGGATGTTGGTGGATGAAGTTCCCGTGAATCTGGCACGAGTGACACTGCTTCACATATTCGAGGAAGTCCTAAATCATCATGGGCCAATAATATCCCATCATTTTGATCTTTAGCTTCATCTTTTGCCCGGCTTGATGAGAACCGCAGAGTCCGTCGTGAGTTTCTTGAACGAATCTTTTTGATTTTTCTGGTCCCAGGAATCTCAGTCACAGGTAGTCGAATGATCTCTTATATAGATTATCATTGACGAAAGCGAATGACAGATCCTGTTTCATGATCTGATGTCTTGACGACGCGTTTTCGGGCGTTCGATAGGATTTGAAGTAGTTTATGAATACTTCCCTCCAATCCTTGACTTTTTCTTTGTCTTGTATTCGGAGGACCGCTTGTTTGGTGGTTTCTTTTTCATCAGATGGCTCCATTGAATCCTCTGAAGATATTTCCGCTGGCGCGAGAACCCGGCGGCTTTGTACAACGATCCTTACGTCATCGAGGTTTTCGTCAGCCAGTTCCTTAGCAAGCTTGGCTAATGCATCCTCCGTTCTATTTTCCGCACGTAGTATGCTTTCCAGGATGTAGGAAGGGATTTGTGTCAGCAGTTGCTGCACTTTTTCACCATACCTGATCGGTTCTTTCTTGCATGTCTGATAGTCACCATTAACTTGGCTAACGACCAGCTGGGAGTCTCCATATATGAGGAGGTTTTCGATTCCAATATTGACAGCGATCTCGAAACCCGCTATCAAAGCTTCATAATCAGCATCGTTGTTTGTTCTTGGTTCCGTTAAGGAAAGGGAGAAATGTATTATCCCTCCTTGCGGAGTCACGAAGGTGAGGCCCATCCCGTCTTTGATTATAGGGGTGTTATACTTACGCTTCATCATGGAAGATGCTCCAACGAAGTAAATTTCCCATTGGACATTATTTTCCTCCTTCCCTTCGATTGTGTTGAACGCGTGTTCATCTGGCAATTCGTAATTTAAGGGAGAATCGGCTGGTATCGGATGCTCGGCGAGAATGTCGGCGATGGCTTGGCCTTTCACTGTTTTGAGGGGTCGATACGTTATCGAGAACTTGATGAGGGCCTATTTGGAAAGCCTTCCTGTTAGTATGGCCCTTGACATTAGATATTTAAGAGTATCAACTTTTGATATGAGATGGACCTCATGTGCCAAGGCATAGTGCCTGAGCTTCGTTATAGTGAAGATCAGTGCCAGACAATGATTTTCGATAGGGGAGTAGTTATTTTCTGCTCCTAGGAGAACTCGACTCAAATAGTAGAGAGATCTCTCCTTTCCCTGATCATTATCCTGTGCCCATAGCGCGCCTAGAGAACCTTCAAAGGCCATTATATACAGGATGAGGGGCTTTCCTTTGACCAGAGCGGTCAGTACCGGCGAGTTCTGCAGGTATTGCTTGATTTCATCCAGTGCACTTTTGCATTTGTGAGCGAACGAACGGGGTCCCCTTCTTCATTAGATGGCTGTAGGGGCGGCATTTGCCGGAGAGGTTGGCTATGAACCGCCGGATATACGTGAGCTTTCCTTGGAGACACCACAATTGTTTGAGAGTTCTTGACGTGGGAATTTCCATAATCGCCTTGATCTTTGATAGGTCTATTTCAATGCCTCGGTGTCGTATGATGAATCCTAAGAATTTGCCCGAGGAGACTCCAAACGCACATTTCAGAGGGTTCATCTTCAGATTGTACTTCCGAAGACGCTAGAACACTATGTTCAAATGCTCCCAGTGTTTCTCGTACGATTTGCTTTCAACACAAGGTCGTCGATATAACATTCGACAATCTCATGTATCAGGTTATCAAAGATCTTCTTCATAGCCCTCTTATAGGTAGCGCCTACGTTCTTCAAGCCGAAAGGAATCACCTTATATCAGAATACGCCTAGCGGAGTCCGGAAGGCGGTATGCTTTTGGTCTTCAGGATTCATTTTTATTTGATTGTATCCTGAAGATCCATCCACGAAGGAGAAGACCTCATGACTGGACATATTATCGATCATCAGCTCAGTAACAGGTACTGGGAAGTCATCCTTTAGGCAAGCTTTGTTAAGGTCCCGAAAGTCTACGCAGATGCGCACTGTCCCATTTTTCTTCATTACTGGAATAATGTTAGCAATCCGGTTGGTCTACTGAACTTCTTGGATGAAGCCAGAGTCAATTAGTTTTTTGACTTCGGCATTGATACTTATCTCGAGTTCGAGCCGCATTCTTCTTGCCGCCTTTTTGACTGGCTTGACGTCTGGCGATATAGCCAGTTTATGCACTGCTATTTTTGGATCCAGTTCCGGCATCTCGGAATAGTTCCATGCGAAGAAGTTTTTATACTGCATGAGCACGTCCTTTAACGTGGCTACCTATTTTTCAAATAGTAGCTCACTGATGAACTTTAGCCTCGGGTCGTTTTCCTTCCCTAAGTCAATTTTCCCTAGATTTTCCGCCGTAGTGTGTATCCCGTCATCCAGCTCCTTTGGTGCTGGTGGAAACTCTGAGATCACCTCCTATTCATCCTCATTTACGAAGCACTTAAAAAAGTCATCCATATTCTCGTGCTCCCCCTCCTTTGAGAGTGTTATCGTGTGGAAGGTACGAGTTCGCTTCCATTCTTGGTGTTGAGATGATCCTACCTTCGCGATATAGGTCCTCTTTAGCTCATGATTTTGCGGTGGGGTCACCCTCCAGCTGTCGGATAGAGCGAACCTGCCTTGTTGATACTGCTCTTCGACCCTGTTTTTGAAAGTGAAGCATTCTTCAAGAGGATGTCCTGTTGCTCAATGATAGGAGCAATAATCCGGATGATGGACCTCGTTTATTTGTTCGGGATGCCGAAACTTCGCGAACGTCATCATCTAATGCTTGATGAAAAGGTTGAATATTTTCCTTGTCTTGTCATGAGGGAAAGAGTATTCCAGATCTATCTTCTTGATGAAACACGGATTCCAACTGACGTTTTCTTGATTGCGTGGTTTCTTGGATCCGCTTCGCTGTTTTAAAACGTCATTCTCGTTTCTGCACCATGTTTTTGCCTCTGTGTTGGGCTTTTTCTTTGTCGCGAGAACGTACAGCGGGTTGAGAGTGAAGGGCATCGTAATTTTCCTTTTTCGCAGACTGCTGAATGAGACGCTGAGTCCTGGCCTTTTCATAAATACCCATTTCACGGTTGTGATCATCCCGAACCTTTTGACCGGCCTCCCTTATTAGCTTGTCAACTTGCTCTTCGAATGACAGACTTGACGTTCTTATAGCGGGATTTTGCTTCGTTTCAACGTCACAGCTATCTGGAAATGCATTCCCTTCTTCACCAGAGTTATTTATAATGCAGCAACCATGGAATCGCTCCCGTTTCATGGACCGAACGTATTTAAGCCCAGCCGTCTCCACCCTCCTGTTAGGCATCTTTCGCTGAGTCCCAGAAATGTCCCAAATCTTGTTGTAGAACGGGGCTTGTCGAGCGGTTTGTTTGAAGGGTATGCATTGGCATCCTAATAGCCTTTTCAATCTCTCTGTGTAATATCTGGGTAGAAGGATTGGTTGAAGCTTATCAAATGCAAAATCGGCATCATGCCATACTTTTTTTCCACTTTAGTCTCCGTAGATTAGTAGAAAAGGATCGCATTTTCACCTCTTCGCCTGGGAGTGACGTAGAAAGTTTGCAGCTCTTGTACACTGTATGTATTGAGTGCATCAAGTTCTTTGTAATGCCGCGGCGGAAGTATGGTGATTTGCAAGCTCTGATCAGCTCCAGTAATGATTTGTGCCGACGGAAGAGTGGGGAATACGGCGTTAGTCTCGTCCTCGGAGTCACCGCTACAGACCAAAATAGGAGTAAATGGTCCGGGCATGTTGCACCAGGATTGCCCCGAGTAGAATTTCTCTTCATCTTCCTGGTTATCGCTCCCAACGATCGGGATAGTGGTGACGGCTTTTTGTTTATTCTCCGGCTTATGACAACTTTCCGTGTCCTTGAAGTCTGGTAGGAAGTACTTTGCGTCTTCATATTTTCGGACATCGTTTACGGAGTATGGATTTAGCTCCCCTATAATTGTGTACTCGAGGCCGTCTTTGAAATACTTCATACACTGGTGTTGTGTTGAAGGGATGATGTTGTACTCGTGTAACCAAGGCCGGTCGAGCAGAGCGTTGTAGCAAGTCTTGGCGTCAATAACATGAAATTTGATGTCGGTGACGAGCATCCCAAAGCGTAATGTCAATATCACAGACCCAAGCGTCCGTGATGACTGCGAGTCGAAGCCGGAGATGGTAATTTTGTCCCGAGCCAGATGCTGAACGTTCATGCAAATCTTCTTCAGCATCTTTATGTTGAGAAGGTTGACGGAGGACCCGTTGTCGACCAGGATCTTCCCTATCTTGATGTCCTGGTAGTACCCAGTGACATATAGAGAACGGTTGTGCTCTCACGTTACGAGGAGTAGATCTTAATCGCCGAATGTGATGTCAGCTGCATGAACCTCTGTCAGCTCGTCCTTCGTTTTTTCTTTTGCAAGGAAAGCTTGGAACTGATCGGGCTCCTATAATACCCTGATTAGAGAATCTCTTGCTTCTTTGGACAGGAGGAAAGCATCATGTATGCTCAGTTGTGAGGGTATCTTTCTCAAATGTGCCCGAACATTGTAATACACCTTGTTTTTCTTAGGCTAGTCCTTAGCTGCGAGCTCTTTGACGACTCTATCATCGAGGGCAATTTCCTCAGGGACTTTTTCCTTCCCTTTTTCTCTTTTGCTCGAACCTGTTTTTGTAAGCCCGAGGTTCTTTCCAGGAAATGTACGGTTATGCAGCTGAATGTACTCACGGTTCTTCTCCTCCTCCTCTTTTCCAGAGGTGGATTCTTTGAAGAGAGGGCCGAGAGTTATTTCATCCTCAGAATCGCTCCCGAATATAAGAACTTTAGATTTTCCTTTTGTTGAACTGGTATCAACCATATGAAAGTTGCCAACCGTTCCTTCATGCTCTTCTGTCGCGCTTCTTTGTTGTCGACGGGTTTTGCGCTTCATCCGCTTGAAGTGTTGCCGGTGAGCAACGTATCCTTGCAACCACTTCTTGAAGGCATTGCACTCTTCGATGGGGTGTGTGACCCTCCGATAGTATAAGCCGTAGTTCGGATGTACATCCTCTTTGTTGAGGCACATACTCCTAGGAGTGTTTTCCATGAGAGCGGGCAGCTTCATTCCTATTAATATGGATTTGGAGAACCGCTTCTACGCTTTGATCCTACTCTTGTTTGTGGCATGTGTAGTTTGGCTTGGATGGAGTAATTTTTGACTCATCCTTACCACGGCTTCTTCATCCTGACGCCGACGCTTGGCTTTTACGTATATGGTCGTTTCACGTTCTCGGTCAGCTTTGCTCTTTTGAAGGGCTTCGTTTAGCAGCCTGTCAATTGGGTCTTCTGACAGTTCCAGGGATTTTGGCGCCGGTCCTGCCCCCAGTTCCTCTGCTACATAATCCTCGGGTTCTTCTGAAGATTCATTTCCCTTATCATCGTCACTATCTCCGTTCTTAAGGATATGGTTGAGAAACTCTTCAAGGATGACTGGGGTCCACGCTTTCTGGTTGTACTCTTCCAGCACATTAATGTACCTTTGCAGGTCCGTGCACTTGTCGTCATACTCGGCAGGCTGCATGGGCTTCTTGGTCTTCTTCTTTTTCTTCGAAGGCTTCGAAGGCTTGGCCTGGAGGTCTTGCCCATCATTACCATTTTTCGGTGTTGGGCGTGGTTTAAGGATCCCCTCAATGATCTCGTACTCCAGCAGGCTTTTCCATTTGATCGCCGGACATGCTTGAAAATCCTTCAGCATTCTTTTTGTTTTAGCTGAAAGGACCACATCCCAAGAAGCTTCTTCCACAAACGAGCATGATGCCCCCGGCGTATCCACTTTTTTAGGAGCGTGCCTCTGTGGCGGCTTCACCCTACAGTTCTCGGAAAGTGCAAATTTCCCCCATTGATACTGGTCCTCGATCCAATTTTTTAAGACGTAGCAATTTTCAATTGGGTGGCTCACCATTATATGATAGGAGCAGTAGTTGGGGTTGTTGACGTCACCGGGCCGCGGTGGACGTTTTGGGTCCAGCTGAGTGATGAGTTTGTTGTGCATTGCCAGTTCGAACAGTCTTATTGTTTTATCACGGGGAAACGAGTAAGCACGTCCTAGCTTCTCTTCCAGAGATTGGCGCGGGCGCATGTTGTTTTGGTGAGCAACCGGTTTCGGGTCACTCGGTTGTTGTTGAGTGTTGACAACGAAGGACGCTTTCCCTTTACCCTTTGCATTTCGAGGGTCCATTTTTGAAGAGGGAGGCCCGTAGCTCATCTGGTCCATTTGGGCCAGCTTGTCGATCAAAGCCTGGAAGGTGGTCGACTTAAAGAACGTCATGATCTAAGACACGGTCGCCTGAGGATCGAGAGTCCCTATGAACATGCCCACGGCGGGAGCCTCTTCGATGCGGTGTTCATATTTCGACCATGAGTTCCGCCACCGAATTGCGTATTAAACACAGGTCTCTCCTGGCTTCACATTGGCATTGATTAATGCCGTGATCGGGGTGCGTTTGATTGTGCTTGCGTACCGCTGTGTGAATTGTAGCTCCATTTATGTGAATGTTTTGACAAAGTCATTTGGGAGCTCCGAGTACCATTCAAATGCCGTCTCCGACAAGCTGCCAATGAACTGGAGAAGTAGCAATTTGTCGTCGCCTCCAGTACTGCTGCATAAAACTCTGAACTGAGCCACGTGCTGATGAGGATTGCATGTCCCCTTGTACATATGGAATTTGGGGATCGTATATCCCGACGGGTATTTGATTTGATCGTACCAGCCTAGGTATGGTCGCCCAGTTCTGACGACTTGGCCCAACGCTTCACTTGCCTAGTGAGCTCGTATTTGTTGAGCTATGTAATCATCAAGGCATCTTTGGAGATCGTTTCCTCCCTGACTGTCGATAAAGCTGGAAGAGTGTTTGATGTTTCCCTTCTGTTGTCCTCGATGATTATCGGCGGGTCTTTAGCTGGATGTTCTGGCTGGATCATCATTCCAACCATGTCCTGGAACAAAAGTACCATCTGCTTTACATTAGCAGCTTGTTATGCGGCCTCCTTATCCTTTCTTTCAAGCACCCTTCGCAGGAACTCTGTTCGGTCTCCTGCTCCTGGCGCTATTCGGACGCTGCTTCCGAGCATTCTTTTTGTCCGGTGAGTGTTGCCATTTTTGTCAGCATCTCCTAGAGCTTTTGTTGTTACTCCTGAGCCTTTGTTAACGACCGAGTTTACGGTCGATGACCCACGAAAGTACTGCTTTCCTCTTTCCCGGAAGCCATGTAAACCGTGTGCACGATCATGTCCCCAGACTTGGGGCGTTTGGATCCATTACCTTTGGGATTTGCCGCCGGTGGTGGGAGATTCTCCGGCCTTCTCTTTTTGCGGGTGGTCGAAGTTGAAGGAGCCAATGTAGCAGGCTCCTGTGTGAAAGAAGTCCCTCGTTGTATGGTGGAGGGATGACATTCCTCTTGTTGAACATTAATTTTCTCCGGTTGATGAGAGTAGTTCTTATTGATCACAGAATCTTGGACTTTCCACCAAACCCTGTGGATTTGGGAGGACAGCCGCTAAGGGGGCTGCTCCGGCTTTGCCTGCGTCATGTTTTCAGCAGGAAGTGGAGATTTCTTCAGCATTGCGGTCGGAGAGTCCTTTCTCACCCTCCTAAGCAGTTCAAAATTGTTCCCGGTTGGAACAGCAGCGTCAACTTCCACCATTGGGGCTGGTGGAGTAAGTCCAGAGGGGAAGTTGCCCCCAGCTTTTCACACTCGGCTCCAGTGGCGACGTCGAGCGTGCCTTGCAGATGGGACGACCTCAGTTATGGAAGCGGCTCATTCGTGCCCCCGGCTTTGATTAGGGGAAGCTGCTGGTGCCAGCCTGTCGAAGACTGATGTCCGTTGAGAGGAACCGGACAATCCGTTGAAAGACGATTTTCTTATAGGGGAAGCACTTTTGATAACTTCACCCGTAGCAGGAGTTGGAACGGCCAATCTTGCGAAGACCGATCCTTTAGTAGGACAAACCCCTTTGACGACTTCACCTGCCGGAGCTGGAACGACTATCCGTTCGGGATAACCCCTTCAGCTATCGCGAGCCTCTTTACGGGCCCACTTAAGCTTTGGCTCAGCCTATTGAAGACTGAGGTAGCAGACGTAGACGACCCATTAAGAGGGGCCGTAGTGGTTGCAAGTCGATCGAAAACCGACTTCTCTGGAGCATGGTGGCACTGGGGCGCTGAAGCCTGCTGGCGGGAGCATGGTCCTAAAGAACAATCCAGTGGTAGCTTAAGCCACCCACCCTACTGGCATTGGAAAGATGGAGGCTGCATTAGGCCCATATGTCACTCCTCTAGTTGAGGCGGAGCGGGTGTTGCTGTTGCAGTTGGTGCAGCTGGAAGCCATTGATGTTCACTTCTTCTTTCTGCACAGGAACAAGACACCAAATCTTAGTACCTCGAATCCAAGGGCAACCATAGCGAATCGCGATTTTGTTCGCGAAACACGACACACGAAGTGTGGAGTGGAAAAAGGAAAAGGTCCTACCGGGCGTGCCAGAATCTGTTCACCGCCGAAAGACGCGACCGGGACGTTGGGACGTTCGGCCAGAATTTTGGGGGCAGATGCTATTTGGATTTATCCATCCACCTCTCCGAAGATGCCAAGTTGATTTATGGCACCGTATATCGGAGGTTTGGACAGATGCAGCCGATCTAGCCGACTTCGTCAAATTCCCCCTCATTTGTGAAGGGTTTTTGATTGTGGCGACGCTCTTCCCTGCAGGCACAAGCCCCTGCAGTTAATTACGTTACCGCATTGCGATAACCACTTTCTCCTGCTCCGGAAGTTCACTTCGTGTCGTGTGTGTTTGTTTTATTTTTGGTTTCCCGTGGATTGTATACGGAGACTAATTTATGTTGTCGTTCGTAGGGCGTGTGTCACGACCC
This sequence comes from Agapanthus africanus, assembly GCA_030015575.1. Lineage (NCBI taxonomy): Eukaryota > Viridiplantae > Streptophyta > Magnoliopsida > Asparagales > Amaryllidaceae > Agapanthus > Agapanthus africanus. Next base: position 43,519,147 of record JASDDO010000004.1, on the reverse strand, counting down.
GAAAGTACGGAACGTGACCGGCACTTAGACTACGAAACGTCTCGAGGCGTACGTAATCTAAGTAAGCCGAAAAACCCAGAAATCCAAACCAAGAAAAGTAGTAGAGTGAAGGAAAACCAATTTAAAATCAAGTAGTTTTAATAGCATAAGCCGAGTTATGCGGTTTTAAAAACATCAAGTATTTCCTAAAAATTTCGGCAGAGTCTCCTTTGTAAATACTGGCTCCCAAACGGGATACAACATGAATAGTATACGAAATCAATAAAAAGGCATCCCCAAGCGGGAGCTAGCTCTTCGTCAATCGACGGTCACAACCACACAAGCAATATAATATACAACGCCAACGGCGAGGATTAAAATTCAAAAGGAAACTCAAAACCACAAGAAAACCACAGAAATATAACGCGTGACTCTAAGGTCGAAGGAATAACATCACTGGTCTCTATCTTAAAATATATACATGTTTGGTTGATGGAACTTCTAGATACAACAGAATAATGATATACAAGATATATAATGGGGGTACGATACAAGTAAACCCACCTACTAGCAAATCACCCGAACGAAACTATGCTCGCAAAGCCGTAAAGAACCCTGTACGGCAAACCTGCAAGAAACTGGGGCACAACGGGGGTGAGTTGCCAACTCGTGAATAGAAAAACATCTACGAATAGAAATCACATAAATAACGCAACCTAGGTCAATGATCATAATATATCCTCAAATATATGTATAACATGCAGTCTATAACAATGGCTAGGGTGATATCTAACCCGAGTGTAATCTCATGTGCCCGTGTCAGTGCCTCAGGTAGCAATATATCATATGAATGAGGTATGAATGCATGAAAACAGAATACATGTAAATGAAGAAACTGTTTTCATAATTTAGTGAGATTTCCTTTGTATTTTTAAAATGAGATATCATAAATGAAATCAGCATAAAACAGTGCCTAGCATCGGCACAAAACGTAATCCCAATATCTCGATATCTCTGTACCTCAATATCTCGAAATCTCAATGTCTCAATCACAATATCTAGGGCGTCGTCAGTCCAGACCGGCCCCTACCATCCATCTCAAGACCACGACGGTATCCTCCGGATATCCGACGCGTCGGGAAAAATCACCGGTCGGTAGTGCTCCCCTGCCAGGCTCAACGTCAACAACACGATCCTCTTGCCCCAGGGTACCGCACCGGGCCCACCATGTACCCGAAACGGTTCCTCCACTCCTCGAATCGGGTCTCGAAATCCATCAGCAAACTCATGGTGGACGACTCATACATCATGGGAAAACAGCATTTTTATTTAAAAAGAGAGAAAGCAGTTTATATATGTTTTGCGGTTTTCCTCCAAATCCATAAAATATCATGGAAATCTGAATCATCAACAGCATGTAAAACCATGAATATAAGCAGGAGAATCCATGAATACGGCATAACAATGAATAACAGTATGCATGAAGCGACAAGTAATAACTACAATATCTAAGCTGGCATATGAGGTATGTACACTAATATTATGTCAAACTACTAGCTATCAATCTAAGTTAAGCAATAATATTTTCTAAGGTGTACGTGACATGGAAATTACCGATGAAGATGTGTGTGAGCCGGCAAGTAAGTGTATGTGGTACATACGCATCATCTGTAATGGTGCTGGTGTCCTAACAGCATAATGTCAACAATGCAATATGAAATAACAATGTAAGTATGCGATGCGGAGCGAGCAACCAAAATGAGCGGGAGCTAAATATTAAACAATGGTGCCATTTGAAATAAAACGAATCGCGGGGTTTTGAAAAATAGGGGATACGGTGGTTTTTAAGAAAGGATACGTTTTTTGAAATATCCGTAGATCCCTTGACCTGTCTTTTAAAATACCCACGATCCGCTAGTTTGAAATAGGTAGGAGTCTAATCTAATCTAACAACTACACTAAACTATACGGCTGAACTAACAAGCTGAACTACAGGTAAGGAAACCGCCTATCATCTGAGTCGATACATATAAATACCTGTATATGTATAGTCGGTGATCCCGCCTCAATAATATCATATTCGATACCATATCTATAATCAGGCATCCCAAGTCAAGAGTGCGGATCAATCATCAATATAGCTCGTACGTAAATCCGTCGTACGGCATCCCAAATCTGGGTACGGGTCAATATCATATTCATCACACTATTCATCCGGTATCCTCTTTATCAAAGATCATAGTCTAGGGTACTGACCTATGTCTAATACAATACTAATATCCTCAATATAGTCATGATCTGCCTACTGATCGACAGTCTCGTACAAACAGATATCATTAGCACATATCATCATCAAGGGGTATACATCGCCCAATACGGCCTAGGATCAATATCCTAGCATACCATATCTCATATCACGATCACATGTCGACCATTTAATTAATAACACTATTCACCCGTATTGTCGTCCCAAGATCCGCTATAACACCAGGACGTACCTCAAGTACGAATCCTGCCATATCACCGATATCACAATCTCAACACAAAACTCATTGACTCATCTCAATCCCAAGTATCATCCTCAAATCCGTATGTGAACACATAGTCCCATACCCATGTGAACACATAACAATATATTCCCGTAAGCACAAATGAAAGAAGAAAGTATGCAAGTATGGGTGGGTGTGTGCAAGTGTGGTGCGACCACTACTCTAGGGTTTCACGACACTAAATCATCCAAGAACACCAAATATCCATATTTATCATCAATAACTCAAACAATATAAACAATATATATGTGTGTATATGTATTCGTATACATCGCCACGAACTGCGGGGGTGCTATACGCCATCCACCCGACTTCTCCCCGTAGATATAAATCTACTCACCTGGTCCTCGCTCGCCGGTGCCGACATCGCCACGCGCTTGCTTGTCGTCTCAAAGTCCACATGGGGTACCTACATATCATAACGCACCATATCGCATTAAAATCCGACTCATGACCAAAACGACGCACGAATCCCACAAAGGCAAAAACCTATGGTTGCTTTCACAAATTGACCCAAAAACCCTCGACGTCGGCGTACAAACGCCAAACCATCGAGAAAACTCCCAACACACTCATTTGTACAATTACAAGCACTAATTATAATATAAAATAGCTTAAAATTCACAAAAACCCCAATTTCACTTAAAAAGTCATTTTTCCGAAAATCTAGCAAGCACAAATCACCGTTTTAGTACAAAACTCGATGTATAAACGAATCTAGCGGCCACAATATTCACTAAATATCTTACATAAGTCATAAAAACAATTCCCATAATTTAATCTCGTTAAATTCCAAAAACCCTAAAATTCTAGTTTACAAAATACCTAAATTTTAACAATTTTATAGCAAAAATGCACAAACTACAATCTAGCTTGGATTTTCATGAACTAAAGTATTAAACTACACTTTAAAATGTTAATAATGCCATGAATACCCTAATTAGATTTTTGTCTCCATTATTTAATCAAATTCCAAAAACCTAGTTTGCTTAAAAAACTTGATTTGGACAAATTAAATGCAACAATTTACATAATAGCAACAAGATTAGGTTTTCCAAACCTTAAGAGGTTCAACTACACAATTAAAGTATGAACAATTTATCAAAACCCTTATCTTGATCCAAACCCAATTCCTTACAATTTCAACTTGAAGGGTAAACCAAGTTAACACCTAATTAAACACTTAATTAAGCTAGCATAAGCAATAATCAACAATTTAACTATAAGGTTAAAATTATACCTCCATAATTTTATTGATCTCACAAGAAATCTAGCCTCCCAAAATGCTCTCATTTCACCAAGATCCAAGCTTGAATGGCAAAGGAATAATGGGTAGGGATTAGATTTGAGTTTTGATGGAAATTTGTGTGGATTTAGTGGATTTTATGATGATTTTGGAGGTGAATGAAGTGGGGAATTTTTTTGGACAGCAGCCTAAGGGAGTGCTCGGCCACAAGATGAAGGGGAGAGAGAGAGTGAGGTGTGAGTTTTGGTGAGAAAGTCCAAGTCAAAAGCCATGTCCCAATAATTAACCCCCATGCCTAATATCTTATTCCATTCTTTTCTTTAATAAATTGTGTAAGGAAAAGAAGTGGGCACAAGAGAATTAGGGTTGCTGCTGTGGTGGGGCCGGCCATGTTGTGGGGGAGTGAGGAGAGAGAGGGAGGTGAAGAAAGTGGGGAGAAAAGACAAGTCCACACCCCTTTTGACTTTTCTTTCATTTTCTTTTCTTTTCTTTTCTTTTCTATTCAAAAAGGAAGTGATTGGAGAGAGAGAGGGGGGGGAGGGGCTGTAAAAGTGGGTTGGCCACATGGGGAAGGGTTGATGGTGAAGTGTGTGGGTGTGGGGAAAAATGATAAAGGTTATGCCCCAATTCCTATTAACACTAATTTCACCGAAAAAGCCTTTTTCTTCGATATTTTCTAAACCGTTTTGGCAAACCATTTCATTTCAAAAATCACATGATAAAATTTTGTTTAATGTGTTATGATGCACAAAATTTGTTTCAACTCATTTCAATTTGTAATTTTTTCTAATTAAATGTATTAGTGACGGCTTAAAATAATATTAAAATAATTAATTTCGGAAAAATTTTCAGAAAATTTGAAATTTCACCAGTGGGTCAATAAACACCAAATACTAGCAATTACATAGCTAGAATATATATATTTAATTTTATAATAAAGATATTTGTATTTTGACTTTTTACAGAAAACCCCCTTATTTTACCTTTTTTTCGAAATTTCACCGAAACGATTTTCAAAACGTTACAGCGTAGGTTAGTCTAAATCCATATTTCTTAGATTTGGTGTTTTTATTTGAGTACCGTTAATCTATTTTTGGATTAAGATCGACTTAAACGTATGTGAGCATTTTGGGGCTCGGTTGGTTTTTTTTTAAGGATATGTTAGTCCAATTTGAGACTAAGATCTACTTAACGGGGTTTTCGGATCATTTTTGCTTCAGATCTAACAAAAGAGCATTTGGGCTCTATCGTTTTAGTTTAAGGACGTTTCAGTCCATTATCGTCATTTTGGAGGCGAAGTTCTAATTTAAGGACATCTCGGTCTGTTGATCACCATTTTGGATGTGAGGCTTTAGTTTAAGAACGTATTGGGCCGTTGATCACCATTTTGGAGGTGAGATTTTAGTTTAAGGACGTCTCGGTCCGTTGATCACCATTTGAGGGTGAGATTTTAGTTTAAGTACGTTACGGTCCGTTGATCACCATTTGGGGGTGAGATTTTAGTTTAAGGACGTCGCGATCCGTTGTTGCCGTTTTGGAGATGACGGTTAGTTTAAGAACGTTTCGGTCCGTTGTTAGTTTAGGGACATCTCGGTCCGTTGTCCATCTTGTGTGCACGTGTATTTGTTACGTGATGGGATGAGCAACGATGATATGGGATGCATCCAGTCTGGGATGTGATTTGATTTGGGATATGCACGTCAGTTTGGGAAGTGCACCGAAAAGCAGTTGGTTGTCGGGACCCGCCACCTCTCTAAAGACGTTGAGGAATTACAACGACATGTATCAGAGGTGTAGAAAGATGTGCCCTTGAACCAATTCCCGTAATTGAGGGAAAAGGGATTAATGGTAAATCCAGGAATCATTAGTCGTATTTTTAGACTAAGATTTCCTCAAGGGAATGTGGGACGAATATCGTTTTGGGAAATCATCAGTTGGATGATCGATAGCCGTATTTGGGACTAAGATCAGTTTGGAAAGTAGTGAACTCATGGGCTCGGTTCATCTGAATTAGGGACCTAGCCAACTTGGGCTTGGTCAACTCAGTTTTCTTTTTATTTGAAAAGAAGTGCTAAGCACTTGTTTGGGCTCAGTTTCTTTTTTTTTGTAAAAAGTGTTGAGCACTTATATAAGTTCTGACGCTCACACATAACAATGTAGGGTTTTCAGTCATTGGGATTTACCTAATAAGTGTTAAACGCTTTACCCTTTTTTGTCTCTTTATAGAGTGATGAGAACTCTTTATAGCACCCACGTGCATAGCACGTGAGGCGCTAGGCGTTTCCTAGTAAGTTTCAAGCACTTTTTACTCTACGGCGCCCACGTGAGGGACACGTGAGGTGCTGGGCGTTGGGCGCCGCTCACTGAATGATAAGAACTCCTTTATTTTATAGCGCCTACGTAAGAGGCACGTGGGGCGCTGAGTGCCAATCACCGAGTGCTAAGCACTCCTTTATTTTGTAGCGCCCATGTGAGAGGCACGTGGGGCGCTGGGCGCCAGTCCCTGAGTGCCAAGCATTCCTTTATTTTGTAGCGCCCACGTGAGAGGCACGTAGGGCGCTGAGCGCCAGTCACTGAGTGCTAAGCACTCCTATATTTTGTAGCACCCACGTGGGAGGCATGTAGGGCACTGGGCGCCAGTCACTGAGTGCTAAGCACTCTTTTATTTTTATTTACCTAATTTTCCAAGAAAAGAGTTCTTCTTCGAGAATTTAATTCTCTGTTCTTTCGGAAGCTTATGGGGGGGTTCCTCCTCTTTATACTTGAAGTCTTGGGTCCTTTATATAGTAGAGGTAATTTGTTAATTAGTTTTGAGAGAATCTCTCATCAAAAGATCCCAATTGATTTGGGGATTTTACCCACCATTGGATCTTTGATCCAAGGACTTCTTTTTACAGAAAGTATTTTCTTGTTTTTAACGAGATTAGGGAAATATTTTCCCATATAGAATTCATTCTGCAGAATGGTGATTCTTTAATCACCATTGGATTTTTAATCCAACGGTATTTTGTTTTACAGAAGGCAATCTTTCTTGTTTAGAAAGATTGAGGGAATATATCCCCTCAACAGAATTTAATTCTGCATCCTGATGATTTATCATCTCCGTTGGATTTTTGATCCAACGGCTCTGTTTAACAGAGAGTAGAATTTAATTTTACTAGGCAACGGCGCACACGTGATGTGCACGTGGGAGTTAATTAAGGTTTTAATTCCTTCATTTGCTTTGCACATTGGCGCCCATATGAGGAGCACGTGTGGTGCCAATAAGAGTTTTTAACTCTGGCGCTGGCGCCCTTGTGAAAGGCACGTGAGGCGTTGCTTCTTAAATTTTGAACAGAGCTTTGCTCTTTTATTGGGGGAAACAGTATGCCCTAGAGGCCATTATTGTATATTATAATGGATGCTTGGATATATGTACATAGATGACTTTCTTGCTCGACATGATAGTATGATATCTGGTTGCACTTTATCTTAACATGTACATTTATATTATTATATTGTATCTCTGATACATGTTGATAAAACCGTTAGGATGTAAACTTGACTACCTGGACTATGATGCAGATCATACTAGTGGGGCATGTGTAGTCTGCAAGCACAACCTTTAACAGTTCCTAGTCGAGGGGATATCGAGACAGGGCATCGATATTCCAGAGTAGACTAGTGTGTACGTTTCTTGACCCTGTATGGGGCGATGGTTGATCCCATAACCACTGGTGTTTGGCAACATAGATTGTACACAGGTGCTCATTAGAGAATGGGTAAACCGAACAGGACACGCCGAGAACTCTTAGATCGTACCATACCTATCGTCAGATAGTAGTTCTCTGGTGGCACTTGTACAGGTTAGTATGTAGACCCAAGATCGTCATAGAATCTTTTTTGGTTCCTACTGCGCTTTGATTTCCTCCCTACCGTGGCTCAAAGGAGTCGTGCAAACAGGTGGATTTTAGGTACAGTTCCGAGTCATATGGAGGCAATGAGCGATAGGAGGTGTTTCGTCTCTCCCGGTATAGGGAGTTGATGTTGCGCTATGCTCGATTGGATATAACAGCAAGTCCCTGGCCAGAGCTGATGAGATTTACTGGTAAGTGTTATCAGTAGTTTCTCAAACGGTTATAGGCCACACATCGGCATGACTTATCAAGTTACTGGGGTCTGATGATTCCACCCCTAGACTTGATATGCGACATATCAGACGAAGAGACCGAACTGTACGGTAAGTGTTGCTTATAGGCTTCACGGGAGTTTGGACAAGCTTGCTTGTTGATCTTCTATTTGCTCAATACCAGGGTAGCCGTTACGTCTAGCTAGTACCGCTGATGGCCTGTAGGTGACTGATGTGATCATTACCTACTGCTGGCGTATTGACGAGTCTTTAGAGTCCCACACAGATGTTTTCTAGCTCAAGCGAAACGAAGTAGGGCACATATGGTGATATGTGCAGATGCTTGATTAAATACAAGTATATGATACTGTATTCTAATCTCGCGATATTTGATATCGGTTAGGTTATATATAATATAACCGGATTATGGAATCATGTGTTGATTCGATGATTTACTGTATGTATGTATGTGTGTGTGTGTGTGTGTGTGTGTGTGTGTGTGTTTGATACTGGCTAGTTGTATATGATATGACCTGATTATTGAATCAAGTATTGATTTAATGAAGTATTGAATATTTGTTGGTTATATGACCGGGTTATTAAATCAAGGGATGGTTTAATAATTTGATATACATATTCATATGATATTAGTTAGTTTTTTATGATATAACCGGATTACTGAATCAAGTGTTAATTTAATAATTTGATATATATTTATATTTGATATATTAATATATATTAACCAATATTAGCTCACTAATGAATTTCTTCTCTTGATTATATATATATATATATATATATATATATATATATATATATATATAATACACTATTATGTCATGGTGGATGATACATAGTACATGGGTGTATGAGATTCACACCTAGGGTTACAGATTTTTTGATAATTTATATTTAAATGGAAATTAAAATGAGAGGAAATGAGTCATGGCTTAGATGCTTGTAGAAGCATTGAGAAGCCATGACTCATCCTCTCATTTTGTCTCTATCTTAGATATTTATTCATCATAATAAAACCTTTAGCCCATGATTAACTCTCACTCATCACTTGAGGTTTTTCTTTCACCCTAGTTCATCTTCTTCTTCCTCTCATTAGCTCTCTAGCTTTTCTTGAGGTGATGAAATAAAAAGAGAAAGATAATTCTAAAGTGAGCAAAATTCCTACTTCATCAACCTACTCTCATCTAGCCCATTAGTGTAGCTTGTTTGCTTCAATAATTTCTTAATTAGTGAAGAGGTAGCTTGAGTTAGAGATTTTTCAAGGTGGATCATCTTCGATCTCAAAGACGACGAAGCAAGCTCATTCCTTCCACCAAGTGGAGCCTAAAAAGAGTTCTAGGGACTGCTACTTGGAGCTTAGGGATTACTACTTGGAGCTATTGATGTGAAGGACTGGTCTACAAAGGTTGTATTCCCTATTCACTTAGTGTAATATTAGTTTTCATGCTTATAAACCCTAATTCTTTAGTTCGATTCTAGGTTAGTATAGCTTAGCCCACTAGATTTTTTTAAATCGCATACTTGATGCCTCTAGAAACCTAGTAGTGGAGCTAAGACATACTTTCAGCTGCATGAGCACGTCTTTTAACGTGGCTACCTGTTTTTTAGATAGTAGCTCACTGACGAACGTTGGCCTTGGATCATTTTCTATCGCTAAGTCAATTTTTCTTAGGTTTTCCGCTGTAGTGTGTATTCCATCTTCCAGCTCTTTTGATGCTGGTGGAAACTCCGAGATCACCTTGTCCTCGTCTTCATTTGCAAAGCACCTGTGTCACGCTCTGCTTCCTAAGATACACGAATACGGCACGTGACAGAGCCAACCATGCTACCTATGGCTAGGAATAATCCCTCCATAGTCACATTACGGCTGTCAAGGTGATATCAAGAATAGTAAAATAAAATCTAACTAACACATGTCCATCTGCCACAATAAATAAAATTAAGAAATGCATATTGCGGAAATGAATCAAGATCCAATAAAAACAATATCTGAATCACATCCCTTATGAGATCACATCGATAAAAATAAAACTATTGAAATAAAAGAAACTAAGCATCTCTAAACTAAACATTTAGCTCCTCATTTCTCGGCTTGCTTGCTAAAATATTCCTGATCTGCCTGCGATAATGTCAAAGGAACTGGGCCATGCAAAACACAGATTTCAGTGCGTCATAAATATGAAACTAATAGTAATAACCAGGATAAGATGCTATGGTTAATCATAAATGTAAATAATAAACACAAGTGTAAAATAGTGAGATATAGTTGTATGTGATGTGTATCCTAAAGTCTGTGCTTCTAGGTTTTCTATTCCACAAGTCTTTGAAATCAGTTTAATGGAATCGTCGATATAACTCAATAGTATCTCGTGTGCGCCCGGGACCACGGTCAAGATTCTCGGGGCTGAATCCGAGACGTGCCGCTAAGCAGTAAACATGTAACATATATAGATGAATGATGTCAGCATCATCATTCCGGAGCTGGCCGAGCCCATATAGACTGATCAGTATCTGGAAGTATCGAACTGTTGAGTTACAAGTCAGGTTTCATTATTGATTTCCCCTTACGCCCAAGGTTTTGTGTTCAAGTCAGGTATTGATGTTATAAATCTAATACCAACACAGAATCAAGCAGGTACATGTCTTGTCTATGTAGACAACAAGTCACGTCCGTCAGGACAACATGTCAGGATTGTCGACATTAGCAAAAGATCCAAGTAACAAGTCTGGTAGTGGGTCAAAAATATGTTATGCAATATATTTTAACCCAAAGAGACACCGAATGTAAAACTATAACCAATATTGAAACATGGAAACCACAACTAATGCCAAGATGTATATGTATCTATCTGTAATAACCGTTTCACGTCCATTACCATGCATATTGCAATCTAGATAACATACTGATATAGTAGTATGATAATATTGTGATGATACGGCATGCAACTAGATAAACCATTATCGGTACGGATACCGATTGATACTATAAAACTGTAACTTGGTACTACTTGCTGAATGTTAAAATGTATGTACTATAGTCAAGCATATAAATATTGATATAATCAAAATAGCATGTTGCAAGTTTAGAACTTTCCTTATCAAATCTCACATCGAGATACGGATATCACGTTCTGATGCGAAACAACGCCATGATACCAAACTCACATACGCAAGACTTGACCTGGTTAAGCAACTGCGTGACATGGTTGTTAGTAATATGTATGCCCTAGATGCCGTTATTATATGATATAGTGGTTGCTTGGACATATATCTAGAGGACAATCTTGCTCGACATGATAATATGCTATCTGGTTGCCTTTATCTTAACATGTTCACTGGTATTATTATAATGTCTCTCATATACATATTGATAAAGACCTTAGGATGTTTACTTGACTACCAGGACTATGATGCGGATCATACTACTGGGACCTAGGTAATCCACAAGCACATCCTTCAATTGTTCCTAGTCGAGGGAATATCGAGACAGGGCATCGATATTCTAGAGTAGACTAGTGTGTACATTTCTTAACTCTGTATGGGGGAGATGGTTGATCCCATATCCATTGGTGTTTGACATCAAAGATTTTACACAGGTAACCATTAGAGAATGGGTACACAGAAAAGGACTCGCCGAGAACTCCTAGATGGTACTATACCTATCGTCAGATAGCAGTTCTCTGGTGACACTGGTACAGGTTAGTCTTTAGACCCGAGATTTTCATAGAGTCTTGTGTGGTTCCCACTGTGCTTTGATTTCCTCCTTACCACGACTCAAAGGAGTCGTGCAAACAGGTGGATTTTAGGTACAATCCCGAGTCACATAGAGGCAATGAGCGATAGGAGGGGTTTCGTCTCTCCCGGTATTGGGAATTGATGATGTGCTATGCTCGATTGGCTATAACAGGAAGTCCCTGGCTAGGACTGTTGATGAGATTTACTGGTAAGTGTTATTAGTAGTTTCTCAAACCATTATAGGCTATACATCGGCATGACTGATCATGTTATTGTGGTCTGACGATTCTACCCCCAGACTCGATGTGCGACATATCAAATGAAGAGACCGGACTGTATGGTAAGTGTTACTTATAGGCTTCATGAGAGTTTGTACAAGCTTGCTTGTCGATCTTCTATTCGCTCAATACCTGGGTAGTCGTTACATCCAGCTAGTACCGCTGACGGCTTATGGGTGACTGATGTGATCATCACCTACTGCTGCTGTATTGACGAGTTTTTAGAGTCCCAAACAGAAGTTTCCTAGTTCAGATGAAACGAAGTAAGGAACATATTGTAACACCCGAGCCCAATAATACTATTTCTGTTACTGGTTGAGTGTTAGACATTGCTCATTTCAATTATCTTGCTTGTTTGGTTCTTGTTGCAAAATTTTAACCGACTAAGTCATTTTTGCATATAACAAATTTTAACACCTAAAATGAAATTAAAAACATCCATATTGGCCTACTTGTCACCACTAGTCGCGTGGTAGCGTCCGCGCGTCGAGATTTCATTCCGTTCGGTGAAACGGACGAGTTTGGACGGCTACGCGCACATGCAAGTGTCCGACTTGGGGGCATGCATTTTAATCATAAGACATCTCATTTTAAAATTTGGAACTCGCTTAAAATCCTATTATTTGAATTTCAAATATTTGGGCGCAACCCGGGCGCGATTTGGAAATGTTTCATTTAGCGCCAAAATCCTGAATTAATAAAATATATTAAACCATAATAATATTCACAGATCTTACAGTTAACTTAAATATTTAGAAATCTTTTTAAATCTTTCTCCCTCCCACGCCTCAGCCAATCGCGAGGCTGTTTCCGTGGGCCCCGTCTCTCTCTCTCTCTCTATCTCTATATCTCTCATCCTCTGTCTCTCTCTCTCTAAATTCTCTTTCTCTCTCTCTCTCTAACTGTCTCTCTCTCTCTCTCCCATACACGTATTTTAATTTCTCGCATTCGCCTTCCTCTCGCAGATAACCCACGCGAGAACCCAGCACCCCCTCCTCCATCGCCGCCACCGCCGATCCCTCGTCTCCATGCCCTCATTTCCATCACCTCTGCCTCCTCTCCTCCTTTTCCTCGACGGCGCCTGCAACCCACCGTCGCCTACACCTGGACCTCCTCAACTCACCGTCGCCATCCCCCATTATCCACCAAGACCTTCCACGTTCTCATCGCCACCATCTCCGCCTTCTAACCGAGCCATCGCTGCCTCCATCTTCTTCTTCTTCATCCAGAACCCCGAGCTCCTCGTCTTCCATCGCCAGGGAGCAAGTCCCACAACCGTGAACCCATCTCGCCGAACCCTTTCCACCATCGTTGCCGATCACCGAGTAGCCTGAACCCCGACCACCTTCAACCCATCTCCTCAACCCCGAGCATCCCAAATGGCCACATCCTCTTCACCATCACCACAACCCATCAACCTCGCCGAGAACTCCGATCGATCTCCCTCGCCATCGCAGCCTTCGCCCTCGGCCAATACCCACAACAGAGAACCCATGACTCTTCAGCCACACCTTGCTGCTACCGCACGCTGGCTTCGAACTCCGGCCATACTCCTCATCCCCTCGTCGACACCACCCATATCGACACGACCCCCTTGTCTTCATCATCACTCTAGCCAGCAGCCCGTGGCATGTCACCGTTGATCGTGGCCACCAGGTTGAGATCAAAGATCTGATCTTGCTTCGTGTCATGGGTGCATGCAGTCGTGTCCGCATTCGTCTCACGGCAAGTATCCGAATACTTGCTCTAACATGCTAATATACAAGATCGAGTCTTGCTATACATTTAATTATCATATTATTTAATATAATAACACAGTTGATGGTAATATCGATACTATGGTATAACTTAGAATTGACGGTTGCAATTATCATTAACATTGAACCATTATAGTAGATTCATGTAATTATTTGGTCTGCTATTAATCCATGCTTTTAACTAACTAAATCAATTAGATCGTCCTTGCTTTTATTTGTTAGACTATCCATGTGACAATTATTTATACTTTACTGTTAATTTCATATATCTTCATTACTTCCTGTTATTTGATATTGCACTACCCTATGATTATTGCATCCCAAGGGTGCTCGAACCTGTTAAAATGATAATACAACTGCACCACATTAATGCACCATTGTAATTAAATGAACTGTTGTTGTTGTTTACTTTATCTCCTGCTGTTATTCCTTATTCGATTATATACCTGTTGTGAGCACACCTTCGATTGCATTACATATTGACCTGACCTTGCTACACATGACATACACATACCTACCGATGCACCGGACATGGTACCCTTTACTACCAACTCAACCTGTTGTACCATGACCTGACTTGTTACCTGATCTCATGCCTAATGCCAACAAACCTGACTTGGGGTCCTCATGGACCATTCCTGTTGTCTATCCAGACAAACCTGCTTTTACCTGATCCTGTGTTGGCATTAGTTCTTGATTACTGAATACCTGACCTGACATACATAACTTGGGGGTATGGGGAAATCAAAGGTGAAACCGACTTGTAACTCAACAGTTCGATACCTGTTCTGATCAGTCTTACGGGCTTGGCCAGTCCGGGAGTGATGATGCTGACATCACTCGTCCATCCTGCTACCTATTACTGCCTAGCGGCACGTCTCGGATTCAGCCCCGAGGATCTTGACCGTGGTCCCGGGCATGCACGGGATACTATTGAGTTACATCGACGAGTCATCAATTGATTTCAAAGACTTTAGAATAGAAACCCGATAGAACAGTATAGTTACCCACTGCACACTACCCTGCACTGTTATTTCATATTATTGCTTTATTCATGATTATCCCTGCATTGCTTATTACCATGTTTATATTATATTATTGGGTGACATGACGCGCTGACGTCTGGGTTTTGCATGGCCCAGATTCTTTACCTGACGCCGACTGAGCAGGAGTACTTCAGCCAGCAGGCTGATTTGTGAGTTCTGTAGTGGTTAGTTTATTTATTGCATTTTATTTCCCGGTGTGATCCCGCATTACGGGACGTACCTTTCTATTATTGCATTGGATCATTTGCTTCCGCACTTATTATTCATTGACTCTTGTTATTATGGATTTGGACATGTGTTAGATTAGTTTATTTATCTTGTTCTTGATATCTCTACAGCCGTAATGTGACTGTGGATGGATACTTCCTACCCACAGGTAGCATGGTTGGCTATGTCACGTGCCCAATCTTGCGTACTCTGGGAAGCGGGGCGTGACACATATGCTATTATGTGCGGGGGCCTGATTAAATACGAGTATGTGATACCGTATTCTAATCTGGCGGTTATTTATTATCGGTCAGGTTATATGTGATATAACCGAATTATCGAATCAAGTGTTGATTTGATAATGTGATATACATATAAATGATATTAGTCGGTTATATGTGATATAACCGGATTATTGAATCAAGTGTTGATTTAATAATATGATTTATATTTATATTTGATATAATTATATATTAACTAATATTATTGCTCACTAATTATCTACTTAATATATATATATATATATATATAGCATGGTTGCATTTTCTATTTTTTGGAAAATAGAAAATGAGGTGGAAAATGAGGAGCATGGGTAAAGCATGGATTTGCTTATTTTTATATTGGTCTTGACTCACTATTAGAGCATGGTTCTATTTTTATTTGATAATTTATTGGATGGTTCAATAAGTGAGAGTGAGACTAAGCCATTCTTCACTTGATGATTTATTTTCTCATGATCTCATCTCCTTCAAGCTCTCTAAATTTTTCCATCTTCTTCAACCTCCACCTCCAAGCCCTAACACTCACATGAGTTGTGAAACCTAAGACTTGTGAGAACCCTAGTGAGCTTTGAACCCCTACTTCACCATCCTACACTAGATTAGCACTTTGGTGTAGTATGTTTCCTTCACTAAAGAGTTTAGTGAAGAGGTTTCTTGGATTAGCGGAGCTTCGGATGGATCATATTCGGCACGAAGATCGCAAAGGAAGCTCGATCCATCTTCAAATGGAGCCTAGTGGAATCGCGTGGACTACTACACGGAGCTTGTGAAGAGAAGGACTCAGTATATAAAGGTTGTAGCATCCTTCACTTAGTAAAGATTTCTTTATATCAAAACTAAAACCCTAATCATCTAGTTTAAGATCTTGGTTAGTGTTGATTAGGACCCAAAAAAATTTTAAGTTGGCATTCTTGATGCTAGTAAAACCTAGTGGTGGTGCTGACAAACACTTTCATGGTTTCAAAGCCAAGGCTAGAAGATTAGACGATATTTATAGAATCACGAAACCGAAACAACTCCGAAACCGAAACCCAAAACACCAAGTTTCTGTCAATTTCAAAATGATCTCTGAATTTTTTTTAACAAGTACAGAATGTTACATGTGATGTAACTAGAACACTAGAGAAATTTGAGGCCAAAACTCCAATAGTGACCCAGCGAGAATTGCAATATAACCGCCCTCGCCAGCCCCCCATAATTCTTTTTGTCTCGAATTTGTTTGGTGTTCTATAGGCTTGGTTTTGGGGTTTCAGATTATGTTTGATTGGCCTATTTTGCAAGAGATGTTAACTTTTGTTAAGGAGCTTATACAGAGTGTTTCGTTGTCGTAATTTTTATATCGTTTCGGGTTTAAGTTTGATATATGATACAGTAGTTGGAATCCATATTAAATTAATTTTTTGAAAACTACTTTTTTGTAAATCTAGCATGTTAGTCTCTATTGATCGATTGCCACGAAATTCCGATTCAGATCAAAACTCCATCGCAATCGCGTATCATACGTGAAAACCCGCCAAATAACTTTACTAGGTAGCCATACCCCATAGCCCCGACCAAGTGACTTTAGGAAAACCCCGTTGCCAAAAGCATCCACTCAGGTGCTCGCTGCCACAGTGTTCCGCTTAAGTGAACTTAGTCGACGGCATCGGGGGTGCGGCCATCTACTAAAATTCCCGACGATTATTCGATCGAGTAGTCAGGAATCTTGTTGAATTACCCGACTAAGTTATTGAAAAGTGTTTTCGAATTGAGACTAAAATGCATGGTTTATAGGGTTAGGCATGAAATTCGAAATATGAGATATTCCGGGTTTATGATGTCTAAGAAAATGCGGATTCTAATTATTGTAGTTTTTCATTTCTTTTCTGCGACCGTAAGTGTAATATGTGGGGTATCCCAAATTTCATTGCTATAAGTTAACGGAATTTAGGATACACATACTTACTTACGTTGATGACATGTGATATTATGTGTTGCCATGATATGTTATATTGGATCGTCGTGAATGAATAGCCGAGCGTTTTTGCGTGAGATGAGAGTTTTTAAATTTTCATTCATGTAAAAATTGTATGAAATATTCTTTTATTATGACACTTCCGGGTTGAGGATGATGTCACCATTGATATATATTATTTACTTTTCCGCATTAGGATAGACTGAAGGCGGGGAGCACGAGTAACCGGGTTCTGCAGTCCAGTAGGAAACCATCTCGAGGAGTCGAGACCGGGTCTCTTAACTCTAGAATTGGCAGGGTTACTTTCCGCTCTCGTAGGGGTCTAGGGATGTTAGTTTGGCTACTCATCACGACTGTGGAATCAGAGTTTTTCATTATTTGCTTAATTTAAAATACGGACCTCCTATTATATCCAATATTTCATATGTTGACTTCTGCTGCTGTGTTCTGTGATGTGATCATATAACCGTGTGAGACGAATGCTATATTATATATATGATATATAATAAACGTTGCTTATGTTTTGCATCCGCGCTAGTCCAGCTCCCGCTCTGCCGTTAGTTAAGTAATCTAACGGTGTAAGACGGGGCCCCGTGGCGAATGCGGATGGCATAAGCGTACGTTTTATTTTTGTTTCTTTTCTGTGATGTTTAGGGAAACATAAATGATGGGAATTCATTAATGAGATTAATGGAAAGAAAAGAAACCTAAAAATGTTGTAGAATCAAAAGGTTTTAAAAAGGTAGCTCTAGTTTTTGCTTTGCACAGTGGTATTCCTTGATGAATATCCAGCACCTTATTCGATGAGGAAAGAGCCGAGATCCCTTCACCGAGAGTAACCTCTTTAGCAAAACTAGCAAATGCTACAACACACTCGGTTTATCATCATAGCTTCTCTAGTTCTTTCTTTGCATAGTGGTATTCCTTGATGGGTATCCAGCACCTCATTCGATGAGGAAAGAGCCGAGATCCCATCACCGGGAGTGACCTCTTTAGCAAAAGCTAGTAAAAGCTATTCGATTTGTTTTCGAAAACTACTCGATTTTAAAAGCGGAGCTTAAACCACTCCTTTTCAAAATCACTAAATTCTACAACGATATCAAGTTCATTATGCTAAAGGTTTTCTTAAAAACCAACGTAACCCTCCGTCATTTCAGATAAGTGCTGTTTTAGTATTCATGCTACGTTTGTTGGCCTTCGTCAAGGCGTAGTGTGCGGTAGCTGATTAGCGCTTATCTGCCGCATGTCATGCAATTGGATTAGAATAGTCGTACGGCCTTGTTGACTTCCGTTAAGGGTTGTGCGGGTGGGTTTAATTCAATCACGAAATGAACGCGTTGAACTTGACTAGCGGCCTATGGTTTGTTGGCCTTCGTCAAGGTCGTAGGATGTTAGGGGTAAAAACAATCTTAGGAATTTCAAGTGTTGAAATTTTCAATGAGATTGCATACCCTCTATATGATAGTTGGATCCTGATACCCATTGCAGGTAAGTGTTACTCCTGGGAAAGGTTTCCAATTTACAATTAGCTGATCCATTAGGTGTCTAAGAAAAGTGTTAACGGGGTTTTGCCCCAGCAGAAACAACGTTATTTAATTAGTTCTATGCGAAAGCATGGAGAGACTCCCTCGGAGTACCAATACCTGCCTGGCTGAACGATTGGCGAACTTGTCGGGTGTAATTAATCCCGGCTAATTTTAACTTTTAGGGCTTGAAGGAAGATTTGATAAAAACAGTGGAAGCCATCCTGATTATATAAAATAATAACCAATCTAATCTTACAAAGAGCGCCGCAAAAGTGATTATCATTCTCTCTCTCCTAGTAGCCACCAATGACGCGCCTTAATCAAGATAATAATATTGATGTATTGACCGAACCCACTTATTATATTGGGCTAGGTTCCTCTCTATCTTATGACTGTCATAAGTCTGAGCAAAGAATAGTAGAATACCTGGATTCCCACACTACCCAAAACGAAGAAGGGGAATGATGATGCATCTTCTTCGGGTGTGTTCGTTATCGAGAACTGTTTCTTAGTTTGCTCTATGTCCTGGATATTAGATACCGGATCAGAATCCCATGTCTGTAATTTGTTACATGGGCAAAGGAGAGGTAGAGAACTGGGAAAAGGTGATATGTCTCTAAAAGTAGGGAATGGAGCAATTGTTGCAGCCAAAACAGTTGGCGAATATCATCTTGTATTACCAAGTGGTAATATAATGATTCTGAGCAACTGTTATATCGTACCAAAAATATTGTGAATTTTTTCCTAAATCAAGTGTTGATTGGGTATGATACGTTATTTAACAGTATATACATTCTAAATCACAACACAGTTCTAAGTATACAGAACACACGCAAGAGGAACAGTTCAGAAATGAACGAAGCCTTCTTGTGACATTGTAGACTAGGTCATATCAATGCGACAAGACTAGCTAAAGTTCCATAAAGATGGATATTTGAATCCGTTCGAATTTACATCTTATGAAACTTGCGAGTCATGTCTTAAAAGTAAGATGACCAAGACTCCGTTTACTGGACACGGAAAAAGAGCTACTGAACTCTTGGGACTGATACATAGTGATGTATGCGGTCATATGTCTACGCATGCCAGGAATGGTTCCTCGTACTTTATTACATTCACCGATGATCTCTCAAGATACATACATGTGTTCTAGATGAAACACAAATCTGAATCTTTTGAGAAATTCAACGAATATAAGTACAAAGTAGAGAACCAGACAGGTGAAAGTATTAAAATCCTTCGATCTGATCGGGGAGGAGAATACTTAAGCACGGATTTTCTGGAGTATTTAAAAGAGAATGGGATTCTCTCTCAACTTACTCCTCCATATACACCACAGCAAAATGTAGTTTCGGAGCAGAAGAATCGCACCCTATTAGATATGGTGCGCTCTATGATGAGTAATGCTGAGTTGTCTATTTCTTTTTAGGGTTATGCACTTGAGATAGCTGCATACCTATTGAAAAGATTTCCGACCAAATCCGTTGCCTACCACTCCATATGAGATATGGAATGGGAAGAAACCATCTCTTAAACGAGTTAAGATATGGGGTTTCCCTGCCTATGATAAAAAGCAAAATCCGGACAAGCTCGAGGCAAGGTCTGTTTTATGCAAGTTTGTAGGATATCCAAAAGATTCTTACGGATATATCTTCTACTATTCTGAGGAACAAAAGGTGTTTATTGCTCAACATGCCACCTTTTTAGAAAAAGAATTTCTTGTAAAAGAAATTAGTGGTAATGAGGTATAACTGGAAGAAGTTCCAGCTATACAAACTATAACTAACGATTTAGTAGAACCAGAGGATTCAATAGTCCCCGACGAACCTCAGCCACTCCGCAGATCTAGTAGGGTTCCTCATCCATCTGAGAGATACTACGGTTTTCTCATAGACGGTGGGAGCGAGGATTGCATCATGGAAGATGATGACCAAACTAGTTTCGAGAAGGCCATCACAAGTGGAAACTCTGTGAAATGGCTGGATGCTATGCGATCTGAGATGGAATCCATGTACGCCAACAAAGTATGGACTTTGGAAGTTGCTCCTGAATGGGTAAAACCCATCGGGAGCAAGTGGATCATTAAGATGAAACTCGTTGTAGATGGAAAAGTTGAGACTTTCAAAGCTACACTTGTAGCAAAAGGTTTTCGTCAACGACCAGGTGTCGACTATGATGAAACCTTTTCTCCAGAGGCTATGCTTAAGTCCATCAAGATCCTACTTGCCATTACCGCATACCATGACTACGAAATCTAGCAGATGGGCATCAAGACCGCTTTTCTAAATGATGATTTAGAAGAGAGCGTGTACATGACATAACCAGAGAGCTTCATAGATAGTGGCAGCGAAAGCATGTGCAAGCAGCTTAAATCCATCTACAGATTAAAGCAGGCATCACGAAGCTGGAACATTTGTTTCGATGAAGCTGTCAAAGAGTTTGACTTCATCAAAAATGTAGATGAACCATGTATATATAAGAAGGTAGTAGAGAGTAAGGTTGTCTTCCTCATATTGTACGTGGTTGATATACTCTTGATAGGAAACGATGTTCCTATACTACACTCAGTCAAGCTATTCTTATCACAAAAGTTTTCCATGAAAGATCTAAGTGATGCCTCCTACATCCTGCGGATAAAGATCTATAGAGATAGATAAAAATGGATGTTAGGATTTTCCCAAACAGCATACTAAAGAGGTTTAGGATGGAAGATTCTAAGTATGGTAATTTACCCGCTTGTTCAGAAATCACTCTCTCAAAAGAGATGTCTCCCAAGACTGATTTGGAGAGGGCTCGCTTGCGATGTTATGTACCAAACCAGAAATCACTCTCTCAAAAGGGATACCCTATGCTTCGGCAGTCGGGTCTATCATGTATGCGATGTTATGTACCAGACCAAATGTAGCGTACTCACTAGGTGTAGTGAGTGGGTATTAATCAGATCCTGGGCAAAACCACTGGACAGCTGTGAAGAACATTCTTAAGTACTTGAGATAGACTAAAGAAATGTTCTTGGTGTATGGTAACAGTGAACTCCAGGTGGAGTCCTTTACTGATTCGAGCTTTCAGAGTGATAAGGACGATAGTAAGTCGATCTTGGGTTTTGTCTTCACCCTCAATGGAGGGCGGTATGTTGGAAGAGTTCCAAGCAAGATACCGTAGCAGACTCGCCGATGAAAGTTGAATACATCGCTGCCAACGATGCTGCCAAAGAGGCTGTCAGGATGACGAAGTTCATAGCTGAAATTTGTATGGTTCCATCCATTGAGCATCCAATACCTGTGTATTATGATAATAATGGAGTTGTGGCTTTGTCCAAAGAACCCCAGTCCGATCAGAGATCCATACATATTCTTAGGTCACCAAATCAGGGAGATAGTAGATTGCCGGGAGGTCGAGATCAGGAGATTCTACACGAAGGATAACACAGTGGATCCACTCACGAAGGCCCTCCCCTAGATGCAATTCGAGAGACTTTTTGGGATGTTGGGTATGAGATACTACAAAAACTGGCCTAAGTGCAAGTGGGAGATTGTTTGTAATATGTATGTCCTAGAGGCCATTATTGTATGATATAGTGGATGCTTGAACATATATATAGAGGACTTTCTTGCTCGACATGATAGTATGTAATCTGGTTGTTCTTATCTTAAAATGTTCACTGGTATTATTATATTGTCTCTCATATACATGTTGATAAAGCCCTTAGGATATTTGCTTGACCACCAAGACTATGATGCGGATCATACTACTGGGACCGAGGTAGTCCACAATCACATCCTTCAATTGTTCCTAGTCGAGGGAATATCGAGACAGGGCATCAATATTCCAGAGTAGACTAGTGTGTATGTTTCTGGACCCTGTATGGGACGATGGTTGATCGCTTATCCATTGGTGTTTGACTCATTAGAGAATGGATACACCGAACACGACTCACCGAGAACTTCTAGATGGTACTATACCTATCGTCAGATAGCAGTTCTCTGGTGACACTGGTACAGGTTAGTCTGTAAACCCGAGATCGTCATAGAGTCTTGTGTGGTACCCACTGTGCTTTTATTTCCTCCCTACAACGGCTGAAAGTAGTCGTGGAAACAGGTGGATTTTAGGTACAGTCCCGAGTCACATGGAGGCAATGAGCGATAGGAGGGGTTTCGTCTCTCCCGGTATTGGGAGTTGATATTGCACTATACTCGATTGGCTATAATAGGAAGTCCCTACCCAGGGATGTTGATAAGATTTACTGGTAAGTGTTATCAGTGGTTTCTCGTACCGTTATAGGCCGTACATCGGCATGACTTATCAAGTTATTGTGGTCTGAAGATTCCACCCCCAGACTTGATATACGACATATCAGACGAAAAGACCGGACTGTACGGTAAGTGTTACTTATAGGCTTCATAGGAGTTTGGACAAGCTTGCTTGTTGATCTTTTATTCGCTCAATACCTGGATAGCCGTTATGTCCAGCTAGTACCGCTGTCGGCTTATGGGTGACTGATGTGATCATCACCAACTGCTGGTGTATTGACGAGTCTTTAAAGCCCCATACAGAAGTTTCCTAGTTCAGGCGAAACGAAGTAGGGCACATATGCTGATATGTGCAGGGGCCTGATTAAATATGAGTAAGTGATACCGTATTCTAATTTGGCGGTTATTTTTTATCGGTCAGGTTATATGTGATATAACCGGATTATCGAATCAAATGTTGATTTTATAATATGATTTACTGATAAATGATATTAATCGGTTATATGTGATATAACCGGATTATTGATTCAAATGTTGATTTAATAATATGATATATATTTATATTTGATATAATTATATATTAACTCATATTATTGCTCACTAATTATCTACTTAATATATTTGATATATATATTTGATATATATATATATATATATATATATATTAAATGTAGCATGGATGCATTTTCTATTTTTTGGAAAATAGAAAATGAGGTGGAAAATGAGGAGCATGGGTGAAGCATGGCTTTGCATATTTTTATATTGGTCTTGACTCACTATTGAAGCATGGTTCTATTTTTATTTGATAATTTATTGGATGGTTCAATAAGTGAGAGTGAGACTAAGACATTCTTCACTTGATAATTTATTTTCTCATGAGCTCATCTCCTTCAAGCTCTCTAGATTTTTCTATCTTGTTCAACCGCCACCTCCAAGCCCTAACACTGACATGAGTTGTGAAACCTAGGGCTTGGGAGAACCCTAGCGAGCTTTGAACCCCTACTTCACCATCCTACACTAAATTAGCTCTTTGGTGTAATGTGTTTCCTTTACTAAAGAGTTTAGTGAAATGGTAGCTTGGATTACCGGAGCTTCGGGTAGATCGTCTTCGGCACGAAGATCGCAAAGGAAGCTCGATCCAACTTCAAGTGGAGTCTAGTGGATTCACGTGGACTACTACACAGAGCTTGTGTAGATAAGGACTCGGTTTACAAAGGATGTAGCATCCTTCACTTAGTTTAGATTTCTTTATATCAAGCTAAAACCCAAATAATCTAATTTAAGATCTTGGTTAGTGTTGATTAGCATCCCAAAAAAAATTTAATTGGCATGCTTGATGCTAGTAAAACCTTGTGGTGGTACTAACAAACACTTTCAGTGGTAACTGGGCTAGACGACGACAGTGATTGGATCATCTGGATCATCGGCGACGTGCACAACTCCGGTGAAACAATCGGGAAAAGAGAAGATTAGATAGAAGAAGAATAAAGAAATAGGCTGTTAGGGTTGCTGGGGTTTTGGGGACAGAAGAAATGGTGGTGGCAAGGTGACGGAGAGGCCGACGGCGAGGCGTCGTGGCCGGTAAGGGGGTTGATGGCGATCGGAGAATGAGCGGAATAAAGAGAAGAGGGTGTGGTGGTGGTGTGGATTCTCTAGGGTTCCCGACGAGATGAGGAGGTGATGGAGGTGGTCGGGTGGTGGTCGCTTTCAGGCAAGGTCGACGACGAGGGAGTTGAAGGTGATGGGTTATAGCGTCGGAGTCTGGGGTTGAGTCGAGGTCTCGAAAAAAGGAGGTAGAGAGGATGGTGAGGCAGGGGAAGACGAGGAAATGGGGTCGACGGAGACAAGGTGGGAATGTCGATGATGTGGGTTTGGCGTGGGTTAGGGTTTTCTGAGAAGAAGATAGGGAGAAGAAGGAGAGAAAGAGAGAAGGTTTTTTCTTTATAAATTTTATATTATATAATATATATATATATAGGGAGAGAGAGAGAAAGAAAGAGATTTATTTAAAAATTATATAATATATATTATATATATAACTGTAATATATATATTAGTTATAAAGAAATATAATATATATATATGGTAGGATTTTACAGATAATACCAGATTGCCCCGAATATTACCCGTATCCCACAAAAAAATCTAGTTTTTAAATATGAAGAATATACGTAAGGATTTAAACTATACTGTAATATCCTGTAAATTAAAACATATACCCCCAAATAAAGATCTAAGTAAATATACGTAGCGTTCCACATATTAGTCTATTTAACCCTTAGGATACGAACACGATATATGGGCGCAACCGCCTGATATGGGGTACTATGATATACAAGGCTAGATAAGAAAATATATTATTTGGTTTTATGTTGTATTATAAAAGATATGTAAATTCTAAAATATATTATATGTATATATATTCTAGATTTGCATGGATACACTGTACTAGCAAATATTTGATATAATCTCGAATCATGATGGGTTTCAAATATGCGGATCGGATCAGATAAAGACCGCAGCTACTTATTGCATCATTTGCAACCCAATAACAACAATAGTATAGAATTTTGCCGCAAGATTTGAAATACCCAAATATATAGTATAATTTTACTATGGTGTTACAGCCTGCAAAGGTCATTCATAGTCTCGTACCCTCATACTTTTTTGGCGGGGTTACCCTCCAGCTATCGGATAACATAAACATGCCTTGTCGATACTGGTCTTCTATCCAGTTTTTGAAGGTGAAGCAGTCTTCAAGTGGATGACCTATTACTCGGTGATAGGAGCAATAATCCGGATGATGGAACAAATTTAATTGTTCGGGATGCCGAGACTCCGGAAGCTTCATCATTCGGTGCTTCATGATAAGGTTGAATATTTTCTTTGTCTTGTCTTGAGGGAAAGAATATTCCCGACCCATCTTCTTTATAAATGATGGCTCCAATCGAGTTTTTCTCATTTGCACGGGGTCTTGGATCAGCTTTATTGTCATTGAGCGTTATTTGCATTCTTCGCCCTGTTTTTACCTCCATTTTGGGGATTTTCCTTTTCGCGAGAACATATAGCGGGCCGGGGATGAAGAGCATTACTGTTTACTTTCTCCTCAGATTGCTAACTGAGACGTCGTGTCCTGGCCTTTTCATAAATGGCTATTTCGCGGCCCTGGTTGTCCCGGCTCATTTGAAAAGCTTCTTTTATTAACTTGTCAATTTGTTTCTCCAACGACGAACTTAACCTTTTTATAGCGGGAGTTCACTCTGATTTGACGTCACGGCTATTTGGAAGAGCATTTTCCACTTCAGTTGAGCTGTTTACGATGTGGAAACTGTAGATCTGCTCCTGTTTCTTAGAACGAACATATCCGAGCCCGGTTTTCTCCATCTTCCTATTGGGCATCTTTCGCTGAGTCCCGGGAATATCCCGAATCTTTTTGTAGAATTGGGCTTTTCGAACAGTTTGTTCTAGGGGTACACCTGGGCATTTTAACAGCTTTTTTAATCCTTCTGTTTAATATCTTGGTAGACGGATGGGTTGAGGCCTATCGAGTGCAAAATTGGTACCATGCCGGACTTCTTTTTCTACTTTGGTCTCCGTAGATTGGTAGAAGATGATCACTTTTTCACCTCTTCTCCTCGGAGGTACGTAGAAAGTTTGCGGTTCTTATATGTTGTATATATAAAGCGCATCAAGTTCCTTGTAATGCCGAGGCGGAGCCATTGTAATTTATAGACTCTGATCTGCTTCGGCAAAAACTTGCATTGACAGGCGGATGGAGAACACTGTATTGGCCTCGTCCTCTGAGTCGCTGCCAAAGACCAAAATAGGAGTAGACGGTCTGGGCTATTGTTCTGCCATTGGGGTTGCCTTGAGTAGACTATTTATTTATCATCCTCGGTATTGCTCCCAAAGATTGGGATAGTGACGAAGGACTTTTGTTTATTCTCCAGCTTATGACACCTTTCAGTATCCTCGAAGTCTGGTAGGAAGTACTTTACGTCATCATATTTCCTAACTTAGTTTACCGAGAATGGGTTTAGCTCTACTGTGATGGTGTACTCCGAAACATCCTTGAAATACTTCTTACACTGATATTGTGTAGAAGGGATGACATTGTACTCGTGTAACCAAGGCCTACTAAGCAAAGCGTTATAGAAATTCTTGGCGTCAATGACATGAAATTTGATCTCAGTGACGAGTAGCCCGAAATGTAGCGTCAGTATTACGGACCCAAGTGTCCGTAACGACTATGAGTCAAACCCGAAGATGGTAAT
Source organism: Agapanthus africanus (assembly GCA_030015575.1). NCBI lineage: Eukaryota > Viridiplantae > Streptophyta > Magnoliopsida > Asparagales > Amaryllidaceae > Agapanthus > Agapanthus africanus. Next base: position 43,491,939 of record JASDDO010000004.1, on the reverse strand, counting down.
TTTATCTCGGGCAAGGTCCTAAACGTTAATGCAAATTTCCTTCAGCACCCTCACATTGAGAAGGTTAACGGAGGATCCGTTGTCGACGAGAATTGTCCCTATCTTGATGTCGTGGTAGTACCCGGTGACATATAACGGGTGATTATGTTCATACGTACCGAGGAGAATATCTTCATCGCTGAATGTAATATCAGCTGTATGGACCTTTGCAAGTTCATTTTTCATTTTCTCTTCGCGTGAAGAAAGCTTGGAATTGATCGGGCTCCTATAATGTCTTGATCACGGAATCTCATACCTCTTTGGACAGGAGGAGAGCTTCCAATATGCTCAGTTGTGTGGGTATTTTCCTCAGATGAAGCAGAACGTTGTAATCCATCTTGTTTTTCTTAGGCGGATCTTCCATAGTGAGCTCTTTTACTACTCCGTCATCGAGGGCAATTTCCTCAAGGATTTTCTCTTTCTCTTTGTCTTTTTTGTTCAAACCTTTGTTTATAGATTCAAGGTTCTTCTCAGGCAGCGTGCGGTTACACGGCTGAATATTCTTACGGTTCTTCTTCTCCTCTTCTTTTTCGGAGGTGGAGTCTTTGAAGAGAGGGCTGAGGAGTATTTCATCTTCGGAATCACTCCCGAAGGAAAGAACTTGGGGGTTTTCCCCTTCCGAACTTGTACTAACCATATGACAGTTGCCAGTCGTTTCTTCATGTGTGTATGTCTCACTATTTTGCCATTGATGAGCGCTAGCTTCGCACTTCATTCTCTTGAAGTGTTTTTGATGGGCAACGTATCCATGCCACCACTCTTGAAAATACTGCATTCCTCGGTGGGGTGGGTGTCACGACCCGAAATTTAGTTCATGACCGGCACTTAAATCACACAACGTCTAAAGGCGCAACCTAAATTAAGTAAGCCAAAGCCCTGAAATCTAAACCTTTTAAAGAAAATAAAAGATGTGAAGTTTTGAAATAAAGGTATGATGAAATCAAAAGTTTTCTTAAATGCATAGATAATGGAACATGAAAATGCAAGTGGATTACACTAGATGAAAAACATGTTTAGTCTTTTTAAAAATTTGGGCAGCACCTCCTTTGTATGTTTTGATCCAAAACCACATATACATAACAACAATAAAGGCATCCCCAAGCGGGAGCTAGCTCTTCGCCAATCAGCAGAATCACAACCACGCAAGTCAGAAATATATGTATACGACCCTCAACGGCGAAGATCAACACAAAAGATAATGTAAAGAAGCAAGACATCAAATCCCCCAATAGCGAACATATAATCCGTCGCTCTAAGTCTCGCAAACACAAGTCTTTATAAATCTTACTACTTATACAAATACTAGTTTCTGATTCATGGAGTTGACTAGATACAACAGGAATAATAATACAAGAGTGGGCACGATTCGATATGTCCCACCTACCATAGCAAGTCACCCGAATGCAACCTGTGTGCCAGCGATACCGCTACTGATTTATGTGGTCAAACCTGCAAGAACTGTGGCACAATGGGGGTGAGTTGCCAACTCGTGGGTAGAAAACATCAGCAGGTAGAAATCGAATAAAACAACGACTCCTAGGTCAACTATATCATAAAGTTAATACTATGATATCTAGGGTGACCTTGTCTGCATATATGCCAACAATAATCAATGCATGTATGCATGTGGATATCATCCACGTGTCCATCAATGACACAACAACACGAAAACATATGCATGTAAATACGAGGATATCAACCAACGTGTGTCCATCAACGACACATCAAAATCATAGAACCTGAGTGTCCAACATCGACACTCGAAACACCATGAAACCCGTGTCCAACATCGACACGTAAATCCTCATATCTCGGGCTCCATCAGTCCTAATCAGCCCACGGGCTCCGTCAGTCCGGATAGGCCCATATCATCTCACGACTCGATAACCGGAAAATCTTTGTAAGTGTAACATACACATTATCGATAATCGTCTTGGTGTACTAGCACAGGTATATGTAATGCAATGAGAATATCATGAACGTAACAGGAAGTATATCGTAAGCGCAATGCTATAAGGTATACGTATCTAATCGAACGTATCCGAATCGATGAATCTATCAATCGGCATCCAGCATCACAATATCACGTACGGTATAATCCATCGCGCGGCATCCTCTAGTTAAGGGTATGGATCAATCATCCGGTAAAACATCACGTGCGGCGACAACAAACAGAATAGGAATTCTATCGACCTATACAACAATGAGGGTACGGATCTACCGTCTCGTACGGCATATCACTCATCATTCACATAATTATATATATATATATATATATATATATATATATATATATATATACCTATATCTCAGGTCACATCTGTATCAATTATCTCATATCGCCTCGCATCCGTAACGACATATTAAGCCAAGTCATCATATTCATCATATCAATATCTCACATCAATGTCATCTTACATATACAATCTATTTTATTACTCTCATGTCGTATTTATCGACCTCATAACATACCACTATAATCTCATACTCATTCTCTCGCAACTACATATATATATCGTGATTCACATTCACATTCCATGTCTTCATATATCAATTCGAGACATCCTTTCTATCATATCATTTCACACTAAAACCATTAACTATAACCTTAAGTCATGGCATATCTTGTCTCCAAATTATAAATCACATATCAATGGTTGCGGGGGTGCTATACGCCATCCACCCGACTTCCCCCATAGATATAAATTTACTCACCTACAGAACTCCTTGTTCAGGCGTAGTCGATGTGCTTCGTCGTCTCGGAATCCATGCGAAGGTACCTACAATAAATATATAGTCGAAATGCTATTAAAATCAAGTCCGGAAAATGATACGGCACACGGTGCGCTCATAGGTTAGAACATATAAGCTACGCATGAAAAAACAACCCAACAACCCTCGTCGTTGACGTAAAAACATCCAACGACCCAATACAATATCAAATACCAAAACCCAAGTTCACAAATCACAATTACCAATTTCAGCAACATAGGAAATCACTCCCAGATTTCATCTCAGGTTAATTGGGTCTAAACAAGCAAGTACAGGGGATTGGTTACAGGGTAAGCAAGCTATAGCTATAAACTCAACCCAGACTCCAACAGAAATCCGGTGACATTACCCAGAATTCCAAGCTCGCCGGCCATACTAGGGAATTGGCATCTCGTGTTTTGGTGGTGGTCTTCTAGTGGTTAAACTAGGTCAGTAGAATTGTTTGTTTATCTCAGAAACATCCGAGATTGCTCCAGATTCTCTGTAGTCCAACAATACTTCACAAAACCGACACGGAATAAATCCTAAGTTCGTGTATCGGGTTTTAATCTCCTTTTTGGTCCAGAAAATCACCACTAAGGTCTTATAAACAGTCACTACATATCACAAGTCCACATAATCACCTAAACCCCCTCTTGGAATTTCCAAACATCACTAACCCAACTAATAAAAACTCTAAACTAAAATAGGGTATACTAAACATAATAATTTAACTAAAAGATATGGGTTTTACCTTATTTGGCAACTTAAGAATTTTCTTGAGTTGCTCAAAGTATTCAAAATCCAAGCTTGAAAGGTCCAAAGTGTTGAGGATGAAGTTGTGCATCTTTTTAATGAAGGGAGTATAGGGTTTCGGTGAAGGAATGGAGATGAAACATGAGGGTAGAGAAGTTGGAGGAAGAGATGAAGAAGGAGATGAAGATGATGAAGGAAAGAATGAGGTCAAAGTCTCTCTCTTTCTCTCACCCTCACTCTCTCATTGCATGCTCCTATGCCATCATGTGGTCCCCCCCCCCCCATTTCTCTCTCATCAATTATCCTCCCTTGCCTTCACTTTTCTTTTTTCTTTTCTCTTTTAAAACCAAATATCAACAAACACACTAATACAACATGTATCCAAATTGCAACATGACATTGTGCACTAGCCATGGTAAATTAAGAATACGGATTTGGTATAATCGCAATTAGTAGTGCACTAATCAAGTTAAATTTTAAACTTGCATATAATTAATTATAAAAATGCCCAAATCCGTTAAATATATTTTTAAATGAATAAATCATTTTAATCATCAATTGTTTCATAAATAGTGGTATATATATTTATACCATTTTACGAAAACCCCAAATTCGCAAATCGAGTAGTTTTCGCGAAATATATTATTTTAATATTAAATTCCAAAGATAATATTTTATATTTCTGAAATGTTAAAATCTTCCCCCTTTAAATAAATTCGGTCCCCGAATTTAAATTTAAACCCCCAACTACTAAAACATTTGAATAATTAGCTCAAATCAACGGACTCCGAAATCACGGAAGATATAGAAATACCACAGCGCATCGTGTGCACCTGAAAACGAGTACGAAACTCAAAAATCGAACTCCGTCAAGCGTCACGCAAATCATCAGATTTGCACGCAAGTCATCGGAGTTACAATGGAGATACAGATCTCGAAATCCACTACTGAAATCCAATATGCTATAGTCAAAATCATAATACGTATATAGTACGCATCCCTTTAATTTCCTCTAAAAATTGGATAAAACACATGAAAAATCCTTTCCGAATCGTCGTGCGATGTGTAGCTCACAGCACAAGTGGCGGACGCTCAATTGTAACGTAGTAAATATATCTATATATGCTTTTGCTCAAATTATATGTTCCGCCTTTTGAAATATCCCAGAAGATTTTTCTTATAAAATTTCGTGTCACTCACGGACACGTAGTAAATAGCGAGACTATAGCTCCTTTTTGAAAACCTCTCGGTAAACTTTTGATGCATGCAAAAGTGCTCAGGTACTGTTCTCAGATTAGTCATGTTCGGCAACTATATAATATAGTACCTATCATGAAAATAAAGTGCTCAAGAGCAAAATCAGCCACAAAAGGCGTATCCAACAATCACGTGCGTCTGGTGCGCATGAAAATCAAAGCCAAATGCAAGTGCTACGAATGTGCACAAAACCAAACTAAATGCAACCGGTGTGAACAAAAGCATATGTCAACTGCAACGGGTGTGCATGACAACAACATCAAGTGCACCTTGAGTGCACGAAAACCTCAATCCAGTGCAACTAACAGGCACGAATGAAAATCCCAATCGAGTGCATCCGGTGTGCACAAAATCACATCCCAAATTATGCGCCCAACATGGGCGAAAATCAAATCAAGTGCTTCTCTCATGCACGAATGAAATCTAAATCAAGTGCATCCAACATGCACGAATAAAATCTAAATCAAGTGCATCCAACATGCACGAATAAAATCTAAATCAAGTGCATCCAACATGCACGAATGAAATCTAAATCAAGTGCATACAACATGCACGAATAAAATCTCGATCAAGTGCATCTGATGTACACAAAATCCCGCACCATGCGCCTAGCATGCGCAAAAATCCAACCCAAGCGCGTCAGGTCCGTATAAATGCTCAGTGCAGTAAAGCGCACAAAAACGAACGTCAAGTGCAAACGCGCACAAAAACATAAATTTGGTGGGACAAATGCTCAAAGACATAAATCGGGTGCAACCAATGTACGGAGTATAAATCTAGTGCAACCAATGCACGAAATACTAATCTGGTGCAACCAATGCACGAAATACGAATCTGGTGCAACAAATACGCGGAGTATAAATTTAGTGCAACAAATGCACAGAAATTCATCAATAACTCAAATGCATATAAAAACTACACCGAGTGTACCAAGTTGTATAAAAAATCATAAGTGTGTGCAACAATGTGCACAAAACACGTATCAATGTACTGCAAACACATGCGAGCTATACCGAGTGCAAAAACCAAATCGATTTCGTTCCACATGCAGAAAATCAAATCAACTGTATGAAAACCACGAAATCATAAACACGTGCAGCCAAGACACAAAAGAGATATCAAGTGCAATAGATATGCAAAAATCCCAAACCAACACAACGGTTTATAAAACATATATCAAGTGTAATAATTATGCACAAAATACAAATACCCAGTAGGTGCAGCCATGGTGCACGAAATCAATATCATGAAACTCAATCATCAAAACTCAAATCCAAACGATATAAGTGTGATACTCGGATCACAAACGCAAATCGCAATAAATGATATTGAGGCATACCTCCTACAATGTCGAAAAATGTTGGTGCTCCCAAAACTGGCTGAGCAAGAACATCCGCCTGCCTCCTGCTCATGGTCTGGCTTCCTCTGTCTCTGGGTCCTCATTTTCTCTTTGGATTACCAATCTCACAATCCATCGGCTCGTCGGCCCGGTCAGGTGTACTAACGGAAACGATTCCACTCTAACACTCTTCTGGTCATCTCTCGGCCAATTAGTATGACCACTCATAAAAAAGCACGTCACTCTGGCCCATTGAATACACGTGACACAATTGATCCTCAGTGCAAGTCTTATCGCAGCTGCTCCTCATGTGACGAGCACGTGGTGCGCTTGGCGCTAAGCGCCAACCAATGAGTGCAGAGCGCTCGTTATAAAATAGCGCCCCCGTAAGGAGCACGTGGTGCGCTTGGCGTTGAGCGCTAGACTTCAAGCGCTAAGGCGCTTCTTTTAAAACAGTGCTTAGAGCGCTGGGCGCTAAGTGCCAGACTTGAAGCGCTAAGGCACTTCTTTTAAAATAGCGCTTATAGCGCTGGGTTCTGAGCGCCAGACTTGGAGAGCTAAGGCGCTTCTTTGAAAATAGCGCTTAGAGCGCTGGGCGCTGAACGCCAGACTTGGAGCGCTAAAGAGCTTCTTTAAATTGGAGCACTAAGGCTTTGCGGCGCTGTGCTCCAGACTTGGAGCGCTGAGGCGCTTCTTTTTAATTGGAGTGCTAAGACTCTTTTTTAAGGCAGCTCTGATTTATAAAAGATTTTGTCTCGTGGATCTAAGAACTAAGTTCTTATTTTATAGAAGATGCTACAATCTCTTATGTTTTTTGTGAAAGACTTTGTCTTTATGGATCTGTGATCTGAAGAGAATTAAGTTCTTCTCCCCCCTTTTTATAATGAGATGCTATGATCTCTTTTTATGAAAGACATGTGTCTTATAGATCAATGATCTAGAAAAAGAACTAAGTTCTTCTTCATTAATGAGATACTTTGATCTCTCTGTTTTTTTATCTTGAGGAAATTTTCTTCTTCTGAGAGCTTACACTTCTCTTTTTTCTTTTCTGAGAACTTGAAACTTATGGGGGTTCTTTTGTCCAGTCTTGGGGCTTTATATAGTGGAAGCTGATTTGTTGAATCAGTTAAAGAAATCTTTTCTCTAATTGATTTGTGGATATTTCCCACCGTTGGATATTTGATCCAAGGGGTTCTGTTTTACAGAAGACATCTTTCTTGTTACTTAACAACATTGGGAAATTATTTTCCAATACAGAAATCATTCTGGATCTTGGTGATTTTTAATCATCATTGGATCTTTGATCCAATGGTGCTCTGATTTACAGAGCACAATCTTTCCTGTTTGGAAAGATTTGAGGAGTATTCCCTCAAAAGAATTTTATTCTGGTAATTTGATGATTTATCATCTTTGTTGGATCTTTGATCCAAGTGTGGGGAACATTTAGTTCCAACGCTAGTGCTCTCGAGCTTTGCATGTGAGCGCTGCATCAGAGTCTTTGACTCTTGGTGTTAGCGCACTTAGCGCTAGCGCTCTCATGCTTTGCACGTGAGCGCTGCGTCAGAGTATTTGACTCTTAGCGTTGGCGCATTTAGCGCTAGCACTCTCATGCTTTGCACGTGAGCGCTGCATCAGAGTTTTTGACTCCTAGCGCAAGCGCATTTAGCGCGAGCGCTCTTATGAGGCACTGCCTCTTTTTAAATTTCAAAATTTGAAATTTCAAATAGAGCTTTGCTCTCTGATTGGGGGAAACAAATGCCGCCGCCCCCCCACCGTTGCGCTCACGTGGCTCATACGTGAGTGCAGCGGTGGCAGCATCTCTACCATTGGATCAACTTGGAAGTTGAACCGACTTCCAGTGCCTATAAATAGGACCTTTTGGCCCTGTAAGATGACTGCTTGTTCATCTTCTTGATTTGTTGTTGTTTCTTAAGAATTTAATTCTCTTTCAGAGCCTAGCTCTCTCCCTTAAGAAATTTCTCAGAGTCAAAACTCTGCCCAAATTCGGTAAGAATTGAACTTATTAACAGAGCTTTGCTCTTCTTAGATCGTAGATCTTAGAAAAATATATTTTAGGGTTTACCCATCAACAGAGCTATGCTCATTTTTAGATCATAGATCTGGAAGATATAATCTTTTTAGGGCGATTTTAACCCATGAACTGAAATACTGTTCATCTTCCATGAAAAACTCTTAGAGTTTGTTCACAGATCTTGAAGATCTCGGAGTTTTTACTCTGTAGAAGCCTTGCCTTTTTTTTAGGTCTTTGATGGATGATTTCATCGTCTTCACAGAGCATAGCTCTTAAAATTTTTAAGGAACTTTATTCCTCTCATGATTAGAGTTGACAGATGTCACTCAGTTGCAGAGCGCTGCTCTCAAGGGAGTTTTACTCCTTGGCCCGTGGGGCCCTCATTAAATGAGAATCCTTTTAGGATTTCCTCATTCATGAGTGACTGTCTCATCAATGATGAGCCGTCATCAAGATTGTGTGGGTCCCCTTTGGTCCCTTTCCACTGCATTGCAGTGCGGTACGAATTTAAAGTACTAAGCGCCAGAACTTAAACTGTAGCATTGTCGGCTAACTTTTGTTCTTTTCCGCGCAGGTACTATGTCTTTCGACATTTCTTTCCCGTTTGTTCGTTCGGAAAGCGGATTCCCTGAAGCACCTGTGGACATGGAAGTTTTCGCGTTGATCAAAGATCACGAACCGGAGCAAAAGAATCTTCATTTATGGGCGTTGTGGTACAACCAAATCATCAGGGGCCGACGCAGCTTTTCTTGTGCAGCACCTTCGGAGGTGATCTCCGCCATTCACTATGCCGACCCACCACCGGTGAACTACGCTGTAGAGGAGGTCAATTGGACTTCGGAGGGTTGCCTTCAGCCTTCCATGGCCGCGATACCCGTACGCCGCCAATGGATTTGGATATCTTGGGGCGGCATATATGTCAAGGTGAGTCGTGCCCTTGGGGGCAGCCGTACATGATAGGTTTGACACCCCGCCACTCAGCCGGATATATGCAGTGGGCCTGGTACATCTTGTCGGCCAAGAAATCACAGCTGCTGAAGCTTAGGCTCTACCCTACTATTTATGCTTCTCTCTTCCAGTATCCCACGCTTCTTGTATGGTGGGTCAAAGCCTTTTTGGAACAACGGAACGTTCCAACTCACACCTTCCTTCAACTGGATCGGGAAGTTTCAATCTCTTTAGAGGAGTTTGTGGAGATCTCCGGCTTGCCTATCAGAGGGGAGCATTATGAGGAGATATTACCCCCTGACGAGTATATTTCGCCACTGGCTCAGTAATGATGGGTCTGACCCAAGAGAATGCTATTCAGCACCGATTCCCAAGCTTGAATAAGGTGCTAAATATTTATGAAAGCCTATTTCTCGAATCCGGAAGCTATGGGGTCAACTATACGGATTTCATCGCCCGTTTTCTTCGCCCGAAAGTCTTTTCGAAATAAGGTGCGAAGTTTGCAAAGATCGACGATCCTTTCGGTTTTGGCTTGGATAGCCGGCCGATAGCGGAAGCAGATCAAAAGAATTTTTTCCTCCCGAACGCCGCGGTTGTACCTTTTGCGGAACTCGCCGCCCCAGACATCGACGAAGAGACGTTCTTTTCGGGATTCCTCGTCTTATGGATAAGTTGGTTTACGCTCCCCATGCACCCTCGCTACATGAGGCCGTCCATTTTCTACCCGGCTCACCGAATGGTTGAAGGGACGCAGGTTGCCGTTGGGATTGCTGGGCTGGCTCATTTGTATCTTGGCCTTAGCTTGGAGGCAGAAACCACTCAACCAGGGGTGCAGCCTATAAACTTCCCGATGCATTATTTCACTTCGTGGCTCGAGCTGCATGTGCTCGGCGCCTTCGGAATCCATAAGAGGCCCTGTTTCTACGAAAGTTGTTATGCGGCTGGTTGACGCTTATGTTTTAGAACCCACTCAGCGAGAGGCTCGAGGTCTGATTCTTCACCCGCGTATGGTCGAGGATAGCATGATCTTCGTCGATAAGGTCATGACTATCGGCAAGGAATATGCTAAGACAGTGCAGCCGCTGCAGGACATCTTCAAAGATAGGGTTTCTATCTTGAAAGCTCGGGAGATTCTTCACTTATATTCAATCAGGACGGGATTTTTAGTGTTTAGGCAGAACGATGCGGCGTTATTCATGAGATACAACCCGCACCGCTTTGCCCAACAATCAAGCTACAGCCAGGGTGTCCTTCTTGAAGCCTTTTTCGCTGAGCCTACTGCTACAGAGGAAGGTATCCGTAGTGCGCTGCACCATTTCATGCGGCTCAACACCGGGTCTAACTTTTTTATCAGCGAGCTGAGCTGCGTCCCGAAGGTGTTGAACGCATACGTGGCGTGGTACCGGCACGCGATGGGTGCCGTTATAAGGGAAGAAAAGTGGTTATTGCTTGATCGCAAGGGTGTTGTCCCAGTGGGTAATCCAACCATTCTGTTGAAGCGACGGACCATCGTTCGTCCTTCCCTAAGAGAAGCCGCTGCGGATGTGGTCTCGCGGGCCTTTCTTGATAAGCCTCTACCCTGTGTTCCTACATAAGCGGCAGCTGTAGCGTCCCCAGATTCTGGGGTGGGTTCGGAGATTGGGACTCGTGGCCCAAAATTGCCTGCTAAGCGCAAGCTCGTGTTATCGGCTGCCGGCACTTGTTCATATCGTAATTTTGCATTATTATATTCCCCATTCTTATTCATTTTACAAATAAACATGTGCTTTTGATCCATTTCTGCTACATAGTTGTAGGTTACAGGTTCTCGGAACAAAACAGTGAAAATGATGAAAAACGATACAAAAGTGAGACTACGACCAACAAATAGAAGAATCTTGATCATGCTTACAGTTTGAAGAACAAACGAAGATCAATGAACAATTTCACAAAGGATAAAGGCAGCGCAAGATTCAAGACTTCAACACGAAGCAAGCGGTAAAAGTCCACAACATTCTATACTGTGGAAATCTGGAAGAAACTAGAAGACATTCTGAAGAACCAAGTAAAGAAAAATCAAGGAAAATGCAACAAGAAGCAAACCAGACAAAATCAGCCAATGATCCCTCTATATGGCCGCGGAACCGCGGCCAAACATGGCTTTTGGCCGTGGATCCGCGGCCATACAATACACGTGTCGGCGCAAAAAGTCGGGTGATGGCGGTGCGTTGACTAGACTTCTTAGGGTAAAATTGTAAATGCGGATAGGGATCGAAAGTAACCCTAGGGTTTCTATGATCTATAAATAGAAACCCTAAACCTCTTTTTGAGGTATGTCTCTTCTTGTGCCTCATTTCATTTATCAAAATTCAGAATTCAATTCCTGTAATGTTTGAAGAGAGCATCAAATAAAAATTAGAGTAAGTTTTCTTTTTATTTCCCTAGTTAATTTTCTTTCTACCTTAGTATAACTTTTATTATCTGCCCTAGTATAACTTTTATTATCTGCCCTAATTAATTACTTTAGGACTTTTAATTTTTTGTCGTAGATAAAAAATGTTTCTTTTAATAAATTCCCTAAAGAGTGAGTAGTTCCTCACTTGTTAGGGTTAGGAATATGAGAGGTTTGAGAGATGAAAATCTCTCACCCCTTTCTTGCCCATCACATATTTTTATAGGACTCCATGCATACATACACACACCGCTCCCTACGGCACCCTATCCCACGAGGTAGCGTGATACCGTAGTTTAAAAGACCGGTTATGCATGTTTTTCATGGAGGTTAGGGTAAGAATTAAGAAAGGAAGGACAAGAACCTAGAGGAAGAACCCTAGTTTCTTTCCGATGGTACTAATCCACTTTATTAATTATTACCATAACACCTCATAGATCTTAATTAGGGCATAGAAAGCGGTGAGGAATATTGACTTTCCAAACTTAACATAAACCTAACCCTAGCAAGATTTTAATCCTAGTCTAGATCAACTTTAATTTTTAGTGATAATCAACCCAACACCGTTTGGAATTAACTCGTTAGAACAAATTGAGAATACACAAAATCCCTGTGGACCGACCCGTACTCACCGGATAGCTACCAAGCGACGCCGTTCTTGGTTGCGGTAATTAATTCTTTGATCACAAAACATCTCACATTCAATCAAATGGCGTCGTTGCCGGGGATGGCGTTGTTATTTTCTTTTTGTAATTTCAGGTTAATATAAATTGAAAAATCATAAAAACTGAAAATTTTAAAAAATAAAAATTTATCATCTTGTTATTCTTTGAAGGGTTTTTCTTTTGAATTGTGCAGGATCGAAGAACAGATTCAGATCTGGAAAAATCCAGAGAGCAAAACAGCAAACAGCAGATCTGAACAAGCAGAGGATAATCAGAACAGACAGCTGAAGAATTTTGGAGGCTTGAACCGATTAACGAACCGCGTTTCCGCCGCACTAACCCACTTTCCGTCGCGGAACCGCCGCGGTCTGCTGACGTCAGCAGACCAAATCCCCTCTGTGAACTTCTTTTCTCCTTCTGAACCCCCTGATATCCTCTGTAAAAAAATTCCTGCAGGATTCTTTGCGCAAAAACTTCTCCCCTTCCAATAACTTGATCTTGTGCAAGATTCTTTGCGCCATGCTAAAAAAATTGTTTGCAAGTGATTGTGTTTACTGCTTTGCATATCTAAATTGACTTTAAGGGGCTTGATCACCAATCCAGATTGGGTGGGGATTTCATTACCCTTCCCAGGACCCCAAAAATCACATAAAGCATATTGCATTGACCATCAAGTAATTAAAAAAGATTAGACTCAGTCCTAAGGACTTCGCGCTCAATAGGACAAAGGAATAGTTGTAGGCATCGACCGTTGATCCTAACTTGACTTTGTGGTGCCTAGGATAAACAGGTAGGGAAAGGTAACTTTAAAAGGCCCGTCTCACGGTGATTCGTGAGCGAATCCCTCCTTTCTCTACTTGTGCTTACCTGGCCACAATTGGCGGTGAAGAGGCGGTTTGAGGTCCTCACATCTTGCCCTTTGGAACAGTTAGGAGCTGTCTAGCTGACCTAGGTGACCCTAGATCTAGGCTTGATTGTGCATTTGTGATTGATTGAACGTGTCTAAGCCTTTTATTGAAAATCTTTTTGCAAAAAGCTCCATAAAAAAAACACAAAAAGAAATTATTTTTTACAAAAACTTGCAACTTGTCGCTAAGAAATCCGTGCACCCCACATTCTTTTTCTTCTCCTTTCTTACATCATGGGTACCCCACCTCCCAAAACTCTTGCCGAACTTTGGTACCCTCATCCAAACATTGCTTCATACGCGAATTGTTTTGGTCGAATTACAAATGATCCCTCCATGCCCAAAATTTCTTTGAAAGATCGAATAGAAGTGTCTAGGAGAAACAGTTCGACTCCACAATCCACTTTGTGTCAACCATTTCGACCTTCACCACCTTCCTACGTTGATACTTCTTTTTTGAATCCTGTTGTAACTCTGAAACCCATGTCTATTGCTGAACATATTGAAAAATCTCGTAACCGATCTTTCGCTCCTTTCAACACTTCTAGTTCTTGGGATCAACAAGTCCATTCACCTTTTTACCCAAATGTTGATCCTACTCCTGTCCAACCATTCAATTTCTACCAGTCCTACCCGACTGTCGCACCTTCCCTAGACATTGCTTCTACACAACCATTTGGGAATTTCATGTATCCAAACAACTTTGAATCTTTTACTGAAACCCCTTCACAACCCATGTCTAGTCTGGAACAGTCGTTGGAAGCTTATATTGTAGCGACAAACAAACAGATGAGGAATTTGGATGCGTCCATTGCCGCCCTTATGCAACCTAGTGACCCGGTAGCTAGTTTCCAAATAGCTCCAAAAATTTCAATGTATAATGAGGCGGTTGGACAGATTGAGAATTTGAGTGGAGAGAGTAAACTGTGCACCCTTCCAAATCAAACCTACTCATCACCAATTGAATCCCACAACTCCGGTTTTGAATGTCTATCAAGTGTCCCAAATGATTCACCGGTTGAAAATAAAACGTTTAATGAGTTATGTGACTTTGTAGTGCTTGATTTGCCAGATTGTGAAGGGTCCCTTTCGAGTGAAACCATCACCAATCCTTTTGACATCTACACCTCCAATCTAGAACCTGAATTGATAAATATCCATGTTTTGATGTGGTGTCCGAAAAAATTGATTTTCACTTGATTGAGGATATTGACGTAGGGAATATTTTGGATGATGAACCCGCAGATTTGACAGAATTTTTCTCTTCGATTCATCATCCCGAGTCATTAATGTTTCTTCCTAACTTCATATGCGTTTTGATTTTGATGATAATTGCATGGATGAGATAACTTTTGAGGAGAATTATGAGGAGAGTATTGAGGATGAACCAGTTTTGTTTGATGAGTCGGATTTTCCAATTCATCCTCCTGAACCTTTAACTGTTATACTTCCTAAACCACCCCCTTCATCCTTTCCATCGTTCCGACCACGCAAGATATCACGCAGGAGGACTGTGAGCTTGAAAAATTTCTGTTCGATCACGGCAGTTTTGACGCCACTAGTGCCTTCCTCCTTGAATCTGACACAGTTCTCACAACCGATAACGATTACGAGTGTTTCACTTTTTCGGACGATTTTGAAGACTCACCGCCCGAGTTTGAGTCTTTTGAATTTTTGGATGAGTTAGTTGAACCATCCGACTCGGTTGCATACAGTGATTTCGAACTATTGATGGAATCCTTCGAATTCAAGACAGTTTCACCAATTTCACCTTCAATTGTTTTACCTCTGAAACTCGAACTCAAGTTGTTGCCGTCTCACCTTACATACGCTTACTTAGGTAAGAATGAGACCATCCCTAAATCACCCCCCTTCATCATTTCCATCGTTTCGACCGCGCAAGAATCTGCCACGCTTCCATTTTTAATGGATGGTTTACCAAGTTCAACGTACCCATGTTTTCTCGCGAATCTTGAGGGATTTGACCCCATTTCTCGACGGGTTGATAGATTAGCACAATCTGTTTTAACACATCGGTCATCACAATTTGTTCTAATTTATTCACTCAATTTACACCCTCAAGTTCGTACTACACTTCTTTCTCTTTTCCGACATTCTTCTCCTATACCGAGACCATATTCCACCTTTCTTCCCATACGGTCTCGTGTGTTTCTCATTTCTTTTCTCCACACTCCATTCTTTCACCAACCCCACCATTATAACGATAAAATTTTTGAATGGTTGGTGCAAACCTTTGGCCTGTGTAAGGTCTTGTATAGCTTGATACTGTGTTTTTCTCCTTCCTAACTCTGAACTTTAATGCTTCAACAGTGGAAACACTGTTGAACTTAAGTTTGGGGGGGACCTTTTTGTATATATATTTTGTTTTGTTTATCTTTTAACAATAAAAAAATTATAAAAGAAAAATAAACAGGGGAATACCGGCCATTTTGACCCTCTTGATGTAGCCTGACAGTGAGGACACTGTCAAGTTTAAGTTTAGGGGTGTACACGGTAAGATTTCTTCCTTCGCATTCATATGTATATTTTTGCATTTGCATACTTATTTTAAAACCCATAAAAATTGAAAAATTTTAAAAATTGAAAAAATTCAAATTTGGCCATAATTGATTTGAGTTTGGCAAGAAGGTTAACTAGTTAGGAAAAACTAGACCCTAGACTTAGTAAATTAAAAACCCTAAAAATAACCTTTCTTAAAATTTAACGGTAGAAAATATATGTCCTTGTAGTTTACTTAGAAATAGGAAAATTTTGAGTTCACTTCTTGGGCTAAGTCAAAATAAGGGAAGAATATTGAAATTTTTATTAAAGTGTAAGTCTGAAAAATAATCCCTAAGCTTAAATCTAAATTCTAAAAATACATACCCTACAATTTGCACAAACACGAACCTTGAAACTTGGAATAGTAGAGGATACCTTAAAATGCTCTTGTCTAGAATCCTTAGTATGAAGGAAAATAAAATTATGAGTGTGAATAAAGAAAAAATGAACACTGGTTTTGTAATTACTTAAGGCTGCGTAAAATAAAAATATATATATAGCGAGGGTGTTTTATCACCTAGTGCCTTAGACCAACTGGTTTGGGAGTCACTGCTAAAGCCTTAGGTATTACAAGACTATGAATTACGTTTTAATGTGCAAACACATTTTGTAATCGGTCGTTGGTACCTCAAGAAGTATTAACGGTCGCATGAAGGATGTGTGAGCAAATTTCATCTAAAAATTCACCAATTAAGAAGTACTTTGGACAATGGACAAGAGTATAATAGCTTGATTTGAATTTCCAAGTGTAGGGATGATATATACACTCACGTAGGGGTATGTGATTGGAGTTTAGATAAGAGATAGGAATAAAAAATAGCACTTATATCTTTAGTAGAGATGATAAAAATTCCTAAGTTGGGATGGAACCCTAGAAGAAAAACTCAAAAGATGCTAAAAGCTGAGTATATTTACAAAAAATATATAATCTTAAGTTAAATGATAAGAAAGCGTGAAAAATACGGGTTAATAATTTCTGAGTTGAAGATAATAGAGTTTCTTGTTAGAAAACCGAATTGAAAAATAAATGTCAATAGGCCGAATTGATAGGATTTTGTAGGTAGTATCCGCTGAAAACCCTCAGGAGACAACACTCCTCCTACTAGGGACACCTAGAGGTTTAACGGCTTGTTGCACGAGCTCAGTGCAATCGCGTTTCCCTGCGAAAGTGAGGCTAGGTCTATTTCGAGAATAAAACTAGTTTTGCTCGAGGATGAGCAAAAGATAAGTTTGGGGATATTTGTTCATATCGTAATTTTGCATTATTATATTCCCCATTCTTATTCATTTTACAAATAAACAGGTGCTTTTGATCCATGTCTGCTACATAGTTGCAGGTTACAGGTTCTCGGAACAAAACAGTGAAAATGACGAAAAAACGATACAAAAGTGAGACTACGACCAACAAATAGAAGAATCTTGATCATGCTTACAGTTTGAAGAACAAACGAAGATCAATGAACAATTTCACAAAGGACAAAGGCAGCACAAGATTCAAGACTTCAACACGAAGCAAGCGGTAAAAGTCCATAACATTCTACACTGTGGAAATCTGGAAGAAACTAGAAGACATTCTGAAGAACCAAGTAAAGAAAAATCAAGGAAAATGCAACAGGAAGCAAACCAGACAAAATCAGCCAATGACCCCTCTAGATGGCCGCGGAACCGCGGCCAAACATGGCTTTTGGCCGCGGATCCGTGGCCATACAATACACATGTCGGCGCAAAAAGTCGGGTGATGGCGGTGCGTTGACTAGGCTTCTTAGGGTAAAATTGTAAATGCAGATAGGGATCGAATGTAACCCTAGGGTTTCTATGATCTATAAATAGAAACTCTAAACCTCTTTTTGAGGTATGGCTCTTCTTGTGCCTCATTTCATTTACCAAAATTCAGAATTCAATTCCTGTAATGTTTGAAGAGAGCATCAAATAAAAATTAGAGTAAGTTTTCTTTTTATTGCCCTAGTTAATTTTCTTTCTGCCCTAATATAACTTTTATTATCTGTCCTAGTATAACTTTTTTTATCTGCCCTAGTTAATTAGTTTAGGACTTTTAATTATTTGCCGTAGATAAAAAATGTTTCTTTTAATAAATTCCCTAATGAGTGAGTAGTTCCTCACTTGTTAGGGTTAGGAATAGGAGAGGTTTGAGAGAAGAAAATCTCTCACCCTTTTCTTGCCCATCACATATTTTTATAGGACTCCATGCATACATACACACACCGCTACCTACGGCACCCTATCCCACGAGGTAGCGGTGATACCGTAGTTTAAAAGACCGGTTATGCATGTTTTCCATGGAGGTTAGGGTAAGAATTAAGAAAGGAAGGACAAGAACCTAGAGGAAGAACCCTAGTTTTTTCCCGATGGTACTAATCCACTTTATTAATTATTACCATAACACCTCATAGATCTTAATTAGGGCATAGAAAGTGGTGAGGAATATTGACTTTCCAAACTTAACCTAAACCTAACCCTAGCAAGATTTTAATCCTAGTCTAGATCAACTTTAGTTTTTAGTGATAAGCTACCCAACACCGTTTGGAATTAACTCGTTAGAACAAATTGAGAAAACACAAAATCTCTGTGGACCGACCCGTACTCACCGGCTAGCTACCAAGCGACGCCATTCTTGATTGCGGTAATTAATTCTTTGATCATAAAACATCTCACATTCAATCAGCACTCGCTCACTGAAAAAGAAGAAGTCGATGTTTTTTGTCGATGTCGTACTCAGCCAGGAGTCCCATGCTCCCTATAGTGAGGGCTTAAGTGAGTACGAGACCAACGAGGGTCTATTTATCGAGCCTGCGGATGATACTGATCTTCAGGCTGCCCTTGTGGCTTCCGAGCGACTGGCTCGTGATAAAGCAGCGCAGATTACTATCGCACAGTCAGGTAGACTTCATTCGCATCTTTCAGCTGTTATATTTTTTTTATTATTCTTTGACTAACGCTCTCTTCTTCAACAGGTATCTCTGTCGAAGAGGCTCTCGCTGCTTCCCTAAAAAACATTTGAAGAGGAAGAGAGGCTCCGTACTTCTTTAGGCCTTTGTATAATTCGGCTTATTATGCCTTCATTCCCTTTTTCTTTTGTTTATAGTCTGACCCCCTCTTTCATTTTGTTGCAGGGACTACTTTGATGCGGGTTATCCCAAGCGCGGTGCCGATCCCGAGCAATGATGCGGCGATGTTTCCAGAGCCGGCTATCGTGACCCCAGCTCCTCCATCAGTATCGTAAGAGGCTTCACTTAAACAGCCGATGAAGAATGCCGTAGCGGCTCCAGAGGCAGAACTTGGTTTGGACGATGACGTCCCTTTAAAGGAGGTCTTGCGGAGATCGCTTCTCACCGCTCAGACCGAAAGGAAGCATAGGAAGCGTGCGGCGACGGAACGTGATGCCAGATTGGCTGTGGGTGCAGGCTCAAGTACTACTCCCTCTGTCGCCATTTCTTCAGAGGATGGTCCAGTTGCCTTGTCTTTCGCTCATAGACAGGTTGCGCGCGCGGCTCGGGAAGAAACCAAAAAGCCTCCCCAAGGTAACGTAATACTGGGTCTTTTTATTAGAATTTGATGTTCAAATTCTTATATATCATATCCTGCAGGGCCAAGTCCTAGTGATGAGGTGGCAGGCGAGATGACGGCGACCACAGAGCCCGAAACGGTTACTCTCTCTCGGGAGTCCGGGACTGCCCAAACCGCTACTCTTTCCCCTTGCGGTTCCTTGCTATCGGCTATCATTGCGAGTGTCACGAAGGTCGTAGTCAAATCAGGGGACGAATCCACGGGCGCAGAAACTTTTCCAGTGGAGGAGAGCGAAGAAGCCGCTGCGCCTAGTGATGCTCTCGTCGCGGTTTCGATTGGCGACCTATCAGGTAGATCTTGGTTCACTGTTTCCTTTTTATCCTTTGATTCCGTTCAGCCCCATCTGTTGACATTTTGTTCGTTTTGAGTGTAGGTGCAGTGAATGCGGAGATTGCGCCATCTGAAGCTCCTCTGGTCGCCGCCGTGACGGCTGTTGTTCCGTTGCCTCCTCCCATGTTGTCTGGAGTGCTGGAAGGTATATGTTTGCAAATTATCAGTTTCATTGTAGGTAATATACTCTTTTTACTGATATCATATTGCTACAACCATGCAGGAGTCCTTTTTGACCATCTGTATCAGGTGCTGAATCCACATTTTTCCTTCCAATAAGAAGTCGTCCTGCCTGCCGGTGTTGGTGAGTATAGTTTTTTAACCGACATCCTTTCCTCTCTTTTATGGGCAATCATGTCGTTGCTAAATCTTCTTTGAATTGATTGTAGCGTTACAGATTGAAGGAGGTGACGAGAGAATAGTCGCGCCTCCGGTACTCCCAACTTTGCCACTTGTCGCAGCCGGTATAGTAGATTCCATTTCTCGTGCATTTCCTTTATCTCTTGAGCCGACATCTAACTATGATTTGTTTTACAGCAATCGCACCGACTCCAGCTCCCTTCGAGTCTCAAATTCCAATGCCAGCAGGGCCCTTTGTTAAACGCATATCTTCCAGAGGTGCTGCGAATAGCATGCGAATGTTAAGCGAGTTCGTCGAGGATCTTGATGCCGAGGCTTTCGCATCTACTGCAGATTTTGCTGCTGAGGTTAATCTTAAGTTGGCGATGCTCGTGAACTTCCACAGCGAGGGTGTCATCGAATCTTGGGTTAACTTCTGTAGGAAGATCGAGGCCTGTCTGTAAGAGATTGAGTTCAGGCGTCTTGCTCCGGAAGTGTTGGCTTTGAACTCCCAGTAGGCTGCATGGATTGAGCAGAGCGTTCCCTTCCTTCGCCATTTCGAACAAAAGACGGCCTTGAGGCGGAAGGAATGCGAGGAGGCTTTAGGCGAATCTTCCTGGCTGCGCGCCAGGTTAACGCGAATGCTGCACAGCTGAAAGCTATCTTTGAGGGCCTCCTACGATGTATTTCTGACGGGCTGACGTTGAGGTAGAAGCTCGACCTCACTGAGCAGGATGCGCAGAGTCGTGAGGCAGCTTGGTGGGAGATCAAGGAGAAACTTTCATCTTGTTTGCTGCAGCGGGCCCAAGTCGAAGCGGAGCTGGCCGCGACGGCTGATCATGAAAAGAAGCTGAGAGGAGTGCGCGAGCGGCTTACTGATTTACTAAATTCACCTCCTTCTCAATAGTCATCTTTGTACCAATTGTAATTTATGAATAGCATGTATTAATTTCATTTTTTTATTTTATATGATGTATCTCGTATTCAATTGAATTCATAAATAAAGGACACATTTTTTTATCTCCGACTATCGCTTTCTTTTCTCTGCTGTGTAGTTGGCATGTGATTTCAGTAAGTGTACTTGTGGACGATAGATAACGGTTTATCTCGACCTCTTTATAGGGTAGTGATGGTTTAGGAGACAGGGTTAGGATCTGCCACCTGAGACTTTCCAATTTTATGAGACGTGAGGGTCTCATAAAGAATTTTCACCCTACGAGTCGTGAGGATCTCTCATGTGCATTTTCTCCTTAGGAATCATGAGGATTCCTATGTGTGCTTTCTTTTGAGGGTCGTAAGGATCTCGCAAGAGAATTTTCTCCTTTACAAGTCGAGAGGACTCGTAAGTGGTTGATGAGTTGACTGGTTCCCGAGTCGAAGAATTGTTTTACGACAGGGAGATCAGGAGTTGACATGTATCTGAATCGAAGCGTTGCTTGACGACAGGAAGGTCAGGGGTTGACATGTATCCGTGTCTAAGCGTTTCTTTACGACAGGGTGGTCATAGGTTGACATGTATCCATGTCTAAGCGTTTCTTTACGACAGGGAGGTCAGAGGTTGACATGTATCCGTGTCTAAGCGTTTCTTTACGACAGGGAGGTCAGAGGTTGACATGTATCCATGTCTAAGCGTTTCTTTACGACAGGGAGGTCAGAGGTTGACATGTATCCGATTCAAAGCGTTGCTTTATGACAAGGTGGTCAGGAGTTTACATGTACCCGAGTCGAAGCGTTGCTTTATGACAAGGAGGTCAGGGATTGACATATATCTGAGTCGAAGTGTTGCTTTACGACAAGGAGGCCAGGAGTTGACATGTATCCGAGTCGAAGCGTTGCTTTACGACAAGGAGGTCAGGAGTTGACGTGTATCCATGTCAAAGCATTGCTTGACGATAGGGAGGTTAGGGGTTGACGTGTATCCGGATCGAAGCGTTGCTTTACAACAAGGAGGTCAGGAGTTGACATGTATCTGTATCGAAGCGTTGCTTTACGACAAGGAGGTCAGGAGTTGACATATATCCGAGTCGAAGCGTTGCTTTACGACAAGGAGGTCAGGCGTTGACATGTATCCGAGTCGAAGCGTTGCTTGACGACAGGGAGGTCAGAAGTTGACATGTATCCGAGTCGAAGCGTTGCTTGACGACAGGGAGGTCAAGAGTTGACATGTATCTGTGTCGAAGCATTGCTTTATGACAAGGAGGTCAAGGGTTGACATCTATCCGAGTCGAAGCATTTCTCTACGACAGGGAGGTCAGGGTTGACATGTATCCGTGTTGAAACGTTGCTTTACGACAAGGAGGTCAGGAGTTGATATGTATCCGTGTCGAAGCGTTGCTTTACGACAAGGAGGTCAGGAGTTGACATTCTCCGTTTTCTACGATGTCAGGGTTGACTCTAGGTTGTCTGTGAACCGCAGAGTCTTAGAACGGGGGGCTTTGTCGTGGCTCCAATTGGTAGTGTCGCATCCGTGTCCTGCTGGCATGAGGAGGAACGTCATTGCTGGTTTTCTGGGATGCAGATATTGGCGCTGAGACTTGACTCTCCCTTTGATAGAGTTTGTTGGGACATGTGTTTCCCTTTTCGTTTATGCCCATGGATTGTATACAGGGGTCAGTATGGACTTACCTGCAGGGAAAAAAGTTTCATTTCATTTTTTTATTTCTTTCCGCGATGCTCTATCATTTCTGCTTTTTATATCGTGAAAGTCGTGATTGCCAAATCATTTCGGCTATTTTTCGCGGTGCCCAATCATTTCGGCTGTTTTTTTCTTTTTACTCGCTGTTTTTTATTGCGAGTTGCCCAATCATTTCGGCTATCTTTGTATGCATATATTTTACTCGCTGTTTTTTTTGCGAGTTGCCCAAACATTTCGGCTATTTCATATGCATTTTTTTTTCGAGTATGGAACTCATGGTCTGATACCAATCATGCATCAGTATCGCTGCGTCTGGAATGTTGCCAGGAGCGAATCATCATTTGCCATGAAAGGACTTGGAATTTGATACCGATTTAGGCATCAGCATAGCTATAACTGGGATATTGCCAGGAGCGAAGAATCATCTGCCTTTGTCAGTTCGAACAAAGGTGGCTTAGCAAATAGGGTTAAGAACCTGTTGACTAAGGCTTTTGACTTCATGAGTCGTAAGGGTCTCATAAAGGTGTTTCTCCCTATGAGTCGTGAGGATCTTGTAGGTGTAATTTCTCCTTAGGAATCGTAGGGATCCCTAAGTGTGTTGCTCCTTTGTGAGTCGTAAGGATCTCACGCAAGTAGTTTTCTCCTTATAAGGTCGAGGGGACCTTGCAAGTGTCTTTTAACGAGATTGCGCCCTTTCGGGTTTTCACAAACTCGCCCGTAGCCTTGCTGTTTTTACGCACGGAGCCCTTTCGGGTTTTCTTCCGTGCCCATTTTGCTTGTGGACGTACCCTTTTTCTACGAGTCTGCGCCCTATTGGGTTTTCACAAACTCGCCGGTAGCCCTGCTTTTTTTTCTCACGGAGCCCTTTCGTCTTTTCAGCCGTACCCATTTTGCTTATGAACGTACCCATTTTTTTACGCATCAGCCCAAGGATGCTGCGGGTTTGTAGTAGTTTAAAGACATTTCGGTCAGTAGTTAGTTTTAGGACATTTCGGTCCTTTGTTAGTTTTAAGACATCTCGGTCCGCTAGTTTAGGGACGTTTCGGTCCATTATTAGTTTAGGGACGTTTCGGTCCATCATACGTTTTCGAGGCGAGGTTTCGCCGGATACAACTTTTAGAGTTTTAGCTTGGGAAGATAGCGAGCGGACATAGGTAGGCCGGCCCGTTATCAGAGATAATCCGTCGCAGAGTGCCGAACCGATAAATGACGTGTGTCTTGAAGAAATGGAGGATGTTCTCTGTCTTCACTTCTCTTAGCGGTATTGCTTCTGCCCACATAGAAAAGTAATCGGTTGTCGCCAATATGAACCGATGTCCTCTGGATGATGCTGGTTCTATGGGCCCAATTATGTCGGTTCCCCACATTTCGAACGACCAACTAACCACTGTTAGGTGTAGCGGGTTTGGATGCTGGTGGATGAAGTCTCCATGAATCTGGCACGAATGGCATTGCTTCTCGTATTCAAGGAAGTCATGAACCATCGTGGGCCAATAGTATCCCATTCTTTTGATCTTCAACTTCATCTTTGGCCCGGCTTGATGAGAACCGCAAAGTCCGTCGTGAGTTTCTTGGACGACTCTCCTTGCTTCTTCTGGTCCCAGGCATCTCAGCCAAAGAGAGTTGAACGATCTCTTATACAGCGCGCCATTGATGAAGGCAAAAGACAGAGCTCGTTTCATGACCTGATGTCTCGAGGATGCATCTTCAGGTGTTTGACTGGATTTGAAGTAGTATATAAAGACTTCTCTCCAATCTTTGGCCTTCTCCTGGTCCTCTATTTGTAGGTCTGTTTGTTCGGTAGCTTCCTTTTCTTCAGACGACTTCGGATATATTTCCACTGGTGCAAGAACCCGACGGCTTTGCACAACGATCCTTACGTCATCAAGGTTTTCGTCAGCCAATTCTTTAGCGAGTTTGGCTAACGCATCTGCTTTGCTATTTTCTGTACGTGATATGCTTTCCAGAACGTAGGAAGGAATTTGAGTCAGCAATTGTTGTACTCTCTCGTCATACTTTACCAACTCGGGCTTGCACGTTTGATAGTCATCATTTACTTGACTAACGACCAGCTGGGAGTCTCCGTATATGAATAGGTTTTCTATTCCCCTGTCGATAGCGATCTCAAGACCAGCTATCAAAGCTTCATATTCGGCTTCATTGTTTGTCCTCAGCTCTGTTAAGGAAAAGGCAAAGCGCATTATCCCTCCTCGTGGAGTCACGAAGATAAGGCCTACCCCAGATTTGATTATGGGGGAGCTGTGCTTTCGCTTCTTCATGGAAGATACCTTATCGAAGTAGAGTTCCCATCGGGTATCAATCCCCCCTCTATCCCTGTCGATCATGTCAAACGCGTGCTCGTCCGGCAATTCACAATTTAGGGGTGAATCGGCAGGTATCGGATGCTCGGCGAGGAAGTCGGCGATGGCCTGACCCTTCACTACCTTGAGCGGTCGATATGTTATCAAGAATTCCATTAAGAGGAGGGTCCATTTAGCGAGCCGTCCCGTTAGCACGGCTCTTGACATCAAATATTTGAGAGGGTCCACTTTTGATATGAGGTGGACCTAATGCGCCAATGCAAAGTTCCGAAGCTTCGTTATCGCGAAGATTAGCGCCAGGCAGTGTTTTTTGATGGGGGAGTAGTTTTTTTCTGCCCCCAGGAGAACTCGGCCCAAATAGTAGAGGGCTCTCTCTTTCCCTTGGTTTTTTTCTTGTGCCCATAACGCGCCTAAGGAACCTTCAAGGGCGGTCGTGTACAGGATGAGGGGTTTTCCCTTGACTGGAGCGGTCAGCACCGGAGGATTCTGCAGGTATTGCTTGAATTCGTCTAGTGCACTCTGGCATTTACAATCCCAGACGAAAGGGGTCACCGTCTTCATTAGATGACTGTAGGGGCGGCATTTGCCAGAGAGATTGACTATGAACCGCCGGATATACGCGAGCTTTCCCTGTAGTGACCGCAGTTGCTTGAGAGTCCTTGGAGCAGGCATTTCCATAATCGCCTTGATCTTTGATTGATCTATCTCGATGCCCCAGTGTCGTACGATGAATCCTAGGAATTTGCCCGAGGAAATTCCGAACACGCATTTCAGAGGGTTCATCTTCAGGTTATATTTACGAAGACGTTGGAACACTATTTTTAAATGCTCCCAGTGTTCCTCGTACGATTTGCTTTTCACTACGAGGTCGTCGATGTAACATTCGACAATCTCATATAGGAGGTCATCGAAGATCTTCGTCATGGCCCTCTGGTAGGTAGCGCCGGCATTCTTCAGACCGAAAGGTATCACTTTGTAGCAGAATATGCCCAGAGGAGTCCAGAAAGTCGTATGCTTCTGGTCATCAGGATGTATCTTTATTTGATTGTACCCTGATGAGCCATCCATGAAGGAGAAGACTTCGTGAGTGGACTTGTTGTCTATCATCAGCTCGGTAACCGGTACGGGAAAGTCATCCTTTGGACAAGCTTTGTTGAGGTCCAGAAAGTCTACGCAGATGCGCACCATCCCATTCTTCTTCATCACTGGGACGATATTGGCAATTCAGTCAGGGTATTGAACTTCTTGGATGAAGCTGGAGTCGATTAGCTTCTTGACTTCTGCTTTGATGCACATTTCAAGTTCGAGCCGCATTCTTCTTGGTGCTTGCTTGACTGGCTTGACGTCCGGAGATATCGCCAATTTATGCACAGCTATCTCTGGATCTAGATCCGGCATCTCGGAATAGTTCCATGTGAAGCAGTCTTTATATGGCATGAGCACGTCTTTTAGCGTAGCCACTTATTCTTCGAACAGCAGCTCAGTGACGAACGTAGAGCTCGGGTCATTTGCCGTCCCCAAGTCGATTTTCCTTAGGTTGTCCGCAGTAGTATGTATTCCATCTTCCAGCTCTTTTAGAGCCGGTGGTAGTTATGAAATCAACTCATCTTCAACCTCATTTTGGAAGCACCAGGACAGGTCATCCATGTTCTCGGGCACTCCTTCTTCTGATAGCGTTATCGCATGACAGGTATGAGATCGTTTCCAAAACCGATGGTTCTACCCTCGCTATGTACATTGCTTTTGGAACATGCTTCTGTGGTGGGGTTACCTTCCAACAGCTGGATAGAGTGAACCTGCCTTGCTGATATTGGTCTTCAACCCAGTTTTTGAATGTGAAGCAGTCTTCAAGAGGACGTCCTAACGCTCGGTGATAGGAGCAATAGTCTGGGTGATGAACCTCACCTGCTTGTTCGGGGTGCTTGGACTCCGGGAGAGTAATCATCTGATGTTTCAAGACAAGATCGAATATCTTCCTTGTCTTGTCTTGGGGTAAAGAATATGCTTGACCCAACTTCTTTATAAGAGACAGATCTCGGCTGCTCAATTCTCGATCGCGTGGCTTCTTGGACCCGCTTTGCCGCTGTCGAACGTTTTTTTTTCATTCTTTAGTTTGTTTTTACCTCCGCGTCGGGTCTTCTGTATGATGGTCTGGCGACAAAGGACATCGTCATTCTCCGTAGCCTGCTGAAGGAGGCGCTGCGCCCTGGATTTCTCGTAAATAGCCATTTCACGGTTGTGTTCATCCCAGGCCTTTTGACCCGCTTCCCTTATTAGCTTGTCCATCTGTTCTTCAAACGACGGACTTGGCATTTTTACAGTGGGATCTCGTTTTGGTTCAATTGGAATTATTCTAACAGAGCATCTCCTTCTTCATCGAAATCATGTATAACATAGCAGCCATGAAATCGCTCCCATTTCTTGGATTGAACATATCCAAGCCCGATCGTTTCCATTCTCCCGTTGTGCAATTTTCGCTGAGTTCCGGGGACGTTCCAGATCCTGTTGTAGAACTGAGCTTGTCGAGCAGTCTATTTGAAGGGTACACCATGTCGCCTCAACAGCCTTTTTAATCCTTCTGTGTAGTATCTGGGCAGACGGATGGGCTGGAGCTTGTCAAGCATAGAATCGGCACCCTGCCAGATTTCTTTCTCCACTTTGGTTTCCGCGGATCGATAAAAGATGATTGCCTTGTCATCTTTTCTCCTGGGAGGGACGTAGAGCGTTCGCAGTTCTTGCACACTATAGGTACCAAGTGCGTTGAGCTCTTTGTAATGTTTTTGCGGAACCATGGCAATTTTCAAACTCTGATCATCTCCAATGAGGGCTTGTATTGATGGTCGAACAGAAAATACTGCAATGACCTCATCCTCAGAGTCGCTGCCGAAGATCAATATAGAGGTAGACGGTCCGGGCTTATTGTATGGGGTCGTTCCTGAATAGACCATCTCTTCCTCCTCTTCCGTATAGCTTCCAAAGACCGGAATAGTGGTGATAGCTTTTTTCTTATTCTCCGGTTTATGGCATCTTTCCGTTTCTTCAAAGTCTGGTAAGAAATACTTTGCATCTTCTTACTTTCAGACTTCATTCACGGAGAATGGGTTCAGCTCCCCTATCACAGTACACTCGAGACCATCTTTGAAGTACTTCATACACTGATGTTGTGTAGAAGGGATGATGTTGTATTCGTGTAACCAAGGCCTGCCGAGCAGAGCGTTGTAGCAAGTCTTGGAGTCAATGACATGAAACTTGATGTCAGTGATGAGCAGCCCAAAGCATAACGTCAGTATCACAGACCCGAGCGTCCGTGATGACTGGGAGTCGAACCCGGAGATGGTGATTTTATCCCGAGCGAGGTGTTGGACGCTCATGCAGATTTCTTTTAGCACTCTCACATTTAGGAGATTGACAGAGGACCCATTGTCAACTAGGATCTTCCTTATCTTGATGTCATGGCAATACCCGGAGACGTATAGGGGACGGTTGTGCTCACATGTTCCGAGGAGGAGATCTTCATTGCCGAAAGTGATGTCAGCTGTGTGCACTTCTTCCAGCTCGTCCTTCATCTTTTCTTCGGTAAGGAAGGCTTGAAACTGCTCGGGCTCTTGTAGTGCTTTGATCAACGAATCTCTCGCCTCTTTAGACAGCAGAAGGGCATCGAGAATGCTTAGCTGCGAGGGTATCTTCCTCAGGTGTGCCAGAACATTGTAATCCACATTTTTTTTCTTTGGCGGGTTCTTGGCTGCCTGCTCTTCGACGACTCGGTCATTGAGGGCGATATCTTTAGGGACTTTTCTTTCCCCTTATCTTTTTTGTTCGCTCCCTTGCTTGTGGGTCCGATATTCTTTTCAGGTAACGTGCGATTACGCAGCTGAATGTTCTCACAGGTCTTCACCACTTCTGTTTCGGAGATGGATTCCTTGAAGAGAGGGCCAAGGGCTATTTCTTCATCAGAATCACTCCCGAAGGTGAAGACTTGCGATTCCCCATAATTAACTTTATGACGGTCGTCGGCAGTTCTTTTGCGCTCCTCTGCCATGCTTCTCTGCTCTCGAAGAGTTTTACACTTCATCCGCTTGAAATGTTGTCGATGAGCAACGTAACCCTGCCACCAACTTTTAAAGGCCATGCATTCCTCGATAGGGTGTGCGATCCTTCGATGGTATAAGCAGTAGTTTGGATGTGCATCTAGTTCATCAGGGAACGTATTTTCTGAAGTGTCTTCTTTGAAAGGTGGAAACTTCATTCCCATCGATAGGGCTTTGGCGAACTGCTTTCTTGTCTTAAACCTGCATTTACTGGCGGCAGAAGTAGTTCTATCCGGTTGGGGTACTCTATGACTTCTCAATACTGGAGCTTCTTCAACGCGACGCCAACGTTTGGCCGTTTCATATATGGTCGTTTCACGCTCTCGATCAGATTTGCTTTTCTGAAGAGCTTCGCTCAGCGGTCTGTCAATCAATTCGTCCGATTGATCCAGGGATTTTGGTTCTGGTTCTAGACCTGCCCCCAATTTCTCTGCATCGGGAGCTTCTTTGCCCTTTATTGATGAATGAGAGATCATGTGGCAGCTTGCCACGTAATCCTTAGGCTCTTCTGAAGAATTGTCTCCTTCGTCAGCTTCATCGGCTTCATTCTCAAGAACATGCTTAAAGAATTCATTCAACATGATTGGGGTCCGAGCCTTCTGGCTATATTCTTCCAGTGCATCGATGTATTTCTGCAGACCTGTACGGCTGTCTTCGGGTTGGACGGGCTTCTTGGCCTTCTTCTTTTTCTTTAAAGACTTTGGAGACTTGGCCTGAACGTTTTATCCACCTTCACCAACATTCAGCGTTGGGCGGGGTTTCAGCATCCCCTAAATAATCTCGAGTTCCAATGGGCTCTTCCACCTAATTGCCGGACATGCTTGGAGATCTTTCAGCATTCTTTTCGTTTTGGCTGAAAGAGCGACCTTCCATGGAGCTTCTTCTATAACAGAGCATGATTTCCCCGGCATGTCCACCTTTTTAGGAGCGTGCGGCTGGGGCGGGATTACCTTCCAATTATCAGACAACGCGAATTTGCCCTGTTAGTATTGGTCCTCAATCCAGCCTTTGAAGATGAAGCAATCTTCGATTGGATGGCCTACTGCTCGGTGGTAAGGACAGTAATTAGGTTTATTGGCGTCGCCGGGCTGCAGTGGACGTCTTGAATCCGTCAGATTGATGAGCCTGTTGCGCACTGCCAGCTCGAACAGTCTCCTCGTTTTATCTTGGGAAAACGAATAAGGGTGTTTTATCTTCTCGTTGAAGAATCGTTTTCTATCGTTTTGGCGATCAGCTGGTTTTGGGCCGCTAGGCTGCTGCTGAGCATTGACGACGACGGTCGCTTTCCTTTTCCCTTTTTCGTTTCGAGGCTCCACTTTATAGGAAGACGGTCTATGGCCCATTTGATCCATTAAGGCCATCTTTTCAATCAAGGCCTGAAAGGTAGTCGGCTTAAAAAATATCATGAACTGGGATATGGTCGCCTGCGGATCAAGGGTACCCACGAACATGCCCACTACAAGAGCTTCTTCGATGCATTGTTCGCATTCCGACCATAGGTTCCGCCACCGGATTGCATACAGAACCCATGTTTCTCCCGGCTTCACCCTGGCATTGATCAACGCCGTGATTGGGGTGCGTTCACTGGTGCTTGCGAACCTTTGTGTAAACCGTAGCTCCATTTCTGCAAATGTCTTAACGGAGTCATTCGGGAGCTCAGAGTACCATTCAAACGTTGTCTCCGACAAGCTACCAATAAACTGGCGAAGGAGCAGTTTGTCGTCACCCCCAGTATTACCGCACAGGGCTCTGAATTGAGCAACGTGCTGGTGTGGATTACCCGTCCCTTTATACACGTGGAACTTAGAGATCGTGTATCCCGGAGGGTACTTTATTTGGTCGTACCAACCCGGATAGGGCGTCCAGTTTGGACGATTTGGCCAGCCTCTTGGCTCGCCTGATGAGCTCGTATTTGTTGAGCTATATGGTCGTCAAGGGCGGCTTTGGAGATGGTCTCCTCCTTGGCTGCTGAACAAGCAGGAAGAGGGTTCGATCTCTCCCCTCTGTCGTCTTCAAGGACAATCGGAGCGTCATCATCTGGAGGATCCGGCTGTATCATCATTTCGACCATATCTAGGAATAAAAGCGCCATTTGTTTTATGTTGGCCGCTTGTTCCGCGGCCAATTTGTCTTTCCTCTCGAGCATTCTTCGGAGGAATTCGACATCAGTTTTCTTTTCCTAACACTGCTCCGATGACGTTTCTGGGCTTTCTTTTGGCCTAGTGGGCGTGGCCATGGCTGTCAGCATCTCTTAGATCTTTTGTTGTCGTTGCTCCTGAGCCTTAGTTACTGATCGGGTGAGTGGTCGATAGCCCGTGGAAGCACGACTTTCCCCTTTTCCGGAAGCCATATAAATGGTGTGCATCACCATGCCCCCAGACTTGGGGCGTTTGGATTCAGTGCCCTAAGCTTAGTCGTGGACACGGGGATTTTCTCCGGCCTTCTTCTTTTGTGGGCGGTCGAAGTTGAGGGGGCCGTTGCAGCGGGGACCCAAGTAGATGACACCTTCTGTGGTACGACAGGGTGGTCCTTCTCTTGCCGAACCTTCATTTTCTTTGGTTGGCGGGAATAGTCTTGGTTAATCAAAGAGTCTTGGACCCTTCGCCAGACCCTATGGATTTTAGAGGAAGCTGCTGGGGGGCTGCTCCGGCTTCGCCTTTGTGATCTTTTCAGCAGGCGGAGGAGATTTTTTCAGCACGGCAGTTGGAGAATTCCTGCGTACCCTGTTAAGTGATTCAAAGCAGTTCCCAGTTGGAACAGCAACATCAACTTCCATCGTTGGAGCTGGTGGGGTAAGTCCAGAAGGGGAACTGCCCCCAGCTTTCCTCACTCGGCGGCAGCGGCGATGTCGAGCATGTAGAGCGGCTGGGACCACCTCTGCTATTGGGGTAGCTGCATCATGCTTCATGCTTTGATGAGAGACCATTGTTGGTGTCAGCCTGTCAAAGACTGACGTCCGTTGAGAGGGGATGGTCAACCTGTCGAAGGCAGACTTTCAAGCAGGGGTAACAGCTTTGGTGACATCGCCTGGAGTGGAAATTGGCACGGCCAGTCTTGTGAAGACCGACCCCTTAGCAGGAGAAGACTCTCCGACGATTTCATTTACTGGAACAGGGATGGCTATCCGTTTCGGGATAACCCCCTCAGGTATCGCGGGCTTCTTCACGAACCCATTGGAGTTTTGGCCCATTCTGTTAAAGACCGAGGCGTTGGACTTGGGCGACCCGTTGAGAGGGGCCGTGGTAGTTGCAAGTAGATCAAAGACCGACTTCTTTGGAGCTTCTTGCGACAGCAATAGGGTGCCGAAGCTTGTTGGTGGGAGCATGGTCCCAAAGAACAGTCCACTGGTGGCCTGAGTCACATGTTCCACTGGCATGGCAAAGATGGAGGCCGCTTGGGGCCCATAAGTCACTCCATCGGCGAGGACAGAGTGGGAGTTTTTGTTGCAGCTAGTGCAGTTGGAAGCCATTTTCTCTGCATGGAAGCAAGTCACCAAATCTTAGTACCTCGAATTCAGGGGAAACCACATTAAACCGCGATTCATTCACGAACACGACACACGAAGTGTGGAGTGGAAAGAGGAAAAGGTCCCACCGGGCGTGCCAGAATCTGTTCTCCGCCAAAAAGACGGGAAGACAAACGTCTTGCCTGAATTTGGAAGCATATGCTATTTGGTTTTATCCGTCCACCTCTCCGAAGATGCCAAGTTGATTTATGGCACCGTGTATCGGAGTTTTAGACGGATGCGGCCGATGTAGCAGACTTCGTCAGATTCCCCCTCATTATGAGGGGTTTTTTATTGTGGGGACGCTCTTCCGTGCAGGCGCAAGCCCCTGCAGTTAATTACTATACCGCATCGCGGTAACCACTTTCTCCTTCTCCAGATGGTCATTTCGTGTCGTGTGTGTTTGTTTTGTTTTTGGTTGCCCGTGGATTGTATACGGAGACTAATTTATGTTGTCGTCCGTAGAGCGTGGATTAGTCCAAATCCGTATTTTCTTAGATTTGGGTTTAGGTTGGGTTTAAGGATCGTTAATCTCATTGAAATTAAGATCAACTTAAATGTTTGTTAAGGATACGTTAGTCTAATTTTAGACTAAGATCTACTCAACGGGGTTTTAGGATCATTTAGATCCAACAAAAGAGCATGTGGGCTCTGTTGTGTTAGTTTAGGGACATTGCGGTCCATAAGTTTAAGGACATCATAGTCCATGGAGTTTAAGGACATCATAGTCTATAGTTTAAAGACGTCATAGTCTATAGGGTTTAGTTTAGCGACGTTGCGGTCCATTGAGTTTAAGGACATCATAGTCCGTAAAGTTTAGAGACATCATAGTCTGTATGATTTTGGTTTAACCGTTTGGAGATGCACCAAAAGTTATTGGTTATTGGGACCCTCCATCTCTCTGAAGACGCTGAAGAATTGCAGCGACGTGTATCATAGGTATGAAGAGATGTACCCATGAACCAAAGTTGGTTGAGAGATCTAATTTGGGACTAAGACCAATTAGGGAAATTGTGAGCACATGGGCTCGGTTGGTCTGAGCTAGGAATTCATGGACAACTTGGGCTCAGTACATTCTGTTTTGAATAAAGTGTTAAGAACTTGTTTGGACTTGGTCCACTCATTTTGAATTAAATGTTGAACATTTGTTTGGGCTCATCCCTTTTTTTAACCAACAATGCTGAGCATTGATTTGGGTTCTGCCACCCCTTTTCTTTTTGTCCTTTACTGACTGTTAGACAAACTTTATTATGGCGCTTGGCGCCAACCAATGAGTGTGGAGCGCTCTTTATTAAGTAGCGCCCATGTGAGGAGCACGTGGTGCGCTTAGCGTTGAGCGCCAACCAATGAGTGCAGAGCGCTCCTTATAAAATAGCGCCCCCGTGAGGAGCACGTGGTGCGCTTGGCACAGAACGCTGGACTTGAAGCACTAAGGCACTTCTTTTAAAATAGCGCTTAGAGCGTTGGGAGCTGACGTCAGACTTAGAGCGCTAAGACGCTTCTTTTAAAATAAAGCTTAGAGCGTTGGGCGCTGAACGCCAGACTTAGAGCACTAAGGCGCTTCTTCAAATTGGAGTGCTAAGGCTCTGCTGCGTTGTGCGCTGGCCTTGGAGCGCTGAGGCGCTTCTTTTTAATTGGAGCGCTAAGGCTCTTTTTTTAGGCAGCTCTGATTAGTTCTGTGCTCTGAGAATTAAGTTGTCGTTTATAAGAGACTTTGTCTCGTGGATCTAAGAACTAAGTTCTTATTTTATAGGAGATGCTACAATCTCTTATGTTTTTTGTGAAAGACTTTATCTTTATGGATCTGTGATCTGAAGAGAATTAAGCTCTTCTTCCCCCCTTTTTATGATGAGATCCTATAGATCTATGATACAGAAAAAAGAACTAAGTTCTTCTTATTTTATGAGATACTTTGATCTCTCTGTTTTTTTTTACCTTGAGGAAATTTTCTTCTTCTGAGAGCTTCCTCTTCTTTCTTTTCTTTTTTAAGAACATGAAACTTATGGGGGGTTCTTCTGTCCAGGACTTGAAGTCTTGGGGCCTTTATATAGTGGAGGCTGAATTGTTGAATTAGTTAAGGAAATCTTTCCTCTGATTGATTTGGGGATGTTTCCCACCGTTGGATCTTTGATCCAAGGGCTTCTGTTTTACAGAAAACATATTTCTTGTTACTTAACAAGATTGGGAATTATTTTCCCATACAGAAATCATTCTGGATATTGGTGATTTTTAATCACCATTGGATCTTTGATCTAACGGTGCTCTGATTTACAGAGCACAATCTTTCCTGTTTGGAAAGATTTGAGGAGTATTCCCTCAACAGAATTTTATTCTGTTAATTTGAAGATTTATCATCTTTGTTGAATCTTTGATCCAAGGGTGAGGAACATTTAGTTCCAACGCTAGCGCTCTCGTGCTTTGCACGTGAGCGATGTATCAGAGTCTTTGACTCTTGGTGTTAGCACACTTAGCGCTAGCGCTCTCGTGCTTTGCACGTGAGCGCTGCATCAGAGTCTTTGACTCTTGGTGCTAGCGCACTTAGTGCTAGCGCTTTCGTGCTTTGCACGTGAGCGCTGCGTCAGAGTCTTTGACTCTTAGCGCTGGCGCATTTAGCGCGAGCGCTCTCGTGCTTTGCACGTGAGCGCTGCATCAGACTCTTTGACTCTTGGTGCTAGCGCACTTAGCGCTAACGCTCTCGTGCTTTGTACGTGAGCGCTGCGTCAGAGTCTTTGACTCTTAGCGCTGGTGCATTTAGCGCGAGCACTCTCGTGCTTTGCACGTGAGCGCTACATCAGAGTCTTTGACTCTTAGCGCTGGCGCATTTAGCGCGAGTGCTCTTATGAGGCACTGCCTCTTTTTAAATTTCAAATTTTGAAATTTCAAATAGAGCTTTGCTCTCTGATTGGGGGAAACAGCAACAGTGTCCAGGAAGGAACCTGCTCAACGTCTCTTCAGATCTCGCCTATGCCGAACTATATAGAGGCTGGTACTCTTACATAATCTTTTCTCATTTTCTGGACATCTGAGTTCTCAGCACAGCATTTCCTCGGAAACTGGCCATATCCCAATGCCTCTGTATACATATCAGATCTCTAATCTCAACGGGGAGTAACGACAGCTCGTTAATATCTCACACGAACCTCTTGTTCCACTCGTCTTTATTATCGTCCACTTCGACGTCACGTCGTGCTATCTGCGTACTGCAATTTTTCTCGGCTACAGTCAATCCGGAGTCCCTCACACGGACTCGAAATTACGAACTCGGTATCTTCATCACTCTGCAAAAGATATCTAGCCGAACACGTCCTTGGGAACTCGTCCCAACCATCGGATGAATATACTTTATTCATCCGCTCTAGATCAACTCACAACGCATCTGGGTGAGTTCCTCTATCCGAAGCTGGTCAACTTACCGATCTCCTATTGGATCATCCAACGAACAACGTCATTTCTGGATCGATCTACTCTAGATCTGAATAAGATTCTCCATACTGCAAATTTTCAACTTAACTGAACCTATGTCGGTGCATCAAATCAGACGAATTATCTCAGTCGCTCAACTCAACTCAAGATAGACTAGCTATCTTCTGTTGCATCTCTGCCTGAAAGCTCCAGCGATCTCAGCTCATAAGCTCTGGAAGCGACATCCCATCAATCTCAGCCACGGCTGAGTCATCTGTTTACACAGTAGACAACATCGCAAACTCTGAGGTAAGCTGTACATCAACAGTCCTCTCAAAACAGGCAGCCTCTATCAGTGGCCCGATCATCCGGTGCAAAACCGAACACTCGCCTCAAAAGAGAGGTCACAACACAAACACTAAATCGAGACATTCCCATGTCACCAGAAAACACGATGGTCAGTCCTCGCCCATGACGAGCTCGCCCTGACCGCATCACTAGCAGCGGCTCAATCTACGCTCAAACCATGGTGACAGGAACCTCAAGCATGTATCAATGAAGATAGATCAAAGGAACGAAAGGAATCAGCAAATCCAGAATGGATACATGATCATAAGGAGGAACGAAATCAATGAGAGTATGATCATTGGAACGAATAGAATCAAGGATCTCAAATGGTTGTATGATCATAGGAACGAAGAGAATCACAGATCTCAAGATATGTACATCCAATGGTTACTTAAGTGGAGTATCACATTGTAATTATGCCGCGGAACATACGCACGGTACGTCACTCTACATGAGTTACCTATTCCATCAATCAGGGTCAACCTATGTAACGAAAGTTTGGGTCTAATAACCCCATGTTCAAGACTAAGTCCCATAAGGTCAAGCCGAGGTTCCGAAATAGATTACGTCCCAGACTCCGCATAGTCAAACCTAGACTTGAACTGAGGTTAAACCTAGCGCTCTGATACCAACTTTGTCACGACCCGAAATTTAGTTCGTGACCAGCACTTAAATCACACAACGTCTAAAGGCGCAATGTAAATTATGTAAGCCGAAGCCCAGAAATCTAAACCTTTTAAAGAAAATAAAAGAGGTGAAGTTTTGAAATAAAGGTATGATAAAATCAAAAGTATTCTTAAATGCATAGATAATGGAACATGAAAATGCAAGTGGATTACACTAGTTGAAAAACATGTTTAGTCTTTTTAAAAATTTGGGCAGCACCTCCTTTGTATGTTTTGATCCAAAACCACATATACATAACAACAACAAAGGCATCCCCAAGCGGGAGCTAGCTCTTCGCCAATCGGCGGAATCACAACCATGCAAGTCAGAAATATATGTATACGACGCCCAACGGCGAAGATCAACACAAAAGATAATTTAAAGAAGCAAGAAATCAAATCCCCCAATAGCGAACATATAATCCGTCGCTCTAAGTCTTGCAAACACAAGTCTTTCTAAGTCTTACTACTTATACAAATACTAGTTTCTGATTGATGAAGTTGACTATATACAACAGGAATAATAATACAAGAGTGGGCACGATCCGATATGTCCCACCTACTATATCAAATCACCCGAATGCAAGCTGTGTGCCCGCAATACCGCTACTGATCCATGCGGTCAAAACCTGTAAGAACTGTGGCACAACGGGGGTGAGTTTCCAACTCATGAGTAGAAAATATCAGCAGGTAGAAGTCGAATAAAACAACGACTCCTAGATCAACTATATCATAAAGGCAATACTATGATATCTAGGGTGACCGTGTCTGCATATATGCCAACAATAATCAATGCCTGTATGCATGTGGATATCATCCGCGTGTCCATCAATGATACAACAACATGAAAACATATGCATGTAAATACGAGAATATCAACCAATGTTTGTCCATCAATGACACATCAAAATCATGGAAGCTGTGTGTCCAACATCGACACTCGAAACATCATGAAACCCGTGTCCAACATCGACACGTAAATCCTCAAATCTCGGGCTCCGTCAGTCCGGATCGGCCCATATCATCTCATGACTCTGGTCGGTATCCTCCGGATAACTGCCGAGCCCAAATACTATCACCGGTAGGTAGTAGTCCCTCTACCATGCTCATCGCCTACTGCACAACATACCTTTCTTGCCCCGGGGTACCATACCGGGTCCACCATGTACCCGCAAACGGCTCATCCAGCTCATCGAATCGGGTATCACATAGCTCATAACCGAGAAAACACATGGTGGACGTCTCGAAATATCATATCAAGAGAAACCGGGTTTTTAAAACAATACATACTTTCTTTTGAAATATAACCACGGTTCTCAAATCCAGAATCTCATGAAAACAACATCTCAATGCGTATAATCGTAAAGAATGATGTATGCAAATATAGAACAGAAATGTGAGCATATCAGTATATCATGCAACATAGAATAGTGATGTGAGCATAGCAAGTATATCATGCCAAAGAGTCATGTGACAGTACTGAACAATTAAGAGTAATAACATGATGTGGCAATTCTACTGTGTAAGTGACAACAATTATCGAAGATGAAAATGTGTGAGCCGGAAAATCTGTGTAAGTGTAACATATGCATCATCGATAATCGTGTAGGTATACTAGCACAGGTATATGTAATGCAATGAGAATATCATGAACATAACAGGAAGTTTATCGTGAGCGCAATGCTATAAGGTATACGTATCTAATCTAACGTATCTGAATCGGAGAATCTATCAATCGGCATCCAGCCTCACAACATCACATACGGTATAATCAATCGTACGGCATCCTCTAGTCAAGGGTATGGATCAATCATCCGGTACAACATCGTGTGCGGCGACAACAAACGGAATAGGGATTCTATCGACCTATACAACAATGAAGGTACGGATCTACCATCTCGTATGGCATATCACTCATCATTCACATAATTATATATATATATATATAGACCTATATCTCAGGTCACATCCATATCAATCTCATATCATGGGACCAACAAAGGTATCAATTATCTCATATCGCCTCGCATCCGTAACGACATATTAAGCTAAGTCATCATATTCATCATATCAATATCTCACATCAATGTCATCTTACATATACAATCTATCTTATTGCTCTCATGTCGTATTTATCGACATCATAACATGCCACTATAATCTCGTACTCATTCTCTCGCAACTACACACACACACACACACACACACACACACACACACACATATATATATATATCGTAATTCACATTCACATTTCATGTCTTCATATATCAATTCGAGACATCTTTTCTATCATATCATTTCATACTAAAACCATTAACTATAACCTTAAGCCGTGGCATATCTTGTCTCCAAATTATAAATCACATATCAATGGTTACGGGGGTGCTATACGCCATTCACCCGACTTCCCCCGTAGATATAAATCTACTCACCTGCGAAACTCCTTGTTCATCCGTAGTCGATGTGCTTCGTTGTCTCGGAATCCACGCGAAGGTACCTACAATAAATACACAGTCGAAATTCTATTAAAATCAAGTCCGGAAAACCGATACGGCATATTGTGCGCTCATAGGTTAGAACCTATAGCCTACACATGCAAAAACAACCCAACAACCCCCGTCGTTGACGTAAAAACATCCAATGACCCAATACAATATCAAATACCAAAACCCAAGTTCACAAATCACAATTACCAATTTCAGCAACATAGGAAATCACTCCAAGATTTCATCTCAGGTTAATTGGGTCTAAACAAGAAAGTACAGGTGATGGGTTACAGGGTAAGGAAGATACAGCCAAAAACTCAACCCCAGACTCCAACAGAAATCCGGCGACATTGCCCAGAATTCTGAGCTCGCCGGCCATACTAGGGAATTGGCATCTCGTGTTTTGGTGGTGGTCTTCTAGTAGTTAAACTAGGTCAGTATACTTGTTTGTTTATCTCAAAAACATCCCAAGTTGCTCCAGATTCCCTGTAGTCCAACAATACTTCACAAAACCAACACGGAATAAATCCTAAGTTCTTGTATCGGGTTTTAATCTCCGTTTTGGTCTAGAAAATCACCACTATGGTCTTATAAACAGTAACTACATATCACAAGTCCACATAATCACCTAAACCCCCTCTTGGAATTTCCAAACATCACTAACCCAACTAATAAAAACTCTAAACTAAACTAGGGTATACTAAATATAATAACTTAACTAAAAGATATGGGTTTTACCTCATTTAGCAACTCAAGAATTTTCTCGAGTTGCTCAAAGTCTTCAAAATTCAAGCTTGAAAGGTCCAAAATGTTGAAGATGAAGTTGTGCATCTTTTTAATGAAGGGAGTATACGGTTTTGGTGAAGGATTGGAGATGAAACATGAGGGTAGAGGAGGTGGAGGAAGAGATGAAGAAGGAGATGAAGATGATGAAGGAAAGAATGAGCTCAAAGTCTCTTTCTCTCTCTCACCCTCACTCTCTCATGGCATGCTCCCATGCCATCATGTGGTCCCCCCACATTTCTCTCTCATCAATTATCCTCCCATGCCTTCACTTTTCTTTTACTTTTCTCTTTTAAAACCAAATATCAACAAACACACTAATACAACATGTATCCAAATTGCAACATGATATGGTGCACTAGCCATGGTTAATTAAGAATACGGATTTTGCATAATCGTGATTAGTAGTGCACTAATCAAGTAAAATTTTAATTTTGCATATAATTAATTATAAAAATGCCCAAATCCGTTAAATATATTTTTAAATGAATAAATCATTTTAATCTCTAATTATTTCATAAATATTGGTATATATATTTATACCATTTTACGAAAATCCCAAATTCGCAAATCGAGTAGTTTTCGCGAAATATATTATTTTAATATTAAATTACTAAAATAATATTTTATATTTCTGAAATGTTACAGTGGGTGGCCCTCCGATGATATAGACAGTAGTTTAGATGTGATTCTTTTCGATCGAGGCATATGATCCTAGGAGTGTTCCTTATAAGAGGTGGCAGCTTCATCCCCATTAACAGGGCTTTGGTGAGTCGCTTCTCTGTTTTGATCCTGCTCTTATTTGTTGGAGGTGTGCTCTAATTTGGTTGGAGTACTTTACGACTCATCCTTGCCGCAGCTTCTTTATCCAAACGCTGACGCTTTGCCTTTTCATTTATGGTTATCTTGCGTTCTCGGTCAACTTTGCATTTTTGAAATGCTTCGTTTAGTAGCCTTTCAATCGGGTCTTCTTCTGGCAGTTCCGGGGATTTTAGCGCCAATTCTGCCCCCAGTTCCTTCGCATTGTTTTCTGATGCTGAAGGAGCCTCTTCGTCATATAACGACGAATGGGAGACCATGTGTCAACCTGCTTCACGGTCTTCGGTGTCTTCTGATGAGTCATTTCCCTCATCATTGTCACTGTCTTTCTCTTCAAGAATATGCTTGAGGAAATCTTCGAGCATGACCGGTGTCCATGCCTTCTGGTTATACTCCTCCAGCGCGTCTATGTATTTTTCTAGATTTGTGCGCTTGTCGTCATATTCGGCAGGATGGACAGGCTTCTCAGTCTTCTTTTTCTTCGAAGACATCGAAGGCTTGACTTAGGGTTTTTTCCCTCGTCAACAATTTTCGGTACGGGACGAGATTTTAAAATCCCTTCGATTATTTTGGATTCAAGTAGGCTTTTCCACCTGACTACTGGATATGCATGTAGATCCTTCAGCATTCTTTTGGTTTTTGCTGAAAGAACGACTTCCCATGGAGTTTTTTCCACGAGTGAGCATGATTCCCTCTGCGAGTCCACCTTTTTGGGAGTGTGCTTCTGGGGTGGGTTTACCTTCCAGTTATCAGACATCACGAATTTCCCCTGTTGATATTGGTCCTCGACCCAGTTTTTGAAGACGTGGCAATCTTCAATTGGGTTGCTCACCATTCTGTGATAGGAGCAGTAATTAGGGTTGT
This sequence comes from Agapanthus africanus, assembly GCA_030015575.1. Classification (NCBI taxonomy): domain Eukaryota; kingdom Viridiplantae; phylum Streptophyta; class Magnoliopsida; order Asparagales; family Amaryllidaceae; genus Agapanthus; species Agapanthus africanus. The sequence goes on along the minus strand of JASDDO010000004.1, from coordinate 43,450,079 downwards.
TGACGTCACCAGCTTGCGGTGGACGCCGCAGGTCTGGCAATGTGATGAATTTATTGTGCATTGCTAATTCGAACAGTCTTGTCATGGGGAAACGAGTAAGCACGTCCTTGTCTTTCCTCCAAGGACGGGCACGGACACGCGTTGTTTTGGCGAGCAACTGGTTTTGAACCACTTGGTTGTTGTTGCGCATTGGCAATGAAGGCTGCTTTCCGTTTACCATTAGCATTTCGAGGGTCCTTATTTGAGGAGGAAGTCCCATGGCCCATCCGGTCCATTTGGGCCAGTTTCTCTATCAGAGCCCGGAAAGTAGTTGGTTTGAAGAATGTCATGAACTGGGACACAGCCGTTTGAGGATCAAGGATCCCAATGAACATGCCCACGGCAGAGGATTATTCAATGCGTTGTTTGCACTTAGACCATAGGTTCCGCCACCGGATCCCGTATTGTACCCATGTTTCTCCCGGCTTTACCCTGGCGTTGATTAGTGCCGTGATCGGAGTGCGTTTTCTCACGCTGGTGAACAACTGTGTGAACAGCAACTCCATTTCTGTAAATGTTTTCACGGAGTTATTTAGGAGCTCTGATTACCATTCGAAGGCTGATTCTGACAAGATGCCAATGAACTGGCGAAACAACAGTTTGTCGTCGCCTCCGATGTTGCTACATAGAGCTCTGAATTGCGCGACGTGTTGATAAGGGTTGCCTGTTTCTTTATATACATAGAACTTGGGAATCGTATATCCCAGCGGGTATTTGATTTGGTCATACCAGCCTAGATATGGTCGTCCGGTTCTGTAAATTTGGCCAGCAGTTTCATTAGCTTGATAAGCACTTATTTGTTGAGCAATGTAATCAGCAAGGACAGCCTTGGAGATCATTTTTTCTTTGGCCGCTGATAAGGCCGAAGGAGGGTTTGATGTTTCCCCTCTGTCATCCTCGATAATTATCAGCAGATCTTCGGCCGGGAGTTCTGGTTGGACATCATTCCAACCATTTCTTGGAACAAAAGAGCCATCTGCTTTAAGTTAGCAGCTTGCTCGGCGGCCCCTTTGTCCTTTCTTTCAAGCACCCTTCACAGAAAATCTGTATCGGTCTCTAGCTCTTGGCACTGTTCAGCCTCTTTGTCCAGACTTTCTTTCTGTCCAGTGAGTGCCGTCATTTTGTTTAGCATTTCTTGGAGCTTTTGTTGTTGCTCCTGAGCCTTTGTCAGCGACCGAGTTTACTGTCGATAACTTACCGAAGCACGGCTCCCTTCTTGCCCATTGGTCATATAGACCGTATGGACGATAATGCCCCTAGACTTGGGGCGTTTAGATCCATCACCTTTGGAATTTTCCACTGGCGGTAGAGCTTTCTCCAGCCTCGTTCTTTTATGAGAGATTGGAGTTGAGGGAGCCGTTGTGACAGGCACCTTCATAAGAGAAATCCCCTATTGTATGGTGGAAAAGTGGTCATTCTCTTATCGAACCTTCGATTTCTTTGGTCGACGAGAGTAGTTTTGGTCCATCATTAAGTCTTAGACTTTTCACCAGATCCTATGAATTTGCGAGGAGAGCTGCTGATAAGGCCGCTCTGGCTTTGCCTGCAGCGTAACATTTGCAGATAGGGGAGATTTCTTTAGCACCGCCATTAGGGAGTTTTGACGCACCCTCTCAAGCAGTTTAAAACTGTTCCCAGTTAGAACAGCAGTGTCGACCACCACCATAGGAGTTGGTGGGATGAGCCTAGAGGGGGAGTTGCCCCTAGCCTCTCTCACTCAGCGCCAGTGGCGACGTCGAGCGTGCCTCGCAGAAAGGACCGCCTCAGACTTGGAAGCGGTTTCATCAGGCCCCTGGCTTTGCTGAGGGGTTTCAATTGGCATCAGTCTATTGAAGAACGACGTTCTTGATGGATTTTGAGGAGGGCCAACCAATCTTTCAAAGGCCGACTGTCTGATGGGGGAAGCACCTTTGACGGATTCGGCTGTAGTAGAACTAGGAAGGGCTAGCCGTTTTGGGCTAGCCCCTTAAGGTATCACGAACTTCTTTTCGGGCACATTCAAGCTTTTGCTTAGCCTGTTGAAGACTGAGATGCCAGAGTTTTACGACTGGCTGATGGGAGCCGTCATGGTTGCCAGCCGATCAAAGATCAACCTTTGAGGAGATTCTTCTTGCGGCGTTGAGTAACCGAAACTCACAGGTTGGAATATGGTCCCGAAGAACAACCCAGTAGTGGTTTGTGTGACCTGTCCCACCAGCATTGAGAAAATAGAGGCCGCGTTGGGCCCATAAGTCACTCCTCCAGTTGGGGTGGAGCGGAAATTGCTGTTGCATGAGGTGCAATTGAGAGTCAATGATTTTCTGGACAAGTGAAAGACACCAAGTTTTAGTACCTCGAATTCAAGGGCAACCATAGCGAACCGCGATTTTGTTCGCAAAATACGAAATACGAAGTGTGGAGTGGAAAGAGGAAGAGGTTCCACCGGACGTGCCAGAATCTGTTTACCGCCGAAAGCCCAGACCGAGACGTTGGGACGTCTAGCCTGATGTTGGGAGCAGAAACTATTTGGACTTATCCATCCACCTCTCCGAAAATACCAAGTTGATTTATGGCACCATCTATCAAAGGTTTAGACAGACACGGCCGTTGTAGCAGACTTCATCAGATTCCCCCTCATTTCTGAGGGGCTTTTGATTGTGGGGACACTCTTCCCTATAGGCGCAAACCCCTGCAATTAATTACGTTATCCCGTTGCGATAACCACTTTCTCCTACTCCAGCAGTTCACTTCGTGTCGTGCGTATTTTTTTATTTTGGTTTCCCGTGGATTGTATACGGAGACTAGTTTATGTTGATTCCTATAGGGCGCGGATTAGTCCAAATCTATATTTTTAGTTTTGGGATTTTGAATTTAAGTTATATTTTCCTTTTGTTCAAAAATATTTTGTTTGGTTTAAGGACCGTTACTCTAGTTTGAGATTAAGATCAACTTAAACATATGAGCATTTTGGCTCAATTTATTTTTAACTAAGGATATGTTAGTCCTGTTTGAGACTAAGATCAACTTAGCAACATTTAAAGATCATCAAATTTTTTGTTGAAATCCAACAACAGAGCATTTGGGCTCAGATGCTAGAAGTTTCAGACAGAGACTTTTAGCCAATTTGGGCTTGGTCTGCTCAGTCTTCTCTTTCTCTCTTTTTTCTTTTATTCAAAAGTGTTAACCACTTATTTGGGTTCTGTTTTGTCAGCCATTTTCCTTTTATGCAAAAGTGCTAAGCACTCGTTTGGGGCTCTGGCGCTTACATGTGTATCATGTGAAGCACTCAGTCATAGGCGCTGCCCAATAAGTGTCAAGAACTTTAGTCATTTTGACTGAACATGAAGTGCTAAGCACTTTTGTATAGCGTCCATGTGAAGAGCACGTGCGGCGCTGTTTCATTTTATTTTGTTGGGCGCCCACGTGTTTTTCAAGTGAGGCGCTGGGCGTTGTCCAATCAGTGCTAAGCACTTAGCCGTTTTGGCTGTATATGAAGTGCTAAGCACTTTTACTCAGCGCGCACGTGTATTTCACGTGAGGCGCTGGCCTTCTTTTTTGAGCGCCCACGTGTTTTTCACGTGAGACGCTGGGTCCTTTATTGGGGGTGCCCACGTGGGAAGCATGTGAGGCGCTAATTCCTTTTCTTTTCTAGAGATTGAATCTCTGTTAATGGCATTTTGACCATTAATGATCGCCAAGATCTTTGTTTTGAAGATCTGGGATCAAGCCTTCTTTAAGAACTAAGTTCTTATATTTTTTCTTTTATAAACACTACTCTTCTTTTTAGGGTTAAACCCTATTTTCAGAGGAATTAAATTTCCAGAACATAGGTCATTTTTCTTTTCTTTTTTAACCTAGTTCTTTTCCCCTAGACTTTGAGTTTGAAGAACAGAGTCTTCCCGATGAGAATTGAATTCTCAACTTCTGGGGAGATTTGCTTTGCAAATCTCAAACCTGAGGAAGAACTAAGTTCTTGTATGAAGGGTTAAACCATTGTTTCCATTTATACTAGGCAAAGGAGATATTTTGAATTTTTCTTTTTCTTTACCTAGAGTTTGAAAGGGGGATGATCCTATTCTTCTATTTTTCTTTTTTTGGAGAAATTTATAGGGTCAATCCTCTATATGAGACTTGAAGTCTCAGGTCTTTTATATAGGAGATGCTGGTTTGTTAATTAGTTTGAAAAAATCACTCATTGTCCAATTGATTTTATTGGTCTCAAAGATTATTTGGGGAATTTTATCCACCGTTGGATCTTTGATCCAAGGATTTCTATTTTACAAAATATGTTTTCTTCTTTTTAACAAGATTGGGGCAATATTTTCCCATATATAGAATTTAATTCTATCATTAGATCTTTAATTCAACCGAGAATATCTTTCTCACTTGGAAAGATTAGAGAGATATTTTCTCCTAGCAGAATTTAATTCTATTATTTGATAATTTATCATCACCATTGGATCTATGATCCAATGGCTCTATTTAACAATGAATATCCTAGATTTTATGGAAATATCCCTCATGTGGAATTTAATTCTATCTGCTTTTAATTTGGACGTCGGCGCTTACGTGTTGTGCACGTGGGCACCACTTAAGAATTTAATTCTTCTATATGATAGGCGCTCATGTGCTTTGCACATTGGCGCCCACGTGAACTTCTCGTGCGGCGCCATCATAGGATTTAATCCTTTAAGAGGTTGGCGATGGCGCTTTCATTGGGAGCACGTGAAGCGCTGCCTCATTAGAATTTAACAAAGCTTAGCACTTTTTATTATGTTTAATTATTAGGGGAACAGACCCAAGTGACCTTGACACAGTCAACATATCAAAGGGTCCTAGTCAAGTTCAACCCGTCATTTTCTTAAATGCATTAAACCCACCTGCATAATACCCTTGACACAGTCAAAATGGTTACACGGCTGTCCTAACCAATCCACATATCCTTGCGACAGAAAAGTATTATAGAGCTACCGGACACTACGCCTCGGCGAATGGAAACGACAAACATAGCAAGAATACTAAGCAATACTAATTTGAAATGACGGAGGGTTACAGCTGGTTTTTGGCGAAAAACCTTTAATATTATGAACCTGATATCGTTGAAGGAACTCGAGTAGCTTTGAAATGGAGTGGTTTATGCTCCGCTTTTTAAAACTAGTAACATAAACATTTGCTTAAGAGCGAACTTCCAGTGAAGGGCTCAAGGATCTTCCCTCATAGAATGAGGTGCGGGATATTCCTAACCGAAAACTTCTATGCAAAGCAAAAGAATACGACTATGAGTTTTAAAGAAAACTGAGTAGTTTTAACGAGTTTGCTCGTCGGCCTTCCTTTTCGACAGGTACCTATAGCCGTTACGTACATCTAGTGCCGCTGACGTGCTTATGATTAAATCTACTGCCAGCGTACTGTTGAGTCTTTAGAGTCCCACACAGAGGGTTTCCCTGCTTTGGGCAAAACGATGTAGAGGTCGTATGGTTTTACGGCAGGGCTTCGATCACATACGTGCACTTGTGCACGTATGATGTTCGGGCGGATATTACTAGTGGGCTTTGGTTTAAGCTGGATCCTATTATTATATTCTTGGATTATTTTGTCTCATTGTATTCGTATTTTCTCGGAATACGGATACAGGTATATATATACAGGTAAGGGGCATTCTTGTAATTGTGCAAAGTGCTTCTAGAAGAAGACACCTCATTATTTTGATTAACCAGTTAGGTTAAATGGTTTAATGAGGTGGAGGGTGAGATGTTATTATTCATTGAATGAAGCATGGCTAAGTTATGACTCATATAGTGACTCATGGTTTACTAATCTAGTATGCTTGATATTTTGTGGAGATATTTTGTGTTTGCATTATTATCTCATACACTTATCCATTCTTCATTCTATTCTTTTTCACAACACTCTCACTTTTCTCCAAGCTTTCTTCTTCTACCTCAACCCCAATAGTCTCATGTATTGACAAACCTAGGGTTCTTGAGACAAATCAATCTATCATCTCACCCTACTTCATCTAGATACTTAGATTAGCAAGCTAAGTATTCTAGTTACCTCATATTTGAGGTAGGAGCTCAAAGTAGGCACTCTCGGGTGGATCATCTTTGGCGCGAGGAGGCCGAAATTCAAGAACGATCCGTACATCTTATGAGGAGCCAAAGGAGAGGAGCGAAGACCCGAAAGACTTGTTTTCTTTAGGTATAATTTTTATCATAGTAGATAGAGCTTCTTATGTTGCTAGTTAGGTTTATGGTTAGATCCGGTTTAAGGTTATTCTAGCGCTGAGTTTCGTATCGTATTAAAAAATTTGTTCTGCAAACGGCCACGGATAATGGCCAGGGCGTTAGCATAACCTTTCATGGTATCAGAGACAGCCCATAAACCCTATATTAGCATATTTAAACAATGTTAATATAACGAAACCGAAATAACTCCGAAACACGAAACGATAAATTCAAGTTTCTGTCGAAATTTTCAGAGGCTCTAAAAATTTTTTAAACAAATGCAGAGTGCTCCTTTGGTTGTTAGATGAACACAGAACAAAAACGAGTCATTTCCATCACCATATGGCCGGCCAAATCACCTTTATGATCGACCTCACCGGTTTTTAGTGAAGAAATGTTTTGGATTTTGTTCTGGGTTCTTGTCTCTTGGATTTAACGTTTCAGGTGTTGTTTGTTTTTGCCCAGGTTGGATATTATGTTATCTTCTGATTAGGGGCTATTCGGGGTATTTTGAAGTCGTTATTTTTAACACTGTTTAATAGTTTCAGTACATACATTTCTATCTGCGACCGTGAATGTCATTAGAGCGGTATAACTTGTCTAAATACTATATGCTCTTTTAGACGGGTTTGCGAATATGATATTCTATGTTATGTGATTATGCTGAGGTTGTGGTTGGATTGTCGTGGTGGATAGCTTACGGTGCAATGATAGTAGTACAGTTGAGATTCATTTGTACATTTGTTATTGCGGAGCGAGCGTCCGACATGTGAACAGTCGTTACTGCCTGTTGTATATTATTTGATTGGGGCACGACCGGGTTGAGGTCGATGTCACCATTGTATATTTTTTTTCTTCTTTTCTGTACTAGGGTTACCCTAAGGTGGAGTGCATGAATTGCCGGGTTCTAGAGGGAAACAAGCCCACATCTCATGGTGTTGAGATGGAGGGGAATATACTTTAGAATTGGCGGGCTATTCGCCGCACTTGTAGGGGTATAGTTTGACCCACGGAGGGACGCCCAAGTTACCGGATTCCGTGAAGTGTTGGGTGGCCTATCCACTTTGTTGGTTGGGGTTGCCTCACTTCTGGGATTGGTGGGTAACTTGCCGCACTCGTAGGGTCCAGGTTTTCATTGCACAGGCTATCCACATGACCGGGAACGTCGGGTTTTATTTGCGGCTCAAATGAAACCCGGGGCTCCAAGATTATCCACCATTCTGTGTTGCTTCCTGAGATTCTATGATGCTGCTTATTATCATGCCTGAGACGAATGTTATATATATTTATATATATACTAGTAGATATTGTATATGTTTTGCACCCGCGCTACTCCTGCCCCCGCTCTGTCGTTAGTTAAGTGACCTAACGGGTGATGACGGGGCCCATTGGCGAATGCAGGTGGCATATACGTAGATTGTAATTTCGTTATTTTCTGGTGTGATAGGTTAATTGATGGGACAACATTAATTTAGATTAATGCAAGAAAAGAAACCTAAAAGATGTTGTTGGAACAAATTTCGAGAAACTACAGTTATATTCTTTCGCTTTGCATAGTGGTATTCGGTCGTGAATATCCAGCACCTCATTCCAGGAGGCAAGAGCTCAGATCCCTTCACAGGGAGAGACCTCTTGAGCAAAAGCTTATACTATAGATTAATCGGTTTTTTCAGAACCAGAAGTTTTCAAAAGCGAGGCCTAAACCACTCCTTTTCAAAACTGCTCAGGTTCCTCCAACGATATAAAATTCATTACGTTAAAAGGTTTTTCGCCAAAAACTCAGCCGTAGCCCTCCATCATTTCTTACAAGTATTACTTAGTATTTATGCTATGTATGTTGACCTCTATCAAGGCATAGTGAATGGTAGCTAAGTAATGCTTGTTTGTTGCATAGATATGCGATTATTTAGGACAGTCGCACGGTCAATTTGACCTCTGTCAAGGGCTTGTGCGGGTGGGTCTAAGATAATCCAGGATAATGACGGGTTGAACTTGACTTGCGAGTTATGACATGTTGACCTCTGTCAAGGTCATAAGCCACTTGTGGCAAAAACCACATCGAGAGTTTCAAATATACAGGAAACTTGCTAGTGTTGCATACCTTCTGGAGTGTGGTAACTAGAGTTGCTTCCATCTAGGTTATCACACGATGATAGTTGGATCCTGATCCCACTGATGAGTAGGATTACTCTTGGGAGATTATTTCACTTAACAATCAATGCTATAAACCAAGTAGGTGTCTAGAACGTTGTTAGCGGGGATACGCCTCCAGGGAAAAAAGGTTACATAATTAAGGAACTTCGTGAAGGCGATGGAAAACCTCCCTCGAAGTACCAACACTGGCTTGGACGAAAGGTTAAGAAAGTATTGTAACGTGTGATTAATCCCGACTAATTCTCCTTTTAAGGTTTGATGGAGAATTCGAGGAAACACCGGGAGCCATCCTGGTTAGATAAACTAATAACCAATCTAATCTTGCAAGAGCGCATGCTAAGTGTTTCTTTTCTCTCTCTCTCTCCAAGTACCAACCAATTTATGCCCTAATCAAGATAATAAAATGTATCGCTCGACCGATCTGAATTCTTATTCGGGGCTGGGGAACATCGTTTCGGCTCTAAACTATGACAGCAGTCATGAGTATGAGCAAGGGAAAGAGGATTGCATGAATTCCTTGATAACCCCAACGAAGAAGAAGCACATTATTGCGTCTTCTTCAAGTGTTCTTGTTATTGAGAACTATTTTTCGGTCAGACCTACCTCCCGGGTACTAGATACCGGATCAGGATCTCATATCTATAATTTATTGCAGGGACTGAGAAAAAGTAGGATGGTTGGACATAGTGATATGTCCCTCAGAATAGGGAACGGAGCACAAGTTGATGCTACAGCCATCGATGAATATCACCTAGTGTTGCCTAAAGGCAATACTATGATTTTGAACAATTGCTACTATGTACCTTCCATGGCTTGCAACATCATTTCAGTTTCTTTACTTGATAAAGATGGATATAAGTTTGTTCTTGATAGAAATATCATGAACATTTACCTTAATCAGGTATTGGTTGCAGAAGGTACATTGTGTAATGGTATCTATGTTCTAAATCAAAACACGGTTTTCAATATACAAGACACACGCAAGAGGAAGGGTTCAAATACAAACGAATCCTACTTGTGGCATTGTAGACTTGGTCATATCGAAGAGAAAAGACAAAGTAAGTTGCATAAAGATGGACTTTTGAATACATTCAAATTTTCATCTTATGAAACTTGTCAGTCTTTTCTCAAGTGAAAGATGACAAAATCTCCGTTCACCGGACATGGAAAAAGATTAGTAGAGCTCTTGGAACTCATACACAGTGATGTATATGGTCCGATGTCTATACATGCAAGGGTTAGGTTCTCGTACTTCATCACATTCACTGACGATCTCTCTAGATTCGGATATGTGTATCTTATGAAACACAAATCTGTAGTTTTTAAGAAATTCAAAGAATTCAAGAACGAAGTAGAGAACCAGACTGACAAAAGTATCAAAATTCTCTGATCTGGTAGAGAAGGGGAGTACTTGAGTACGGAATTCTAGGACATTCTAAAAGAGAATGGTACTCTCTCTCAGCTTACTCCTCCGTATACACCATAGCACAATGGTGTATCGGAGCGGAGGAATCGTACCCTATTGGATATGGTTCGCTCCATGATGAGTAGTGCTAAGTTGCCTCTTTCATTCTGGGGACTTGCGCTTGTAACAGCAGCGTACCTATTAAATCAGGTTCCGTCTAAATCTGTGCCTAAGACTCCATATGAAATATGGAGTAGAAAGAAACCATGTCTTAAAAGGGTTAAGATATGGGGTTGTCCGATCTATGTGAAAACCAGAATCCGGACAAACTTCAGGCACGATCAGTTTTATGTAAGTTTGTAGGATATCCCAGGCATTCAAATGGATATTTTTTCTACAACACCGAGTAATAGAAGGTGTTTGTTGCTCAGCACGCCACTTTCTTAGAGTGGCAATTTCTTGCAAAAGAAATTAGTTGGAGCGCGGTAGAACTGGAAGAAATTCCAAAAAGACAAACTATAACTGAAGATTTGGAGGAACCACTAGATTCAGTAATCCCAGATGAACCTCAGCCACTCCGCAGATCTAGTAGGATTTCTCATCCAACCGAGAGATATTACGGTTTTCTCATAGACGGGGATCGAGAGGACTGCATTTTGGAAGAAGATGATCCTACTAGTTAAAAGCAGGCCATTATCAGTAGGGACTCTGATAAGTGGCTGGATACTATTCGATTCGAAATGGAGTCCATGTAGACCAATAAAGTCTGGACCTTGGATATTGCTCCATCTGGGGTAAAACTCGTTGGATGCAAATGGATCTATAAAAGAAAATTTGGGGTAGATGGGCAGGTGGAAACCTATAAGGCTAGACTCATTGCAAAAGGTTTTTGTCAAAGACCAGGAGTGGACTATGACAAAACCTTTTCTCCAGTGGCTATGCTCAAATCCATTCAGATCCTACTTGCCATTGTTGCCTTCCATGACTATGAGATCTAGCAGATGGACGTAAAAACGGCTTTCCTAAATGGAAGTTTGGAAGAGTGCATATATATGGATCAGCCAGAGGGTTTTGTAGACAGTGGGAGCAGCGAGAAGGTGTGAAAGTTGCTTAAATCCATTTATAGATTAAAACAGGTATCGCAGAGTTAGAACATCTGTTTTGATGAAACGGTCAAGGACTTTGACTTCGTCAAGAACGAAGATGAGCCATATATATATAAGAAGGTTGTAAGACAAACTATCATATTCCTAGTCTTGTACGTGGACGACGTTCTTTTGATAGGAAATGATATTCCTATGCTACAATCGGTCAAGCTGTTCTTGTCACAAAGGTTCTCCATGAAGGACCTGGGTGATGCCTCGTGCATTCTGGGGATCAAGATCTACAAAGATAGATCTAAGAGACTGTTGGGACTTTCGCAATCTAGGTACATAGAGACCGTACCAAAGAGATTTAGTATGGAAAATTCCAAGTGAAGTAACATACCCGCACTGCACGAAATCACCCTCTCCAAAGAGAAGTCTCCCAAGACTGATGAAGAGAGGGTTCGCATGAGCATTATACCCTACGCTTCGACGGTAGGATCTATAATATATGCGATACTGTTTACCAGACCAGATGTAGCTTGCGTGCTTTGCGTGGTGAGCCGGTATCAGTCCAACCCAGGTGAGGATCATTGGACGGCTGTGAAGAACATTCTCAAGTACCTGAGAAGGACTAAGGATATGCTCTTAGTGTACGGTAATGGAGACCTCAGGGCCGAGTCCTTTACCGATTCCAGCTTTCAGAGTGACAAAGATGAAAGCAAGTCTGTCTCGGGTTTTGTGTTTTCCCTCAATGGAGGGGCGGTTTGTTGGAGGAGTTCCAAACAGGACACCATCGCAGACTCGACGATGGAGGCTGATACATTGCTGCAAGTGATGCCACAAAAGAAGCGGTCTGGATAAAGAAGTTCATTGCTAAACTTTAGGTAGTTTCGTCCATTGTTGATCCAATACCTTTGTGTTGCGATAACAATGGGGCTATAGCTTTAGCGACGGAACCACGGTCCTATCAGAAATCCAGACACATCTTAAGGCGGTATCACCTGATCAGGGAGATCATTGATCGCCAAGAGATCGAGATACGGAGAGTGGACACTAAAGAAAACACGGCGGATCCATTTACAAAGGCCCTCCCTCAAGCGCATTTCGAGCGACTTTTTTAGATGTTGGGTATCCGGTACGCTAGCAGCTGGCCTTAGTGCAGACGTTGGGTATTCGGTACACCAATTATTGGCCTTTAGTGAAAGTGGGAGATTGTTGGATATGTATGCCCTAGAGGCCATTATTGTATATGGATACATGTGGATGCTGGGGATATGTATGTACAGGACATTCATGCTCAGTTATATAGTATATTATTTCAGTTGTCTTTTATCAGGATATGTGTATTTGTTTTTATTGATTCTTTATCTAGCTTGCACATATTGATAAAGACTTGATACAGTAGTATACTATTATGGTTTGACTTTATCTTAACATGGCATATATTATACACGTTTTTACATATTGCGGTTACATATTGATAAAGCCCGTAAGATCTAGCTTGACTACCTGCGTTGTGATGGCGATCATACGTGTGGGAGCAGGGTAGTCCATAAGCACATCCTTAAATGGTCCGTACTCGCGTGAGTATTGATACTGGGCATTGATACTCCAGAGTAGACTAGTATATACGTTTAGACCCTGACGAGGGGCGATGGTTAGTCCCGCAGCCATTGGTCTGATGCACCTAAGATCGTATATAGGTGCTCATTGGGTGTGAGTACACTGGACGAACTCGTGGAGAACTTCCAGATGGTACTATACCTATCGTCAGATGGAAGTTCTCAGGTGAATTGTGTACAGGTTATTCTTCGGACCTGAGATCGTCATTTGTCTCGTGTAAGTTCCTACTGTACTTTGATCACTACCCTACCACGGCTCTACTGAGTCGTGCAAACAGGTTTTGGTTGGGTACAGTCCCGAGCCACATGGAGGCAGTGAGCGATTGTTGGGGATTCGTCTCTCCCGGTATTGGGAGTCGATATCGCACAGTGTTCGATTCGTCAGGACCATAAGACATTGGCCAAGGCAGCTGGGATTTACTGATAGGTTGATCAATAGTTTTCCGGATTAGTCCTGAGCCTCATCAGGATGAATTATTGGGTTAATAGGGTCTGACGTTTACCACCCCCTAAACCCGGTATGCGATACTCTTAGACGAAGAGACCGGACTGTACGGAGATTAACACGAATAGGCTCAGTAGGAGTACGGACGAGTTTGCTCGTCGGTCTTCCTTTTCGACAGGTACCTTGGTAGCCGTTACGTACAGCTAGTGCCGCTGACGTGCTTATGGTTAAACCCACTGCCAGCGTACCGTCGAGTCTTTATATTCCCACACAGAGGGTTTCCTGCTTTGGGAAAAACGATGTAGAGGATGTATGGTCTTACGGCAGGGCTTCGATCGCATACGTATACTTGTGCACGTATGATGTTCGGACGGATAATACTAGTGGGCTTTGGTTTAAGCCGGATCCTAGTATTATACTGATGGATTATTTTGTCTCATTTTATTTGTATTTTCTCGGAATTCGGATACGGATATGTATATACAGGTGAGGGGCATTCTTGTAATTTTGCAAGGTGCTTTAAGAAGAAGACACCTCATTATATTGATTAACCATTTAGGTTAAATAGTTTAATGAGGTGGAGGGTGAGGTGTTATTATTCATTGAATGAAGCATGGCTAAGTTATGACTCATGTAGTGACTCATGGTTTACTATTCTAGTATGCTTGATATTTTGTGGGGATATTTTATGTTTGCAGTATTATCTCATACACTTAGCCATTCTTCATTCTATTCTTTTTCACAACACTCTAACTTTCCTCTAAGCTTTCTTCTTCTACCTCTAACCATAATAGTCTCATGTGTTGAGAAACCTAAGGTTCTTGAGACAAATCAATCCATCATCTCACTCTACTTCATCTAGGCTACTTAGATTCACAAGCTAAGTACTCTAGTTACCTCATATTTGAGGTAAGAGCTCAAAGTAGGCACTCTCGGGTGGATCATCTTTGACGCGAAGAGACCGAAGTTCTAGCATGATTCGTACATCTTTTGAGGAGCCAAAGGACTGGAGCGAAGTCGCGAAGGACTTGTTTTCTTTAAGTATAATTTCTATCATAGTAGATAGATCTTCTTATGTTCCTAGTTAGGTTTATGGTTAGATCCGGTTTAGGGTTATTCTAGCGCCAAGTTTCATATCATATTAAAAATTTTGCTCTGCAAATGGCCATGGATGATGGCCAGGGCGTTAGCATAACCTTTTAGCATAGTGGGAACGCACATGAGAAAAATGACGATCTCAGGTAGACAGACTAATCTGTAAACATGTCACCTGAGAACTGCTATCTGACAATAGGTATAATACCAACTAGCATATTCCCGGCGAGTCTGTCCAGTGTACTCATAACCCAATGAGCACCTGCATACTATCTTAGGTGACTAACATACACCAATAGCTTGTGAGGCCGGCCACCGCCCCTCGCCGGGGTCTCCATAAGTACACACTAGTCTGCTCTGGAGTATCAATGCCCAGTCTCGATACTCCCTCGACTAGGGACATTTAAGGATCTGCTTATAGACCACCCAGCTACCACGTATATGATCGCCATCTTAATGCTGGTAGTCAAGCAAGAATCCTATGGGCTTTATCAACATGTAATAGCGATCTATAATACCACATAATGCATGTACTTAGTGATAAAGACAAACCAGATAGCATACTATCATTTTGAGTAAGACTGTTCTACCCGTATAGGTCCTCCCTCAATCATCATAATCACATGCCTGCGATTACAATAATTGACTTGAGGGCACTATAGCCAACAATATATATATACACAAATGATGACATCGACCTTAACCCGATTGTGCCCTAATAAAAGAATATACAAACTGGCAGAAACGGCAGTCCACATGTCGAACGCTCGCACCGCAATAATGAATATACAAATGAATCTGAACTGTACATCTAACATCTCACATAAGGATATCTATCACGACAATCCATCCATAACAGCAGTGCAACACAGAATATCAACGCGAATATCATGTTCGTAAACCCGTCTAGTTGTACATATAGCAAACCAGTCGGATTATACCGTGCTATTATATTCATGGTCACAGAAACTAACAAATGCCCTGAAATCCACGAATTCAAAATTTCGATCGATTAAAACTTTCAGTATTAGCCCCAAGTACAAACCAATACTCAAACAAATCTGGGCCAAAACCATATATTCCAAAAATCACATTTCCATAATCTAGAGCACCAGAAAAATTTAGGGTATAACGGCCAAAATTTGACCGCGGAACCGCGGCCAATAGGCACATTAGGCGGTTGTTCAGTGGTCTAATTTTGGGCTTATATGCCGAAATCAAATTTCTTTCTGGTCTCTAATTTTGCCTGCACATAATTTTAATGCAACCTGAACAATTTTTTTGAACAAATTTAAAATTCGAACAGTGAGCATGGATTTGGAAATGCGATTCAGAAAAATCCGTCGATCGAAACTCTAAATAAGTGCAAACTAGCTAGTTTAGGTTTATAGAGTGGTTCTGATACCATGTTGGGGTTCGGTACCCGCGCTGCGGAGGCCGCGGCTAAGGCGGAAACGAAAACAAAAACTTTTTGCGAGCACTAAACACCCGTAAACCAAGAAATCGATCAAAAACCTTAAACCAGCAAACTAGAAATGCAAAGGTATAGAAATTAAAACTTTCGACGTGTGTCCACCTAATTGTAGAAGACCACTCCAAGCTTGTAACCGCCGAGATCGCACTTGAAACTTGATCGCCCTCGCCGAAGAAGATCCACCTGAGAGAAAATGAAAGAAGCTCTAATCGATGATCCAAACTTTCCAGGTGTGGATGGTCGGTGATGTAGGAATTTTTCCCTAAAAATTTTTCTCATAACCATGCTCAACAAAGAGCAAGAAGAAGAAGGAGAAGAGAGGTAAAATGGCTTAGTGTTCTTGCAACCATGATGCATGAAGCCTCCTCATCCGAAAATGATCATCAAGCATGTAAAGAAAAATGGAATGGCTAAATCAAAGCAACCTTGCATCAATAGTGCACCAATAAATGCACATAAACGATCAAACCAAGCCATATCTCTCTACATGCTCATGCCACATCATCTCCACCTCATTTTCTCATTTGTTTTTCTAAAAAGAAAAACAAATATGAGGTGTTCTTCTTCTAGAAACATTCCCGTATAAATACGGAATACTTCACCTGGTATATGTATCGCTACATATACGCGTATCCGTATAAAAATACGGATAGCACCAAAGAGAGAAATTAAATGGTGAACAATAATACTAAAATATATGTATCAAAATACATACATAAATTATTAAATTAAAAGCTGATTTAATAATACGGTTTATTCTTAATCCGGATAGTATTATCAACCGTCCGATTAAAGTTCGTGTAGCCCATACATGTATTTAATCGGACCCCTGTATGTACCGACGTATGGCACCTACATTTATTGTCTGAACCGGGAAAACTCTCTGTGTGGGACTCTAAAGACTCGACAATACGCTGGCAATGAGTTTAACCATAAGCACGTCAGCGGCACTAGCTGTACGTAACGGCTACCCAGGTACTTGCCGAAAGAGGATCGACAATCAAATATGTCCTTACCCTACTAAACCTGAATGTGACAATTTCCGTAAAGTCCGCTCTCTTCGTCAAAGAGTATCGCATATCGGGTCTAGAGGGTCTAAGTCGATGTCGCGCACCCCGCGTGTTCGCAAGGAGGCGGAATACGTAAAAAACGATTTTTACGAGCGTCGCAACACCGACTTGAACTCCAGGATCGATGCTAAACCTTAGCTAACCAAACTACTAAGAGGTTAACTACTCAGGAAGAAGTTTATACCTCACAGATTCATGTCCTTCGGGTCTTCATGTCGTTGTCCTCCTCCTCGCCATAGGCTCCAAGGATCGTAACGGATCGAGCAACCTCGTCAGCCTCCTCGAGTCAAAGACGATCCACTCGAGTGTCTATAGTCCGAGCTCCAACCTCAAATCCGAGGTAACTAAGACATCTAGTTCGCTAAACTTGATGTCCTAGATGATGAAAAGAGTGTAGATGGGTTAATATGTCTCTAATAGCCTTAGGTTTCTCAACTCATAAGACATGAAAGGCTAGAGGAAGAAGAAGGGGAGCTTGAGAAAAAGCTGGTGAAGAAAAAGAAGTTGGAATAAAGATGGCTCATTTGTGATGAATAGATAAAGCATATAATAATTGATGAGATAAATATCTCACCAAATATCTAGCATACTTCACAAATATCTAATGAGTGAGCCATGCCTCATTCAACCTCATTTCCTCCACCTCATTTCCTCTACCTCATTTCCTCCACCTCATTAATCTTTTAATCAAAAGATTAAAACCCTAAATGAGGTGTCTTCTTCTAGAAGCAATTTCGAGTAAATTACGAAAATGCCCCTCATCCGTATATACATACCCGTATCCGTATTCCGAAGAATACGAATACAATGAGACAAAAATAATCCATTAATATAATACTAGGATCCGGCTCAAACCAAAGCCCACCAGTATTATCCACCCGAACATCATACGTGCACAAGTACACGTATATGTTCGAAACCCTGCCGTAAAACCATACGGCCTCTACATCTTTTGCCCGATGCAGGGAAACCCTCTTTGTGGGACTCTGAAGACTCGACACTACGTTGGCAGTAGGTTTAACCACAAGCCGCATGTGGCACTAGCTGCACGTAATGGCTACCCAGGTATC
The DNA here is from genome assembly GCA_030015575.1 of Agapanthus africanus. Classification (NCBI taxonomy): domain Eukaryota; kingdom Viridiplantae; phylum Streptophyta; class Magnoliopsida; order Asparagales; family Amaryllidaceae; genus Agapanthus; species Agapanthus africanus. Next base: position 43,432,411 of record JASDDO010000004.1, on the reverse strand, counting down.
TGTCAGTAAGAAGGCCGATGAGCAAACTCATCCGAACTCCTACTGAGCCTATCTGTCACAATCTCCATACAGTCTGGTCTGTTTGTCTAAAAGTATCGCATATCGGGCCTAGGGGCGGTAATCGTCAGACCCCTAATAGAGCTATATGTCATGTCGGAGTGTAGCCCAAAACACCCTGAGAAACTACTGGAGTACCTACCAATAAATCTCGCTTGCCTTGGCAAAGGACTTTGTGTAATGGCTTTCCGAACACAGCGCGATATCAACCCCCAATACCGGGAGAGACGAATCCTATCTAACCGCCACTGCCGCAGAACTGGTAGGCAGTCTCACCTCTATTCTCGTCTATGAGAAAACTGTAGTATCTCTCGGGCGGATGAGACTGCCTACTAGTTCTGCGGAGTGGCGCGGGAATGTCCGGTTCTTCTGAAACCTTTGGTTCTACCATACTTTCAGTAATAGTTTGTGGTTCTGGAATTTCTTCCAGTTCTATTGCGCTCCCACTAGTTTCTTTTTCCAAAAATTAATTTTCCAAAAAGTGGACATGACAAGAAACAAAAACCTTTTGTTCCTCTGCATAATAGAAAAGATACCCCCTGGAGTTCTTTGGGTATCCCACAAACTTGCACAGTACTAAGCATGCCTCGAGCTTGTCCGCATGCTGCTTTTTTACAAAAGCTGGACATCCTCATATTTTCAGATACTGAAGATAGGGTTTCTTCCCACTCCACATCTGATATGGTGTGGTACGCACAGTCTTGGTTGGAACCTTGTTCAAAAGATATATAGTTGATTCTAGTGCATAGCCCTAGAAAGATCGCGGTAACTCAGCGTTACCCATCATGGAACATACCATTTCCAATAGGGTTCTGTTCCTCTTTTTCGATACACCGTTGTGTTGAGGTGTGTATGGAGGAGTAAGCTGAGAGAGAACTTCATTCTCTTTAAGTAACCCAGGAACTCGGCAATTAAGTATTCACCACCTCAATCAGATCTCAGTGACTTGATACTTTTGCCTGTTTATTTTTCCTCTTCATTCTTATATTCCAGGAATTTCTTAAAGGCCTCGGATTTATGTTTCATCAAGAAGACATTTCCATACCGAGAGAAATTATCCGTAAAAGTAATGAAATAGGAATAACCACTTCTTTCATGTGTAGATATTGGACCACACAGGTCGCTGTGTATGAGTCCCAAGAGCTCGCTCGCTCTTACTCCGTGTCCAGTGAATGAAGTTTTTGTCATCTTTCCTATGAGATAAGATTGACAAGTTGCATAAGACTGATATTCGAACGGATCCAAATATCCCTCTGTATGTAACTTCGTCAACCGTGTTTCTTTGATGTGACCCAATCTACAATGCCACAAGAAAGCCTTATTTAATTCTGGAGACTTTCTTTTAAGTGTGTTCTGGACGTTGAAAACCTGAGCTTGATTTAACACGTATATACCGTCCTCTAGTGTACCTGACCCAATCAAACTTTGATTTAGGTGGATGTGGACCGCATCACTTATAAATGTAAAATCATATCCTTCTTTAGAAAGTAAAGATACAGATATGATATTACAAGCTAGACTAGGTACATAAAAATAGTTACGTAAAATTAATATCTTCCCACTTGTCAATCCTAGGTGATATTCCCCTATGGATACGGCGTCCACGCTCATTTCGTTAGAAACCCTGAGAATCATATCGCCTGCCCTGATAACTCTATAGTTTCTCAAAACCTGTAATGAATTACAGATATGAGATTCTAATCCGGTATCAAGTATCCAAGAAGTAGAGTTAATTGACAGACAGTTTTTAATCACAAACACATCCGAAGTCGAAGCCACAACGTGCCTTGGATCCTGGATTCTGGATTTCCAAGCCCTGCATTCCTTGTGCCAATACCTTTCCCGTGACAATAGGAACAACCCTCCTTCCCTATTGTTAGCCCCGAAACTTTTGCCCTGCCCTTTCCTTCTACCTTACTGACACCGCCTACCGGCTTTGTGGAGGTCTTCTTCTTCTCACCCTTGGCTTTTGCCTTGGATCCAGAAGAGGAAGATTCCCCAATAAGCAGAGTGGGTGTCTCCCTGGTTTCCTTCCGGGTGCCCTCAACTGGAAGTATTACTTTCTTCCCTGGACGTAAGTAGAAGGTAGGGAGTGTAGAATCAAGTCATCATATGAATCGTTCTCCAACGTGGTCTCCAGGTTCATGAGCCTTTTAATATAGCTGATCATTGTAGGGACATGGTCCCTTACAAATGACCCAACAGCCAATCTCGTTTGAAGCAATTCCTTCGAGGTCTCATGCCTTGCGATACAAAATTGCTCTCCATATAAATCTTTGTTATGGAGGAATATGGAAACTAAGTCCATCTTCTCGTGCTGCCTCTGGTTTGCACCATCTACTGAGGCCAACACGAGGCACTTGGCATTCGCACTGTCTTTTTCCGATGTCTTATAGATATCAATATCTGCGACGGTGGAATCTGGACCTGGGATGGTGGGGGCTTGAGTTGTAATGACATGGTCCAGCTAGTCATAGGTAATGGACATCTGGACAAACCTTTGTCAGTCAAAATAGTATAACTCGGTCATTTTATTATCTAGCTGTAACCTAATCTTGGTCACCTGGTCGCTACAATTAGGAGTGAGAGAAGAAAACACTCATCATGATGCTCTTTCAAGTTTAGATTGGTTTTTACTTTATCTAAATAGGATGGCTCCCACTATATCTTGAATCCTTCTTCAAACCATAAAAGAAGAATTAGTCAGGATTAATCTCACCCTACAATACTTACTTAACCTTTCAGCCAGGCTGGTGTTGGTATTTCGAGAGAGGTTTTCCAACGCTTTCATGAAATTCCTTGATTACATAACCTCTTCCCTGGAGGCGTAGCCCTACTAACATCGTTCTAGACAACTACTTAGTTTATAGCATTGATTGTGTTAGTGAAAAATCTCCCGAGGAGTAGAGGATACTCACAGTAGGATCGGGATTCAAATATCATTGTGTGATAATCCTGAAGGAATCCTACCAACATTATCACACTCCAAATGGTATGCAGCACTGACAAGTTTCAGTTCCTTTAGAAACCCCCGATGTGGATTTTTGCCTCATGCTCTTATGACCTTGACGAAGGCCAACATATCATAAGTCACATGTCAAGTTCTACCCGCCATTGTCCAGGTTAATTTGAACCCACCCATACATACTCTTGATGAAGGCCAAAATAGTAGTATGACTGTCCCAAACCAACGCATCTATCTATGCTACAGAAGAATATCCAGCAGCTACCAATCACTATGCCTTGGCGAAAGTCAAAATACATAGCTTGAACACTACTGAATATTCAACTGAAATGACGGAGGGCTACGGCTAGTTTTGGTGAAACCGTGAACGTAATGAAATTGATATAATCGAAGGAACCACGATAGCTTTTAAAGGAGTAGTTTAAGCTCCGCATTTAAAAGTTTCTGTTTTGAAAAAACCGAGTGGTTTTGAAATTGTTCCAATGATTCATCTTTAGTTTGTTTTCTTTGCATTAATCTAATACAGTCCCATCATTTACACCTATCATCACAGAGAGAAACGAAAATACCAAGTCCGCTTCTGCCATCCGCATTCGCCACTGGACCCGGTCAAACATCGTTAGGTTACTTAACTAACGCCAGAGCGGGGGCGAGACTAGCGCAGGTGCAAAACATAAGCAACGTCTACTATATAGCATATATATAATAACCATTCGCTTCACGCAATAATAGGCATTCCAGATCACAGATGAACATATTGGGTATACTAGGAATTCTGCGTTTCGTTTAAACCTATAACGAAAGACGGATTCCATAGTCTAATGAATAGCCAAACCCCACCCTAAACCCCGACGGGTGCGGCAAACTACCCGCCAAATTCCCGAAGTGAAGCAAGCTCCCTCAGTAAAATGAGTAGGCCACTCGGCACTTCAAAGAACCCGGTAGTTTATGCACCCCACCTTGGGTCTATCCTAGGAGCAGAAGACAGTAAAAGAAATAATACAACGGTGGCTACAACCTCAACCCGGATGTGCCCCACAAAATAATATTACATCACTTTACAATTACATCGAATGAAAGAAAACCCTCTTCTCACATCTACGGCTATTCCTCCACGACGATCCAAAAAACTTCATATACATAAACCAACATCACAGATCACAGATATGTGCAACCCCCACTAACCGACGTATAGCAATTAGAAAGCGTTTCGAAACACATATAACAACAAAAGAAACATGTTAAACTACATTAAAACCGCGCCTTCGAAATACCCCGTATTGCCATAGTAGAGAATTAATAGTATAATCAAAATTGGCAAAATCAAACACCATCTGAAACACTAAATCAAAGCAACTAGAACACAGAACAAAACTGGAGGCATTCCCACATAGAAAAACCGGTGGGGCCGGTTTTTTAAAGCATTTGTCCGGCCAAATCCGGTGGAAATGTCTCATTTTTTGTGTGTGTTCATCTCACAAGCAAAAAAGCACTCTGCAATTGTTTAAAAAATTTTAGAGCCTCCGGAAAATTTGACAGAAACTTGGATTCATGTTCCGATGTTTCGGAGTTATTTCGGTTTCGTAGTTTTACACGTTGTCTAAACTGTTAGATAAGGTTTAGTAGGCTCTGATACCACTGTAAGTCAATGCCGCGCACCCCGCTGGTTCACGGGGAGGTGAAATACATAAAAACGATTTTTACGGGCGTCGCAACACCAACTTGAACTCAAGGATCGATGCTAAACCCTAGCTAACCAAACTACTAAGTGGCTAACTACTCGGAAAGAAGTTTATACCTCACAGATTCATGTCCTTTAGGTCTTCATGTCGCTGTCCTCCTCCTCATCATAGGCTCCAAGGATCGTAACGGATCGGGCAACCTCGTCGGCCTCCACGAGTCAAAGACGATCCATCCGAGAGTCTATAGTCCGAGCTCGAATCTCAAATCAGAGGTAACTGCGGCATCTAGTTCGCTAAATTAGATGTCCTAGATGATGTAGAGAGTGTAGATGGATTAATACGTCTCTAAAAGTCTTAAGTTTCTCAACTCATGAGACATGAAAGGCTAGAGGAAGAAGAAGGGGAGCTTGAGGAAAAGCTGGTGAAGAAAAAGAAGTTGGAATAAAGATGGCTCATTTGTGATGAATAGATGAAGCATATAGTAATTGAAGAGATAAATATCTCACCAAATATCTAGCATGCTTCACAAATATCTAATGAGTGAGTCATTCCTCATTCAACAAATATCTCCACCTCATTTCCTCCACCTCATTAATCTTTTAATCAAAAGATTAAAACCTTAAATGAGGTGTCTTCTTCTAGAAGTAATTTCGAGTAAATTATGAAAATGCCCATCATCCGTATATACATACCCGTATCCATATTCCGAAGAATACGAATACAATGAGACAAAAATAATCCATCAATATATTACTAGGGTCCGGCTTAAACCAAAGCCCACTAGTATTATCCGCCCGAACATCATACATGCACACGTATACGTATGTGTTCGAAGCTCTGCCGTAAAACCATACGGCCTCTACATCTTTTGCCCGATGTAAGGAAACCCTCTATGTGGGACTATAAAGACTCGACACTACACTGGCAGTGGGTTTAACCATAAGCCGCAAGCGGCACTAGATGCACGTAACAGCTACCTAGGTATTTGTCAATAAGAAGGCAGATGAGCAAACTCATCCAAACTCCTACTGAGCCTATCTGTGACAATCTCCGTACAGTCAAGTCTGTTCGTTTAAGAGTATCACATATCAGGCCTAGGGGCGGTAATCGTCAGACCCCTAGTAGCGCAATAAGTCATGTCGGAGTGTAGCCCAAAACACCTTGAGAAACTACTGGAGTACCTACCAGTAAATCTCGCTTGCCTTGGCCAAGGACTTTGTGTAATGGCCTTCCGAACACAGCGCGATATCAACCCCCAATACTGGGAGAGACGAATCTTATCTAACCACCCTGCCTCCAAGTGCTTCGGGACTGCACCAAACTACTACCTGTTTGCACGACTCCTTTGAGACATGGTAGGGTAGTAATCTAAGAACAGTGGGAACACACTCAAGGCGAAGTAGCAGTGTCAAGTCGACGGACTAAGCTGTACTCATGTCACCTGGGAACTGCCACCCGACGATAGATATAGTACCCACCAGCAGTTTCCTAAGAGTCATGTCCAATGTACTCAAAACCCAATGAGCACCTGCATACTATCTCCAGTATGACTTACTAATGGCTGTGGGACAGACCATCTCCCCTGCTATGATGAGAAGCGTATACACTAGTCTACTCAGGAGTATCGATGCCCCGTCTCGATAATCCTATGACTAGGGACCTGTATAGGATGTGCTTATAGACTACCCAACCCCCACTAGTGTGACTGCCATCACAACGCTGGTAATGAAGTAAGGATCCTAAGGGCTCTACCAATATGTATAAGCGATATGCTAAAAGAAACACATGCACATATTGAGGTAGAAACAAACCAGGTAGCATACTACCATTTCGAGCAAGTCTATTACTATATACGTGTATATCCCAAGCTTCCATTAAGTAATATACAAACCGGTTTTATACAATAATGGCTTCTAGAGCATATATCACTAACAGAGGGTGGATAACGTCAGACCCCTACTAACTCGATAAGTCGTGTTTAAGTTAAGCTCATCACCAACAGAGATACTACTGATCAACTATTAGTAAATCTCATCCACCGTGGCCACAAATTTCTGGTGATAGCCAATTGAACACAACGCAACATCGACTCCTAATACCAAGAGAGATGAATCCCTGACAATTGACCACTGCCTCTATGTGGCTTGGGACTGTACCTAACTAAAACCTGTTTGCACGACTCCTTTGAGCCATGGTAAGGTAGTAATCAAAATACAGTAGGAACTCACACGAGACAAATGACAATCTCATGTCAAAGGACTAACATGTACTCATGCCACCTAAGAACTTCCATCTGACGATAGATATAATATCATCTAGAAGTTCTCGGCGATTCCGTCCGGTGTACTCACCTCCAGTGAGCACCTGTACACTATCATAGGTGACACGACACCAATGGCTTGTGAGAACGGCCACCGCCCCTCCTCAGGGTCTAGAAACGTATACACTAGTCTATTCCGGAATATCGATACCCTGTCTCAATACTCCCACGACTAGGGACATTTAAAAATGTGCTTGTGGACAACCCAGATCCTACATATATGATCGTCATCATAATGCTGGTTGTCAAGCAACAATCCTACGGGCTTCATCAATGATGAAGACAAACCAGATAGCATACTTTCATCTCGAGGAAGACTGTTATATTTGTATAGTCTTCCTTCAATTATCATAATTACCTACTTGCAATAACAATAATTGCCTTGAGGGCATTATATCCAACTGTGATAGCAACTTTCTCCTACTCCAGTAATTCATTTCGTGTAATGTGTTATTTTGTTTTTTTTTTGGTTGCCCGTGAATTGTATATGGAGACTAATTTATGTCGTCGCCCGTAAGGCACGGATTAGTCCAAATCCGTACATATAGTTTCATAATTTGGGTTTGGGTCAAGGATTTGCTTGACGGGGTCCACGTTGGTAGCTTAGTTTGCCAATAGGAATGAACTTAGGACGTATTTCCTACATTTGTAAGATCCATCAGTTCACAGGATATTTGGGTTTGATCTAAGGATCATTAGTCATATCTGAGACTAAGATCAACTTAGAAACAAATGAGTATATGGGCTCAACTGATCATTAGATCATATATGATTAGCCCATGGATAATATACGATAGTCAGTATAGAGACAGACCGCAGGACAAAACATATTTGTTTAAGGACGTCGTGGTGCGTTATTACCATGTTTGAGATGAATATTAGTTTAAGGACGTTGTGTGCACGTGTATTTGTTACGTAGCGAAGTGAACAATAGTGACATGGGATGCGCCCAATTTGGGGTGCGGTCTGATTTGAGGTGTGCACGTCAATTTTGAAGTGCATCAATGTGGGATGAAAGGAGTTGTTGGTTATCAGGACCCGCCACCTCTCTGAAGACATTGAGGAAATACAATGATATATATCAGAGGTGTGGAGAGATGTACCCATGAACCAAATCCCGTATTTGAGGGAAAATATCATGGTGTATCATCTAAAAATCATTGGTCTTATTTGAGACTAAGATTAACTTAGAAGTTATGGGATGAAGATTGTTAGTCATGTATGGGACTAAGATCAGCTTGGATGTCACAAACATAAGCTTAGCCAATTTAGGCTAAAATTTGGTTTCTATAACACCCAGCAGTGCTAAGCACTCAGTTGCATATAGCGCTCACGTGTATATCACGTGAGGCGCTATAATAGTGCTAAGCATTAGTCTTTTGTGGTGCTCACGTTTGTTTCACGTGCACTAAAATTTTCCGGCGCTCACATATGTTTGACGTAATGCGATATGCAACTTGGGCTTGGGTGCTCACGTGCTTTTCATGTGAGGCGCTGAATTCTCCAACATCACTATTTTGAGAATCTGGGATCAGGTTTTTTAAGAACTAAGTTCTTGTTTTATGAAGGAACTAAGTTCCTAGAATATTATGGACTCCATGTTCTCCATGTTCAAGCTTTCAAAGGGGTTCAATCTCTGTTAATGGTATTTTGACCATTAACAATCACCAAGATAACTATTTTGTGGATCTTGGATCGGGTTCTTAAAAAACTAAGTTCTTGATTTGAAGGAACTAAGTTCCTAGAGTATTATGGACTCCATCTTCTATTTGTTCAACCTTATTCTTCCCTGAATCTTTGATTCTCAAGAACAAGATCTTCCCGATGAGAATTAAATTCTCAACTTGTGAAAGACTTTTCTTGTGGATCTCAGATCTAGAGAAATAACTAAGTTCTTGAGAAGGGTTAAACGCTTAGATAGGTAAAGGAGATATTTTGATCTCTACTTTTTTCTTTACCTAAGGATTTGAGGAGGAAGACAATCTCTGAAAATTAAATTCTCTGTTATTTTGTGCAACCTTTTGGAGAGCCTTCTATATTTTTACAAAAGCTTATGGGGTTTTTTTTTCTCCCTCTATCTGCAGATTTAATCTCTTTGCTCTTATTAATAGAAGAAGAGAAAAATCGATTTGTTGAGAAAATCTCTTATTAAGAGATCATGAATGATTTCATAATCAATCATAATTATCTTTTAGATCAATCAGTGAATTTTATTCACAGTTGGATTTTTAATTCAAGGGCTCTCTGTTTAACAGAGAAGATTTCTTGTTTGCTTTAACGAGATTAGTAAGATATTTTCCTAACATAGAATTTTATTCTATCATATAAATATTTTGTTAGTTTAGGAAGATCTTTTTCTCATATAGAATTTTATTCTATCATTTGAATATCTTGTTAATTTAACAAGATTAGGAAGATATTTTCCTAACCATAAAATTAATTATGTTTAACAGAGAAGATCTTTCTTATTTTAGAAAGATCAGAGAAATATTTCCCACATAGAATTTAATTCTATCAGTTGATGATTTATTATCACCTTTGGATTTTTGATCCAACGGCTCTGTTTAATAAAGAATATCCTGGAATTTAGGAAAATATTCCCTATGTAGAATTTAATTCTAGCCTTTTTAATTCGTACGCTTACGCTCACATACTATGCATGTGGGCGCCGCCTAAGAATTTAATTATTTTATAAATAGTCGCTCACGTGCTTTGCACACCGACTCTCACGTGTGTTCCACATGAGGCGCCACTATAGGATTTAATCCTAACTGAGGATGGCGCTAGCGCTCACGTGGGAAACACGTGAGGCGCTTACGTGTTTAACATGTGAGAATCATTACAGGATTTAATCCTATCATAGGCGGTACCTATATGCTTTGCATGTGGGTGAACGTGTTTAACACGTGGGGTTTCACTTTTTTTTATATAAGGGGACAACAAGCTCTGAGCCAAAAAAAATTGGCGGGAACAAATGCCCCCTACTATTTTTCCCACGTAAATTTGTACGTGGATTAAGTAGTGTAAAATAATGCATTGCCATAGAGTCGATGGCTTAGGACACAAGTTTAAGATCCCTGACGCCTAATACATTTTTCATCTTCATGAGCCGTAAGGGTCTCAAGAAGATTTTTCTCCCTATGAGCCGTGAGGATCTCATAGGTGTATATTCTCCATAGAAATCATGAGGATTCCTACGTGTTCATCGCCTCGGTGAGTCGTAAGGATCTCACTTGGATATTTTTTTCCTTACGTGTCATGAAGACTCGTAAGTAGCTTCTTCATTTCATTGGCATGTAACTTTGGCGAATGTGGCCCGTGAATAGTATACAAGAATTGGTCTTGATCTCTTTATAGGGCAGCAATGGCTTAGGAAACAGGTTTAGATTTGTCGCCTAAGGCTTTTCTACTTTATGAGCTATGATGGTCATATAAAGATATTTCTCTTTACGAGCCGAGAGGATCTCGTAGGTGTATTTTCTCCTATGAAGTCGTGAGGACTTCTAAGTGCGTTTTCTCTTGAGAGTCGTAAGGATCTCATAAGAGTATTTTCCCCTTACGAGTCGAGAGGACCCATAAGTGGTTTTGTCTCCTCATCGATATGCGACTTTGGAGAATGTGGCCCGTAGATAGTATAGAAGAGTCAGTTTGGACCTCCTTGTAGGGCCACAGTGCTTAGAAAATAGGTTGATATCCTCGTCGTCTAAGGCTTTTTCACTTTATGAGCCGCTAGGGTCCCATAAAGATGTTTTCCCCTACGAGTCGAGATGGGTCGAGAGGATCTCGCAGGTGTATCCTAACGTAAAATATAGATAACCCCATTTTTTTGATAGGGGTCCAATATGTTTATAGTACTAGGTTTAAGTCCATCGTACCGTTGCGTTTGCTGATGTATTTCTCGATATGCAATCTTTAGGTTGTTGTTCGAGTAGCCCCGCGACTGTCGTGTCTCTGATCTCTTCTGAGGCTGGACAAGACGTCTTCATGTAATCTTCTTAGATCATATTACCGTCAGAAGAACAAGCGCTAGGTATTTTCCATGGCACTTTTTACTGGAGGTTAGGCTCAATTTGGAGCCCGATGAGTCATAACCGCACCCTTCTGAGGTTGGACGATCTCCAATGGTCTTTACGCTTTGTATGTATTGTTTTCAAGACCCGAAATTAGGAATATGTTGTCACTTCGATTTTACTTGACCCTTGGGTCCTGGTTGACGTCGCATCTGCACTGAGAAGGAGCGTCGAGCTGGAGCTAGGATTTTGCCATCACTCCACTTTTATTTGATTGTTGCATCCACACCAAGTCGGAATGAGGGGGAACGTCGAGGTAGTCTCTAGGTTATATATATACCGTCAAGACTTGGAGCTAGGATTTTACCATTACTCCACCATTGCTTTGAACCTTAGGTCTTTTTTGATGACGTTGCGTCTGCATCCTGCTGGAATAAGGAGAACGTCGAAGTAGCCGCTAGGTTGTATATGTACCGTCAAGACATGGAGCTAGGATTTTACCATTACTCCATTTTTATTTTGACCCTTGGGACATTGCCGACGTCGCATCTACACTGAGAAGGAACGTCGAGATGGAGATAGGATTTTGCCATTGTTCCACTTTGATTTGGCTCCTTGGAGCCTTGTCGACACCACATCTGTACTCTGCAAGTGTAAGAGGGATGTCAAATTGATCTTTAAGCTGTAAATGTGCCATAAAAACTCGGTTTTTCTTTTGACGAAGCATGATGAGAAAATATGACCTTTCTTTCATTTATGCCTATGGATTGTATACAGGGGTCGGTAAGGACCTACCTGCAGGGTAGAGAAAATTTTATTTTATTTTATTTATATTTCCACGATACTCTATCTTTTCAGCTTTTCACATCATGAAAGTCGCGATTGCCCAATCATTTCGGCTTTTTAATCTCGGTGCCTAATCATTTCGGCTATATTTCTTTTTATTTTTCTCGCTACTTTTTATTGCAAGTTGCCCAAACATTTCGGCTGTTTCATATGCATATATTTTTGCTCGCTGATTTTTATTACGAGTTGCCCCATCATTTCGGCTGTTTCATATGCATTTTTTGCGACTCGCTGAGTTTGTTGCGAGTCGAGGACTTGGGTCCTGATCCTAATTTTGGCATCAGTTTCGCTACGACTGGAATATTTCCAAGAGCGAATCATCATTTGCCGTGAGAGGACTTGAAGTTTGACGCCTGTTTAGATATCAACATCGCTATTACTGGGATATTATCAGGGGTGAATCATCATTTGGCCTTGTCGATTTGAACAAAGATGGCTTAGCAAACAGGGTTAAGATCTGGTTGACTAAGGCTTTTTGACTTTACGAGCCGTAAGGATCTCATAAATGCATTTCTCCCTACGAGTTGTGAGGATCTCGTAGGTGTATTTTCTCCTTAGGAATCGTGGGGATTTCTAAGTGTGTTGCTCCTTCATGAGTCGTACGGATCACACGCAGGTATTTTCTCCTCATAAGATCAAAGGGACCCTGTAAGTGCACATTTTTTTGCGAGATTGCGCCCTTTCGGGTGTTCATAAACTCGCCGACAGTCCTGCTATTTTTACTCACAGCGCCCTTTCGGGTTTTCATCCGTGCCCATTTCTCTTGTGGACATACCGTTCCACTTTTTCTCTTTTTTTCCTTTCCTTTTTTTAACGAGATTGATCCCTTTCGGATTTTCACAAACTCGCCGGCAGTCCTGCTGTTTTTACTCACGGTGCCCTTTAAAATTTTTATCCATGCCCATTTTGCTCGTGGACATACCGTTTTTTTTTGCGAACAATGGAACTATCGAAAGTAGTTTCTCCGCAGGTGACCCATCTGTTTGCTGGTGAGACTTGGGGGTGGCTTCATCGCTGGAGTAGCTGTGTAGCCAGTAAGACTTGTATTGCAACCTTCGCCATTGAAACGTCGATTGCAATATAGATCTCAAGAGAGCATATCTCCGTATTTGGGGCGACACGCTAGTTTAGGGACATTTCGGTCCATCATCGTCGTATTTGGGGTGACGCGCTAGTTTAAGGACGTTCCGGTCCATCATTCTCATGTTCAGGACAAAATGCTAGTTTAGGAACATCTTGGTCCAACATCGCCGTGTTTGGGACGACCCGCTAGTTTAGAGACTTCTCGGTCCATTATCGACGTGTTTAGAGCGAAATGCTAGATTAGGGACGTTCCAGTCCCCTATCGTCGTGTTTAGGGTGAAATGCTGGTTTAGGGACGTTCCGGTCCAACATCGCCGTGTTTGGGGCGAAGCGATAGTTTAGGGGCGTTTTGGTCCAAAATCGCCGTGTTTAGGGCGAAAAGCTAGTATAGGGAAGTTCTGGTCCATTATCGCTGTGTTTTGGGCGAAATGCTAGTTTAGGGACGTTCCAGTCCATTATCGCCGTATTTGAGGCGACGTGCCATGTTTGAGGCGATGCATTAGTTTAGGGACATTTCGGTCCATTATCGATGTGTTTGAGGCGACGCGCCGTGTTTGAGGTGACACACTAGTTTAGGGAAGTTTCGGTCCATTATCTTCATATTTAGGGCGAAATGCTATTTTAGGGACGTTCCGGTCAAACATCGTCGTGTTTGGGGCGAAATGCTAGTTTAGGGACGTTCCGGTCCATTATCATCGTGTTTGAGGCGACGCAATAGTTTAGGAAAGTTTCGGTCCATTATCGCCGTGTTTGAGGCAACGCACCGTATTTAAGGCGACGCACTAGTTTAGGGACGTTTCGGTCCATTATTGTCGTATTTAAGACGACGCGCCGTGTTTGAAGAGACGCATTAGTTTATGGACGTTTCGGTCCATTATCACCGTATTTAGGGCGAAATGCTAGTTTAGGGACGTTCTAGTCCATTATCGTCGTGTTTGAGGTGACGCGCCATATTTGAGGCGAAGCACTAGTTTAGGGACGTTTCAGTCCATTATTGTTTGGTCGGGGAGTTTCATAACTCATTCCTTCCAGTTTGCTTGCTTAGGCGTTGATGCTTGTCCCTTGTATGTATGGACACTTCACACCTTAAGCTATTTTCACCCTCTTGGACTGCTTCGTTTATTATCAGACCAATCAGGTTGTTTTTATGGAAAATACAGGGCAGTTTACATGGCACCTGCCCCGTGTTCATCAGTGTCGCTTTCTTACGCTGATGAAGTATCTTCACATATGAAGAAACGAGATATCACGTCACTCCTTCTGCTATGTTTTCTTCTTCCTAGGTAGAATGAACTTGACTCGAGGGCTTTTCCCTTCATCGTCTGATTCGGAGTGGGACATGGATTTCACAACCCTCCCATGGTTCTTGGTTCAAGTGGTATATTCCATTTGATTGCAAGACCTGCTTGTAGGTCCCTTGATATCGTTTCTGTTTTTTGAGAAGAAATGACCATCTCATGCAGAGATTCTTCCGCCAGTGAGGAATATGCCCCTGTGTATATTTCAGGGGCACACGTCGTCGCTATTTTGGCAACAGGTTGCTTCAGAGCCGTTCATTTTTGTTGAGTGTTGGCGACAAACGCCACTTGCCTTAGCTTTTCATTCATCTTCATCAGATGAGGAAGGGTCTTGACCCATCTGATCGAATCGAGCAATTTTATCCCTGAGCTCTTAGAAGGTCGTCGGCTTGAATAGAGCCATATATGGAAACATCTTTGAATTTGGGTCAAGAGTAGATATGAACATTCTCACGGCTGCAATTTCGTCGATGCGCTGCTCGCATTTTATCCAGAGATTTCATCATTGGGTAATATATTGAACCCAGGTCTCATTCGGTCCTACCCTTTCGTTGACCAATGCCGCTACGGTAGTGCGTTTATTTGCACTAGTGAATCTTTGACAGAAGAGCTTATCCATTTCGTCGAAGATCTTCATGGAATCATTTGGGAGTTCCGCATACCATTCGAATGCGATGCTCGCCAGAGTGCTGACGAACTGCCGGAGGAGCAGTATATCATTTCCTCCAGTGTTACCGCATATGGATTTAAAAAGCGCAATATGCCGGTGAGGATTCACGGTTCCTTCGTACATGTGGAACGCTAGAAGTATGTATTTTGGCGGGTACTGTATTTAATCGTAGCACGCCGGATACGGTCGACCAGTCTTGATTGATCTATTTGCAGCTTTACTAGCATAGTGAGCTTTGATTTGTTGAGTGATATATTCGTCCAGCTTTGCCTTTAAGATCATTTCCTCCTCATCCGTTGATGAGGCTTATAGAGGATTTAAAATGTCACCCTTGCTTTTAAAAGAGACTACAGGTATTTCATCTGCCAGTGGTTTCGAACAGACCATCATTCCAGCTATGTTCTGGATCAGAAAGGCCATCTGGTTCATTTTAGTAGACATTTCTACCGCTTCTTCATCTCTCTTTTTGAGAGTGCACTTCAGAAAATCAATATCCGACTCTTGCCCTGTCCTTTCTTCAGGTGCGTCTTCAGGGTTTGCCTTAAGCGATAGATTAGCGAGTGCTGCCGCATGAGCAAGCATATCCTGCAGCTTTTCACGTTGCAGTTGAGCCTTTGTCATGGACCGAATTTGAGGTCGGTGACTAGTAGAAGCTCGAAGTTCGTCTTTAGAGTTCACCATACAGACTGTGTGAACTACTATGCCCCTAGGCTCGGGGTATCTGGAACTTTGGCCTTTGGACTTTTTCTCGGGCGCTTGAGTTTTATATGGCTTCTCTTTTTTTGTGAGAAACCACTTTAGGAGGAACCGTTAGAACAAGAACCGCCTTAGGATGAGTCCCCTTGTATTTCAAAGGGGATTTGTCAGAATTTGGCTAACGTTTAGGGGAAGTGCCGCGGATGATGACTGAGTTCTTCATCTGTTTCCACACCTTATATATGGATGAGGAAAGTTGGATCTCCACGGTCTGTGGAGATTTCTTTAGTACTGCAGTGGGGGAATTTTGCCTGACCCTTCGCAGCAGCTTGAAGCTATCCCCGGTTAGAACAGAAGCATTCTCCATTGGAGTTGAAGTAGATGGAGTCAAAACGGATGGAGACTGACCCCGGCTTGTTTTATTTGACACCGATATCGATGTTGACTGCTTCTTACGATCAAAATTAAATTAGCCTCGGGATTTCGCTGAGTTTGCCCTCTGTTTTCTTTGAGAGCTTAAATATTCTTCCCCATGTGTTGACCTTGGTCCTCAGCGGGTGCCAGTCATATGAAGAATGATGCTGTCGGCGGAACTGGAGGTTGAGAAACCGGCCTGTAGAAGACGGACTTCTTTTGGGCTTCCTCCTTCGGTGTTGAGGCACCGGGTGTAGAAGGTGGGAGCATCGACCCAAAGAAGAGCTCATTTATTTCTTGAAGAGCCGAATTGCAGAGATTTGAGGCTGCAAGTGGCCCATACATGACTCCACCAGATGTGACAGAGCCTGAGTTGCGGTAAGTGGAAGCAAATGCCATTCTGCAAAGAGATGAAACGCCAGCTTCAGTATCCCATCACCCAATGGAAACTATAAACATTCATACTACGATTATTTGACCGCGGAAAAACATGACACATGAAATGTGGAGTGGAAAGAGGAAGAAGTCCCACCGGGAGTGCCAGAATCTGTTTACCGCCGAAAACTGGACTGAGACATTGGGACGTCTAGCCTAAATTTAGGGGCAGATACTATTTGGATATATCTATCCACCTCTCCGAAGATACCAAGGTGATTTATGGCACCATTGTAACACCCTAGTACATTTATACTATATATTTTGGTATTAAAAATCTTGCGGTAAAATTCTTTACTATTATTGCTTTTGGGTTGCGAATTATGCAATTAGTTGATGTGCTCATTATCCGACCCGACCGGCATATTTGAAACCTAATATGGTGCAAGATTATATCAAATATTTGCTAGTATAGTATATCTATGTGAATCAAGTACTAAATATATGTGTAATATATTTTAAGCTCTACATATCTCTTTATAATACTAGATAAAAACAAAAAAATATCATTTTTCTAGCTAGCCTTGCATGCAAAATTACCCCACATCAGGTTGTTGCGCCTATGTATCATGTTCATATTCTCAGTTATAGACAGACAAATAATTAGAAATTTCTATGTATATTTACATAGATTTTAGTGGGGGTATATGTATTTAATTACATAATATTGCATTATGTTTAAAATTCTTACGTATGCTTTTTATATTTAAAAACTATATTTTTGAAGGGAGATGGATAATATTTGGAGTGATCTGGTATTATCTGTAAAATCCTACAATATATATATATATATATATATATATATATAATATAGTTTATATATATTATATTATTAAACTTTTAATTTTTTAAAAAAATACACACTCTCTCTCCCCTATCCCTATCTCTCTCTCTCCCTATATATATACATATATATATATATATATATATATATTAATAATATAATTATTATAAAACTCTCTCTCCCCTCTCCCCCGTCTCCATCTCCCTCCTCTCGTGTCCCCCTCTCACGCCAGAACCTTAAACCGCGCCGTCCCTACCTCGTCGTCGTTCACCCCTCCTCCTTGTCATCACCACCCCCTCATCTCCTCCTCTTCCTCGTCATCATCTCCTCCTCTTCCCTGATACCTCGCCGGAGCTCCGACCCCCACAACCGAACACACTTCCTTCGACCTCCCCTCTCGCCGTCGCCTGAACCGACCACCACCATCACCCTCCGCCACCTACTCTTTCTCGATATCATCACCAGTGCACCCATACCACCATCTCATCACCTTCTATCTCCCTTACCGCTGACCAACCCAACCTCCTCGTCCTTTCAGCCTCGTCGTCGACCGCGTCTCCCCATCACCTCATCGTCGACCAACTCCCTCTTCTTCCCTGTCCACACTAAAAACCCCAGAACCCAACAGCCCACCCTCTTCTCATTTCTTCTTCTTCTCTTCGCCGACTTCGCCGGAGTCGGTCACCGCCGACGAGCACAATCCAGACGACCCAATTCACCGTCGTCATCTAATCCAGTTACCACATCACGCAATTGCTCAGTTCAGATCAAGTCCAATGTACGTGGGTTTTACATCGTGTCGTTATTCGGTGTTCAGAACGTGATATCCATATATTTTTCGTGAGATTTTGATCAGACAAGTTCTTGTTCCCCGCCGAAAACACGGAGACACGACCGCGCGGGTCCGTCTTGCCAGAATTTCGGGGCAGATGCTAAATGGTGCTATCCGTCCACCTCTCCGAAGATGCCAAGTTGATTTATGGCACCATGTATCGAAGGTTTAAACGGATTCGGCCGACGTAGCAGACTTCGTCAGATTCCCCCTCGTTGATGAGGGGTTTTTGATTGTGGGGACGCTCTTCCCTGCAGGCGCAAGCCCCTGCAGTTAATTACGCTACCGCATCGCGGTAACCACTTTCTCCTTCTCCAGATGGTCACTTCGTGTCGTGGGTGTTTGTTTTGTTTTTGGTTGCCCGTGGATTGTATACGGAGACTAATTTATGTTGTCGCCCGTACGGCGTGGATTAGTCCAAATCCGTATCTTCTTAGATTTGGGTTTGGGGGTTGGGTTTAAGGATACGTTAGCCTCATTTGAGACTATGATCAACTTAAACGTTTGTTAAGGATACGTTAGTCTTATTTTAGACTAAGATCAACTTAACGGGATCATTTAGATCCAACAAAAGAGCATTTGGACTCTATTGTTAGTTTAGGGACATTGCGGTCGATTAGATTAAGAACATTACGGTCCAATGTTAGTTTAAGGACATCTCGGTCCAAGGTTAAGGACATCAAAGTCCGTGAGTTTAAAGACCTCACAGTCAAGGTTAAGGACATCATAGTCCGTGAGTTTAAAGACCTAACAATCAAGGTTAAGGACATCATATTCCGTGAGTTTAAAGACCTCACAGTCAAGGTTAAGGACATCATAGTCCGTGAGTTTAAAGACCTCACAGTCAAGGTTAAGGACATCATAGTCTGTGAGTTTAAGGACCCCACAGTCCATGAAATGTATGGTTGTTGGGACCCGTCACCTCTCTGAAGACGTTGAAAGATTACAACAACAAATATCAGAGGAGTTCAGAGATGTACCCTTAAACCGATGTGGGTTGAGAGCCCAGTAGTCCAATTGGGACTAAGCTCTGTGATTTATGAGCATATGAACTCAATTAATCTGAATTGAGGACTTATGGCCAATTTGGGCTACGTCCATTCAATTACAATGTTCAACATTTGTGTTTGGAGTTGTTAGATGTTTGTTTGAGCCCAATCCCTTTAAAAATGCTAAGCATTGGTTTAGTCCCTGACAATGTTTTGTCTTTAATTGAATGCTGTACATTTATCATCGCCCCAGGCTTACTCAAAGAACATTTTGTGTTCTGTCCAAGCGCACATAAAAACATGTGGTGCACTTGGCACTAGCACCAGATATGAAGCGCTAATGCGCTTGGCGCTTTGTGCTAAATGAAGAGCGCTGAAGCGCTTAACGCTTTGCCCTAGATGTGGAGCGCTAATGCGCTTTTAGTTGAAGTGTCGAGGCGTTTGGCACCGATGCCATATAATGAGCGCAAAGCGCTTTTAGTGATACAACGTACACGTGAGAAGCACGTGGCGCGCTTAGCGCTGAGCGCTAGCCAATGAGCGCAGTGCGCTGTGTTTGAAGCGCTATAACACTGCAGCGCTTTGCGCTAGATGAAGAGCACTAAGGAAATTTTTAATTAGGAGTGCTAAGGCTCTTATTAGATTAGGAGCGTTAAGGCTCTTCTTAGGTTAACTTTGCACTCTGCAGATTATCTATTCTTTGATAAGAGACTTTGTCTCAAAATTCTAAGAACAAAGTTCTTAGTTCATAGGAGATATTTCAATCTCTTTTTGATGAAAGGCTTTGCCTTTGTGGATCTGTGATCCTAAGAGAATTGAATAATTCTCCCCCATTTATAATGAGATATTCATAATCTCTTTTGTGAAAGAAATCTTTGTCTTATAGATCTATGATCTGTAAAAGAAGTAAGTACTTCTGTTTATATTGAGACGATTTCGACTGTATATTCTTTTTACCTTGAAAAAGAATTGTCTTCTTTTGCCGAGTGCTTCTTCTTCTTCTTGAGATTTTCTCAAAGTTTATGGGGGGGTTCCTCTGTATAAGACTTAAAGTCTTAGGTCCTTTATATAGGGGAGGCTGATTTGTTGAATCAGTTAAGAAGATCTTTTCTCCAATTGATTTGGGGAATTTTCCATCGTTGGATCTTTGATCCAAAGGCTTCTGGTTTACAGAAGATAATCTTCTTGTTTTTTTTACCAAGATTGGGAAATATTTCCACGCATAATTTATTCTGTTTTTTTTTTGGTAATTTTATTTACCATTAGATCATTGATCAAACGGTGCTCTGATTTACAGAGTACAATTTTGTTATTTGGAAAGATTTTGAGAAATCTTTCCTTAACAGAATTTAATTTTGGTTAATTAATGATTTATCATTATTATTAGATATTTGATCTAATGGTGGGGAGCTTTTAGTTCCAGCGCTAGCGCTTATGCGCTCTGCCCATGGTGCGCTACTTGGAGCGCAGCGCTCTTAGCGCTAGCGCGCACGTGCTTTGCACGTGGTGCGCCACTTGGAGTGCAGCGCATCTAGCGCTAGCGCCTATGTACTTTGCACGGGTGCGCTTGTTGTAGCACAGAGCTTTTATAAAAGCGCAGTTTTAATTCAAATTTTGAATTCTGAACAGAGCTTTGCTCTAATTGTGGAAAACAAATGCCCCCCACTACTTTGCCCACGTAAGTATATACGTAGGTGAAGTAGTGCAGAGTATTTCATAGCGTATAACCAGTTTCGGGTTGGTATATAATCTTTAGAATCTTGGTTTGAGAAGATAGCGAGCGGACACAAGCGTCGTCATCTATCATTGACTAAAATCTCAACTCTTAATGGATATAATTCCAAACCCTGAGGTCCATGAGCTGCACCCTTCTATTTCTTTATGTTTTACTCTGGCGCGAAGTAGTTTATATGCTCATGAGTAACTCTTCCATTTCAGTGGCATGTAGCTTTACAAAGTGTGGCCAATAAATGGTAGATAACAGTTCATCTTGAACTCTTTATAAGGTAGCGATGGCTTAGAAAACAGGGTTAGGATCTGTTGCCTAAGACTTTCCAACTTTATGAGCCGTGAGGGTTTCACAAAGGCTTTTCTCCCAACGAGTCATGAGGATCTCGTAGGTTTCTTTTCTCCTTAGGAGTCGTGAGGAATCCTAAGTGCGTTTTCTCTTGAGAATCGTAAGGATCCCACAAGAGAATTTTCTTTATGCGTAGGGACACTAATTTCCCGCAAGATGAGACGAATCGAGAGATTCCTGCAAAGACACTGATTTCCTTGCGGGTCGACGTGAATCAAGAGATTCTCGTCAAGGACGCTGATTTCCCTGAATCGAGATAAAAAGTGATGGCTTAGGAAACAGGTTCAGATCTGCCGCCTAAGACTTTTCAACTTTATGAGCCGTGAGGGTCTCATAAAGATTTTTTCTCTCTACGAGTCGAGAAGATCTCATAGGTGTATTTTCTCCTTAGGAATCGTGAGGATTCCTAAATGTGTTTTCTCTTGAGAGTCGTAAGGATCTCACAAGAGTATTTTCTTCCTTACAAGTCGAGAGAACTCGTAAGTGATTGATGAGTTGACCTACTCCCGAGTCAAAGCATTGCTTCAACAGGGAGGTCGAGGGTTGACTTTGGGTTGTCTGTGCACCGCCGAGTCATGGAACTGGGAACTTTGCCGCGGCTCCGCTTTGCTGACGTTGTATATTCCTGCAGAGACACTGATTTCTCTGCGGGTCGGCGCGAATCAAGATGTTCTCATCAAGAACGCCGATTTCCCTGAATCGAGGTATTTTCTAAGGACACTGATTTCCAAGGAGTTAAGACGAATCGTGGTATTCCTGCAAAGACACTGATTTTCTTGCGGGTCGACACGAATCGAGATGCTCTCGCCAAGGACGCTGATTTCCCTGAATCGAGGTTTTGCCAAGGACATTGATTTCCCTAGAGTTGAAACAAATCGAGGTATTCCTGCAAAGACACTGATTTCTCTGCGGGTCAACGCGAATCGAGATGCTCTCGTCAAGGACGCTGATTTCCCTGAATCGAGGTTTTCTCCAAGGACACTGATTTCCTCGGAGTTGAAACGAATCGAGGTATTCCTGCAAAGACGCTGATTTCTCTGTGGGTCGACGCAAATCGAGATGCTCTCATCAAGGACGCTGATTTCCCGGAATCGAGGAGGTTGCCAAGGACACTGATTTCCCTGGGGTTGAGACGGATCGAGGTATTCCTGCAAAGACGCTGATTTCTCTGCGGGTCGACGCGAATCAAGATGCTCTCGTCAAGAACGCTGATTTCCCTGAATCGAGGAGGTTGCCAAGGACACTGATTTCCTAGGAGTTGAAACGAATCGAGGTATTCCTGTAAAGACGCTGATTTCTCTGCGGGTCGACGCGAATCGAGATGCTCTCGTCAAGGACGCTGATTTCCTTGAATCGAAGAGGTTGCCAAGGACACTGATTTCCTCGGAGTTGAAACGAATTGAGGTATTCCTTCAAAGACATTGATTTCTTTGCGGGTCGATGCGAATCGAGATGCTCTCGTCAAGGACGCCGATTTCCCTGAATCGAGGAGGTTGCCAAGGACACTGATTTCCCTGGGGTTGGTTGACTTGTTTCCGAGACGGAGCGTTGATCCGGTAGGGAGGTCATTGGTTGACTCCAGGTTGTCTGTGAACCATAGAGTCTTGGAACTAGAGACTTTGCCGTGGCTCCGATTGATGGTGTAGCATCTGTATCCTGCTGGAATGAGGAGGCACACCGTTGTTGGTCTTCGGGCCGTAGATGTATCCATTGAGATTTGGAACTAAGGACTTTGCCATGGCTCAGCTTCGTTGCAACTCTGAGGTCGTTTGTTGACGTCACGTCTGCATCTGGTTGAAGTGAGGAGAAACGCCGCTGGTGATCTCTAGGCTGTCTGTGAACCGTCGAGATTTGGAACTAGGGGACTTTGCCATGGTTCCGTTGTTTTGACCCTGGGGTCATTTTTTGACGTCGCATCTGCATCCTGGTGGAGTAAGGAGAAACGCCATTAGTGATCTCTAGGTTGTCTGTGAACCGTCGAGATTTGGAACTAGGGGACTTTGCCATGGTTCCGGGGTAGTCTCTAGGCTGTCTGTGAACCATCGAGATTTGGAACTAGGGGACTTTGTTGTGGCTCCGTTTGTTGGTGCAACATCTGCATCCGATTAGAGGGAGGAAGAATGTCGGTGTTGATCTCTAAGTTGTCGATGTTGACATCGAGACCCTGAAGCTAGGGATCTTCCTTCGCTTCGTTTGTTGACATTGTGTCTGCAATATTGCGACGAATGTCGAGATTGTCTTTAGGTTGTCTATGAACCGTCGAGATTTGGCTTCGCTTCGACGAAGCCTGGTGGGACGATATGGTTCCCTTCTTGTTTGTGCCCATGGATTGTATACAGGAGTCAATGTGACCTCACCTGCAAGGCAAAAAGTTTTATTCTTTCATTTTTTTTAATTCTTTTCGCGATGCTCTATCATTTCAGCTTTTTTGCATCGCAAAAATCGCGACTTCCCAATCATTTCGACTATTTTTCGCGGTGCCCCAGCATTTCGGCTATTTTTCTTTTTACTCGCAGCTTTTTATTGCGAGTTGCCCAATCATTTCGGCTGTTTTTGTATGCAAACATTTTTACTTGCTGATTTCGTTGCAAGTTGCCCCATCATTTTGGCTATTTCATATGCATTTTTGGCTCGTTGATTTTTTATCGCGAGTGTGGAACTTGGAATCTGGTACCAATCTCGGCATCAGCATCGCTGCGACTGGAATATTGCTAGGAGTGAATCATCATTTGCCGTGAAAGGGCTTGGAATTTGATACCGATTTAGGCATCAGCATCGCTACCACTGGGACATTGCCAGGAGAGAATCATCATTTGTCTCTGTCGATGTCGAACAAAGGTGGCTTAGCAAATAGGGTTAGGATCCTGTTGACTAAGGCTTTTGACTTTACGAGCCGTAAGGGTCTCATAAAGGTATTTCTCCCTACGAGTCGTAAGGATCTCGTAAGTGCGTTTTCTCCTTAAAAATCGTGAGGATTCTTAAGTGTATGCTCTCTTATAAGTCGTAAGGATCTTACAAGAGTGTTTTCTCCTTATAAGTCGAGAGGACTTACAAGGGTCGTTCACCGTTTGAGCATATCCCTTGTCGTTGGTGGGACTTTGTTAGTGAAATGTTTATTCGTGCCCGTGGAATGTATACAAGGGTCAACATTGAATCGCTTGTGGGGCAGCATTGGAGATTGTGATGGCTTAAGAACAGGTTCAGATCCCTGTAGCTTAAGGCTTTTGAATCCTATGAGCCGTGAGGGTCTCATAGGGGGAATTCTCCTTACGAGTTGTGAGGATCTCGTAAGTGTATTTTCTCCTTAGGAATCGTGAGTATCCCTGAGTGTGTTGCTTCCCTTCGTGAGTCGTAAGGATCTCACGCAGGTGGTTTTCTCCTTACAAGGCCGAGAGGACCTTGCAAGTGTCTTTTAACGAGATTGCGCCCTTTCAGGTTTTCACAAACTCGCTGGTAGCCCTACTGTTTTTACTCACGGAGCCCTTTCGGGTTTTCATCCGTGCTCATCTTGCTTATGGACGTACCTTTTTTTTTACCACGTTAGCCTGAGGATGCCGTGGGTTGGTAGTAGTTTAACAACGTTTCGGTCAAGCGTTCATAGGTCTGAGATTTTTCGGGCAACGTACGATTACGCAGCTAGATTTTCTCGCAAATCTTCACATCTTTTGTGTCGGAGGTGGATTCCTTGAAGAGAGGGCTAAGGGAGATTTCTTCGTCAGAGTCGCTTCTAAAAGTGATAACTTGCGATCCCTTGGTGTCGACTATGTGGCAGTTACCAGCAGCTCTTTTGCGCTCATCTGTCGTGCTTCTTTGTTCTCGATGAGCCTTGTGCTTCACTCGTTGAACGTGTCGTCGGTGGGCAACATATCCCTGCCACCAGTTTTTAGAGACTATGCACTCCTCGGTAGGGTGTGCAATCCTCTGATGGTACAAGCAGAAGTTAGGATGTATGTCCGCTTCATCAAGATGTATACTGCCAGGAGAATTTCCTCTGAAAGAAGGCAACTTCATTCCTGTTGACAGGGCCCTAGCGAATCGTTTCCTTACTTTAAGCTTGTTTTTGCAGTGGAGTTGGGCGACCCGTTGAGAGGGGCCGCAGTAGTTGTAAGCCGATCAAAGACCGACTTCTTTGAAGCCTCCTGCAATGGCATTGGGGCATTGAAGTTCATGGGTGGGAGCATGGTCCCGAAGAATAGCCCAGTGGTGGCCTGAGTCACCTGCTCCACTGGCATAGTAAAAAGGGAGGCCGCTAGGGGCCCGTAAGTTACACCTCCAGATGAGGCGGAACGGGAGTTACAGTCGCAGCTAGAACAGTTAAAGGCCATTGCTGTTTTTTTTTTCTGCACGAGAGCAAAACCAAATCTTAGTACCTCGAACCCAAGGGCAACCATATCAAACCGCGATTCGTTCGCGAACACGACATACGAAGTGTGGAGTGGAAAGAGGAAACGGTCCCACCGGGCGTGCCAGAATCTGTTCCCCACCGAAAACACGGAGACGCGACCGCGCGGGTCCGTCTTGCCTGAATTTCGGGGCAGATGCTAATTGGTGCTATCCGTCCACCTCTCCGAAAATGCCAAGTTGATTTATGGCACCATATATCGAAGGTTTAAACGGATGCGGTTGATGTAGCAGACTTCGTCAGATTCCCCCTCGTTGATGATTTTAATTGTGGGGACGCTCTTCCCTACAGGCGCAAGCCCCTGCAGTTAATTACACTACCGCATCACGGTAACCACTTTCTCCTTCTCCAGATGGTCACTTCGTGTCGTGGGTGTTTGTTTTGTTTTTGGTTGCCCGTGGATTGTATACGGAGACTAATTTATGTTGTCGCCCGTAGGGCGTGGATTAGTCCAAATCTGTATCTTTATAGATTTGGGTTTGGGGTTGGGTTTAAGGATACGTTAGCCTCATTTGAGACTAAGATCAACTTAAACGTTTGTTAAGGATACGTTAGTCTCATTTTAGACTAAGATCAACTTAACGGGATCATTTAGATCCAACAAAAGAGCATTTGGACTCTATTGTTAGTTTAGGGACAATGCGGTCGATTAGTTTAAGGACATTACGGTCCAATGTTAGTTTAAGGACATCTCGGTCCAAGGTTAAGGACATCATAGTCCGTGAGTTTAAAGACCTCACAGTCAAGGTTAAGGACATCATAGTCCGTGAGTTTAAAGACCTCACAGTCAAGGTTAAGGACATCATAGTCCGTGAGTTTAAAGACCTCACAGTCAAGGTTAAGGACATCATAGTCCGTGAGTTTAAGGACCCCACAGTCCGTGAAATGTATGGTTGTCGAGACCCGTCACCTCTCTGAAGACGTTGAAAGATTACAACGACAAATATCAGAGGAGTTCAAAGATGTACCCTTAAACCGATGTGGGTTGAGAGACCTGTAGTCCAATTAGGACTAAGCTCTGTGATTTATGAGCATATGAACTCAATTAATCTGAATTGAGGACTTATGGCCAATTTGGGCTACGTCCATTCAATTACAATGTTCAACATTTGTGTTTGGAGTTGTTAGATGTTTGTTTGAGCCCAATCCCTTTAAAAATGCTAAGCATTGGTTTAGTCTATGATAATGTTTTGTCTTAATTGAATGTTGTACATTTATCATAGCCCCAGACTTACTCAAAGAACATTTTGTATTCTGTCCAAGCGCACATAAAAGTATGTGGTGCACTTGGCACTAGCGTCAGATATGAAGCGCTAATGCGCTTTGCTCTAAATGAAGAGAGCTGATGCGCTTAACGCTTTGCCCTAGATGTGGAGCGTTGATGCGCTTTTAGTTGAAGTGTCGAGGTGTTTAGCGCTGATGCCATATAATGAGCGTAGAGCGCTTTTAGTGATGCAGCGCACACGTGAGAAGCACGAGGCGCACTTACGCTGAGCGCAGTGCGCTGTGTTTGAAGCGCTATAGCACTGCAGCGCTTTGCGCTAGATGAAGAGCACTAAGGCACTTTTTAATTAGGAGCACTACGGCTCTTATTAGATTAGGAGCACTAAGGCTCTTCTTAGTTTAACTTTGCGCTCTGCAGATTATCTGTTCTTTGATAAGAGATTTTGTCTCAAAATTCTAAGAACAAAGTTCTTAGTTCATAGGAGATATTTCAATCTCTTTTTGATGAAAGGCTTTGCCTTTGTGGATCTGTGATCCTAAGAGAATTGAATAATCCCCCCCCCCTTTATAATGAGATGTTCATAATCTCTTTTGTGAAAGACAATTTTGTCTTATAGATCTATGATCTGTGAAAGAAGTAAGTACTTCTGTTTATATTGAGACGATTTCGTCGTTATATTCTTTTTACCTTGAAAAAGAATTGTCTTCTTTTGCCGAGAGCTTCTTCTTCTTCTTGAGATTTTCTCAAAGTTTACGGGGGGGTTCCTCTGTATAAGACTTGAAGTCTTGGGTCCTTTATATAGGGGAGGTTGATTTGTTGAATCAATTAAGGAGATCTTTTCTCCAATTGATTTGGGGAATTTCCCATCGTTGGATCTTTGATCCAAAAGCTTCTGGTTTACAAAAGATAATCTTCTTGTTTTTTTTTACCAAGATTGGGAAATCTTTTCATGCGGAATTTATTCTGTTTTTTTGGTAATTTTATTTATCATTGGATCATTGATCCAACGGTGCTCTGATTTACAGAGCACAATTTTGTTTTTAGAAAGATTTTGAGAAATCTTTCCTTAACAGAATTTAATTTTGGTTAATTAATGATTTATCATTATTATTAGATCTTTGATCTAACGGTGGGGAGCTTTTATTTCCAGCGCTAGCGCTTATGCGCTCTGCCCATGGTGCGCTACTTGGAGCGCAGCGCTCTTAGCGCTAGCACGCACGTGCTTTGCACGTGGTGCGCCACTTGGAGCGCAGCGCATCTAGCGCTAGCGCCTATGCGCTTTGCACGGGGTGCGCTAGTTGTAGAGCAGCGCTTTTATAAAAGCGCAGCTTTAATTCAAATTTTGAATTCTGAACAGAGCTTTGCTCTAATTGGGGGAAACAGTTCTAAACTTGCAACATGCTATTTTGTTTATATCAAAATTTATATGATTAATTATAATACATGTATTTTAATGTTTAGCAAAAATTATCAATTTACAGTTTTATAGCATCAGTCTGTATCCGTTCCATAATGGTTTTATCTATTTGCATGCCGATTCACCATAATATTATTATAATATTATATCAGTTCAGTAATCATTATCTAGATTGAAATATACCTAGTAATAGACGTAAAACGGTTATTACATATAGATACATATACATCATGGGCGTTAGTCATGGTTACCATATTTTGGTTACGGTTTTCCATCTGGTATCTATTTTGTTGATATACAGTGCCTGACTTGTACACAAAACATCACTAGACCTATTACTTAAATTATTTCTAATGCCGACAATCCTGACTTGTTGTCCTGATGGACGTGACTTGTTGTCTAGATAGATAAGACATGTACCTGCTTAATCATGTGTTGGCATTTGGAAGATATCGTCTATACTTGACTTGAACACAAAACCTGGAGGTAAGGGGAAATCAATAATGAAACCTGACTTGTAACTCAACAGTTCGATACTTCCAGAAGCTGATCAGTCGATATAGGCTTCGGCCCTGGAATGATGCTGCTGACATCATTCGTCTATACATGATACATGTTTTTACTGCTTCGTGGTACGTCTCGGATTCATCCCCAAGAGTCTTGACCGTGGTCCCCGGCATGCACGAGATACTATTGAGTTACATCGACGATTCTATTTAATTGATTTCAAAGACTTAAAGAATAGATAACCTAGAAGCACAAACTTTAGGATACATGTCACATATATATAGCTCACCGTTTTACATCTGTGTTAATTATTTACACTCATATTTAATCATAGCATCCTACCCTGATTATTACTATTATTTTGATATTATGACGCACTAACGTCTGGGTCTTACATGGCTCAGTTCCTCTGACTTTGTCGCGGAAGATCAGGAGTATTTTAACAAGCTAGCCGAGCAATGAAGAGCTTGATGATTAGTTTTAGAGATACTTAGTTTATTTGATTTCCTTAGTTTTATTTTATCTGTGTGATCCCATAAGGGACGTGTTTCAGATATTATTATGTATTGGATCTTGGTTCGTTTCCACTATATGCATTTCTGGACTTTTATTTATTGTGGCAGATGGACATGTGTTAGTTAGATTTTATTTACTGTTCTTGATATCTTATTGACATCCGTAATATGACTATGGAGGAATTATTTCTAGCCATAGGTAGCATGGTTGGCTCTGTCACATGCCGTATTTACATATTTTGAGAAGCGGGGTATGACATGGTTTGTTTGGTATTAGAGACATAGGTTTTAGGGTTAGTCGGGTTTGGTTCTTTTGTAGTTGGGTATTGAACCCAATACACTAACCAGGAAAACCAGAATTAGGAGCATGTCCTGCCACATTACTACCTTATCAGTCTTGAATCTATAACTATCAATATCTTGTTTATTGAATCATGTTTACCGTCACCAATCCCCTTCAGTGTCTTGGCTTCAGAATCATGGCGGATAGAAATTTGCGATCATACCAGAGGCGTGTAGATAACGCTGCATTACTTGGAGTTGTACGTGGTATGCTAGAAAACCAGAAGCGTCAAACTGAGCTAAATCAACGGCAGGCCAAGACTTTCCAAGAGGGTCTGAGGACAGTCCAGCAGTCCGTTGTCACAGCAGCCGAGAGGGCAGCAGCACCCAGGCCAACACAGCGTGAGGGCACCGTAGCAGACTTTAAGAAGCTTGGTCCGTCCACATTTACTTGATTGGAGGAGCCATTGCTAGCGGAGCAGTGGCTAGTTGATACAGAGAACATGTTCGTTGCTGCGCAGATTCCAGATGAGAAAAGGGTGGATGTAGTACGCATCCAATTGGTAGATTACGCTCACGAGTAGTGGCTCGTAGAGGAGACCTGTCTAACCAAGCCGATCAGTTAGGCAACCTTGTCACGAAGCGTCTTGGAGAAGTTCTTCCTCAATCTGCTCGAGGGGGAATGGAAGAGAAGTTCGTTACTTTGAAGCAGAATGGCGGATCCGTTGATACATATGCGGCTGAGTGGACCCATCTCAGTCGATTTGCGGGGCCTTTGGTTGCCAATGAGGCAGATAGGGCAAGGCGGTTTATGCGTAACTTGGATATGGAGATTCAGAGACACATCATATCTCTGGGATTGACCACCTTCTCCCAAGTTCTCATGGCAGCCAGGGAGCAGCAGAGTTTATCGGTAAAAGTAAAGGGTAATCTACAGCAAGGGGTTGTAGTGCGTAAGACGACGTTTACGCCAAACGAGCTCCTCTACTTAGAAACATTCCGGTAGACAAATGAGGCACTGTACCTATGAGAAGCCTTTTGTATTAGATCAGAAAAGGGGTGCGATTTGTGATTTTTGCCATCTACTCGGACACACGCAGAAGGACTGTCGAAGGAGACTCGGTCTTTGTTTAGTGTGTGGATCAGCTAACCATACCATCAGTGCTTGCCCTTCGAAACTATGATCGAGAGACGATATTCAGAAACCATCGCAGAAGCAGATCTATGGGCAGAAGCTAATCACTCAGAGGCCTAATCAAGCACGGGCCATCACTTTGACGGCCGAGAAAGCCAAGGCGTCAGACAATGTTGTTTTATGTATCCTACTTGTATATAATTTTTCCGCATTGGCATTATTCAATTCTAGCGCATCCCATTGTTTTATGTCGTCCAAATTTATTAGTGCACACTCTATTCCACATACAGCTTTGTCTAGTTGCTGGGACATAAACACAGGGAATGGGAGAATTATATCTAGCAGTGAGTGCAAGGGTTGCTCTATTGTTATTTGCATACGGGAGTTTTTCGCAGATTTCTTGGTGATTGATACTGGCAGCTATGATGTTGTCTTGGGAATGGATTTTCTTGGTATTTTCTATGCTCACATTGATTGTAGGGAAAGGAAAGTGATTTTCCATATTCCCGGACATCCGGAGTTCATATTTTTGGGAGGCAGCAGATCTGTCGGGCCAGTCGAATTTAGGGCTAGGCCGACTAGTGCCGTTCTTTCGTCGATGGAAGTAAACAAGGAAGAAGTACCAGCAGTAGTTCAGGATTTTATGGATGTGTTCGAGGACATCTCGGGTTTACCGCCAAAACGTGATGTGGAGTTCATGATTGATCTTATTCCTGGAGCAGCGCTGATTTCAAAGGCTTATTATCTAATGGCGCCGGTGGAACTGGAAGAGGTAAAGAAAAAAGAAACCAAATTACCACAGAAGGGATGGATTCGTAGCAGTGGTTCACCATGGGGAGCCCCAGTTCTTCTAGTCAAGAAGAAGGATGGCACGCAGAGGATGTGCATCGACTATCGGGAATAAAATAGGGTAACAATTAAGAATAAGTACCCAATCTCTCGCATTGGCGAATTATTCGATCAACTCAGTGGCGCGAGGATATTCTCGAAGTTGGATTTGCGATCTGGGTATCATCAAGTTCGGGTGAAATCAGAAGACATTTGCAAGAAGGCGTTTCGAACCCGATACAGGAATTACGAGTACTTAGAGATGCCATTTGGATTTACTAACATATTGTTAGTTATATGTATGCCCTAGAGGCCATTACTGTACATATGATGTATATTGTAATGGATGCTTGGACATATATAGGGAGGACTTTCTTGCTCGACATGATAGTATGCTATCTGGTTGTACTTTATCTTAACATGTACTCTGATTGTCTCTATGCTACATGTTGATAAAGCCCTAAGGATATGTACTCGACTGCTGGGA
This sequence comes from Agapanthus africanus, assembly GCA_030015575.1. Classification (NCBI taxonomy): domain Eukaryota; kingdom Viridiplantae; phylum Streptophyta; class Magnoliopsida; order Asparagales; family Amaryllidaceae; genus Agapanthus; species Agapanthus africanus. The sequence goes on along the minus strand of JASDDO010000004.1, from coordinate 43,400,455 downwards.
CTATGATGAGATCATACTAGTGGGGCCACGGTAGTCGACGAGTACATCCTATAACTGTTCCTAGTCAAGGGTGTATCGAGAAAGGGCATCGATACACCAGTGTAGACTAGCGTATACACATCTTGACCCATATGATGGGCGATGGATGATCCCATATCCATCGTTGTTTGACATCAAGGATGGTGTACAGGTGCTCAGTAAAGACTGGGTACACTGGACGGACTCGCCGAGAACTCCCAGATGGTATTATACCTCACGTCAGATGGCAGTTCTCTGGTGACACTGGTACAGGTTAGTCTGTAGACCCGAGATCGTCATAGAGTCTTGTGTGACTCCCACTGTGCTTTGATTTCCATCATACCACGTCCAAGTGGGCGTGCAAAAAGGTGGCTTTTGGGTATAGTCCCGAATCACATGGAGGCAATGAGCGATAGGAGGGGATTCGTCTCTCCCGGTATAGGGAGTTGATGTTGCGCTGTGTTCGATTGGCTATAACTGGAAATCCCTGGCCATGGTTGCTGAGATTTACTGGTAAGTGTTATCAGTAGTTTCTCGAACTATTATAGACCTCATATCGACACGACTTATCAAGCTACTGGGGTCTGACGTTTACCACCCCTAGGCGAGATATGCGACATTTCAGACGACGAAACCGGACTGTACGGGAATGTTACTGACTGGATTCACAGGAGAATGTACAGGCCTGCTTGTTGATCTTCTGAGCGCTCAATACCTGGGTGGATGTTACGTTTAGCTGACCGCTTGCAGCTTGTGGATGTTTGATATGATCATCACCTGCTGCCGGCGTATTGACGATTCTTTAGAGTCCTACATAGAGGTTTCTTGGCTCAGGCAAAACGGACTAGGAGCACATATGTGATATGTGCAGGACCGAGAACAATACGTGTATATGATACCGTATTATATTCTCACGATATGAGATATCGGCCGGGTATATGTGATATAGCCGGGTCATCGAATCAAGTGTTGATTCGATGAACTGATACAGATTATATTAGTCGGTTATTTGTGCAATAGCTGGATTATCGGATCAAGTATTAATTCGATAATTTAATGTATAATTATATATTTGATATATTAAATTACATTAACTGATATAGGCTCACTAAAAGATTCTTTTTCTCACTCGGGTAATACATTGATATATATGTGATATATGTTAATTGTATTATTTTATTTTATTACAATAAATATTATATATGTGATATATAATATTGTAACATGATATGGTTATTAATGCAACATATTTAGTGGAGATTAAACATGGTTAGGGTTTGATTTGGGTTAAGCTTTTCTAGAAGTTTCTAGAAGCTTTGCTTTTTGTTTTGGTAAAGATATTTTGTGAAGATATTTCCTTAACCTAACCCAAAACCTTTTACCATGGTTGTTTCTCTACATGAGTTAAGGATTCATTCTTAACTATGGTTGCATTTCTAACCTTATATATGAGTTTCATTATTCATCACAAAAGGGTTGATTGTTCTTCTTCTTCCTTCTTCCTTCTTTCATGAAAAGCTTTCAAGCTTTTTATGAAGTGATGAAAATGAGTGAGTTAATGAAAATAAATGAGAGCTAAAATCCTACTTCATCATCCTAATCAATCCTAGCCATTTAGATTAGGGTGTTCACTTCATTTGTGAGTGAGAGCTTGTGTTAAAAAAACTTCAAGGTAGATCATCTTTGTTATCGAAGATCGGAAGCAAGTTTGCATCATTCTCTTCGTGGAGCCTCTCTAGAGTCCGGGTATATGATGATCGCAGCGAAGGGACCTCAACACGGAGCTTATGAAGTGAAAGACCGGACTACAAAGGTTGTAATCCCAAACTCTTAGATGTTAAAGTGTTTAACATGCTTTGTTTTGCCTAATCTCTAGTCTTAGATCTTGGTTTAGGGTTGTTCGGCACGGCTAAATTTTAAATCGGGCATGGTTGATACCTTATAGACCCTTGTGCGTGTGCCTAGTAACCCTACACGTACCGGTAATATTTATGGTCTTGATGAACCGAATCTTTTCACCATATTGGATCAGTTCATAGTGGTGTTCATTGATGATGTCCTGGTATTTTCGAGAAGTAAAGAAGAGTATGAAGAACACTTGAAAATCGCACTACAAATATTGAGACAAGAAAAGTTATATGCTAAAATGAGCAAGTGCGAGTTTTGGCTCGAAGAAGTGAAGTTCTCGGGTCATGTTGTATCCGGACATGGAATTGCCGTTGACCCTGAAAAGATTGCAGTTGTTCATGATTGGACAATTCCAAAGAATGTAGGGGAGATCAGAATTTTTCTTGGGCTTACCAGATACTATAGAAGGTTTGTGGAGAACTTCGCCCAAATACCAGAACCATTGACCAAGCTAACACGAATGGAGATACCGTTCGTATGGACTGAGAAGTGTGCGTCAGCTTTTGAAGCGTTGAAGTAAAGATTGACCATCGCCCCTATTCTAACAGTACCAGATAGCTCTGAAGGAATGGTTATTCAAAGCGACGCATCTGGGAAAGGCTTGGGATGTGTTCTAATGCAGCATGGGAAGAACATAGCATATGCGTCGATACAACTGAAAACTCATGAGAAGAACTACCCAACTCATGATCTGGAGTTAGCAGCAGTGATTTTTGCTATGAAGATTTGGAAGCACTAGTTACTGGGCGAAAGGGTAGAAGTATTTACCGATCACAAAAGCCTAAATTATGTGTTCACACACAAAGAGCTCAATATGAGGCAGCGTAGATGGTTAGAGCTGATGGCTGACTATGATCTTGATCTAAAATATCATCCGGGGAAAGTTAATGTAGTGCCGGATGCTCTAAGTCAGTTGCCAGCGATACGGATGTTGACTGCACAAAAGGAGATTATAGCCGATCTTCAGAGATTCGAATTGGAGATTGTACTCCCAAATTATTCAGGACATTTGATGCAGTTGTAAGTACAGTCATCCTTGATCAATAACATTAAAGTAGCACAATCGCACGATCCAAGATTGTGAAAGTTTCGAGAACAAGTAGAAGCAGGACTTCGAACAGATTTGTTAATTCATGAAGATGGTTCGTTATGATATGGAAGTCGTTTATTTGTTCCTAAAGAAGATGTTCGTGAAGAAGTAATGAAGGAGGCTCATAGTTCCGCGTATTCAGTACACCCGAGAGGCACAAAGATGTATAGAGATCTGCGACAACATTTCTGGTGGGAAGGCATGAAAAGGGAGATTGCTCGCTACGTATCGAAGTGCTTGGTGTGTCAGCAAGTCAAGGCTGAACATCAAAGGGTAGCTGGTTTGTTACAACCACTTCTGATTTCTCAATGGAAGTGGGAATATATAACCATGGATTTCGTGACAGCATTACCACGGAGTCTAAAGGGCAATAACACAGTTTGGGTGATTGTCGATCGATTGACCAAGGCAGCTCATTTTATACCGTTTCGAGTTGGTCAGTCGAAGGAGGCTTTGGAAGAGCGGTACATGCAGAAGAATGTGAGATTGTATGTGGTACCTGTGAGCATCGTTTCCGATCGTGATACTCGATATTTATCACACTTTTGGAGGAGTCTATAGGAAAGTTTAGAAACTCGTTTGAAGTTTAGCACGGTCTATCATCCTAGGACAAATGACCAGTCTGAAAGAACGATCCAAACTCTTGAAGATATGCTGAGAGCATGAATGTTAGACTTCAAGGGTTCATGCGAGGATCATTTGCACTTAGTGGAGTTTTCATACAATAACAGTTTTAAGGCGACTATACAGATGGCTCCATTCGAAGCATTATACGGTTATAAGTGTCGCTCGCCTGTCTGTTGGGACGATATTGGAGAAAGAAGATTATTCGGACCGGATATTATTGTGCAAACGGTAGAGAAAGTTAACATGATACGAAATCAAATGAAGGTGGCATAGGATCTATAGAAAATTTGGGTTGATACTTGATGAAGACCTTTCGAGTTCGCTGTTGGTGATCTTTTGTTCCTGAAGATATCACCGACTAGTGGAGTAATCCGATTTGGTAGTCGAGGCAATTTTAGTCGTCGATTCGTGGGGCCTTTCGATATCATTGAGCGTGTAGGAGAGGTAGCTTATCAATTGGTTTTACCACCATCCTTGGCGGATGTTCATGACGTGTTTCATGTATTTCAACTCCGTAAGTATTTCTAAGATGAGACGCATGTCCTAGATCACTCGGAACTGACAGTAAGAAAAGATTTAACGTATGAAGAGCGACTATTGGTGATTGCGGATCGACGAGAAAAGGTCCACAAGAATAAAGTTATCGCACTAGTACACGTTACATGGGGGATTTGTTCGCATGGAGAATCTACTTGAGAACGTGAAGACGAGATTCGACAGAAGTTTCCACACCTCTTTTCTTAGATCCGTATCTTTTGTCTTTTCCCTATTCCGGGAATTTCAAGGATGAAATTCTTTTGTAGTTAGGTATAATGTAACACCCTAGTATATTTATACTATATATTTTGGTATTTTAAATCTTACGGTAAAATTCTTTACTATTGTTGATATTGGGTTGCGAATGATGCAATTTGTAGCTATAGTCATTATCTGACATAACCCGCATGTTAGAAACCTAATATGGTGCAAGATTATATCAAAGATTTGCTAGTACAGTGTATCCATATGAATCGAGTACTAAATATATATAAAATATATTTTAAGCTCTATATATCTCTTTATAATACAAGATAAAAACAAATAATATCCTTTTTCTAGCTAGCCTTGCATGGAAAATTACCCCACATCAGATTGTTGCGCCTATATATCATATTCATATTCTCAGTTATAGACAGACAAATAATTAGAAATTTCTACGTATATTTACGTAGATTTTAGTGGGGGCATATGTATTTAATTACAGAATATTGTATTATGGTTAAAATTCTTACGTATCCTCTTTATATTTAAAAACTATATTTTTGAAGGGAGACGGATAATATTTGGAGTGATCTGGTATTATCAGTAAAATCCTAATATATATATATATATATATTCCTATAACTATAATATATATAACAGTTTATATATATTATATTATTAAAATTTTAATTTTTTTTAAAAAACACTCTCTCTCCCCCGTCCCTATCTCTCTCTCCCTATATATATATGATCGGTCGAAAATATTGCATTTTTAACACATCAATTTCCCTACTATTTGCAATCATCTAAAGGTGTTCGGTATAAATATAGCACATATTAGCAATTTGTCTACAAAATACCAAATAACTTGTGTTATACATTATAACCGGCATTTTGAGGGAAATTGAGTGTTTATTATTGCATGCATGATCTTTTGTATATCGCAACACTTGTCTCGAGATTGTGTGCAGGAAATTCTCCAGGTAAAAGAGCCGGAACCGCTAAAAGTGCTGATAAAATACGTCAAGTCTTTGACCTGAGATCTGGCAGAAATCAAGAAAGAAACATAGGATTCCATACATCAGATAAAGACCCAAAAAGCCAACACAGAACAGCCCAGAAACTTCATGCAACAACTCCATCAATAGGCCGCGGATCCGCGGCCAAGTTGGCCTATCTGCAGCGGATCCGCGGCTTGTTAGACGCATCAGCGTGCCAAATTCCTCCACGTGGCTTCCTGTAACGGCCTCAGCTTCCATAAGACTCCCAAAGAGCACGTGGCTTTATCCAGAAGGCTCGGCCTAACCTTCTTCTAGAATATTCCTTGTAACAACTTCATTCTAGAATATTCCCATTAACAAACTCATTCTAGAAGGCTCTCTCTAACAACCTAAGTTTGGAGGGAAGATTCAAATGGGGTGGTTATAAAAAGAGATCTAGATCTAGGGTTTTGAGGTGGTTGAAATTAGAGGGAAAAATTGTAGATCCAAATAAAATCTAAATCAAATTGAGTGACACAATTTGATCCAAATCAAGATCTATCGAGTGCCGAGCCAAAGCAAGCATCCAATAAGCCTTTTTGAAGCAACCCCGATCTTCATCCGAGCAAGTGATCTACGACGATCCGCGACTCAAGAAGACGATGTGAAGCTAGTTCGACGATCGAGTTCTCTCATCAAAATCTTGTAATCTTTGAGTGAATTGTAACGAAACGTTGAATAATAAAAGGTGAAAATTCTTGATCTTGCTTTTATGTACATTTGAGCATTATGAAGAGTTATCGATTCTTGATTGTTATCTTTTTCATGATGTTTGAGTGAAAACTCCGCTTGTGGAGGAATCGAGAAAATAGGTAGGTGATGATGACTAAATTCTTGAACGATTCTTAAGTCTTATGAGTTTTGTAAACTTTATAAAATTGAATCATCGACAATCTAGTTTCGAGCGAGATGCTTTCTTGAATGTTTTCGCTCTAAATTAGAGATCAGCGCTTGATGATTGAATTTCCTATAGGCTAGAATTTGAATGCTAATCAACGAAAGGACAAGGGATAGAAGGAGAAACCCTAATTTTTTCAATAGATCCCTAATCCTCGTTGATCGTCATCGATCTAGAAACAAATCATCAATAGATAAGAATTTATAATCATAATTCTTCATCATCACTATCAATTGGATCGATTCCTACAAGCCTCTTTACAAATCTTGATAACTCATTCGATTTGGATATCATCTTGACAATTCTTGATTCTTGATTCTTGATCTTTATTTTTTTGATAATTTTTTAAACTAAATTTCATAATTCTTGAACAATTTTCTTTTATCTTTTAATTTCAACTCAACTAAAACAATTACGATCAAATCACACTTTCTCTGTGGACGATCCGCACTCGCTAACGAACCTATAATTGACACCGTTATTGATTGCGGTCTACAAATTTCTTTGGTTGTGATCTTTACACTTTTCTAAACACGACATTGAAAAATATGATCAATAAAATGGCGACGTTGCCGGGGATAGTGTGCTAATTTGTTCGTTTTTGTAATTTGAGTTGAAAATTTTATTATTCCATCAGTTTTTTTAGATCAAAATTCGTAACAAGCACTTAACGATTCGTTGTGATTTTTTGCAAGGAGATCTGGAATCTGTGGAGCAAGATGAAAAATTTTCTGAATATTCCAGAGAGTTAAGTGAGTGAACAGGAGCTATTGCACAAATTTTTGTTCATTGATCTTTTCTTGGAACGGCGGAACCGCGGCAATTTAGTGCTTTTCGCAGCGGATCCGCGGTCTGTCTAGGGTTTCAGTGCACCAAAACTTCTCAGGTCCTCTCTGCCTTTCTTATCTCCTCCCTGCTCTGGTCCATTAACCAATTTCTGCAGGTTTCTTTGCAAAAAATTCGCAGCGCCGCAAAAATAAAAATTGTTGCTTGTTTGATCTTGGTTGTTTGCATTTTTAATACGGAAATTTAGGGGCAAAGACCAAATTCAGATTAGGTGGGGAGTTCATTACCCTTCCTAAGCCCCAAAAATCACAAAACTGCATCCGCATTACCCTCATTAACTAAAAAATATCTAAACATGACTCTAAGGACCGTCGCGCTCACTTAGGACAGAAGGAGGTCGTGGGTAATCTATTGATTATCCGCGTTTCTTTTGTGGTGTCTAAGGCAAGTGTGTCTAAGGCAAGTGGTTACTTAATTAGGCACACTACTTACGTAGTGGAGAACCTCCCACTTACCTGGCACTTACCTGGCCACAGGAGGGACAAAGAGGCAATAGAGGATTTATCTTGCGACTTGTCTTCTGGAAGTCTAGGAGCGGTCTAGAGACTTGACCTAGGTAACCACTAGATTTAGGGTTGCTTGTGCATTGTTTGTGATTTGATTTTTTAAAAATCCGTATTTTCTTTTTCAAAACAAACACCAACTCATCTTTTCCTTAATTATCACTTAACGCTGCCACTTGTGCTAAACCATTTAGTGCATGCTCGGCTGGACACGGGATTCTAGTGCCCGTCTTGTCCGCGTTCCTCCTATCGACTCTGAAATCGGTATTTCTACGTCTACTTGTTCTTTATCCTCCACCACACCCACTTCGATGGACAATTCTCCATCGAACTTCTTTAACACTACTCTGCCACCGTCCGCAGGTGCGCAGAATCCATCCCGCATCTCTCTCCAAGAGAGATGTTACCCTATGTGAGGTCCTCTTTCAACCTGTCTCACCATTCCACCAGCCAACGAGGACAACTTTGAAATCAAACCCCAATACATCAATTTTCTACCAAAATATCACGGTCTCGAGTCTGAAGACACATATGCCTTTATTACCAAATTTGAAAATGTATGCGCTATGATGGGTACTTCACAGCTTTCTGTGGATGCTATGTGTCTACGTCTTCTCCCTTTCACTTTGTGCGATATAGCCGAGAAGTGGCTTTATAACACAACCGCACATTTTATTTCAAACTGGGAATAATTCGTAAAAGCATTCCTAAAGAAATTCTACCCCAATCATAAAACAACTCGAGTCCGTAGCGAAATAAATCAATTTACCCAGCTTCCAAATGAACCATTCTCGAAGTGTTTTGAATGCTTCAAGGATCTGTTAGTTCAATGTCCACATCACGGAATCCCTAGATGGGACCTGTGTAGAATCATATATGAGGGCATTAATCCTACCACAAAACAGACCCTTGAATCCATGTGTCAAGGCACCTTCATGACTAAAGATGATGGTGAAGCCTGGAGATTCTTAGAAGATTTCGCTGAAAAATCTTTAAAGTGGGAGAGTGTAAGTCAGACATCGTCTAGGGGTGGCAATAACCAATCTAATGTTTCCATAGGAGTTAGAGCTGAAATGTCAGCAATGCAAAAGAAACTCGAAACTATGGAAAATAAATTTTTAGCAGCCGCCCTAAATCAGATGTCACTCTCCAAAACTTTCTGTGGATGCTGTTCTGATCCATCACATCTTACGGAAGAATGTCCATTGAATTCTCCGTTTCAAGGTCAAGAGCATACCAATGCTGCTTTCCAACAAAGACCTAGAAACGATCCGTATTGTTCCACGTATAATCAGGGTTGGAAGAACCACCCTAACTTTGCTTGGAGCCAATCACAAAATCAAAACATGGTTCCAAACCAAAACACTTTCAAAGGGTTCCTCCACCACAACAGCAACCACTTCAATTGAGTCAGCACCCCTACCAATCACAAAACTTTCAAAATCCGGCCAACACTTCTGCACCATATGAAAATTCTTTGCAAATGGCCGGTACTAATAATTCCTCTGCACTCGAACGAACCTTGGATACTTTTATGAAACAATCCATCCAAGTGACAGCAAATTTTCAATCTTCCTTCGATAATCTGATGAAGAGCATTGTCTCTCAAAATGAAAATATTAAATCGATGGAAGCACAAATTGCTCGTATAAATGCCGAATTGAGTGCTAGAGAAAAAAGGAAACTTCCAGCTCAACGTTTACCCAATCCTGGCTATTCACATCATGTGAATGCTATCACCACGTTGAGATCTGGAAGAGTGCTGGACAACCATGTCGGTGAAGATATTGATACTAATAATGATGAATCAATCGATGATACCCCGGCTGAGACTTTTCCTTCCACTTCTACTTCTATTTCTGACCCCAGTTCGTCTACCCCACCATTTTCTTCCGAGCCTATTCTCCGTTTTCCCCAAGGCTCGACACCTCAGCAAATCTCTTCTAGTCCATCAAAGACGATCCTCACTCCTATTCTTAGATCGTTTCTACCCATACGATCTTCTCCAATGTTGGACCCCGCTCTTATTGCTAAAGCTCCTTATCTGAATCGGTTAAGGGGAAATAGACCAAGTCCGCAAATGGAGAAGATCGTTGAAATCTTTAAACAGGTTAACATCAACATCCCTCTCCTAGATGCAATCCAACAAGTTCCCGCTTATGCGAAAATGCTCAAAGACTTGTACACTAGGAAGAGGAAGACTCAAGTGCCAAAGAAAGTATTCATGTCAAAGACTGTAGACACAACTTTTCCCCAACAATTACCTAGGAAACGTAAGGATCATGGCTATCCTACTATTTGTATTTCTATTGGGGATAAACACATTAACCGTGCTCTAGTTGAACTTGGTGCAAGTGTTAACCTGCTTCCTTTCTCAGTTTATGAGCAGTTAGGGATCGGAGAGTTGAAACCAGCCCACTGCACTCTCCAGATGGCCGACCGATCAATCACCAAATCTATGGGTGAACTAGAGGATGTGTTGATAAAAATCGGGGAATTTTTATTCCCTGTGGACTTTATTGTACTTGATACACAGCCTGTAGTGAACCCACGGAATCAACTTCCGGCGATTCTTGGTCGCCGCTTTTTGGCCACTTCCAATACTTTAATCAACTGTCGTAACGGCTCTATGACCCTATCCTTCGGGAAGATGTCAATTGAGCTGAACATTTACAAGTTGGGAAGTGTACCCTCCGAACCTACTGCTCAGGTCTGTTCTGTCGAATTAATGGATGTCGACAGCAGCGAATTTGACGAGCCTCATGATACTGATCTAGACTCTTTTCATATGTTGTTGTTTGACCCAACAATGTATCACACATACGGACTCTTCCACCGAGTTATCCGGGTCAACAACTAACACTGATTATGAACCGTTTTTGGAGTCTGAAGATCACCCCGCGCTTTTTGATGACATTATTCTTCGGGGTATCGATGAGAGCTTTGAGGAAATCTTCGCTGATGAACTCGCATTTTTAGCAAATACGGGTGTTGAGATGAATCATCTCCCAAACAAAGAAATTGAAACTCCACCCCTTCTTTTGGACTATAAAGAGAATGCGAGTAATCCATCACAATCACTGTGTCATCTCTCCAAAACGAGACGCAAACACATTCTATTCCACCACTTACCTTCTCCCCACTTCTTCCTGGCACCTTATAACATGTTCTTCCACCAACCAATGCACTACACTGATAAAATCTTCGAATGGTTAGTGTTGACTTTCGGTCTTTGCAAAGCTTGGCATTGACCAATAATTTTGACCCCCTCTTGTGATTTTCAAAGCTTAACATTGTCTAACTCAAGTTTGGGGGGGTATAATCTGGCTCTTGAAAATAAAAATTTTACTCAAAATGGTGAGCCAAAAGAATAAGTTTGGGGGAGGATTTTCACGATCATATTTATTGCCCCCGTTAATAAATTTCCTCCCAGGCTTACAGGTTTTTGTGATCTAGCGGATGGCAACAGTGAGGACACTGTTGAAAACAAGTTTGGGGGAGGTTTGTGCTTATTTACGTATCACTTTGCATCATACTTTGCATAAGCACAAAACAAAACATATATAAAAAAAATTTGTATATAAATAAGATATAAAAGATTAGATAGTGAAAAATTACATCCAAAAGATTGGAAAAGTTTAAGAAAACCTAGAAAGTTAGAAGTTTTCTTAAACAAACTAGTAATAAGTAGTTATGAGCCGTTGTCCCAAGGGTTAGTAAGATGAAAGAAGTCACTAATCTGAGGATAAAATTAAGTCTGAAAAACAGTTCCTATTCTGGAAGCCAAACATTTGAATGTTGATACCCTACTATACGCACTTACACGCGTCTTGAAACTCAGGATAGTAGAGGATACCTTGAAATGCTCTTGTCTAAAAGCCAAAGTATGAAGGAAATGAAAAAATGAAAAAATATATCAAATGGTGAAGAAAAATGAACACTGGTTTTGTTATCGCCAAGGCAGCAATAAAAAAATATAGCGAGGGTGCTTCATCACCTAGTGCCTTAGACCAACTGGTCTGGGAGTCACTGTTAAGCCTTAGGTGGTGCAAGACGAGGAAAATACCAATACACCGTATAAGCAAGCACATGAGTAATCGGTCGGTTAGTACCTTAAGAAGTATTAACGGTCGCATGAAAAATGTGTGAGCAAATCCATCTAAATATTCATCAAATTAAAAAGTACTGAGGCAGATGGACAAGAGTATGATAGCTTGAATTGAATTCTCCGAGTGTAGGGATGTCTATTACATACACGTAGGGGTATATGATCGATGTTTGGAAGAAAGGTAGGAATGAAGAATAAAGACGATATTTTATTGAGGGATGATGTGATTTCTAATATCTTTTCATGACTATTAAGATAGGGCTCATGACAACCGAAAAACTAGTGTAGTTAGAAACTCTAATTTTCAAAGTTTTTCTTCTATAATTCTTATCTTTACATGTAACTTTCACGGTCTTCCTTTTATTATTGGATTTTGTGGGTGCAATTCGCTGAAAACCCTCAGGAAACAACACTCCTCCTACTAGGGACACCTAGAGGTTTAAAGGCTTGTTGCACGTGCTCAGTGCAATCGTGTTGCCTACGAAAGTGTGCTAGTTAGTTTTTCTTTTTCTTTTATATTTTCTCCTTCTTTTAAATAAAACAAGTTTGCTCGAGACGACCAAAATTAAGTTTGGGGGAATTTGATCAGTCGAAAATATTGCATTTTTAACACATAAATTTCCCTACTATTTGCAATCATCTAAAGGTGTTCGGTATAAATATAGCACATATTAGCAATTTGTCTGCAAAATACCAAATAACTTGTGTTATACATTATAACCGGCATTTCGAGAGAAATTGAGTGTTTATTATTGCACGCATGATCTTTTGTATATCGCAACACTTGTCTCGAGATTGTGTGCAGGAAATTCTCCAGGTAAAAGAGCCGGAACCGCTAAAAGTGCTGATAAAATACGTCAAGTCTTTGACCTGAGATCTGGCAGAAATCAAGAAAGAAATATAGGATTCCAGACATCAGATAAAGACCCAAAAAGCCAACACAGAACAGCCCAGAAACTTCATGCAACAACTCTATCAATAGGCCGCGGATCCGCGGCCAAGTTGGCCTATCCGCCGCGAATCCGCGGCTTGTTAGACGCATCAGCGTGCCAAATTCCTCCACGTGGCTTTCTGTAACGGCCTCAACTTCCAGAAGACTCCCAAAGAGCACGTGGCTTTATCCAGAAGGCTCGGCCTAACAACCTTCTTCTAGAATATTCCTTATAACAACCTCATTCTAGAATATTCTCTTTAACAAACTCATTCTAGAAGGCTCTCTCTAACAACCTAGGTTTGGAGGGAAGATTCAAATGAGGTGGTTATAAAAAGAGATCTAGATCTAGGGTTTTGAGGTGGTTGAAATTGGAGGGAAAAATTATAGATCCAAATCAAATCTAAATCAAATTGAGTGATACAATTTGATCCAAATCAAGATCTATCAAGTGCCGAGCCAAAGCAAGCATCCAACAAGCCTTTTTGAAGCAACGCCGATCTTCATCCGAGCAAGTGATCCACGACGATCCGCGACTCAAGAAGACGATGCAAAGCTAGTTCGACGATCGAGTTCTCTCCTCAAAATCTTGTAATCTTTGAGTGAATTGTAACGAAACATTGAATAATAAAAGGTGAAAATTCTTGATCTTTCTTTTCTTTACATTTGAGCATTATGAAGAGTTATCGATTCTTGATTGTTATCTTTTTCATGATGTTTGAGTGAAAACTCCGCTTATGGAGGAATCGAGAAAATAGGTAGATGATGATGACTAAATTTTTGAACGATTCTTAAGTCTTATGAGTTTTGTAAACTTTAGGAAATTGAATCATCGACAACCTAGTTTCGAGCGAGATGCTTTCTTGAATGTTTTCGCTCTAAATTAGAGATCAACGCTTGATTATTGAATTTCCTAGAAACTAGAATTTGAATGCTAATCAACGAAAGGACAAGGAATAGAAGGAGAAACCCTAATTTCTTCAATAGATCCCTAATTCTCGTTGATCGTCATCGATCTAGCAACAAATCATCAATAGATAAGAATTTGTAATCATAATTCTTCATCATCACTATCAATTGGATCGATTCCTACAAGTCTCTTTACAAATCTTGATAACTCATTCGATTTGGATATCATCTTGACAATTCTTGATTCTTGATTCTTGATCTTTATTTTCTTGATAATTCTTGAAACTAAATTTCACAATTCTTGAACAATTTTCTTTTATCTTTTAATTTCAACTCAACTAAAATAATTACGATCAAATCACACTTTCCCTGTGGACGATCTGCACTCGCTAACGAACCTACAATTGACACCGTTATTGATTGCGGTCTACAAATTTCTTTGGTTGTGATCTTTACACTTTTCTAAACACGACATCGAAATAAATGATCAATCAATATATATACATATATATATATATATATATATATATATATTAATAATATAATTATTATAAAACTTTCTCTCTCTCTCTCTCTCTCTCTCTCTCTCCCCCTCTCCCCTTATCTCCATCTCCCTCCTCTCGCGTCCCCCTCTCACGCCAGAACTCTAAACCGCGTCGTCCCCACCTCGTCGCCGTTCACCCCTCCTCCTCGTCATCAGCACCCCCTCATCTCCTCTTCTTCCTTGTCGTCACCTCCTCCACTTCCCCGAGTCCTCGCCAGAGCTCCGACCCCAACAACTGAACCCGCTTCCTTCAACCTCCCCTCTCGCAGTCGTCTAAACCGACCACCACCATCACCCTCCGTCACCTTATCTTTCTCGATGTCATCACCAGAGCACCCACACCACCATCTCATCACCTTCTCTCTCCCTTACTGCCGACCAACCCAACCTCCTCGTTCCTTCAGCCTCGCCGTCGACCGCGTCTCCCCATCACCTCATCGCCGACCAAATCCCTCTTCTTCCCCGTCCATACTAAAAACCCCAAAACCCAACAGCCCATCCTCTTCTCTTACTTCTTCTTTCTTCTTCTTTCTTCTTCTTCTCTTCGCCTACTTCGCCGGAGCCTGTCACCGCCGATGAGCATAATCCAGACGACCCCAGTCACCGTCGTCGTCTAATCCAGTTACCACGTCACGCAGTTGCTCAGTTCAAGTCAAGTCCTACGTACGTGAGATTTGCATCGTGTCGTTATTCGGTGTTTAGAACGTGATATCCGTATATTCATCGTAAGATTTCGATCAGGAAAGTTCTAAATTTGATGTTAGTTATATGTATGCCCTAGAGGCCATTACTGTACATGAGATGTATATTGTAGTCGATGCTTGGACATATATAGGGAGGACTTTCTTGCTCGACATGATAGTATGCTATCTGGTTACTCTTTATCTTAATATGTACACTGATTGTCTCTCTATTATATGTTGGTAAAGCCCTTAGGATGTGTACTTGACTACCTGGATTATGATGTGGATCATACTAGTGGGACAAAGGTAATCGGTAAGTACATCCTTTAATGTCCCTAGTCGTGGGTGTATCGAGACGGGGCATCGATATACCAGAGTAGACTAGCGTCTAGCTTCTCGACCCATGTAGATGGGTGATCCCATATCCATTGGTGTTTAACATCAGAGATGGTATAAGGGTGCTCAGTGGAAACTGGGTACACTGCATGGACTCGCCGAGAACTCCTAGATGGTATTATATCTCACGTCAGATGGCAGTTCTCTGGTGACACTGGTACAGGTTAGTCTGTCGACCCGAGATCGTCATAGAGTCTTGTGTGATTCCCACTGTGCTTTGATTTCCACCTTACCACATTCAAGAGGACGTGCAAAACGATGGCTTTTGGGTACAGTCCCGAGTCACATTAAGGCAATGAGCAATCGGAGGGGATTTCGTCTCTCCCGGTATTGGGGGTTGATGTTGCGCTGTGCTCGATTAGCTATAATAGGAAAGTCCCTGGACAGGGTTGTTTATGAGATTTACTGGTAAGTGTTATCAGTAGTTTCTCGACCAGTTATGAGCCTCATATTGGCATGACTTATAAAGCTATTGGGGTCTGACGTTTACCACCCCCAGGCGAGATATGCAACATATCAGACAAAGAGACCGGACTGTACGGTAGTGTTACTGATTGGATTCGCAGGAGTATAAGTAGGCATGCTTGTTGATCTTCTGATCGCTCAATACCCGGGTGGCCGTTACGTTTAGCAGACCGCTTGCGGCTTGTGGGTGTTTGATATGATCATCACCTACTGCTGGCGTATTGACGAGTCTTTAGAGTCCTACACAGAGGCTTCCTGGTTCATGCGAAACGAGGTAGGAGCACATATGAGATATGTGCGGGACTGAGATTAATGCGCGTATGTGATACCGCATTCTATTCTCGCGATATGTGATATCGGTAAGTTATATGTGATATAGCCGGGTTATCGGATCAAGTGTTGATTCAATGGATTGTTACATTTGATATTAGTCGGTTGTATGTGATATAGCCGGATTATTAAATCAAGTGTTGATTTAATAATTTAATGTATAATTATATATGTGATATATTAATTTACATTAACTAATATTAGCTCACTTAAACATTTATTTTTCTCACTTATGTACACTTAGTATATAAGAGATATATATTAATGTACATTATTTTGTATCATGCTTGATCCCACATGTGACATGGGTGTATGAGACTTACACCATGCTTATAATAATGGAATGGTTATTTTATTTAAAGTTAATCAAAATTAATGGTAATTAGTCACATGCTTGGAAGCTTGGAGAAGCTTGTCGTATCTTTGACTTAGTCCACTAGTTTTGTTTTACTTGTAGATATTTATTAACCTAACCATTATTGTAACCCATGGTTTATTCTCTACATGAGTTAGTGTATGACACTAACTCACCCATGGTTTCTATTCTCACCTCATGAGTTCATTTCTCTCTTCTTGATTCTTCATCCTCTTCTTCATGAGAAAAGTTCACTAGCTTTTCTCAAGGTGAGAAAATATTGTGAGAAAAATAAAACTAAAGTGAGCTCATTTACTACTTCATCATCCTCTACTACTTTGCATTTAGTATAGGGTGTTTGCTTCACTAATTTCACAATTAGTAAAGATGTAGCATGAGCTTGTGTCTCCTCGATATAGATCATCTTCGGCCTCGACGACTTCGAGCAAGTTTGTTCATTTCTCTGGGAGAACCCTTTCTAGAGTTCGGGTGTTCATGACTTGCAGTGAAGGGACTACTACACGGAGCATTAGAAGTGAAGGACCGGTCTACAAAGGTTGTATTCCTCATTCACTTAGATGTAAAGTAGTTTACATGTTTATTCGTCGGATTTTCTAGTAACGATTCTATGGTTAGAGTTAACTAGAACGGAAAATTTTTGAAATTAGCATGGACAATACCTCCCGAAACCTTGTTGCCGTCCTAGGAAACCCTGCAGTGGTATCAGAGCCATGCTAGAAAATTAGACGATGTTTGCTAGAATTAAGAAACCGAAACAAATCCGAAACACACGAAATCAAGACCTAGTTTCTGTCGAATTTTTAACGTCTTCAAAAAAAATTTAAAACAAGTACAAAATGGTGTATGAGATATAGCATGAACACTGATGAAATTTGAAGCACTTTGGCACAAAAGTGGCCAGCCACATGGGGATATTTTCTGAGCTCCTCGGCCAAGTTATGAAATTTTGGCTTCAAATTTCTGTGGTGTTCCAGTCTCTGGGTTTTAGGGTTTCAGGTGTTATTTGTTTTTCTAAATTTGCATGTGATGTTTACTTTCTGCAAAGGCAATTCAGAGTGTTTCGCAGTCGTAATTGTAACATGAATTCGGGTTATTTAGACGATATTAAAAAGTTTGAACGGATGTCAATAACCCATATTTTCCCTCACTGAAATTTTCCAAGAGTTGGATTTTTCCGAGTTTAAAATTTTCAGAAAATCATGCAAGCGATTCTGTGGACCCTCTAGAAGAACGAAACCCAAACTCGACTTTTTGGATCGTGGAACCGCGTTATACCTTAGGGTTTGCCGCAGTTCCGTGTCGACATGAGTGAGGCATGGGTCGGCCCTTCTACGGATGGTTCATAGGAGCTGTGGCAGTTTCTGGGTACTTTTTGAACTCCCTCAAGTGTTGGGTTTGTTGGGAAATTTTGGGTGTTTGATTATTCATTCGAAAAGTTTAACTTCATCTAGCTATTTGTGATTGTGATACTATAATTGGAATCTATTTAGTTGCGTGCAAGTTTAACATTTCGGTCTCGGGTGAAATCGGGAATCTTGTTGAATTACCCGACTTCTTTTGAAAAGTGTTTTCATAGTTGAGACATAAATGTAAGATTTGCATTGTTAGGCATGAAATCCAGAATATGTGATATTCCGGGTTTATGATGTCTAAGGACAGTGACGATTCCAATTGTTGTAGTTTTTCACTTTCTTTTCTGCGACCGTAAGTGTAATATGTGGTGTATAGCCGGTTTCGTTGCTATATGTCAACGCCAATTGGGATACGCATATTTACTTACGTTGATGACATGTGAAGTTATGTGTTGCTGGGATATGTTATATTGGATCGTCGTGTTTGAATAGCCGGGTTTTTTTATGTGAGATGAGAGTTTTTTATTTTCATTCATTTAAAAACATGTATGTAATATTCTTTTATTGGGGCACTTCCGGGTTGAGGAAGATGTCACTGTTGATGTATATTATTTACTTTTCCGCATTAGGATAGACCCAAGGAAGGGAGCACAAGTAACCGAGTTCTAGAGTCCAGTGGAAGACCATCTCGAGGCGTCGAGACCGGGTCTCCTAACTCTAAGAATTGGTAAGGTTGCTTGCCGCTCTCGTAGGGGTCTAGGGATGTGGGTTTGGCTATTCATCGTGACCGTGGAATCCGTGTTTTATACAGGCTTAATTTAAAACCCGGAAATCCTAGTATATCCAATATTTCATATGTTGATTTCTGCTGCGATATTCTATGATGTGATCAATTGATATGTTGAGATAGATACTGTATATAGTATATATGATATATTATATAGACGTTGCTTATGTTTTACACCCGCGCTAGCCCTGCCCCGCTCTGCCGTTAGTTACCTAACATAACGGTGCATGACGGGACATCGAGGCGAATGCAAATGGCATAAGCGTACATTGTATTTATCTGTGATGTTTAGGTAATTTAAATGATGGGACATTCATTAATGAGATTAATGAAAGAAAATAAACCTAAAGATGTTGTGGAATCAAATTTTCAAAAACTGGTAGCTCTAGTTCTTGCTTTGCATAGCGGCATTCCTTGTAGAATATCCTGCACCTTATTCGATAAGGAAAGAGCCGAGATCTCTTCACCGGGAGTGACCTCTTTAGCAATAACTGGCAGATGCTACAACCCTCGGTTTCGTCTTTTGATTGCTTTTCTGATTTTTGCTTTGCATAGTGGTATTATGAATATCCTACCCCTCATTCGACGTGGAAAGAGCCGAGATCCCTTCACCGGGAGTAACTCTTTAGCGAAACTAGCAAAGGCCTCAAAAACACTCCATTTTTAAATCATTTGATTCTATAACGATATCAAGTTCATTACGCAAAAAGATTTCTTAAAAACCATTCGTAGCCCTCCGTCATTTCAGATAAGTACTTCATAGTATTTGTGCTACGTTTGTTGACTCGCGTCAAGGCGTAGTGTGCGGTTGCTATTTATGCTTATCTGCAAAATCATATGATGCGATTGAGTTAGGGTAGTCGTGCGACCTTGTTGACCTGCATCAAGGGTCGTGTGGGTGGGTTTAATTCAATCATGAAATGTACGGGTTGAACTTGACTAGCAGACTATGGTTTGTTGACATGCGTCAAGGTCATAGGACGCTAGGGGAAAAATTATCGGGAATTTCAAGTGTTGAAATTTGCAATGATATTGCATACCTTCTATGAGATAGTTAGATCCCGATACCCAGCGAGTAAGAGTTACTCCTGGGAGAGTTTTGCACATTACAATT
Source organism: Agapanthus africanus (assembly GCA_030015575.1). Lineage (NCBI taxonomy): Eukaryota > Viridiplantae > Streptophyta > Magnoliopsida > Asparagales > Amaryllidaceae > Agapanthus > Agapanthus africanus. Next base: position 43,380,789 of record JASDDO010000004.1, on the reverse strand, counting down.
AGGCGATCAAGTAGGTGTCTAGAAAGGTGTCAACGGGGTTACGCCCCTGAGAAAACGAGGTTTATTTTAATTAGGTCTGTGCTAAAGTACGGGGAACCTCCCTCAAAGTACCGACACTGGCCTGGCTGAAAGATTGGCGAAATTGTAGGGTGTAATTAATCCCGGCTAGCTTTCCTTTTAGGTTTTGAAGGAAGATTTGATAAAAAACAGTGGGAGTCATCCTGATTAGATAAAATAATAACCAATCTGATCTTGCAAGAGCATACGCTGAGTGTTTTCTTCTCTCTCTCTCCAGGTAGCGACCATGTTACGCCTTAATCAAAATAATAATATGGATGTATTGACCGAACCCGCTTGTTATACTGTGCTGGGGAATGTTGGTCCCGCTCCAACTTATAATTGCTATAAGACCGAGCAGGAAATAGGGGATAACCAGGATTCCCGTGCCGCCCAAACGAAGAAAGTGCATGTTGATGCATCTTCTTCGGGTGTGTTCATTACAAAGAACTGTCTCTCAGTATCCTCTACGTCCTGGATATGAGATACCGAATCAGGATCTCATATATGTAATCTGTTAAATGGGATACAGATAGGTAGAGAACTGAGAATGGATGATAAAGTTTTAAGAGTTAGAAATGGTGCAATTGTTGCAGCCAAGATGTTGGCAGTTGTCACCCTGTATTACCAAATACATTGATTCTGAACGAATGTTATTAGATACCGAACCTGATATGCAACATTATATCAGTCTCTTTATTTAGTAAAGAAGGATATAATTTTGTATTGTTGGATAATGTTTTGAACATTTTCTATATCAAGAGTTGATCAGTTCAGGCACGTTATCTAAAAACATATACGTTCTAAATCAAACTACAGTTCTCAACGTACAGAACACACACAAGAGGAAGAGTTCAAAAATGAACGAATCCTTCTTGAGGCAATGTAGACTAGGTCATATCAATGCGACCCGACTAGCTAAGTTACATTAAGGTACATATTTAAATCAGCTTGAATTTACATATTGTGAAACTTGCCAGTCATGTCACAAAGATAAGATGAACATAGCGTCGTTTATTGGAAACAGAAAAAAAGTTAGTGAACTCTTGGGATTGATACATGATGATGTATGTAGGTCCCCTATTTACACATGCCAGGACTGGTTCTTTGTACTTCATTACATTCACTGATGATCTCTCAAGATTCAGACATATGTTCCTGATGCAACACAAGTCTGAAGCTTTTGAGAAATTCAATAAATATAAGTCAGAAGTAGAGAACCAAAAAGGGTATAAGTATTATGTCCTTTGATGTGATCAGGGAGGAGAATACTTGAGCACGGAATTCCTGGACTATTCTAAAGGAGAATGAGAATCTCTCTCAGCATTACTCCTCCGTATACACCACAGCACAACGGTGTATCGGGGTGGAGCAATCGCACCCTATTCGATATGGTGCCTATGATGAGTACTACTGAGTTGCCTATTTCCTTTTGGGGTTATGCACTTGTGAAGCTGCATACCTATTGAATAGGGTTCAAACCAAATCAAGTGCCTACCACTCCATATGCGATATGGTATGGGAAGAGCCCATATCTTAAGTAAGTTAAGATTTAGGGTTGTCCGGCCTATGTCTAAAAGCAAAATCCGTACAAACTCGAAGCAAGGTCAGTTCTATGGAAGTTTGTTGGATATCCCAAGCATTCGCAAGGGAATATCTTCTACCGCACCGAGGAGCAAAATGTATTTTGTTTCTCGACATGCCACCTTTTTAGAAAAGGAATTTCTTGTAAAGAAATTTGTGGTCATGAGGTAGAACTGGAAGGAGTTCCAGCTATACAAACTACAGCTGATGATTTGGTAGAAAGGATTCAATAGCTCCTGACGAACCTCAGCCTCTCCGCTGATCTGGTAGGTTTCCTCATCCTCCTGAGAGATACTTCGATTTTCTCAATGACGGTGGGAGCAAGGATTGCATCATTAAATCATGACCCAACTAGTTTCGAGCAGGCTATCAAAAGTGGGGACTCTGTAAGAATAGCTGGATGCTATGCGATCTGAGATGGAATCTATGTACACCAACAAAGTATGGACTTTAGTTGCTATATCTGAAGGGTTAAACCCCCATCAGGAGCAAGTATATCTTGAGAAGATTACTTGGTGCAGATGGAAAAGTTGAGACTTTCAAAGCTAGACTAGTTCTAAAAGGTTTTCGTCATCGACCAGGTGGGGATTATGATGAAACTTTTTCTCCAATGGCTATGCTTAAGTCCATCCGGATCCTACTTGCCATTGCTACATACCATGACTACGATATCTGGCAGTTGGGTGTCATGACTGTTTTTCTAAATACTGATTTAGAAGAAAGCGTCTATAAGTACACGGCCAGAGGGCTTCGTAGACAGTGGGAGCAGCAGAAACGTGTGCATGTTGCTTTACAGGTTAAAGCAGGCATCGCGGAGTTGGAACATCTGTTTTGATATAGTAGTCAAATCGTTTGACTTCATCAAAAATGGTAGATGAACCTTGTATATACAAAAAGGTAGTAGAGAGTAAGGTGGTCATCCACGTATTGTACGTAGATGACATACTCTTGATAGGGAAGGTGTTTTCTATGCTACGCTCGGTCAATCTTCTCTTATCACAAGGATTCTCCATATAGGATCAAGATGATAACACCTAAATCCTGGGTTTTAGATCTATGAGATAAATCTAAGTGGATGTTAGGATTATCACTAAGTGTAGTGAGATGTTATCAATAGATCTTGGAGAGAATCACTGGATAGCTTCCAGGGTGGTAAGGTTGACTGAATGTCAGTCGCAAGCATTGTCTTTACCCTCAGTAGAGAGACGGTATGTTGGAAGATTTCCAAGCTAGATACCGTGGCATACTAGACGATAAAGGCTGGATACATCGCTACCAAAGATGCTACCAAAGAGTCGGTCTGGGTGTATATTAGTTCATGAGATGAACTTCGTTCCTACCATTGTGTGACAATGGAGTTATGGTTTATGCCTAGGAACCCCCGTCCCATCAGTGATCCAGACATATTCTAAGGCAGTATCACCTGATCATGGAGATGGTTGATCTCCAGGGAGATCGAGATTAGGAGAGTAGACTCAGAGGACAACACGGCGGATCCACTCACGAAGGCCTTTTCCCAGAGAAAGACTTTTATGGGATGGTTGAGTATGAGATACTACAACCACTGTTATATGATGTCCCTAGTGCAAGTGGGAGATTGTTAGTTATATGTATGCCCTAGAGTCCATTACTGTACATGAGATGTATATTGTAGTGGATGCTTGGACATAGATAGGGAGGACTTTCTTGCTCAACATGATAGTATGCTATCTGGTTACTCTTTATCTTAACATGTACACTGATTGTCTCTCTGTTACATGTTGGTAAAGCCCTTAGGATGTGTACTTGACTACCTGGATTATGATGCGGATCATACTAGTAGGACAAAGGTAGTCGGTAAGTACATCCTTTAATGTCCCTAGTCGTGGGTGTATCGAGACGGGGCATCGATATACCAGAGTAGACTAGCGTATAGCTTCTCTACCCATGTAGATGGGCGATGGATGATTCCGTATCCATTGGTGTTTAACATCAGAGATGGTATATGGGTGCTCAGTGGAGACTGGGTACACAGTACGGACTCGCCGAGAACTCCTAGATGGTATTATACCTCACGTCAGATGGCAGTTCTCTGGTAACACTGATACAGGTTAATCTGTCGACCCGAGATCATCATAGAATCTTGTGTGATTCCCACTGTGCTTTGATTTCCACCTTACCACGTTCAAGAGGACGTGCAAAACGGTGGTTTTTGGGTACAGTCCCGAGTCACATGGAGGCAATGAGCGATAGGAGGGGATTTCGTCTCTCCCGGTATTGGGGGTTGATGTTGCGCTGTGCTCGATTGGCTATAACATGAAAGTTCATGGCCGGGGCAGTTTATGAGATTCACTGGTAAGTGTTATCAGTAGTTTCTCAACCAGTTATGAGCCTCATATCGGCATGACTTATCAAGCTATTGGGGTCTGACGTTTACCACCCCCAAGCGAGATATGCGACATATCAGACGAAGATACCGGACTGTACGGTAGTGTTACTGATTGGATTCGCAGGAGTATGAGCAGGCATACTTGTTGATCTTCTGATCGCTCAATACCCGGGTGGCCATTACGTTTAGCAGACCGCTTGCGGCTTGTGGGTGTTTGATATGATCATCACCTACTGCCGGTGTATTGACGAGTCTTTAAACTCCTACACAGAGGCTTCCTGGTTCATGCGAAACGAAGTAGGAGCACATATGATATATGTGCGGGACCGAGATTAATGCGCGTATGTGATACCGCATTCTATTCTCGCGATATGTGATATCGGTCGGTTATATGTGATATAGCCGGGTTATCGGATCAAGTGTTGATTCGATGGATTGTTAAATTTGATATTAGTCGGTTGTATGTGATATAGCAGGATTATTAAATCAAGTGTTGATTTAATAATTTAATATATAATTATATATGTGATATATTAATTTACATTAACTAATATTAGCTCACTTAAATATTTCTTTTTCTCACTTATGTACACTTAGTATATATGAGATATATATTAATGTACATTATTTTGTGTCATGCTTGATGCCACATGTGACATGGATGTATGAGACTTACACCATGCTTATAATAATGGAATAGTTTTATTTATTTAAAGTTAATCAAAATTAATGGTAATTAGTCACATGCTTGGAAGCTTGTAGCATGTTTGACTTAGTCCACTAGTTTTGTTTTACTTGTAGATATTTATTAACCTAACCATTATTGTAACCCATGCTTTATTCTCTACATGAGTTAGTGTATGACACTAACTCGCCCATGATTGCTATTCTCACCTCATGAGTTCATTTCTCTCTTCTTGAATCTTCATCTTCTTCTTCATGAGAAAAGCTCACTAGCTTTTCTCAAGGTGAGAAAATATTGTGAGAAAAATAAAACTAAAGTGAGCCCATTTCCTACTTCATCATTCTCTACTACTTGTCATTTAGTATAGGGTGTTTGCTTCACTAATTTCATAATTAGTGAAGAGGTAGCATGAGCTTGAGTCTCCTCGACGTAGATCATCTTCGGCCTCGAAGACTTCGAGCAAGCTTGTTCATTTCTCCGGGAGAACCCTTTCTATAGTTCGGATGTTCATGACTTACAGCGAAGGGACTACTACACGGAGCATTAGAAGTGAAGGACCGGTCTACAAAGGTTGTATTCCTCATTCATTTAGATGTAAAGTAGTTTACATGTTTATTCGTCGGATTTTCTAGTAACGATTCTATAGTTAGAGTTAACTAGAACGGCAAATTTTTGAAATTGGCATGGACGATACCTCCCGAAATTTTGCTGCCGTCCTAGGGAACCCTGCACTTGCAACATGCTATTTTATCTATATCAAAATTTATATGATTAATTATAGTACATGTATTTTAATGTTTAGCAAAAATTATCAATTTATAGTTTTATAGCATCAGTCTGTATCCATACCAATAATGGTTTTATCTAGTTGCATGCCAGTTCACCATAATATTATTATAATATTATATCAGTTCAGTAATCGTTATCTAGATTGCAATATACCTAGTAACATACATAAAATGGTTATTACAGATAGATACATATACATCTTGGGCTTTAGTCATGGTTACCATATTTTGGTTACTGTTTTCCATCTGGTATCAATTTTGTTGATGTACATTGCCTGACTTGTACACAAGACATTACTAGACCTGTTACTTGAATTATTACTAATGCCGACAATCCTGACTTGTTGTCCTGATGGACGTGACTTGTTGTCTAGATAGACAAAACATGTACATGTTTGATCCTGTGTTGGCATTAAGTAGATATCGTCAATACCTGACTTGAACACAAAACCTGGGGGTAAGAGGAAATCGATAATGAAACCTGACTTATAACTCAACAATTCGATACTTCCAGAGACTGATCCGTCGATACAGGCTTCGGTCCTAGAATGATGCTGTTGACATCATTCTTCTGTACATGATACCTATTTTTACTGCTTAACCGCACGTCTCGGATTCAGCCCCGAGAATATTGACCATGGTCCCGGGCACGCACGGGATACTATTGAGTTACATCGACGATTCCATTTAATTGATTTCAAAGACTTGTAAAATAGATAATCTAGAAGTACAGACTTTAGGATACACACCACATACATATAGCTCACTGTTTTACACCTGTGTTTATTATTTACACTCATGTTTAATCATAGCATCTTATCCTGGTTATTACTATTGTTTTGCTATTTATTACGCACTGAACATACATATAGCTCATTGTTTTACACCTGTGTTTATTATTTACACTCATGTTTAATCATAGCATCCTATCCTGGTTATTACTATTGTTTTGATATTTATTACGCACTGACGTCAGGGTTTTGCATAACCCAGTTCCTCTGACTATGTCGTAGGAAAGATCAGGAGTATTTTAACATGCAAGCTGAGCAATGAGGAGCTTGATGATTAGTTTCAGAGATACTTAGTTTATTTTATTTCCGTAGTTTTATTTTATCGGTGTGATCCCATAAGGGACATGTTTCAGATATTATTATTTATTGGATCTTGGTTCATTTCCGCTATATGTATTTCTTGACTTTTATTTATTGTGGCAGATGGACATGTATTAGTTAGATTTTATTTACTGTTCTTGATATCTGATTGACAGCCGTAATGTGAGTATGAGGGGATTATTCCTAACCATAGGTAGCATGGTTAGCTCTGTCACGTGCCGTATTTACATATTTTGGGAGGCAGGGCGTGACAACCATATATCGAAGGTTTGGACAGATGCGGCCATTGTAGCAGACTTTATCAGATTCCCCTTCATTTGTGAGCGGTTTTTTATTGTGGGGACACTCTTCCCTACAGGCGCAAGCCCCTGCAGTTAATTACATTATCGCGTTGTGATAACCACTTTCTCCTACTCCAGTAGTTCATTTCGTATCGTGTATTATTTTATTTATTTTGTTGCCCGTGGATTGTATATGGAGACTAATTTATGTCATCGCCCGTAGGGCACAGATTAGTCCAAATCCGTACATATATTTTCATGATTTGGGTTTGGATCAAGGATTTTCTCGACGAGGTCCACGTTGGTAGCTTGGTTTGCCAACCAGAATGAACTTAGGACATATTTCCCACATGTGTGAAATCCATCAGTTCACGGAATATTTTGGTTTGATATAAGGATCATTAGTCATATTTGAGACTAAGATCAACTTAGAAACAAATGAGCATTTGGGCTTAACTGATCATTAGATCATATATGAATAGCCCATGGATAGTATACGGTATTCAGTATGGAGACAGCCCGCAGGAAAAAACATATTAGTTTAAGGACGTCGCGGTCCGTTATCGCCATGTTTGAGATGGATATGAGTTTAAGAACATTTCGGTCCATTATTCATCTTACGCACACGTGTATTTGTTACATAGAGGAGTGAACAATAGTGACATGGGATGCACTAATTTAGGGTGCGGTCTGATTTGAGGTGTGCGCGTCAATTTGGAAGTGCATCAATGTGGGATGAAAGGAGTTATTGTAACACCCTTGTACATTTATACTATATACTTTGGGTATTTCAAATCTCACGGTAAAATTCTTTACTATTGTTGATATTGGGTTGCGAATGATGCAATTAGTAGCCGTGGTTATTATCCGCCCCGACCCGCATGTTTGAAACCCAACATGGTTCGAGGTTATATCAAATATTTGCTAGTACAGTGTATCCATGTGAATCGTGTGCTAAATATATATATATAATATTTTAAGCTCTACATATCTTTTTATAATACAATATAAAAACAAAATAATATTCTTTTCTTATCTAGCCTTGCATGGAAAATTACCCCATATCAGGTGGTTGCGCCCATATATCATGTTTGTATCCTAATGGTTAGACAGACAAATAATTGGATCGCTACGTATATTTACGTAGATTTTATTTGGGGGTATAAATTTTTTATTACAGACATTTGCATTATGGTTAAAATCCTTACGTATATTCTTTATATTTATAAACTAGATTTTTAGAGGGATACGAGTAATATTCGGAGCAATCTGGTATTATCTGTAAAATCCTACAACATATACATATTATATTTTTTATAACTATAATATATATATATATATATATTACAGTTTATATATATATATATATATATATATATATATATATATATATATTATTTATTAAAAACTCTCTAAATCTCTCTCTGTTTCTCTCTCTCTCTGTCCCCACCTCCCCCTCTCCCTCCCTATATATATTTTATATATAATATAAAAATATAATATTTATTAAAAAATCCTCTCTCTCACTCTTCCCTCTTTTTCTTTCTTCTCCCGCCTTCATCTCTCTCGTAGAACCCTAACCCCACCGTCGTTGTCCCGACGCTGTCGCCATCCCCATCTCCTCATCGTCGTCACCCTCACCTCCTCCTTTTCCCCGAGACCTCGCCGGAGCTCCGAACCCCTACGAGCCAACCCACTTCCTTCAACCTCTCCCCCTCGTCGTCTCCCTCTCATCACCGCTCCCTCTCATAGTCGTCGGCATCCCCACTTTATCGTATGCTCCTCTTCCTCACCATCATCTCCTCGTCCTCTTTCCCGAAGACCACCCAAACCCAGACCCCAACGCCAGAACCCATCACCTCCTCCCTCGTTGTTGACCCCGCTTCCTAAACGCGACCACCCTCGTCACCTTCCCTCCTTATCAGCAACCCCAGAGCACCCACACCGCACCGCACCCTATTCTCCTTCCCCTTCTCATCCTCGATCACCATTAAACCAACCTCTTCGTCCATTCAACCTCTTCACCGATGACTTCATCTCCTCATCACCTCGTCGCCGACCGTCTCTCTCCCCTCTTTGCCATCGCTAACCCAGAACCCCAGCAACCCTAACAACCATCTTCTTATTCTTTTCTTCTTCTTTATTCTTTTCTTCTCTTTTCCGATCGGTTCTCGCCGGAGTTGCGCTCGTCGCCGACGATCCAGACGACCCAATCACCGTCGTCGTCTAACCCAGTTACTATGTCACACGGTTGCTCAGCAGGGTCAAGTCCTGCGTACGTGAGTTTTGCATTGTGACGTTATTCGGCGTCAGAACATGATATCCAGATACTCGACATGAGATTCGATCAGGCAAGTTCTAAACTTGCAACATGCTATTTTATTATATCAATATTTATATGATTGATTATATTACATGTGTTTTACTATTCAATAAATATTACCGATTTAAAGTTTTATATTATCAATCTGTATCCGAACCGATAATGGTTTATCTAATTGCATGCTGGATCATCATAATATTATTATAATACTATATCAGTTCAGTATTTGATCTAGATCGTCATACACCTGGTAACAGACGTAAAACAGTTATTACAGATAGATACATGTACATCCTGGCATTAGTTATATTTACCGTGTTTAGATATTGGTTACGGTTTTACATTTGGTATCTATTTTGGTTAATATACATTGCATGATATATTCACGACACATTACCAGACCTGTTACTTAGACTAATGCTAATGCCGACAATCCTGACTTATTATCCTGATGGGTGACTTATTGTCTACATAGACATGACCTGTACCTGCTTAATCCTGTATTTGCATTAGATTTATATCATCAATACTCGACTTGAACACAAAACCTGGGGGGAAAGGGAAATCAATAATGAAATCTGACTTGTAACTCAACAGTTCGATACTTCCAAATACTGATCAGTCGATACGGGCTTTGGTCGGACCCAGAATGATGCTGCTGGCATCATTCATCTATACATGATATATGTTTTACTGCTTAGCGGCACGTCTCGGATTCAGCCCCAAGAGTCTTAACCGTGGTTCCGGGCACGCACGGAATACTATTGAGTTACATCGACGAATCCGTTTAATTAATTTCAAAGACTTGTAGAATAAATAATCTAGAAGCACAGACTTTAGGATACACATCACATACATATAGCTCATTATTGTATACATGTGTTTATTATTTATACTCATGTTTAATCATAACATCCTATTCTGGTTATTACTATTATTTTGATACTTATGACGTGCTGACGTCTAGATTTTGCATGGCCCGGTTCCTCTGACTTTGTCGCAAGCAGATCATGAGTATTTTAGCAAGCAAGCCGAGCAATGGGGAGCTAGATGTTTAGTTTTAGAGATGCTTAGTTTATTTCCGTAGTTTTATTTTGTCGACGTGATCCCATAAGGGACGTGTTTCAGATATTATTTTATTGGATCTTGATTCGTTTCCGCTATATGCATTTCTTAACTTTTATCTACTGTGGCAGATGGACATGTATTAGTTAGATTTTATTTACTGTTCTTGATATCTGATTGACAGCCGTAATATGACTCTGGAGGGATTATTCCTAACCATAGGTAGCATGGTTGGCTCTATCACGTGTCGTATTTACGTATTTTGGGATGCGGGGCGTGACAGGGTTTGTTTGGTATCAGAGCCATAGGATTTAGGTTTTGTCGGGTTTGGTTCTTTTGTAGTTGGGTATTGAACCCCATACACTGACCAAGAAACCCGGAATTAAGAACATGTCCTTCCACATTATTGTCTTGTCATTCGAATTCTTGAATCTTATCCTTCCCTTAACTCTTTTATCTTGACGATATAGAAATGACTTTGTATCTCAACTTGGAATCCTTCTGATTCCTTATTATTTCTCCCTTCTTATTCTTTTTCTTGACTTATGGTTTTTGTATTACCTTGTTTCCTCCCGGCGTCATTACTTACGAGTTTATGTCTTATCGCGAGCTTGAATCTAGCAACTACGTTATATCTTTCCTCTCGTCCCGAATGAACCAATCCATTTGCGTTTCGAAGAATAAGAAGAAACACAGGAGAAGCTTTTGATGATTGCAGTAGTTCAAGATTAACCCCAGCGGGAGCTGGTACAGACTGCTTCAAGACCGATCAGATGTAAGATGTTTTGATTAAAGAAGTTCTGACGAACCACCTCAGTTTATCAAAGTAGTGCAGCGGAAGTGTGGTTGGATGTTAACCCACGAGCCGTAGAACAGACCTATAAATTTGTCACGCCCCGCTTCCCAGTGTAAGGGAAGGAGACGCGGCGAGGTCCGCGACGCATTTACTCAGAAGTAAACACGCTAAGCGTATCTAAGCAATATAAATTAAAGTAAACAGGAGACAAGATGTAAATGAACAACAACTTTATTTATTCAATGTTCTTTTTACAATACAGCGGAAATGTAAATACATGGAATGAAAGCAATGCCTAAACAATGGCATAATAGAAATGAAAATATGTACAGGTAATCTAGAGCTCTGGGTCGAAAACTATCTGATCCAAGTCCTCACTGCTGGGCTCTGTCTTCAGAAGGTCCGATCCACCTGACAACATTCCAAAGAAAGAAGAAAGGAATGTCGTCAGCGAACAATCGCTCGGTAAGTCCCAAAGAATAGGTATAGACAGAATAGACAGAAGGAGAATGAAACTTTTAAAGTTGTATTATATTGTTAACGCTGTTGTTTGTAGCTTGGTACAGAAAATGCCAGTGTATACGAGAGAAGTCCCACTATTCCGGAAACTAAGGTATACGGAGCACAAGGAACCGTTCAGCCACGGTACAATGGCAATGGATATTCAGGTTAGGTGTATTATGGTTACAGTCTCGTGCCACTTTTAACACCTTCCATGCCAATCTACCCCTTATAAACCCCGCGATGTCTTGATTGTATTGTTTGTATTGTATTGTCTTGTAATGTAAATTGTTTATGGATGACTTGACAGAACCATGATATCAGTAATGGAATGGATATAATGGATGTATAGATGGAGAATATCCATGGTACGGTTCGGTCAATATAGATTGATATAGATTGAATAGACAGATTCATGGATTCATTTTGTATTGTACTTTATACTTGAATCACATTCAAGTCAGATTGATTAGGTTAAGACTCAGTTTGAGTCAGATACTTTGAAAAGAACTTGAAATCCTGAATTAGTTTTGATGTTATCGATAACTGCTGCACATGGACGACAGGATTTGTGTTTTTTTCCAAAAAAAAATTACCGTGTTGATAACACCGTTTGTTAGATTGTCTACCTTAAATAGGCAAGCACCCATATCTCCGGCTCCCTGAAGCTCAAGAGACTGGTCCCGCTTAAACATAGATTTACTAAGGTCCTTATTGTAATTTAGTATAACTTGAGAGGGTTTTATGTGAAAATAGTTTGTTATAATTTTTAAAATACACCTTAAGCATTTAATTATCGTCTTTAGGGTTTTCATAGATGTATATTTTTATACAAGTGAAATTTCTAGTGAATAAAACCTAACTTCATAATATATCGTATTTTCTTGAAATATTGGAATTGTGTTGTATTTAGATGGTATTTTCATATAATGGTGATTCTTTTGATTTAGAAAACTTGGAATATTTATATAATTAAAATAGGTATTTTGATAATAGATATATATATATTTAATGAAAATAATTTATTTATTTTCTTGTAGAAATCTCATTTTCTAAAGAAAAATGCATAAAAATTCCATCGAGATCGAATGCTCCTTACGGAGGTCTGCATCTCGCTCTACTAGGCCTGAGGATGAGCGATAATCTACACCATCCCGAACGGGGTCCCCAAAAGTGAGTTGTAGAGGCGCAATTGCCTAGAAATGTTTAATACATCTTTTTATAGAAATGGTTTTATAAGTTAAAGGTATTTATTTGCAAAGTCATTTATCCCAAGAATAAATTCCTAAAACTTCATCGTTCTATGATAGAGATGTGTGTTGTGATGAAGTAGATCATTACCTCGTGAACTATCTAAAGGTAATATGTTGTTTATGTCGGAAACTAAAGTATGTGGTATTTTACTGTAAAATTGCGATAAAAATTGCAATATAAATTCTTTTAATGTGAAACCTGTTTAATATGTTTGTTAATGTTTATTGAACATGATATGAAAGTTTGGTATTTTCTTGTTTAAGAAAAATAGGATTTTTAAAGAAAAACCGAATCGGAAGTCGGATTAACTCCGCTTCCGTCGGGTTTTAGTATTTAAGATTTTTAGAATAGAGAAAGAGAGGGGAAGAGGGGACTTACTAGCTTTAGGATAAGAGAAGGGAGAAGGGGAGCTAAAGAATGCTTCGGGGCGTCGTTTCGTCACCGGAATCTCCTCGGAATTTCGTCGGAACTTCGCCCTTTGCTAACTCCACTTGTACACAAAAGAGACTTGAAAGTTTTTTGAGAGTTTTGGCAGGGATTTGTGAGTGAGGATATGTGAATTTGGGTGTGGTATTTATAGGAAAAACTAGGGTTTGGTGTGTTAAAGAATGCATTTAAAATATGCATTAAAAATTAGTTTTAAGGAATTTTATTGCTCTCTGGAAATGTGCAGAGAGAATAAACAGTGTAGGGGGAGTAGGGTAGGTCAAAGGTTGCAGGGGTGAGAAGATGGGAGCATTCCTGACGGTCAAGCCCGGCGGTGCCGGTTTTTGCGAGGGTTTCGCTGGCCCAATACAGGCGGATGGGCTTGGTTCTTTAGCTACGTGTCCCTGACGCTTGGTTTACCCTCGTGCACATGTTTAAATATTCTATAATTTAACATTCTACGTGTAGTGCAGGTGTAGACTCTTGTGCTTCTAAAAAATTAAAAGAAATTTTAATAAAAAGATAGTGTGGCTGATGGGATTTGAACTCGGGTGCTATGTCTCAGTAGTGCAAGGCCTTACCAGTGAGCTACAAGCTCCTTCTTGCTGTTCTAAAGCAAATCAAATTCTTATAGCATTCATAGGAATTGTAAATACCCCAATTATACATTAACTTTTAAATAATTTTATGTACATTGAGATTGGAGTTGTTACAAACTTCATGATGAAGGAAACCGTTTACTGAAAGGTGAAGTTCGTAAACAAGTTGCAGATGAAGCGCTGATAGCAGTTCGGGATTTCATGGATGTGTTCAAAAACATCTCGAGTTTACCGCCAAAACGAGATTTGGAGTTCGCGGTTGATCTTATTCCTGGAGCAGCGCCGATTTCAAAGGCTTATTATCCAATAGCGCCGGTGGAACTGGAAGAAGTAAAGAAACAAGTTACCGAATTACTAGAGAAGGGTTGGATTCGCAGCAACGGTTCACCGCGGGGAGCTCTAGTTCTTTAGTCAGGAAGAAAGATGGCACGCGGAGGATGTGCATTGACTATCGAGATGTAAATCGGGTGACTATTAAGAATAAGTACCCAATGCCTCGCATCGGTGAATTATTCGATCAACTCAGTGGTGCGAGGGTATTCTCGAAGTTGGACTTACGATCTGTGTATCATCAAGTTCGGGTGAAATCAGAAGACATTTGCAAGACGGCGTTCCAAACTCGATATGGGCATTATGAGTACTTAGTGATGCCATTTGGAGTTACTAACGCACCGGCAATATTTATGAACTTGATGAACCAAATCTTTTCACCATATCTGGACCAGTTCGTAGTGGTGTTTATTGATAATATTCTGGTTTATTCGAGGAGTGGAGAAGAGCATGAAGAACACTTGAGGATCGCACTGCAAACGTAGAGACAAGAAAAGTTATTTGCTAAGATAATCAAGTGCGAGTTTTGGCTCGAAGAAGTGAAGTTCTTGGGTCATGTGGTATCCGGAGATGGAATTACAATTGACCCCGAAAAGATTGCGGCTATTCACGATTGGCCGTTCCAAAGAATGTAGGTGAGATCAGAATTTTTCTTGGGCTTGTCGAATACTATAGAAGGTTTGTGGAGAACTTCGCTCGAATAGCAGAACCATTGACCAAGCTAACATGAAAAGAGATACCGTTCGTATGGACTGAGAAGTGTGTATCAGCTTTTGAAACGCTGAAGCAAAGATTGACCACCGCTCCTATTCTGATAGTACCAGATGGTTCCGGAGGACTAGTTATTCACAGCGACGCATCTGGGAAAGGCTTGGGATGTGTTCTAATGCTGCATGGGAAAGTCATTGCATATGCGTCAAGACAATTGAAAACTCATGAGAAGAACTACCCAACTTATGATTTGGAGTTACCAGCAGTGATTTTTGCTCTGAATATTTAGAGACACTACTTATTGGGCGAAAGGGTAGAAGTATTTACCGATCACAAAAGCCTAAAGTATGTATTCACGCAGAAAGAGCCCAACATGAGGCAGCGTAAATGGTTAGAGCTGATGGCTGACTATGATCTTGATCTAAAATACCATCCAAGAAAAGTTAATGTAGTGCCGGATCATCTAAGTCGGTTGCCAGCGATACGGATGTTGACTGCACAGAAGGAGATTATAGCTAATCTTCAGAGATTCGAATTAGAGATTGTACACCCAAATTTTTCGGGATAGTTGATGCAGTTGCAAGTACAGTCGTCCTTGATCGATAACATTAAAGCAGCACAGTCGCATGATCCAAGATTGCAAAAGTTTCGAGAACAAGTAGAAGCAGGACTTCGAACAGATTTGTTAATTCATAAAGATGGTTCGTTACGATATGGAAGTCGTTTATGTGTGCCTAAAGGAGATGTTCGTGAAGAAGTCGTGAAGGAGGCTCATAGTTCCGTGTATTCAGTACACCCGGGAGGCACAAAGATGTATAGATATCTGCGACAACATTTCTGGTGGGAAGGCATGAAAATGGAGATTGCTCGCTACGTATCGATGTGCTTGGTGTGTCAGCAAGTCATGGCTGAACATCAAAGGGTAGCTGGTTTGTTACAACCACTTCCGATTTCTCAATGGAAGTGGGAATATATAACCATGGATTTCGTGACAGCATTACCACGGAGTCCAAAGGGCAATAACGCAGTTTGAGTGATTGTCGATCGATTGACCAAGGCAGCTCATTTTATACCGTTTTGAGTTTGTCAGTCGACGGAGGCTTTGGCAGAGCTGCACATGTAGGAGATTGTGAGATTGCATGTGGTACCCGTGAGCATCATTTTCGATCGTGATACTCGATATTTATCACACTTTTGGAGGAGTATACAGGAAAGATTGGGAACTCATTTGAAGTTTAGCATGGCCTATCATCCTCGGACAGATGGTCAGTCTGAAAGAACGATCCAAACTCTTGAAAATATACTGAGAGCATGCATGTTAGACTTCAAGGGTTCATGCGAGGATCATTTGCACTTAGTAGAATTTTTATACAATAACAGTTTTCAGGCGACTATACATATGGCTCCATTCGAAGCATTATAGGGTCGTAAGTGTCACTCGCCTATCTGTTGGGACGATATAAGATTATTGGGAACGGATATTATTGTGCAAACGGTGGAGAAAGTTAACGTAATCCGAAATCATGTGAAGGTGGCACAGGATCGACAGAAAAGTTGGGCTAATACTGGAAGAAGACCTTTGGAGTTCGCGGTTGGTGATCTTGTGTTCTTGAAGATATCACCGACTCGAGGAGTAATCTGATTTGGTAGTCGAGGCAAGCTTAGTCCTCGATTCGTGGGGCCTTTCGATATCATCGAGCATGTTGGAGAGGTGGCCTATCGATTGGCTTTACCACCATCCTTGGTGGGTGTTCATGACGTGTTTCATGTATCTCAACTACGCAAGTATGTCCGAGATGATACGCAAGTATGTCCGAGATCACTCGGAACTGATAGTATGGAAAGATTTAACGTATGAGGAACGACCAATGGCTATTGTGGATCGACGAGAAAAGGTCCTCAAGAATAAAGTTATCCCACTAGTACTCGTTTTATGGGAGAATCATTCGCACAGAGAATCTACTTGGGAACGTGAAGACGAGATCCAACAGAACTTTCCTCACATCTTTTCTTAGATCCGTATCTTCTTGCCTTTTTCTTGTTTCATGAATTTCGAGAATGAAATTCTTTTGTAGTTGGGTATAATGTAACACCCTAGTATATTTATACTATATACTTTGGCTGTTTCAAATCTTGCGGCAAAATTCTTTACTATTGTTAATATTAGGTTGCGAATGATGCAATTAGTAGCTGTGGTTATTATCCGACCCGGCCCGCGTGTTTGAAACCCAACATGCTTCGAGATTATATCGAATATATGCTAGTACAATGTATCCATGTGAATCGTGTGCTAAATATATATATATATATATATATATATATATATATATATATATATAATATTTTAAGTTCTCCATATCTTTTTATAATACAATATAAAAACAAAATAATATTCTTTTCCTATCTAGCCTTGCATGGCAAATTACCCCATATCAGGTGGTTGCACGCATATATCATGTTCGTATTCTAAGGGTTAGACAGACAAATAATTGGATCGCTATGTATATTTACGTAGATTTTATTTGGGGGTATATGTTTTTAATTAGAGACATTTGCATTATTGTTAAAATCCTTACGTATATTCTTTATATTTAAAGATTAGATTTTTAGATAGATACGGGTAATATTCGGAGTAATCAGCTATTATCTGCAAAATCCTACAATATATACATGTTATATTTTTTATAACCATAATATATATATATATAATTTATTTATTAAAAACTCTCTAAATCTCTCTCTGTCCCTCTCTCTACGTCCCTACCTCCCCCTCTCTCTCCCCTATATATATTATATATATAATATAATATTTATTAAAACCCCACCCTCCTTCTCTCCTCCCTCATTTTCTTACTTCTCCTGCCTTCATCTCTCTCACAGAACCCTGACCCCGCCGTCGTCGTTCCGACGTCGTCTCTGTCCCCATCTCCTCGTCGTCATCACCCTCACCTCCTCCTCTTCCCCGAGACTTCGCCGGAGCTCTGAACCCCCACAACCGAACCCACTTCCTTCAACCTCTGCCCCTCGCCGTCTCCCTCTCATCGTCGCTCTCTCTCGTCGTCGTCGTCCCCACTTCCTCATCTGCTCCTCTTCCTCACCATCATCTCCTCCTCCTCTTTCCTGAAGACCATCCAAGCCCCAGACCCCGACGCCAGAACCCATCACCTCCTCCCTCGCCGTCGACATCGCCGCCTGAACGCGACCACCCCCATCACCTTCCCTCCTCATCAGCAACCCCAGAGCACCCACACTGCACCGCACCCTCTTCTCCTTCCCCTTCTTATCCCCGATCACCATTAACCCAACCTCCTCGTCCATTCAACCCTGTCGCCGACGACTTTGTCTCCCCGTCACCTCGTCGCCGACCGTCTCACTCCCCCTTGTCCTCGCTAACCCAGAACCCTAGCAACCCCAACATCCATCTTCTTCTTCTTCTTCTTTTCTTCTTCTTCTTTCTTCTTTTCTTCTCTTTTCCAATCGGCTCTCGCCGGAGTTGCGCACGTCGCCGACGACCCATTCACCATCGTCGTCTAGCCCAATTACCACGTCACGCAGTTTCTCAGCCAGGTCAAGTCCTGCGTATATGAGTTTTGCATTATGACGTTATTCGGTATCAGAATGTGATATCCAGATACTCAACGTGAGATTCGATCAGGCAAGTTCTAAACATGCAACATACTATTTTATTATATCAATATTTATATGATTGATTATAATACATGTGTTTTACTATTCAGCAAATATTACCGATTTACAGTTTTATATTATCAATCTGTATCCGTATTAATAATGGTTTATCTAATTGCATGTCGGATCATCACAATATTATTATAATACTATATCAGTTCAGTATTTGAACTAGATCGTCATACACTTAGAGATTTAAAGGCTTGTTGCACGTGCTCGGTGCAATCGTGTTGCCTACGAAAGTGTGCTAGTTAGTTTTTTTCTCTTTTATAAATAATTTTCTCGAGATGATCAAAATTAAGTTTGGGGTATTTGATTAGTTTAAAATATTGCACAATTGAATGGACATTTTTCCTACTATTGTTAAGTACTAAAAGGTGTTTTTTGTAAATATAGAACATATGAGGGTTTATTTGTAAAAAATTTTATTATCATATGTTTCTATATTATAATTAACATAATGAGGGAAAATATATGCATAAAATATTTAAATGAAATTTTAGTAATTAAAATATGCGTATCATATCAAATATTTCTAATTAATATACTTAAGATATTATATCATTTAAATGGTTAGGATAATATCTCAAAAATACCAAAATACTACTAACACTATGATTTGAGATATTGTGCAGATATTAGCTCAGGTCGGAAATCTAAGTAAGAGATCCGAGTCAAATCAGGATATTGAAACCGAATCTACCAAAATTTAGAAACAAATCGAGTTATCAAGCAACGGCGGAGACTCGGAGCATTATTTTCAGAATCTAAATATCAAGTGCATCTCCAAACATCAACATAAAAGACCAGATAAAATACCAAACCATGATGCCACCAAGATACGGCGGAACCGCCGCCAAACATGGTTATATGCGGCAGTTCCGCGACTCAATAATGGCCGTTGGATGTGATATTTGGTGGCTTGGATATTAACAGCTTATAATCTCATATGGAATCTAGGGTTCTGGTTTTAGGGACTATATAAGGGACCGAGAGCTGCACATTCAAGATTATCACCGAAGAGATCCAAGAGATCCACGCATCCGAGTGATCATCATCTATTCATTTACCTCCAACAAGAAAGAGATCTAGAGCAAACTAGGGTTCTTGTATTCTACATTCTAAGGAGAATTGTAAATGCAATAGTTGATTAATAAAGATGGCGTTTTTATTATTTTTTTTGCAATTAATTTCCGCACTTACTTTCTAGACTTACATTTCTGCATCTTAACTATGTTTTCATTCTTCTTCAACTTTTCTTCTAAATCTTTAACCATGACCGAGTAATTCCTAGCTTACTAGGGTTCGTAGGATAGGGTAGAATAATGGATGATAAAGTCTTTTAACTTCTTTTATACATTTTAAAGTTTATAAACTTTAGCAAAATAAATGTTAACATCCTTATCGGGCGTGCTACCAATTTATTGATAACCACGATTTGAGATTGGTTTAACACTTGTTTTGTTAAGGGCTAGGCATGAATAGAAATCAATGCAAAGACAAGGGTTAGTAGTGGGGAAACCCTAGTTTCTTCCAAGAATCCTAATCTACATTCATCACTAGCGATCTAGTTTTAAACTATTAAATGATAAAGGGGTCATTTTTAATTATTCACCCATTACTACTGAGTCCTATGAACCCTACAAACCTTTTCTTTATAAATCTTATACCCGTAACGACAAATAATCACCCTTCTTTTATCAACTCGTCTAAACTAAGAAAAGAGTTCATATTTCCCTATGGACGACCCGTACTCATCGCGGCTAGCTATTAGCGGCACCGTCTTGATTGCGGTTACTTAAAAAACACTTTTTAGTAGATCAATCAAATAGCGTCGTTCCCGAGGAGACGGTCGTAATTTTTTTCTTATTATTCGAGTTGATTTTTTATAAAATCCGGCAACCATAAAATAAAATAAATGAGAACCAAAACTGCATCTTGCGTATTTAACAATTATTGTACGAGTTTTGCAAGAAAATCTGGAGTAAATAGAGCAAGACAACAGAGAGATAGAGACTTTAAACTTGGACCAAAGGAGCATAGGGGTGCTCTGAAGAAAAATTTAGCAAAACAACACACTAACTTGCGGCGGAAGTGTGGGTTTGGCGGCGGAATCGCGGCGGCTTGGTGGAGTTGGCCCCCAAAATCCTTAGGTATTTTTCTAATATCTTTCTCTCTCCTCTAAATCTCCAATAATCCAGGATTCTTTGCAAACAGCGCCGCTCAAAAATCTTTTTGGTGTTTTGATTTCGGTTTATTTTTACATATTTAAACCGGACTTTAAGGGGCAATAAACCCAAATCCAGATTAGGTGGGGATTTCATCACCCTTCCTAGGCCCCACAAATTACAAACAAGTATACTCTCATCCTACATTAATTAAAAAATATCTATACCTAACATCTAAGGACAATCGCGCTCAATTAGGACAGGGGAAGGTCGTGGGTAATCTATTGCTTATCCGCATTCTTCTTCAGGTGTCTAAGGCAAGTGTGACTAAGAAAAGTGGTTACTTAATTAGGCCCGCTATTTCGATGATTCGTATAGTGGATATCTCCCACTTACCTGGCACTTACCTGGATGCAAGATTGATAAGGAGGTGGTAAAGGATTGATTCTGCGACCTGTCCTTTGAAAGTTTAGGAGCGATCTAGTGACTTGACTTGCATTTTTTGATTTGTTGAGTCAAGCCTCAAGTCCGACTACTTTTTCAAAACAAACCCTCTAAAAATTGTTCTCACCCACGCTGCCACATGCACTAAACCCTCTTAGTGCATGATCGGCTGGACACGGGATTCTAATTGCCCGTCTTTTCTGCGTTTTTTCTATCGACTCCAAAGTCGGTACTTTTTCATCTTCTATTTTCCCTCCACCCACCACATCTTCCGAAATGGACGGATCTCCATCAGGATTTAACGATACCACCCTACCACCACCCGTAGGTATGCAAAATCCGCCGCGCATCTCTCTCCAAGAAAGATACTACCCCGTACGTGGACCCCTTCCTACTTGTCTGTCTCTTCCACCGGCCAATGGGGATAATTTCAAAATTAAACCCCACTTCATCAACCTGTTGTCTAAATTTCACGGGCTTGAATCCGAAGACGCATATGTTTTTATAACCAAATTCGAAAATGTATGTGTAACGATGAGCACAACCCAACTTTCAGGAGATGCTATGCGATTACGTCTTCTCCCTTTTACCTTGTGTGATCTAGCAGAAAAATAGCTTTATAGCACTGCCGCACATTCTATCGCTAAATGGGATGAATTCGTTATAGCATTCCTTAAGAAATTTTATTCTCATCACAAAATCGCCCGTGTTCGAAGCGAGATTAACCAGTTTACCCAACTTCCCAACGAACCATTCTGGAAATGCTTTGAACGGTTTAAGGATCTTCTTGTACTATACCCTCATCACGGAATTGATAGATGACAACTTTGCCGAATTATATATGGGGGTGTTAATCCAGTGACAAAACAAATGCTTGAAACCATTTATCAATGCTATTTCATGTCAAGAGACGATGGCGAAGCTTGGCAATTTCTGGAAGATCTCGCTGAACAAACCTTACAATGGGAGAGCACTAGACCAACATCATCTTCATCTAGGGCATGTATCTATCAGCTCGACGTTTCTATCGCAGTGAAAGCCGAAATGGCCGCGATGCAAAAGAAACTCGAAGCTATCGAAAAAAAATTCTCGTCAGCCTCCCTAAACCAAGTTACGCTCCCCAAAATCGTGTGTGGTTGCTGTTTTGACCCATCACATTTAACGAAAGAATGTCCGTTGAATCCTCCGTCTCAAGGTCATGAACAAACCAATGCTGCTTTTCAGCAACAACCTAGAAATGACCCTTATTCATCCACATATAATCAGGGATGGAGGAATCATCCTAATTTTGCTTGGAACTAAAATCAAAATCAGTTTCCAAACCAAAATAACTATCAAAGGCTTCCTCCACAGCAACAGCCACCACACCAAATTCAGCAACCCTTTTAACCGCAATCTCTTCAAAATCCGGCCAACAACTTTTCTCTTTATAATAATATTTCAACGGCCGGTACCGATAAAACCTCTGCACTCGAACGAAACTTAGAAACGTTTATTAAACAATCAACACAAACGACGGCTAATTTAACGTCGTCTATCCAAACATTAGTGCAACACACTGCTTCCTACGGTGAAAGCATAAAATCGATAGAAGCACAACTTGAACGGTTAAATGCCACAATGAGTGAGAGAGAGAAAGGGATACTTCCACCTCAACCTCTACCAAATCCCAGCCACTCACAAAGCGCGAACTCATCCTTCAAAATCATAATGTGAGTGCCGTAACTACGTTGAGATCGGGAAGAGTGCTAAATAACAATGTTGGTAAATAAGTTGAAGTTGATGATATTGATGAAACCCCGGCTGCTATTTCTACTCCTACTTCGTCTAATCCAACATCTTCTTCCGAGCCTATTCTCCGTTTTCCACTAGGCTCGAATTTTAAGCCCACTTCCTTGAAGGAATTACCATCTACGACCATCCCAAATCCAATGGGATCCATTCTATCCCCACAAACTTCTCCTCAAAAGTTGGACCCAACCCTTATTGATAAAGCTCCTTTTCCACACAGGTTGAGGGCCAACAGACAAGTCCTCAAATAGAGAAGATTGTGAAAATTTTTAAACAAGTTAACATAAATATTCCTCTCATAGATGTTATCCAACAAGTTCCATCTAATGCGAAAATTATAAAGGACTTGTGCACTAGGAAAAGAAAAATTGAAGTGTCTAAAAAAGTTTTCTTAGCGAGTAATATGAGCAATTCTCTTACGCAATTGGTGCCCACGAAACGTAAGGACCCCGGTTGTCCTATAACATCTATAACTATTAGGGGTAAAAATATCAAACGTGCTCTACTCGATTTAGGTGCTAGTGTTAACTTGCTTCCGTATTCTGTTTATGAGCAGTTAGGTATATGAGAGTTGAAACATGCGCACTGCACTCTCCAGATGGCCGATCGATCTATCACTCAACCTAGAGGTGAGCTAAAAGACGTGTTAATCAAAATCGGGGAATTTATATTCCCTGTGGACTTTATAGTTATATATACACAGCCTGTAGCAAACCCACAAAACCAAATACCGGTGATTCTAGGTCGACCTTTTCTAGCAACTTCCAACGCGATAATCAATTGTCATAACGGTTCAATGAACATGTCCTTTGGGAAGATGACAATTGAGCTTAACATTTACAAATTAGAAAGTTAACCGTCCGAACCTTATGCTCATATAATTGATGTATGTTCTGTCGAAAAAATAGATTCCGACGGTTGTGAATTTGAGGAGCTTCACGATACTAATCTAGACTCCACTAGTGTGTTATTGTTTGATCCTGCTACTTATTATACATATGAGAACCCTTCTATCGACAAGTCCACACCCACGTTCGAATCCTTTGACTTGTCGAATGAGTTAGTCGAGCTGTCCGGGTCAACATCTAACGCTAAATATGAACCTTTTATGGGGTCCGAGTATCAGCCATTTCTTTCCGATGAAATTATCTTTCGGAATATCGATGGAAGTTTTGAAGATATTTTTGCTGAAGAACACGCATTCCTAGAAAACATGTGAGTTGTGATGAATCAACCCCCACCCAAAGAAGTTGAACCGCCACCCCTTCTTCTTATCAAGAACGAGAATGCGAGTAATGCACCATCACTGTTTCGTCTTTACCAACCGAGACGTAAACTCGATCGATTACGTCTCTTATCTCCCCACTTCTTCACGTCTATGATTTTCTACCAACTATGTTGTTACATCGATAAAATATTCGAATGGTTGGTGTTAACTTTTGGTTTTTATAAAGCTTTGCATAAACCAATAACTTTACCCCCCCCCTTTTATAATCTTAAATACTTAATACTGTTTCACTCAAGTTTGGGAGGAGAAAAATATTTTGGATCTTGAAAGAAAAGAAAATTTTTGTACAATTGTGAGCCAAAAATAAGTTTAGGGGAGGATTTCACTGTCATTGACTTTTTGTCCCCTTTTGCTAATAATTGAGAACTTTTTCCTCCCAAGTCTACAGGTCTTGATATTAAAATATGACATCAGTGAGGAAACTGCTGCAAATAGATTTGGGGGAGGTTTATGCTTATTCACGCATCATTTTGCATTATACTAAATAAAAGCACAAAAAAAATTTGATAATAAAAGTTAGGATGTGAAAAATACATATGAAAGATAGGAAGAGATTCAAGAAAAGCACGAAAATTAGATACTTTAAAATAAAGCTAGTAATAGGTAGTCATGAGTTGTTGTCCCAAGGGTTAGTAAGATGAAGCGAATCACTAATCTAAGCATAGAAATAAGTCTATAAAATAGTCCATATTTTTTAGTCCAAACTTCTAAACGTTGATACTCTACTATATGCACTTGCACACATCTTGAAACTTGGGATAGTAGAGGATACCTTAAAATGCACTTTTCTAAAAGCTTTAGTATGAAGAAGAAAAAATATAAATCAATAAAATATAAATGACATTAAAAAATGGTGAAGAAAAATGAACGCTGGTTTTGTAATTACTTAAGGCAGCATAAAAAAATATAGTGAGGGTTCCTTATCACCTAATGCCTTAGACCAACTGGTTTGGGAGCCACTGCTAAGTTTTAGGTGTTGCAAGACTAGGATATTGCTAATTACGCTTTAATGGGTGAGCACATTTGATAATCGGTCGGTTATTACCTCAAGAAGTATTAACGGTCGCATGAAGAATGTGTGAGCAATTCCATCTGAAACATTCACCGACTAAAAAGTACTAAGAAAGATGAACAAGAGTATGATAGCTTGAATTGAATTCTATAAGTGTAGAGATGTCTTTTACACACACGTGGGGTATATGATCGATATTTTGAAGAAAGGTAGGGAGAAAGACTAAAGGCGATGTTTTATTGAGAGATGATGTGATTTCTGACATCTTTTCATAACCATTAAGATAGGGTTTATGGCAACTAAAAAGCTAGTGTAGTTTGAAATGCTTATTTTCAAGTTCTTTCTTTTATATGTTTTTATCTTTGTATGTAACTTTCATCTTCTTTTTTTTATTATGGGATTTTGTGGGTGTAATCCAGGGAAAACCCTCAGGAGACAACATTCCTACTACTAGGGACACCTAGAGGTTTAAAAGCTTGTTGCACGTACTCAGTGCAATCGTATTGCCTACGGAAGTGTGCTAATTAGTTTTGTTCTCTTTTATAACTAATTTTCTCAGGACGATCAAAATTAAGTTTGGGGGTATTTGATTAGTCTAAAATATTGCACATTTGAATGAACATTTTCCCTACTATTGTTAAGTACTAAAAGATGTTTTTTGTAAATATAGAACATATGAGGGTTTATTTGTAAAAAGTTTATTATCATATGTTTCTACATTATAATTAACATAATGAGGGAAAATATATGCATATAATATTTAAATGAAAACTTAGTAATTAAAATATGCATATCATATCAAATATTTCTAATCAATATTCTTAAGATATTATATCATTTAAATGGTTAGGATAATATCTCAAAAATACCAAATACTACTAACACTATGATTTGAGATATTGTGCAGATATTAGCTCAGGTCTGAAATCCAAGTAAGAGATCCGAGTCAAATTCGAATATCGAAACCGAATCTGCCAAAATTTAGAAGCAAATCGAGAGATCTAGCAACGGCAGAGACTCGGAGCATTATTTTCAGAATCTAGATATCAAGAGGATCTCCAAATATCAACATAAAAGATCAGCTAAAATACCAAACCATGATGCCACGAAGATGCGGCAGAACTGCCGACAAACATGGCTTTATGCGGCGGTTCCGCGACTCAATAATGGCCGTTGGATGTGATATTTGGTGGCTTGGATCTTAACAGCATATAATCTCATATGGAATCTAGGATTTCTGGTTTTAGGGACTATATAAGGGACCGAGAGCTGCACATTCAAGATTATCACCGAAGAGATTAAGAGATCCACGCATCCGAGTGATCATCATCTATGCATCTACCTCCAACAAGAGAGAGATCTAGAGAAAATTAGGGTTCTTGTATTCTACTTTCTAAGAAGAATTGTAAATACAATAGTTGATTAATAAAGATAGTGTTTTTATTATTCTTTTTGCAATTAATTTCCGCACTTACTTTCTGCACTTACATTTCTGCATCTTAACTATATTTTCATTCTTCTTCAACCTTTCTTCTAAATCTTTAACCATGAGCGAGTAATTCCTAACTTGCTAGGGTTCGTAGGATAGG
This sequence comes from Agapanthus africanus, assembly GCA_030015575.1. NCBI lineage: Eukaryota > Viridiplantae > Streptophyta > Magnoliopsida > Asparagales > Amaryllidaceae > Agapanthus > Agapanthus africanus. The sequence goes on along the minus strand of JASDDO010000004.1, from coordinate 43,353,930 downwards.
ATAGAACAATGGATGATAAAATCTTTTAACTTCTTTTATACATTTTAAAGTTTATAAATTTTAGCAAAATAAATGTTAATATCTTTATCGGGCGCGCTACCAATTTATTGATAGTCGCGACCATGATTTGAGATTGGTTTAACATTTGTTTTGTTAAGAGCTAGACATGAATAGAGATCAATGCATGGACAAGAGTTAGTAGTGGGAAAACCCTAATTTTTTCCAAGAATCCTAATCTACATTCATCACTATCGATCTAGTTTTAAACTATTAAAAGATCAAGGAGTCATTTTTAATTATTCATCCATTATTGTTAAGTCCTGTGAACCCTACAAGTCTTTTCTTTATAAATCTTATATCTGTAATGACAAACAATCTCTTTTTTTATCAACTCGTCTAAAGCAAGATAAGAGTTCACGTTTCCCTGCAGATGATCCGTACTTATCGCGGCTAGCTACTAGCGACACCGTCTTGATTGCGGTTACTTACAAAATCACTTTTTCGCATGATCAATCAGGTGCTCACATGCTTTTCATGTGAGGCACTAAATTCTTTTTGGAGATTTAATCTCTGTTAATATTTTTAAAGAACTTAAATCTCTGTTTGACCATTAACGATCACTGTTTTGAGGATCTGGGATCAGCTTCTTTAAGAACTAAGTTCTTGTTTTGTGAGGGAACTATGTTCCTGGAGTATTATGAACTCAATGTTCTTCATGTTCATGCTTTAAGAGAGTTTAAACCTCTGTTAATTATATTTTGACCGTTAACGATCACCAAGATCACTATTTTGAGGATCTTGTATTGGGTTCTTAAAGAACTAAGTTCTTTATTTAAAGGAACTAAGTTCCTGGAGTATTATGGACTCCATTTTCTTTCTGTTCAATCTTATTCTTTCTTGAATTTTTTATTCTCAAGAACAAAATCTTACCGATGAGAATTAAATTCTCAACTTGTAGGAGACTTTTCTTGTGGATCTCAGATCCAGAGAAAAAACTAAGTTCTTGAGAAGGGTTAAACCCTTAAATATGTAAAGGAGATATTTTGATCTCTACTTTTTTCTTTACCTAAGACTTTGAGGAGGAAGACGATCTCTGAGAATTAAAGTCTCTGTTGTTTTGTACAACCTTTTGGAAAGCCTTCTGTATTTTTACAGAAACTTATGTGGGTTTTTTCTCCCTCTCTCTGCAGATCATGATTGATTTCATAATCAATCAAAATTATCTTTTCGATCAATCGGTGAATTTTATTCACGGTTAGATTTTTAATTCAAGAGCTCTATGTTTAACGGAGAAGATTTCTTATTTGCTTTAATAAGATTAGAAAAATATTTTCCTAAGATAGAATTTTATTCTATCTGATGAATATATTGTTAGTTTACCCCGAGATTAGAATGATATTTTCCTAACATAGAATTTTATTCTATCATATGAATATTTTGTTAGTTTATAAAGATATTTTTCTAATATAGAATTTTATTCTATCATATGAATATCTTGTTATTTTAACAAGATTAGAAAGATATTTTTCTAACCATAAAATTTAATTCTGTTTAACAGAGAAGATTTTTCTTATTTTTGAAAAATCAGAAAAATATTTCCCATATAGAATTTAATTCTATCAGTTGATGATTTATTATCACTTTTGGATTTTTGATCCAACGGCTCTGTTTAATAAAGAATATCCAAGATTTTAGAGAAATATTCCCCATGTAGAATTTAATTCTATCATTTTTAATTTAGACGCTGACGCTCATATGCTATGCACGTGGGCGCCGCCTAAAAATTTAATTCTTTTATAAATAGTCACTCACGTGCTTTACACGTCAGCGCTCACGTGTGTTCCACGTGAGGTGCCATTATAGGATTGAATTCAAACAGAGTCTGGCGTTAGCGCTCACGTAGGAAACACGTGATGTGCTTACGTGTTTAACATGTGGGAACCAATATAGGATTTAATCCTATCTGAGGCGGTACCTATATGCTTTGCATGTGGTTACACGTGTTTAACACGTGGGGGTTTCCCTTTATTTTTATAAGGGGACAAAAAACTCTGAGCCGAAAAATCAAGTGATTACATCTTGACAATAAATGTATTCTATAAATGTATTCTATAAATCTTATATTATAAATCTTATAAATGTATTCTATAAATTACCAATAAATGTATTCTATAAATCTTATATTATAAGAATCGAGTGATTACATCTTGACAACAAATCCCACAAAATCCAGTTCCTCCCGTATACAATCAATCAAGTATCAGATTAAAATATGCATATGTCTTATCATATCTAATCAGTTAAATCATATCAAATATTTCAAAATAATAAAGTAATAACAAATTAAATTAATAAAACATAGGATTCGGATCACAAAATTAAATTAACATCTAAATTTATTCTATAAATACTAAATTATAACTAATTTAGAAAATTACCAATAAATTTATTTTATAAATCTTATATATTAATTAATTTAGATTATATATAGAAGAAACATAATAAAAATTAAATTACCAACTAAAGCTCCCCTTCATGCTATCAAATCATGATCAAAAAATTAAATTAACAATTAAATTTATTTTATAAATCCTAAATTTTAATTAATCTGAAAAATATCAAGAAAAAAAGTATAATAGATATTAAATTACTGACTAAATTTAATCTATTCTCAAAAAATATGAGATTTTTTTCATCTACTCTCTCAATTTTGTTACAATTTTAATAAAATCTAAATCTAAAACAATCTTAACAAAATCAATATCTTGCTTTTAAAAATAGGAGATGGGAGGAGTTAAATCTCTAAGGTTGCATTGAGAAGGGGTGTATCTGGAAGAATGATAGTGACTTTAGCCCTTCGAGCCATTGTGTGAGTATCTTTATTTTGATAAAATTATTTTCTATTGTTATTTTTTGTTCAATTTCTATTTGTTGTTGAAATGTACGTAGGGTTAGGGATTTTGATTTAATAGGAGTTTTCATTTGCGGTATACTCTCTCCTTAATTATATCCAGGATCAAAGTTGAAGTTTGTTTACTAATTTGGAATCGGGGATACTTGGATCTTATTAATTATTATTGTTATTTTTTGTTCTATTTCAATTGTGTGTTGAGAACTAGGGTTGGGTTTTGATTAAATGAAAAAATTTGTTCGCAGGAATCTTTGTTCATCGAATTTGGATTTTTTTTTCCGGTTTGGAATCGATGGTACTTTGATCTTATTAATTTTTGTTAAATTTATATTGTTTGCTGAGAAATAGGGTTTTTGTTTTTGATCGAATTTAAAGCTTCTTCTCTATGCTCAACCATATCAAGGAATAATTTTTTGTAACTAATTTCGGTTTACAAACTATTACACATCTAAATCCCCGATTTAAGTCACTAATTTCTATTTACTCATTAATAATTTTCTAAATCCCTAAGTTAAAACACCTTTGCTTTTTAATCTTCCCAACTTTCCTGTCCATTCACCCATCATTCTTTCTTTGTATGAGATCATGGAGAAAACAAAATAACCCTTACGATCAATCTTGAAATGAACAATAAAGAAAAAAAAAACAAATAAACATAATGGTCATATTGTTCATGTTGGATGATTTTGGATCCAGAAACAATAAGTTTGCATTATATGAGGTACTTTTAGAGTCAAGAACAATGGATTTGTCAAATATGAGATGCTTATGGCTTTCCTAGTTGAACGAAATTTTTTTAATAAGTTTTTAAGTTTGTTAAAATTTTAGTGTTCATGTTTCACATTTATTTAGCATTTGTAAATAAGTTTTGAATTTTGCTAAAATTTAAACACTTAAATCTTGTTGTTCTATTCTGTTAGATTTGATATGAATAAGTCAAAAAGAAGAAAGAAAACTGAAAAGATTTACAAATATTTGAAAAATAAAAGAAATCTAAATAGATCAGCAAGATATGAAATTATTTATTTATTATTTTTCTTATAAACTACACCTAAGAAGACCTTTTTAAAGATTAATTAGGAGACTATAGCTCTCTAGATTTTTTTCTTTGTGGAAAAATTACATGTTTTTCTGCATAAGCTACAATTGTGTGCATAAGGCTAAGTCCAAAAATAAAAAACAATAAAAATATTTTTAAATATTTAGTAGATTCAACAATAATATCTAAAAAAGATTTACAAAGATCTGAAACTTTCTAAAAATATTTTCAAAAAAATATAAAATCCATAATAGAAACTGAAAACAGACAAAAATAATAAATAACAACTAATATGATTTGAAACCAGTTTTTACAAATATCCCATAACTTGAAGAGACTGTTAAGTCCAAAAATAAAGAAAAAAAATGTAAGATTTTTAAAGATATAAAAATCCAAAAATAAACCTAAAAAGACCGAATTACAAAAAAATAAATAAAAGCTTAAAATATTTGAAAAGGATGTACTTTTTATTTCTAAGACATCTAAAACTAAAAGTATAAAAATAGTTACAAATGCTTGAAAAAGATTTTTACTGAAAATAAGAAAATTCAAGATGTTCAAAGATTTAAAAATAAAATAACCAAACACTAAAAAGCTTTTAAAAAATATAAGAATCTAAGTGGATATGAAAGATATGATTTTTTTATTTATTACCTTTCTTATAAAACATATTTAAAAAGTAAGCAAAAATTTAAGGATGATTGCAGATTTCTTTTTAACAGATAATTAGAAGAATAAAACTCTTTAACATTTATTATGACAACAATTATGTGTATGGAAAAGTTTGAAATAATAGAAGAAGCTAAATTATTTTAAAATTTTAACAAAAATAAATTAAAAGGATTTACAAAGATTTGACAAATTTAAAAGTCTTGAAATATTAGCAAGATTTAAAAATCCAAACACATAAAAAGATTTGCAATATTTAGAAATGTCAAAACAGAAAATATAAGGAGACGGATTTGAGAAAAAAATATTAAATAAAAGTTAAAAAGAATTGAAAATGATTTATATTTTAATTTTCACCATTTAAAAATAAAATATAGAATGACTTATAAAAATATGAAAAGACCAATCAGCCGAAAAAATAAAAAGTTAAGAGATTTTTAAATCCCATAGTCAAAACGATTTTAATAATAATATTATGCTTCTTCCTCCAAAAATATAGCCAGAAATTAATTATATCACATTTGAAATTATCAAATAACAAAGAATTTATCAATTTTCCACGTGTGTAGCACGTGCAAAAATCTAGTATTATTATAATACAAATGTATATTTTGTGGATTAGAATACATTCTCGTCTTAAACTTATATGCATTGTGCCAGAATATTTCGTAATCGTGATAGACCAATATACCAATAGATATCGGTATTTCAAACATTATAATCCAAAACTTCATCTCCTTCATTGCATTGACAAATAGTTTACAAAACAGGAAATTGTGGTGACCAATCCAAAGATGCTTGAAGCTCAAGTTTCAAACGACAAGTTGGTGGGAAAAAGGAAGTAAAGGGCGTAATAAAACAAGGGGCAGGGTAGGAGTAGGGGCATGAAATTGGAGGTGCACGTGAGATCATGGGTGTCCCCCTTATACGGGGAGTACACGTGTCACATTGCCAGATGGTTCCCAAGGGGGACCTTTATCTTCTTCACACGTGTCGTCTTCTGGTGCCCTAAGGATTGCTGAGATTGCTCTCCAATCAACAATCCTAGTAGCCATCACATCACTCTAAAGGAAGGCAGCTTATCTTATTAGGAGAGGTGATGGTATGTGGGCCCCTTTAGGCATTTTCTCCTGGGTCCAACCCCTTTTATATGGAGGGCGAGTGATGCCTACCCAGTTGCCTATAATATCTTGGCAATTAGTTGTAACATCTAAGCAATTGCTGTAATATCTAAAAAGTTGCTTGTAATATCTGAACAGTTGTCTGTAATATCCGAGCAGTTGAAAGAATACAATGCCCAAATAAAATAAAGCTAGCCCAAGGGTTTTCACAAAAAATTTGAACAGTAGACATTTTCCAACAATTTCGAAAATTACAGCGGTTTTTAGATAACTTTCGAACCGAACGGGGGCTTTTTGACAATTTACCCTTCTTTTTTTATACATATCAAAATTGTATGAGAATTCATTATAAAAGGCTCCTAATTAGTCATCATCAATTAGCTTTCAACAACATCTTTTAACACATTTTGGAAGATTTGTAAAGTTTAATCTCAATATCAAATAAAACTACTGTAACAACAAAAATAAATAAATAAACAAATAAAATGTCAATAGCAAGCTAATTGTGAGCTGTTGAAAGTTTTACTTACGAGTCATTTCCAAGTAATAATGATGAGAAAAAGACTTTTGGGATTAGGTGACGGTTTTCACTAATAGCAAAAACTACATTAGCGGGGAAAAGCAAGGAACAATATTTGCGAGGGGCAAACTTCTCTCGGCAATGTGTGCATTATCAAGTGAATTTTCTCTCTTGCTAATATTCTTTCGGCAATAATCTATTTCTAAAGAGGAAAGGATACATTATCAGTAAAAAGTGTAAAAAGCGCAAGTTTAAGGCCAGACATAATGAAGGAAACATTCCTTGGCAATAGTGGCATTAGATATTAAAAAAATGCTAAGGGAACGTTACCGAGGGATATATCAATCCATCGGCAATGTTCCTTTGGCATTTCTTTAGTAGCTAATGTGGCTATTGCAATGTTTCCCTCGTTCTGTTTTAGCCCAATTAAACTTACACTTTTTATGATTCTAACGATCTGATGGAGCTCCTTCTCGAGCCTCCGTCAGATATTGTCTTCCGTTGATCTCGAGGTGAACTTGACCGATTATCGTTCGCTGCGTGTGGGTCTAAATGGGTTTTTGGAAGAAGAGGTGAGATGAGGAGGCTGCCGCCGAGTACCTACAAAGAAGTCCCGGGGTGGTTTGGTACCACCGAGAACCCTCCGACGCTCAAGTTAGTGATGAGATTCGGGCAGAGTAATGGCGTAAAAGTGTAAGGAATCGCTTACTTGACCCCTCTGTGATGGGGGTTTATATAGCGGTGGTGACACGCAGCGGCAGGCGCGAGAATCTCGCTGGTAGTCACGTTCACGACGTCACGCCCGCGCGGAGAGCGGATCGCCCATTAATGGGGGATCGTGGAGGCGTGGAACGTAGGATGTTGCGGGCGGAGAATCCGCGCATGGCGAGATTCGCGGAGCGGCGGTTACGCCTGTGAGTGGTGGAGTTGGTCGGAGGGACGAGGAAGACGGCCTCGGCTGAGGTCTCGGAGAAGAGCGAAGAGGCCGAGGAGTCTTTGTTCTGTGGCAGCTCGGACGAGCTGAGAGGCCGAGAAGGCTAATTTGCAGGGGGCCCCGAGGGGGACCAGTTTGCGCTTGCAGGTTGGGCACAGGGGACCTGGTCGGCTCCCGTGGGCCCTTTCTTCTGAGTCTTGGGACACGTCATCCGCCACGTGTCCTGATCTTGGAGGTCACCAATATCGAGCGTCATCACGATCTTTCCCTTTTAGAAATATATCGTTCCTGAAAGAATATTAGCAGGAGGGGAAATTTGCTTGATAGTGTACACATTGCCTAACGAAGTTTGTCCCTCGCAAATGTTGTCGGTCTGCTTTTACTCCCTAATGTAGTTTTTCCTTATTTTATGGAGATATAAATTGTTGGCCCAATTTTATGTCTAGTTGTGGCTTAACAAAGCTAATTACATGACTATTCGAGAGCAAAAGGTGCAGACAAAGAAACAGATTATTTCACCTGTGCGTGTGTTTGAGACAGAGGGCCCCTGTAACATCTCACTGTTATAAACACAAAATTTGAGGTTCTCCGAATTGATTTCAATTTGATGGTCTAACATGCCTCAAATAGTGTCACAATAACAGTAAAAAATTAAATACAGGATTTCTTTAACAAATATTTAACAAATGCAATCATCAACGGAAGCAGTTATAACTATGCAATCATCTCAACTAATCTTAATAACCACTACAATCATTGTAAATCATTTTGGTAACAAATTAACCATCCATATCATTTAAATTTTAATAAACTCTAATCTTTTTGAATTTAAATTTGAAATCTCAAACATAAATTTTATTTGAACACGTGCATTGATACTAGTTTATCATAAAAAGACTAGGATTTTCGATTTTCTATTTCAATATTTTTGAAAAAAGAAAAATAAGGGTGCGGATGCGTGCCGTCCGTGGTTATGAGAGGCATGTGTGTCTCTTTAGTCGAACCGGGTTAATGAAGACCCAGAAAAAATGGTGAGAGGCGTGCAACCAAAATCCTTACAGTTTAAAAATCTTATAGATTGCAAGCAAGTAAATTTTGAATTGAGACTAAGATTTTTAAAGCTGGTATTTATGTTAGTCACCGAGTATACATATATATCCTCCGTCCGGATATCCTCAGATCTTCTATCCGCCGAGAGCCTCTCAGGATATTAAGCTTAGCTGAATTCTCATCTACTCTGCTGAGTTCTCATGATGCAACACTTTTGGAGATTGTGCTGTAACTAGAAACATGTAGTCATCCTAACTGTTTACTCTACGAGATAGATACACACACATACAACCCTATCATTAGTTATCAAGCTAAAGTTATATATATATATATATATATATATATATATATAGTCTAATGTCCAAACTTATTTAAGTACATATATATTTAATTGACCTCAAATTAATACTATACACGGGTCTCACAACATGTTTTCATCTAAAATGATAACTCATTAAGCCATGACGTACAAGCTGTGGTTCTAACTGGAAATGCAAGAAAAAAATTCTATCATAACATGAAGCGCCACTTGCAGGCATTATAATAGATTAATTAAATGTATAAAAATCAGTTATTACCACTACCAAAACAGAAGAATGCCTTCTTTTAAACAATATATGAATCAATAATTTATTTATCCGATATCTTCCAAAAAATCAATTATTACCACTACCAAAACCTACCACCAACATAAACATAATCATGCTTTCACAAAAAAAAAAAAACATAATCATGCTTTCATATCTTCCTGAGATGATTACTATTAAGCTTAAGACATGAAATAATAACTATATATACAGGAAAGTATCTCGATCCTGGTCCAGCTGACGTGTACACCGCTCATGGCTGGACACGTGGCACGTCATCTTGGGAGAATCTTGCAGGATCCGATTCTTGTTCCAGCATGATTCATTATATATTGTCACAAATATACATAGAAAGCTGGGCCAGTCATCAAAGTAAAACTAGTAAATGAAAGATTGTAGCTGGCTGCTTCCCTCTCATTTTAGCCAGCCAGCCAGCCAGCCTAACCCATTTCAAGCGAATCTTTACTCTCCTTTCCTTCTTCCTCCCTCACAATGATCCCTTGTCCCATGCATATATGCACGTGACAAATCATCATGTATACTCATCTCTTCATCACAACTCACATGCATGCATGGATCAGTTTCACTTGAACTTCTCTCTAATAATATTAGATGATGATCATATCATCTTTTGTATTGATGAGGTGCATATCACCACGACTAGAATTGGCAATGTCAACCCCTCCCAAACGGCTCCACCTGAATCTGTGATCGCTTTCTGATGATGCTCGGTACTGAGAACTCCCCAGATCACGACATGTGGCAGATGACGTGTCATGTGGCTTACTGGAAAGGAGCAAGAACGGTACATTGGAGGTGTACCCCGGGCCTTCCTCCCGAGGATGTTCCCGACCTTCCAGGCCACTCCTAGGCTCGTCTTACAAACAACCATTGGCTCGCCTCCGAGCCCTCCCGCACGTTAAGTTCCCTCAGGCCTCCTAGCTCGCCTCCGAGCTATCACAGAACCAAGCTCTCTCGGCCTCCCTCTTGTTCCCGAGCATCCCGCCGAGCTTAGCTTCCTCGGTATCACTGACCGACCTACTGCGCAGATCACAGGCGTCTCCGCCACGGCTCCGCGAATCTCGCTAGTCGCGAGATATACGCCGCCCACGATCCCGCGTTCCACGCCATCGCGTTCCCCCATTAACAAGCGTATCTCGTCATTAATGGGGGATCCCGCCTTTCACGCAGGCGTAACGCCCGGGGACGTAACGGCCGGCGTGAATCTCGCGCCCGCCAACCCATGGCTGCCACTATATAAACCCATCTCTCAGATGACTCAGGTAAGCCAATTTTAACCCAATAGACCGCTACTCTGCCAAAATAGCTCTACTAACTTAATCGTCGGAGGGTCCACGGTGGTACAACCACCCCGGGACTTCCTTGCAGGTAGATCGGCTTCATTCTAAATCAAGCCCACTAAGATCCACACGCATTAAGAGCCAACCCTCAAATCCAATCTCAGCCATCCATCACGCTCGTTGCAGATCAACGGAAGACAACATCTGAAGGAGATCACAAGCTCCATCAGTTGGTGCCGTCTGTAGGAAATAAAATATTCCGCTCAACGAAAGTTGATCTTCCGATCCCGAACTCATGGCGAGTGATCATCGCGACGACCCAAGCTCCAGCCACCGTCCTCCCCACAACGGAGATGCGGGTGGATCCCCTCCTCCCCCGAATGCCATTCACGTCCTGTCTGCGCGAATAGATCGGCACGCGTCCGTCGTGGATGCCCTTGTCTATGTCCAAACGGCGGGACAAGCTCTCCAAGTCGCCGCTCCCACCTTGGGAGCGACACATAGGGAGAGAAGACATTGTCCGCGCCGGCGCATCCAAGCACCGCCACGCTATCTCCGGCGGCCACAAACCCCCCGTGGCGACCAATTCGATGACTCGGTGGGCACCTCACAGCTCGACGCCGAAGTCTTATGAAAGAGCGCCCCGCCCTGAGGCCCATCACGCTCCTATCCCTCCCGAGGAGGTGTCAGTCAGCTCGCCTGCACCCAGGAATGGCCGGCGCCCTCTCCCTCGACAGGTTCGCATTGACGGGACTCATCATAGTAGCTCGAAGACAACCTCGCCAGGAGACCTACAGAACCTCATAGAACGGAACCGGAACCGTGGCCAGGCGCAGGTCGCCAGCAGCAGGGGCCATAAATCCGAGTATGCTGAATCCTCGGGATACCACGACCAACTCGATGCCCTCGAAAAGAAGATCGAGAGTATACATCGGGAGAGTCGTCCTTCAAGCGACGGGGCTAGATATGCCGCCGACTCGCTTACGAGGCCCTTCACTGAAGATCTGCTCGCTGTCCATGTCTCCTCTAAGAACAAGCCCCAAAGGTCACCCTCTTCGATGGAAAGTCCGACCCAAAAGACCATTTGGACGCGTTCACGGCAGGGATGAGCTTCCAGGACAACTCCAACGCCGCACAATGCCGGGCATTCCCCGCCACTCTCATCCGTTCTGGACGAGACTGGTTCCGAGGACTCACGCCACGCTCCATCTCTACCTTCAATGAGCTGGCCACCCAGTTCCTCGGTTACTTCGTCGGGAACAGACGGCAGAAGCGGACTGTCGATCATCTCTTCACCATAAAGAGCGGGGACAAAGAATCCTTCAAAGGATACGTCATCCATTTCTACAACACTCTTCTAGAGGTCCCAGAGTATCGGGACGAGACGGTTATCACAGCCCTTAGGTCGGGTCTTAGGCACAAGGAGTGGCTCCGCTCCTTTGCATTGGCGCAACCTAAGACCATAGCCGAGGTAAAAGCCTGAACTGAATGAGAGATCCAGCTTGAGTCCGAGGTAAATGCGAACCTACCCCGGACCGACCAGACCGATCAGAAGAAGAAGGAAAGAGAGGGTAAAAAGAAGACTGAGCGGCCAAAACCCTACTCCCCAAAGTTCCAGGAGTATACCCCGCTCAACATCTCCCAGACAGAGCTGTTGGAGGAGGCAAAGGGAGAGAGATTCTTCAAACTATCCCCGGTCAACCATAAGGCGGCTAAACGGACACGAGGCCCCTATTGCGCTTTCCACAGGTCGCATGGACACCCCACCGAGAACTGCAAACAGCTCCGAGACTATATCGAGGAGTTAATCCGCTCGGGGCACCTAGCAAGATACTTACGGGACAAGCGACAAGTCGACCGAAAACAAGAGCACCACCCTCCTCCCAACAAGTTGATGATCGGCCAAATCATGGTCGTATCAGCGGGGGGTGTGCCTGGGGCCGACGAGACACGGCGCCCCTTGCCGGTCGAAGAGACTAGCAGCCAACCCAGGAAGAGGGTCAAAGCAGCTGAGCCCATCATCTTTACCGACGAGGACCTCCACGGGATATCCCTGCCTCACAACGACCCTCTGGTAATCACCGCGCGTGTCCACTGTTACGAAGTGCAAAGGATATTGGTCGACTCGGGAAACTCGGCAGACAACCTCTTCTACGACTGCTTCCTGCGTATGGGACTTACCTCGTCGGACCTGAGGCTGACCGTCCACATCCTGTCGGGGTTCACCAACCACTCTATCCCGGCAGAAGGGGTGGTCACCCTCCTTCTTAACATCGGGGAGACAGACCATACGCGTACCGTGCCTGTGGAGTTCATCGTCGCCAGAATTCTATCGGCCTACAATATCCTCCTGGGACGCCCGACGCTCAATTCCCTCCGGGCCTAGATATTGACCTACCACCTGGCAATCAAGTTTCCCCTCAACCAAGTCAGGATAGGCCGGGCTTACGGGAACCAGCAAACCGCGAATACTTGCTTCACAGCAACATCGATGCCCGAGGAGAGAAACGATGATCTTGAGAGCACGGATGAATTCAGGGGATCTTTGGATACTCAGGATGAGCATAAAGAGATCCGAGGAGCCCCGATGGAGCCACTAACAGAGGTCCCCCTCGTCGAAGGGGACAATGAACGAATCGTCCAAATCAGGTCACTCTTAACGGGGGATCGGCGCGACGACCTGGTCCACTTCCTCAGAGGAAACTCAGACGTGTTCACCTGGGCGCCCGCCGACATGCCCGGGATCGACCCTAAAATAATATCATATAAACTCGAGGTAGACCCGACGGTCCGACCCGTCAGGCAGAAGAAACAAAGCTTTGCCCCGATCAAGCAAAGAACGATCGAAGATGAGGTCGACAGGCTGCTCGCAGCCAACTTCATTCGAAACGTAGCTTACTCAGAGTGGTTGGCGAACGTGGTCATGGTTTAAAAGGCAAGCGGGAAGTGGCGCATGTGCGTCGACTTCACTGACCTCAACAAGGCCTGCCCGAAGGACAACTATCCCCTCCCTCGGATAGATCAGCTCGTCGACAGTTCGGCAGGCCACGAGCTACTCAGCTTTATGGACGCCTTCTCCGGCTACAATCATATCCATATGAATCCGGCAGACGAAGAGCTCACCGCATTCACAACGGACCGGGGGGTATACTGCTATAAAGTGATGCCCTTCGGCTTCAAAAACGCCGAGGCTACATACCAACGCTTAGTCAATAGGATGTTCAAGCCTCAGATCGGCAGGAACATGGAGGTTTACGTAGACAACATGCTCATCAAATCGACCTCGTCAGATCAGCACGCCAAAGATCTGGGTGAAGCTTTTGACGTCCTCCGCAAATATAAGATGAAACTGAACCCCGCCAAGTGCGCATTCGGGGTCACTAGTGGAAAGTTCCTTGGGTTCGTAGTCACCCACCGAGAGATCGAGGCTAACCCGGAGAAGATCATCGCCATCCTCAACATGGTAGCGTCCAAGACCAACGTCGAAATCATGTGACTCACAGGGAGGGTAGCCACTCTGAGTCGTTTCATGTAAAGATCCGGGGAAAAGTGCCTCCCGTTCTTCAAAGCTCTAAGGAAGATCCCAAGGTTCGAATGGTCGGAGGAGTGTCAGATCGCCTTCGAGCAATTGAAAGTGCACCTGGCGACTCCCCCGCTACTCACCCGGCCAGTTGAAGGAAATGAGCTATCACTATACCTTGCGGTGTCCGATCAATCTGCAGGTTCGGTGCTCGTCCGAGAAGCCGAGGGAGTCCAAAAGCCGGTCTACTATGTAAGCCACGTCTTTAAGGACGCGGAAACAAGGTACCCGACCATAGAGAAAATTGTCTTGGCACTCATCGTGGCCTCGAGGAAACTACGACACTATTTTCAGGCGCACACCATCCTCGTCCTCACCGAACGTCCTTTAGGGGTTATTCTCACCTCCCCCGAGTCTTCTGGTCCTTTGGAGAAGTGGAGGTGGGAGTTGTCCCAATTCGACATCAAATACCGCCCCAGGCAAGCTATCAAGGAACAAGTCCTGGCCGATTTTTTCGTCGAATGCACTATCCCTAATAAGGAGGCAGTGCCCGTTCTGGTCCCCGGATCTCAACCCTAGATCGATGAGAGGCCCGACTCCGTCCCCGATTGGGTCCTTTATGTCGACGGGTCATCAACCGAGCAAGGCTATGCTACCGGCCACATCATTCAGGGCCCGAACGAGGAAGAGATGGAGTATTCTTTGAGGCTCGGATTCAAAACCTCAAACAATGAAGCAGAGTACGAGACTCTTCTCGCTGGACTGCGGATCGCCTCCGGAGTGGGGCTGAAGACGATCCAAATCCGTAGCGACTCCGCTCTGGTCGTCGGCCAAGTGACCGGCCGTTTCGAGGAACGGGAGCCCCTGATGGTGAAGTAATTATCCGAGGTAAGAAGGCTGCGAAAGGACTTCGATGAAGTTCAAGTGGAGCAAATCCCCCGGCACCTAAACGCCTGGGCCGACGCCCTAAGCAAGCTAGCTTTCTCCTACACGGCCAACAACAAGAGAAATATCCTCTTCGAGGTCGTTCCACGGCCCAGCGTGGAAGACAGAGTGACATCACTCCAAGTTTACACAGCCCGGGAAGAGGGCCAATGTAACAACCCTAAACTTTTTGTACTAACTTTCTGTACAATTTTTTTAAAAATACAGAAAGGGGTACTTTTGCCTGAGCACAAGTTATAAATTTGTTTTTCTTTTTAATAGCAAGAAGGAGCCTGTAGCTCATTGGTAAGACCTTGCACTGCTGAACCAAAGCACCAGAGTTCAAATCATATCCCCTACATTATTTTTAATATTGTTTTCTTTTTAAATTTTGAGAATCCCAAGAGTCTACACGACACATATAAAACAAACTGTCCCAGTGGGTAGACGACTCGACACCGGACACGTGGCAACGGCGACCCGGCCCGACTCGGGCCGGCGGCGGCGCCGACCGGACCGAGTCGGATCGCCGATCTCCCAACATGAAAGTTATGCCTCTTTGTCTTCCTAACTCCCCTGTACACATTAAAATACCTGCACATTAACAGAACCCTTTAAAATCTCAATAAATCCAATTTTTAATACAATTTAATATATTTTTTCTTCACACCCTTTCATCTACCCTAAACCCAAGATTACTCTATAAATACCACCCCTAAACAAACCCTCCTCACTCACAATTCTGTTCAAAACTCTCTAGAATTTTGTGTACAAGTGGAGTTAGCGAAGGGCGAAACTCCGGCAAATTTCCGACGGCGATACGAGGAGTTTCCGGCGACGAAACGACGCACCAGTGATTCCCCTCTCTACCACTATCTTCCCTCTTTCTTGTTAGCTTGTAAGTCCCATCTCCCTCTTCCATTTTCTATTCTAAAAAGTTCTTTTTCTAAAACCCGACGGAAGCGAAGTTAAATCGGACTTCCGATTCGGTTTTCTTTGTAAAGTTCAATTTTCCTTAACACAACCATAATAAACTCTTACATCTTGACTATTAATCATTAACAAAATATGTTGAACAAGTTTCATAACAAAACATTTCATTTTGTAACTTTTAACGCTCTTTTTCAGTAAAATACCATGTAGTATAGTTTCGACTTTAAAACATCATTAATCTTGCTATACCTTTAATTAGATCACGAGATAACGACCTACCTCCTCACAACACTCATATACAATATAGCACAATACCTTTCGGGAACATAGAATACAGGAAAACGAAAATTTACATATAAACACCATTTACTATTAAAAACCGTTTTTTACAAAATTACGTATTTTACAAATCTTTGCAAAGCGCCGCTACAACCCATTTTGGGGAACCCGACTGAGATAGTGCGGATTATCGCACATCCCTGGGCTTAGTAGTGTGAGATGTAGACCTCCGCAAGGAGCATTTGATGTCGAAAAATTTGAAATACAAATATCTTAAGAAAATGAGATTTCTAGAAAATAATAAAATTATTTTTATAAAAATAAATATAAATATATATATATATATATATTATAAAAATACATATTTTTGATATAATATAAATATTCCAACTTTTATAAATCAAAAGGATCACTTTACATGAAAATACCATGAAATTCCATACAAGTTCAATATTACAATTAAATACCCTATATTATGAAAAATAGGTTTATTCACTAGAAATATCATAAATATAAAATCCACAACTATGAAAACTCTAAAGACAATAATTAAATACTTGAGGTGTATTTTGTAAATTATAAAAAATTATTTTTACATAAAACCCCCTCAAGTTTTATAAATTACAATAACGACCCTAGTAAATATAGGTTTAAGCGGGACAAATCTCTTGAGCCTCAGGGAACCGGAGAAGTGGATACTTGCCTATTTAAGGTAGACAACTTAACAACGATGTTATCAATACGGTAATCGTCTTTGAAAAAGACACAAATCCTGCTGTCCATATGCAGCGGTTACCGATAACATCAAAACCTAATTCAGGACTTCAATTTCTCTTTCTAATTATTCTGACTCAGACTGAGTCTCATTATAAATAATCTGACTTGAATATGATTTAAGTACAATATACAATCTATAATTCAATATGAATCCATGAATACATATATTTAATCTATTCAATTTGTATTGACTGAACCGAATCATAGACATACTTCCATCTACATGATTCTCCAGTTATATCCATGATTCTCCAGTTACTGATATCATGGTTTCGACAAGTCATCCAATTATACAATCTATAGTACAAGACAATACAAGTCTTCCATTTACATTTACAAAATAGTACAAACAACACATTTACAATCCATCTATACAAGACAATACAATTTACAATACAATACAACAATGCAATCAAGACATCGCGGGGTTTAAGGGGTAAATTGGTACGGAAGGTGTTAGAAGTGGCACGAGACTGTAAGATTTAAGACACCTAACCTGTATTTCCGTTGCTGTTGTACCGTGGCATAAATGGTTCCTTGTACTACACTTGCCTCTAGTATCTGGCATATAGAGACTCCTCTCGTATACACTGGCATTCTTCTGTACCAAGCTACAAATAACAACGTTAACACTAAATACAACATTGCATCAATATAATACAACTTTAAAAGTTACACACTCTCTCTCTTTATCTATTCTATTCCTTTCTTATCTTTGAGACTTACCGAGCGATTGTTCGCTGACGACATTCCTTCTCTTTCTTCTTTGGAATGTTGTTAGGTGGATCAGACGCACTAGAACACGAGATCATTCAGGAGCATTCGGAGCAGGCCCTTGAGCAGTACACCGAAGACCCAGGGCTGTAGCCACTTGTACCTATTTCATTTCAGTACTTTCCATTTCTGTTATGCCACTGTTTAGGCATCGCTTTCATTCTGATGTATTTACTTTTCCATGCATTGTACAAAAGAATGTTAATAAATAAAGTTGATATTCTTTACATTTGTCTCTTGTGTATATTTCTTTTATATTGCTTAGACACGCTTAGCGTATTTACTTCAGAGTAAATACGTAGCGGCCAGTCGCATCCTTTGCCCGTATACTGGGAAGCGGGGCGTGACAGCCAAGATTGGAGGAAGCCTGATTGATATGTTGTTTTGCGTGCGTGCGCTTTTAAAAGATAAATCAAAGAATAGTTAACCACAATCAATAACGATGTCGCTTGGTAGCTAACCGGTTGAGTACGGGTCGATTCACAGGGAGATGGACTCCTATTCTTTGTGTTTTAACGAGTTAAATCAAAAAGATTTTGGTTTTTATTTTAAGATCTAAGAATGAGATAAAAGTTTATAAAAAGCTTGCTAGGGTTAATATTAGGTTAGTTTGGAAAATCAATTATTCTCACCGCTTTCTTTGCCCTAATTAAGAACTTTTAGGTGTTAAGGTAATAGTTATCAAAGGGGGTTAGCACGATCGGGAAGAACTAGGTTTCTTCCTCTAGGTCCTTGTCCGTCCTTTTTTAACTCTTAGCCATAACCTCCATGGAAATCATCCACAACCGGTCTTTAACTATGGTATCACCGCTACCTCGTGGGATAGGGTACCGTAGTGAGCGGTGTGTGTATGTATGCATAGAGTCCTATTTAAAATGTATAACGAGCAAGAAAGGGGTGAGAGATTTTCATCTCTCAAACCTTCCCTAAACCTAACCCTAACAGGTGAGGAACTACTCACTCATTAGGGAATTGATAAACGAGTTCATTTTTTATGGTTTTAATTTAATAACTACGGCAGATAAAATAATCTATAACTACGGCAGATAAAAAATTTATAACTACGGCAGAAAAGAAATTCAAGATAGAAAAAACTTACTTCTTTATTGATGCACTCCTTGACAGATTGCATGGAATTGAAAATCTAAGATCTAGAAATTAAAAGAGGCATCTCAAAAGAGACACCCAAAAAGAGGCACGCTCCTAAAAGAGCTGTAGGGTTCTTATTTATAGATTATAGAAACCCTAGGGTTTACATCCGATTCCTATCTACATTTACAAAACTACCCTGAGAAGCCTGGTCAACGCACCGTCACCCACCGACATTTTGCACCGACACGTGCACAGTATGGCCGCGGAACCGCGGCCATAAGCCATGTTTGTCCGCGGATCCGCGGCCATATGGTGGAGTCTTTGGCTCTGTTTCTCAGGTATATTTCATGTTGCTTTTTCCTTGACTCTTTTTCACTTGGTTCATCAGAATGTCTTCTAGTTTCTTCCAGATTTCCACAGTGCATAATATTGTGGACTTTTACCGTTTGCTTCGTGTTGAAGTCTTGAATCTTGTGCTGCCTTTGTGCAATCGAACTGTTTGCTAATCTTTGTTTGTTCCTCAAACTGTAGACGGCATGATAAAGATTCTTCTGTTTGTTGGTCGTAGTCTCACTTTTGTAGCATCTTTTCATCATTTTCACTGTTTTTTTCCGAGAACCTATAACCTGCAACTATGTAGCAGACATGGATCAAAAGCACCTATTTATTTGTAAAATGAATAAGAATGGGGAATATAATAATGCAAAATTATGATATGAACAAATACCCCCAAACTTATCTTTTGCTCGTCCTCGAGCAAAACTAGTTTTATTCTCGAAAAAAAACCTTACCTCACTTTCGCAGGGAAACACGATTGCACTGAGCTCGTGCAACAAGCCGTTAAACCTCTAGGTGTCCCTAGTAGGAGGAGTGTTGTCTCCTGAGGGTTTTCAGCGGATACTACCCACAAAATCCTATCAATTTGACCTATTGACTTTCATTTTTCAATTTGGTTTTCTAGCAAGAACTTCAATTATCTTCAACTCAGAAATTATCAACCCATATTTTTCACGCTTCCTTATCATTTAACTTAAGATTGTATATGTTCTGTAAATTTATTTAGCTTTTAGCATCTTTTGAGTTTTCCTTCTAAGCTTCCATCTCAACTTAGGAATTTTTATCATCTCTACTAAAGATATAAGTCTTATTTTTCATTCCTATCTCTCATCCAAACCCCAATCATGTACCCCTACGTGTGTGTATGTATCACCCCTATACTTGGAAATTCAATTCAAGCTCTTATACTCTTTTCCATTGTCCAAAGTACTTTTAGTTGGTGAATTTTTATATGAAATTGCTCACACATCCTTCATGCGACCGTTAATATTTCTTGAGGTACTAAGGACCGATTACAAAATGTGTTTGCGCATTAAAGCGTAATTCCTTGTCTTGTAATACCTAAGGCTTTTAGCAGTGACTCCCAAACCAGTTGGTCTAAGGCACTAAGTGATAAAGCACTCTCGCTATATATTTTTTTATTTTCCGCAGCCTTAAGTAATTACAAAACCAGTGTTCATTTTTTGTTATCTCTCTTTATTTACACTTATAATTTTATTTTCCTTCATACTAAGGATTTTAGATAAGAGCATTTCAAGGTCTCCTCTACTATTCCAAGTTTCAAGGTTCGTGTTTGTGCAAGTTGTAAGGTATATATTTTCAGAATTTAGACTTAACCTTAGGGATTATTTTTCAGACTTACACTTTAATAAAAATATCAATACTCTTCCCTTATTTTGACTTAACCCTAGAATTGAACTCAAAATTTGCCTATTTCTAAATAATCTACAAGGGCATATATTTTCTAAGGTTAAACTTTAAGAAAGGTTATTTTTAGAGTTTTTAATTTACTAAGTTTTGGATCTAGTTTTTCCTAGCTAGTTAACCGTCTTGTCAAACTTAAATCAATCATGGCCAAAATTGAATTTTTCAATTTTTATAATTTTTAAATTTTTTCAATTTTTATGGGTTTTAAAATAAGTATGCAAATGCAAAAATATACTTATGAATGCGAAGGAAGAAAGCTTATCGAACACACCTCCAAACTTAAACTTGACAGTGTCCTCACTGTCATGCCACACTAAGAGGGTCAAAATTGTCGGCACTCCCCTGTTTATTTATTTTTTTAATTATTAACAGAAAAAGAACACAAAATATATATACACAAAAAGGTTCCCCCCAAACTTAAGTGAAACAGTGTTTCCACTGTTTAAGCGTTAAAGTTCAGAGTTAGGGGGGAGAAAAAACACAGTATCAAGCTATACAAGACCTTACACAGGCCAAAGATTAGCACCAACCATTCAAAAATTTTATCGTTATAATAGTGTGGTTGGTGAAAGAATGGAGTGTAGAGAAAAGAAATGAGAAACACACGAGACCATGTGGAGATAGAAACAGTATACGGTCTCGGTGGAGGAGAAGAATGGCGGAAGGGAAAAAGAAATGGTGGTGGTTCGACTTCTTCAGGTGGAGGTTGATTAATCACAAAATCCGTGTCGTTTAGGAATACAAGTTCATCAGCAAAAAGTTCTTCAAAACTCTCATCGATATAATTGAACATTTTGCTGTCAGTAAGTTTTGTGCTAGAATTTATCAGACTTGATTTGTCAAAAATTATGGAGGTAGGAGACTCGAAAAACTCATCTACCTCATTTTCAAAAGTATCCAAATCAAGTTGGCTTTCTGGAATTATCAAACTTGAATTATCGGATTGTGATTCATCAACACTCACTGAAATTATAGGAAGAATAGAAGAGGAACCTGAGAAAGTGGGAGAAAGAAGTTGAATACGAACTTGATGGTGGAGATAGAGTGTATAAATTAGCAAGTTTTGTAATGACCGATGTGTAAAAAGCGATCGTGCTAATCTATCAACCCACTGAGAAATGAGGTCAAATCCCTCAAGATTCATGAGCAAACATGGGTACGTTGAACTTGGTAAACCAGACATTGGAAATGAAAGCGATACGGTCTCTTGCGCGGTTGGAACGATGGAAAGGAAGAAGGGGAGTGATTTAGGAAGGGTCACAGTTAAAGGTTCAGGAGGGTGTACACAGTCAGTGGAAAGAACATGATGAATTGGAAAATCCGACTCATCAAATAAAACTGGTTTGTCCTCAATAATTTTCTCAATATTCTCCTCAAAATTTAGCTTATCCATGCCATTCTCATCAAAATCAAGACGCATATGAAGTTCGGGAAAAATATTTAATGATTCAGGATGATGAATTGGAGAGAAAAACTCGGCCAAATCTGCGGGTTCATCATCCAAATTATTCCCTGCGTCAATATCCTCAATCAAGTGAAAATCAATTTTTTAGACACCTCATCAAAAGTATGGATATTTATCAATTCAGATTCTAGATTGGAGGTGTAGAGGTCAAAATGATTGGTGATGGTTTCACTCGACAGGAAACCGTCACAATCTGGTAAATCAAGCACTACAAAGTCGCACAACTCATTAAACGTTTTATTTTCAACTGGTGAATCATTTGGGACACTTGATAGACATTCAAAACCGGAGTTGTGGGATTCAATTGGGGATGGGTAGGTTTGATTTGGAAGGGTGCACAGCTCACTCTCTTCACTCAAATTCTCAATCTGTCATACCGCCTCATCATACATTGGAAAATTTGGAGCTAGTTGGAAACTAGCTACCGGTTCACTAGGTTGTCTTGATGAATTAAGGGCAGCAATGGACGCATCCAGATTCCTCATCTGTTGGTTTGTCACTACAATATAAGCTTCCAACGACTGTTCTAGACTAGACATGAGTTGTGAAGGGGTTTCAGTAAAAGATTCAAAGTTGTTTGGATACTGGAAACTCCCAAATGGCTGTGTAGAAGCAACGTCTAGGGAAGGTGCGAAAGTCGGGTAGGACTGGTAGGAATTGAATGGTTGGACAGGAGTAGGATCAACATTTGGATAAAAAGGTGAATGGACTTGTTGATTCCAAGAACTGGAAGTGTTGAAAGGAGTGAAAAATCGGTTACGAGATTGTTCAATATGTTCAGCAATAGACATGGGTTTCGGAGTTACCTTCGGACTCTCAAAAGGGGTATCAACGTAAGAAGGTGGTGAAGCTTGAAACGGTTGATACAAACTGGATTGCGGAGTCCAACTGTTTCTCCTAGACGCGTATATTCGATCTTTCAAAGAAATTTTGGGCATGGAGGGGTCGTCCGTAATTCGACCAAAACAATGCGCATAGGAAGCAAAGTTTGGATGAGGGTACCAAAGTTCGGCAAGAGTTTTGCGAGGTAGGGTACCCATGATGTAAGAAAGGAGAAGAAAAAGAATGAGATGATTTTTTTTTAAAATTTTATTTTATTTTTTAAAAAATAAAATTGTTTTTTTTTTTGGAGTTTTGAAATTTTTGAAAGTGTGTTTTTTTCTTTTTTTTAGAAAGAGTTTTTTGCAAAATTTTACAAACTACTACACACTTTCAAACAGTCACAATATAAGCATGCACAATCAAGCCTAGGGCTAGGGTCTCCTAACTTAACTAGACTGCTCCTAACTGTTCCAAAGGGCAAGTTGTGAGATTTTCAAATCGCCTCTTCACCGCCAATTGTGTCCAGATAAGCACAAGTAAAGAAAGGAGGGATCCGCTCACGAATCACCGTGAGACGGGTCTTTAAAATTACCTTACCCACTTGTTTAGCCTAGGCACCACAAAGTCTGGTTTAGATAAACGACCGATGCCTACAAATTTTCCTTTGTCCTAATGAGCACGACAGTCCTTATTGGCTGAGTCTAATATTTTTTAATTAACTCGAGGGTTGATGAAAAATACTTTTTGTGATTTCTGGGGTCTTAGGAAGGGTAATGAAATCCCCACCCAATCTTGATTGGTGTTATAGCCCCTTAAAAGTCCGTTTTAATTATGCAAAGCAATTAACACACCAAAAATCTAAAACACTTTCAAAAAAATATATATTTTTTGCAGCGCAAAGAATCCTGCACAAAAACAATTTATTAGAGAGGGAGAAGATTTTGCGCAAAGAACCCTGCAGGAAAAATTTTTAGTTGAGTTCAGAGGGTAGAAGAGAGGATAAAATACTCACAAAGAAGTTTTGGGATGCTGACGTCACTGGTTGACCGCGGTTCCGCGGTCAAACCCCTGAATCTGCTGCGGTTCCACGGTGGTTTAGTTGATTTGGATCTCCAAAATATTACTCTGTGTTGTTTGGATTCTCCCCTATTTGTTCAGATTTTCTGTTTCTTGATTTGTTCACTAGGATATTCCAGATCTGAATCTGTCCGTTTTCTTTTCCTGCACAATTCACACAATACCTCTTAAGAAGAACAAGATGAATTTTTTTTTGTTTTAAAATTTTTCAATTTTTATAATTTTTTATTTTTTATTTTTTTAAACCCGAAATTACACAAAGAAAGAGACTACCGTCTCCCCGGCAACGGCGCCATTTGATTTGTTGGTGATTTTACGCGAATGGCGCCATTTGATTTGTTCATAGCATAATTTTGCATTATTATATTCCCCATTCTTATTCATTTTACAAATAAACATGTGCTTTTGATCCATGTCTGCTACATAGTTGCAGGTTACAGGTTCTCGGAACAAAACAGTGAAAATGATGAAAAGACATTATAAAAGTGAGACTACGACCAACAAACAGAAGAATCTTTATTATGCCGCCTACAGTTTGAGGAAAAAACGAAGATCAGCAAACAGCTCGATTGCACAAAGGCAGCACAAGATTCAAGACTTCAACACGAAGCAAACGGTAAAAGTCCACAACATTATGCACTGTGGAAATCTGGAAGAAATTAGAAGACATTCTGAAGAACCAAGGGATGAAAAATCAAGTAAAAAGTAATATGAAAATTACCAGAGAAACAGAGCCCAGAAGCCTCCAAGATGGCCGCGGATCCGCGACCAAACAAGGCATATGGCCGCGGATCCGCGGTCGTGCTAAGCACGTGTCGGTGCAAAAATGTCGGTGGCGGCGGTGCATTGACTAGGCTTCTCAGGGTAGTTTTGTAAATGTAGATAGGGATCAGATGTAAACCCTAGGATTTCTATAATCTATAAATAGGAACCCTACAGCTCTTTTTGGAGTATGCCTCTTCTTATGCCTCTTTTTAATTCATAAATTCAGAATTTTAATTCGCTGTAACGTTTGAAGAGTGCATCAAATAAAAAGTAAGTTTTCTTTTCTATGCCTTAGTTTAATTTCTTTTCTGCCCTAGTATAAATTTTATTTATCTGCCCTAGTTATAAACTTTATTTATTTGCCGTAGTTTAGATAATTAGGTTATTGAATTAAAAATCAAACAAAAAATTAATTCGTTTAACAATTCCCTAATGAGTGAGTAGTCCTCACTTGTTAGGGTTAGGAATGGGAAATGTTTGAGAGATGAAAATCTCTTACCCCTTTCTTACCCGTCATACATTTTAATAGGACTCTATGCATACATACACACACCGCTCACTACGGTACCATATCCCACGAGATAACGGTGATACCATAGATAAAGACCGGTTCTGTATGTTTTCCATGGAGGTTAGGATAAGAGTTAAGAAAGGACGGACAAGGACCGAGAGGAAGAAACCTAGTTTCTTCCCGATGGTACTAATCCACTTTGTTAATTATTACCTTAACACCTAAATAGTTCTTAATTAGGGCATAGAAAGCGACGAGGAATATTGACTTTCCAAATTTAACCTAAATCTAACCCTAGCAAGATTTTAATCCTAATCAAACTCATTTCAGTTTTTAGTGATAATCAATCCTACCATAATTGGAATTAACTCGTTAGAACAAATAGAAAATACATAAAATCCTTGTTGACCGACCCGTACTCAACCGGCTAGCTACCAAGCGACGCCGTTCTTGATTGCGGTTAAATATTCTTTGATTTATCTTTTAAAAGATCAAGCGCACATTAAAAATCTCTCTCAATCAAATGGCGCCGTTGCCAGGGATGGCGTAGTTATTTTCTTTTTGTAATTTCGGGTTAATATAAAATTGAAAAATCATAAAAACTGAAAAATAAAAAAATATAAAAAATTATCATCTTGTTAATTTTTGAAGGGTTTTCGTTTGAATTATGCAGGATCGACGAACAGATTCAGATCTGGAAAAATCCAGTGAGCCAAACAGCAAACAGCAAATCTGAACAAACAGAGAAGGACCACAACAGACAACAGAAGATTTTTGGAGGCTTGAACTGACTAGAAGACCGCGTTTCCGCCGCAGAATCCCATTTTTGCCGCGGATCCGCCGCGGGTTGCTGACATCAGCAATCCAAAACCCCTCTGTAAGCTTTCTTTTCTTCTCTGAAGCCCCTGATCTCCTCTGAAAAATTTTCCTGCAGGGTTCTTTGCGCAAAAACTTCTCTCCCTTCTCCAATAACTTGATCTTGTGCAGGATTCTTTGCGCCGCAATAAAAAAAAATTTTTGCAAGTGTTTTGTGTGTTTTACTGCTTTGCATTCTTAAACTGAGTTTAAGGGGCTTTAACACCAATCCAGATTGGGTGGGGATTTCATTACCCTTCCTAGGACCCCAAAAATCACAAAAAGCATTTTGCATTAACCATCGAGTTAATTAAAAAAAGATTAGACTCAGCCTATAAGGACTGTCGTGCTCAATAGGACAAAGGAATAGTTGTAGGCATCGATCGTTTATCTAAACCAGACTTTGTGGTGCCTAGGCTAGACAAGTGGGGAAAGGTAACTTTAAAAGGCCCGTCTCACGGTGATTCGTGAGCGGATCCCTCCTTTCTTTACTTGTGCTTACCTGGTCATAATTGGCGGTGAAGAGGCGATTTGAGGATCTCACAACTTGCCCTTTGGAACAGTTAGGAGCAGTCTAGTTGACCAGGGAGACCCAAGATCTAGGCTTGATTGTGCATATTGTGATTGTGTCTAAGCTTCTTATAAAAATCTTTTTGCAAAATGCTCCTTATATAAAAAAAACACAAAACAGAAAATTTTTACAAAAACTTGCCACTTGTTGTTGGATATATATGCCCTAGAGGCCTTCATTGTATAGGATGCTAGGGATATGTATGTACATGACAGTCTTGCTTGATATGATAGTACGCTATTTGGTTTGTCTTTATCTTAACGTATGATATATTTTACTTGGTAATTATATATACATGTTGATAAAGCCCATAGGGTGTTTGCCTGACTACCGGCGTTGTGATGACAGTCATACTTGTGGGAGCTGGATAGTCAATAGGCACATCCTTAGATGTCCCTGGTCGCAGGAGTATCGAGACTGGGCATCGACACTCCGGAGTAGACTAGTGTATACATATCTAGACCCTAAGGAGGGGCGATGGACTGGTCCCGCAGCCATTGGTGGAGTGCACCTAAGATTGTATACAGATGCTCACTTGGTGTGAGTACACCGGACAGGACTCGCCGAGAACTGACAGGATGGTATTATACGTCAGATATCAGTTCTCAGGTGACATGTGTGCAGATAGTCCGTTGACTTAAGGTAGTCATTTGTCTCGTGTGAGTTCCCATTGTGCTTTGATTACTACCCTACCACGATTCAAAGGAGTCGTGCAAACAGGTTTTAGTTGGGCACAGTCCCGAGCCACGTGGAGGCAGTGAGCGACTGTTAGGGATTCGTCTCTCCCGGTATAGGGAGTTGATATCGCACGGTGATCGGTTGGTCATTACCATAAGTCCCTGGCCAGGGCTGATTAAGAATTGCTGATGGAGTGATCAGTAGATTCTCGGATGGTCTTGAGCCATGCCGACACGACTTGTACGGTTATTAAGGGTCTGACGTCCACCGCCTCCCTAGACCATACATGCGATACTTTTAGACGAACAGACCGGACTGCGCGGATATTGTCACGGACAGGCTCAGTAGGAATACGGATTGGTTTCCTCATCGGCTTTCTTATCGACAACTACCTGGGGATCGTTACGTACAGCTAGTGCCGCTTACGGTCTGTGGTTAAACCCACTGCCAGCGTAGTAGTCGAGTCTTTAGAGTCCCACACAGAGATTTCCCAACTCCGGGCAAAATGATATAGAGGTCGTACGGTTTTACGACAAAGGGTTCGGACACATACATGTTTAAACGCGCGTACGACGTTCGGACAGTTTTTACTAGTCGGCTTTGGTTTAAGCCAAATTCTAGTATCGGGTTATTGGATTTATACAGTCTAAAGATTTTCCGTGTTTTCACGGATGAGAAGGGTGTTCTCGTAATTTTACGAGAAGCTTCTAGAAGGTTCTAGAAGCATGGTGACTTGAGGGATAAGGTGGCATTCTCATTTAATGCAAATTGTGATTCATTTGTGTGATTCACTATGTCATTAATGCATCATTTATTGCTTAATGACTCACATAGTGAATCACTCATATTGAATTAATGAAGCATGGTGAATAATCATTTATATTCATTTATTTGATAATTCATTATGTTTCATATATTCAAGTGAGAAGCTTTTTCATTCTCATGATCATCTCCACCTTCTCTCTCCTCAAGTTCACTCCTTCCTCAAACCCTAATCCTACCACTCATGAGTTGAGACCAAGGATTAGGATAGACTAAACGCTCCATAACCTAACTCTACATCATCTTAGTTACTTTGATTAGCAACTAGAGAAACTAAGTAACCTCAAGTTTAGAGGTAATAGCTTGGATTAGGGTACTCGGGTGGATCATCTATTACGGAAAGGAGGCCGAGGAGGACGTAGAGATCACAAAGACGAAGGACTAGAATCATTAGGTATAATCTCTTTACATAGTAGCTAAGAACTCTATGGTTGTTGTTAATTATCGTTTAGAAAAGATCTTCGGTTAGTCGATGTTTACATACAAAACAAGATCGTTTTTCATATTTCCGCCTCCCCGCAACTCGTGGGGTGTTGTACATCGACTTACAGTGGTATCAGAGCCTCACTAAACAATAATTAACTCACTTGCAAAGTCGTATGAATTTGGAACGCAAAACGAACCGGAAAATACCCCGATATCACATACTTTCTGTCGATTTTAAAATGAGGTCCAAAAGTTTTTCAGGTGACTGCAGACTAACCTACATGAAAATATTAGAACACGGAAAAAAAATGGGATCCTGAATCGGCCACTGAGCCGCGGAACCGCGGCCGATCCCATCGATCCGCCGCGGATCCGCGGCCGTGTTGGGGCCGATTCAGCCCAGTTTTTCCCTGTGCATCTACTGTGATATTTTGTATTTTCTGGAATGATTTATTTTCTGCTCAAGTTTCATATTTACAGAGAAGATTTGGAGTAGAATTTAATGTGTTTAATCGATCGAAATTATACGATGTTTGCTTATTTGATTATATCTGTGAACTGTATTATGTGTTCGTAAACCTCCCCTAACTGCTAGTATATCGGTTGGCAGGGGGTTGCACATATCTGTAATGTTTTTTTAACTGTTTGTGGATATGAACTGTATTGGACTTTTGTGATGATTAGCCGGGTTATGTGATGGGTTATTGTATTAATTCATTCGATATAATTGTAATAAGCTGTAATATTATTTTGCGGGGCACATCCAGGTTGCGGTTGTAGCCACCGTTGTATTATTTCTTTTTACTGTTTTTGCTCCTAGGATAGACCCAAGGTGGGGTACACAAACTACCGGGTATTTCGAAGTGTTTAGTGGCCTACTCACGTTGTTGAGGGAGACCGCTTCACTTCGGCTACTTGACGGGTAGTTTGCCGTACCCGTAGGGGTCTAGGGTGGGGTAATGGCTATTCATCACAACTATGTAATCCGTCTTTCATTGCAGGCTCAAAAGAAACGCGGATTGCTTGCAAATCCAATATTGTTTATCTGTGATCTGGAATGCCTATTATTGCGTCTGACGAATGTACAATATCTATATATGATAGCTATTTAGACGTCACTTATGTTTTACACCCGTGCTAGCCCAGCCCCCGCTCTGCCGTTAGTTAAGTAACCTAACGGGTGATGACGGGACCCAGTGGCGAATGCGGATGGCATAAGAGGACGTTGTATTTTTGTTGTTATCTGTAATGATAGGTTAATGATGTGACACATTATTATTAATGCAAAGAAAATAAAACCTAAACTGAATCGTTGGAACAATTTCAAAAACCACTCGGTTTTCTTCGAAAAGCAAATTTTAAATGCGGAGCTTAAACCACTCCTTTTTAAATAAAAGCTATCTTTGTTCCTTCGATCATATCAAGTTCATTACGTTAACGGTTTTTTGCCAAAAAACCAGCCGCAACCCTCCGTCGTTTCAGATAGACAGCACATCGTATTCATGCAATGCTTGTTGGCCTACGTCAAGGCATAGTGTATGGTAGCAGTGTGTTTGCCTATTTGTTGCATAGATAGATGCATTAGTTTAGGGCAGACGTACAGCCTTGTTGGCCTACGTCAAGGGCATGTACGATGTACCTAAATTGATCAGGACAACGACGGGTAGAACTTGACTTGCGTCTTATAATTTGTTGGCCTACGTCAAGGTCATAAGAGCTTGGGGTAAAAATCACATCGGGAGTTTCAAACATAAAGGAAACTTGCAGATTTAGCATACCTTCTGGAGTGTGGTGACTAGAGTGGCTTCCATCTAGGGCATCATGCAATGATAGTTGGATCCCGATCCCACTGATGAGTAGGATTACTCTCGGGAATTTTTTTCACTTAACAATCAATGCTATAAACCAAGTAGGTGACTAGAAAGGTGTTAGAGGGGCTACGCCTCCAGGGAAAAGAGGTTATTTAATTAAGGAACTTCGCGAAAGCGTTGGAAAACCTCCCTCGAAGTACCAACACTAGCCTGGCTGAAAGGTTAAGCAAGTATTGTGACGTGTGATTAAATCCTGACTAGTTCTTCTTTTAGGTTTTGAAGAAGGATTTGAGGAAACAGTGGGAGCCATCCTGTTTAGATAAATTAATAAACCAATCTAAACTTGCAAGAGCATATGCTGAGTGTTTTCTTTTCTCTCTCTGGCAGCTACCATGACTGGACTAAAACTATTACTTGAAAAAAATATACTGACCAGACAGAACTATGAAGATTGGATAAGGAACGTCAACATTGCACTGACTTATGACAAAGTAGCATATGTTACCACCGCTGTTCCTCCCCTTATCCCAGGACCAGATTCCTCAGTAGTGGACAGAGAAGTTCGCAAAACCTGGGATCTAGATTGTGAGCGAGCTAAGTGTATCATGCTGACGTCCATGAACAATGAACTCCAGAAACAGCACGAGAGTATGGATATTGTATCCATCTTTCTCCATGTCAAAGAATTGTATGGGGAGCACTCCCGTATCGCAAGGTACGAAACCTCAAGGAAACTCTTCCAGATGAGGTTAGCTCCAGGATCGACTGTAGGAGAGCACGTCCTCAAAATGATCAGCCTCATTGAGGAACTCGCAAACCTGGGATGCATGCTAGAGAATGATTTGTATATCGACTTGATTTTGCAGTCCCTTCCCCACACCTTCTCTCAGTTCGTGCTGAACTTCAACATGCATGAAATGGAAGCTGATTTTCCAAAGCTCCTCAATATGTTGAGGGTAGCAGAGACCTCCTTGAAAAAGGAGAAGACCCCCGTTCTGTATGTTGGCCAATCGTCTTCTTCTAAATCTAAAGCGAAAGCTAAAGGGAAAAAGAAGATGAAAGCCACCAAACCGAAAGGTGGGGTCAAGAAGGTGTAGGGAACGAACAAGGCAGGAAGGGTGAAGACAGAAAAGAACGAATGCTTCTATTGTCACAAGCAGGGGCACTGGAAGAAGGATTGTCAGGCCTTCAAAGCCAATGACATGAAGCAAGCGGTTGCTTCTACTTCAGGTGTGTTTGTAATCGAAAATTGTCTTTCAGTTAACTCTACATCATGGGTACTTGATACCGGTTCTGGTTCTCATATCTGTAATTCATTACAGGATCTGAGAAACAGTAGAGTGCTGGGGACAGGTGATATGACTCTCCGGATGGGCAATGGAATGCATTTAGATGCAATTGCAATAGGGGAATATCACCTAGGGTTGACTAGTGGGCACATTTTGGTGTTGTACAGCTGTTTTTGTATTCCCAGTATGTTGTGTAATATTATATCAGTATCTTTGTTATCGAATGAAGGATATAGTTTTACGCTTGAAAGAAATGTTATGAACATTCACCTAAATCAAGAACTGATTGGGTTTGGCACACTGGAAAACGGCATATACATACTTAATCAACCTCAAATTTTCAATATTCAAAACACGGTTAAAAGAAAGGCTCCAGATTCAAATCAAGCCTTCCTATGGTATTGTAGACTTGGTCATATATATGAAACAAGGTTGACTAAGTTACATAAAGATGGATAATTAGATTCGTTTGAATATTCATCATATGCAACTTGTCAATCATGTATCAAAGGAAAAATGACCAAATCTTCGTTCACCGGACACGGAGAAAGAGCCACTGAACTCTTGGGACTTGTACACAGTGATGTATGTGGTCCGATGTCTACGCATGCATGAAGTGGTCACTCCTACTTCATCACTTTTACTGATGACTTCTCTAGGTATGGACATGTGTTCTTAATGAAGCATAAATCCGAGGCTTTTGAGAAGTTTAAGGAGTATAAAAATGAAGTAGAGAAACAAACTGGTAAAAGCATCAAGAAATTTCGATCTGATCGAGGTGGAGAATACTTAAGTACCAGTTTCCTTGAATGCTTAAAAGAGAATGGAATTCTCTCTCAGCTTACTCCACCTTATACACCTCAGCATAATGGTGTATGAGAAAGGAGGAATCGCACGCTATTAGATATGGTGCGTTCAATGATGAGTAGTGCTGAGTTGCCACTTTCCTTCTGGGGATTTGCTCTAGAATCAGTAGCATACCTATTGAATAGAGTTCCAACCAAGTCTGTGTCTACCACTCCATATGAAATGTGGAGCGGGAAGAGACCATATCTGAAGTATATCAAGATATGGGGGTGTCCGACATATGTTAAAAAGCATAATCCGGACAAGCTCGAGGCACGATCGGTTTTATGCAAGTTTGTAGGATACCCCAAGCATTCAAGGGGGTATATGGTCTACCACACTGAAGAACAAAAGGTGTTCGTCGCTCGGCACATTATCTTCTTAGAAAGTGAATTTCTTGCAAAAGAAATTAGTGGGAGCGCGGTAGAGTTGGAAGAAATTCCAGAACCTCAAACTGCTACCGAGGACTTAGTAGAACCTCAGATTTCAATAGAACATGACGAACCAACGCCACTCCGCAGATCTAGTAGGCTTTCTCATCCTCCTGAAAGATACTATGGTTTTCTTCTAGATGGGGATCGAGAGGATTGCATCATCGATGATGATGAGCCTACTAGTTTTCAACAGGCTATCACGAGTAGCGACTCGATGAAATGGCTGGATGCTATGAGATCCGAAATGGAATCCATGTACACCAATAAAGTATGGACTTTAGAAGTTGCACCTCCTGGAGTAAAACCAGTTGGATGCAAATGGATCTTCAAAAAGAAGATTGGTGCATTTGGACAAGTGGAAACCTACAAAGCTAGACTCGTTGCAAAAGGTTTTCGTCAAAGACCAGGATTGGACTATGATGAAACCTTTTCACCTGTAGCTATGCTTAAATCCATTCGGATCCTGCTAGCAATTGCTGCCTTCCATGACTATGAAATCTGGCAGATGGACATAAAAACAGCTTTTCTAAATGGACATTTAGAAGAGAGTGTTTACATGGATCAACCAGAAGGTTTCCTAGACAGTGGGAGCAGCGGAAGAGTATGCAAGTTGCTTAAATCCATTTATGGATTAAAGCAAGCATCGCGGAGTTGGAACATCTGCTTTGATGAGACAGTCAAAGAATTTGACTTTATCAAAAATGTAGATGAACCATATATTTATAGGAAGATTGTAGAAAGAGCAGCAGTCTTCCTCGTTTTGTACGTCGACGATATACTACTGATAGGGAATGATATCCCTATGCTACAATCAGTAAAGCTCTTCTTGTCACAGAAATTCTCCATGAAAGACTTGGGAGATGCATCATACATTCTGGGCATTAAGATCCATCGTGATAGATCTAATAGAATGTTGGGACTTTCACAGTCCAGGTATATTGACACTATACTAAAGAGATTTAGTATGGAAGATTCCAAGCGCGGTAATATGCCCGCTTGTCACAGAATCACCCTCTCCAAAGAAATGTCTCCAAAGACTGATGAAGAGAGGGCTCGCATGGGCATTATACCCTACGCTTCAGCAGTAGGATCTATAATGTATGCGATATTATGTACCAGACCGGATGTAGCTTACGCACTTAGTGTGGTAAGAAGGTATCAGTCTGACCCAGGTGAGAAGTATTGGATAGCGGTAAAGAACATTCTCAAGTACCTGAGAAGGACTAAGAAGATGTTCTTAGTTTACGGTAATAAGGACCTCCAGGTAGAGGCTTTTACCGACTCCGGCTTCCAAAGTGACAAGGATGATTCTAAATCCATTTCGGGTTTTGTGTTTACCCTCAATGGAGGGGCGGTATGTTGGAGGAGTTCCAAACAGGATACCGTCGCAGACTCAACTATGGAGGCTGAGTATATAGCTGCTAGTGAAGCCGCAAAAGAGGCTGTCTGGATGAGGAAGTTCATTTCTGAACTTCAGGTGGTTCCGTCCATTACCAATCCAATACCTTTGTATTGTGATAACAATGGGGCTGTAGCATTAGCAAAGGAACCAAGGTCCCATCAGAAATCCAGGCATATCTTAAGGCGGTTTCACCTGATCAGGGAGATCGTGGATCGTCGGGAGATCGAGATACGGAGAGTGGACACAAAAGACAACACGGCAGATCCATTCACCAAGGCCATCCCTCAAGTGTAGTTCGAGAGGCTGTTTGAGATGTTGGGCATGCGGTACGCCAGCAACTGGATCTGGTAGAGACAGTGGGTACTCATTGCGCCAATTATAGGCCTTAGTGCAAGTGGGAGATTGTTGGATATATATGCCCTAGAGGCCTTCATTGTACAGGATGCTAGGGATATGTATGTACATGACAGTCTTGCTTGATATGATAGTACGCTATTTGGTTTGTCTTTATCTTAACGTATGATATATTTTACTTGGTATTTATATATACATGTTGATAAAGCCCATAGGGTGTTTGCCTGACTACCGGCGTTGTGATGGCAGTCATACTTATGGGAGCTGGATAGTCAATAGGCACATCCTTAGATGTCCCTGGTAGCAGGAGTATCGAGACTGGGCATCGATACTCCGGAGTAGACTAGTGTATACATATCTAGACCCTGAGGAGGGGCGATGGACTGGTCCCGCAGCCATTGGTGGAGTGCACCTAAGATTGTATACAGATGCTCACTGGGTGTGAGTACACCGGACAGGACTTGCCGAGAACTGACTGGATGGTATTATACCTAACGTCAGATATTAGTTCTCAGGTGACATGTGTGCAGATAGTCCGTTGACTTAAGGTCGTCATTTGTCTCGTGTGAGTTCCCACTGTGCTTTGATTACTACCCTACCACGATTCAAAGGAGTCGTGCAAACAGGTTTTAGTTGGGCACAGTCCCGAGCCACGTGGAGGCAGTGAGTGACTGTTAGGGATTCGTCTCTCCCGGTATAGGGAGTTGATATCGCACGGTGATTGGTTGGTCATTACCATAAGTCCCTGGCCAGGGCTGATTGAGAATTGCTGATGGAGTGATCAGTAGATTCTCGGATGGTCTTGAGCCATGCCGACACGACTTGTACGGTTATTAGGGGTCTGACGTCCACCACCTCCCTAGACCATACATGCGATGCTCTTAGACGAACAGACCGGACTGCGCGGATATTGTCACGGACAGGCTCAGTAGGAGTACGGATGGGTTTCCTCATCGGCTTTCTTATCGACAACTACCTGGGGATCGTTATGTACAGCTAGTGCCGCTTGCGGTCTGTGGTTAAACCCACTGCCAGCGTAGTAGTCGAGTCTTTACAGTCTCACACAGAGATTTCCCAACTCCAGGCGAAATGATATAGAGGTCGTACGGTTTTACGACAAAGGGTTCAGACGCATAAATGTTTAAACGCACGTACGACGTTCGGACAGTTTTTACTA
This sequence comes from Agapanthus africanus, assembly GCA_030015575.1. NCBI lineage: Eukaryota > Viridiplantae > Streptophyta > Magnoliopsida > Asparagales > Amaryllidaceae > Agapanthus > Agapanthus africanus. Next base: position 43,318,430 of record JASDDO010000004.1, on the reverse strand, counting down.
GTCGGCTTTGGTTTAAGCCAGATTCTAGTATCGGGTTATTGGATTTATACAGTCTAAAGATTTTTCGTGTTTTCACGGATGAGAGGGGCGTTCTCGTAATTTTGCAGGAAGCTTCTAGAAGGTTCTAGAAGCATGGTGACTTAAGGGATAAGGTGGCATTATCATTTAATGAAAATTGTGACTCATTTGTGTGATTCACTATGTCATTAATGGATCATTTATTGTTTAATGACTCACATAGTGAATCACTCATATTGAATTAATGAAGCATGGTGAATAATCATTTATATTCATTTATTTGATAATTCATTATGTTTCATATATTCAAGTGAGAAGCTTTTTCATTCTCATGATCATCTCCACCTTCTCTCTCCTCAAGTTTTCTCCTTCCTCAAACCCTAATCCTACCACTCATGAGTTGAGACCAAGGATTAGGATAAACTAAACGCTCCATAACTTAACTCTACATCATCTTAGTTACATTGATTAGCAACTAGAGAAACTAAGTAACCTCAAGTTTAGAGATAATAGCTTGGATTAGGGTACTCGGGTGGATCATCTATTACGGAAAGGAGGCCGAGTAGGACGTAGAGATCACAAAGACGAAGGACTAGAATCATTAGGTATAATCTCTTTACATAGTAGCTAAGAACTCTATGGTTGTTGTTAATTATCGTTTAGAAAAGATCTTCGGTTAGTCGATGTTTACATACAAAACAAGATCGTTTTTCATATTTCCGCCTCCCCGCAACTCGTGGGGTGTTGTACATCGACTTACACTTGTCGCTAAGAAATCCATTGCATCCCACTTGCACCCACTTCCTTCCATTGACGTTTTCTTACCCCCACCTTCTGTTTTCACCTTTTGACTACACTACACCTCTTTAGTGTATGTCCGGTTGGACTAGGGACACTAGCGCCCGTTTACTCCGTGTCTCATTAGTGCCGACTGACGACGCTTTCGACTCCGAAGTCGAAATTCCATCCACTTCTTTACCTTCATCATCATATTCTTCGTCTTCTAAGGAGATGTCGGGATTCAATTCTAACAACCCCTTACCCGCGGGATTGATTCCACCTCCACTAGGTGCGAATAACCCACAACACCCTCCTGTTGAAGCGCCCCAACGAAGCGCGCTCCAGGATCGTTTCTACCCTATCCGCACCGCACTTCCCACTTGTCTTTCACTTCCACCGGCTAATGGGGATAACTTTGAGATTAAACCCCACTTCATCAATATGCTGCCCAAATTTCACGGGCTGGAATCCGAAGATGCCAACATCTTCATAAACAAATTCCAGAATGTTTGCGCAATGATGAAAACCACACAACTTTCTGATGATGCTATAAGGCTACGTGTCATTCCATTCACCTTATGTGACCTAGCCGAAAAATGGTTATATAGCACAGCATCACACTCGATAAAAAATTGGGAAGAGTTTGTTAAGGCTTTTCTAAAAAAGTTTTACCCACACCACAAGACCGCGAGAATTCGCAATGAAATTATTCAATTTTCCCAGTTTCCTTCCGAACCTTTTTGGAAGTGTTTTGAAAGATTTAAAGACCTACTTGTTCAATGCCCTCACCACGGTATCGAGAATTGGCAACTTTGCCAAACTTTATATGAAGGATTGAACCCAGCAACTAAGAAGTTATTGGAAACCATTTGTCAAGGTCACTTTCTTACAAAATCTAGCGAGGAAGCTTGGCAGTTTCTCGACGATCTTGTTGAACAAACACTTCAGTGGGAAAGCACTAAGACCACTTGATCTACTTCATCTGGTCAGTCTAGGGTAAGCATACATCAACTTGATATATCGATTGCAATGAAGGCCAAAATGGCCGCACTTACAAAAAAGCTAGAAGCAATTGAGAGCAAATTCTCATCGTCTTCTCCTGCCCCTGCCTTACCCCCACGCACTGTTTGTGCTTGTTGTTCGGATCCGTCCCATCTTACTGAAGAGTGTCCTTACAATCCACCTGTTCAAGGACAAGATCAATTCAATGCTTCCTTTCAGCAAAGACAAAGAAATGATCCATACTCTTCAACTTATAATCCTGGTTGGAGGAGCCACCCAAATTTTGCTTGGAATCAAAATCAACAAAAATTCCAAGGCAATAACAACTTTCAAAGGCCTACTGCTCCACAACAACAAGCACATCAACAAACTCAATATCAGCAACCTTTCCAACCCCAATCTTACCCAAACCAAATGAACAATTTTGTACCTAACAATTCTTATCCTCAAAACAATTTTGTTCAACCGAATAACGATAAGGTTTTCTCGCTAGAACGAAGTCTAGATGCGTTTTTAAAACAATCTACACAATCTGCGGCAAGGTTGGAAACTTCCATTCAGTCTTTAGTGCAAAACAGTGCTTCACATGATCAAAGCATCAAATCAATTGAGCCCCAAATTGCACAACTAAATGCTGCGTTAAGCGAGCGAGAAAAGGGAAAGCTTCCGTCTCAACCATTGCCAAATCCCGGTCACACACACAATGCACATGTTGCTTATGAACAACAAAATCATAATGTAAATGCGGTGACTACGTTGAGATCTGGAAGAGTGTTGCACAATAATGTGGGTATTAGTGATGAAACCCCGGCTGCCGGTGCTTCTTCTTCATCTTCTTCTTTTTCATCTTCATCTTCTTCCTCTTCGTCAGAGCCTGTTCTTCATTCTTCACAAGGCTCTACTTCTTCTAATTCAAACGGACCCACATCTCACTTCATGAACACACCAATACTGGGATCCGTTCCAACTCCGCAATTTACTCTACAAACATTGGACTCAACAAATTTTCAAAATGTTCCATTTCCAAACAGGTTGAGATCCAATAAACCAACTCCCCAAATGGAGAAGATTGTGGAGTTATTCAAACAGGTTAGTATTAACATACCTCTCTTGGATGCAATCCAACAAGTCCCTTCTTACGCTAAAATCTTGAAGGACTTATGCACCAAGAAGAGAAAGTCTCAAATACTCAAGAAAGTGCTCGTAGCTAGTGTCGTTAGCAATGCTATTACCCAACCTCAACCTTTGCCCCAAAAATGAAAGGACCCTGGCTGTCCTACAATTTCAATAACAATTGGGGATAAGAATATCAAACTAGCACTTTTAGATCTTGGTTCCAGTGTTAACCTGCTTCCCTATTCCATTTATGAGAAATTGGGTGTTGGAGAGTTGAAACCCACTCATTGTACTCTCCAAATGGCTGATCGATCCATCACCCATCCTAGGGGTGAGTTAGAGGATGTGTTGATAAAAGTAGGGGACTTCATATTCCCCGTTGATTTCATTGTTATGGACACACAGCCTGTGGCTAACCCACGGAACCAAATTCCGGTGATCATCAGTCGACCATTTTTTGCCACTTCCAATGCTGTAATCAACTGTCGCAACGGCTCTATGACTTTATCCTTCGGGAAGATGTCAAGTGAGTTCAACATTTACAAGATAGGAAGTCTGCCCTCCGAGCCTAAAGTTAGTATACTTGATATTTGCTCGATCCACGAGATCATGCAGGAGGACTGTGAGCTCGAAAAATTTCTGTTCGATCACAGCAGTTTTGACGCCACTAGTGTGTTCCTCCTTGAATCTGACACCGTTTTCGCAACCGATAATGATTACGAGTGTTTCACATTTTTGGACGATTTTGAAGACTCACCACCCGAGTTTGAGTCCTTTGAATTTTTGGATGAGTTGGTTGAACCATCCGACTCGGTTGCTTACAGTCATTTCGAACCAGTGTTGGAATCCTTCGAGTTCGAGATAGTTTCACCAATTTTACCTTCAATTGTTTCGCCTCCAAAACTCGAACTCAAGCTATTGCCGTACTCTTACTTAGGTGAGAATGAGACCCTTCCTGTTGTCATATCGGCATATCTAGCCTTCGAGTTAGAGAAAGCCCTTTTAATGGTCTTACAAAATAATCGGCAAGCTTTTGGCTGGACTATGGCGGACATCAAGGGGATTAGTCCCCTCATAGTTGAACATCATATACATATGATGGATGATGCCAAGCCAGTAAAGGATCCACAGAAACACCTCGAGGATTTTGTGGTTAATCAACCCCCACCTATAGAAGTTGAACCATCACCTTTTCTTCTAATAAAATACGAGAATGCCAATATTCCACTCATTTCTGATCATTCACATTCTCGTTTTTATTTATCATCACCTCTTATCTCCTCACATTCACGTTCACGCAAACCCTGTCCATACCACCACTTATCTCTTCCCCACTTCTTCTTGGATCTATATAACACGTTCTTCCACCGACCGCTGTATTTCACTGATAAATTCTTCGAATGGTTGGTATTGACTTTTGGCCTTTGCAAAGCCTGGCATTGACTTGTAACATTGTTTAACTCAAGTTTGGGGGGATATAATTTGGCTTTCGAAAATAACATAAAAAAAATGATGAAAATGATTTTGATTAATTTGATTTGTTCATATCATAATTTCGCATTATTATAGTGGTAAGTATTCCCGTCTGTCACGCGGGTGACCCGGGTTCGATCCCCGGCAACAGCGCCATTTGATTGATATGTTGTTTTGCGTACATGCGGTTTTAAAAGATAAATCAAAGAATAGTTAACCGCGATCAATAACGGTGTCGCTTGGTAGCTAGCCGGTTGAGTACGGGTCGATCCACAGGGAGATGGATTCCTATTCTTTGTGTTTTAACGAGTTAAATCAAAAAGATTTTGGTTTTTATTTTAAGATCTAAGAATGAGATAAAAGTTTATAAAAAGCTTGCTAGGGTTAAGATTAGCTTAGTTTGGAAAATCAATTATTCTCACCGCTTTCTTTGCCCTAATTAAGAACTTTTAGGTGTTAAGATAATAGTTAACAAAAAAGATTAGCACGATCGGGAAGAACTAGGTTTCTTCCTCTAGGTCTTTGTCCGTCCTTTCTTAACTCTTAGCCATAACCTCCATGGAAATCATACACAACCGGTCTTTAACTATGGTATCACCGCTACCTCGTGGGATATGGTGCCGTAGTGAGCGGTGTGTGTATGTATGCATAGAGTCCTACTTAAAATGTATAACGGGCAAGAAAGGGGTGAGAGATTTTCATCTCTCAAACCTTCCCCAAACCTAACCCTAACAAGTGAGGAACTACTCACTCATTAGGGAATTGATAAACGAGTTCATTTTTTATGGTTTTAATTTAATAACTATGGCAGATAAAAAAATCTATAACTACGGCAGATAAAAAATTTATAACTAAGGCAGAAAAGAAATTCAAGATAAAAAAAACTTACTTCTTTATTGATGCACTCCTTGATATATTACATGGAATTGAAAATCTAAGATTTAGAAATTAAAAGAGGCATCTCAAAAGAGGCACCCAAAAAGAGGCACGCTCCAAAAAGAGCTGTAGGGTTCCTATTTATAGATTATAGAAACCCTAGGGTTTACATCTAATCCCTATCTACATTTACAAAACAACCCTAAGAAGCCTGGTCGACGCACCGCCACCCACCGACATTTTGCACCGACACGTGCACAGTATGGCCGCGGAACCGCGACCATAAGCCATGTTTGGCCTCGGATCCGCGGCCATATGGTGGAGTCTTTGGCTATGTTTCTCAGGTATATTTCATGTTGCTTTTTCCTTGGCTTTTCTTCACTTGGTTCTTAAGAATGTCTTCTAGTTTCTTCCAGATTTCCACAGTGCATAATATTGTGGACTTTTTATAAGTGCACGGCAGCGTCCCGGCCGTCTGAACGAGACCAAAATACGGAAACGATACTTTTCTTTAACTTTAAAAACCGGCGCTACCGCGTACTAAAAACCCGAATCGGGCCATTAACCTACTCCTGGCTAACTAGAGAATGGGGTAGAGAGCTATACCGAGCGATCTGTGTCCTTCGGTCTTCGGCCTCCATCCCGATCTCCTCGCGGAATCTCCGGTCTTCATCTCCTCGTCGGAAAGGGCACCACATCGCCGGGTTCTTTTACGGGCTCCCACCTCTGGACCGAGGCAACTCGGGCACGAAGTTGGCGAGCCGACGTGTCCAAGAATGCTGTAGGCTAAGTGTAGAATGGTTTGTCTCTAGGGGTTGTTGAAGTTGCCATGTTTAGATGTGGAGGTGAAGGAGAAAGCTTTTGGAGAGGGTTAGGAATTTTTTTGCAAGCCAAGAATGAGAAGAATATTTTCCCACCATCAAAAATGAATCAACCCCCTTCTCCCCTAAAGTGGTCGGCCCCATGTAAAATGGTGGAGGGAAAAAGGTCAAAAGAAAAGGTAATCATCACCATGAAAATGAGTCACCTCAATAATCATATCCATCCCCTCACAAATCCCATCTTCATAAAGTAAACCATGATGAACAAAAAGGTCAAAGGATGGTGCACAATCATGAAGCAACCATGTGCCACTAAAAGTCTTCTCCATGATTAATTGCAAATAACCCCCTCCACCAAAATTCAGCCAAAGAAAGAAACAAAGGAAAATGGCCGAAATCGGAAAGCAAACTGGCAAATTCAGAAAAACGATCCCGTAATAAATTACAGGAAAACCCCGCGACTGTATATACATACCTGCATTTGTATTGCGACCGAATTCTAATGCAATGAGACAAAATCTACACTGTACAATACTAGGATCCGGCTTAAACCAAAGACCGCTAGTATTATCCGTCCGATCATGATCAGTGCAATACCGCACGTATATGACCGAACCCTGCCATATCTCCATACGGCTTCTACAGCGTTTCGCCGAAACTTGAGAAACTGTCTGTGGGGGACTCTAAAGACTCGTCAACACTTTGGCTGTGGATTTAACCACTAGCACGTCAGAGGTATTAGCCATACATAACGGGCTACCAGGTATTGACCAAAAGGAACGTCGATGAGCGAACTCATCCTGACACCCTACTGAGCCTGTCAGTGACAATATCTGTACAGTCCGGTCCGTTCGTCTATGAGCATCGCATGGCGGGCCTAGGGGGTTGGTAAAAGTCAGACCCCCAAAAGCGGTACAAGTCGTGTCGGAGTGTAGCCCAGAACACCCTGAGATACTACTGGAATACCTACCAGTAAATCTCCTGTCTTGGCCAAGGACTTCGTGTAATGGCTCTCCTAGACACAGCGCGACCTCACCCCAAATACAGGGAGAGAAGAACCCCAACAGATCCGCTCACTACCTCCATGTGGCTCGGAACTGTACCTAACTAAAACCTGTTTGCACGACTCATTTGAGCCGTGGTAGGGTAGTAATCAAAGTACAGTGGGAACTCACACGAGACAAATGACGATCCCCCCGCACTTACGCTGTCAAGCTTGCCAATCCTGCTTTCTTTCTAACCGAAATGGGAAAGGTATCTTCTCAAATAAGCCTCGCATCCAACTGCAATCTCAGAGAAAGGATGGCGAATACATCTCAAAGGCCTTCACAGATTATTTGAAGAAGTATAGGATTCGCAGGCAGCTTACTTGTCCTCAGGTCGATGAACTAACCTGTACACATGTCACCAGGGAACTGCTATCTGACGTCAAGTATAAGACTAACTAGCATGTTCCCGACGAGTCTTGTCCGGTGTACTCATAACCCAATGAGCACCCGTATACATCTTAGGTGAACCAACTGACACCAGTGGCTTGTGAGACCGGCCACCGCCCCTTGTCGGGGTCTCAACTGTATACACTAGTCTACTCTGGAGTATCGATGCCCTGTCTCGAAAACTCCCACGACTAGGGACCTTTTAAGGATGTGCTTATAGACCCCAGCTCCCACGTATATGATCGCCATCATACTGCTGGCCGTCAAGAAAGAATCCTACGGGCTCTATCAACGCGCAATAGTGACCTGTAAGGTTACCTAAACCAGTACACGATGATAAAGATAAACCAGATAGCATACTATCATCTTGAGTAAGACTGTCCTACCGGCATAGGTCCTCCCTCAATCATTGCAATCACGTGCCTGTGATCCAATAATTGACTCTGAGGGCACTATCTCCAACAATCTCCCACTTGCACTCAAGGCTAATTATTGCGATGTCACATACTCACAGCCCGTGTGATACCGAACACCCAACTCCTCTACTAATCAGTCTCACAAAACCCGTTTGCGAAACTAATGCGTTCGAGGAATAGCCTCAGTGAGTTGATCCGCTCAAATGTTTCTTTCTATGTCTCTCTTTATCTCAAGTTCATGGAAAAAGCCATCTCCCGAAATGAGCAATACCTGTCTTAGAATGTGTTTGGATATCTGATGGGACCTAGTTCATAAATGAACTCCAAATCCAAACATCTTAGACTGTATCGTCAACTGAACTTAATCAGTATCCTGTGCCATGCCTCCCTCAGTATCCTTCTGGACCACCTGTCCAGATACTGCCCCTCGTCAGAGGGAAAACTATAACTCTGACAGCCACTCTATCATCAAGGTCACCTTGAAAGCCTGGAATGATAACTGTCTCCCGAATGAGGCTGTCGTTATCATATCCCTAGAACATCAACTTATGTTCTAAAACTGCTTCCGAACGTTTCTCCAGGATTGGATTAATATCAACATATTGCATCTACTGCAAGAACGACATCTGGTGTGGTACTTGACATCTCATGATGGACTCAATTGCCTAAGCAAGTGATCTGCCAATCATGCACATCCCTCTCCCCTTTAGTCTGTAAGACACCTTTAGAGAGGGTGACTCCATTACCTGCAGGTACACTACCGTGTCAGGAGTCGTCCATTCTAAAACACCTTTAGAATGCTGTCTAAGTACCCAGATTGGGAAACTACCCAAATCTAGATCTAAAACCATAGATCTAGTAACCAGAATGTCTGATATAATATCCATGTCCTATGTGGAGAAACCATTGTGTGACAACCAAAGTATAACCGATCGTAGTATAGGAATTTCACTTCCTACTCTGTGTATGTCATCCAGATACCAGGACATCACACCCTACTACCTTCTTAACAGATCCATCCTCTATTCTGATGAAGTCAAACCTATGACTGTCACATCAGAAATAGATGATCTATCTCCGCCACATCTGCTTTAGTCTATTAATAGATATAAGCCACTTGTCCACCAACGCTTTCGCTGCTCCCACTGACTACGACAACCCTCTGGCAGAGTCATATACACGTGCACTTCTAAAGCCAGTTCAGAACGACGCTATATTCATCTTCCTGCCGGGTCTCACAGTCTGGAACAACAGCAATGGCAAGTCTGGGTAAACAAGAACCTCCCTATCACCGTCTTTGAGCATACCGAAGTACCTCTCGAGTGCCTGAGGTTACCCACCTTATCTGCTGCGGAGTGGCCAATGGAATGTCAAACCAGATTGAATCTTTAGGTTCTTATTAAATTTTCAGTAATCGTTTGCGGTTCTGGAATCACTTCCAGTTCTACCATACTCCCACTACTGTTTTCTAAAAAAATTCATTTTTGTTAAAACTGTGGCGAGTCAAGAACAATATCACTATTGATATTCCAGATGGTAGAAAGTCAACCCTCATCATAGCCTGGGTCAACCCACAAACAGCCATTACAGAAACGTGCCTTGAGTTATCCAGAGTCTGGTTTTAAGCATAAGCCGGACAACTCCCTGTACCTTAACATCGTTAAGATATGAACTGTTCTATATCCAATATAGAAACAGAGGCACTGATTTAATTGGAACCAGATTCAAATCATGCAGCTGTCTCCAGTGCATGTCAACTAAATGGAGAGAGGTCGATCAGCATTACTCAAGTTAGGAGTGCTTCCAATTATGAGTAACCTGAAAGAGAAGCAAGTTCTCTTTAACCCATTACTATCAACTGAATACCATACACAAGTATCTACATCTTCGATCATCTTGAAGAATCCCGATACTTGCAACACCTGGTTCTCTACTTTATTCATATACCTATAACTTCTCAAAACTCAGACCTTGTGTTTCTACGAAACACGTGTCTAAGAAATAGAGAAGTCACAAGTAAACAGAATGTAGTACGAGTACCAACCCCTCTGTCCTAATAGACACTGGACAACATACAATACTCCGTATAAGTCCCTTGAGTTTAATAACTCATTCCCTGTGTGTCGTAGGTTGAAAACTGTACTTATGGTTAAGAAGAATTACACCGCTGTTTAATGCTCCTTACCTAACCATCCACCGATATAGGTAAATGTCATGGACATAATTTCAAAAAAGTATATCTCACTCTATAAAATAGACGTACAGATATATCAATTTGAAATTGGTGCATAACAGCGGATATTCAAAACCAAATATTTGCCGTCTGGCAAACAACCCAGGTGGTTTCCTCAAATATCACCAATTATAACGAATTCCGATATAATGAGAACAATCACCTAATTCCCAATAACTTACTCCCACTTATCATCTGTAAAACCATACAGATGTGAGATTCATACCTGGTAAATACATACCCTGGAGCAAGTGTCTAATTGGGAAATCAGTTTTCCTTTAACAGTACACAGTGAAACTGAAACATTGAAATGTTTCGTAGGGGTATCCGGGTATTCCTAGTAATGCCTCTACCATTATCCAGATTCACAACTGTAACCGTATATTTCTTTGCCATCTCTCTAAATCCCTTTATATGTCTTTAGTCATTACCTTCTGTACACCCCTTTAGGCTAAATGGTTTTCTTCCTTCCCTACCGTTCGGCACCAGCCTATGGTTTGGAAGAAGACTATCCAATAAGCATAATGGGTGTACTGTCCCAATCCTAAGGGCACTCGCAATGCGAGAGAAGGTGAAGATAAAAGACAACTGAATAAATCTTATTCCTATTTCTCCTGAACCAGAATCCATCCCCGAACTGGAACAAGTCCCTTCGAGTTCGTATATAACCTTACGATGGAGTATCCAATAACTGTGGATCTTCATAGTGATACGGAGTGTTCTGGAGAAATACAAAGGTGAAGTAGGAGTGGTAATGAAATACTTGGTTTAAATAGCAGTCGCAGTTTACTTTGCCCTCTTACTAATCCCTTTATCTGTCTTAACTTATTACCTTCTGTACACCATCGTTAGGCTAATTGGTTTTTTTCATTCCCTACCGTTCGGCACCTGCCTATATTTTGGAAGAAGACTATCCAATTTGCGTAATAGGTGTACCGTCCTAATCCAAGGAACACTCGCAACCTGAGAGAAGGTAAAAGGAAAAGACAACTGAATAGTCATATTCATTTTCTCCAGAACCGGAAACCATCATCGAATAAATTCCTTCGAGTTCGTATATAACCATACGATGGTTTTATCCAATGGAAGTGGACGTTCGTAGTAATACGGGGTGTCCTGGAGAAAAGGGTAAAAGTAGGAGTGACAATGAGGTATGCAACTCTGACAATCCAAAAGTCAGTGTTTTAAGAAGGTTCGGTTAATCTTAGTCACTGAGTCATAGTGTAGGGTCGGGTCATGGTCGCTGCCAGAGAGAGAGAAAAGAAACACTCAGTGTGCACTCTAACCTAGATCAGAATGGTTACCAATTTATCTAATCAGGAAACCTCCCACTGTAACGTCAAATTCTCCTCCAAACCTGAAAGAAGAATTAGTCGGGATCACCCGAGGAGTAAACCAACTCATCAGTGGGAATCGGGATCCAACTATCATCGCATGATAGTGTGATGGAATCCACTCACGTTATCACACTCCAGAAGGTATGCGCATATCTGGCAAGTTTCAGTTTCTTTAGAAACTCCCGATGTGATTTTTAACCCAAGCTCTTATGACCTTGACTTTGGCCAACAAATCATAAGTCACATGTCCAGTTCTACCCGTCATTCTCCAGGTTAATTTGAACCCACCCGTACCTACCCTTGACTTTGGCCAACAAGGCAGTACGACTGTCCCAAACCAACGCATCTATCTATGCTGCATATGAATATCCAATAGCTACCAATTACTGTGCCTTGACTTTGGCCAACAAACACAGCTTGAATACTATTGACTATCCATATGAAATGACGGAGGGCTACGAATGGTTTTTGGCGAAAAACCTTTAACGTAATGAACTTGATATCGTTGAAGGAACCGGATAGCTTTTATAAAAATATAGTGACGAAAACCTTTGCTAAAGAGGTCACTCCCGGTGAAGGGATCTCGGCTCTTTTCCCGTAGAATGAGGTGCAGGATATTCCAACTGAATACCACGATGCAAAGCAAAAGGCAATCGGCTATAGTGAAGTTATTACCCTGACGCAAACTTCTGTCCAAGGGGTCACTCCCGGTGAAGGGATCTCGGCCCTTGCCTCGTCGACTGAGGTGCAGGATATTCCAACTGAATACCACTGTGCAAAACAAAAGAGAACGTCCTTGCAATAACAGCTTTTTGAAAATTGTTCCAACAACATCAGAATAGGTTTGTTTAGCTTGCATTGATCCGAATCAATGCAGTCCCATCAATTGATCACACCAATAAAGAACGAAAATAATGATGTACGTATATGCCATCCGCATTCGCCACTGGGTCTCGTCATTACCCGTTAGGTTACTTAACTAACGACAGAGCGGGGACTGGACTAGCGCGGATGCAAAATATATACAACATCTACTAGTATATATATCAATATATAATATTCGCTCAAGGCGTGATAAAATGCAACATCACAGAAATGTAATAAGCACCACAGAACAATACAGATATCTGGGATCCCCGAGTTTCATAGAGCCGCTACTGAAACCCGACGTTCCCCTGGTCGTGTGGATAGCCTGTGCAATGAAATCCTAGACCCCTACGGGCGCGACAAGTTACCCGCCAAAACCTGAAGCGAGGCAGCCCCCTTCAGCAACGTGAATGGACCACCTGGCACTTCACGGAATCCGGTAACTTGGGCACCCCTCCTTGGGTCAACCTGTACCCCCTACGAGTGCGGCGAATAGCCCGCCAATTCTAGAGTAAAGCCCCCTCCGTCTCAAAGCCATGAGATGCGGGCCCGTTTCCCTCTAGAACCCGGCTATCCGTGAACCCCTCCATGGGGTAATCCTAGTACAGAAAGTAAAATATACATACAACGGGTACATCGACCTCAGCCCGGTCGTGCCCCAAAAGAATAATATACAAACAGGCAGTGATGGCAGTCCACATGTCGGGCGCTCTCCCGGCAATATCAAATGTACATATACAACCAAACTGTACTAACATTGCATCCAGGCTATCCCCCACGACCAATCCGCAACATCACAGCACAACACAGAACATCAACGTGAATGTCACGTTCGCAAATCCGTCTAAAAGGGCTATAGCAGTTAGACATGATTTACCGATCAAATGACATTCACAGTCGCAGATATAATGTAAATACTGTGAACTAACATGTTTAAAATTTTCGATCGACTAAATTTTCTGGAGTGGGCCCCAAGCACTACTGTAGCACTCAAAGAAAATCTGGGCTCAAACAGAACATACCAAAAACCCTATTTCCATGTCAGATAGCTACTGTATAAATTTGGTGCAATGAACAGTTTAAATGGCAGCGGAACCGCGGCCAATGCGTGGGTTTGGCCGCGGTTCCGCGGTGGAACAGTGCCATCGAGCTACCAAATTTTCACAGAATGTTTAAAAAACCCTGCTCGTATTTTTACAATGTACCAGATAATTTTTTGACCACTGCAAAAATTCGACAGAAACTGATACTTGAAAATACGGTTTTTGGAAAATCCGATCGATCGAACTTGTAAACACGTTAGAGCAAGCTAGACTAGGTTAATGGCCTGGCTCTGATACTAGTATAAGTGCACGGCAGCGCCCCGGCCGTCATTCCGAGGCCAAAATGTGGAAACGAAACTTTTACAAAACTTGTAAACCGGCGCTACCGCACACTAAAAACCCGGATCAGGCCATTAACTAATGCTAGCAAACTAGAGAAGGGGTAGAGATCTATACCGAGCGATCCGTGTCCTTCGGTCTTCGGCCTCCATCCCGATCTCCTCGCGGAATCTCCGGTCTTCATCTCCTCGTCGGAAAAGCCACCACATCGCCGGGTTCTTTTACGGGCTCCCACCTCGGGACCGAGGCAACTCGGGCACGAAGTTGGCGAGCCGACATGTCCAAGAATACTGTAGGCTAAGTGTAGAATGGTTTGTCTCTAGGGGTTGTTGAAGTTGCCATGTTTAGATGTGGAGGTGAAGGAGAAAGCTTTTGGAGAAGGTTAGGAATTTTTTTGCAAGCCAAGAATGAGAAGAATATTTTCCCACCATCAAAAATGAATCAACCCCCTTCTCCCCTAAATTGGCTGGCCCCATGTAAAATGGTGGAGGGAAAAAGGTCAAAAGAAAAGGTAATCATCACCATGAAAATGAGTCACCTCAATAATCATATCCATCCCCTCACAAATCCCATCTCCATAAAGTAAACCATGATGAACAAAAAGGTCAAAGGATGGTGCACAATCATGAAGCAACCATGTGCCACTAAAAGTCTTCTCCATGATTAATTGCAAATAACCCCCTCCACCAAAATTCAGCCAAAGAAAGAAACAAAGGAAAATGGCCGAAACCGGAAAGCAAACTGGCAACTTCAGAAAAACGATCCCGTAATAAATTACAGGAAAAACCCGTGACTGTATATACATACCTGCATTTGTATTGCGACCGAATACTAATGCAATGAGACAAAATCTACACTGTACAATACTAGGATCCGGCTTAAACCAAAGCCCGCTAGTATTATCAGTCCGATCATGATCCGTGCAATACCGCACGTATATGACCGAACCCTGCCATATCTCCATACGGCCTTTACAACATTTCGCCCGAAACTTGAGAAACTGTCTATGGGGGACTCTAAAGACTCGTCAACACTTTGGCTGTGGATTTAACCACTAGCATGTCAGAGGTATTAGCCATACGTAACGGGCTACCAGGTATTGACCAAAAGGGACGTCGATGAGTGAACTCATCCAGACACCCTACTGAGCCTGTCAGTGACAATATCCGTACAGTCCGGTCCGTTCGTCTATGAGCATCGCATGGCGGGCCTAGGGGGTTGGTAAAAGTCAGACCCCCAAAAGCGGTACAAATCGTGTCGGAGTGTAGCCCAGAATACCCTGAGATACTACTGGAATACCTACCAGTAAATCTCCTGCCTTGGCCAAGGACTTCTTGTAATGGCTCTCCTAGACACAGCGCGACCTCAACCCCAA
Source organism: Agapanthus africanus (assembly GCA_030015575.1). Taxonomy (NCBI): domain Eukaryota; kingdom Viridiplantae; phylum Streptophyta; class Magnoliopsida; order Asparagales; family Amaryllidaceae; genus Agapanthus; species Agapanthus africanus. The sequence goes on along the minus strand of JASDDO010000004.1, from coordinate 43,303,298 downwards.
TACCGGGAGAGACGAATCCCTGCAGATCCGCTCACTGCCTCCATGTGGCTCGGGACTGTACCCAACTAAAACCTGTTTGCACGACTCCTTTGAGCCGTGGTAGGGTAGTAATCAAAGTACAGTGGGAACTCACACGAGACAAATGACGATCTCAGGTCGATGAACTAACCTGTATACATGTCACCAGGGAACTGCTATCTGACGTCAGGTATAAGACCAACTAGCATGTTCCCGGCGAGTCCTGTCCGGTGTACTCATAACCCAATGAGCACCTGTATACATCTTAGGTGAACCAACTGACACCAGTGGCTTGTGAGACCGGCCACCGCCCCTCGTCGGGGTATCGACTGTATACACTAGTCTACTCTGGAGTATCGATGCCCTCTCTCGAAAACTCTCACGACTAAGGACCTTTTAAGGATGTGCTTATAGACCCCAGCTCCCACGTATATGATCTCCATCATACTGCTGGCCGTCAAGCAAGAATCCTAAGGTCTCTATCAACGCGCAATAGTGACCTGTAAGGTCACCTAAAGCAGTACACGATGATAAAGATAAATCAGATAGCTTACTATCATCTTGAGTAAGACTGTCCTGCCGGCATAGGTTCTCCCTCAATCATTGCAATCACGTGCTTGTGATCCAATAATTGACTATGAGGGCACTATCTCCAACACTTTTACCGTTTGCTTCGTGTTGAAGTCTTGAATCTTGTGCTGCCTTTGTGCAATCGAACTGTTTGCTGATCTTCGTTTGTTCCTCAAACTGTAGGCGGCATGATAAATATTCTTCTGTTTGTTGGTCGTAGTCTCACTTTTGTAGCGTCTTTTCATCATTTTCACTATTTTGTTCCGAGAACTTATAACCTGCAACTATGTAGCAGACATGGATCAAAAGCACCTATTTATTTGTAAAATGAATAAGAATGAGGAATATAATAATTCAAAATTATGATATGAACAAAGCCCATCGTATGGAATTCCTGAAGGAGGGTATGCTCCCCGGAGATCGTGGGGAGGCTCGCCGCCTCCGAGCCAAATCCCGCCATTTCGTCTGGAGCAATGGGAACCTCTACAAGAAATCCTTCACTCAACCCCTGCTTCGGTGTGTCGACCCCCACAAAATCGATTATGTCCTCCGTGAGGTCCATGAAGGGGTCGGCAGAGCACATCAAGGGGCCCGCACCTTAGTCCAGAAGACGCTCATCCAAAGGTACTACTGGCCGACCATTTATCATGACGCTCAGAAGCTCGTCAGAAGATACAAGAGTTTCCAACTCCACGGCAGCATACCCCGCTTTCCTGCTACCGAGCTGACTACCATGACCTCCCCATGGCCGTTTGCCCAGTGGGGAATGGACATGATAGGCCAACTCCCTACAGGTACGGGCGGGCACAAATACATCCTTGTCACGGTGGACTACTTTACGAAGTGGATCGAGGCCGTCCCCATCAGAAAACCGGACACTACCACAACCATCAAGTTCCTGCAGAATAACGTTATATTCCGATTCGGGATCCCGAGGTGTATCATCACCGACCACGGGACGAATTTCGAAAACGAAAGAGTTAAAGGATTCTGCAGCGAATACCATATACTGATAAAGTTCGCCGCAGTCGTGCACCCCCAGTGCAATGGGCAAGCCTAGGTCACTAACAAGGACGTCATTCGAGGACTTCAAGCTCTCCTGGAAGGAAGACATGTCAGTTGGGTCGACAAATTACCTCGGGTCTTATGGGCCTTGTGCATATCGAAGAAGACCCCTCACTGGAGAGACCCCCTTCAGCCTCTGCTACGGCACCGAGGCGATGGTCCCAGCAGAAATCGGGCTGCCCAGTTACAGGGTCAAGCACTTCAACGACGAAGCAAACACCCCGGCCCTCCGTACTAATTTGGATGTCTTGTTGGAGAAGTGGGGTCGGGCACAAATCAGAGCTGCCGCTTACCAATGACAGACTGCCCGCTACTACAACGCTCGGGTCAAGCATCTCGCCTTCAAGACCGGAGATTTGGTCCTAAGGCAGAACGAGTTTGTTGATCAGGGAAAATTGCATAAGTTTTCTCCGAAGTGGGACGGCCCCTTCCTCATTTCCGGAATTTTGCCCGGCGGGGCCTATCGCTTACAAGGCACGGCAGGTCACAAGTTTCCGTGGCCTTACAACACTGAGAAGCTCAAATTATACCTTTGAAAGGGATATCTATGAATGTATATTTCTTCTTTCACAAAAGTGATGTAAATTTTTCTAAGTTCTTTTCTTTAATAATAAGAAGGAAACAATAGAGCATCAAAAAAAAGAGAACTTTATTTATTTATAAGGTATTATAGGCTCCTCAGCCTTACAAAAAAATTATTACAACATAGGGGGAGCGGGGTCGAGGTAGTACTCTTGGTGATACTCCCAGGAGATCTCCGCCAGCCGAGCCCTGGCCTCTGCAGCTCACTCTCGTTGATGCTACACGCGAACCCAGGACGCCACAGAAGGGCCGGGCGCTCCACCAACCGAGCCGTGGCTCACGATCTGTCTCTTCTGGAAGCACTCCAAAATGAGGGCCAAGGATCGGTCATGCATGGTCTTTGAGATGAGACCGAGAACAAAGATCGTACGCACCTTGTCGAGCGCCTCGTCCAATAACTCCTCGGCAAGGGGGTTGTACAACTCCGGAGACTTCCTCTAAATTGCGTACATCAGTAATTGGAGGAGGGGCAATCAGCGAGGAAGGAGACGGCCAATGTGGTCCTCGATGCGCTGGACCACTCCCTGATACCTCTCCTCAGAAACAGACTGGTCGTATATATAGGTGTCATCGAGAGTAATGATCTCTTCGATCTCATAGATGCTCCCGGCCATCTCGAAAGCAATGCTGAAAAGTTGGCATCTCTTTCTCTATTTATAGCCTTTACAGAATCCCCAAGAGTCTAAATTTGCGCATGCATGGGCTCGAATCCAATGATTCGTTCAATTCTTCCAATACTGTACTGCCACGCGGCGGGTAACCCGTATTTCTCGGCGAATCGAAGTCAGAGCGACGCAGATCGTCGAACGCTCCGCCTCCACTATGCGTTTCTACCACGTGCTGCCCGCGACGGTCACTCTTCCCAATATTCACACATCTCGGAAGGTCGGGCGGAGCCCCGTAAAACCGAGCAGCTTCACTGCTCGGTCCATACATGGCTGGTAGTTCACTACCCACCGACGCTAAAGATCAGAGCCCTCGCCAAGTGGCAACCGAGCGGCTGCCCTGCTCGGTCCATCCATAGCTCGTAGTTCACTACCCACCGACGCCAAGGATCGAAGCCTTCGCCAAGAGGCAACCGAGCAGCTACTCTGCTCGGTCTATCCTTAGAGGGTAACTTCTTACCCATCTATACTAAGGATCAAAACCTCGCCAAGAGGCAACCGAGCAGCTACCTTGCTCGGTTTATCCATGGCTGGTAGTTCACTACCCACCGACGCCAAGGATCGAAGCCCTAGCCACGAGGCAACCGAGCAGCTACCCTGCTCGGTCTATCCTTAGCGGGTAACTTCTTACCCATCTACGCTAAGGATCAAAGCCCTCGCCAAGAGGCAACCGAGCAACTACCTTGCTCGGTCCATCCATGGCTGGTAGTTCACTACCCACCAACACCAAGGATCGAAGCCCTCGCCAAGAGGCAACCGAGCAGCTACCCTGCTCGGTCTATCCTTAGTGGGTAACAACTTACTCATCTACGCTAAGGATCAAATCCCTCGCTAAGAGGTAACCGAGCAGCTATCCTACTCGGTCCATCCATGGCTGGTAGTTCACTACTCACCAACGCCAAGGATCAAAGCCCTCGCCAGAGGTAACCAAGCAGCTACCATGCTCGGTCTATCCTTAGCGGGTAATTCTTATCCATCTACGCTAAGGATCAAAGCACTCGCCAAGAGGCAACCGAGCAGCTGCCCTGCTCGGTCCATCCATGGCTGGTAGTTCACTACTCACCGATGCCAAGGATCGAAGCCCTCGTCTAGAGGCCACCGAGCAGCTTCCCTGCTCGGTCCATCCTTAGTGGGTAACTCCCTACCCATCTACGCTAAGGATCAAATCCCTCGCCAAGAGGCAACCGAGCAACTACCTTGCTCGGTCTATCCTTAGCGGGTAACTTCTTACCCATCTACGCTAAGGATAAAAGCCCTCACCAAGAGGCGACCGAGCGGCTGCCCTGCTCGGTCCTTCCATGGCTGGTAGTTCACTACCCATCGACTCCAAGGATCAAATCCCTCGCCTAGAGGCAACTGAGCAGCTACCCTGCTCGGTCTATCCTTAGCAGTTAACTTCTTACCCATCTATGCTAAGGATTAAAGCTTCGCCAAGAGGCAACCGAGTAGCTGCCCTGCTCGGTCCATCCATGGCTGGTAGTTCACTACCCACCGACGCCAAGGATTGAAGCCCTCGTCTAGAGGCCACCGAGAAGGTTCTCTGCTCGGTCCATCCTTAGTGGGTAACTCCCTACCCATCTGTGCTAAGGGTCAGCAGTCCTCAACGTTGGCAACGCCAACTGATCTTAAGAGCGGTGGTCGCCGGTCTAACCCGACGTATCTTCAACGAGCGATCGCCACCTCGACTTCGGGGCCATAAGGACGCCGATCTTGCACCGGCCTTTATACACTTCAAATAATTGGATTTAACTCGACGCGCGATCGCCAACTAAAGGACCGGCCGCTGACCTAACGTTCATCAAGCGAGCAAAATGAAACATTACCACAAAATGAAAAGGTTGCAACACAAATTCCTGAAAAAGGGCTTTATTTACAACTCGGAAGTTTCTACAATGGTATTGTGGGCTCCTCAGCCTTACAAAATCGCCCGAAGGCTTACAAAATTCTAAGACGAAAAAAAAAATATACAAAAAAGAGGGCAGGGAGACTTAGGCCTCAGGGACAGGAAGGACCTCGACGTGCTCCGCGGCCACCTCGGGAGCTAGGGAAACTGCTTGAGGGTCGGCGCACACCGTAGGAGCTTCGGCACCAGGAGCCGGGGCGACCACCTTCTTCCCGACGCCCCCACCAGGGGCCTCCCTCCCTCCCCGCGACGGTTCCGGTGGCATCCCCCTGCACCTCACCCTCAAGGGGGTACTCGAGCCAGAGATTAGCGTCGGGGAACTCCGACATCAGCGCCTTGACGGCGTCGAGGGCATCATGCCAGACAAGAGCCGAGGCTTTGGCGAGGCTGGCGTAGAATTGATCCGACGTTCTGTAGCTTTCCACCGCCTTCGCATCCCGGAGGTCAGCGCGCCTTACTGCTTCCTTCATCGCCTCGTTTTCCCTCTTGAGGGTGTCCCGCGTCTTCTTCTGGGTGGCGGCGAGCACCTTGAAATCCTCTAACTTGGCCTCAACGGCCTTGTTGGACTCCATCAAAACCCGGATGGTCTCCCGGCAGTTGGCGTTCACCCGATCCTCGGCTGCCACCCGATCTTCGAGGGCGGCGATCCTCTCCTTCGCCTCGCGCAGCTCCCGGCTCAAGCCCTCCTCCCGCGAGGAAGACTCTCCAGCGATCTGCATCTCCGGGGCAATTTCCTTGTCCTCCATATTGACAACGAGGGCGCGGTGCTGGAGGACCTAAGGAAAACAAAGGAGGGGTTAAAAAAGGAACCCGATCCTGTGAACAAAAAGTACTAAATAAAAACCCGAGCGGGAGGCGGACACTGACATGCACGGCCTCTTGGGCTATGGCCGCCATTTAGGCCCTGAGGGTCCCCCGGGGGATTTTGCCCCCAGCCGACCTTTCCATTTCCGAGAGCAGGTTGTCGGCGACGGAAAGCCCCGAGAGCACCTCGAAGCGAAAATCCCCTTCATTCACGGTGATCGGGGAAGCCGGGGAATGGGGCACCGTCCTATGGTGCCTCTTGAGGAGGGGCGCGGGAGGATCGGCCTCGTCTCCCACCTCCAAAACCCGGGGTTCCTGCTCCCGAGCGTGTTTGCGGCTCTGCGAGCGGCCGGCCTTCGAGGCCCGGAGCATGCTGGAACGCCTGGCCGGAGCGATCGCCGGCGGAACTGGGCTCGCGGCAGGGCGTGACGGGCCGGCGCCTCCGGCCTTCCTCCCTTTCTTCTCGGCCATCGCAGCCCGGAATTTGGATCGGTCCATCGGCTCTGCAAAAAAAGCAAAAATACAAAGAAGGGGTTAGCAATGCCAGAAAGAATAGAAGAATACACAAGTCTAAAACGGTCACCTAAGCTCCCAACTTACCCGCAAACTGAGCGGGGCTGAGCCCGACCCAACCGAGGGCCTGCTCGGACAGCAACACATCGGCCCGATGGATGGGCTCCCACTCCAACACCGCCACTGCATCGGGATCGTTAGACCGCCTCACCAGCGGGCAGTTAGCCCTATGCCACTGGACGGGTACAGGCCAATCCTCACCCTCAGGTGGCCCGACGAACAAGAACTTCTCCTTCCATTCATGAATGGAAGAAGGTACTGCTACGAACCCCAACCCGGCCGCCCCTCCTTTGTGTTTTCTAAAAGAAACGTATACCCAGCTAGGCTCGTCCCTACGAGTGCCAGGGTGATTTTTATAGCAGAGGGAGGAAATGAGAATGTTCAGGCTGAAAGGGATCTCCTGCAGTCTCAACCGGACCAGGAACTCGAGGGGAATCCTCCACGAGTTCGGCACTAACTGGCCCGGGGCTAATTAAAAGCAATGCAGCGCCGCACTCACCTCGGGGGAGAAGGGCAGACATATTCCAGCCCAAAAGGATTCCAAGTACAAGGAAATCTCCTTGCCCCGTACCTGGTCTGCCCTCTCTCCCTCCCCGGCCAAGCGAAGCGAGTAGCCGGGGGGAATATAGAAGCGAGCCCAGATTGTGGTGAGCTCGTCCACATACCTCAGGAGGGAAGGCGCATCACGGACATTCTTGACACGCGCTTTGGGGGCTGTCCCCGTCACACGGCCGCGGGGAGTATGACTAACCCTAACTTCCCCGGGGGATTCCGACCCGGACGAGGAAAAGGAAGAAGCAGAAGAGGAAGCTGCAGAAGACTCCCTAGACTCTACCCGAACTATTTCTACGGACTCCCCAGAGGAAGACATCTAACCTGAGCAGAGGAAGGAGTCTTCCAAGGAAAGAACGCAAGAAATCCGACCTAAGGGGAAGATCACCGAGCTAACACACGAAGGGCTGAGAAAATTATAGCGAAGTGTGGACCCTGTGGGGGATCCCACCTCTATTTATAGCTGTCGGCGAACAAATCCTACGGCGCCGATCATCTCCCGCCAAAACAATACTTCGCATTCAACGGCCGTCAACGTTCCACTTGTCGCACACGCATTGGGTGCGTCCCGTCAAGCGCGACGAATATCGGCGGCCCGTCACGTCAGCCAACCAGCGCCGGACACATGGCCTGGCGTTTCGGCGAATGTATGCCCAAATCGGCGCTTCCTCTTTAATGCAAGATCTCATCCCTGATCCGCCGACGTCATCAAGAAAATACAACTAACTGCCCGGGAATCCGCACCGACGATGTTTTCAAATAAGAGCTTAGCCCGGGTGACCGATCATACCACTCTTGACCCGATCCATAAATAGGTCGAGACGAGAGTGGGGGGCTAATGATGATGCTCGGTACTGAGAACTCCCTAGATCACGACACGTGGCATATGACGTGTCATGTGGCTTATGGGAAAGGAGCGAGATGGTACATTGGAGGTGTACCCTGGGCCTTCCTCCCGAGGATGTTCCCGACCTTCGATGACCTTCCAGACCACTCCTAGGCTCGTCTTACAAACAACTATTGGATCGCCTCCGAGCCCTCCCGCACGCTGAGTTCCCTCGGCCCTCCTAGCTCGCCTCCGAGCTATCACAGAACCAAGCTCCCTCGGCCTCTCGCTCGTTCCCGAGCCTCCCGCCGAGCTTAACTTCCTCGGTATCACTGACCGACCCACTGCGCAGATCACAGGCGTCTCTGCCACGACTCCGTGAATCTCGCCAGTCGCGAGATATCCGCCGCCCACGATCCCGCGTTCCACGCCATCACGTTCTTCATTAACGAGCGTATCTCGTCATTAATGGGGGATCCCATCTTTCACGTGTTAGTTATATGTATGCCCTAGAGGCCATTACTGTACATGGGATGTATATTGTAGTGGATGCTTGGACATTTATAGGGAGGACTTTCTTGCTCGATATGATAGTATGCTATCTGGTTGCTCTTTGTCTTAACATGTTGACTTGTATAAGTGATTTTCTCTTGCTCTCACATGTTGATAAAGCCCTTAGGATGTGTACTTGACTACTAGGACTATGATGGAGATCATACTAGTGGGGCCAAGGGTAGTCCACAAGTACACCCTATAATTGTTCCTAGTCGAGAGAGTATCGAGACAGGGCATCGATACTCCAGAGTAGACTAGCGTATATACTTCTCGACCCATATGATGGGCGATGGATGATCCTATATCCATTGGTGTTTGACATCAGAGAAGGTATACGGGTGCTTAGTGGAGACTGGGTACACTGGAAGGACTCGCCGAGAACTCCTAGATGGTATTATACCTATCGTCAGATAGCAGTTCTCTGATGACACTGGTATAGGTTAGTCTATCGATCCGAGATCGCCATAGAGTCTTGTGTGATTCCCACTGTGCTTTGATTTCCACCAAACCACGATCAAGAGATCGTGCAAAAAGATGGTTTTGGGTACAGTCCCGAGTCACATGGAGGCAATGAGCGATAGGAGGGGTTTCGTCTCTCCCGGTATTGGGAGTTGATGTTACGCTATGCTCGATTGGCCATAACATGAAATCCCTGACCAGGGTAGCTGAGATTTACTGGTAAGTGTTATCAGTAGTTTCTCGGACCATTTATGGACCTTGCATCGGCATGACTTATCAGGCTATTGGGGTCTGACGTTATACCACCCCCAGGCTATGATATGCGACATATCTGACGAAGAGACCGGACTGTATGGTAGTGTTACTGATTGGATTCGCAGGAGTATGAGCATGCTTGCTTGTTGATCTTCTGATCGCTCAATACCCAGGTGGCCGTTACGTTTAGCAGACCGCTTGCGGCTTGTGGGTGTTTGATATGATCATCACCTACTGCCGGCGTATTGACGAGTCTTTAGAGTCCTACACAGAGGTTTCCTGGTTCATGCGAAATGGAGTATGAGCACATATGTGATATGTGCGGGACCGAGATTAATGCGTACATGTGATACCGCATTCTATTCTCGCGATATGTGATATCGATCGGTTATATGTGATATAGCCGGGTTATCGGATCAAGTGTTGATTCGATAAGTTGATTCATATGATATTAGTCGGCTATTTGTGATATGGTCAGATTATTAAATTAAGTGTTGATTTTATAATTTAATGTATAATTATATATTTGATATATTAACTTACATTAACTAATATTTGCTCACTAAGTATTCTTTTTCTCACTTGTGTGCATATAGTATATATATGATATATATTAATATACATTTTATTGTGTCATGCTTGATGATACATGATTCATGGGTGTATAAGACTTACACTATAGTTAGGATAATGTATGGTTTATATTTATCTAATTAATTCAAAAATAGATGGATTTTTGTCATGGCTACAAACTTGTAGAAGCTTGTGGAAACATTGACCAAGTCCACTCTTTTTATTTCATTTGTAGATATTTATTAACCTAACCATAAACCATAGCCCTAGTTAAGTCTCTACATGAGTTAGTGCATGACACTAACTCACCCATGGTTCATATTCTCACCTCACTTGAGTTCATCTCTCATTCTTCACTTGAGCTTCTTCTTCCTCATGAAAAGCTTTCTAGCTTTTGAAAATGGTGAGAAAATATTGTGAGAAAAAGAAAACTAAAGAGAGTCCATTTCCTACTTCATCATCCTCTACTATTAGCCATTTAGTTTATGGTGTTTTCTTCACTAAACCCTAATTTAGTGAAGAGGTAGCATGAGCTTGAGTCTTCTCGACGTAGATCATCTTCGGCCTCGAAGACTTCGAGCAAGTTTGCATCTTTCACCTTGTGGAGCCTCTCAAGAGTTCGGGAGATTCTTACTCGCAGCGAAGGGACTTCTACACGGAGTATTTGAAGTGAAGGACCGGTCTACAAAGGTTGTATTCCGCATTCACTTAGTTTGCAAAGTTGTTTGCATGTTGTTTTGTTTAAAACTCTAGTTAAGATTCTAGGGTTAGGGTTCTTTAGTTTGGCAAAATTTTTAAAACGGTATGGACGATGCCTCCCGAATCCTTGCTGCCTTGCTAAGTAACCCTACAGTGGTATCAGAGCCAAGTTAGAGATTTAAACGATGTTTGTTAGATTACGAAACCGAAACTATTCCGAAACTTGAAACGTTAGAATCCAGTTTCTGTCGAATTTTAAATGGCCTCTAAATTTTTTTTAAACAACTGCAGAATGTTGTATGAGATATAACATGAACACTGTGAAAACTTGAAGCCATTTGGCCGGCTTTTGGCCGAGCACATATGCATTTTTTCCGAGGAGGCCGGCCCTATTAAGGGTTCTGGGATTCAAATTTTTTCAGTGTTTTGGTCTCTGGGTTTTAGTGTTTCAGGTGTTGTTTGTTTTTGCTAAATTTGCATGTGATGTTAATTTTCTGCAAAGGCAACTCGGAGTGTTTCGCAGTCGTAATTCTAACATGTATTCGGGTTATTTAGACGATATTAAAAAGTTTGAACGGATATCAATAACCCAAATTTTCCCCGCTGGAAATTTTCCAAGTGTTGGATTTTTTCCAAGTTTAAAATATTCAGAAAATTATGCAGGTGATTCTGTGGACCCTCTAGAAGAACGAAACCCTAACTCGATTCTGTGACTGTCAGAACTGCCACCAAACCCTAGGGTTTGTGGTAGTTCAGCGGTGCCACAGGTGAGACACTGGTTGACCCTTCTACGGCTGGTTCATAGATGCCGTGGCATGTTTTGGGTACCCTTTTTAAACTCCGCTCAAGTGTTGAGCTTGTTGGGAAATTTTGGGTGCATGATTATTCGATCGAAAAGTTTAACTTCGTCTAGTTATCTGTGATTGTGATACTATATTTGGAATCCACATAATTAGTTATGAGATAACTAGTTTGAATTTTTTAAATCTAGCAAGTTAGTCTCAGTTGATTGGTTGCCACGGAATTTTGATGTGGATCAAAAGTCCGTCGCAATTACGTATTGTACGCGGATACTCACCGAGTAAACTTACTAGATAGCCACGTCCCATAGCCCCGACCAAGTGACTGTAGGAGAACCCTGTCGCCAAAAGTATCTGTTCGGGTGCTCGCGGCCGCGGTGTTCCGCCTTAGTGCACTTCGTCGACGGCATCGGGGGTGCGGCCGTCTACTAAAGTTTCCGACGAGCATTCGATCAGGTTATCGGGAATCTTGTTGAATTACCCGACAGGTTATTGGAAAGTGTTTTCAATATCGAGACTAAAATGCGGGGTTTATAATTGTTAGGCATGTGATGTCTAAGGAATTCATTTAGTTAGGCATGAAATCCAAAATATGTGATACATTGGGTTTAGATGTCTAAGCTGGTTGCAGATTCCAATTGTTGTAGTTTTCACTTTCTTTTCTACGACCGTAAGTGTAATATGTGGTGTATCGCCGGTTTTGTTGCTATATGTCAACGACAATTGGGATACGCATATTTACTTACGTTGATGACATGTGATGTTATGTGTTGCTGTGATATGTTATATTGGATCGTCGTGTTTTGAATGGCCGGAGTTTTTTTATGTGAGATGAGAGTTTTTCATTTTCATTCATGTAAAAGCTTGTATGTAATATTCTTTTATTGGGGCACTTCCGGGTTGAGGATGATATCACCATTGATGTATATTATTTACTTTTCCGCATTAGGACAGACCCAAGGAGGAGAGCATAAGTAACCGGGTTTTAGAGTCCAGTGGGAGACCATCTCGAGGAGTCGAGACCGGGTCTCTTAACTCTAGAATTGGTAGGGTTACTTGCCGCTCTCGTAGGGGTCTAGGGATGTGGGTTTGGCTATTCATCGCAACCATGGAATCCGCGTTTTTTATTGGCTTAATTAAAATACGGAATTCCTAATGTATCCAATATTTCATATATATTCTTCTGCTGCTGATATTCTGTGATGTAATAACTTGATATATTTTGAGACGGATGCCTATATTATATATATGAGATATAATTAATATTGATGCTTTTGTTTCTTCTGTGATACTTGTGAAGCATAATTGATGGGAATTCATTAATGAGATTAATGAAATAAAAGAAACCTAAAGATATTGTAGAAACTTGTTTTAAAAACTGGTAGCTCTAGTTCTTACTTTGCATAGTGGTATTCCTTATAGAATATCCAGCACCTTATTCGATAAGGAAAGAGCCAAGATCCCTTCACTGGGAGTGACCTCTTTAGCGAAACTGACAGATACTACAATCCACTCGGTTTGTCTTTTGATTACTTCTATAGTTTTTGCTTTGCATAGTGGTATTTATGAAATATCCTGCACCTTATTCGACAAGGAAAGAGCCGAGATCCAAGAGTGACCTCTTTAACAGAACTAGTAAAAGCCTAAAAAACACTCATTTTCAAAATCACTCGATTCTACAACGAGATCAAGTTCATTACGCAAAACGTTTTCTTAAAAATCTGTCGTAACCCTCCGTCATTTCAGATAAGTACTACCTAGTATTCGTGCTACGTTTGTTGGCCTGCGTCAATGCGTAGTGTGCGGTAGCTAACTAGTGTTTATTTGCTGCGTACGATGCGATTAGATTAACGTGGTCGTGCGACTTTGTTGGCCTGCGTCAAGGGTCGTGCGGGTGGGTTTAATTCAATCATGAAATGTACGGGTTGAACTTGACTAGCGGGCTATGGTTTGTTGGCCTGCGTCAAGGTCATAAGACGCTAGGGGCAGAATATTATCGGGAATTTCAAGTGTTGAAATTTGCAATGAGATTGCATACCTTCTATGAGATAGTTGGATCCCGATACCCACTGCGAGTAAGAGTTACTCCTGGGAGAGTTTTACACATTACAATTAGCCGATCAAGTAGGTGTCTAGAAACGTGTTAACGGGGTTACGCCCCTGGAAAAACGAGGTTTATTTTAATTAGGTCCATGAGAAAGCACGGGGAACCTCCCTCAAAATACCGACACTGGCCTGGCCGAAAAATTGGCGAATTTGTAGGGTGTAATTAATCCCGGCTGGTCTTACCTTTTAGGATTTGAAGGAAGATTTGATAAAAACAGTGGGAGCCATCCTGATTAGATAAAATAATAACCAATCTGATCTTGCTAGAGCGCACGCAGAGTGTTTTCTTCTCTCTCTCTCTCCTGGTAGCGACAATGTCACGCCTTAATTAAGATAATGGATGCATTGACCGAACCTGCTTACTATACTGTGCTAGGGAACGCTGGTTCCGCTCAATCTTATAATTGTTATAAGTCCGAGCAGGAAATAGGAGAATATTCGGATTTCCACGCGACCCAATTGAAAAAAGTGCATGTTGATGCATCTTCTTCGGGTGTGTTCATTACTAAGAACCGTTTCTCAGTATCCTCTACGTCTTGGGTATGTGATACCGGATCAGGATCCCGCATATGTAATATGTTACATGGGCTACAGATAGGTAGAGAACTGAGAATGGGTGATATGTTTCTAAATATAGAGAATGGTGCAAGTATTGCAGCCAAACCAGTTGGCAAATATCACCTTGTATTAATACATTGATTCTGAACGAATGTTATTACATACCGAACCTGATATACAACATTACATCGGATTCTTTAATGAGTTAAAGAAGGACATAATTCTGTATTGCAGGATAATGTTGTGAACATTTTTCTGAATCAAGAGTTGATTGGATCAGGCACGTTATATAATAGCATATACGTTCTAAATCAAACCACAGTTCAAAGTATATAGAATACACACAAGTGGAGTAATTTAGAAATGAATGAATCTTTCTTGTGGCATGTAGACTAGGTCATATCAATGCGACACGACCAGCTAAGTTACATAAAGATGAATATAAGAATATGTTTGAATTTTCATCTTATGATACTTGCCAGGCTTGTCACAAAGGTAAAGTGACCAATACTCCGTTTACTTGAAACAGAGAAATTTTCATCGGATTCTTTTGTCTCTCCCATAGAAATGTATGCATTTTTTTTGCACATAAGCCATGGTCTTCACATAATTTTGGCCTTTTACCTATTTGTATTATATTTTCACACTTATTTTGCATACAAAATTTATTTATTACAAATTTCTTTCTTTTTCTTCTTCGATGGTCGGCCGACCTTACTGTTAGTTATATGTATGCCCTAGAGGCCATTACTGTACATGCGATGTATATTGTTGTGGATGCTTGGACATATATAGGGAGGACTTTCTTGCTCGACATGATAGTATGCTATCTGGTTGCACTTTATCTTAACATGTTAACAAATATTGTTTTGTGATCACATATTGATAAAGCCCTTAGGATGATTACTAGACTACCAGGATTATGATGCAGATCATACTAATGGGGACAGGGTAGTCGATAAGTACATCCTTCAAAAGTTCCTAGTCGTAGGAGTATTGAGACAGGGCATCGGTACTCCAGAGTAGACTAGCGTATGCGCTTCTTGACCCATATGATGGGCGATGGATGATCCCATATCTATTGGTATTTGACATCACAGAAGGCATACGGGTGCTCAGTAGAGACTGGGTACACTGAACGGACTCGCCGAGAACTCCTAGATGGTATTATACCCATCGTCGGATAGCAGTTCTCTGGTGACACTGGTACATATTAGTCTGTAGACCCGAGATCGTCATAGAGTCTTGTGTGATTCCCACTGTGCTTTGATTTCCACCACACCACGTTCAAGAGATCATGCAAAAAGGTGGTTTTTGGGTACAGTCCCGAGTCACATGGAGACAATGAGCGATAGGAGGGGTTTCGTCTCTCCCGGTATTGGGAGTTGATGTTGCGCTATGCTCGATTGGCCACAACAGGAAATCCCTGACCATGATTGCTGAGATTTACTGGTAACTGTTATCAGTAGTTTCTCGAACCGTTATGGACCTTGCATCGGCATGACTTATCAGGCTATTGGGGTCTGACGTTATACCACCCCCAGGCTGTGATATGCGACATATCAGACGAAGAGACCGGACTGTACGGTAGTGTTACTGATTGGATTCGCAGGAGTTATAGCAGGCTTGCTTGTTGATCTTCTGATTGCTCAATACCCGGGTGGCCGTTACGTTTAGCAGACCGCTTGCGGCTTGTGGGTGTTTGATATGATCATCACCTACTGCCGGCGTATTGACGAGTCTTCAGAGTCCTACACAGAGGTTTCCTGGTTCATGCGAATCGGAGTAGGAGCACATATGTGATATGTGCGGGACCGAGATTAATACGAGTATGAGATACCGTATTCTATTCTCGCGATATGCGATATCGGTCAGGTATATGAGATATAGCCGGGTTATCGGATCAAGTGTTGATTCGATAAGTTGATTCATTTGATATTAGTCGGTTATATGTATTATAACCGGATTATTAAATCAAGAGTTGATTTAATAATTTAATGTATAATTATATATTAGATATATTAAATTACATTGACTAATATTAGCTCACTTAAGATTTCTTTTCTCACTTTATGATACATTGATATATATGTGATATATGTTAAATGTATTATTTTTTTTTGCACAAAATATATATGTAATATATATTGTTGTGTCATGCTAGGTTACACATGCAACATGTATGTATGAGACTCACACCATACTAGGGTTAAGTTAGGGTTTTATTTGTTTTAAGTAATTCAAACACTTGGATAATGAGTCATGGTAAAAGCTTGGAGAAGCTTGTGGAAAACATTGACTTAGTCCACTTGTTTGTCTAGCTTAAGATATTTTTCAACCCAACCCTTAACTCATAGCTATGGTTGAGTCTTTACAATGGTTAGTGGATGATATACACAAACCATGGTTGCATTTCTAACCTTATGGATTCATTCATCACTTGAGCTTCATCTTCTTCTTTCTCATTCAAGCTTTCTAGCTTTTGTGAAAGTGATGATTCCTTATGAGAAAAATATATCTAAAGTGAGCCTACTTCCTACTTCATCATCCTTTACTATTAGCCATTTAGTTTAGGGTGTTTGCTTCACTAATCTACACAATTAGTGAAGAGATAACATGAGCTAGTGTCTCCTCGACGTAAATCATCTTCGGCCTCGAAGACTTCGAAACAAGCTTGTTCGTTTCTTCATGGGAACATCTAAAGAGTCCGGGGATTCGTGATCGCAGCGAAGGGACTACTACACGGAACTATTGAAGTGAAGGACCAGTCTACAAAGGTTGTATTCCTTGTTCACTTAGATGTAAAGAGTTTACATATCATGTTTAACCCTAAGTCTCTAGTTAAGATCTTGGTTAGGGTTTGTTTAGCACCCCAAAATTTTAAAGTAGCATGATTGATACTTGTCAAAACCTTCACATGGTGCTAAGCTAACCCTACACTTACTTCGGCTTGAGACGGTTTGGGCGTGAGCCCATTTGCGTGGGTTTAGGTCCGGGTTGGTTGGATTTGGGTCCACTTGTTTATGCGTTGACTTTGACTTTGGATTTTTGACTTTGATTTTTATATACCATAAGTGTATACAATAAATGCATATAATATATATGTGTCGTGTGCATGAAATTAATAGTTTTCTTTTGTGTAAAGGTCGACTTATTTTGGTTCCCGTCTTTGGGAGGCTGACACTGCCCTTTTTGCAACATAAACAGTCGATATAGTCATTTTTGCGAAACGGAGATCGATATGGTTGACGTGCTTTCGACGAAGGGGTCGCTGTGGTTGACGTGCTTCCGACGAAGGGGTCGCTATTGACGTACTTCCGGTGAAGGGGTCGCTGTTGACGTACTTCCGACGAAAGGGCGTTGTGGTTGATGTGCTTCTGACGAAGGGGTTATTGTTGACGTGCTTCCGATGAAAGGGTCGATATGGTTGGTGCGCTTCCGACAAAGGGGTCGCTGTTGACGTGCTTCCGATGAAGGGGTCCGTGTGGTTGACGTGCTTCCGACGAAGGGGCCGCTGCTGATGTTCTTTCGACGAAGGGGTTGTTGTGGTTGACGTGCTTCCGATGAGGGGTCATTGTGGGGATCGTTGTTGGCGCGCTTCCAACGAAAAGGATCGTTGCTGACGTGCTTCCAATGAAGGGTCGTTGTGGTCGGCATTGCTTCCAAACTCAAAAGTCCTGCCGAACAGGACATGAGCCAAGCAAATCAAATTGAAGTCCCACTCGGCGATGCTTCTAAGCTCAGAAGTCCTACCGAGCATGCCAGAATCTATAGAGTGTTTTTCGTCATCCATTGAAATGGATGCGCTTGCTTGTCAGGCGTGTACAGATTCCTCCTGCATAGGGTAGACGGGAGTTTAATAATTGTGGGGATTCTAATTTCCGGCACCTGCGGAAAAATCTATCATTAATTACCGCTCGCTTTGAGATGAGTGAACCTCCGATTTAACTGGTTGCAGATCATACGAACTTAGTGTGAATATGTGTGTTTGAAAAGAAATACAGGTTTGTTTCATTTCATTTTTTTTTGTTTATTTATATTTTATTATTTTTTTTTTATATATAAAATGTCCGGTTGTGGGCAACCAGGTACGAGTGCTCTACTGGAGGCAACCCGGGTCCGGATGCTACCTGGGAGCACCCGGGTCCGGATGCCTGTGCACCTACGTTGAGTCAAAGCGTTGTGCAAGTGGTCGGGCTTGGCCTCAGCCTAAACTAACCACACCAAACTGTAAAATTGCATGTTAAAATTATGCGAAAACTATTTGAAATTTTATTGGATGGAGTTTCAAATACTTATTACAAAGCTGATAGCCTGTTTGTTCCAATATGTATGGCTCACATGAATAAATATCTAACAGAATAACGTAAACATGTGAACTTAGACCTAATCCAAACATGCCCAATTTGATTAAAATGTGACAAACTTATCCTCCAAGTCTTGGGAGATAAATACTAATTTTGTTTGCAAGGGCGGACCCAAGAATGGCACACCCACGGTCGTACACAATAAAGACATAGACATGTTAAGATACTCAACTACATTAAATATTTATGTCCTCACAATTTAATAACTGAACTTTTGTACAAAGCAAGGTTTTTGTTTAAAAGAGTTTCTAGTTTTTCTTTGACTCAAGCTCTCCTTGTTAAAAGCTAATAACTAAAATAAAAATAAATAATGAGTGTAATAGGATTTGAACCAATGATAAATTTGAGCCATATGATCTTATTGATTATATTTTGAAGAAGTTTATATACATAACATATATCCATAAATCTCGGAATTTAATTACAACCAATAATAAACTCTTTTGTCCGAACTTTGTGAGAGGCCACTCTCGATTGGCTTTGGATCCGCCCCTATTTGTTACCTTACATAATTAACTTATTAATATGATAAGAGCAAGACATAAGCCCTTTTAAGTAACTATCGATCATGCTGTGGTCCTTGTAGGACAGGACCTACACCCAAAGTAAAAACAAAACCCAATTAGACCGAGTCAAGATCAATCCAACAATGGCCTCACCCATCTTGTCCCATGGCCATAAGCACTCATGATATGGGAATGAGGGTTCACATGGCCACAAGTACTATCTTGTTACCACATAAAGCTCACCATTGAGTCACCTAAAAGCATGATCTAAGGAGAGGAAAAGGACCATTGATTGATTGATTGATATTTTTGAGTGCTAAGTGATAGAGTGAAAGAGAGATTCTCTTAACTATCAACTAATGTTGATAAGATATTTACAAGACTTGTGCTTGATTTGTTTTGAAAACTATGCTTGTTTAGAGGGAGAAGCTAACTTTCATAGTTAAAGGCTGTCTAGGCTTGACTAATAGGCCGTAACAAGAAGAATTTGAACTTCAGACCTCTTGTTCAACCGCACAGCAAATTTAACACTAGATTGAAGGGGCATCCGCACCGTCTAAACATTGTACTTGTTTAACAAGGAGTGAAGACAAAGAAAGGTGGTAATTAAGCCAAATAGTAATTGCAAGTTGAAAGGAGAGTTGCGCATGCTTTGTGTTTGATTCCCTCTCACATGCCTCAAGTCCTACTCCTCAACCCTCCAACAAATCAAAAGATTAATTAAGACACCAGACTAAACAAATAGTGCCAAGCTTATCCCAGACACCTCTCCCCTCTGCTTCCCAAATTCCAACTCTACCTATGACTCTAATCAATTATCAAAACAAAATCATCATCACATTACCCCAAGATCGAGGATTAATACTTAATTAAGCCTAGGCTAGAGATTAGAAGCTATAGTTAATCAAATTAAGCATCTTTTGGTGACATGGCATCCACAGTGATTGGACAAGTTGTTGAATTGTATATGCCGAAGGGCACGGCTCACGAGACGCGCATGCCGCTTGATCTTTTGGTTAAAAAGACCAATAGCTCGATTTCAGAAACTCCGCCTACCTTGCAATTGTCTCCTCATACTCAATCCCATGCTCTTAAACAATGTTTATCTGGAATTATCCGAATTCAATCAACACAAACTGTTAAATTGATTTTTTTGGTTTTTTTTATATCTCATCCCCGAAATTTCCATATTTCCAAATTTCACCCCCAAAACCTTTAAATTGTTCACAAATCTCCCCTTGGTCCATTTTGCAAAATATCTTATATGAATATTTCGGTACTCTAGTTAACATACCGTTAAGTGATTGCTGAGTTAAAGACAAAAATACGCTCAAAGTCATCTTCTTCCTTATCAATTTAAGGTTAGGGTTAGGCTTTCTCTTCAATTTCAAATTAGGGATTTTCTCTCCACACATTCATTAGTTGTAGATATATAGATTAGATTATGTTTCTTTTTTTTATTACCAATTTTGATAACTACAAAAATAAAAATGATTTTAAGTTTCAAATTGTATGAAAAGGATAATACCTCGTAATGCGGTCGAGGATGAAGAAAGAAAATGAAGAAGTCTCATAATTTTTAAGGGAAATGAAAGAGGAAATACACTTATAACTCAAGTTCTGATTTTAACAAACTAACCCTAGTTAAATTCGGATGGAATATAGATAAAATGTGTTTTTTTGGTTAACAGTGAAGTTTTAGGGGTGAAATTTGGAAATATGAATTTTTAAGGGTGAAATTTAATTTAGAAATATAGAAGTTTTCAGGGAGAGAGATAAAAAAAACCCATTATTTCGGTTTCGGAGAAATGAAATCGTATAGAATCATATAGCATTAAAACTAAATTCTCATTTTTGACTTTCTTTTTATTTTGCTTGTTCAGAGGAAACTATGTATGAGCCTAATAGGGTTTTTCTTTGTTTATTGCTTTGCTGGATTTATAATCATTAAGCCAAATAGCTTATAATTATTCACTTCGATTCATGCATCAATTTCATCTCAAAAGGCAAAGAATTTGAATGCCTCTCATTTTCTTAGCAAAAATATACAACAATACTCTCTCCATAAGTCTTGCATAAGTTGTGTAGACTAGAGTATTTTGTTAGTGTGCATAACAAAAGTTGTGCACTTGGATGCATCCAAGTTGAGTATTGCTAATCCCAAAGTCTAGCCACAATTCATGCCCCATTTTTGGGGGAAAAACAATTAAGCCATCATCAAAACCTAGGTACAACTTTTAGTTGAGTGTTTTGACTTGCATAGTGTGATCCTCAGCTAAACCCTAAAGAGAGCATCCCCATTAAAAGGAGAGCATTTGGAAAATAAAACATAAATATACTTTGTGTGGGAATTAAGTAATCATTGTTTGGAGCTTAGATGTGATTAAGCATGATTAATTGTGATTAAGATGAGCATTGAGATAGGTGAAACTTGATCCCATGGCGAAACGTGTCCCAGGTCTATATCTCCTTTCCCTGTCATGCCTTTAATCAAAGTTGTAGCTCTTTCACACTTGCACATTTTTTGAGGTCAAATATTTTTAACTAGGGGTCTTTGATATTTTTTTATATTAGTTTCCTAGGATGTGACATATGGCATGACGAACTGATTTTAATGTGTCTGAGGTTGCCTGCGGGTGATTCACCCAGCATGGGATGGGACCAACCGACTCATAATCACAGGATTTACACCGTTTTGTTGTGCCGACCGCAGTTGATCAGCTACGGTTGAGCGCAGCTATAGTTGACTCGTCTACATTTTAACTTTGATAAAGTGACAGAAATTTAAAGATAGCGCTGAATCAATCCGGTTGTAGATTCTACTGATCATCCGTTTAAAAAACATAGTGTAAATATCAAGATCGGTTTTCAACCATAAAAAAAGCACCAAACAACACAGACGCATGATAGAATGCAACACATGTTTCTCAACCTATGTAGAACTTCAAGGTTTAGATGCCATGCAGAAGGTTAAGATGTAACCATCACAAATGCATCATTATCAATGAAATAGTAGGACTGAGACCACTTCATGTGATGGTATTTTGGGTCATGTAAGATCATTACAAGCCCATTTGGCCTGTACATGATATCTAATGATAGAACTTGATATCAAATTCAATAAAATGACATGTAGCTTATGCAGTGTGTGTGTGTGTGTGGGGCAAACAACTACATGTGTTTGGACTCTGGAGTGCATGATCAATGAATAAAATCAAGTGATTGGGTTGAAGCCATCATGGCTAAATAATAAACTGTCCAGGTTACAATAGAACAGAGAAACAAGTATTGATGTAAACATTTAAGAGTAGGAATTTGGCTACTTTCATGTAATACTGCGATGAATATTCGAAAATACCTGGCACGGCATGAGCTTCATCTGTCTTGTGTTAAACAATGCATTTACGAGAAAAGAGATCGACCGCCAGCAAATACACTTCATACAATTTTTAGCGACAGCTTCATTGTTGAGGCTTGACTAAGTTTGCTTAGTAGTCAACATTATGAAGAGAAAGTTAAGGTATTTTGGTGCAAATCTGGATACTTATGAAAGAAGAATAATTATAAACATTATGAATTATTTTTGGAACTGAAAAACAAGGACATTAATATTTCTGCTAATTTAAACAATCAAATTGTTAGCAAAGAAAAGTTGAAAATGCATCAAATCCTTAAACTAAAACACAGCTTACAAATTACAATTCATCATATAAAGAAAATAAAAATATGTTAATAAGAATATCATCTAGCTACAGTTGCAACCTTACATGCAAAACAAATGACAATTTTAATGCAGTACATAGCTTATTACATAGCATGTTGGCTTTGCACAAAACAATTCATAGATATCAAGATCCGATTAAGTGTACAGATATTATCTAGGAAGCACCGAACTTATATTTGCTCCTTGTGTTTGTGTCTAACACATATTAGACACTCGGACATTTTGTTGTTTGACACACTTTGTCCGTGTCAGCTCAAATTATACATGTCCAACGCTATACAGCGCGGGAGGTCAAGAAATAAGAATATGGAATATGTGTGGACAACTACGCTACCTTCAAAGATACAAAAATATCATATTTCTAAAATCACTCTCACAAAGGAGTTGAGAGCTTGGAGCAGAGATATCCAAATTGATGGTCGATGATGTCGGGTCAAATAAAGTTGGCTCTGATAGAAAAGGATTCATATTTTATTTGTTTTTATTGTTACAGATTTTATATATATATATATATATATATATATATATATAGAGAGAGAGAGAGAGAGAGAGAGAATAATGGAGGAAAGAGGCCATATGAGGGGATTTCCTCCTATGGCGTGGAAAAAATACAACCTCCACTATCTTTTCCGACGATCGGCACCCGTCATCATCATCGTTATCATCTAAGATGTGAGCACACCAAATTTCATGTGATTCCACAACTTTTTCACCGTTGATTTAATGGGTTCAAAATTAACGGTTTACCGACAATAGAACTTTTTACATTGCTAAATCAACGGTGAAAAAGTTGTGGAATCACATGAAATTTGGTGTGCTCACATCTTAGATGATAACGATGATGATGACGGATGCCGATCGTCGGAAAAGATGGTGGAAGTTGTATTTTTTTCACGCCATAGGAGGAAATCCCCTCCTATGGCCTCTTTTCTCCATTATTCTCATATATATATATATATTTCATTTATTTTTATTGTGTACATATTTTTTCTCATTGATGCTCAGCTCAGTAGGCTTTCAAAAAATAGAGCAACTTGCTTCTTGCTTCTTGCTTTCTAAAACAAGGCACTAGGGCTTAACAAGTCAACTCCATTGTAGTTTATTATATTTTGTATAATATATATAATAAAAAATATAAATAATATAACCGTGTCCCCATGTCCACATTTTTATAAATTTTTCGTGTCTCGTGTCCATGTCTATATCCATGTCTGTGTTCGGGCTTCATAAGATATTACGGAGATCAAGCTACCAAAAAGGTTTTGCATAAGAAACCGAATGACTGTGATGACAGGGATAAAACAAACTTTGGTATATAAGGAGAACAAATTACATTTCATCAAAATTAATCTAAATAAAAAAAATAATAGTAAGATAAATAAATTAAACCAACCCATTTTTTAATATTTAATATTGGACATCGCCTGTGTTTTACCGTTTGGTATCAGAAATCAAAAATAAAATTGAGGCGTATCCAAAACACGAGCATCATCCCTGATTCCAAGCAAAGAACCTGCAATAAATACAAATAACAGCTTCATCGCAAACACAAATCATATCGGCAAAATTTTACAGGATTTATATGTTCCAAAATAAGTCATGGCAAAATTACACTTGAATACCATTAAGTATCGGATGTTTTCACTAATCTACTTAAAGCTTTTTAATTACAGGAAGCTCCTTAAAGCACTACATTTATTTAGGGTATTCTAGTGAAAGAAAACTCCCTTAAAACCAAAGTCGAGGGAGTTCACAGAAACAAAATTTTTTAGGTAATTTATTGAAATACAACTATAGGTAGGGCACTTTAGTGTAATTTAGCTTTACAAATATTTTGTACCTATGATATTCAGGAATCTGCATGCTTCAAATTCATTCCTCATCAAACAAAACTCAATCAAGCTCAACAACATAACCTTCTTCTTTCATACCCATGCTCAAATCCTTCAATATTTCATAGATCTCAACAGCTCTAGAATGTAATTTATCTTCTGCAACAAATGAGCTCGTATTATTTCCCACTTCGATCCAACTACTCCCCGGCAACTTTCTCACTCCTCGCTCTCTTGTCTCTCGTCTCAAAACCTTAGCCTCAGCCCAATTACCATCTGCAGCATATATATATATATATAGAGAGAGAGAGAGAGAATGATGGATAAAAGAGGCTATAGGAGGGGATTTTCTCCTATGGCGTGGAAAAAATACAACCTCCACCAATTTTTTCGACGATCAGGTCCCATCATCTTCATCCTTATCATCTAAGATGTGGGTACACCAAATTTCATGTGATTCTACAACTTTTTCACCGTTGATTTAGCAATGTAAAAAGTTCTATTGTCGGTAAACCGTTAATTTTGAACCCACTAAATCAACGGTGAAAAAGTTGTGGAATCACATGAAATTTGGTGTACGCACATCTCAGATGATAACGATGATGATGATGGGTGTCGATCGTCGGAAAAAATGATGGAGGTTGTATTTTTTCCAAGCCATAGAAGGAAATCCCCTCCCCTATGGCCTCTTTCCTCCATTAATCTCATATATATAAGAAAAACGAAGCCTCATCGGGCTTTGCCCCTTCAAGCCTCATCCTTTGAAACAACCTCATTGCTTCTTCCGCCTCATTACGAGCGTAACCAGCTATAATTGCGTTCCAAGAATAATTATCTCTATTTGGAAGAAGCTCAAACGTCCTCTTTGAATCATTTAACTCACCACATTTGCCATACATATCAATAATAGCATTATCTACAACCAGATTTGCTTCCAAAATCATCTTTTATCATTAAACAATGCAATTGCCTCCATGATGATGCTGAATAATGGTAATTCCATAGATCATGACATGTGGCGGATGACGTGTCACATGCGTAAGCCAGTTAGGTCCTTGAGGGCCACGGAGGGGGAACCAGTGTGCTACAGTGGGGGGCTTCCCTCGAACCTCGTCTCCAAGGTTGCACCCCACTCTTTACCCACGAGCACTTCAGCAGCCAAGCCAACTGTCCCTTTGCTCTACTCCGAGCTAACACGGGCCCGAGCCTTCCTTCGGGCTGAGCTTTCTTGCCCTCCCGGCCCGTCTCCGGGCTACCGTAGAACCTAGATACCTCGGCCTCCCGCTCGTCCCCGAGCCTCCCGCCGAGCTCATATTCCTCGGTCACATCGACCAATCAACAGCACCTATCGCAGGCGCAACCGTCTCACCTCCGCGAATCTCGCCATACGCGAGATATCCGCCGGCCACGTCCCGCGTTCCACGCCATCACGATCCCCCAGATCCCGCCTATCACGCGGGCGTGATGCCGGGAGCGTAATGACCGGCGTGATTCCCGCGGCTGCCTGCCTGCATGTTGCCACCACTATATAAACCCCTCTCCAGATGGATCAAGTAAGGGAATTTCTCCCCACTAGGCCGTTACTCTGCTCAAATATCCGGTCTAACTTGATCGTCGGAGGGTCTTCGGTGGTACAACCACCCCGGGACTTCATTGCAGATAGCTCGTCCACCACAACCTAAAACCCATTGAGACTCCACATGCTTCAGGAGGCACCCTCCAACTCAATCTCAACCGTCCATCGTCGCTCCCAGCAGATCTACGGAAGGTAACATCTTGATGTGATACAACGCATGTCAGCTGGTACCGTCTGTGGGAACTTCTTGATTTCACTGAACAAAGTTCGTCTTCCGATCTCCATTCAATGGCGAGTGATCACCTCGACGATCCAAGCACCAGCCGCCGCCTCCCCTACAACGGGGGCGTAGACGAATCTCCTCCCCTGAATGCCATCAACGTCCTAGCCGCCCGGATAGATCGATTCGCGTCCGTCGTGGATGCGCTCATCCGTGTCCAAACGGCGGGCCAGGCTCCCCAGGTCGCCGCTCTCCCATATCAGGATCGGGACCTCTACAGAGAGAGAGAGAAGTCTCCGCACGCGTCGGCACAGCTGACCACCGCCTCGATGCCTCCCACGGCCGCCGATCTCCTGGGACAACATATTCTATGACCCGCTGGGCACCCCATAGTTCAACACCGAGGTCCGTCGCCCGAGCGCTTCTCCCCGAGCCCCTACACGCTCCTGTCCCTTCCGAGGAGATGTCGGTTAGCTCACCTGCACCCAGGCATGACCGACGCCCCCTCCTTCGACGGGGTCGCACGGACGGGACTAGTCACGGCAGCTCGAAGACTACCTCTCCAGGGGATCTAAGGAACCCCATCGAGAGGAACCAGGGCCGCGGCCAGACACAGATCTCTAATAGCAGAGGCCAAAGATCAGAATGTGCCGAATCGTCAGGATACCACGGCCGGCTCGACGCCCTCGAAAAGAAGATCGAAGGTATGCATTGGGAAGGTCGTCATTCAAACGACGGGGATAAGTACACCTCCGACTCGCTCACAAAACCTTCACCGAGGAGCTACTCGCCTTCCATGTCTCCTTCCTAAACAAACCCCAAAGGTCTTTCTCTTCGATGGTAAGTCTGACCCGAATGACCATTTGGACGCATTCACCGCAGGAATGAGCTTCCAAGACAACCCTGACGCCGCCCAATGCCGAGGTTTCCCGGCCACTCTCATCCGCTCCAGACGGGACTGGTTCCGAGGACTCGCGCCACGCTCGATCTCAACCTTCGACGAGCTGACCACCCAATTCCTCGGCCACTTCGTCGGGAACAGACGGCAGAAACAGACCATCGACCACCTCTTCACAATCAAGAGCAGAGACAAGGAGACATTCGAAGGGTACGTCACCCTCTTCTACAACGCCCTTCTTGAAGTCCCAGAACATCAGGACGAGACGGTCATTACGGCACTTAGGTCTAGTCTTAGGCACAAGGAGTGGTTACGCTCCTTTTCATTAGCGCAACCTAAGACCATGGCCGAGGTAAAGGCCTGGACCGAGCGCAAGATCCAGCTCGAGTCCGTGGTGAACGCAAATCTCCCCGGGACAGAGCAAACTGACCAAAAGAAGATGGCGAGGGAAGAGAGAAGGAGACTTGAGCGGGCAAAGCCCTACTCCCCGAAGTTTCAAGAGTACACCCCGCTCAACGTCTCCCAAACGGTACTGCTAGAGGAGGCTAAGGGAGAGGGGTTCTTCAAGCTCCCCCCAATCTCGCGCATGGCGGCAAAGCGCACCCGGGGCCCCTACTACGGTTTCCACAGGTCGCAAGGCCATTCCATAGAAAGCTGTAAGCAGCACCGAGACTACATCGAGGAGATCATTCGTTCGGGACACCTGGCAGCGTACTTATGGGACAAGTAGCAAGCTGACCGAAAGAAAGAGCAGCGTCCCCCTCGAGGCGAGTTAACAATCGGCCAAATCATGGTCATGTCGGTGGGGGTACGTCGGATACCTACGAGGTTCAGCACCCCACGCCGTATGCGGGGGCCAACAGACGTCCGGGGAGCTCAAACCGTACCAATAAAAAGAACATCTACTAGCTTGTACTTCTTTTACTAAGGCAATGTAAACTTTTCTCAAGATCTTTCTGTTTATATAATAAGAAGGGGTCAAAGCCCTCATCAAGTGGAAACCGAGCTCGCCCTTGCTCAGTTATCCCTGGTTGGTAGTTCCCTACCCCGCAATGCCAGGGATCAAAGCCCTCGCCAAGAGGTACTGAGCAGCTTCACTGCTCGGTCCATCCTTAGCAGGCCCCCTACGGCCCCTCCAGCGCTAAGGATCGAAGCCCTCGCCAAGAGGCGACTGAGCAGCTTCACTGCTCGGTCCGTCCTTAGCAGGCCCCTTATGGCCCCTCCCGCGCTAAGGATCAAAGCCCTCGCCAAGAGGCAGCCGAGCGGCTACCCTGCTCGGCTATCCCTGGCTGGGAGTTCCCTACCCCATAATGCCAGGGATCGAAGCCCTCGCCAAGAGGCACCGAGCAGCAACCCTACTCGGCCCCATCCTTAAGGATCAAAGCCCTCGCCAAGAGGCACCGGGCAGTAACCCTGCTCGGCCCATCCTTAGCAGGCCACTTACGGCCCCTCCCGCGCTAAGGATCAAAGCCCTAGCCAAGAGGCAGCCGAGAGGCTACCCTGCTCGGCTATCCCCGGCTGGGAGTTCCCTACCCCACAATGCCAGGGATCAAAGTCCTCACCAAGAGGCACCGGGAAGTAACCCTACTCGGCCCGTCCCTAAAGATCTAAGCCCTCACTAAGAGGCAGCCCAACGGTTACCCTGCTCGGCTATCCCCGGCTAGAAGTTCCCTACCTCGCAACGCCAGGGATCTATGCCTTCACTAAGAGGCAGCCCAGCGGCTATCCTGCTCGGCTATCCCCGGGTGGTAGTTCCCTAACTCACAACGCCAGAGATCTAAGCCCTCACTAAGAGGAAGCCCAGCGGCTACCGTGCTCGGCTATCCCCGGCTGGTAGTTCCCTACCTCGCAGCGCCAGGGATCTAAGCCCTCACTAAGAGGCAGCCCAGCGGCTACCCTGCTCAGCTATCCCCGGCTGGTAGTTAACTACCCCATGACGCCAGGGATCTAAGCCCTCACTAAGAGGCAGCCCAGCGGATATCCCCGGCTGGTAGTTCCCTACCTCGCAACGCCAGAGATCTAAGCCCTCACTAAGAGGCAGCCCAGCGGCTACCCTGCTCGGCTATCCCCGGCTGGTAATTTACTACCCCACAACACCAGGGATCGAAGCCCTCGCCAAGAGGCACCGAGCAGCAACCCTGCTCGGCCCCATCCTTAAGGATCAAAGCCCTCGCCAAGAGGCACCGGGCAGTAATTCTGCTCGGCCTGTCCTTAGTAGGCCTCTTACAGCCCCTCCCGCGCTAAGGATCAAAGCCCTCACTAAGAGGCAACCGGGCCCGCCCTTACTCGGTTATCCCTGGCTGGTAGTTCCCTACCCCACAAGGCCAGGGATCAAAGCCCTCGCCAAGAGGCACCGGGAAGCAACCCTGCTAGGCCCGTCCTTAAGGATCAAAGCCCTCGCCAAGAGGCACCGGGCAGTAACTGTAAGCCCGCGGGGGCGCCCCGGCCGTCGATTCGACGCCGGAAACGCGGAAACAAAAACTTTGCGTACTTTGCAAACCGGCACCACCGCGCGCTTTTCACCTGGATCGGGCCATTAACCTAGCTAACTAGCAAACAAGAAAAGAGTAGAGAAGTTATACCAAGCGATCCGTGTCCTTCGGTCTTCGTCTCCACTCCGATCTCTCGCGGAAAGTTCGTCACCTCCTTGCTCGTCGGAAAAGCACCACGTAGTCGGAATCTTTTACGGGCTCCCGCCTCTTGACCGAGGCAACTCGGGCGCGAAGTTGGCTAGCCGACGCGTCCAAGGGATGCTATAGATATAGTGTAGAAGGTTGTCTCTTTTTGGGGTTAGATGTTGCCATGAATAATATGGAGGTGAAGAAAGCAACAATGGAAAATGAGCTTAGGAATTTGGTAGCTTGAAAAATGAGATGAAACATTTTTCCCTCACCAAATTGAAACCTCTCATCCTCTCCCCTCAAGTGGCCGGCCCCTCACAAAGAATGGAGGAAAAAGAATGAATTTTTATCCAAGAGAACAAAGGGAATGAATGTATATGAAAATGGTCAAACCAATTTCCATTTCAATCCCCTCACTAACCATCATGAAAAAGCAAATGAATGGACAAGAATGGAATCTCATCATGAGCAATCTATCATAATGCCACCAAATTACAAAGGACCCCCCCCCCCCCACAAAATGTTAATTGCAAACTTGCAATTAACACCCTCCATCAAAAGTCCGACCGAGAAGGAATGAAAGAAAACCGGCCGGAACGGAATGCAAACTGGCAACTTCAGAAAACTGATCCCGTAATAAATTACAGGAAAACCCCACAACTGCAAATACATGCCCGCATTTGTATTCCCACTGAACACAAATGCAAAGAGACAAAACTACACTATCTTATACTAGAATCCGGCTTAAGCCAAAGCCGGCTAGTAAAAACCGTCCGATCACGATCCGTACAATACCGCACGTATCTGATCGAACCCTGCCATATCTCCATACGGCCTCTACAGCGTTTCGCCCGAAACCTGAGTAACTGAGCGTAGTGGACTCTAAAGACTCGTCAATACATTGGCTGTGGATTTAACCACTAGCACGTCAGAGGTATAAGCCAATACGTGACGGGCCACCAGGTATTGACCAAAAGGGACGTCGATGAGCGAACTCATCCTGACACCCTACTGAGCCTGTCAGTGACAATATCCGTACAGTCCGGTCCGTTCGTCTATGAGCATCGCATGGCGGGCCTAGGGGGTTGGTAAAAGTCAGACCCCCAAAAGCGGTACAAGTCGTGTCGGAGTGTAGCCCAGAACACCCTGAGATACTACTGGAATACCTACCAGCAAATCTCCTGCCTTGGCCAAGGACTTTTCATGTTCTGGCTCTCCTCGACACAGCGCGACCTCACCCCCAATACCGGAAGAGACGAACCCCTGCAGATCCGCTCACTGCCTCCATGTGGCTCGGGACTGTACCCAACTAAAACCTGTTTGCACGACTCCTTTGAGCCGTGGTAGGGTAGTAATCAAAGCACAGTGGGAACTCACACGAGACAAATGACGATCCCAGGTCGATGAACTAACCTGTACACATGTCACCAGGGAACTGCTATCGGACGTCTGGTATAAACCCAACTAGCAGGTTCCCAGCGAGTCCTGTCCGGTGTACTCATAACCCAATGAGCACCTGTATACATCTTAGGTGAACCAACTGACACCAGTGGCTTGTGAGACCGGCCACCGCCCCTCGTCGGGGTCTCTACTGTATACACTAGTCTACTCTGGAGTATCGATGCCCTGTCTCGAAACTCCCACGACTAGGGACCATTTAAGGATGTGCTTATAGACTACCAGCTCCCACGTATATGATCGCCCTCATACTGCCGGTAGTCAAGCAAGAATCCTAGGGGCTCTATCAACGTGCAATAGTGACCTGTAAGGTCACCTAAAGCAGTACACGATGATAAAGGTAAACCAGATAGCATACTATCATCTTGAGTAAGACTGTCCTACTGGGACAGGTCCTCCCCTCAATCATTGCAATCACGTGCCTGTGATCCAATAATTGACTCTGAGGGCACTATCTCCAACAATCTCCCACTTGCACTCAAGGCTAATTATTGCGATGTCGCATACTCACAGCCCGTGTGATACCGAACACCCAACTCTTCTACTAGTCCGTCTCTCAAAGCTCGTTTGCGAAACTATTGCGTTCGAGGAATAGCCTCAGTGAGTGGATCCGCTCTGGTGTTTCTTTCTATGTCTCTCTATATCTCAAGTTCGCGGAGAAAGCCATCTCCCGAAATGAGCAATACCTGTCTTAGAATGTCTGGATGTCTGATGGGACCTAGCTCATAAATGAACTCCAAATCCAAACTTCTTAGACTGTATCGTCAACTGAACTTAATCAGTATCCTGCGCCATGCCTTCCCTCAGTATCTACCTGGACCACCTGTCCAAAATACTGCCCTTCGTTAGAAGGAAAACTATAACTCTGACAGTCACTCTGCCATCCAGGTCACCTTGGAAGCCTGAAATGATAACTGTCTCTCAAAGGAGAATGCTGTTATCATATCCCTAGAACATCAACTTATGTTCTAAAACTGCTTCCGACTATTTCTCCAGGATTGGATCATTATCAACTTATTGCATCTACTGCAAGAACAACATCTGGTGTGGTACTTGACATCTCATGATTGACTCAATTGCCTAAGCAAGTGATCTGCCAATCATGCACATCCCTCTCCCCGTTAGTCTGTAAGACACCTTTAGAGAGGGTGACTCCATCACCTGCAGGTACACTACCGTGCCAGGAGTCGTCCATTCTAAATACTCATAGAATGCGGTCAAAGTACCCAGATTGGGAAACCACCCAAATCTAGATCTAAAACCATAGATCTAGTAACCAGAATGTCTGATATAATATCCAAATCTTATGTGGAGAAACCACTGTGTGACGACCAAAGTATAACCGATCGTAGTATAGGAATATCACTTCCTACTCTGTGTATGCCATCCAAATACCATGACATCACACTCTACTACCTTCTCAACAGATCCATCCCCTATTCTGATGAAGTCAAACCTATGACTGTCACATCAGAAATAGATGATCTATCTCCGCTATATCTGCTTTAGTCTATAAATAGACATAAGCCTGATATCCACCAATGCTTCCGCTGCTCCCACTGACTATGACAACCCTCTGGCAGAGTCATATACACGTACGCTTCTAAAACCAGTTTAGAACGACGCTATACTCATCCTCCTGCCGGGTCTCATAGTCTGGAACAACAGCAATGGCAAGTCTGGGTAAACAAGAACCTCTCTGCCACCGTCCTTGAGCATACTGAAGTACCTCTCGGGTGCCTGAGGTTACCCACCTTATCTGCGGAGTGGCCAATGGAATGTCAAAACAGATTGAATCTTTAGGTTCCTATCAAATCTTCAGTAATCGTTTGTGGTTCTGGAATCACTTCCGGTTGTACCATACTCCCACGACTGTTTTCTGAAAAAATCCATTTTTAACAAAACTGTGGCGAGTCAAGAACAATATCACTATTGATCTTCCAGATGGTAGAATATCAACCCTCTGCATAGCCCGGGTCAACCCACAAACAGCCATTACAGAAACGTGCCTTGAGTTATCCAGAGTCTGGTTTTAAGCATAAGCTGGACAACTCCCCGTATCTTAACAATGTCAAGATATGAACTGTTCTATATCTAATATAGAAACAGAGGCACTGATTTAATTGAACCAGATTCAAATCATGCAGCTGTCTCCAGTGCATGTCAACTGAATGGAAGGAGCCCGATCAACGTTGCTCAACTTAGGAATGCTTCCAATTATGAGTAAGCTGAAAGAGAAGCAAGTTCTCTTAACCATTACTATCAACTGAATACCATATACAAGTATCTACATCTTCGATCACTTTGAAGAATCCCGATACTTGCAACACCTGGTTCTCTACTTTATTCTTATACCTATAACTTCTCAAAACTTCGACCCTGTGTTTCTACGAAACACCTGTCTAAGAACTAGAGAAGTCATAAGTAAACAGAATACAGTACGAGGACCAACCCCTCTGTCCTCATGGACACTGGACAATATACAATACTCTGTATAAGTCCCCTGAGTCTAGTGACTCATTCACTGTGTGTCGTAGGTTGAAAACTGTACTTATGGTTAAGAAGAATTACACCGTTGTTCAATGCTCCTTACCTAACCATCCACTGATATAGGTAAATGTCAAAGACATAATTTCAAAATGTATATCTCATTCTATAAAAATAGACGTACAGATATATCAATTTGAAATTGGTGCATAACAATGGATATTCAAAACCAAATATTTGCCGACCGGCAAACAATCCAGGTGACTTCCTCAAATATCACCAATTACAACGAATCCCGATATAATGAGGATGATCACCTAATTCCCAATAACTTACTCCCACTCATCATCTGTAAAACCATACAGATGTGAGAATCATACCTGGTAAATACATACCCTGGAGCAAGTGTCTAATTGGGAAATCAGTTTTCTATTAACAGTACACAGTGAAACTGAAACATTGAAATGTTTCGATGGGGTATCCTGGTATTCCTAGTAATGCCTCTTCCATTATCCAGATTCACAACTGTAACCGTATAATTCTTTGCCGCTTCTCTAAATCCCTTTATATGTCTTTAGTCATTACCTTCTGAACACCCCTTTAGGCCAAATGGTTTTCTTCCTTCCCTACCGTTCGGCACCAGCCTATGGTTTGGAAGAAGACTATCCAATAAGCGTAATGGGTGTACTGTCCCAGTCCTAGGAACACTCGCAATGTGAGAGAAGGTGAAGATAAAAGACAACCGAATAAACCTTAGAAATAGGGGATTTAGGATTAGCGAAGAAATACTTGGTTTGGTCGTGAATAGCAGTCGCAATTTACTTTGCCCTCTTACTAATCCCTTGCTTTGTCTTAACTTAATACCTTCTGTACACCGTTTAGGCTAATTGGCTTTCTTCATTCCCTACCGGTCGGCACCAGCCTAAGGTCTGGAAGAAGACTATCCAATTTGCGTAATAGGTGTACTATCTCCTAAACCAAGGAGTACTCGCAACCTGAGAGAAGGTAAAAAGAAAAGACAACTGAATAGTCCTATTCGTTTTCTCCAGAACCAGAAACCATCCTCGAATTCCTTCGAGTTCGTATATAACCATACGATGGTTTTGTCCATGGAAGTGGACGTTCGTAGTAATACGGGGCGTCCTGGGGAAAAGGGTAAAAGTAGGAGTGGCAATGAGGTCTGCAACTCTGACAATCCAAAAGCCAGTGTTAAGAAGGTTCGGTCAACTTGGTCACTGAGTCATAGTCTAGGGTCGGGTCAATGGTCGCTGCCAAAGAGAGAGAGAAAAGAAACACTCAGCGTGCACTCTAACCTAGATCAGAATGGTTGTCACTTTATCTAATCAGGAAACCTCCCACTGTAACGTCAAATTCTTCCCCAAACCTGAAAGAAGAATTAGCCGGGATCACCCGAGGAGTAAACCAACTCATCAGTGGGAATCGGGATCCAACCATCATCGCATGATAACGTGACGGAATCCGCTCACGCTATCATACTCCAGAAGGTATGCGCATATCTGGCAAGTTTCAGTTCTTTTGAAACTCCCGATGTGGATTTTTACCCCATGCTCTTATGACCTTGACTTTGGCCAACATATCATAAGTCACATGTCAAGTTCTACCCGTCATTTTCCTGGTTAATTTGAACCCACCCGTACCTACCCTTGACTTTGGCCAAAATGGCAGTACGACTGTCCCAAACCAACGCATCTATCTATGCTGCATATGAATACCCAACAGCTACCAAACACTGTGTCTTGACTTTGGCCAACATACACAGCTTGAATACTATTAACTATCCATATGAAACGACGGAGGGCTACGAATGGTTTCTGGCGAAAACCTTTAACGTAATGAACTTGATATCGTTGAAGGAACTGATAGCTTTAAAAAATATAGTGACGAAAACCTTTGCTAAAGAGGTCACTCCCGGTGAAGGGATCTCGGCTCTTTCCCCGTAGAATGAGGTGCAGGATATTCGGACTGAATACCACGATGCAAAGCAAAAGTAAACGGCTATAGTGAAGTTATTGCCCTGACCCAAACTTCTGTCCAAGGGGTCACTCCCGGTGAAGGGATCTCGGTCCTTGCCTCGTCGACTGAGGAGCAGGATATTCCAACTGAATACCACTGTGCAAAACAAAAGTGAACGTCCTTGCAATAACAGCTTTTTGAAAAAGTGTTCCAACAACATCAGAATAGGTTTGTTTAACTTGCATTGATCCGAATCAACGCAGTCCCATCAATTGATCACACCAATAAAGAACGAAAATATACTGACGTACGTATATGCCATCCGCATTCGCCACTGGGTCCCGTCATCACTCGTTAGGTTAGCTAACTAACGACAGAGCGGGGACTGGACTAGCGCGGATGAAAAATATATACAACATCTACTAGTATATATACAATATATAATTTTCGCTCAAGGCGTGATAAAAATGCAGCAACACAGAAATGTATAGCAACACAGATCAATACAGATATCCGGGATCCCCGGGTTTCATAGAGCCGCTGCTGAAACCCGACGTTCCCCTTGGTCGTGTGGATAACCTGCGCAATGAAAACCTAGACCCCTACGGGCGCGGCAAGTTACCCGCCAAAACCTGAAGCGAGGCAGCCCCCTTCAGCAACGTGAATGGACCACCCAGCACTTCACGGAATCCGGTAACTTGGGCACCCCTCCTGGGTCAACCTGTACCCCTTACGAGTGCGGCGAATAGCCCGCCAATTCTAGAGTGAAGCCCCTTCCGTCTCAACGCCATGAGATGCGGGCTTGTTGCCCTCTAGACCCCGGCTATTTGTGCACCCCTCCGCGGGGTAATCCTAGTACAGAAAGTAAAATATACATACAACGGGTACATCGACCGCAACCTGGTCGTGCCCCAAAAGAATAATACAAACAGGCAGTGACGGCAGTCCACATGTCGGACGCTCGCCCCGCAATATCAAATGTACATATAAAACGAAACTGAACTAACATTGCAACCAGGCTATCCCCACGACCGATCCGCAACAACACAGCAAAACACAGAACATCAACGTGAATGTCACGTTCGCAAATCCGTCTAAAAGGGCTATAGCAGTTAGACAGGATTTACCGATCGAGTGACATTCACGGTCGCAGATATAATGTAAATACTGTGAACTGGCATGTTTAAAATATCCGATCGAACAAATATATCGAAGTGGGCCCCAAGGAGTACTGTAGCACTTACAGAAAATCTGGGCCCAAAGAAAATATCCCAAAACCCCTATTTCCTAATCAGAAGCCTACTGGAAAATTTTGCCACGATGAACAGTTAAAAGCGCGGCGGAACCGCGGCCCAAGCATGGGTTTGGCCGCGGTTCCGCGGCGGTATGGAGTGATCTCGCGACCAAATTTTACCAGAATTCTTAGAATTTCTTGCATGTCTTTCTGCAATGACCTGAAAAATTTTTGGAGCTTGAAAAATTTCGACAGAAAGCACATGCATAGGAAAAATACGGTTTTTGGGGATTTTTGTTCGATCGAGTTCTAAACATACTAGAGCAAGCTAGGCATGGTTAATGGCGTGGCTCTGATACCAATGTAAGCCCGCGGGGGCGCCCCGGCCGTCGATTCGACGCTGGAAACGCGGAAACAAAAACTTTGCGAACTTTGCAAACCGGCACCACCGCGCGCTTTTCACCCGGATCGGGCCATTAACCTAGCTAACTAGCAAACAAGAAAAGAGTAGAGAAGTTATACCAAGCGATCCGTGTCCTTCGGTCTTCGTCTCCACTCCGATCTCTCGCGGAAAGTTCGTCACCTCCTTGCTCGTCGGAAAAGCACCACGTAGCCGGAATCTTTTACGGGCTCCCGCCTCTTGACCGAGGCAACTCGGGCGCGAAGTTGGCTAGCCGACGCGTCCAAGGGATGCTATAGATATAGTGTAGAAGGTTGTCTCTTTTTGGGGTTAGATGTTGCCATGAATAATATGGAGGTGAAGAAAGCAACTATGGAAAATGAGCTTAGGAATTTGGTAGCTTGAAAAATGAGATGAAACATTTTTCCCTCACCAAATTGAAACCTCTCATCCTCTCCCCTCAAGTGGCCGGCCCCTCACAAAGAATGGAGGAAAAAGAATGAATTTTTATCCAAGAGAACAAAGGGAATGAATGTATATGAAAATGGTCAAACCAATTTCCATTTCAATCCCCTCACTAACCATCATGAAAAAGCAAATGAATGGACAAGAATGGAATCTCATCATGAGCAATCTATCATAATGCCACCAAATTACAAAGGACCCCCCACAAAATGTTAATTGCAAACTTGCAATTAACACCCTCCATCAAAAGTCCGACCGAGAAGGAATGAAAGAAAACCGGCCGGAACGGAATGCAAACTGGAAACTTCAGAAAACTGATCCCGTAATAAATTACAGGAAAACCCCACAACCGCAAATACATGCCCGCATTTGTATTCCCACTGAACATAAATGCAAAGAGACAAAACTACACTATCTTATACTAGAATCCGGCTTAAGCCAAAGCCGGCTAGTAAAAACCGTCCGATCACGATCCGTGCAATACCGCACGTATCTGATCGAACCCTACCATATCTCCATACGGCCTCTACAGCGTTTCGCCTGAAACCTGAGTAACTGAGTGTGGTGGACTCTAAAGACTCGTCAATACCTTGGCTGTGGATTTAACCACTAGCACGTCAGAGGTATAAGCCAATACGTGACGGGCCACCAGGTATTGACCAAAAGGGACGTCGATGAGTGAACTCATCCTGACACCCTACTGAGCCTGTCAGTGACAATATCCGTACAGTCCGGTCCGTCCGTCTATGAGCATCGCATGGCGGGCCTAGGGGGTTGGTAAAAGTCAGACCCCCAAAAGCGGTACAAGTCGTGTCGGAGTGTAGCCCAGAACACCCTGAGATACTACTGGAATACCTACCAGCAAATCTCCTGCCTTGGCCAAGGACTTTTCATGTTCTGGCTCTCCTCGACACAGCGCGACCTCACCCCCAATACCGGGAGAGACGAACCCCTGCAGATCCGCTCACTGCCTCCATGTGGCTCGGGACTGTACCCAACTAAAACCTGTTTGCATGACTCCTTTGAGCCGTGGTAGGGTAGTAATCAAAGCACAGTGGGAACTCACACGAGACAAATGACGATCATGTAGGGTGTTTTTCGTCACCCTATTGAGATGGAAATACGCGCGCGCTTGTCAGGCGTATACTACAGATTCCCCCTGTCTAGGGTAGGCCGGGGTTTAATGATTGTGGGGATCCGAATCTCCGGCAGCCGCGGACTAAGCTGCCGTTAATTACCCCTCGCCTTTGGGGCGAGAGAACCTCCGATTAACGGGTTAAACTGGTCATGCGAACTCAATGTGCAGTGTACGTGTGTTGTGTTTTGAAAAGGGGGTTTTGGATATATCGGGAGCCACGCAGAGTTTTTACGGGGGTCCCGCTACCTGGATAGCGGGCTGGGGGTCAAGGGTGCTAGCAGCCCCCTTGCGGGGTGCGGGGCTGCGCCCCGTTAGAAATTTTTTTCTAACAGTGACAGTGTCGCGGAGTATGTGTATGTGTACATTTGTATACATATGTATATATATGAAAAAGGGGGAAAAAGACATCCAAAGGATGCGTGGGGCCAGCGCCTAGGCGCTTGAGCGCAAGCGCGCCACATGTCGGCACATGGGCGCTTTGCGCTCGAGCGCAGAGCGCTGGAGCGCAACGCGCCACGTGTCGGCACGTGGGCGACTTGCGCTCGGACGCTGAGCGCTTGGGCGCAAGCGCGCCACGTGTTGGCACGTGGGCGACTTGCGCTCGAGCGCTTGCGCTGGAGCGCAAGAGAGCCACGTGTCGGCACGGGGGCGACTTGCGCTCGAGTGCCACGTGTCGGCATGGGGGCGACTTGCGCTGGAGCGCTTGCGCTGGAGCGCAAGAGCGCCACGTGTCGGCACGGGGGCGACTTGCGCTCGAGCGCTTGCGCTGGAGAGCAAGCGCGCCACGTGTCGGCACGCGGGCGCTCTGCGCTTGAGCGCCGGCGAGAAAAAGAGGCTTTTAGCCTGAAAAAAAAAATTTCTCAGAAGAGAAATCAGAGAGGAGTTGGACTCCTGAGTGTGTTTTTCTTCTTTTTTGGGGGTTTAGTGGAAGATGTTCTTCTTCTTCCTCCTATGTTAGCTGGATCTTGAAGATCAAGAGCTGTGGGATTTTTTAAAAATCTTTTCTTTTTGAGATCAAATGGAAGATCTGAGTTCCCCTTTATGGGTTTTGTGGTGAAAAACTATTTAGTTTTGAAAAAGGAAGAGTAAAACTCTTGATTTAATTCAAAAGAAATAAAAAGGTTTTGGAACCTTAAAGGAGGAAGAAAGAGCTCAGATCTGAGACTTTTTTTGGAGAGAATGAAAAGTGTTTTTTTTCCATCATCATGTTGCCTTTTATAGGCTTACATATTTGCATATAGCCCCTTGGGCTTTACAAAATGGCATTTTACCTATCCCATGGCTCATGTGCCATTTCATTTTTGCATATAAGCCATGGGCTTTACAAAATATTGGCTTTATGCCCATTTTACATACATTCATGTATAAAAAAATTACATAATAATTATTTATTACATGATTTTGTCGTTGCCATGGGGAGGCTGCCCGTGGGCTTGACTTGGGCATGGGTCCACTTGACTTGGGCTTGGGCCCACCTAGCTTGGGGGTTGACCGTGACTTTGACTCGGTCAACCGGGGTGTAAATTTTTACCCCAACAAAGTGCCCCCCATCAATAAATGCACACCGCACATTTGAGTTGTGTGCATGAAATTGATGGATCTTGAAGCTGAATTTCGAGGTGGAACATCATTCCGGAGGCGAAGCATCATCCCAGGGAGCATGATTCCCGAGGATCGGAGCATCATTCCGAAGCGTGGAGCATAATTCCAGGGTCGGAGCATCATTCCGATTTGCGGAGCATAATTCCAGGGGATCGGAGCATCGTTCTGATGGGCGGAGCATAATTCCAAAATTCGGAGCATCATTCCGAAGGGCGGAGCATTATTCCAGAGTTCGGAGCATCTTTCCGAAGAGCGGAGCATAATTCCCGAGATCGGAGCATTGTTCCGATGGGTGGAGCATGATTCCAAAGTTCGGAACATCTTTCCGAAGAGCGGAGCATGATTCCAGGATTCGGAGCATCGTTCCGAAGGGCGGAGCATAATTCCATAGATCGGAGCATCATTCCGATGATCGGAGCATAATTCCAGGGTTCGGAGCATCTTTCTGAAGAGCGGAGCATAATTCCAGGGATCGGAGCATCATTTCGATGGGCGGAGCATGATTCCAGAAATCGGAGCATCATTCCGATGGGCGGAGCATAATTCCAGGATTCGGAGCATCATTCTGAAGAGCGGAGCATGATTCCAGGATTCGGAGCATCATTCCGATGGGTGACAGACATTCTAACCGAAGCATAATCTCGATGCGGAGGTTAATTCCCAGGCGAAGTATAATTCCGACAAGGGAGGCAAATATTCCGAGGCGAAGCATGATTTCGACACGGGGTATATTCAGAGACGGAGCATGATTCCGGCGCAGAGCTTGTTGGCTGACTTGATTCCGAGACGAAGTATAATTTCGACAGGGAAGACAGGTACACCGAGACGAAGCATCATTTCGACACGGGGTGTATTATAAGACGAAGCATAATTCCGACGAGGAGGTCGTTATCCCGAGGCGAAGCATGATTTCGACACGGGGTAAATTCTGGGACGAAGCATGATTCCACCGCAGAGGTTGTTGGTTTGATTTGATTTGGGTTGACATCAGCATCGCTACACTGGAATATGGTACCATGAGCGAATCATCATTTGTCATGAGAGGATTTGGGGATTGTTTTTTTTTTGTTTGGCATCAGCATCACTACACTGGAATATGGTACCAGGAGCGAATCATCATTTGCGTTTGCTTATTAGGAAACGATGGCTTAGGAGACAGGTTTTAGGTCCCTATCGTCTAAGACTTTTCAATTTTGTGAGCCGTAAGGGTCTCACAAAGCATTTTCTCCCTACAGGTCGTAAGGATCCCGTAAGTGCATTTTCTCCTTGGGAGTCGTGGGGACTCCCAAGTGTGTTGCTCCTTTGTGAGTCGTAAGGATCTCACGCGGGAATTTTTTCCTCACAAGGTCGAGAGGACTTTGCGAGTGCATTTCATCTCTTTTTCATAAGTTTGCGCCCTTTCGGATTTTCACAAACTCGCCGGCAGTCCTGCTGTTTTTACTCACGGAGCCCTTTCGGGTTTTCATCCGTGCCCATTTTGCATGTGGACATACCATTTTATTTATTTTATTTTATTTTTCAAAATTTTTTTTTTTGGACTTTGAATGCGGTCTCACCAGTAGGACTTAGGAGAGGTTAGGATTGTTTTACGCCCGTGGATTGTATACGGTTTTGCAGGATGTATGATCCAGACCGTAGGGCCGAAAAAATTTTTGGGGCTTTGTTGGCGTCTGTATCGCTGCACTGGAATATGGTACCAGGAGCGACTCATCATTCGCCGTTGGGGTATGGGATTTGGAATTTGGTTGGCGTCTGCATCGCTGCACTGGAATATGGTACCAGGAGCGACTCATCATTCGCCGTTTTGGAATTGGGGAGCGATGGCTTAGGAGACAGGTTTAGATCCCTATCGCCTAAGGCTTTTCAATTTTATGGGCCGTGAGGGTCCCATAAAAGCATTTTCTCCCTACGAGTCGTAAGGATCCCGCAGGTGTATTTTCTCCTTAGGAGTCGTGAGAACTCCTAAGTGTGTTTTTCCTTTATGAGTCGTAAGCATCCCACAAAGGTTTGTTCTCCTCATATATCGTGAGGACATATGAGTGGGTCTTCTCAATGGAGCATAATTCCAAAGGCGGAGACCAGCCGCGTAATTGGTGATTACGGTGGGGCATGGGTATGATGAGAATTATTTAAGCCCGTGGATTGTATACGATGGTCAACTTGGGGACCCACCGCAGGGCCGGGAGAATTTTGAGAAATTGGATTTTGGTTGGCGTCTGCATCGCTGCACTAGAATGTGGCACCAGGAGCGACTCATCATTCGCCGTTGTTTTTTTTGTTGTTTTTTTGTTTTACCGCGATTGCTCTATCATTTCAGCTTTTCTTATCGCGAAAATCGCGATTGCCCTATCATTTCGGCTTTTATTCGCGGTTGCCCCATCATTTCGGCTTTATTTTCATTTTCATTTTTACTCGCTGGTTTTTATTGCGAGTTGCCCCATCATTTCGGATTTTCTTTATTTTTCTTTTATTTACACATTTTTTTATATACACACATTTTTTTACAATCCCAGTTTAACGACTTAGAGGTCGACTGTTCCCAGTTTAATGACGTGGTGGTCGACTGTTCCCAGTTTAATGACGTGGTGATCGATTGTTTTCAGAGAAAGGCAGATGTCTGAGAGAATCGGTTCCACGAAGAACTTCGGTCTCCATTTGTATGAAATTGGCGGTTGCAGCTTGACTGTTTGTTAACACGCCTTTGGACAGTTCTATCTCTCCTGCCTTGTATTGCTTTTCGACCCAATCTTTGAAGACGAAGTAGTCCTCAATGGCATGACTATCACTCTGTGATAGGGGCAGTATTTGGGGTCGTCGGTCCTATTCGCTTTCTGCGGTCTTTTTGACTCTGGCAGTTGTAGACCGTTCTTCAGGGCGTCTTTGAATATTTTACGGATTTTGTCCCTTCTGAAGGAATAGACCTTATCCAGCTTCTCTTTCAGTGGAGATACT
The DNA here is from genome assembly GCA_030015575.1 of Agapanthus africanus. Taxonomy (NCBI): domain Eukaryota; kingdom Viridiplantae; phylum Streptophyta; class Magnoliopsida; order Asparagales; family Amaryllidaceae; genus Agapanthus; species Agapanthus africanus. The sequence continues at coordinate 43,260,281 of JASDDO010000004.1, read as the reverse complement.
CCTCTATCTCCGAACATTGGCTTCCGAGGCTGGTTGGCGCTAGGTCCGCTCATCCCTTGCTTATTTCGGTTAGCCGAAGTGTTGAAAGATTCAGAATCATCGGAGTTTCCGCTTTTGCGATTATCGTCCTTCCGGTTTCTCCAGGACCTATTGTTATTTTGAGAATCCGAGGAGGACTCCTGTTTTGAGCGCTCCAGCATCTGGACTTTCCTGGTCAGCTCTTGGAATGTTTTGAGACCCGCGGTGCATAAAAACGGGGCCATCCAATTGTTGAGATTTCCGACGAGGAGACTGACAGATTGGTCCTGCTCTATCGGCGGTTCGCATTTGATGGAGAGATTGCGCCATCGGGTTATAAAATCCGTGCTGCTTTCGTCGCTCTTAGGCTTGGTCCTTACGAGCTCGGCAATGGTAATCTTATCGCTGACGCTCATGAAGCTCTGCCGAAACAGAGACTCCATTTGGACAAAAGTTGTGACGGAGCCATCCGGTATGCTCGCGTACCAGTCGAAAGCAACATCGGTCAAGCTATTAACGAACTGGCGGAGGAGAAGCGCATCATTGCCCCCAGTATTCCCGCATGAGGCTTTGAAGTGGGCGATATGCTGATTCGCATTTCCCGTCCCATCGAATCTTCCGAATTTGGGGATGACATAGCCGCTAGGAAATTCTACCAGATCATACTGAGCAGGATATGGTCTCCCACTACTGCTGATATCTTTTTGCGCTTCGGCTTCGGCCACCAATGTTTTGACTTTGCTGGTAACCAAATCCATGATTTGATCTTGAGTTAGCGGGCTACTGTCATCGGTAGCCAAGACATTTCCCGAGATAGGATGCGACTGGTTTTCATGTAGTTCGCCCACTTTTGGATTTGAGGGAATAGGCGTCGACTGCTTTGGGACACCACTTCCCGATTCACGAGCAGAGCCCTCCGCTTGATTGGGCGGCTGAGAGGTAAGTTGGGCCGTGAGCCGTAAGACGACATTTGTCAAGTCGTCGATCTTTGAGTAGAGCTTGTCCATCTCCTTGTCTTTGCTTTTGAGCTGCTTTCGGAGCTCTTGAAGCAGCTCTTGCTCTGCGGTCCTGGGATGGAAAGTCGGCTCTTCAACGCTTTCCGAGCCCAACTTCTCATGGACCGAAGGGTCTTTCCGCCTATCATCCTCATCAAGAGGGTTTTCATCACCCAGCAGAGGCGGCTGTTCTTGGGAAGCGGCCACCACATTCAAGCCAGATTGGGTTTGAGATGTGGTAGCCCCGTCCTTGCTCTTGCTGCGCGTGCCCACCGTGTAGACAGTGTGGACTACATACCCAGCCATTTCCTCATCTTCGGCGGGGTAACCCTGTTCTTCGAACCTCATGAGGTTCAGCCTGGCAGGAGCCCTAGCCCTTTTGTTGGCTCTATATCTGAGCCTTTTCTCCCTCAGCTTCTCGATTTTGAAGGCTTGGCGGGCATCCGCTACCCGGGAAGCCATTGTGAGTTGATCAGCGGGGAGCTTAGAGAAGACACCCGATCGAGCATTTGTCAGGGGCACCGCTGGAGCTTGCTCGGGACGCGTTGTAGCTTTGTTGGTGTTGATGGCCTTGCCCCCAGCTGGGGCCAAGGAAAGTCGTTCAGATACCGACTTGCGTTTAGGTTGGGGCGCCCTTAAGATCGCCACATTTGGTCTCTTGCCTTTCGAGACCAGTTTGTCTGCCACCGGGGCTTGAGGAGCTGGGATGGTGCCAACTGGCATGAACATAATAGAGCCGAATGGTAGAAGCGGCTCCTCCCATTGTCGCCCGAGACTGGCCGGAAGGACCGTCCTAGAGTCTATCCTCATCGTGTAGGAGACGGGAGCTGAGTTCATCATCGAAGATATCGTCGGAAGGTGATTGTTTGAAAATCTGCATGAAAAAGCATTATTTTTAGTATAAATACAGTTATGTATATTGATTGAGTTCGCATGAACGCTTAACCCGAAATATGGGAGGAGAGATTGGTCCCACCGGGCGTGCCAGAATCTGTAGGGTGTTTTTCGTCACCCCATTGAGATGGGAATACGCGCGCGCTTGTCAGGCGTATACTACAGATTCCCCCTGCCTAGGGTAGGCCGGAGTTTAATGATTGTGGGGATCCGAATCTCCGGCAGCCGCGGACTAAGCTGCCGTTAATTACCCCTCGCCTTTGGGGCGAGGGAACCTCCGATTAACGGGTTAAACTGGTCATGCGAACTCAATGTGCAGTGTACGTGTGTTGTGTTTTGAAAAGGGGGTTTTGGATATATCGGGAGCCACGCAGAGTTTTTACGGGGGCGGGCTGGGGGTCAAGGGGGCTAGCAGCCCCCTTGCGGGGTGCGGGGCAGCGCCCCGTTAGAAATTTTTTTCTAACAGTGACAGTGTCGCGGAGTATGTGTATGTGTACATTTGTATACATATGTATATATATGAAAAAGGGGGAAAAAGACATCCAAAGGATGCGTGGGGCCAGCGCCTAGGCGCTTGAGCGCAAGCGCGCCACATGTCGGCACATGGGCGCTTTGCGCTCGAGCGCAGAGCGCTGGAGCGCAACACGCCACGTGTCGGCACGTGGGCGACTTGCGCTCAGACGCTGAGCGCTTGGGCGCAAGCGCTCCACGTGTCGGCACGTGGGCGACTTGCGCTCGAGCGCTTGCGCTGGAGAGCAAGAGCGCCACGTGTCGGCACGGGGGCGACTTGCGCTCGAGCGCTTGCGCTGGAGCGCAAGAGCGCCACGTGTCGGCACGGGGGCGACTTGCGCTCGAGCGCTTGCGCTGGAGCGCAAGAGCGCCACGTGTCGGCACGGGGGCGACTTGCGCTCGAGCGCTTGCGCTGGAGAGCAAGCGCGCCACGTGTCGGCACGCGGGCGCTCTGCGCTTGAGCGCAAGCGCACCACGTGTCGGCACGCGGGCGCTCTGCGCTTGAGCGCCGGCGAGAAAAAGAGGCTTTTAGCCTGAAAAAAAAATTTCTCAGAAGAGAAATCAGAGAAGAGTTGGACTCCTGAGTGTGTTTTTCTTCTTTTTTGGGGGTTTAGTGGAAGTTGTTCTTCTTCTTCCTCCTATGTTAGCTGGATCTTGAAGATCAAGAGCTGTGGGATTTTTTAAAAATCTCTTCTTTTTGAGATCAAATGGAAGATCTGAGTTCCCCTTTATGGGTTTTGTGGTGAAAAACTATTTAGTTTTGAAAAAGGAAGAGTAAAACTCTTGATTTAATTCAAAAAAAATAAAAAGGTTTTGGAACCTTAAAGGAGGAAGAAAGAGCTCAGATTTGAGACTTTTTTTGGAGAGAATGAAAAGTGTTTTTTTTCCATCATCATGTTGCCTTTTATAGGCTTACATATTTGCATATATCCCCTTGGGCTTTACAAAATGGCATTTTGCCTATCCCATGGCTCATGTGCCATTTCATTTTTGCACATAAGCCATGGGCTTTACAAAATATTGGCTTTATGCCCATTTTACATACATTCATGTATAAAAAAAATTACATAATAATTATTTATTACATGATTTTGTCGTTGCCATGGGGAGGCTGCCCGTGGGCTTGACTTGGGCATGGGTCCACTTGACTTGGGCTTGGGCCCACCTAGCTTGGGGGCTGACCTTGACTTTGACTCGGTCAACCGGGGTGTAAATTTTTACCCCAACAGATCCCAGGTCGATGAACTAACCTGTACACATGTCACCAGGGAACTGCTATCTGACGTCTGGTATAAATCCAACTAGCAGGTTCCCGGCGAGTCCTGTCCGGTGTACTCATAACCCAATGAGCACCTGTATACATCTTAGGTGAACCAACTGACACCAGTGGCTTGTGAGACTGGCCACCGCCCCTCGTCGGGGTCTCTACTGTATACACTAGTCTACTCTGGAGTATCGATGCCCTGTCTCGAAACTCCCACGACTAGGGACCATTTAAGGATGTGCTTATAGACTACCAGCTCCCACGTATATGATCGCCCTCATACTGCCGGTAGTCAAGCAAGAATCCTAGGGGCTCTATCAACGTGCAATAGTGACCTGTAAGGTCACCTAAAGCAGTACACGATGATAAAGGTAAACCAGATAGCATACTATCATCTTGAGTAAGACTGTCCTACTGGGACAGGTCCTCCCCTCAATCATTGCAATCACGTGCCTGTGATCCAATAATTGACTCTGAGGGCACTATCTCCAACAGTAACCCTGCTCGGCCCGTCCTTAGTAGGCCTCTTACGGCCCCTCCCGCGCTAAGGATCAAAGCCCTCACCAAGAGGCAACCGGGCCTGCCCTTGTTCGGTTATCCCTGGCTGGTTGTTCCCTACCTCGCAACGCCAGGGATCTAAGCCCTCACTAAGAGGCAGCCCAGCGGCTACCCTGCTCGGCTATCCCTGGCTGGTAGTTCCCTACCTCTCAATGCCAGGGATCTAAGCCCTCACTAAGAAGCAGCCCAGCGGCTACCCTGCTCGGCTATCCCCGGCTGGTAGTTCACTACCCCACGGCGCTAGGGATCTAAGCCCTCACTAAGAGGCAGCCCAGCGGCTACCTTGCTCGGCTATCCCCGGCTGGTAGTTCCCTACCTCGCAATGCCAAGGATCTAAGCCCTCACTAAGAAGCAGCCTAGCGGCTACCCTTCTCGGCTATCCCCGGCTGGTAATTCACTACCCCACGACGCCAGGGTTCTAAGCCCTCACTAAGAGCCATCCCAGTGGCTACCCTACTCGGCTATCCTCGGCTGGTAGTTCCCTACCTCGCAACTCCAGGGATCTAAGCCCTCCTCACGAGGCCACCGAGTTTCTTCCTGCTCGGCGCATCCGCAGCGGGCATCCTCCTGCCCATCAGACGCTGGGGATCTGAAGTCCTCATTGCGAGGTTGCCGAGTTTCTTCCTGCTCGGCGAATCCCCAGCGGGCAGCCTCCTTCCCATCAAACGCCGAGGATTTGAATCCCTCATCGCGAGGCCGCCGAGTTTCTTTCTGCTTGGCGCATCCCCAGCGGGCAGCATCCTGCCCATCAGACGCTGAGGATCCGAAAACCTCTTCGTGAGGCGGCCAAGTTTCTTCCTGCTCGGTGCATCCCAGCGGGAAGCCTCCTGCCCATCAGATGCCGAGGATCTGAAGCTCTCTTCGCGAGGCCGCCGAGCGCATCCCCAGCGGGCAGCTTCCTGCCCATCAGACGCTGAGGATATGAAGCCCTCTTTCCGAGGCCCTACAAAGACACGGATCCAAGACCCGCCGAATAAACTCATACTCAACGTGCGATCATCGCCTCAACTCCGACAAAGGGAGGATACCGACCTTCCCACACTCGTCCTTCGTTCGACTCATACTCGATGCGCGACAATAAGAACGCCGTGTAGTCCCCGAACAATCCACCACGAGGAATTACCAGCGCCAAGCTGCACAGAAAGAACCAAGCAGTCCACCCTCGACGCGACCCACAAATAGATCGGGACGAGAGTGGGGGGAGGATAATGATAATGCTAAATAACGGTAATTCCTTAGATCATGACACGTGTCGGATGACGTGTCACATGCGTAAGCCAGTTAGGCCCCTGAGGACCACAGAGGGGGAACCAGTGTGCTAAAGTGGGGGGCTTCCCACGAACCCCATCTCCAAGGTTGCACCCTACTCCTTGCCTCCAAGCATTTCAGTAGCCTGGCCAACTGTCCTTTTGCTCTACTCCGAGCTAACATGGGCCTGAGCCTTTCTTTGGGCTGAGCTTCCTCGCCTTCCCGGCCCGTCTCCGGGCTACCGTAGAACCTAGATACTTCGGCCTCCCGCTCGTCCCCGAGCCTCCCGCCGAGCTCATATTCCTCGGTCACATCGACCGACCAACAGCACCTATCGCAGGCACAACCGTCTCACCTCCGTGAATCTCGCCATACTCTAGATATCCGCCGGCCACGTCCCGCGTTCCACGCCATCACGATCCCTCATTAACGAGCCTGTCTCGCCATTAATGGAAGATCCCGCCTATCACGCGGGCGTAACTCCGGGAGCGTAACGGCCGGCGTGATTCCCGCGCCTTCCTTCCTGTTGCCACCACTATATAAACCCCTTTCCAGATGGATCAAGTTAAGGAATTTCTCCCCACTAGGCCGTTACTCTGCTTAAATATCCGGTCTAACTTGATCGTTAGAGGGTCCTCGGTGGTACAACCACCCCAGGACTTCCTTACAGGTAGCTCGGCCACCACAACCTAAAACCCATTGAGACTCCATATGCTTCAGGAGGCAACCTCCAACTCAATCCCAGCCGTCCATCGTCGCTCCCAGCAGATCTACGGAAGGTAACATCTTGACGTTATACGACGCATGTCACTCCCTAATTCTAGATTCTCCAATGAAGCACATGCTCTGAACAAGCTAACAAGAGTGACCCCATCGAGCTCGAATTCATGTCCCTTCATCTCCAAGAACATTTCTATAGAAGATATCGGCTGCTCATTTTGTAAATACCCCCCAATAATCCAATTCCACATAATTACATTCCTCTCGCTGGACATATCAAAAACTCGTCTTGCATCCTCTAAAACATGACATTTTGCATACATGTTGATCAAAGAACTCGCAACAAGAACACTCGAATCCAAACCAAGCCTAATCGCCTCACAATGCACAACTCGGCCTTCATCAAGAGCCATTAGGCTAGCAATAACACTCAATACACTTCCTAATGTAGACCGAGTAGGCTTCAAATCACGTGTTCTCATTTCACTATACAGTTCTAGCGCTTTATCCTCATACCCATACTTCAAATGCCCGGAAATTATCGCATTCCAAGCCACAACATTTGGAAACGGCATATTCATACACAAACCCGGTGCATTTTCCAATTGCCCAAGACTCACACGAGCGGTTATAATTGTGACAAACGTGACATAATCTGGCTTCATCCCTAAAGTTTGCATTCTTGAAAATAACTTCCAAGCCTCTTCGCCTTTCCCAATCCTAACATAACCCTCGATCATCATAGTGCAAGAAATCATGTCAAGGCATTCAATACAATAAAAAATAGAGCGAGCATCAAAAGTAGAGCCGCATTTAACGCACATATTGATCAAAGAGCCCTCGCAAAACGAATTAGAGTCCAACCCATATTTAATAATTTGGCAATGCACGACACTGCCTTAAAGTAACGTAACCGTTCTCGCAAAGGCGGTAAGAACAGTGGCGAAACCGAATTGATCCGACAAACACCCAGCTCGATGCATAAACGCATCAAAAACGTCCTCAAACAACCCCTGTTTCGAGTAAGTGGACATGATCGAGTTCCACACCGGCGTAGTCCTTTCCTCGAGAAGGCTAAAGACTTTTCTCACGGAACCCAGGTCGCCCTTCTTCGAGTAAAGATCGACGAGGGCGTTTTCGAGGCTTCTGATGAGCCTATACCTGAGGACGAGGATCCGGCCATGGAAGATCCTGCAGTTTGATGATGGTTGCGTCCATTGAGGGATTTTGTCGAATGGCTTGCGGGCGTGAGAGAGAACGAGGCTCTTGAGCATTGGGTGATGAGGAGATTAGTGTATGAGTGAGGGGATTCTAGAGAGAGAGGAATGGGATTGAATTTGAATGAGGGATGAGGTTGATGAAGCCTGCATTTAAAGTTGGGCGGAAAGGCATGGGTTTGGATGTTTTTTCTTTTGTTCGTGATGATGCTCATAAGTGGGAATTCCTCATATCACGACACGTAGCGGAAGACGTGTCATCCATGTAAGCCCGCTAGATTTCTGAAGGCTACGGAGCTGGAATAGGTATGATGCATTAGGAACATTCCTCGGCACCTCGTCTCCGGGATTGCATCCGACCTTTTGGAGACCTTCCCGGAATACCTTCTGTAGCAGTCAGCTAACAGCTCACCTTCGAGCAATCCTACAACCGAGCTTCCACGGCCTCCTTGCTCTTCTCCGAGCTGCTACAGAGCCGAGCTTCCTCGGCCTCCTTGCTCTTCTCCGAGCTGCTACAGAGCCGAGCTTCCTCGGCCTCCTTGCTCATCTCGAGCTGTTACAGAACCGAGCTTTCTCGGCCTCCTCGCTCGCCTCCAAGCTATCCACCGATCCGAGCTTCCTCGGCTCCCCTGTTCAGCCGAGAGCACAGACACTAAGCGCCCCCGTAACGGCTCCCTATATCTGGCCAAAGCGAGATATCCGCCGCCCCACATTCCGCGTCCCACTCTGGCACATCCCACCATTAATGAGCGGATTCCGTCATCAACGCGGGCATAACGAAGGGGCGTAACAAACGACGAGAATCTCGTGCCAGCTCGCTCTATGCGACCGCTATATAAACCCCTCTTCGAGACGAATCAGGTAACTTGAATTCATTCCAATATGCCGCTACTCTGCCCTTATTCCACGGTACTAACTTGATCGTCGGAAGGTCCTACGGTGGTCACCCACCCCGAGACTTTCTTTGCAGATTGCTCGGCGTCAATATCAACCCATTGAGATCCACACACTTAACTCTTAAATCAAATCTCAGCCGCACAAATCCGCTCGTGCCTGATCGACGGAGGATAACATCTGAGGGAGATCACAACCTCCATCAGCTCGTGGGATTTCTTTTCCTTAAAAAGTAGAACAGTGACCAACTTGTTGCGCCATGTTATGATGAGAAATTATTAGGGGTGCCGGATGTAACGCATCCAAGCTAAAAGAGAGTGGGGAGTCCCGGCCAGTCTTGGATAGTCGTTTGAGGCCAATACTTCTATTTTCTCTCTCTTGACCGTGTATATACGCCCGACACATGGAAAAGGGGGGGGGGGGGTGTTTCGGGAAGACATGGACAGTTTGTGGGGTCCACATTTCTATTTTTTCTCTATCTCATGGGTGGGTACAGCCGGAATAATTTTTCCATTTTCACAAGTTACTATTTATATGGGCTGTTATTTTAAACACAAAAACACCCAATGTAATAACTAGATTGTACTTTGGGAGTCAAAAAAATCTGTTTCCTTTGAGCATGAAGTATATTGGTCAGAGCTTTTTTTCCTTCTCGAGTGACAAGTTTATGGGAGTATTTTTTTGTTTGGAGATTAAGTTATTTTTTGGAGTTGAAAAATTATTGTGGTTTGAACATCTATGGTGAGAATAAACCACGTCATCCCAAACAACATATTAATATGTTATATTAATAATTATTAAAGTAATCATATCTATCGGAGGTAACCATATCTAGTTTTATTTTTTTATTATTAAAAATGTTATATGGCAAGAGTCAATCCAAGAGTTGGGTCTAAAAAGAGTTGGTCTCAGCTCTTGGTTTTGATGTGATGATGTTGTGGACCCCTTAGTGAGTGCGGCTCCGATAGAATCCGCATTTGATACAAAAAGGTCGAAGCGACTTATCCACCGTCCATAGTGTAACACATCGACAGTTGAGATTTAAAAAGAATAAAAATTAATCTAAAAATAGTAATAAGTTTTTTCTTTTAATCTCAACCGTTCATATATTGCAATGGACAGTGGATAAGCCGCTTTGACCTTTTCGCATCAAATAGGAATTATACCAGAACCGCATTCCTCCCAGGTCAATAATTTTACTCAATGAAACAAACCCTGACTCCAAACTTAAGAGAACAAGAAAAATTGTTGACCCCATTGACTCCACACTCGGCCTCTAGTTCATGAAATAAACATCCCCTTCGCAGGTGAAAACTACTATAGAATACTCCTGCTGTTAATTCCTTGCCTTGGATATTGTAATCAAAGAGACTAGTATCCTACATGTGTGATGCATCTATTTAGTAAAATAAGGTTTTTATATGGATATTCTCGTTATCTTAAACTAAAAGTCTATAAGGAATCTATTATCCTAACTATATATCTTTAAAACCCTTTATTAATTCGTTCAACCTTTTCCCCGTATTTTGTTTTGATCATGTTTTGCCTAATTTAAGTAGTTCCTGATTCTATTTTAATTTTATGTTTGTATTTTTTTCTCAATTATTTTTTGTTTTAAAATTTTATTAAAATTCCACATGGCATCCATATGTTGCATGTTTGTCACGCTTCGCTTTCCAGAAGACGGTAACGATACGTGACGAGACCCGTAATGTATTTACTATGAGAAGATCATTTCTCTTAATAAATGTGTTAAGCGTATGTAAGCAACATTACAATAAGTAAGAATAACAAGGGTAATTAAAATAAACAGCAATTTTATTTACATTCAAATTTAAGTACAATATCTGAAATAAAAGATACAATACTGGAAAGCCTAAACAGTGGCTTACAAAAGATAAAAACGGAAAAAGAAACTAGTAATCTGGCTGGTCAGTAAGCAGCTCGAAGTCTTGGCTGGGCTCGATGTAACAACTCTGAAATCTCTGTACAGAAATTTTTCTGTTAATATATAGAAAAGAGTTTGACAGCCTGTGTATGAGTTATAAGATAGAATTGTTTAATAAAAGCAAGAAGTAACTTGTAGCTCACTGATAAAACCTCTGCATTGCTGTGACGTAGCCTGTGTGTTCGATTCCCATCAGACACAATTATTTTTTTCTGATTTTTCTTTTTAATTTTTGGAAGCCCAAGAGTTGCCTGTACAATACACGGGGAAAGAAAAAGTTTCAGAAAAATCAAACATGTGCAAAATGGAGTAAATACAGAAAAACGCATATGCCACGAATCTCGAGGCAATTGCCTCACATCCGACCGGCCAAAATGCCCAAAGGGCCGGCCCCAACGGTCCGATCTTCACTAATCTCCTCCGTGCTTTGCACACTCGTCTCTTCAGCTCCTCTCAACTCTCCTGCACTGTTTAATTTTCTTGCAATCAAACAGAATCATTTTTAATGATTTTTAATCCAAATTGTTAATTCCCAAACCATAATTCTCTACTATAAATACCACCCCATATTTTAGCTCGGCACCATTCTGAAAATTCTAATAAAAATTCCCTCAAAAGTTTCTAAGTGCAAGTAGAGTAAAGTGGAGTTAGCGAACAAGCTTCTTCTGTCGAAAATCGAAATCGATTCCGGAGCTCCCGCGACACCACGGAGTTCATCCCCTCTTCCTTAACCTCTTCTTGATACATTCAAACTGTAAGTCTCTCCCAACTCTCCTCCTTTTATTGAAATTCATTTTTAAATCTTATATCGGTAAAGTGGAATTATTACCGATATTCTTTTTCTAAACCCTAGAAACTCCCTTTTCCTTTATAATTTGGTCAATCTAATTTTACCACATTACTTGCAATCTTAAATACCAATGTCTAGATTCAAGTTTAACCAAGAATCTCATGTGAAACAACCATAATTAAATTTTTTCATTAAAATACCTTGAACTTTATTATTACTTCTTTTCGTTTTTGTTAAAATTATACCTTTAGGAAAAACTTCACGGGGTAACGACCCACCCCATACGTAAACTTTGGTTTCATAGCACGATACCTATTTGTATGTATATTTGTTTAGAAGATTAATCTTTACAATAAAATACCACATACTTTAAAATCGGATTTCTTTTAAAGCGGTATTTCGTATTTCTTTGCAATTATGCATCTACAATTCTTGTTAGGGGACCCGCTAATGGATGGTGCAGATTATCGCACATCCTGGGGATAGTAGAGTGAGATGCAGCACTCCTCACGGAGTATTCGATCTCGAAAGGATATAAAATACGATTTTTAAGAAATGCGAACTTTCTAAATAAAACTAATTTTCTAAAAATTAAAATTATATAAAATTATAAATCCGTATTTTCATTATATTATGAAACTATATTTTTATAAATGAAAGATTAAAAAATGTCAATAAAGTATCATCAAGTTACTAAAAAGGGTTAGTTTTCAATAAAATACAATAAACTTTTAAAAGCCAGGTATTTATCATTAAAATACCTCAATCTTTAAAACGCATACTCATGAAAACCCTAAGTAATATAAATCACCCTCGAGATTTTATTTTTAACTATATTAAAAATATTTTTTCATAAAACCCTCTCGAGATATACAAAATAATATTTTAAGGATTCTAGTAAATATGGGTTTAAGCGGGATCAATTCTCTTGAGCCCCAGAGAGCCGGAGAAAGTAAGTGCTTTCCTATTAAGGTTAGACAAATAACGGAGTTATCAATGGCAATTGTCTTGGAAAAAGACACAAATCCTGCCGTTCATGTGCAGCAATTGTCGATAATTCCCGAACCTAAGAATTCAAGAGTTAAATCAGTTTACAAGTGTCTGACTCAGTCTGGGTCCAACCTCAAATCTGAATCCAAAATCAAACACGAATATTTGATCATGAACATGAATATTCGAATTCAAATATCAAATTCAAACATGTATACTTGATTTGACCTGACCGAATCATGGTTATAACTTGACATGACTGCATGAATATATGATTACATTCTGAATATGAACTTGAACATTTTGTATCCATGGTTTCGGCCAAGACTTGTAAACATAATCTATACAATACATTACGCGGGGATAAATGGGTAGATTGGTACGGAACGTATATCGTGGCACGAGAGGTCACTTAAAAGGCACCTACATGAATTCACGTGTCGTTGTCCCGTGGGTTATGACGGGGCCTTGTACTACATGTTACCATAGTCTATGGGGGTAAGATGGACTTCTCTCGTATACATGAATACTTTTTTTTTATCAAACTATAAATAACCACGTTAGAATAACTATCCTATACCTATAATCGGTCATATACAACTTTACCTGTTCATTTCACTTTATACACTATCTTCTCTTTTTTCTTTTGGGTCTTACGGAGTGTTTGTTCACTGACGACATTCCTTTTTGTTTCTTTCTTTGGAATGTTCATCAGGAGGACCGGACTCTGAGGAGATAGAGCCGAGTCAGGAGGAATTGGACCGGCTTACCGCTCAGCCTGACTACTAGTTCCTCTGCATTTACTTTCAGTATGCCATTGTTTAGCTATTTTCTTTTGATTATTGTATCTTTTATTTCAAACAGTTGTATGTAAATAAAGTTGTTGTTTCATTTTATTCTCTTGTCATTCTTGTTCATTTTTATATATTGCTTAATTACACTTAACGTATTTATTTCATAGTAAATACGTTGCGGCCTGCCACATCACCGTTTCCATCTACTGGGAAGCGGGACGTGACAGGTTTTGATGGCGTCCCATGCAGGTCAGTTCTGCATGAAGTCTTAAGCAATATATCACAAGAATTATAAGAATCAGCAACTATACATTCCTTACATTTCAAATTTCTTGAATCTATCCTAACCATTCATTTTTCTATCAAGGTAATGGATTCTCCGAACAACACCGGCACGAATGTCAATGGCAATACCCCACCGTCTACTCTACCGCCACCACCTACCGTTGCAACTCCTATCAATGAGCAAACGGTACTGCTTGAGGCCATTAAGAGCCTATTGGAGGGTCGGCAGCAATAGACTGTTGTCCTCACGCACCGTCCCGAAGCTGAGGCACCTGGAGTCAAGTAGTTTCGGGCACTGCACTCAAAACACTTCTCGGAAAAAGAGAGCCCACTTGAAGCAGAAGAATAGGCCCAAGCGACCGAAGATGATCTGGCAGCCGCTCAAGTGTCAGATATTGTCTGGATGAGAGTTTCTAAGTTGCAACCGACCGACAATGCAAGAATCTGGTGGAAGGCTGAGGAAAGCTGACTCACACAGCTAATTTAGTGGAAGAAATTTCGCAATCTCTTCGATACAAAGTTCTTTCCTGAGACTGCCTGTTTCGAGATGGAACAAAAGTCCATCCACCTATAACAAGGTTCTATGTGGGTAAAATCGGTGGATGAATATGATGCTGAATTCATCATGCTTAGTAGGTAAAGAATTCGTATCAAATATTGTTCCGTTAAAACACATCACTATCCTGACATCAACATCTTATCAGGTTCGCGGCACATTTGATTCCGACTGATGAGATTCGGGCCAGACGATTCCAACATGGCTTATACCCGGAGATTCAAGCGGTTTTAGCCACAGGCGACTACCCGACTCATGAACTCGCCCTGAAGGCAGAACGTGGCTACGAAGTTGTGGTTAAGAAGAAGGGTAAGCCCCAAACAGCTGGAATCAAACGCCCTGCCACACAATTGACAGGAGGAGCCTCTTCTACGCCGACCTTTGCACCCAGGAGACCGGGAGGATCACTTAACCGGTCCAGTCCAGATTTTTGTTTCTACTGCAAAAGAACTAGACACCTGGTGAAGGACTGCAGGAGTAAAAATGGCATGCGTTTGGTTTATGGCGCATCCACTCACGCTATAGGAGCATGTCCATATCGTTTCAACACATCACCGGCACCCAGACCCGCAATTACAGCCCCGCAGCGGCCAGCCATTCAAGTTCCTGCACCCCGCCTAGCTCTCCCTGCACCACCTCCATATGGACCACCTGCACAGCCTCAACGCCAATTCCATCAGGCACAGAAAAACATGCCCTAAGGGCAGAGAAATGTGCCCCAAGGATAGACGAATGTGCCTCTGGTAAGGAGGAATGTACCAAGACGTCAGGCTTTTACAATGACGGTCGAGGAGGCCGAAGCCACAGGATAAGTCATCACTGGTAACTCCCCAATGCTTTCAAATATTTTCAATCCTGGAGTATCACTATATTTTTCCTATATCTAAACCCAATATCACACAACTTAAGTACTATACTAGTAGCCACCCTTCCTGCACTCGCACTTTTCGACACTGGAGCTTCACACTGCTTCATATCCCAACGATTCATGAGAACGCATGCGATTCCCGTGAAGCCACTCATTTCAAACTGGAATGTCAGTTCCGGGAATGAAGTCTTGAAAGCAACTATGGGGTTTGATCAGTGTCCAATTGTAGTTTGCGGAAGAGAATTCTACGCAAATTTCAAAGTACCGGACATACCAAATTTCGATGTTGTGTTAGGAATGGATTGGCTGGGAGTATTCTATGCTACTATTGACTGCCGTCAAAGGAGAGTAGTATTTGAGATACCGGATGACACAGTCTTCTATTTCAAAAGTGGAGATAGAACTTTGGAGCCAGGAAGATACCATGCTAAACCGAAGAATGCAGAAGTGTTTTCTCTACCGGCAGAAGAAGAAAAGCCCGAAGTAGTTCGAGAGTTAGAGGATGTGTTCCCTGAAGACATATAAGATTTGCCTCCCGATCGAGCTCTTGAGTTTAGTATTGATTTACAACCTGGTGCGCAACCTGTAATCAAAGCTCCATACTGGTTAAGTCCAGAAGGATTGAAAGAGATCGGCATTCAGTTGGACGAACTCCTGAAGAAAGGTTCGATCTGACCCAGTACTTCAAGTTGGGGATCTCCGGTATTACTCGTGAAGAAGAAAGAAGGTTCATACAGGATGTGTGTGGATTATCGAGCTCTGAACAAAGTGACGATTAAAAACAAGTATCCATTACCGCACACCGATGATCTTTTCGATTAGTTAAGTGGGTCTTGTGTATTTTCAAAACTAGATATTCGTTCGAGTTATCATCAGGTGAAGGTCAAAGAGTCCGACATTCCAAAGACGGCGTTTAGGACTCGATATGGTCATTATGAATATCTCGTAATGCCATTTGGAGTGACCAATACACTTTCCATCTTTATAAACCTGATGAACCAAGTTTTCCGAGAGTACTTAGACAAGTGCGTTGTCAACTTCATCGACGACATCCTGGTGTATTTAAAGGATCAGAAAGAACACGCAGAGCACTTACAGATTTTCCTGGAGATATTGCGACAACATCAGCTTTATGCCAAGTACAGCAAGTATGAATTTTGGCTAGATCAAGTCGGATTTCTCGGACATATCATTTTAGGCGAAAGAATCCCAGTGTAGGGTGTTTTTCGTCACCCCATTGAGATGGGAATACGTGCGCTCTTGTCAAGCGTACTACATATTCCCCCTGCCTAGGTTAGGCTGGGGTTTATTGATTGTGGGGATCCGAATCTCCGGCAGCCGCGGACTAAGCTGCCGTTAATTACCCCTCGCCTGTGGAGCGAGGGAACCTCCGATTGACGGGTCAAACAGGCCATGCGAACTCAATGTGCAGTGTGTGTACGTGTTTTGAAAGGGTTTTAGATATATCGGGGCCCCGTAGAGTTTTTACGGGGGTCCTGCTGCCCGGATAGTGGGCTGGGGGTCAAGGGGGCCAGCAGCCCCCTTGCGGGGTGCGGGACAGTGCCCCGTTAGAAATTTTTTTCTAACGGGAACAGTGTGGTGGAGTATGTGTTTGCGTGCATATATATATATACATATACATATATATATATACATATACATATATATATATAAAGGAAAGGGCATCCATAGGCTGCGTGAGAGAAGGTGCCAGTGCCTCACGTGAGCGGCACGCAAGCGCTTAAGCGCTTGGGCATTGGCACTAGCGCATTTGGCGCGAGCGCTTTGGGCGCTAGCACCCCACGTGCCCGGCACGTGGCGCTATGTGCCCGGCACGTGGGCGCTCGGGCGCTGGCGCTTTAGGCACTCGGGCGCTGGTGCTTTGGGCGCTCGGGAGCTGGCGCTAGCGCCCTACGTGCCCGGTACACTGGCGCTAGCATTTTGGGCGCTAGGGTGCTAGCGCGTTAGGCGCTAGCGCCTCATGTGCCAAGCACGTGGGCGCTCGGGCGCTGGGCGACAAAAAGGGACTTGGTGAGGGGGCTTCTCCCTTGAGCCCTGGATCTCCTCCAAAGTAGGATTTTCGGAGACGGGTCTCTTTCTTCCTCCTCTGCTGGCCGGATCTTGAAGAACAAGAGATATGCGATTTAAAAATCTCCCTTTTTTGAGATCTAATGGAAGATCTGGGCCCCCCTTTGTGAGTTTTGTAGTGAAAAACTATTTAGTTTTGGAAAAGGAAGAGTAAAACTCTTGATTTAATTCAAAAGAAATGAAGAAGGTTTTAGAACCTTCTGGAAGGAGAAGGAGGCACAGGAACCCTAGTTTTTGGGGAGAATGAAAAGTGTATTTTTTATTCATCATCATGTTGCCTTATTTAGGCTTACACATTTACATATAGCCCATTGGGCTTTATAAAATGGTATTTTGTCCTTCCCATGTCTCATGTGCTATTTCTTTTTGAACATAAGCCATGGGCTTTACAAAAATTTGGCTTTATGCCCATTTTGCTTACATTCATGCACAAAAAATTACATAAAAATTATTTGTTACATGATTTTTATTTTGGCATGGAGAGGCCGGCCGCGGGGCTCGACTTGGGTATGGGCCCACTTGCTTGGGCTTGGGCCCGCTTACTTAGGGTTGACCTTGATTTTGACCCGGTCAACTGGGGTGCAAATTTTGACCCCAACAAAGTGCCCCCCATCAATAAATACACACCGCACATATGAGTTGTGTGCATGAAATTGATGGATCTTGAAGCTGGACTTCGAGGTGGAACATCATTCCGGGGGCGGAGCATCCCTCGGGGAGCATGATTCCTGGGGATCGGAGCATCATTCCGATTTGCGGAGCATAATTCTAGGGTCGGAGTATCATTCCGAAGAGTCGGAGCATAATTCCGAGGATCGGAGCATAATTCCGAACAGTAGAGGCATGATTCCAGGGATCGGAGCATGATTCCGATGAGCATAACTTCGGGGATCGGAGCATAATTCTGAGGATCGGAGCATCATTCCGAAGAGCGGAGCATGATTCCAGGGATCGGAGCATAATTCCGATGAGCGGAGCATGATTCCAAAGGGTCGGAGTATAATTCCGACGAGCGGAGCATGATTCTAAAAGGGTCGGAGCATAATTCCGACGGGCGGCAGACATTCTGACCGAAGCATAATTTCGATGCAGAGGTTGATTCTCAGGTGAAGCATAATTCCGAAAAGGAAGGCAGATACTCCGAGGTGAAGCATGATTTCGACACGGGGTACATTCTGAGACGAAGCATGATTCCGGCGCAGAGCTTGTTGGCTGACTTGATTCCAAGACGAACATAATTTTGACAGGGAAGGCAGATACGTCGAGGCGAAGCATGATTTCGACACGGGGTACACTCTGAGACGAAGCATGATTCCGGCGTAGAGCTTGTTGGTCGACTTGATTCCGAGGCGAAGCTTAATTCCGACGAGGAGGCCACTGGTTGATTCCGAGCCGAAGCATAATTTCGATAGGGAAGGCAGATACACCGAGGCAAAGCTTGATTTCGACACAGGGTACATTCTGATCCGAAGCATGATTTCGACGCAGAGCTTGTTGGTCGACTTGATTTGGGTTGACATCAGTATCGCTACACTGGAATATGGTACCAGAAGCGAATCATCATTTGCCATGAGAGGATTTAGGGATTTTGGTTTGTGTTTGGCATCAGTATCGCTATACTGGAATATGGTACCAGGAGCGAATCATCCTTTGCATTTTCTTATTAGGAAGCGATGGCTCAGGAGACAGGTTTTAGGTCCCTATGACCTAAGACTTTTCAATTTTATGAGCCGTAAGGGTCCCATAAAAGCATTTTCTCCCTATGAGTCGTAAGGATCCCGTAAGTGTATTTTCTCCTTAGGAGTCATGGGGAATCCCAAGTGTGTTGCTCCTTTGTGAGTCGTAAGGATCCCACGCGGGAATTTTCTCCTCACAAAGTCGAGAGGACTTTGCGAGTGCATTTCATCTCTTTTTCATGAGTTTGCGCCCTTTCGGGTTTTCACAAACTCACCGGCAGTCCTGCAGTGTTTACTCACGGAGCCCTTTCGGGTTTTCATCCGTGCCCATTTTGCTTGTGGACATACATTTTTTTTCTTTGAATCTTCACCATCGGTGGGACTTTGAATGTGGTCTCGCCGGTAGGACTTGGGAGAGATTGGGATCATTTTATGCCCGTGGACGGTTTTGCAGGATGTATGATCCAGACCGTAGGGCCGGAAACATTTTGGGGCTTTATTGGTGTCTGCATCGCTGTACTGGAATATGGTACCAGAAGCGACTCATCATCCGCCATTGGGGTGTGGGATTTGGAATTTGGTTGGCGTCTGCATCGCTGCACTGAAATATGTACCAGGAGCGACTCATCATACGCCGTTGGGGTATGGGATTTGGAATTTGGTTGGCGTTTGCATTGCTGCACTGGAATATGGTACCAGGAGCGACTCATTATTCGCCACTTAGGGATTTGGATTTTGGTTGGAGTCTGCATCGTTGCACTAGAATATGGTACCAGGAGCGACTCATCATTCCCCACTTGTGGATTTGGATTTTGGTTGGCGTCTGCATCACTGCACTGGAATATGGTACCAGGAGCGACTCATCATTCGCCATTTCCTATTGGGAAGCGATGGCTTAGGAGACAGGTTTAGATCCCTATCACCTAAGGCTTTTCAATTTTATGGGCCGTAAGGGTCCCATAAAAGCATTTTCTCCCTACGAGTCATAAAGATCTCTTAGGTGTACTTTCTCCTTAGAAGTCATGGGGAATCCCAAGTGTGTTTTTCCTTTGTGAGTCGTAAGGATCCCACGAAGATATTTTCTTACGAGTCGTGAGGATCCCGTAAGTTTTGTTCTCCTCATGCATCGTGAGGATACATGAGTGGGTCTTCCCAATGGAGCATAATTCCAAGGGCGGAGAACGACCTCTGGACTGGTGATTGCGGTGGGGCATGGGTACGATGAGAATTATTTGAGCCCATGGATTGTATACGGTAGTCAACTTGGGGACCAACCGTAGGGCCGGGGGAATTTTGAAAAATTGGATTTTGGTTGGCGTCTGCATCGCTGCACTAGAATATGGTACCAGGAGCGACTCATCATTCGCCGTTTTTTTTATTACTTTTTTTTGATTTTTTTATTTACCGCGATTGCTCTATCATTTCAGCTTTTCTTATCGCGAAGGTCGCGATTGCCCTATCATTTCGGCTTTTTATTCGCGGTTGCCCCATCATTTCGTCTTTATTTTTATTTTTACTCGCTGATTTTTATTGCGAGCTGCCCCATCATTTCGGCTTTTTGTATATTATATATATATATATTTGTTTTATTTACACATTTTTACATCCCCAGTTTAACGACTTAGAGGTCGCCTGTTCCCAGTTTAATGACGTGGTGGTCGATTATTTTCAGAGAAAAGCAGATGTCTGAGAGAATCGGTTTCACGAAGAACTTCGGTCTCCGTTTTTATGAAATTGGCGGTCGCGGCTTGACTGTTTGTTAACACGCCTTTGGACAGTTCTATCTCTCCTGCCTTGTATTGCTTTTCGACCCAATCTTTGAAGACGAAGCAGTCCTCAATGGCATGACCTATCACTCTGTGATAGGGGCAGTATTTGGGGTCGTCGGTCATATTCGCTTCCTACGGTCTTTTTTACTCTGGCAGTTGTAGGCCGTTCCTCAGGGCGTCTTTGAATATTTTACGGATTTTGTCCCTTCTGAAGGAATAGACCTTATCTAGCTTCTCTTTAAGTGGAGATTCTCCTTTCTCTCCGAACACTGGCTTCCGAGGCTGGTTGGCATTAGGCCCGCTCATCCCTAGCTTATTTCGGTTAGCCGAAGTGCTGAAAGATTCAGAATCATCGGAGTTTCCGCCTTTGCAATTTTCGTCTTTTCGGTTTCTCCAGAACCTATTGTTATTTTACGAATCTGAGGAGGGCTTCTGCTTTGAGCGCTTGATTAAGAGATTTAGCGTGCTTGCGCTTTCTAAAATATAGATCAAAAATATTTGTAACCGCAATCAAGAACGGTGTCGCTTTGCAGCTAGCCGGTGAGTACGGGTCGGTCCACAGGGATGTTGTGAGTTTCCGATTCGCGCTTACGAGTTAATTCCGAAGGGTGTTCGGATTAATTATTAAATCTAAAGACATAATTAACCTAGGGCAATTATCTAGATCTACTCTTGCTAGGGCTAGGTTTAGGGATGGTTTGGAAATGTAATTAAATCTCACCGCTTTCGATACCCGAATGAAGATCTATGAGGAGTTATGGTAATTATCAATAAAATGGATTAGATCCGTTCGGGAAGGTGTTCCTTCCTCTAGGTTCTTGTCCTTCCTTTAGAGATCCTTATCCTAACCTCCATGGAAAACATCACACCCGGGCCTTTATACTACGGTATCACCGCTACCTCGAGGGATAGAGTGCCGTAGGGAGCGGTATGTGCATGTATGCATGGAGTCCTATTGTAAATATTTGGTGGGTAAGAAAGGGATGGGAGATCTCATCTCTCAAAATCCTTCCCCAAAGCTAACTCTCAACAAGTTCCTAGGGCATGAAATTAAATCTACCTAGGGTAAGGAATTTAAATCTACACTAAGGCAAGAAATTAAATTACTTACAGATGCATCCCTCCAATCATCCATGCAGGGTTGTCAGATCTGAATTTCTGAATGGAGAAGAAACACCGATGCTCTCCAAAAGATTTCTAAATTTTATTCATTAAAGGGAGGCATAAGAAATTACAATGAGTAGAGTTCCTATTTATAGAGAATAGGAAACCCTAGGTTACAATTGATTTGCATGTCTATATTTACCAAAATATCCTTAGGAAGACCTAGTCAAAGTAGACTTCAAGATTTGGTAAAATTTTATGTCTCTGTCTCTTTAAAGAAAGTATTGGGCCTTGGATCTTTGGGCTTCCTTATTATTTGGTTCTTTATTAAAATAGCTTCTATGTTTCTTCCAGATCTCCAGTGAATAATTGCGGTGGACTTTTAACCGTTCGCTTTGTAATCTTGGACCTTGCATTGCCTTGTACTTTGTGAATTTTATCTTTGATGTAGGTTTGATGAAGAGTCTTCTATTTGTTGGTAAAAGTCTACTTTTTCATCGTCTTTACATCGTTTTCACTGTTTTCTGTCTAAGAACCGGTAACCTGTAACATGTAGCAGACATGCGTCAAAAGCACCTGTTTATTGATAAAAAGAATAAGAATGAGGAATATAATAATGCAATATTATGGTGTGAACAAATACCCCCAAACTTATCTTTTGCTCGTCCTCGAGCAAACTTATTTTTATTCACTAAAATCCTAACCGCACTTTCGCAGGGAAACGCGATTGCACTGAGCACGTGCAACAAGCCGTTAAACCTCTAGGTGTCCCTAGTAGGAGGAGTGTTGTCTCCTGAGGGTTTTCAGCGGATTACACCCACAAAATCCTATCAACTCGGCCCATTGATTTTTGTTCTCCAATTAGGTTTTCTAACAAGGAATTCTATTATCTTTTGACTCGCAAATTATCCATCCATATTCTTCACACTTTCTCATTATTTAACTTAAGATTATATATGTTATGTAGACCTACTTAGCTTTCGACATCTCTTAAGTTTTCCTTCTAGGGTTTCCATCTCCACTTAGGAATTTTTATCAACTCTATTAAAGATACAAGTTCTATTCTTCACTCCTTTCTCTCATCTAAACTCCAATCACATATCCCCTACGTGTGTGTATAGATCACCCCTACACTTGGAAATTCAAATCAAGCAATCATACTTTCGTCCGTTGTCCAAAGTACTAATTAGTTGGTGAATTTAATTGAATTTTACTCACACATCCTTCATGCGACTGTTAATACTTCTTGAGGTACCAACAACCGATTACAAGATACGTTTGCACTTTAAAGCGTACTTCCTAGTCTTGCAACACCCAAGGCTTTAGCAGTGACTCCCAAACCAGTTGGTCTAAGGCACTAGGTGATAAGGCACCCTTGCTAAATATTTTTCTATTTTTTTACAGCCTTAAGTAATCACAAAAACCAGTGTCCATTTTTTTCTTTATTCACTTTTTTTTTCTTTTATTTTCATTGTACTAAGGACTTTAGACAAGAGCATTTCAAGGTCTCTTCTACTATTCCAAGTTTCAAGGTGCGTGATTGTGCAAATTGTAGGGTATACATTTTCAGAATCTAGACTTAAGCTAGGAACTATTTTTCAAACTTATACTTTAATAAGAACATCAATACTCTTCCCTTGTTTCGACTTAGCCCAAGAAGTGAACCCAAAATTTGCCTATTTCTCAATAAACTACAAAGGCATATACTTTCTACCGTTAAACTTTAAGGACGGTTATCTTTAGGGTTTTTAATTCACTAAATCTAAGATCTAGTTGTTCCTAGCTAGTTAACCTATTTGTCAAACTCAAGTCAATTAGCCAAAATTGAATACATTAATTTTTATAATTTTTGAAATTTTTATGGGTTTTCAAATAAGTATGCAAATGCAAAAAAAATATGTACAAATGAATGCGAAGGAAGAAGACGTACCGAGCATACCCCCAAACTTGAACTTGACAGTGTCCTCACTGTCATGCTAAACCAAGAGGGTCAAAATGCCGATACTCCCCTGTTTATTTATTTATAATTTTTTTTTATATTTTTAATGTTTTGAATTTTTTTTTATAGAAAAAGAAAACAAAAAATATATACATATATACAACAAGGTCCCCCCCAAACTTAAGCTTGGCCTTGCACAAGCCAAAAGTTAGCACCAACCATTCAAAAATCTTATCGTGGAAATGGTATAGTTGGTGCAAGAAAATGAGAAGCACGCGAGACCGTGTGGAAAGAAGAATGGTAGAATATGGTCTCGGTGGGGGAGAAGAATGGCGAAAAGAAGAAGGAAGTGGAGTACGATCTTGAGGGTGTAAATTGAGTGAATAAATTAGCGCAATATGTGATGACCGATATGTTATAAGCGATTGCGCTAACCTATCTACTTGTCGAGAAATGGGGTCAAATCCCTCCAGATTCGCAAGAAAGCATGGGTACGCCGAACTTGGTATAAGAGATGAAAGCGTAACAGTCATTTGTTCGGTCGGAACGAAAGGAAGTGAATTAGGGATAGTATCTTTCTCACCGTAGTAAACTGTTTCGAACTTAAAAGATTCCATTAATGGTTCGAAGCTACTATAATCAACCGAGTCTGATGGCTCATTTGAAAATGTAAAGGACTCAAACTCGGGCGGTGAGTCATCAACATCGTCCGAAAAAGTGAAACACTCGTAGGTGTTATCGTCTGTGAGAATTGTGTCAGATTCAAAGGAAAATCTTTCAAGCTCACAGTCTTCAAGCGGGGTCGGAACGATAGGAAGGAGGGAGGGTGATATAACAGTCAAAGGTTCAGGAGGATGAATTGGAAAATCAGACACATCAAACAAAAATGATTCAACCTCAATATTATCCTCAAGACTCTTCTCGATACTATCCTCAATATTCAACTCATCCATGCCATTATCATCAAAATCTAGACGCATATGAGATTCGGGAAAAACATTTAATAACTCAGGATGATGATTTGAACATAAAATTTCAAGCAAATCGACAGGGTCATCATCCGAAATATTCCCGTCGTCTATATCCTCAATCAAGTGAAAATCAATTTTTTTAGACACCTCATCAGCATGGATATGTATCTATTTAGGTTCTAGAGTGGAGGTGTAAAGATCGAAAGAATTAGGTGTGGTTTCACTCGAAAGGGGCTCCTCACAATTTGGCAAATCAAACACTACAAAATCGCACAACTCGTTTTTATTTTGAACTTGTGAATCATTTAGGACATTCGATGGAAAACTGGAGTTGTGGGCTTCAATTGGGTAAGGGTAGGTTTGATTTGGAAATTCTCTCTCATTCTCACTCTGTCCAACTGCCGCCTCATACATTGAAAAATTTGGAGCTAGTGGGACACTAGCTACCGGTTCACTAGGTTGCTTAAGGGCGGCCATGGACGCTTCCACATTCCTCATCATTTTATTTGTTGCAACAATATATGCCTCCAACGACTCTTCCAAACTAGACTTGGGTGGTGAGGGGGTTTCGGTA
The DNA here is from genome assembly GCA_030015575.1 of Agapanthus africanus. NCBI lineage: Eukaryota > Viridiplantae > Streptophyta > Magnoliopsida > Asparagales > Amaryllidaceae > Agapanthus > Agapanthus africanus. Next base: position 43,235,611 of record JASDDO010000004.1, on the reverse strand, counting down.
AAAGATTCAAAATTGTTTGGATATGTGAAACTCCCAAAAGGCTGTGTAGGAACATGGTCTAGTGACGGTGGGAAAGTCGGGTAGGACTGGTAGGAAGTGGGTGGTTGGACAGGAGTAGGGTCAACATGTGGATAAAAAGGTGAATAGTCGTGCGGATCCCTAGAACTAGATGAGTGGAGAGGGGTGAAAGATCGGCTGCGAGATTGAGCAATATGCTCAGCAATGGACATCGGCTTAGGAGTGACAGAAGGACTTGAAAAAGTGGTGTCAACATACGAAGGTGGTAAAGGTTGACTTGGTTGATACAAAGTGGGTTGAAAAGTCGAACTGTTTCTCCTAGACGCTTCTATGTGATCTTTCAAAGATTTTTTAGGCATGGAGGGATCGTTTTTAAATTGACCGAACAAATTGACATATGACGCAAAATTAGGTTCGGGATACCAAAGTTCGGCTAATGATTTATTATGTGGGGTACCCATGTTGGAAGAAAAGGGGAAAAGAAGGAAGGTTGGGTGGTGCAAGGATTTATTTGCAGCTAAAAAATTTTGCAAGTTTCTATAAAATATTTGTACTTTTTATTTTCATTTTTCATTGATTTTTTTCTTTCTCTTTATTTGGAAAAATTTTGTTGCAAAAAGATTTTAGAGAAAAGATATGCAACAGCAAAATATTTTATAGAAAAGATATGCAACAGCAAAATATTTTATAGAAAAGATATGTAACAGCAAAATATTACTTGCAATCAATTTAGTTCAAGCGGGGCCCAAAAATCCTGCACAAGACTGTTATATGGAAGGGAATATATTTTTGAGCGCAAAGAAATCCTGCAGTAAAATTTACAGAAGATATATCAAGATTTGCAGAGGAGGAGAGAGAGAAAACTCACAGAAATTTGCAGTGGCGGAACAGTTTTTTTTTTTTATCGCTCTTCTGCCCCCCCTTTTTTTAAGCCCTGATTCGACCAGACCGCGGCGGTTCCGCGGCCAAAAGAGGGCTGGCGCGGCGGTTACGCCGCGCTATGGTCGGTTCGGCTTTTTTTTTTCTTTCTTTTTGGTGGACCAGATCACCGCAGTTAACTTGTAGACTCGGTCCTCCAAATTTCTTCTGTTTCTCGGTTGTTGTGATCTTCTGTTGTTCCGATCTGTTTTTTCCTGTTTTGATCTCTGTAGATTTCTAGATCCGATTTTCGTATATCCTGCAAAATTCAAACAACAAAGTATCCCTTCCAAAAATAACAAATGATATATTTTTATATTTTTTGTGATTTTTCAGATTTTTCAGATTTTTTTTAATTTTGATTAACCCGAAATCGCGAAAAGAAAATTCTACGCCATCCCCGGCAACGGCGCCATTTGATTGATTGATTTAGCGTGCTTGCGCTTTCTAAAAGATAGATCAAAAATATTTGTAACCGCAATCAAGAACGGCGTCGCTTTGCAGCTAGCCGGTGAGTACGGGTCGGTCCACAGGGATGTTGTGAGTTTCCGATTCGCGCTTACGAGTTAATTCCGAAGGGTGTTCGGATTAATTATTAAATCTAAAGACCTAATTAACGTAGGGCAATTATCTAGATCTACTCTTGCTAGGGCTAGGTTTAGGGATGGTTTGGAAATGTAATTAAATCTCACCGCTTTCGATACCCGAATGAAGATCTATGAGGAGTTATGGTAATTATCAATAAAATGGATTAGATCCGTTCAGGAAGGTGTTCCTTCCTCTAGGTTCTTGTCCTTCCTTTAGAGATCCTTATCCTAACCTCCATGGAAAACATCACACCCGGGCCTTTATACTACGGTATCACCGCTACCTCGAGGGATAGAGTGCCGTAGGGAGCGGTATGTGCATGTATGCATGGAGTCCTATTGTAAATATTTGGTGGGTAAGAAAGGGATGGGAGATCTCATCTCTCAAAATCCTTCCCCAAAGCTAACTCTCAACAAGTTCCTAGGGCATGAAATTAAATCTACCTAGGACAAGGAATTTAAATCTACACTAAGGCAAGAAATTAAATTACTTACAGATGCATCCCTCCAATCATCCATGCAGGGTTGTCAGATCTGAATTTCTGAATGGAGAAGAAACACCGATGCTCTCCAAAAGATTTCTAAATTTTATTCATTAAAGGGAGGCATAAGAAATTACAATGAGTAGAGTTCCTATTTATAGAGAATAGGAAACCCTAAGTTACAATTGATTTGCATGTCTACATTTACCAAAATATCCTTAGGAAGACCTAGTCAAAGTAGACTTCAAGCTTTGGTAAAATTTTATGTCTCTGTCTCTTTAAAGAAAGTATTGGGCCTTGGATCTTTGGGCTTCCTTATTATTTGGTTCTTTATTAAAATAGCTTCTATGTTTCTTCCAGATCTCCAGTGAATAATTGCGGTGGACTTTTAACCGTTCGCTTTGTAATTTTGGACCTTGCATTGCCTTGTACTTTGTGAATTTTATCTTTGATGTAGGTTTGATGAAAAGTCTTCTATTTGTTGGTAAAAGTCTACTTTTTCATCGTCTTTACATCGTTTTCACTGTTTTCTGTCTAAGAACCGGTAACCTGTAACATGTAGCAGACATGCGTCAAAAGCACCTGTTTATTGATAAAAAGAATAAGAATGAGGAATATAATAATGCAATATTATGGTGTGAACAAATACCCCCAAACTTATCTTTTGCTCGTCCTCGTGCAAACTTATTTTTATTCACTAAAATCCTAACCGCACTTTCACAGGGAAACGCGATTGCACTGAGCACGTGCAACAAGCCGTTAAACCTCTAGGTGTCCCTAGTAGGAGGAGTGTTGTCTCCTGAGGGTTTTCAGCGGATTACACCCACAAAATCCTATCAACTCGGCCCATTGATTTTTGTTCTCCAATTAGGTTTTCTAACAAGGAATTCTATTATCTTTTGACTCGCAAATTATCCATCCATATTCTTCACACTTCCTCATTATTTAACTTAAAATTATATATGTTATGTAGACCTACTTAGCTTTCGGCATCTCTTAAGTTTTCCTTCTAGGGTTTCCATCTCCACTTAGGAATTTTTATCAACTCTATTAAAGATACAAGTTCTATTCTTCACTCCTTTCTCTCATCTAAACTCCAATCACATATCCCCTACGTGTGTGTATAGATCACCCCTACACTTGGAAATTCAAATCAAGCAATCATACTTTCGTCCGTTGTCCAAAGTACTAATTAGTTGGTGAATTTAATTGAATTTTGCTCACACATCCTTCATGCGACTGTTAATACTTCTTGAGGTACCAACAACCGATTACAAGATACGTTTGCACTTTAAAGCGTACTTCCTAGTCTTGCAACACCCAAGGCTTTAGCAGTGACTCCCAAACCAGTTGGTCTAAGGCACTAGGTGATAAGGCACCCTTGCTAAATATTTTTCTATTTTTTTACAGCCATAAGTAATCACAAAAACCAGTGTCCATTTTTTTCTTTATTCACTTTTTTTTTCTTTTATTTTCATTGTACTAAGGACTTTAGACAAGAGCATTTCAAGGTCTCTTCTACTATTCCAAGTTTCAAGGTGCGTGATTGTGCAAATTGTAGGGTATACATTTTCAGAATCTAGACTTAAGCTAGGAACTATTTTTCAAACTTATACTTTAATAAGAACATCAATACTCTTCCCTTGTTTCGACTTAGCCCAAGAAGTGAACCCAAAATTTGCCTATTTCTCAATAAACTACAAAGGCATATACTTTCTACCGTTAAACTTTAAGGACGGTTATCTTTAGGGTTTTTAATTCACTAAATCTAAGATCTAGTTGTTCCTAGCTAGTTAACCTATTTGTCAAACTCAAGTCAATTAGCCAAAATTGAATACATTAATTTTTATAATTTTTGAAATTTTTCAAATTTTTATGGGTTTTCAAATAAGTATGCAAATGCAAAAAAAAATGTACAAATGAATGCGAAGGAAGAAGACGTACCGAGCATACCCCCAAACTTGAACTTGACAGTGTCCTCACTGTCATGCTAAACCAAGAGGGTCAAAATGCCGATACTCCCCTGTTTATTTATTTATAAATTTTTTTTATATTTTTAATGTTTTGAATTTTTTTTTATAGAAAAAGAAAACAAAAAATATATACATATATACAACAAGGTCCCCCCCCAAACTTAAGCTTGGCCTTGCACAAGCCAAAAGTTAGCACCAACCATTCAAAAATCTTATCGTGGAAATGGTATAGTTGGTGCAAGAAAATGAGAAGCACGCGAGACCGTGTGGAAAGAAGAATGGTAGAATATGGTCTCGGTGGAGGAGAAGAATGGCGAAAAGAAGAAGGAAGTGGAGTACGATCTTGAGGGTGTAAATTGAGTGAATAAATTAGCGCAATATGTGATGACCGATATGTTATAAGCGATTGCGCTAACCTATCTACTTGTCGAGAAATGGGGTCAAATCCCTCAAGATTCACAAGAAAACATGGGTACGCCGAACTTGGTATAGGAGATGAAAGCGTAACGGTCATTTATTCGGTCGGAACGAAAGGAAGTGAATTAGGGATAGTATCTTTCTCACCGTAGTAAACTGTTTCGAACTTAAAAGATTCCATTAATGGTTCGAAACTACTATAATCAACCGAGTCTGATGGCTCATCTGAAAATGTAAATGACTCAAACTCGGGCGGTGAGTCATCAACATCGTCCGAAAAAGTGAAACACTCGTAGGTGTTATCGTCTGTGAGAATTGTGTCAGATTCAAAGGAAAATCTTTCAAGCTCACAGTCTTCAAGCGGGGTCGGAACGATGGGAAGGAGGGAGGGTGATATAACAGTCAAAGGTTCAGGAAGATGAATTGGAAAATCAGACACATCAAACAAAAATGATTCAACCTCAATATTATCCTCAAGACTCTTCTCGATACTATCCTCAATATTCAACTCATCCATGCCATTATCATCAAAATCTAGATGTATATGAGATTCGGGAGAAACATTTAATAACTCAGGATGATGATTTGAACATAAAATTTCAAGCAAATCGACAGGTTCATCATTCGAAATATTCCCGTCGTCTATATCCTCAATCAAGTGAAAATCAATTTCTTTAGACACCTCATCAGCATGGATATGTATCGATTTAGGTTCTAGAGTGGAGGTGTAAAGATCGAAAGAATTAGGTGCGGTTTCACTCGAAAGGGGCTCCTCACAATTTGGCAAATCAAACACTACAAAATCGCACAACTCGTTTTTATTTTGAACTTGTGAATCATTTAGGACATTCGATGGAAAACTGGAGTTGTGGGCTTCAATTGGGTAAGGGTAGGTTTGATTTGGAAATCCTCTCTCATTCTCACTCTGTCCAACTGCCGCCTCATACATTGAAAAATTTGGAGCTAGTGGGACACTAACTACCGGTTCACTAGGTTGCTTAAGGGCGGCCATGGACGCTTCCACATTCCTCATCATTTTATTTGTTGCAGCAATATATGCCTCCAACGACTCTTCCAAACTAGACTTGGGTGGTGAGGGGGTTTCGGTAAAAGATTCAAAATTTTTTGGATATGTGAAACTCCCAAAAGGCTGTGTAGGAACATGGTCTAGTGACGGTGGGAAAGTCGGGTAGGACTGGTAGGAAGTGGGTGGTTGGACAGGAGTAGGGTCAACATGTGGATAAAAAGGTAAATAGTCGTGCGGATCCCTAGAACTAGATGAGTGGAGAGGGGTGAAAGATCGGCTGCGAGATTGAGCAATATGCTCAGCAATGGACATCGGCTTAGGAGTGACAGAAGGACTTGAAAAAGTGGTGTCAACATACGAAGGTGGTAAAGGTTGACTTGGTTGACACAAAGTGGGTTGAAAAGTCGAACTGTTTCTCCTAGACGCTTCTATGTGATCTTTCAAAGATTTTTTAGGCATGGAGGGATCGTTTTTAAATTGACCGAACAAATTGACATATGACGCAAAATTAGGTTCGGGATACCAAAGTTCGGCTAATGATTTATTATGTGGGGTACCCATGTTGGAAGAAAAGGGGAAAAGAAGGAAGGTTGGGTGGTGCAAGGATTTATTTGCAGCTAAAAATTTTTGCAAATTTCTATAAAATATTTGTACTTTTTATTTTCATTTTTCATTGATTTTTTTCTCTCTTTATTTGGAAAAATTTTGTTGCAAAAAGATTTTAGAGAAAAGATATGCAACAGCAAAATATTTTATAGAAAAGATATGCAACAGCAAAATATTTTATAGAAAAGATATGTAACAGCAAAATATTACTTGCAATCAATTTAGTTCAAGCGGGGCCCAAAAATCCTGCACAAGACTGTTATATGGAAGGGAATATATTTTTGAGCGCAAAGAAATCCTGCAGTAAAATTTACAGAAGATATATCAAGATTTGCAGAGGAGGAGAGAGAGAAAACTCACAGAAATTTGCAGTGGCGGAACAGTTTTTTTTTTTTATCGCTCTTCTGCCCCCCTTTTTTTTAAGCCCTGATTCGACCAGACCGCGGCGGTTCCGCGGCCAAAAGAGGGCTGGCGCGGCGGTTACGCCGCGCTATGGTCGGTTCGGCTTTTTTTTTTTCTTTCTTTTTGGTGGACCAGATCACCGCAGTTAACTTGTAGACTCGGTCCTCCAAATTTCTTCTGTTTCTCGGTTGTTGTGATCTTCTGTTGTTCCGATCTGTTTTTTCCTGTTTTGATCTCTGTAGATTTCCAGATCCGATTTTCGTATATCCTGCAAAATTCAAACAACAAAGTATCCCTTCCAAAAATAACAAATGATATATTTTTATATTTTTTGTGATTTTTCAGATTTTTCAGATTTTTTTTAATTTTGATTAACCCGAAATCGCGAAAAGAAAATTCTACGCCATCCCCGGCAACGACGCCATTTGATTGATTGATTTAGCGTGCTTGCGCTTTCTAAAAGATAGATAAAAAATATTTGTAACTGCAATCAAGAACGGCGTCGCTTTGCAGCTAGCCGGTGAGTACGGGTCGGTCCACAGGGATGTTGTGAGTTTCCGATTCGCGCTTACGAGTTAATTTCGAAGGGTGTTCGGATTAATTATTAAATCTAAAGACCTAATTAACCTAGGGCAATTATCTAGATCTACTCTTGCTAGGGCTAGGTTGAGGGATGGTTTGGAAATGTAATTAAATCTCACCGCTTTCGATACCCGAATGAAGATCTATGAGGAGTTATGATAATTATCAATAAAATGGATTAGATCCGTTCGGGAAGGTGTTCCTTCCTCTAGGTTCTTGTCCTTCCTTTAGAGATCCTTATCCTAACCTCCATGGAAAACATCACACCCGGGCCTTTATACTACGGTATCACCGCTACCTCGAGGGATAGAGTGCCGTAGGGAGCGGTATGTGCATGTATGCATGGAGTCCTATTGTAAATATTTGGTGGGTAAGAAAGGGATGGGAGATCTCATCTCTCAAAATCCTTCCCCAAAGCTAACTCTAAACAAGTTCCTAGGGCATGAAATTAAATCTACCTAGGGCAAGGAATTTAAATCTACACTAAGGCAAGAAATTAAATTATTTACAGATGCATCCCTCCAATCATCCATGCAGGGTTGTCAGATCTGAATTTCTGAATGGAGAAGAAACACCGATGCTCTCCAAAAGATTTCTAAATTTTATTCATTAAAGGGAGGCATAAGAAATTATAATGAGTAGAGTTCCTATTTATAGAGAATAGGAAACCCTAGGTTACGATTGATTTGCATGTCTACATTTACCAAAATATCCTTAGGAAGACCTAGTCAAAGTAGACTTCAAGCTTTGGTAAAATTTTATGTCTCTGTCTCTTTAAAGAAAGTATTGGGCCTTGGATCTTTGGGCTTCCTTATTATTTGGTTCTTTATTAAAATAGCTTCTATGTTTCTTCCAGATCTCCAGTGAATAATTGCGGTGGACTTTTAACCGTTCGCTTTGTAATCTTGGGCCTTGCATTGCCTTGTACTTTGTGAATTTTATCTTTGATGTAGGTTTGATGAAGAGTCTTCTATTTGTTGGTCAAAGTCTACTTTTTCATCGTCTTTACATCATTTTCACTGTTTTCTGTCTAAGAACCGGTAACCTGTAACATGTAGCAGACATGCGTCAAAAGCACCTGTTTATTGATAAAAAGAATAAGAATGAGGAATATAATAATGCAATATTATGGTGTGAACAGCGCTCCAGCATCTGAACTTTCCTGGTCAGCTCTTAAAATGTTTTGAGACTCGCGGTGCATAGAAACGGGGCCATCCAATTGTTGAGATTTCCGACAAGGAGACTGACAGATTGGTCCTGCTCTATCGGCGGTTCACATTTGACGGAGAGATTGCGCCATCAGGTTATAAAATCCGTGCTGCTTTCGTTTTTCTTTGGCTTGGTCCTTACGAGGTCGGCAATGGTGATCTTATCGCTGACACTCATGAACCTTTGTTGGAACAAAGTTTCCATTTGGACGAAAGTTGTGACGGAGCCATCCGGTATGCTCACGTACCAGTCGAAAGCAATATCAGTCAAGCTATTAACGAACTGGAGGAGGAGGAGCGCATCATTGCCCCCAGTATTCCCGCATGAGGCTTTAAAATGGGAGACATGCTGATTCGCATTTTCCGTCCCATCAAATCTTCCGAATTTGGGGATGACATAGCCGCTAGGAAATTCTACCAGATCATACTGAGCAGGATATGGTCTCCCACTGCTGCTGATATCTTTTTGTGTTTCGGCTTCGGCTACCAATGTTTTGACTTTGTTGGCAACCAAATCCATGATTTGATCTTGAGTTAGCGGGCTACTGTCATCGGTAGCCAAGACATTTCCCGAGATAGGATGCGATTGACTTTCATGCGGTCCGCCCACTTTTGGATTTGAGGGAATAGGCGTCGGCTGCCTTGCGACACCATTTCCCGGTTCATGAGCAGAGCCCTGCGCTTGATTGGGTGGCTGAGAGGCAAGTCAGGCCGTGAGCTTCAAGACGACATTCGTCAAGTCGTCAATTTTAGAGTAAGGTTTGGCTATCTCCTTATCTTTACTTCTGAGCTGTTTTTGGAGCTCTTGGAGAAGTTGCTGCTCTGCGTTCTTGGGACGGAAGATTGGCTCCTCTTCGCTTTCCGAGCCTGACTCCTCATGAACCGAGGGCTCTCTCTGCTTATCAGCCTCACTGGAAGGGTCTTCATTACCTTCCAGAGGAGGCCAGTCTTGAAATGTGGCAGCCATATTCACTCCAGATTGGATTTGAGATGTTGTGGCCCCATCCTTGCTGCGAAGGTTGTCGATGGGATGCGTGCCCACCATGTAGACTGTATGGATAACACATTCAGCCATCCTTTCATCACTGGCAGCTGGTTTCGCGGAGCGGTCCGGGCTTTGGAAATTCATAAATTTTAACATGGCCGTAGACCTAGCCCTTTTGTTGGCTCTATATCTAAGCCGTTTCTGCATCAGCTTCTCTGCCTTGAGCGCTTGGCAGGCTTCTGCTCTTCGGGAAGCCGCCATAGGCCGAGTGATTGGGAGGCTTGAGAAAACATCCGCCCGCATGTCCGTCGAAGGTATCGCCTGGGCTTTCCCGCGACGTCTGGCAACTTCTTTTGTTCTGACGGCTTTGCCCCCAGCTGGGGCCATGGAGAGCCGCTTGAACACCGACTCGCGTCTGGGTTGGGGCGCCCTCGAGACCACCACATTTGGCCTCTTGCCTTTCGAGGCCGGTTAGTCAGTTACCGGAGCTTGAAGAGCAGGAACGACGTTAGCTGACACGAACAGAATAGAGCAAAATGGTAGCGGCGGCTCCTCTCATTGTCGCCCGAGACTGGCCGGGAGGACTGTCTTGACGTCCATCTTCATCGTGTAGGTGATGGGAGCTGAGTTCATCTTTGGAGACATTGTTGAAAAGTGATTGCTTGAAAACCTGCATGAAAGAGCATTATTTTAGTATAAATATAGATATGTATATTTATTGAGTTCGCATGAACGTTTAAACCGAAATATGGGAGGAGAGAAAGATCCCACTGGGCGTGCCAGATCTGTAGGGTGTTTTTCGTCACCCCATTGAGATGGGAATACACGCGCATTTGTCAGGCGTACTAAAGATTCCTCCTGCGTAGGGTAGGCTGGGGTTTATTGATTGTGGGGATCCGAATCTCCAGCAGCAGCGGACTAAGCTGCCGTTAATTACCCCTCGCCTATGGAGAGAGGGAACCTCCGATTGACGGGTCAAACAGGCCATGCGAACTCAATGTGGAGTGTGCGTACGTGTTTTGAAGGGGTTTTGGATATATCGGAGGCCCCGCAGAATTTTTACGGGGGTCATGCTACCCGGATAGCGGGCTGAGGGTCAAGGGGGCTAGCAGCCCCCTTGCAGGGTGCGGGGCAGCGTCCCGTTAGAAATTTTTTTCTAAAGGGAAAAGAGTGGTGGAGTATGTGTGTGCGTGCATATATGTATATATGTATATATATGTATATATGTATATGTATATATATGTATATATAAAGATAAAGGAAATGGCATCTACAGGATGCGTGGGAGAAGGCGCCAGCAACTCACGTGAGCGGCACGCGAGCGCTTAGGCGCATGGGCACTGGCGCTAGCGCCCCCACGTGCCCGACACGTGGGCGCCGGGCGCTTTGGGCGCGTCACGGCACGCGGGCGCTGGCGCCCCACGTGCCCGACACGCGCTTTGGGCACTAGGGTGCTAGCGCTTTGGGCGCTAGCGCCTCACATGCCAAGCACGTGGGCGCTCGTGCGCTGGGCGACAAAAAGGGATTTGGTCCCTGCACTGGGAGTTGTACTCCCAAAAAGAAATTCTTATTATTTTGTGTGTGTGTGTGTATTTATTTTTGAGGAGTTAAACTCCTAAGATATTTTTGAAGCTGATGAGGGGGGTTCTCCCTTGAGCCCTGGATCTCCACCAAAGTGGGATTTTCGGAGATGAGTATCTTTTTTCCTACTATGTTGGCCGGATCTTGAAGAACAAGAGGTATGAGATTTAAAAATCTCCCCTTTTTGAGATCTAATGGAAGATCTGGGCTCCCCTTTGTGGGTTTTGTAGTGAAAAACTATTTATTTTTGGAAAAGGAAGAGTAAAACTCTTGATTTAATTCAAAAGAAGGGAAGAAGGTTTTAGAACCTTTTGGAAGGAGAAGGAGGCACATGAACCCTAGTTTTTGGGGAGAATGAAAAGTGTATTTTTTATTCATCATCATGTTGCCTTATATAGGCTTACACATTTACATATAGCCCATTTACAAAATGGCATTTTGCCAATCCCATGTCTCATGTGCTATTTCTTTTTGCACATAAGCCATGGGCTTTACAAAAAATTGGCTTTATGCCCATTTTGCTTAAATTCATGCACAAAAAATGACATCAAAATTATTTGTTACATGATTTTTATTTTGGCATGGGAGGCCGGCCGTGGGGCTCGACTTGGGCATGGGCCCACTTGCTTGGGCTTGGGCCCGCTTACTTGGGGTTGACCTTGACTTTGACCCGGTCAACTGGGGTGCAAATTTTGACCCTAACACTCAGTAGATCCAGCTAAGGTGTCAACAGTCAGCGAGTGGCCGACACCAAAGACCGTGAAAGATATACGATGTTTTTTTGGGACTAGCAGGATACTACCGATGATTAATTCAAGGCTTCTTAAAGATTGCAGTACCCCTGACCAAACTCACACGTAAAGATGATGCATTCATGTGGTCAGAAGTATATGAAAAAGCTTTTGTAGACTCAAGTCAAGATTAACCTCTGCTCCTATCCTCGTAATACCGGATCAATCCGGAGGATTCGTTGTGCATTGTGATGCTTCCGGTAAACGATTAGGATGTGTTCTACACCAGCATGGAAAAGTTATGGCTTTTGTATCAAGACAACTGAAGGTTCATGAGCGTAACTATCCAACACATGATCTGGAGTTTGCAGTCGTCATCTTCGCACTTAAGATTTGACACCATTACCTCTTGGGAGAACGAGTGGATATATACACTGACCACAAGAGTCTGAAGTATGTATTTACTCAGAAGGAATTAAACATGCGACAGAGAAGATGGCTAGAACTCATGGAGGACTTCGACATCAACCTATAGTATCATCCTGGGAAGGTAAACGTAGTTCCTGATGCACTTAGTCGCTAGCCATTAGCAATGAACCTCACCGCTCAGTGGAAGCTACAGGAAGAATTACATGGATTGGAGATCGAAGTAGTTATGCCAGGTAACACTTCATATTTGATGAACTTACAAGTCCAGTCCATTCTTGTCAATCAGATCAAGGCAGCTCAAGCAAAAGATGCCAAGCTACAAAAGATCCGAGAACAAGTAGAAAGTGGACTTCGAACTGACTTCATCATCCACGAAGATGGATCCTTGCGATATGGAAGTCGATTATGTATGCCAATCGTCCATGTTCGAGAAGATTTGATGAAAGAAGCTCACAACTCTCCTTATTCTGTACACCCCGGTGACACGAAAATGTACAAGGGTCTACGGAAACACTGCTGGTGGCATGGAATGAACCACGAAATAGTAAGGAGCATAGCCAAGTGTTTGGTGTGTCAGCAAGTGAAGGTTGAACATCACAGAACTGCTGGTCTACTTCAGCCGTTACCAATCTCAGAATGGAAATGGCATTACATTACCATGGACTTCATGACTGCCCTTCCTCGCAGCACGAAGGGTAACTACGCAATATGGGTTATTATGGATCGACTCACCAAGTCGTCTCACTTTATTCCATTTTGAGTTGGCCAGCCAACCGAGACGTTAGCAAAGAAGTACATAGAGGTAAGCATAAATCTAAAGTAAGATTTAAACCTTCAAGATGTACTATAATTGATACCCATGAACTCATGCAGGAGATCGTGAGATTACATGGAGTACCTGATTGCATCGTCTCCGATCGTGATACAAGATTCCGATCATAATTTTGGCAGAGTCTGCAAGCCAGTCTGGAAACGAGTCTGAATTTCAGCACGGCTTATCATCCACAAACGGATGGACAGTCTGAGCAAACAATTCAGATTTTGGAAGATATGTTAAGAGCCTGTATGTTAGACTTTGGAGGTTCGTAGGAAGATCACCTACACCTTGTGGAGTTTTCATACAACAAACAGCTATCAAGAAGGCATTGGAATGGCACCATTCGCAGCACTCTATGGACGGAAGTGTCATTCACCGCTGAGTTGGGACGACGTCGGAGATCGTGAACTCCTTAGACCAGAGATGATCGTGGCAACTGTGGACGTAGTTTGCATGATGAAGGAAATAATGCATGTAGCCCAAGACCGACAGAAGTATTGGGCAGATGCAAAGCGTCTATATCTGGAGTTCCAACCTGGAGACCACGTATTCCTGAAGATCTCTCCAAACAGAGAAGTGATACATTTTAGCAAGAGGGGTAAGCTAAGTCCAAGATATATAGGACCGTTCGATATACTCGAATGAGTTAGAGAAGTGGCATACCGTTTAGCACCACCACGCTCATTTGAAGTAGTGCACAACGTGTTCCACATATCCCAGCCACGACGATATGTGAGCGACTCCAGCCACATACTCGATCACTCAGAGTACACATTATAGACTGAGCTAACGTGCGAGCAACAACCGGTTGAGGTCCTGGACCGAAAGGTGAAGACATTGCGGAACAAGGAAGTAAATTTGGTCCGAGTGATGTGGAGAAAGGATTCGCCAGGAGAATCAACAGGAGAACGAGAAGAAGATATGCATTCGAGATACCCGTATCTATTTGAAAATTAGTCCCTATGTAAATGTAAATTTCGAGGACGAAATTTTTATAAGAAGGGTAGAATGTAACGACTCTAAAATCTTTGTACAGAAATTTTTCTGTTAATATACATAAAAAAGTTTGAAGGCCTATGTATGAGTTATAAGATGGAATTGTTTAATAAAAGTAAGAAGCAACTTGTAGCTCACTGGTAAAGCCTCTGCACTGCTGTGACGTAGCCAGTGTGTTCGATTCCTATCAGACACAATTATTTTTTTCTGATTTTTCCTTTTAATTTTTGGAAGCCCAAGAGTTGCCCGTGCAATACACGGGGAAAGGAAAAGTTTCAGAAAAATCAAACATGTGCGAAATGGAGTAAATACAGAAAAACCCATGCGGCACGAATCTCGAGGCAATTGCCTCACATCCGACCTGCCAAAATGCCCAAAGGGCCGGCTCCGACGGTCCGATCTTCACCAATCTCCTCTATGCTTTGCACACTCGTCTCTTCAGGTCCCCTCAACTCCCCTGCACTGTTTGATTTTCCTGCAATCAAACAGAGACCTATTATTTCGCCATTTAACATTATTTTTAATGCCTTTTAATCCAAATTTTTAATTCTCAAACCCTAATTCTCCACTATAAATACCACCCCATACTATAGCTTAGCACCATTGTGAAAATTCTAGTAAAAATTCCCTCAAAAGTTTCTAAGTGCAAGTAGGGTAAAGTGGAGTTAGCGAGCAAGTTTCTTCCGTCGAAGATCGAAGCTGATTCCAGAGCTCCCGTGACACCACGAAATTCATCCCCACTTTCTTAACCTCTTCTTGATATATTCAAACTGTAAATCCCTCCCAAATCTCCTCATTTTCATGGAAATTTATCTTTAAATCTTTTATCGGTAAAGTGGAGTTATTACCGATATTCTTTTTCTAAACCCTAGAAACTCCTTTTTCCTTTATAATTTGGTCAATCTAATTTTACCACATTACTTATAACCTTAAATACCAATGTCTAGATTTAAGTTTAACCAAGAATCTCATGTGAAACAACCATAGTTAAACTTTTTCATTAAAATACATTGAACATTATTATTACTTCTTTTCGTTTTTGTTAAAACTATACCTTTAGGAAAAACTTCACAGGGTAATGACCTACCCCACACGTACACTTTGGTTTCATAGCACGATATATATTTGTATGTATATTTATTTTGAAGATTAATCTTTACAATAAAATACCACATACTTTAAAACCGGGTTTCTTTTAAAGCGATATTTCGTATTCCTTTGCAATTATGCATCTACAACCCTTGTTAGAGGATCCGCTAATAGATGATGTGGATTATTGCACATTCTGAGGATAGTAGAGCGAGATGCAGCACTCCTCACGGAGTATTCGATCTCGAAAGGATATAAAATATGGTTTTTAAGAAATGCGAATTTTCTAAATAAAACTAATTTTCTAAAAATTAAAATTATATAAAATTATATAAAATTATATAAAATTATAAATCCGTATTTTCATTATATTATAAAACTATATTTTTACAAATGAAAGATTAAAAAATGTCAATAAAGTACTATCAAGTTACTGAAAAGGGCTAGTTTTTAATAAAATAACATAAACTTTTGAAAGCTAGGTATTTATCATTATAATACCTGAATATTTAAAACGCATGCTCATGAAAACCCTAAGTAATATAAATCACCCTCGAGATTTTATTTTTAACTATATTAAAAATATTTTTTCTTAAAACCCCCTCGAGATATACAAAATAATATTTTAAGGATTCTAATAAATATGGGTTTAAGCGGGATCAATTCTTTTGAGCCTCAGGGAGCCGAAATAAGTGAGTGCTTGCTTATTCAGGTTAGACAAATAATGGAGTTATCAATGTCAATTGTCTTGGAAAAAGACACAAAGCCTGCCGTCCATATGCAGCAGTTGCCGATAATTCCCGAACCTAAGAATTCAAGAGTTAAATCAGTTTATAAGTGTCTGACTCAGTCTGAGTCCAACATCAAACCTGAATCCAAAATTAAACACGAATACTTGATCATGAACATGAATACTTGAATTCAAACATCAAATTCAAACATGTATACTTGACTTGACTTGACCGAACCGTGATTATAACTTGACATGACTACTTGAATACATGATTACATTCTGAACATGAACCTGGACATTTTGTATCCATGGTTTCGGCCAAGACTTGTAAATATAATGTATACAATACATTATGCGGTGATAAATGGGTAGATTGGTACGGAACGTATATCATGGCACGAGAGGTCACTTAAAAGACATCTACATGAATTCAAATGCCGTTGTCCCATGGGTTATGACGGGGCCTTATACTATATGTTACCATAGTCCACGGGGTAAAATGGACTCCTCTCGTATATATAAATACCTTCTTTATCAAACTATAAATAATCACGTTAGAATAACTATCCTATACCTGTAATCGGTCATATACAACTTTATCTGTTTATTTTACTTTATATACTATCTTCTCTTTCTTCTTTTGGGACTTACCGAGCGTTAGTTCGCCGACGACATTCTTTTCTGTTTCTTTTTTTGGAATGTTCTTCAGGAGGACCGGTGTAAATCCCTAGTTTTCACATATATTTTTTTCCGTATTTTCCCCAGATTTTTCACTATTTTTTTTCATTATATATATATATATATTATTATTTTATTTTAATTATAACCTAAACTCTAAAAACCCTAAACCTACCCAAACCCTTACCCGACTTGACCCACGCCGACCGACCCGACTCCCCACGCTTCTTCTTCTTCGCCTTCTTTTTTTCCTGCTTCTTTTCCCTCGTTCCCCCTCATCTTGGACCAGCGACGACCGCGCCCACCTCCACGAGACCCGTGCCCCGCTCGCCAACTCCCCCGCGATCCCCTCCACCAAATCCCCTCCCTCCAACGGCTCCCCTTCCCTCGTCTTCGCTGTGAGACCCGCTCCCCCACGTCCTCGCCACACCCTCGTCTCAACACCGAGCCCCTCTCACTCCTTAACCCATCTTGCTCACTCTCTTGTCCTCACTCATCACCATCGAACTCCCCCGCTCCTCTCCTTCCCAACCTCCCCGTCTCCACTACACCAACACCACTCACCGCGACCAGCCATCACCCACCGAAGCTTCCACCTCCGTCGAGCTCCGAGCTCCACCTCACCGACGAGCCTTCTCCTCCGGCCATCCCCATCAGCTCCTCCCCACACCCACTGCAACCGAACCCACTACCTACTGCACCCCCACTCCTTCATCAACACCACTGCCGCCACGAACCCACTGCCACCTCACCGCCTCCATCGACCCACCGAGACCCTACATCCATCGCCGTAGCCACCACCAGCTCCACCTTGCCGACGTGCCCCAACCTCCTCGCCTCCTCAACTCCATATCCTCACCCGATCGCATCCCACCTCGTTGCAACCGCCACCGGACCTCAACACCGCTGACGCCACCTCCATCGACAACACGTCGCCTCACCCGAGCCACCGCGAACCCGCTGGCGACCCACTGCCTTGCTGCCCGCCTCCACGCCAGTGCCGAGCCTCCCTAAGTCATCACCGGAGCCCATCCCCATCGCACGCGTATCATGCCGTGACGTCTCCATGTCGTGGTTGTAGATCGTTGCTGTGCTGCCACCATTCGTCATCGTCATCCCGACTATCGAGCCATCGCTAGGCAAGTGAGCCCCTCACTTGCTCATACATGCTAATATTAAACTAATTAGTGCTAAGTATTCATTTAGACTATACACACACACACACACACATTTGTAGTAAATGGTCGTTCGTATTACAACGACGCCGTAGTGCTTGGATTTCTATGCGTGAATGATTAGGACTGAGTTTAGAATCAAGTTTTAAAGGTGTAGAGACTATAGGGATCGATATCATATTCGAGTCAGCTAGATTGAATAAGATCTCGAAAATCCTTAATATGTTGTGCTAACTGCTCGATGCAAAACCTAAACTAAAACTTGTTTTAAAATGGCATAATTTATAGCTCATGAATCCCTTTAATGATAATAGATAACTTGTAAGAATTTGAGATGAAAATATTGACTTCATCACTACGAAATGATACACCGACTGGTTACGTCAAATCTGAAAATTTTACCGTGCATGTTGCCTTATTAAAATCATTGTAAATTAAATACAAATTGGAATATGATGTTATATGGCTCATATTGAAGCCGACTCGATAATCTAGAACCATGTATAGTTTATTTTTCGATAGTAATAGATTACTGTAACAAGAATTGACTGGGAATGCGACTCTGGACTGCAGTCCGGGGAAGCATTCCACAAGGATACCTGAATTTAAATACCTGCACATCCCTACATAAAACTGAAAATATGGGGAGTCCTATATATTCGCTTAGATAATTTAGTTAGATAACACATGAATCTTGTCCCTTGCAGTTTCACCATCTTTTGATATTTATTTTGTATTTTAGAGTATCGACGTGTTCTGCAGTTTCTGCAGTAACATTTCTTACACCTTCACATTAAATAGGACATAACTTCTAGTACAGAAAGGATATGGTTAATCCGTTTGATGAATTGGAAACATAACAGATATAACTATGTTTTATTCAACTAGGGAAATACCTAAATCTGAACCCAACCCCTAGTAAAATGCACGCGAAATTGGACTTTCAGTTCTGAAACTGGAATTCCAGTAACTAATCGCTGATTTAAAATGATGATAAGTCCCTAACCTGAATTCTGTTTGACATGAAACTAATTTTACCACGTAGATAATCAAGTATACATTGTACGACTTTTATATTGTTTTGGTCGATTCTATACGTGTGATTTATAGTGAATTTTGTAAGTCGCATGGCGTTGGGTTCCATAATTTAGTGAATATCCGTTCGGTACATTTTTGCCTATTTTGTGCTTGCTTTATACCTTCTGCATAGCAATTGTTTACATTGAGACCTAGCGACTGATTTGCATTGTTGATATATAAGTGTTAGTGACTGGATTGTGGCAAGTACGAAAGTGAATTGGTAAGTGAAAACGTGATTGAAAGTGAAATCGATACGTATTTGTTCACAACCTAGCTAATACTTGAATACATATTATAACCTGGGGAATGGGGGAAATCAAGGTGGAATTGAACTCGTATTTAGCGAGGTACAGTGACTTAGAGGATGATCATTCGCTATTAGTGACACACACACACACACATTAGGTCGTGGGTCCAGCGGCACGACTGCAGGGTTATGTCCCGGACAACAGTGGACCGTAGTCTCGGGCATGCACGAGACCCTTGTTAAACACGAGTATCATTTCCACCAATTGATTTCATTGACTTAGTGACTGATAAGTAATGACATACATATTGCCTGGTTTACCGACATGATTACTTATATCGCACTGTTCATATTCATTTGATGTTCATTATTCTCATGTTCCGTATTCTGTTGCTCCTTTCACGTTTAATAGCATTGTACCCATTATATATATTTATTTCTATACGTGTCGTCCTGACGACCTGAGTGTGCATGCTCAGAGGACGAAGTGGACCCAGTCAAGGAGTAGGACCTGCCCTTCGAGTTCACGAAGGTCTACACCGCAACATCAGCGCCATTCCTTTTTTCTTTGAGCACATTATTTTTCGTTGGTTAGTTATTTTATTCTGCAAAATAAATGTATCTCGAACTCTTTTATTGTGATGTAGTAAAGTTGTGAACTATGATTTCCTTTACTATTGTACTGTTTACTGAGTACCATGTAATGCTAGAAGCCGAAGTGTGACTACGGCGGGATTATTCCCTGACCGTAGGAGCATGACTGACCTAGTCACCCCTCGTATTTCGTATTTTAGGAAGCGGGGCGTGACAAACGGACTCTGAGGAGATAGAGCCAAGCCAGGAGGACTTGGACCAGCTTACCGCTCAGCCTGACTACTAGTTCCTCTGCACTTACTTTCAGTATGCCATTGTTTAGGTATTTTCTTTTGATTATTGTATTTTTTTAGTTCAAACAGTTATATGTAAAGTTGAATGTAAATAAAGTTACTGTTTCTTTTTATTCTCTTTTCATTCTTGTTCATTTATATTGCTTAATTACGCTTAACGTATTTATTTCATAGTAAATACGTTGCGGCCTGCCACGTCACCGTTTCCATCTACTGGGAAGCGGGGTGTGACACTCGATCTCCTCAGTGTCAGGTCCTCCTTAAGAACATTTCAAGAAAAAGAAAACAGAGAGGAATGTCGTCAACGAACTAGCGCTCGATAAGTCCCCAAAAGAATTAAGTAAAGATGACTAACGGTATGAAAATGAATAGAAACCAAGTAACAATGAACAGGTAAGGTTATATGTAAAATTATTTTATTCATGTCATTTATATGTATAAGGTTATCTATTCTAACGTGGTTGTTTATAGTTTGATACGAAAAGTAAGCATGTATACGAGAATGATCCAGCTTACCCCGAGGACCAAAGGTACAAGAGAGTACAAGACTCTGTCATAACCCACGAAACAACGGCACAAGATATTCAAGAGATGTCTTTTAAAGTAACCTCTCGTTCCACAACAAACGTTCCTTACCAACCTACCCCTTATCCCCGCGTATTTTATTGTATAGTTAAAGTTTATAGGTCTTGGCCAAATTCATGAATATAAAGAGTACAAGTTCAAGTTCAAGTTGTATTCAGATATTCATGTCAGGTTATATTCATGGTTCGGTCAAGTCAAGTCAAGTGTTCAAGTTCAAGTTTGGATATTCACGTTCAAGTTCAAGATCAAATGTTCAAGTTTGGGTTTGAGTTCAAGTTCAAGTTAAGTTCGAGTTTGTATTCAGATTCTAGGCATATATTATTAATAGATTTAACTTGTGAAATTCTTGAGTTTGGAAAATATCGACAATCGCTGTATATAAACGACAGTATTTGTGTCTTTTTCAAAGACGATTGCCATTTGATAATTTCCACCCTAAACTTACGATCTATATTTAGGAAGAGGCAAGTTCTGCATCATTGTCTCCGGCAACCCTGAGACAACTGACAAGAGAAGATACTACTCAGACCAATCTGTAACATAAACACGTAACCTAAACTAATATTTTGATTTCTAGGATATTTTTATAAAAAAAAGTCATTTAAAATGCTCGAGGGTTTTTAATTCTTCATAAATTCTTGAATATATTTTTAATAAAAATATGTTGATTAAAATGTCAAGATTTTGGTATAAAAGTGTATTTTATATTTTATAGTATTTTAGTGTCAAAATCTAACTTTTAAAGTTTATGGTATTTTAATGAAAAACCTATATTTTGGAAACTTGAGGGTATTTTCTTAAAAACTTTAATATTTCTTTCAAAAATCTAGTTTTCACATTTTTTCCCTTGAAAATACGGATTTATGATTTAAATAATTTTTCAATTATTTAACTTGTTTTAAAAAATCGAATTTTCTTTAAAACCGTATTTTATTCCTTTCGAGACCGAATTCTCCCTGAGAAGTTCTGCATCTCGCTCTACTATCCCAAGACATGCGATAACCCGCACCATCCACAAATGGGTCCCCTAACAAGACTTGTAGAGACGTAATTGCAAAGGTGTTAAAATTACGATTCATAAAAAGTAGATTTAGAAAGCGAGAGTATTTTCTTGAAAATTGTTTTTTTGGAATAAAACATGTATCTAAAGTATCTTGTTATGAACCATAGTGTATGTGAATAGAGTAGGTCGGTATCCCATGAATTTTCTATAGGTATATATCAAGATAGCGATAAAAGGTACATGCAAAGTTCATGTGTCACGCCCCGCTTCCCGGTGTACGGAGTCGGTGACGTGGTAAGGCCGCGACGTATTTACTCAGAAGTAAACACGTTAAGCGTAAATAAGCAATATAAATAAATGCACAAGAATAACAAGAGATGTAATATAAACAACAACTTTTATTAATATTCATTCTTTACATTACAACTGATTTGAAAGGAAATGTACAATGATAGAAAGCAATGCCTAAATAGTGGCATATGAAATGAAAAGTAAGTACAAGGAAAATCTAGAAGTCTAGCTGCTCTGTGAACTGATCCAAGTCTTCTTGGCTGGGCTCGGTCTCCCGAGAGTCGGTTCCTCCTGACAAACATTCCAAAGAAAGAAGAGACAAGAATGTCGTCAACGAACTAGCGCTCGGTAAGTCCTAAAAGAAATGAAGGAATACGAGAGAAATATAACTGTAATTTGTACAGGATTATGTTTGTTATGCTAACGTAGTTATTTGTAGCTTGGTACAGAATATATCAGTGTATACGAGAGGAGTCCAACTTGCTCCGTGGACTATGGTAACAGGTAAGTACAAGGCTCCGTCAAAACCCACGGGACAACGACATAGGATATTCAGGTAGGTGTCTTTTAGTGACCATCCCGTTCCACTTCTAATACATTCTGTACCAGTCTACCCCGTTAAATCCGTAATATTTTGTATTGAATTCTAGTTATCATACTTGCCGAGACCATGGATACAAGTTGTTCTTGTAATCAGGTTCAGGATGTATCAGGTAGTTAGGTAGTGAAGTCAAGATATAACCACGGTTCGGTTAAGTCAAGTCATGTTTGCATGTTGATATTGTTCTGGTATCCAGGTTCAGGTTCAAGTATTCATGTTTGGTATATTGGATTCATGTTTGGGTTGGATTCAGATTAGACTTAGACTCAGATTGAGTCAGACACTTTAAAACAGATTTGGATCCTGAATTATATTCGGGTGTTATCGGTAACTGATGTACATGGACGACAGGATTTGTGTCTTTTTCCAAGACAATTACCATTGATAACTCTATTAAGTTTTTCTACTTTAAATAGGCAAGCACCGGCTCCTGAGGCTCAAGAGAATTAATCCCGCTTAAACCTATATTTACTAAAGTCCTTAATGTAATTTTATATAAGTTGAAGCGGTTTTATGAAAAATATTTTATGTACTTTCAAAATAAATCTCGAGTATTTATTTATATTATTTAAGGTTTCCATAATTGTGAATTTTAAGAATATGAAGTATTTTAGTGATAATAGTTTGGTTTGGATAGTTCAAGGTATTTTAGTGTAAAGCTTGTCTTTTGGATAACTTGAGAGTATTTTGGTGAAACTTGTCATTCTTGTATTTTTTAGAAAAAATGGAATTTTATTATATCTTGAAAATATATGGTTTGATAATATTTATATATTTATAAAAATTAATTTTATTATTAAAAAGAAATCTCGTTTTTCTTAAAAATCGTATTAAAAATCTTTCGAGAGCGAATGCTTCGTGAGGAGGTCTGCATCTCGCTTTACTAGCCCGAGGATATGCGATAATCTGTACCATCTAATAGCGGGTTCCCCAAAATGGGTTGTAGAGGTATAATCGCAAAGAGTTTTGATAATACAATTCAAAGAAAATCGGGTTTTTATAGTTCATGGTATTTTAATGAAATGTTGTATTTGCCACAAAAATACGTTTCAAAGATTATTCTGCTATGTAAACATGTGTGTATGTGAGGGGTAGCTCATTACCCCGTGAAGTTTTCTAAAGGTAATAGTAAGCAAAACAATTAAATATGGTAGATACAAAGTTCATGATATTTAAATGTAAAACTCAATCTAAAGTTATTTAACATGATGATTTAGGGTGAAATTGTTTCTAATTATTAGTTTCATGATTAACAAGTAAGGTGTAGGAATATGCATGAGCAAGGCTTAAGAAAAAGTGTAGTTTCTAGGGTTTTATAATAAGATGTCGGTATAACTCCACTTACCGACATGTTTTATGAAAAGAGACTTTTAGAGAAGAAGGGGGAGGATTAGAAAGGACTTACTTTAGGATTTTGTTAAGAAGAGAGAGAGAGAGAGAGAGGAAGAGTTTGAGGTCGTCGTGGCATCGGTGGGTCGCCGGAATTGCTTCGTTTTCTCGCCGGAAGTTGGTCTAGGGGAAACGACAAGTGTGCAAAGTCCGGGCACTTTTGGCTACGGGATACCCGTCGCCGCCGGCCCATAGGGTCATCTCACCGGCCAAGTGTAAGGGGAATGCCGGTGTATTTGTGCCACATGTCCTCTTCCGTATATATATCATTTTACACATATTTGTTTTTCCCGACTGTTCATTTTTTGTGTGCAGTGCACGTGTAAACTTTTGGGCTTCCAAAATGTTTAAAAGAAACATCAGGAAAAATAATGTGGCTGATAGGATTCGAACACTGGGGCTACATCACAGCAGTATAGAGTCTTTACCAGTGAGCTACAAGTTATTTCTTGCTGTTCTTGAATAAGAATAACTTTTAAATTGTGCTCAGGCTTGCAAACTCCTTTCTGTACTTTAAAAAGAAAAAATTTTGTATAGAAAATTCTGAGTTGTTACATCATGGTTTTTTTGTGTAATTTTCGATATATGTTTTATTTAACTCGGAATTTCAAACACATTCAAAATTAAATAGATGGACATTATTTTAAGGTGGTTGTAGAAATATTGGTATAATTTAATTGGCATGGCAATTGTGACAAAATTGTTTTAAAGAAATTGTTAAAAGGCTAACTCTACTTTTATCGATATTCGTTTTAAAGGTCGTTTGAGATGAAACGATTAAGAGAAAGGGAAAAAGAAGGGACTTAAGGTTTGCAAGTTTCAAGAGAGGAGAGAATGTTTCAGTTGGTAGAACTGAGACCGAGAAGTATGGAAAGATTGATTGATCGTCACAACTCCACTTGAATAGGCTTAACTTCTTTTGGACTTGGGAATTTTAGAGAGGATTTTGAGAGAGTTTTGTTATAAATTTCTTAATAGGGGAGAGCTAGGAGATGGGATGGTATTTATAGAGGAATTAGGATTAAGATGCTGTAAAGAATTGTGATAAATTGCGTATTAAAAATGGATTTTAATAGGGTAAAGTGCTGGGGCAGTTCTCTGGATAAATTCAAAGAAAACAAATAGGAAAAAGGAGTAGAAGGGAGCTGAAAGGATGCACAGGAAAAGCATGGAGAAGATTGGGCTAATCCCAACCACCCAAAATGGTTTTTAAAGGATTTTGGGCTGCCAGATGGAAGCTATCTGTCCCAGGGCTTGAACCATGTGTGTTAATCAGTCTTAACTTCTCATTTATCCAGTTTTTTTTATTTGCAACTTTTCGTTTCTCCATGTAATGCACGAGAAACTCTTGAGCTTCCAAAAAGTTAAAAAGAAAAAATATTTAAATAATTGAGATGAAGGGATTCAAACACGCAAGCTAAATAACAGTAGTGGAGAGTATTAACTAGTGAGCTACAAATTACTTCTTACTTTAATTGAACAAATTTAATTTATAACTCCTAGTCAGGCTAAAATACACATTTATATACATTGAATGTGTTACAAATATACAGGGATTTCAGGATCGTTATATCCTACCCTCCTTATAAAAATTTTGTTTTCGAAATTTACACAATCTTCAAATAGATGAGGGTATCGTGTACGCATATCATCTTCTCGTTCCCAGGTTGATTCCCCTGGTGAATCCTTTCTCTACATCACCCAGACTAACTTGACCATCTTATTCCGCAATGTTTTCTCTTTCCGATCTAGTATCTCGCCTAGCTGTTGCTCGCAAGTCAGATCGATCTGCACAGTGAGCTCCGAGTGATCAAGTATGTGGCTGGGGTCATGCACATAACGGTGTAGCTTAGATATATAGAATACTTTATACACTCCTTCCAATGATGATGGTAGTGCTAAATGATACGCCACTTTTCCTACCCGTTCCAAAATATCGAAAGGACCGATGTGTCTTGGGCTAAGTTTCCCTTGTCGTCCAAAGAAAATAACTCCTCTGTTTGGAGAGATCTTGAGGAATACATGATCTCCAGGTTGAAACTACAAGTGTCGGCGCTTTGCATCTGCTCAATGCTTCTGCCTATCTTGGGCTATGCGCATCTTTTCCCTGATCGTACGAACTACATCAATTGTTGCCACGATCATCTCTGGCCCAAGGAGTTCTCAATCTCCAACGTAGTCCTAACTCATAGGAGAAAGACACTTTCGAACGTAGAGTGCTGCAAACGGTGCCATCCTAATGCCGGACTAGTAGCTGTTGTCGTATGCAAACTCCATAAGATGAAAGTGATCTTCCCACGATCCTCTGAAGTCAACCATACAAGCCTTTAGCATGTCCTCCAGGTCCTGAATCGTTCGCTCAGACCATGCGTCGATTTAGGGATGGTATGCAGTGCTGAAATTCATACTCATGCTTAGGTTGGCTTGAAGACTCTGCCAAAACTAAGATTGAAATCTGGTGTCCCGATCGAAGATGATGCAAACTGGTACTCTATGAAGTCTCATGATCTCCTGCATGATTCATGGGTATCAAAACAAGTAGGTACAATCTGAGGGTTTAATCTTACTTTAGATTTTATTTACCTCCATTTACTTCCTTACCAAAACTTCTGTTTACTGGCCAACTCGGAATGGAATAAAGTGAGTTGACTTGGTGAGTCGATCCACAATAATCCAAACCGCGTTGTTACCTTTCGTGCTGCGAGGGAGTGTAGTTACAAAGTCTATGGTAATGTGCTGTCATTTCCTTTCCGGAATAGATAACGGTTGAAATAGACCAGCAGTTCTGTGATGGTTAGCCTTCACTTGCTGACAGACTAAGCACTCAGCTATGCTCTGAGCTACTTCTCGCTTCATTCCATGCCACCAGTAATGTTGCTTTAGATCTTTGTACATCTTCGTGCCTCCGAGATGTACAGAATATGAAGAGCTGTGAGCTTCTTTCATTAACTCTTCTCAAACTAAGCCGACTGGCACGCATAAACGGCTCCCATACCGTAAGGATCCATTCTCATGAATGATGAAATCATTACAAAGTCTAATCTCTACTTTTTCTCTGATATTCTACAATTTGGCATCGCTTGCTTGAGCTGCTTTGATTTGATCGACATGTGTGGACTGAATCTGCAGATTCATCAAGGATGATGTAATACCTGGCACACTTACTTCAATCTCCAATCCATGAAACTCTTATTGTAACTTCCACTGTGAGGCTAGATTCATTGTGGAAGGCTGGCGACTTAAGGCATCTGGAACTACGTTTACCTTCCCTGGATGGTACTGAAGGTTGATGTCAAAGTCTGCCATGAGTTTTAACCATCTTCTCTACCGCATGTTAAGCTCATTTTGAGTAAATATATACTTCAGACTCTTGTGGTCGGTGTAGATATTAACTAGCTCACCCAACAAATAATGCTGCCAGATCTTGAGAGCGAAGATAACCGCTGTCAATTCTAGATCATGGATAAGATTGTTCACCGCCGGAAGACTAGACCGCGACGTTGGGACGTCTGGCCTGAATTCTGGGGGCAGATGCTATTTGGATTTATCTGTCCACCTCTCCGAAGAAACCAAGTTGATTTATGGCTCCTTATATTGGAGGTTTGGACAGAAGCGACCGTTGTAGCAAACTTTATCAGATTCCCCCTCATTTTATGAGGGAGTTTTGATTGTGGGGACGCTCTTCCCTGCAGGCGCAAGCCCCTGCAGTTAATTACGTTACCGCATTGCGATAACCAATTTCTCCTGCTCCGGAAGTTCACTTCGTGTCGTGTGTGTATTTGTTTGTTTTGGTTGCCAATGGATTGTATACGGAGACTAGTTTGTGTCGTCGCCCGTAGGGTGCGGGTTAGTCCAAATCCGTATATTTTAGATTTGGGCTTAGGTTTATTTAAGGACCATTAATATGGTTTAAGATTAAGATCGACTTAAATGTATGAGTATTTGGGCTAAATTTATTTTTAACTAAAGATACGTTAGTCTAATTTGAGACTAAGATCAACTTAGCAATATTTTAAGGATCATTTTTATTTAAAATCCAAACAACAGAGCATTTTGGGCTCGACTATAAGAAGGTTTTATAGACTTAGCCAATTTGGACTTAGTCTGCTCAGTTTTTTTTGTTCGGAAGTGCTAAGAAATTATTTGGGCTTTGTTGGCTTAGTCCCCCTTTTTTATGCAAAAGTGTTGAGCACTTGTTTAACGCTCTGACACTAACATGGGTGTCATGTGAAGCATTAAATTATAGGCGCCGTCTAATGAGCGCTGTGCACTTAGCGATTTGGCAGTTTGTGGAGTGCTGAGCACTCTTATTATTTTGTGGCCACTACGTGAGGAGCACGTAAGGCGCTGCCCAATCAGTGCTAAGCACTAAACCGTTCTGTCTATTTAAGAAGTGCTAAGCACTCTCATTATTTTTGTGGCATCCACGTGAGGAGCACATGCGGCGCTGGGCACGGCCCAATTAGTGTTGAGCACTCAGTCGTTTTGGCTGTATGTGAAGTGCTAAGTACTCTTTATATAGCGCTCACGTGTGTTTCACGTGAGGCGGTGGCATTTTGTTTTGAGTGCCCGCGTGTCTTCCACGTGAGGCGCTAGGTGCTATTGAAGAGGGGCGTCCACATGGGAAGCGCGTGAGGCTCTAGTTTCTTTTATATGGAGATTTAATCTCTGTTGATATTTTCAGAGAGGTTAAACCTTTATCAATGGTTCTTTGACCATTAACGCTCGCTAAAATTACTATATTTAAGGATTTTAGGTTGAGTTTTTAAAGAACTAAGTTCTTGATTTGAAGGAACTGAGTTCCTGAAGTATTATGGACCCTATCTTCTTTATCTTTAAATTCGTTCTTTCCTGAATTTTTGATTTTCAAGAACAAGATCTTCCCGATGAGAATTAAATTCTCAACTTAAGCGAGACTTGTCTTATGGATCTCTGATTCAGAGAAAGAACAAAGTTCTTTTTACAAGGGTTAAATCCTTAGATGTGATGTTATAGGTAATAGAGATATTTTGATCTTTTTTCTTTACCTAGTGTTTTGAGAAGGAAGCTCTTCTCTTTTTTGAGAATTGAATTCTTTGTTTCTTTCTATCTGTGGTTTCTTCCTCTATCTCTTTCTTTTTTTCTCTTCCTCTTATCTCCCTTTTTGTGCCTCTTTGTTTTCTCTCTTTCTCTCTTGTCCGTAAGACTTGAAGTCTCGGGTCCTTTATATAGTGGAGGCAAGTTGTTAATTGGTTTTGAGAAAATCTCTTATTGAGAGATTCCAATCTAATTGGTCTCAAAATTCATTTGAGAAATTTTACCTACCATTGGATCTTTGATATGATTTTTTCGTTTTTAACGAGATTGGGGAAATATTTTCCCCTGTACAGAATTTATTCAGTAAAATGGTGATTTTTAATCACCATTAGATTTTTTTATTCAATAGTTCTCTGTTTTATAGAGAGCGGTCTTTTTTTTTGTTTAGAAAGATTTAGGAAAATATTTTCCAATCTCATTGGATCTTTGATCCAGCAATTCCCTATTCATTTAGGAAGCTTAGGTGAATATTTTCTCTAGATAGAATTTCATTCAATTATTTGATAATTTATCATCACCATTGGATTTTTGATCCAACGGCCCTGTTTAACAGAGAGTATCCCATTTTTAGGGAAATATCCCCCTGTAGAATTTAATTCTACTTGGGCGCCGGCGCTCACGTGTTGTGCACGTGGGCGTCACTTAAGAATTTAATTTTTATGTTAGGTACTTATGTGCTTTGCACATTGGCGCCTCCGTGAGGAGCACGTATAGCGTCATCTAAGAGTTTAACTCTTATGTAATAAATTCTTCCGTTCTTTGCATATTGGCGCCCACGTGAGAAGCACGTGCGGCGCCGTATAAGAATTTAATTCTTACCCAGAAGCTTTTCTGTGCTTTGCACATTGGCGCTGGCGCCTTCGTGAGAAGCATGTGGGGCTGACCCATTAATGAAGGTTTCTTTTCACCTTCTTTCTCTGTTTTTCCCGAGTCAAACTTTCTTTTCCAATGCCTTCTTTTGGCTGAGCTTGGAAATAGTCCCACCATGCACAACATTTTCTGTGCCGAGACTTAAATGCCTCCCTTTATAATCTAAGCAATCATCCTCTTCTCTCTCACTTTCAGAGAATCATCTTAATAGAGAAGAGTTATGGCTTGCAATAGTCCGTATGCTATCGGCAGCCATGGAAGGTGCCCATCGAGGAAATTGTTCCTCGTTTTGTTGCATGCTTGGTGAATCCTGTTCTCACGGATGACCAATGTGATACGGTGCTGCACGAGCTCTTGACCCGTAAAGGATCTCCTCTCTCCATCGGCTCCATTTAGCTCTGGATGATCTTCCTGTCCGTGCTCGATGATATTCCCCCTCATCTAGCGGAGATGACTCCGTCGATGCTCGACGAAGCTAAGGACAAGATCGAGTGCTTTCATGAGGCACTTTTGATTGCCAAGCCTCTGAGAGATTGCTATGTTCAGCTGCTAAGCCAGATACAGGCTCAGCGGGCCATCATGTCTGCCTTCGCCAATAGGCACGACGCTAATCGATAGGTAGAAACTCCTCGCGAAGATTGCCGCTTCGACATGGTGGAGAAGGCTGAGAGGGCTTTAGAAAAATTTATTCATAGTTTTGTAAACCCTTGTACTTTTGATCCCGTGTTTGGTGATCTATTTCCTGTACCATAAAACGTTTATTTAAATGCTTTCCTTTTATCGTTGACTACCGAGTGCTTCATTTCTAACACATGTTCTTCTTCTGATCCTACTATTGCAACCTTCCACGCGCGTGTATGAATGAGCCTTCTTTCACATATATCTGTAAACAAAACTTAAACCGGTGTAAACAAATGTCCCCCACTACTTTACTCACGGAGGTATACACGTGAGTGAATTAGTGTAGAGTAATATGTAGCATACAACCGGATTCGGTCTGGCGTATCGTACAGAACTTTTTAGAATCTTGATCTGAGAAGATAGCGAGCGGACACATGCGTCGTCATCTATCATTAACTCAAATCTCAATTCTTAAAGGATGTAGTTTTAAACCCTGAAGCCCATGAATTGCACCCTTCTGTTGCTTGATGTCTCGATCTAGCGCGAAGTAGTTTATGCACTCATTTCGGAGTTTGTAGTTTATTCACTCATTTCGGAGTCTCTAGTTTATGTACTCATTTCAGAGTTTATAGTTTATTCACTCATTTCGGAGTCTCTAGTTTATATACTCAATTCGGAGTTTATAGTTTATTCACTCGTTTTGGAGTCTCTAGTTTATGTACTCATTTCGGAGTTGTTTTTTGTTTACCTCCCTTGGTTTTACAAGCAAACTTGTCCTAACGTTATATGCGGATAACCTCCATTCTTTAAGACAGAGGCCCGTTAGGTTTATGGTACTAGGGTTTTAGTCTGTGGTACCATCGCATTGGCTGATGTATTCCTCGATATGTAGTCTTCAAGCTGTCGTTTGAGTAGCCCCGCGACCGTCGTGTCTCTGATCCCTTCGGGGGCTAGACAAGACATCTTCAAGTAATCTCCTTAGGTCATATTACCGTCGGAAGGGCAAGCGTTAGGAATTTTCCCTGACGCTTCTTACTTGAGGTTAGGCTCAATTTGGAGTTTCGATGAGTTATAACCACTCCGCTATGGTGTGGGATGATCTCCGATAGTCTTTTAGGCTTTATATAAGTTGTCGTCAAGACCCGAAGCTGGGAATATGCCGTCACTTTATTTTGCTTTGACGATGTCGCGACGATTCTTTGCTGAAGTAGGGTAGACATCTGTAGGACCTCTATGCTGCATGTATTGCAATTGAAGCCCGAAGCTAAGAATATGCCATTGCTCCAATTTCATTTGATAGCTGCGTCTACATCCAGCTGAAATGAGGGGAAGCGCCAGGATAGTCTCTAGATTGTACATGAACCATCAAGACTTGGAGTTAGGATTTTGCCGTTACTCCATTTTGTTTGACCCTTGGGTCTTTGTTGACGTCACGTCTACACTGAGAAGGAACGTCGAGCTAGAGTTAGGTTTTTGCTATTACTCCATTTTGTTCGACCCTTGGGTCTTTGTTGATGTTGCGTCTGCACTGAGAAGGAACGTCGAGCTGGAGTTAGGATTTTTCCATTACTCTAATTTCGTTTGATAGCTGCGTCCACATCCTGCTAAAATGAGGGGAGGGCCAGGATAGTCCCTCGGTTGTATATGAACCATCAAGACTTGGAGTTAGGATTTTTCCGTTACTCCATTTTGTTTGACCCTTGGGTCTTTGTTGACGTCGCGTCTGCACTGAGAAGGAACGTCGAGCTAGAGTTAGGGTTTTGCCATTACTCCATTTTGTTCGACCCTTAGGTCTTTGTTGATGTTGCGTCTGCACTGAGAAGGAACGTCAAGCTGGAGTTAGGATTTTTCCATTACTCCAATTTCGTTTGATAACTGCGTCCGCATCCTGCTGAAATGAGAAGCACGTCGGGTTGACCTCTGGGCTGTTGATGTTGCCATTGAGATTTGGAGCTAGGAGTTTCCATTGCTCCACTTTTTGGCTCCTTGGAGCTTTGTGAAAGTATACGCTAGCACCGCGACGGGGTTTAAACGGGCATCATACATGCAATTTTAAAATTCTCGGGTGCTAACGTGTTAGTGTTTATGCCCTAGAAGGCCATTACTGTATCATACTAGCTTGTATATTACTTAATGGAAGCTTGGGATATTCACATGTATATAACAGTCTTGCTAAACATGGTAGTATGCTACTTGGTTTTTCTATCTTAATATGTGAGTGTACGTATTGATAGAGCTCTTAGGATCTTTGCTTGTCTACCAGCGTTGTGATGGCAGTCACACTAGTGGGGGCTGGGTAGTCTACAAGCACATCCTTATTCAGGTCCCCGGTCGTTGGATTATCGAGACAGAGCATCGATACTCCGGAGTAGACTGGTGTGTACGCTTCTCATCCCAGTTGGGGAGATGGTCTGTCCCACAGCCGTCAGTACGTCGTACTGGAGATAGTATACAGGTGCTCGTTAGGTTACGGGTACACCGGACAGGACTCACAGGGAACTGTTGGTTGGTTTGATACCAGTCGTCAGTAAACAGTTCCCAGGTGACATGAGTACAGCGTAGTCCGCAGACTTGACACTGCTACTTCGCCTCGAGTGTGTCCCACTGTTCTTAGATTGCTACCCTACCACGGCTCAAAGGAGTCGTGCAAACAGGTGGCAGTTGGGTGCAGTCCCGAGCACTTGGAGGCAGTGGCGGTTAGACAGGATTCGTCCCTCCCGGTATTGGGAGTAGATATCGTGCTGTGTCAGAGAGCCATTACGCAAAGTCCCTGGCCAGGGCAAGCGAGATTTGCTGGTAGGTTCCAGTAGTTTCTCAGGGTGTAATGGGCTTACCTCCGACACGACTTATACCGCTATTAGGGGACTGACGCTTGCCGCCCCCCTAGGCCCGATATGCGATAGTCTTGGACGAACGGACCGGACTGTATGGAGATTGTCACATCAGACTCAGTAGGAGTTCGGATGGGTTTACTCATCGGCCTTCTTATCGACAACTACCTGGGGACCGTTACGTACAGCTAGTGCCGCTTGCGGTCTGTGGTTAAACCCACTGCCAGCGTAGTAGTCGAGTCTCTAGAGTCCCACACAGAGAGTTTCCTACTCCAGGCGAAACGATATAGAGGTTGCATGGTTTTGCGACAAAGGGTTCGGACGCATACGTGCGTTTACGCGCGTACGACTTTCGGACAGTTTTTACCAGTCGGCTTTGGTTTAAGCCAGTTGCTGGTATCCGGTTATTGGATTTTTACAGTCTAAAGTTTTTCCGTATTTTTGCGGATCGGAGGGGCGTTCTCGTAATTGTACGAGAAGCTTCTAGAAGATGGGACTAAGGAGGTTTCTTTTGGAAAGAAAGTGAGTCATGGTGGTGATTCATTCATTTCATTAATGCACATTTATTGCTTAATGACTCATGCTAATGAATCACCACTAGATATTTTATGAAGCATGCTTATTCATTTCCTTTATTCATTATTCTTAAAAAGAAATGCTTCATAATATATTATGATACACTCTCTCTCTTCTCATTATCTTATCTCACATTCTCTCTCCTCAAGCTCTCATCTTCAAACCCTAATCCTTAATCCTCATGTGTTGAGATCAAAGGATTAGTTAGACTAAACAATCCATAACCTTCACTCTACATCATCCTTTCATCTTTGATTAGCAATCAAAGTTGATTAGTTACCTCAAGTTAGAGGTTTAGCTTGGAGTTTCGCTCTCGGGTGGATCGTCTACTACCTAGAGAAGGCCGAGGAGAACAAAGGAGGACACAAAGACGAAGGACTAGTTTCGATCGGTATAATCCCTTAACACTATAGTTTAGTATAGCTATGTGTTTGGTTATTATTTGTTTAGCTTCGATTCAAGCGGTTAGTCGATGTTCGTTGTTTAAACTTGATCGTTTTTGAAAATTCCGCCTCCCCATAAGTACTGGGGTGTACTACATCGACTTACAGTGGTATCAGAGCCTCGCTAAACAATAAATAACTTAATTGCAAATTTGTACGAATTTCGAACGGAAAAACAAAGCCGCAAAACCCTAATTCTGTCAAGTTTCTGTCGAAGTTAAAATCAAGTCAGAAAATTTTTCAGGTGTGTTCAGAAAGCTTGACATGACCACAGGAGAACACCCAAGAAATTCGAGCACATGATTCGACTAAAGCGCCGCGGAAGGGCGGCGGATCCCACCGATTCGCCGCGCTTCCGCGGCCGAGTTGCCGAGTCATGGGCTCATTTTTCATGGGTGGGTCCTCTCTGGTGTTTGGGGTTTTCTGGAATATTTAATTATTGCTCAGGTTACTGTTTAACAGAGCAGATTTTGGAGCAATATTGATGTTGTTTATTCGATCGAATTGTACAGTATTTGCGTATTGGATTATATCTGTGATTGTTTAATGTGTTCGTAAACCTCCCCTAACTGCTAGTATGTCGGTTGGCAGGGGGTTGCACATTTCTGAAATGGTTATATCTGTTTGTGCATATAAACTGTATTGGACTGTTGTGGTGTATAGCCGGGGTTAGCAATGGGTTATTGATTAATTCATTTGTTGTAAATGTAATTTGTTGTAATATTATTTTCGCGGGGCACTTCCAGGTTGCGGTTGTAGCCACCGTTGTATTATTTCATTTTACTGTTTTTGCTCCTAGGACTGGCCCAAGGTGGGGTACACAGACTACCGGGTGGGTAGTTTGCCGTACCCGTAGGGGTCGAGGGTGGGGTAAACGGCTATTCATCACAACTGTGTAATCTGTCTTTTCTTGCAGGCTCAAAAGAAATACAGATTGCTTGCAAATCCAATATTGTTTATCTGTGTTCTGGAATGAATATCATTGCGTCAGACGAATGTAAAATATCTATATTATGATAGCTATTTAGACGCCACTTATGTTTTACACCCGCGCTAGCCCAGCCCCCGCTCTGTCGTTAGTTAAGTAACCTAACGGGTGATGACGGGACCCCGTGGCGAATGCGGATGGCATAAGAGGACGTTGTATTTTCGTTGTTTTCTGCAATGATAGGTTAATGATGGGACGCATTATCTATAATGCAAAGTAATACAAACCAAAGTTTAAATCGTTGGAACAATTTAAAAGAAACCACTCGGTTATTTTTAAAACAGATATTTTTAAATGCGGAGATTTAACCACTCCTTTTAAAAGCTATCAGGTTCCTTCGGTTATATCAAGTTCACTACGTTCACGGTTTCGCCAAAACCAGTCGTAGCCCTCCGTCATTTCTTATGAATGGTCAGTAGTATTCAAGCTATGTTTGTTTGGCCCTTAGTCAAGACATAGTGTTTGGTAGCTGCTGGGGTATTCATTTGTTGCATAGATAGATGAGTTGGTTTGGGACAGTCGTATTACTTTGTTTGGCCCTTAGTCAAGAGTATACGGATGGGTTCAAATCAACAGGATAATGATGGGCAGAACTTGACATGTGACTTATGATTTGTTGGCCCTTAGTCAAGATCATAAGAGCATGGGGCAAAAATCCATATCGGGAATTTCTAAAGAAACTGAAATTTGCAAAGAGATGCATACCATTTGGAGTTTGATGAATGTTGGTAGGATTCCTTCAACATTATCATACGATGATATTTGGATCCCGATCCTACTGTGAGTATATGCTACTTATCAGGATATTCGTCGCTTAACGATCAATGCTATAAACCTAGTAGGTGTCCAGAAAAGTGTCAGCGGGGTTACGCCCCCAGAGAAAAGAGGTTACTTAATTAAGGAACTTCGCGAAAGCGTTGGAAAACCTCCCTCGAAGTATCGACACCGGCCTGGCTGAACGGTTAAGCAAGTATTGTACGGTGAGAATAGTCTTGGCTAATTCTTCTTTTATGGTTTGAGGAAGGATTCGAGAAACAGTGGGAGCCATCCAGTTTAGATAAACTAAAAACCACTCTAAACTTGCAAGAGCATCATGCTAAA